>JAMRYA010000009.1:1250000-2500000 GCA_024447215.1 Panagrolaimus sp. LJ2400 | reverse complement strand
TTAACAAATTCTTGGAACCTTATTTTCATCATGATGAAAATAATATTAGATTTTAAAGGAAAAGATCTTTCGCATCCAAAAAAGGCAATCATAACTCGACATTAATTTATTCAGCATTATTTTGTGTCACGTATCATCATAAAAATATTCATAGATAAAAATGAGACAACCGGTCTGTAATCTTTCGCTAATCTCGTTTTTCTTCCAAACTACCTGCATTGCAGAAGAAATTAAAAAAATTATTACTAAAACTTGGGGTTGTCAATTTTATGTAGTACTAATTTGACATACTTCGTGATCTCAGTATCAAAGTAGGTTATAGCTGGATAATATAAAAACTCTAAAACTGTGGATAAAAGAATTTTTGATTGTTAACATACGTTAGTCCCAAGCTCGATGTGAAGCATGTTTGAAAACAGTTTTTGATAATAAATATTATTTTTGTTCTAAAATATTATCAGAATCAAATGTAAGAAATATACTTGCAGAAAAAATGCATACTACTAATTAGTTTTCTGAAATATATTCTAGCTATAACTATACTGATTATTTAAAAATCAGGTCAAATATGTCATTTAATATATCAGCGTAATAAAATCAATATCATAAAAACAAAAGAAAATCAAGCAGAATGAGATATGAATCTAGCTTTTTCCCGCTGTTGCTGCTATAGAAAGTGAAAGCTTTTGTTACTTTCGTTTTTTTACCAAAAACGAGAAAAGATTGGTAGTTAAAGTTCCCGTGAAATAAAAGCTAAATGAGTTTACGAATGCTTAAAAAGTATAAAACCTTTGGGTTTATTATAATTATTTGCCTAATTTTTTATATGTGTTCAAAAGAAGTTAAGGTAGGCTTTTATATAACGAATGATATGCGTTAAAGGCATTTTAGACAAAAATTGAAGGAAATTATTTAACAATAACAGTTAAAACGGCTTTTCGTACACATAATACTAGAGTGGCACAAATTGTTGATACATGGTTTCAGTTAGCACCAGAAAATGTTAGTTTTTTACTTTAAAAAAGTAGTGTATGGAGATTTGAAATCGCATTACAAGACATATATGCTTACAGATATATATTATCACAGATGCCTTTGATCCAGTACTTCAAGAAAAAGTAAAAGGAAACCTAATCAATACCACCTGCGGATATGGATATGATTTGTAAGTTTTTCATGAAAAAATCTAAACTAATTTAAAATTTTAGTGCATCTGTTGGTTGCAAACTTAATCAAGAACTACATGTAATGCTAAAAAGGAATGCAAAATGGTCATGTCATTTTGATGATGATAATTACGTGAATGTCCCAGTGTTGAAGCAAGTTTTGTACAATTTCAATCCCGACATACCATATTATCTCGGAAGAACTGCAACACATAAACCAACTGTGCGAAATGGAGTAAGCAATGTTTTTAAACTTAAAAAATAAAAATATTTAAATTTTGGACAAAATTGCAGCGAATGTTTTGGTTTGCAACAGGTGGGGCAGGATTCTGTATCTCTAATGCAGCATTGCAAAAAATAAAACCATCCATATTAAAGAATGAACTTTACGAAGATTATGCAAAACATGATGACATGCCAGATGATATGGCAGTTGGTTATATGATGGGTATGTGTTTCTTTCCTACATACAAAAACTGCTTATTGCAATTTATTTTTTGACACTAGTTTTTTGAACATTACCTAATGCGGGAAAATTTTTAGATGTACATCATATAAAAATGACAGAAATGGTCAATTTCTTATCGCAATATGATAAGCTAGATCTTTTACCCCTTAGAGCTATCAAAGATACACCTGTATTCAGCTTTAAAGAACAAAACAATACATTTATTAATTTACCACATTTCTTCAATCCCCGACTTGATCCATACAAATTTCAAACTCTTCATTGCTTCTTGCATCCTGATAAATGCAACAAAAGTCTGATGCGTTTAAGGATAGATGTTTACACGAATCCAAAACTGCAAACAAATTCATTTGGGTCATTTGCTTTACCAACTATTAAATTTTAATTTGTACATTTTTGAGATAATTAATAAGTTTATTTTTGCATAAATAAATTTAAAAAAAATATCTAGTTTGATAAAACATTCTTTTAAAAGAACGTTTACTAGTAATAATATTTATTTAATCAGGTGGATAAGTTAATAGATAAAAACAAAAGTATGAAATTAAAATATACAATGATCCTACAAGCAATATTGTACCATTGTTGGAAAGATGTTGTAGAGGTTTTTGAATTAATTCATGCACAGTAATTGAAACAACAAAAGTAATGAACACAAGAGCAAAGTTAAAATCTGAAAACAAATTATCAACATCATCACAATACTCAGAAAGAAACCTACATGGTAACCGAATAATACCGATTTGATGAGCAAAGAAGATTATTGCTAAGCTGGTAACATACAATGAATAGAATGCATTGCTAATATAACATATAAATTTATCAGCAATATTATTGCATTGTTTTACAGGATAAGATAATATCAAAGTTCCTGTTGCAAGTGAAGCAACAATCCTTGTTACAATATATAAAGGCTTAGAATGATAAGGATTCCAAATACCACAAAGTAATAGAAATAAACTGCTAATATACAATCTATTATTATTCACAATAAATGACTTTAGCTTATTTATATATGCCAAATTTGGGATACTTTGATGTTTCGGATTCTTGTTTAGCAAAAAAACACTAGTGCCAATTAAATATTGCCAAAAGTTAGGAAAAAATGTGACGTAATAATTTGATCCCAAGCTGTAATAAAATTGAAGTAAAAACGATATTATAAAAATTGCAGCAAAACAGGATACAGATCTCTGAGTTTGGAAATTAAAATAAAAGATAAAAGGTGCACATAAACAAAAGACTAGCTGATTACATAGAAGCCATGTATGCAAAAAATATGCGCTTTCTTCCATCTAAATGCTGTAGCATTAGAAAATGCATGATCTAAAATAAGTTGCATACCAAATTGAAAAGATTGTATTTTTGGAAATAAATATTTAAATTTTGAGTAAATGCCATTGCCAACATTCCATCCCCAGAAATATTTATGAAATAAGAAGTACCAAGCAGATAAGAGCTGATCAACATAATGACCAAAACAGCAATCAAATGCATTGGGATTAACATTTTTATATGCTTGAAATAATATTTAATCAACCGTTTTGTCGTATTTAGAGGTTTGTGCGACGACATGATGTAACCAGAAGTAACAAAAAAACTTAAATTTACTTACTACAATTGACTTAAAAGCAAATTTTAGCCACAATAGGTGTGGCAGGTTTTTTTTGTTAAATTTTTAACTTACCTTGCTTTTGAAAAGTAAAAAGAGATGCCCTTAAAATTGTAGTAAAACAAAAACTTACATATCGATTCCTAAAATTGCATTTGGAAATATTTTTGGCCATAAATAATAAATTATAATTGACACAATACTTAAAGCTTGAGCTTGATGAAAGCCATTGCTTTTGTATTCCTTCTCTGACTTGTGCATTGTTTTATTCGGTTCGATATAAAACAATCATTGAACTTAATGGAATAACCTTGTAACCATTTTCACTTTTATTTAAAACTGGAATAAAAGGGAGAATAATATCTTAATTAATAATTATAACAAGAAATCAATAATCTCACTCAAATCTTTTTTCCTCATCATTTTAGAGAAAAACTAGAAATTTAGGGGTGACATTAATATTTCCCAAATAACCCAAAAAAAGACAAAGCAAATCCTGATTTTTTAAAAAACTTATGAAATGAGGTTTTTATTTTAAAAGAAATTCCAGTGATCTTATAAGAAATGAAAGAGCAAAACTATATTTTTAAACGAGAAGAAATTGGCAGATGCATATGTAGTTTTGTCACTTTAAACTGTTGCAAATTTTAACTTTTGAGTTTAATCTAGTATGGAAACTGAAATTACATTACACTCATGTTTAAATTCAAAAGGATATAGGTGTGTGAAAAACAACTTTATTTTAGAATAAGTGTTTTATATTTCATTAGTTTTTTAACTGTGGTAAATCTAATAAAGCATTTCACCCCACATAATAGCCTTATGGTGAAGAAGGAAATTTGTTTTCAAATATACACGTTGAAAAAAGTAGCATGAAATAATTTCTGTAGTGCGACTTGAGCGATGCTGGAAGTAATATTTATGGTTTATGTAATTGCAACTTTATACTTTATGAATTCACAGTTGTCAGTGTAAAACATTTGCTTAAAAGACGTTTTACAACAAATGGATGGGATGGTTGTTTTATTATTAAACATTGCAAATTTGATTCTAGCTTTTGTTGCATTTGTTTTATTTC
The DNA here is from genome assembly GCA_024447215.1 of Panagrolaimus sp. LJ2400. NCBI lineage: Eukaryota > Metazoa > Nematoda > Chromadorea > Rhabditida > Panagrolaimidae > Panagrolaimus > Panagrolaimus sp. LJ2400. The sequence goes on along the minus strand of JAMRYA010000009.1, from coordinate 2,495,675 downwards.
TATTATCTTACAAAAAAGGTGTCGTCAAAATAAATCTGATTCCTAAAAATCTAAGGTAAATTACGTTTAATTAATCATTATTTCAAGTGCATGTCGGACAAGGACGTCAGCAGAAAAAAATTTCGGGGGGGGGGGGGGGGGGGGGTACATACAGTTTCAAAGGGGGCACGCCCATCTTTTGCCGCTTTTTGGCACGCGTCGGCGAAAAATCAAAGGAATTTTTCAATTTCGGAGGGGGCATCTCGACGTCCTTGATGTCGGACAAAAGGGGTTTTGATTTGCTAAGTTAATATATCTTGAAAAGTTGTATTAATCATAGCTATCATTATACTGATTTTAGATTATTTTTCATTACATCTTTTATATTTTGCAACGTCTTCCAAACAATAATTTCAATTATATTTTTTGCATATTACACTTTCTTTCGCATTGATGATGATATCATATATAAAACTCTTAGATTACTTCAAGGCGTTTCTTCACAACACGTACGAGGAAGTTTATTAATCGCTATAGTCGAAAGAATCGTTGCAACAGTATTTGTTGAAAAATATAGCTCTTATTCTAAAACGTTTTTTATTTTTGGCATTTTAACATTTTCAACGTGCTTATTTACTTTTATTCATTTTTCATTTACAATTGGATGTAAGTATCTGCTTAAAATTATAATATAAGGAACTAATACTTTGCTTTGAAGGGATATATTTTGAAAATACTGTATTCCTTTATTTTGGCAATGGAATATCCATTTTTACACACTTTTTCACTTTAATTGTTGCAAGAATTTTGTATTTGCAAAATCAAAAAATGTACAAATTATTGGCTTATCGCGTCACCCTAAAAACTAGATATCAGGTAATCTTTTCTTTGAATTCGACATTACAAATATTCAATATGTTTTTTTTTTAAATGTTTTTCTAAAATATTGTTTGTTTTGACAAGTTTTTGCTTGAATATTGAGTTAACAGTTTTAAGCATCAGAAATGATCCTTATATTTCAGATTTTTGAAAACATAAAAGTTATAAAAGTCATATGGTCAATAATTGTTATTTTTACGTGTGTTGCTCCAATTGGTGTAATTTTAACGTTAGTACACAATATCGCATTTAACGCTCCAGCACCAGGCGGATTATTTTTTGTGGTAAACAACCTGTAAATAATTTGTTAAAAAACATTAACACATTATTTTTTAGACTTATAATTTGGCTTTTATATTTATTTTTTCTGCTATGTTCAGAGACACTTTCAAGTCGGCAAAAACTGCACCATTTATGAAGAAAAAAGAAAATGTGCGAGTTATTAGTGCACTGGGAAAGCATATGCCGACAACATATTCAACAGATATTTATTTTATTGAATTACAAAAGCGTTGGAATTCTTTATAGCACTAATGCTTTAATAAATTTACACAAAATGTAGAAAACAATTTATAAAAACAAATATCAAGGACAACATAATTTAATAAAGTTTAAAAAAAATTAGTGACATGATTTTTTTCATCTTTAATTCTTAGTAATAGATTCTCACTTATGTAATCATTTTTGAGTAAATTCTTTTGTTTCATATGCCGAAACCCTTACAATGTTCACTTTCTGGGGATTTCTAAATATCTTTTCTCTAATAAATTTAGTTATGAATTTTCTATAGGGTAAAATAAAGTAAATTGTTGCAAAATATTCAACTAAGCAATGTGCCATTATCACACAAACAGAAACACACATTACTGTAGCACTATTAGGAGTGTCAAAAGCAACAAAGGCAAAGAGAAAAGCCATCGGAAATACAAGCATTATTCCAGTAACAAATACCTGAACACCTGAACTTATTATTAATGAAAATTTTAATTTTGCAGCTGTCACTGATTTAAATTTGCTTGCTGTAACCAAGGATAAAATCAAAAATGCTCCAGCAACAAAAGTGAGGAATCCGAATAAAATTAGTACAAATATGCAATAATTATAAACATAGTGTTGTGGTAAGACAAGGAAGGATGTTTCACCAAAGTAAACTTCAAGATAAGGATCATATTTTATTGCCCATTGATGGATTGTTGCTTTATCAATATGTTATTGGTGACCACAATGTTACTGGTGACCACAATGTTATTCATTTTCAAACTTCTGATGAATTTGCTGCAGATATTGAACCTATTACATATTCTGATTTCAAAAATGGTGATTATGATGCTTTAAACTGTTTTTTCAAGTGTATCAACTGGGAAATTATAAAAGATTTTATTAATTCAAATGATATTTATGCTTATATTAGAAATGTTATTATTGATGGTATTTCCAAATTCATTCCGACTCGCATATATGATCCAACAAAAAATATCCCGGCAAATCAACAAAAAGCAATGAAATTCTGTCTCAAAAATTCTAATGATCCATCAAAAACTACTGTAGTCAATAATTCAATAAAGAAGTTAAACAAAGAATTTATTAAATTTACTAAAAACCAGCAACGAAAATTATTCCTGAAAAATATCAAAAATGCAAAAGAAGAAAGAAAAAACGTTAATAATATTTTCAACTATGTTTCTCCATTTTTAAAGCAAAAATCATCAAACGTTCCTGTATTCTTATTTGAAGGAAAACCCGCTATCTCTAAAAAAGATCAAGCCAGTGCTCTTGGAAAATATTTATCGTCTGTATATAACCCATATTCACCACCAAATATTAATGATGAAACAACATCAAATGAACTTCTACAAAATATATGTTTTTCTGAATTCGAAATTTCTAAAATGCTGAAGAAATGCAAAAGCAAAAATGTCAATGGTGTGGACAATATTCCTGGTTATGTTTTAAAGAAGTGTTCTGATTCTTTATGTAAGCCATTTAAAATTTTATTTGATTTTATTATAAATGAGAATATGGTACCCGATTTGTTTTTATTATCTTATGTCACACCAATACCGAAAATCCCTAAACCAACAAGTGCTGAACACTTTCGACCTATCTCTGGAACTCCTGATGCATTAAAAACATTTGAAAGATGTATTGCTCCTGTAGTGGTCAAATTTCTTGATGACAAAAATTATTTTCCAAAACAACAATATGGATTTCGTGCCAAAATGTCAACCGTCCAACAACTGATACCATTCCAAGAATTCATTATTTCATCTGTATCCAAGAAAATGACAGTGGATGTTATTTATTTTGATTTTGAAAAAGCATTTGATAAAATTCCCATTGATCGTCTTATAAATGCTCTCAAAAAAGCTGGTATTTCTGGATGCTTATTAAAACTAATCATTACTCTACTATCATTCCGTAAATTCAAAGTGAAAGTGGGAAATGAATTTTCTGAAGAATTTGAAGCCACAAGCGGTGTCCCACAAGGATCCGTTCTTGGACCAATATTATTTATTATTTTTATTACTGAATTAAGTGAAAAATTATCAACTTTGCCTGGAATTATGCATCTATTATTTGCTGATGATTTAAAAATTTATTTTTCTTACCATAGAAATTTATTTGATATTTCAATAATTCAAAATGCAATTGATGCTGTATTTGACTGGTCTACTGAAAATTCTATGCCTATTTCAACTTCAAAAACATTTCATATTCAATATGGTCCAAAAAATGAAGCAGCAAAATATGTGATTAATAATGTTCCGATTTCTACCGTACCTGTTATTCGTGATCTTGGTGTTATGCTTGAAAACAATCTCAAACCAGACGCTCACATCAAAAAGATTGTCCGATCGGCAATGTCTTCTCTATTTTCAATTATGAAACGTGTTCTGATTTCAAATCAAGATGTTCTTATATTTTTATTCAATGTTTATGTGCGGCCAATTCTGGAATACGGTAGTCAACTTTTTAATATTCAAGTCAAAAAAATTGCTGATTATTTGGAACGTCCTCAAAAAATTTTCACCAGAATGTTGTATCGAAGGCAAAACAAAATTACCAACATTAAAGATTTTCCGTCTTATCCAGCTCGACTTAAATTATACAACATGAAATCTCTCCATGAAAGAAGAAATATTATCGATCTTCAAACTGGTTATGAATTCATTCACACAACTTTATCAAATGACTCATCGATGCTACATGAACCATCTCGTGACACCAGATTCCAAAAAGTGTATAAATCTTCACACAAAGTGCAAAAAAGATTTCGCTTTTACCATTTCGCAACCAGAACCTCAAGCTTCATGAATAACCTAAAAATCAAAATCTCTGACTACAAAAAGAAGAATGAATTCAAACAATACCTGATGAATAAAGAAATAGATAATTTTTATACCACATAGTTTTTATTAGTTTCATTGTTAAGCTTTTTTTTTTGTAATTTTTTATTTTATTGTTTTTTCTTTGTATGTATGTATTTTTTTCTTGTTTTCATTTGAGTACCAGCAATGGGAAAGAATGTATAAAAATTATTATTATTATTATTATTATATTAATAAAAGGATAAAAAACAATTACAATCATAATATACAATACTGTAGAAAACACAATCATACATGTAATTGTTATTTTTAAATTAAACCAATCAGTTAAAGGTGATGGGAAAGCAAGCATATATCGGGTTCCAATGGTTGCAGTAAGACCAATAATACAATTCGCAACAAAGATAAAACAAATTAGTGAGAAAAATGCAGTTAAATGAAAATCTCCAATTTCACGGAAAATTCCAATCTGAATTCCTCCTGCACTAGGTAACAAAAATATTGGCTTGACTAAACCAAGTAAGGTTTCCAAAGCCAAACACCAAAATAAATGATTGATAATAAGCCATTGAAAGCTTTTTAAATGCTTTGATTGTGTTATAACAATGTAAAACAAAAAAGGTGTTAAAATCCAACATGCAATGAAAGTTGCATAAGAAAAATAATAATAAAATTTTATTAACCTTGTTGTTGGGGGAATAATTTTTGAGCTGTTGAGTATCATGAGGCTTGTATTAATCGAGTAACAACTGCGAATAGGAATAAAGCAAATGCATTACAACAATTTTTTACTCATAACAATAAACATCTGCTTTTTGAAGTCAGCGATTCTGTAAACATGTCTTCCTGCTTTCACCTGCTTCTTAATTCAGACATGGCAAGTGTACATTTAGACATTTGTTTTTACCAAACATTTTCATGATTGATTTGATCATTGTAAATGAATAAATGGCTTTCTATTGATAGATACTTTAAAACCCCTGGGTCAGCTCTGAAACATGAAGTGTTTATCTAAATTCTTGTAGGTTTCTAAAGTGTTGTTCTTGCAAAAACATTTTACAGAACTTTTATCCGTTACATAAGTGCAAACAAAAGTTACATATAATATGGGCATAGAACAATTAATTAATCTTATTGTCATCGATCAATTTGTACATTTGTTTAATATGCTTTTCTATAGTTATTGATAGCTTATAAGCTCCAAAAATTGAATGATGACCAGTATCTCGTAACAAAGGAACCCTTCCACTTTCATCAAGGGGTGAACACCAACCATCTTTGCAAAACGGCTCCAACATGTTAATAAAAATGCAATTTTTGCATTTAATTACCTTCCAACGCCGTGCTGACACAGCATGTTCACTCTCAATATCCTAAAATAAATTCTAAATTTTAGAAAGCTATTTTTTAAATTAATTAAAATGAATTTTAAGATAATAGCTGACCTCTTGCTTGGTTCTATATTTTGTACTCCAGCCATAATGGTACATTTGTTCAGCAAAGTTCTTTGCAGCAAAGATTGAGTTAGTAAATGTATTCCTACTAATAAATAATGCTTTGGAGTTATTTGACAGAAAACTAATCATATCTTGAACGCTTTGTGTATGTTGATCAGTTTCAATTGGTTCCTTTGGTGATTCATCAAAGTCAAGATATGCAAATATTAGAAATATTATATCTGGTTTATAATGTTTCACTACATCCTTAAATATATACCATGCCTTGGAATATTTAAATCCTTCAAATGGCGTTGCAGCAGCATTTCCAACAAAATTTATTTCAGAGTAATGTCCACTTAAAGCCATTTCGATTCCAGGGATGGCACATTCTGCATGGCTATTCCCAATGACTAATACAGACAGATTTCCGGTGCCGTAAATTTCACCAACACTCCAAATATATGAGTCATTGATCGATGCAGGATATTTAGGGTTTGATTTCAAAATTTTAAAGTAGTTGGTACGTGGATAATTATTACCACATGATTTTTCTAGGACATACAGGCCTAGCTCTGCAGAAATTTCAGGTTCAATTGTTGATACATAATCTTTCCATTGTGATGGATTTATTATAAGACGCGATTTATTGTGAAAAATATGCTTGGTATAATCTGAAATGGGCTAAAACACGAAACTTTAAAATCTAAATGCATCATCTTACCTTCTCAAAGCTGTTAAAATAGCCAACACAAATAATGGAAACACAGCCAATAAAAACATACATAAAAAAGATTTTTGGTTGCAATTTTGCTTTAATAATAGGCTTTTCAATAAGCTTGTGAATGATAACTCCAATTATAAATGCTAAGGCCAGAACTGCAATATATGCTGAAAAATTAAGAATTTTTGAATAAATTAAGTCAAACGTTTAAAATGTTGTTATTAAAAAGAAAAAATAAAACTAAAGAGTTTAACTAATATAATAATAATATTGTGAAAGAAAATAGCCTAGAGTATAATTGTTAAACATTCAGAAACAAAAATTTAAAAAAAAATTTGATATGAATTCTTTTTTTAATAATATTCATCAGATGACTTACTTCTATGATTTTCAACAATTTTTATTCTTGCAATAATTATAAACATCCAATGAAATATGTAAATTGCGTAAGATGCATTTCCAATGAAAACTGCAATATTATTTGCCAAAATAGAGTTCTGTATTTCAAGCTTGTTCTTTTCAGTTTTTCCAATAGAGATAATGCACGCGGAAGTAACAATAACAGTAGCAGGCAAAGAATAAATGTCAATAAGTTTTATAGGGCATAAAACAATGGCCAAAAGTGTCCCCGTTAAAATATTGATAACAATCGAATTTTGAAATAACTCTTTAAATTTCAGCATATATTTGCAATTTTTTGATTGTTCATCAATAAACGTTTGAGCGTGAAAAGCGATAAATCCTCCAGCAAATTCATAAAATCTGGCTGGGAGCATGTTGAAAGTGAATAACGCACCGTTGTCACCATATTTTCCAAGTAAATAAAAAATTAAGACAACACAAGCTGCAATTAAAGTGGGCCAAAGAACAAATAAATTAATTTTACAAGGTAATCTTTTACTGATATACAGCAAAAAGGGAACAATTAAATAGAATTGCATCTCAACACAAAGTGACCAGTAATGAAGAAACCAATCATCGTGGGGGAGCCCAGTAGCAAAATAATAATTCTTATTGAAAAAATCTTCAAAGTTTTTCGTGAACGTCAACACCGATTTTAATTTTTTAAATTCTACGACAGCTGTATAGGAAATTGCAGGAATGAAAGTAACTGTCACCAAACAGTTTATTAAATACAATGGAAGAATACGATATATACGTCGATAATAGAAATTAAATGTTGCAGAAATAAAGGATGTTTTTAATGAATCCGTTGAGAGTAAGATCAAAGCCATAATATATCCAGATATTACGAAGAAACTAAATAATTAGTTTTAAGGCATGAAAAAATCATTTGAAAAATAAACATACACATCAACCCCCAGAAAACCATTTGCAAAAAACTGTGGAAAACAGTGATACAAAAGCACAGAAATAATTGCCACACATCTCAATCCCTGTAATTCTATGATTTTAAAATTCATGTTTAAGATCCAAGAAAGATTGAAAGCATCCTTTAATCAAAATTTCTCTTTTTCAAAAAACGCCTTGTCAATGTCAAGAAAATCTTGTTTTTGATTTATCCGCGCTTAACATGAGTGAAAACGTCGATATAATTAAAAAGTGGTCTTTTTTGTTTTAACGAGTTCAGCAAAATAAAAAATGCATTTTTTGTATTTTTAAAGTTTATAAAAAACAAAAACCCCAAAGGCGGTTTATCGATTGTGTATCTAAAGAAATGCGCTTTCAGGATTTTAGTGACGTATTTATTCAAAGAGATGACATAAATATATCACGAAAGACTAAACTTGGAAAACTTTTTCGCTTTTTATTATATTGAGATTTTTTTTAATTTTCAGAAATACTTCTGAAATTTTTTAATACATTAAAACTATATTTCAATTATATTTATTAAGAAAAAGTGTTTATGAAATATTGATTATCTTAGACAAATATGACAAAAAATACAACATTAATATAATAGTTTAGATTTATTTTCCTTTTTTCCACCAAGTATATGCTGCAGCAGCCCCAGCTCCAATGGCTGCTCCTTTTGCCATTTTACTTATATATCCACGATCTTGTCGATTAAGGGGAACATTGGCATTGGATCTTGGCATAGGTTCTGATGTGAGAAATGCTTGACGTTTTGAACGAACAGAAAATACAGCGGATGAAGCGGGCGAGGCAAGAAGAACAAGCAGCAATAAAACAATGATAATTTTTGAAAACATTTTTAGCAACAAATGACTTTAGAAAAGTTGATCTTTTTCACCAAAAGTATGTAGCTTTTATAGGGTTATCCTAGAGTTTAACAGATCAATGATGACTGTTAAAAACATGAAATTACAAAAATATTTACATCAATAGTTTTTTAAAAAGTCATGTATGCTTTTCTTGAGCAAAAAAAAACATAACTTTTCACTTTCAACTCAATAGTGTTTATTTACTTACTTACTTCTTGAGACAATTTACTGAACTTCAAAATAATCGTTAACAAATATTCAGCAGAAAAATAATATTTTTTAAAAACATTTGCATTTTTTGTGTAGAAAAACAAAGTAGTGTAAATAAATGCTAAAACAAAATCAAATCTTTAAAAATTAAAAAATCTGTTGAGCTTTAAAACAATTCGGCTTATAATATTTTTGAAGTATTCTGCAGCAGTGGTTACTAGACGTTTAAGCATGGCAAAAATGCATATATAACAGTCATTAATGGGTTCATACAATGAGATTTAAAAAATCTATGAGGACAAATACTGATGGATGGCGATTCCACATTTTTGACAACTGTTTTTTTTGCTCTTTCTACACGTGTACTCTGATTATGATCATGTTAAACTAAAACAAACAAAAAAGTTTGTAGGTGTGTTTTATTTATGCTCTAAAAATATTAGATCACAATCAAAACAAAAAACAACAGCATTAAATTAGATTTAAAAAAGAAAAGTTTAAAGATGACTTTTTTTGTCATTTAAGTCAGCTGCTTTTGGCTAAGAGAAAACAGGAATTTTGTTTGACTCTTTTTAGAAAAAAAAGTTGTTGTTTTGCCTCAATTTCGTAAAAAGAGATTCAAATCTCTTGTTGTTTGATTTTTTACATTTTTAGTACGTCGCCACTATTTTTTAACTCAAAGTTTCTTTTTATCATTTTTTCATTTGTCAAAAACAATGTCGTTAAAAGCTTATCGTCTGCCTTTCAGATACTCTTCAATATTAAATAGTTGCAGTCATCTTAAAGCACCATATCAAGCATGTTTAACTTATCGCCAAATGAATCCAGTTGTCCAACAAAAGATTCAGAATGTTTCAACTATTTCTGCTGTGCCATTATCTGTACAACAACAAAATGAAAAAATACAGGAAATTAAAAAATGTTCTAATGAATTGGATTTCTCTTTTGAAAACACCAAAGAAGCTTTTAAGGTTTGTCCTTCATTGATTAAGATTGTCCCATTGTGGTAAACTAATAAAACAGTTATGGCATTCACGATCATGCTATGATATAAAACTATAAAACCAAATATGCTAATTGTTTCAGAGCAAAACAAACTTTGAATTAATTCGTGGACTTTTTGTTTTTCATTTATGTGCTGTCGATTTTCTTGTACGAAATAATCAAAGAATCTTGCAATTTATGCGAAAATTCCTTGGTGCTGCTTTATTTAAACGGATTTTAAAGCTTACTTTTTATGGTCATTTTGTTGCTGGAGAAAATACCAAAGAAGTTTGCATCTTTTTCATATCGTGTAATAAAATAACTTAACTTTTAGCTGTTGCCAATTGTACAAAAAATGCGAAGATTTGGAGTTCAATCAATTATGGATTATAGCGTTGAATCAGACAGTTTACAGAAGATTGAAGAGTCAGAAATTGTGTGCGAAAAGAAGATTTTAAAGGTTTGCGTTGTTTATTTCTTTATTTTATGCCGTATTTTTTTAGATTACGGAAAAAGAATTTGACAAAATTATGAAAATCTTTTCAAAATGCATTGATACAGTTGCAAATGCCACAAAACGAGAAGGTTTTGCTGCAATTAAATTAACAGCATTAGGACGTCCAGAACTTTTTATCAAATATACTGAAATGATTGTTCAACTTCAAACTTTTTTCAAGGCAATTACCGGGTCAACAAATAAGGATATATTTTCAAACAAAATCAGCAGAGAAGAATTTTTAAAGCGTCTTGATGAATTTCAAATTAAAATTGACAATCAGATTTTTGATGATTGGTTTAAAATATTGGATTCCGATAACGATGGATTTATTGATTATTATGATTGGGAGGCATTAGTTAATGAGAAGAAAGAATTAATTCAAATGTTTACTTCTTTTAATGTTAAAACTGGTAGAATTGAGCCTCTTATTCAACAATTCACTGACACTGAAGAAAAAGAGGTTAGTTTTTTACCATATTAGTGTCTTTAACTGTAAAAATCCGTAGCATAAAAGATTGCGTTTTTTAGTTTTCTAATATGATGAATCGCTTAACATATCTAGCTGATTATGCCAAAGAGAAAGGTGTTGGAATTATGATTGATGCTGAACAAACATATTATCAACCAGCGATATCTCGTATTACTATTGATCTAATGAAAATATATAATCAGGATTCGTGCCAAATTATGAATACATATCAAGCATATCTCAAAACAACATTATCAAATATTGAAATTGATCTTCGTTTATCTGAACGAGAAAATTTTTATTTCGGCTGTAAGCTTGTTCGTGGCGCATATATGGAAGAAGAAAGTAAACGTGCCAACGATCGGGGATACGAAAATCCTATTAATCCGAGCTATGAAGCAACAAATGAAATGTATAACAAATGTTTGAAAAGAATCATCAAGGAACATCACAATGAAAAGAATAAAAATAAAATTTCTGTTATGGTTGCCTCACATAACGAAGAATCCATTCGAAATGCTATTCAAATTTTAAAAGATGAAGTTATTGCACCAAGTGAAAGTGTCATTTATTTTGCACAATTATATGGAATGTGTGATCAGGTAAATAATTTATTGATAGTAACTATTAGAGATCTTCTTATTGATCTTTTGCGGCAAAGATGCTTAGAAGTACCTTTATTAATTTGTCCTTATTTGTTTGTTTTTCTGAATTATCTAGGACTCAATTTACCCCTGTATTATTCGGGCAAAACTAATTTTTTAGATCTCTTTTTCACTGGGTCAAGCGGGTTATTCAGCATTTAAATATGTTCCCTATGGTCCAGTGGAAGATGTACTACCATATCTTTCTCGAAGAGCCCTTGAAAACGGTTCAATGTTGCAAAATCTTGAAAAAGAAAGAAAATTATTGTGGAAAGAATTAAAACGTCGGATATTATCAGGCCACTTGTTTTATAGAGTGCCTACTTCATAATTTATTCTTGTAAGTAAAATGCCGTTCATATTATCCTTTTTTTATTTATTTAATAGCATAATATAATAATAAACAAGTTATATTCTTATTATAAGAGCTTTTTACATTTTAAAAAACATAGTTTTCTGGTCGCTTAATGTAGCAAAAGTTGTTTCATTGGTTATTATAATTATCATTCAAAACAATTATAACCTATTGACACGCAGGTCCTGATTTAAAAATATGAGCAAAATTAATCAAAGGAAACATCACTGCTGTTCCGATAATAGAACCAATTTGCATAAAAATTCCACACCAGAACAATCTAGAATCGCTTTCAGGATTATCGTCACGAATAACAGCAGTAAACACAGTTCTGAGATAAGACTGTAAAGCTGAAGAAACAATTGCTGCAAAAACTGAAAGGAATCCACCCCAAAATGAATGATATAAAAGGGGATATGGACTTTGAAAAGCCAAAAGAACAATATAACCACAAAATCCGGTTTCAATTAAAGTAAGAGTTGTAAGAGCTCGAAGGGAAGTTGGCTGATACCACATTGGAATAAAACATGCAAGAGCATGTGTGATGTTCTTAATAGCTAATGCAAGATGATATGTTAACTGAAAATGAAGGAGAATGTAAACACATATATGCTGTGACATTTTTCGTACCTGACTATATGGTAGCGCAGCATAACTTTGTGCATCAGGAACGACTCCATTCATCTGAATGCAAATAAAAGCTAAATAACATAAAAGAATGCAATATCTGGTAAAACTTTTACGGTCACTTTTTTTATTATCATGCAAATTTTGTAAATGTGCTGGTGGTAGCACGTCAGCTGGTAAATCAGAAGTAGCTAACTGAACTTCTTGCTTTTCTAAACAAAATTTGTTAATATCATTCATTATATTAAGAAACTTTTTTGAAAAATTTCTGCGTTAATCATTTTACTTTACTAAATTTTTTAAGATTTATACCTTTATCAAAATCCCATTCAGCTGTGGAAGTTGGTGCCGTTTTAAATTGTATTAAATGTCTGCCCCAATGAAGAAGTGCAAATGAAATTGCAGCCAGAAACAGCCATCCAAACATTATAAGATTATAGACTTCAACACTAAAAGTTGGTGGCAAATAATGTGGTTCAACTTCACCAGTGGTCACATTTTTAATACATTCATAGCTGCCAGTTCCTAAAATGTTTTATGCGACGGTAAAAAATGTCATTATTCAAAAATAATTTTAGTTCTTGTACTTGCCTTGAATTAAAGAAAATGCGCTTGGAATTAAGGCGCTTAAACCCATTCCATGAAAATATGCAGTAAGATATGTTGGATGAAAGGATGCCATATATGGCATAAATAAAACATTAGAAGTTGTATTAACGAGTGCCATGAAAAACATTATAATTATCAAACTTATTGACCTCTCTTCTCCAAATACAAAAGCTGTTTTATCCCATAGAAATGCCGTTACTAAACTGCATATTGTAATTAAAATAAGCATTCCCTGGATAATAGGTGCCTTCGGAAAATCAATAGTTGTACACTTTTTCATGATCAAAAATATCAATGGTCCTATAGAACCTATCTAAACTTATAGTGTACCGCACATTTAAAGTAGAAAAAGATTTACCTGTACAACTGCACTCAAATAAGAAGGTAAATTCCATCCTTCTGGTAAATCCACAACCATGAGTGATAACTCCTGCCAAACTGAATTTGTTGACAACCAGGAAGAGGAACCAAATATGGCCACAAGTATATACATACGTAGATTAAACATCGTTATTAAAAAGTATGGCACTAAAAATATTGTTATTTTTTAATTATTATATTTTTAAGTTCACAAAAAATGTTTTATAGCGCATCAAGTATATTACTTTTAAATTTCTAATTAATCTCATTTTTACATTATTAAAAAAGATTGACCCAAACAAAAGCTCTCAATGAAAGTCTGTGTCACAAACTATGTGAAATATAATGTTCGATGCACCTTTTAAAACAATTTCATTCTTTAGGGTTAAACTGATAACTAAAAGTCCACTCTGCAAAAAAAATAATGATGGAAGCTTAAACAAATTGAAAAATGAACTTTCAAAGGTAGGGGTGCAACGAGCACACATTGAAAAGGAACTTCATTTTAGTGAGCATTCATTGCCTTTTTATAAAAAATAAAACTTGCAAAAATTTATGATTTAAGGATTAAATGGTTAATCTCTAACCAGAATCATATGCAGGTAATTATTTCTAGAATTTCAACAAGAAAATAGAAGTTTGCAACGTTGGGACTGTAAAATGTTATATAAAACTTTGTTCGTTAAACATGATATTTTCGATGTAGACAGAGGGTTAAAAAACAATGGCAATGTAGAGTTTATGTCAATACCCTCAAAATGAACTTATAAAAACATCACTTTAATTTTATAATTATACATTTTCTATTTGTTCGTGCTGCAGTATAAAATGATAGAATTATATTAGATGTAAATCACATAATGGAAAAATAAAAGAAAAGGTTGATGTGAAATTAATGTTCGATTTCATTTACGTGGAACGACTTTCATTTTGAGTTCTTCAAATCCCAATGTGGCTTTTGTAATTTCATTAGTCTAAAAATTAAAATAGAACAATGCGCTTTTAAACAAAAGTTTTACCCGAGTTTCATTACAAAATTCAAATTTATACTCCATGAGTAAACGAACAAGCGTCGCTTTTGTTTCATAAATAGCCAAAGTTTTACCAGGACAAATGCGAAGACCAGCACCAAATGAAAGCAATGCCATTGGATGACGGCTTTCGCTGTTTTCAAGAAGGAAACGATCTGGATTAAATTCTTTTGCATCTTTTCCCCAAATTTTTTCATCGGTGCTTATAACAGGAATATTTGGTAAGATGCAAGTGCCTCTGTCTATTGGTATTGAACATCCATCAGAGAATTGTAAAGTTGCTGGTTCAATTGCTCGACGGGGTGTTACACTGAAAATGTTAAGATGATTAGTGTTTGTAAGACATTGCCTTTGCTTACAGATATGCTGACGGATGTAGACGAGTAGCTTCTTTAACAAATCTTTCCAAATATTCAAGCTTCTTAACATTAGTGTAATCAATACCATTCTAAAAAAGCCTAATGTAAGCGATTTCAAAGATAAGAAACAAAATTTTACCTCGGTTTTAATATGATCATTTATTTCTTCCAAAACCTTTTCTTCTAATTTAGGATGTAGAGCAAGCTCATATAAACAGTATGTGATTAATGTTGCAGTAGTATCTCCTCCAGCTACTAAAAATGCCTGCGATGATCCAATTAATTCATCCCTCGTAAGCTTTTTAGGAACTTTAATATCAAAGTCAGGCTTGTTTGTTGTATCTAAATCATCTTCTTGTGCTTCACGAAGAAAATCCAAAAAATCTTGATGTCTCCTAGCCTTTTCTTCAACACTTTCATTTTCACGTTCAGTAATAACTTTCTAAAAGCAGACCATTATTACGTTTTATAATTGTTAAATATTAATCTTAGAAATTACCCCGATCTTAGATCTCATTTCTTGAGCGAATCGAATATTTGTGAAAAAATGCAATATTTGAAGATATTTTGTTACACATAAGAAGTCATAAGTTCCAGCAAAGAATGATGCAACATAATTGTGAACAGTTTCACCGCGTTCAAAAGCATTCACAATCTTTTGAAGAAATTCACTTTTACCAAATTCTTCATTTATTCCCATTGCTGATCGAGATATTACTGCAAACGTCATATCTAATATTAATCTAAATTAATGAATAAAACTATTTTATCGTAAACTTTAATTTACATACGGTTTCACATTCACGACATCATTTTCATGTGTTCTCAAAACATTAATAAGTTCATCGTGTGCTTTTTTCATAATAGGATCTACAGATTTTATTTTAGAGACAGTTAAAGATGCCGAAAATAGAGCTCTTAGACGTTTCCATCTATTTCCTTGCCCCAGAAAAACATTTATTTGGGGGCCATTATCCTGGCCAATTGCAACTGATGGATGAATCATTCGTGCTTGAAAAGTATGAAATTGCTTGTTATAAACTTCATTTAAAGCATCCAAATCAGCAGTGACAATAACTCTATGTGCCCCAAGTAGTATGCCAAAAGTTGAGCCATATTTTTTGTGCCATTTCAAAAGTGTTTCCCATTGTTTGTGATCTTTTTCAAATTCTTCAAAGTTGCCAAGAAAAGTCGAAGTTATTGGTGGTTGCGGTATTCCAAGCTGTTGAAAATACTGTGAACGATGTTTGAGGTAAAAACTAGAATCAACAAAGTTAACATATTTTTTAAAAAAGCATTAACTTACTAATATGCAACTCCCAAAGGCAGTGAAATTAATAGAGCCCAAGTAACGACTTTGAATGACAAAAATACGAAGGCAGATAAAAGTGATAGCAACATGTTAAAAACATGTCTAACAAACTCACAACGTTTTCCTTTTATACTTCTTCGCATTCATCAAAACACCATGTCTTTTTCAACTAAAGTTTTTTAATTTGTGATGTTGTGTTGTTTTTGTTTCTTTGGGTGCACAATTTGTGACTGATCTTTTGGTTAACGTAAAAATAAACGACAATAAAAGTTTGACTTTTTTTCACACAGTTTTTTCCGCTTTGTGTTTAAGTTGTTTTGAAAAATGTTACTTGTAAAAATCGAAGTAATGTCAAAAATTGCATTTTTTTTTGTTTAAAGCAAGAAAAACTAAAAAACAAAGAGTCAATTTTTTAGAAAACATTTTTTTTATTTTTTAACAAGAAAGTAATAATATTTTAATTTCATAAACTTCAAATAAAAAAACGAAGAAACTCTAATACAAAAAATGATGAACAGTTATTTTCAGATGTATTAAAAAACAGAAGCCTATTTGTTTTCATCACATTTGATCTGCTAAAAAATAATAGTTAAATTTAATTGTTTTGTTGAAAAAAAAAGTTATGAAAGGATATGAATAAAACGAGATTAACATGTTTAAAAAACGCATTTAAAAGAATCTCTTTTTTAATGATACCTCGCGTGGGATTGTGAAAAAGACCCAAAAACTTAATCAATTTTTATTATACTACTTTACAACTTTATTTAAAAATGAACAACAAATTGTTGGCCGTTGTTTTGATTTCCTCGATTTTTGGTAGTTTTAGTGCGCCAACCCGTGATGATGATAATCGTAAGTTCCTTATTTTTTCTTAATTTTGAAATTGTTAAACTCAAAATTAAGCATGTGAATCAATGAAATGTAAAGTTGGTGAAAAATGTACTCATATAACACCTATGTGCGCTAAAGGGGCTGCAAAATGCGAGCTTAAGGGTATTTGTATTCCATCTCAATTTGCTCCCCCTGATTCAGACGAAGTACAAAACTTCAACAACAATGCTCCTCGTTATGCGCGTGATTTAAATGGCGAATCTGACCGTAAGCTTTGTTCACTTGTTTTTATCCATGCTAATCGCTTTTTTAAGCTTGTGATAAAATGGAATGCGAAGATGGTGAAAAATGTACTACAGTTATTCCATTCTGTCCAGAAGATTCTGTTTGTCATCCAAAAGGCGTTTGTGTCGCTGCTCCTGATCAGTTATTCTAAAATTTGTTAACACATAAATTTACAAATTCATAAGGATAAAAGTGGCTTTTGCTTTACTGAATATTAAAAAAGTTATGCATCTTTTCATTAGCATTACTAGCAAATATCAAAAAACAAAAAATATTTAACATTTCGTTAATTAATTCTTTGTTTTGAAAAACCAAATATTTGACAAAATAAATTATACATGTACATGGTATTCATTTAGTTATTGTGTTACACGCGATACCGTTGCTTTACATTTTTAAGAAAGAATTATTTTTGCATTTATGCAATAATAACGTTACTTACAACAAAAAGTCGCTTTACATTTTTATACAAATATATTATGCTTGTTTTATGGTTTTCTAGCAAAAATTAATCTTTGAAATAAACAGAAATTAAATTATTTTTATAAAAAATCTGTGTTTTTAAAAGTCGAAATGTCAAATTCATTAAAATAAAACAAAGATTATTTCACACCGTTGACTTCGACGTCAACATCAAGTCTTAATTAAACGTCTTTGCTACAACTAATATTGCGTATGTTATTCAAAATCGCTTGTTAGAATTACACTCAATAACAAGACCATTGTCATAGGTTTTTACGAAGTGTGTAAAGTTTTGTCCCCCTTTACAAACATTTCTTGATTTTTGTTATTATTATTCGTATTTTACTCTCGCAATATCATGGCTTATCACCCCCCCCCCCCCTGTTGATACATGTAATTTTAACAAAATCTGAAAAACTAACAAATTGTAAATGGCTTGTTATGAATCATTCATTTTGGTGCTTATTTTTTGAAACATATTTTGCTTACACCTGCTGCAGGTGGATTTCCATTGGGATTGTTTCGAAATGGAAGTTTACAAAGTACAACTGTTATAGCAATTGTTGGAATATTTTTGGCAATTAACAGTGTAACAGCTTTAATCTCAACAATTCTCAACAGATATATGGAAGCAATTTCATCCACCTTAACAAATTGGTACAACTTTAAAACTGGTGCTATCATTGCTATAGGATTTACTGCCTTTTTCTATGTTCTAATAATAATAGTATTTCTTCACATTTTCTTTCACAACGAAACAGATCTTCGAAAATGGGCAGAAGAATACGACCCAGTTTTGTTGACATATTTTACGGAACCTGCATTTTTTATTTTACCATATTCAGAAAAAGCACTTTTAATCATTCTTATTTCGATGATTGCAACTATAATTTTATCACTTACCGTATCAGCAATTTGTGTTTTCCTTGTTCGCACTCATCACACATTTACAGTAACAAGACTAAAGCGATCATTAATTGTTAGTTCAGTTGTACAAATTTTGCTCATATGCATATTTCTATTTTTACCAGCAACAATGTTGGTTTGGACTTTATACTTTCAAATTTGTAATAGTGCAAATCTTGTCATTTTTATTTTATGTGCCATTTTAACACACTGTCTGATTGAATATATTGCAACTTTGTATTTTATAACACCATATTAAAAAGCAATTGTTAACATTTTTGACAAAGGTGTATTTATTATTCCCAAAGGTGCAGTAGTAACGAGTAATTATTAAAACAATAAAATTTTCTCATAATATCAAAAAACGATGTAAGCCCTTGCGTGGGCAACTATATCGAATTTCAACTTGGAAAGAACAATTTTTTTCAAGTCCCTTGTTTCTTGTTTATGACTTTTTAAAGAAATAAACAAATTACATGAAAATGTTATTATTTTTAACTTAAGGGATGAAGGAAGTAGATTGAGATTAATCCCAACAGAGACTCATTATGGGCGTTTTAGCTTTTAACTTGATAATGACTTTATCATCAACCAAATTGACATGGAAATAACGTTAAAATGGTACTTAAAAATTTAAACAAAAATGAATTTATAAGCACTTAATACAGGTGATAAAAACGTTAAATAAAAAAGGAAACACTTTGAAATAAATCGCTGAAGAGTTTAAAGTGCTGTTTAAAAATAAGCACAATTTTCTTTTTCTGAATGAAATGACAGAACAACCAGTTATTCAATCATCCGAGATTGTACAACTTTTTTATTTTTATTACTCATATTTGATATTAATATTGTGTTGGGTAATGGCACCCTTACAGTTCCACACTATCATTACGCAATCAAAAAATCTTGGAAACTTTAAATGGCTCATACTAAATCATTCCGTTTGGTGCTTGGCATTTCAGACATTATATTCAATTACAAAACCATTGATCCTGTTTCCTACCATTGCAGGGTTCCCGTTGGGAATCCCTCGAAATGGAAGCCATAAATCTACTGCTGTTTTATTTTTGTTTGGATTTGTGTTGATAATTAATATGTGTCAATCTTTATCAGCAACAATTATCAATCGTTATCTTTTAGCATTTCCATCAAAATTAACGAAATGGTTTAATTTCAAAAGAAGTATAAAAGTGATCATTGCATTGATACTCCTAAATTACATTGCACCAGCGATTATGATATTTTCTGTCATTAAAAAAGAAAGAAACGAAATTCTGGAAATTGCTTTGAATCAAAGTCGATCATTAGAAATGTTTTTTAATGAATCTGCATTTTCTGCTTTACCATATAGTACTGCACAAACAGGATATTTTTCTACGTTGGCGATACTTTCAATATTCTTTTTTGGTGCTGTTTTTATTATTGTACTGTTCACTTATCATGTTAAATCTAATAACAAACTATCTGTTGCTAAGATACAAATTCCTTTGATAATCAGTGTCATTGTTGAGCTTGCTGTTTTTAATATTTTTCTCATTTTACCATGTATTTGTTTTGTTGTTTTTCTTTGTTTTCAAATATCAAATACTGTAAATGCTGGGTGTCTTCTATTTTGTCTTGTCTTGACTCATTCTTTCTTACAGCCTGTTATTACATTATATTTTATTACACCTTATAGGCAATATATTTCTGGAATATTTTTTTGTTCTACTGCAAAAGTCAAACCTGGCTTTCTTTTTACTCATATTCCCCCCATATCGACGCCTAAATAGTAATCTTTATCATTTTTATCGGAGTTAACCAATGTCATAAATAGCAAAAATATTTTTTTCGTGAAATGACAATCGTAAAAATAATAATTTATTGAATAACAGGGTTACTTTTTCCATAAAATCAACGCTATTATAAAACACATAAAAAACTTTCAAACATCTCGTATATTGAAAGATAGACATGACAAGTTTGGAGTGTATGGAAAAGTGGAATACTTTTTGCAAATAGAGCTTTGCCAAAATTTTCTCCTACAAAATTTTAGTTGTCTGCTTTTACAAGCTATTATTCTATTTTGCGTATGAAATAAAAATGTTATTGTGTATTAAAGATCATTTGCTACTTTTTTAGTGTTTTTGTTTTAAAATTTATGTTTATTTTCGAAAACATCCAAGTCTGTTTATTATTTTCGTCGGATGAATAAAAGCTATGCAAATAAACACCTTGTTATTCCTAATATTGAAAGATAGTTTAAAAAGACGCAAAAAATCTCATTATATCAAGCCTTAATTGATTAATATAATGATGACATATTTCTTTAAAGTTACAGTTCTATTTTTGCTTGTGAGGTATGTTCCTTATTCATTTTTATTAAGCAATATATATATTCTTTTAGCGCCACTGCATGTATTTCCACTACACTTGGACCTTTAACAACAACATTAATGAGAACGACAACAACAACTCCAACAATAACCACAACCTCTACTTCGACCAGCACCTCGACCTCCACAACAACTTCAGATTCTACAACGACTCCACATTGTGGTGAATGGTCTAGTTGGTCATGTAGCTGTTGTGGAGGATGTCCAACACAGAGATGCATGAGGGTGAGTATAATAATAAACTATATTTGATACCTAAAGTGTTGCTGTTACAGAACATAAATAAATTATTTTTTTGACCTTGAATAGGATAAAAG
The DNA here is from genome assembly GCA_024447215.1 of Panagrolaimus sp. LJ2400. Classification (NCBI taxonomy): domain Eukaryota; kingdom Metazoa; phylum Nematoda; class Chromadorea; order Rhabditida; family Panagrolaimidae; genus Panagrolaimus; species Panagrolaimus sp. LJ2400. The sequence continues at coordinate 2,474,507 of JAMRYA010000009.1, read as the reverse complement.
TATTATGCGTGTTGTGTTTTTTCTATATACGATAAATTGCAGATTTGTCAAGCAACGGCTGAATGTCCTGAACCATCGTGTTCTGGTGAAGGCGATAAATTAGATTCAACTCCATGTACATCACCATCTGAGACATGCAAATTTCCGTTGCCCGTTTGTTGTGAGGGACAAGAAGCATATGTTAATTTTGAAGCAGTTGCTAGATGGTGTAGAGCAGCATCGTAAAACTAATTTATAACTTTTATGTTACTATTTTCTTGTTTTTATCTGTATCTTTGTTTGCAAAATAAATAAAACTCATCGTAGAGGTAATCAAAAAAGTTTTTGCGGATTGCTTAAGCTGAAATATAGATATATATTCATCTCAGCGACAAAAGCATTCCATGGTTAATCAACGGTGCAACGAAAAGCAATACTTCTTGCGAAATTTCTTTGATAAATGCTTGATCTTCTTTGTCACAAAAATTACATTAATCGCACGCTTTTTATTATGATAACCTTTTATTTTTTAAGCAGCAGCTGTGACGCCCATTTTTAAGACGAAACATTCTTTCGCCAAACTGAGTCAATATTTTCGTTATCATTGAAAGTGTTAATCCAAGGGTAAGCTAAATAAATAATGAATTTTTCCCGTGAAAACTTCCTCGTTATAAATTATAAAAATATATTTACATTTATAAAATTCACACAGATTTGACATAGTAATGTTCTTTGTGCTTTGCTTCGTTTCACTTGTATTAGGGTTAGTTTCAAATATGTTGTAAAAATAAAATAATCCTGTATTTGCAGATGTTCCGCGTCTTATTTAAAAACTTCGCATCATGATACTTTTTTACTCCAAAAAACAAGATCAGCTACAAATTCTACCCTTATAACCACATCAGAATGCGGTGTTTGGTCTCCGTGGTCTTGCAGTTGTTGTGGAGGATGCCCTACTCAGCGATGCGTTAGAGTGATAGCTTTTTTTAAATTACTTTACGGATTGTTATAAGCTTAATTTTAGACTTGTCAAACGACTAACGATGGTGGATGTGGGATGAGAAAATGTGAAGGATTAGCTAGTAAAATTGAAATTACTCCATGTACCTCTCCTTCGAAGACATGTAAATTTCCATTACCCGTATGTTGCGATGGCCAACAAGCTTATGTCAACACAACGGCAAGAGCTCGATGGTGTAAATCAAAAACAAAAAAATAAAATGTCTCATTTTGCATTTGTATAATTGTCTCAGTTCTTGATAAATAAATAATGTGTGTATTTTTAAATTTTATAAACAAAACAATTTTGGGATCATAGCAACAAAAGATCGACCAACAAAAAAACAAAATGTTTTTAGGTAGTTGCTTGGATATGATATGTTGTTCTTGGATGTTGAAGTCAAAATATTTATTGTTTTTGCTTGTTTTTTTTTAAACATTACAACAGAGAATTGCAATTTGTGTTATTTTTTATCTTGAAAATACATAATTTTGCGTAAATCGATTCGAGTTTACTAAACTGTTTTTACTACATACTTTTTATTTTAAATTTCAGAATTCTTATCTTCTCAAAAATGTCTCATCGTGAATACCTTGTTGAACAACATCTGTTTCCAACAACACATGTTGAAGCTAATCCCGAAAGACGGCGTCGTGGAAGTGTCACATATGATACTGAAGTTATGGTTGTAGATGATAAAGTTTCATCTGATCATATCAAAGAAGCCAGACGACTAAGCAAAGCGGCAGAAGAAATTTTAGAAGACACAAATAAAGATTTCAAAAAAGCTGAAAGAGCTCAAGCACAAGCCTATGAAAAAGTTGCAGAAGCGAATGAAAAAACCGCAAAGGCCATGGAAAAACAAAGACGTGGACAAGAGCTATTGGCAATGGCGGGTTTGTTTTAAAAAATGCTAAATAACTTATTCAACAGAATGTTATTATATAGAACAAGAAATGAAACAGGCTGGTACACATTTACAAGATCAAGCGTTTGTTAATCCTATTAGATCCAATCATACTAGTATCGGTACTGGTACAAGCAACAATCGTGCAACACATACAAAAGGTGGAAAAATTCATCATCAACAAACATCCGTCAAAGCAGTCGGTCATGACAAACACGGCAACCAATGGACAACTACCCAACAACGCTCACTTGATCGTTATTAATTTTGATCTTGTTTCTGTAAAAAATTTTTTATCTCTATTTTCAATTTTTAGCATTTATGTTTTTTATATTTTTCGAAATTTTCTTTTAATAATGCAATGTGTTTTGATACTATGGTCTGGTATATTTTTATTTAATACAAATTTTTTTTAAAAAATACTTTGAAATGAACAAATCGTCAGAGATCGATTACAATAAAATAATGTTGGCAAGAATATACAAAGTGATCCTAACGAATGAGATTTAACCTCTTCCACCACGACCACCACCGCCTCCACGACCTCCGCCGCCACCTCCTCGACCGCCACCACCACCGCCGCCTGAAATTTTTTTTGATAATTTTCATAACATTATTAAATTGTTAAAACATACCGCCGCCGCCCCAGCCGCCTTCGTTGCCACCACCGAAGCCCCCACCTGGTCCTCCTCCGAAGCCACCTCCAGGCCCACCTCCAAATCCGCCTCCGCGTCCACCACCAAATCCTCCACCTGGGCCGCCAAATCCGCCTCCAGGTCCACCTCCCCATCCACCGCCACGACCCCAGCCACCACCGCGGCCCCAGCCTCCCCACGGTCTCCATGGTCTCCAGGGTGAAAACATTGGAGGTCCCCAAAATTGACCAGCAACATGAGCTAACATGAAGCTTACAGCGAACAAGGCAAACAAGAGTTTCATTGTAATTTTTTTAGATTACAAAATTTCTTATCGAATAAAAATTTTTGTTAGTGGAACGAAAAATATCAAACAATAAACACGAATCAAGAAAGAATCTTACCTTTTTATACTTTTTTAAAGCGATAATTACACTTGCTCACGTGCATTGTTAAACTTTATTTCTTCCCAATTAAAATTCATTTATGATGGAACAATCGGTTTGCTCTAATAAAAACATATTGACAAAATGAAAAACAAAAGAAAGAAAAAAACGGGGAAGTAATTTCCTTGTGTAACAATCATAAATTCGCTAAAAAAAGTGATTGCATTTAAAAAGTTTAGGTTTTGAGAAAAGAGTTTGATGAATAACAATTGATGAAGTTTGTGAATAAAATGACGACAGTTGTAATTACGTTTAAACGTTTTTGTTATCAAAAATTTTATTTTAGTTTAATCAAAAACAAACTTTTTCATTTACGGTGCAATTACTTAAGTAAAACATAAAATTTTAATAATATCATTATTGAAAGTAAATGCCAAAAAATTAATGCTAGACAAAGCAACTCTTTCTTCTTATTAATTTTTCACTGAATTTTTAATGTCAGCATAGAAAAATTAGTAGTAAGAAAGTAAAAAGTTTTGAGTAATTTGATTTTTACTATGTGAAAAAAAATTTTATATAACACTTAAAAGATTAAAAATTTTTTATGTATTTTAAATTAATTGCTTAACTAATTATGGAATAAGCCATGGAAAAACAAGAAAACAATAATATACACACAATTTAGCCGCTTTTATAATTAAAAGTAACTTTGAAAAAAGGTCATTGTAGTTCCTTTTCATTTAAAAAGTCAAATAAGATTAATGAAAAATATTGTTTTTGCTTATATAAATGGTTATTTTTTTAAAATAATGGGAAACGCACCTACGACGAAAACAAAGTTAATAAAATTTTATATTTCATATTCCAAAAATCAAAAGCTGTGCACTTTTTGATGTGTTTTTCAAAGCCTTTCTTTTATTCGTAAATGTTTCCGTCAGATTTTGTCATAAGTTTTTATTTTTATTACTCAAATTTCATATTGATTTTATGCTGGCTAATTGCTCCGTTACAATTTTACATTATTCTGACACAATCAAAGCGCCTTAAAAATTTTAAATGGCTAGTATTAAATCATTCAATTTGGTGTTTAGCAACGATGACATTGTTTGCCCTTGTAAAACCTATTTTATTATTTCCCGCTGTTGCAGGAATTCCACTTGGCCTTGCAAAAGATGGAACATTTCAAACAACAGCAATTTTATACTTTATTGCATCAATATTTATTGTTAATATGGCTCAAGCCTTAGGTGGAGCTATTCTTAATCGATATTTATTTGCATTTCCTTCTGTGCTAACAAAATGGTTTTCTTTTAAAACTGGAATCAAATTATTGGTTGCAACAATTTTGATCAACTATATTGGGCCTATGATTTTATTGTACCCAATTTTACAAATGGATAGAAACAAAATGCTAGAAACAGCAAGGGCACAAGATCCATATTTAGCTGAATTTTTCGAAGAACCTGCATTTTTGGCATTGCCATATGAATCTGCAAAAGCAGCTTATTTTGCTTCATTCACTGCATTTGTTTTAACATTTTTTGTTGCATTGTTCATTATTGCATTTCTAACTTACTATGTTAAGTCACACAAATCTTTAATATTTTCTAAGCTTCAACGATCTCTAATTATAAGTGCTATTATCGAACTTGCAGTTTCAATGATTTTTCTTGTAACGCCACTTATAGCTTTTGCAATTATTGTTTGCTTTCAGTTACCAAATACGAGTAATTGGAGTATTTATATCTTTAGCTTTATTCTTACCCACTCTTTGTTACAATCATTGAGTACACTGTATTTTATAACGCCATATCGCAAATTCATTTGCAAGCTTTTATTGAATTTATGTACAAATCACAAACATGATCTTAATCATAATCGGGTATATTCAATATATTAATAAATTTTTTCCTCATTAAAGTAAGGTATTCAACAAAAATAATAGATATACATTATGCTAACACGTTTATAAGAAATTTCAAAATGATATTTATGATTACTGGAATTTTCAATGACAAAATAAAAAATTTACTGCTTTGTAATATCAATTTCTCATATCATAGAATAAACACTATAACATTTCATATCGTTTGCTCAAAAATAATGAGACATGACCCGGAAGTAAACCCCGAAATTGCAGCTGAACATCTGTATTAAAAAAAGTTAATTGCTATCCATGATTTTGAAGCAGACAAAATTATGTGGTTTTATGTTTCTAAAAATTACTGTCTATAATTTAAGCTTACATACTCTGAGATTCTTATAAATGTAATTTTTTATAACTTTTATAAGAATTGTTATGCCCTGTCCACGAAGTGAATATATATGTATAGGTTGATAGATGCAAGTTGAAACATTATAGATGAGATAATTGAGCTTTTATTCGAACAACATCATACAAATGAGAGAGACAACCGAGAATGAACAATTTACAATGGACAAAGAGACTATTTATACAGAAATGATGACGTGGCAAAAGGAATGAACAATATGCTAAATTAGCATATATTCGCAACTCGCCCCTCCCCCCTAATAGATATCGTCCCCGATATTGATTCTTTAATTTCGACCAGAGAGATCAAGACACCACGAATGGATTTTCCAAGATCAAGACAAGTTGAAGACGAGCTTTGATTCTTGTATACGACGAGAAGACATTTCTTAGCAACATTCCACGATCACGATGCAGCACGATCATACGAGGTTCTTCCAAGCACCAACCATAACTTTTTTTCTTCCAGATTAACACAGATCAACCATGAATCCAGATATACCATAGCACCACGAACATAGAGCAATCAGTCCAATACCACGACGAGCATTGATAAAAAAATATATGTATACACACAGCCCAAGTCACACTTGAAGACCACCAAAATACCACAAAAAACATGATCCAAGATACACTTGAAGACCACCAAATACCAAGAAAAACATGATCCAAGATACACTTGAAGACCATAACAAATAAAAATAGGATCACTTTCGCCATGAAGTTCACCATACCATAACACCAAACAATAAACAGGATCACTTGCAGTTCGTCGAAGTTCACCATACAAATACACAGAGATTCCTCACAGGAATATGCCCCCAGGGTTTCTGGTTCACCCGCAACCATAAAAACAAATAACTCACAGTCAGTTGGATCAATCGATTTCTCCATGTTGCAGCCACAATAAATCATCCATAACCACATTCATACTTAACATCCATTTGTTCCATCCATATACATTCGTGCACCATTGTCTGCATCCAACAGCACCTTCGGTCTTCCAACCATGACCTATATATCAAGCATTTGTAATATCATCAGCGACCGGAGCTGTTCCAGTGACGAGTATACTGCTAACACACACAAAATGATGACATTTATATTTCCACAGATGAGCAGCCGAACTACCGCAAACCATATTGACAAAATGATTGGTATACCACGTGGTGAGGAAGATAGGGTTGGGCCCTCCATGTTATGCCCTGTCCACGAAGTGAATATATATGTATAGGTTGATAGATGCAAGTTGAAACATTATAGATGAGATAATTGAGCTTTTATTCGAACAACATCATACAAATGAGAGAGACAACCGAGAATGAACAATTTACAATGGACAAAGAGACTATTTATACAGAAATGATGACGTGGCAAAAGGAATGAACAATATGCTAAATTAGCATATATTCGCAACTGAATCTCAATGCATTTTTAGCAAAATTTTACAGAAAAGCAGCAATTTGAAGTTAAATAACTGAAAATTGCTTTTTTCATGCTTCAAATTGTAAAATCAAAAATCGCTTTTAAAGTTTTCCATTAAAAATTATAATTTTATGCTTTTGAAAATTACATTTTATTTTGGCTAGTAATATGGTATTTTAGACCTTCTATTGCAGCGCTCCTTTTCAGTCTGATAGTTTTCCTTAAAAACAATCCAAAATCCTTGATATAAAAAAGAGGTTGGCAGAGATTGTTCCATTAACCTATTCTGCTTTATAGGTATCATTATTATTAATGGGCTTTTCCTTAAATTTATGTGTGGTGAAAACGATATTGCGTTGTTTACATTTTCAACGAAAAGCTGTTATTAAACAAAAGTACCAGTTAGAAATATTGTTTTTTTGCTAAAAATGGTACTTTGTTTCTAATAAAGATATCGTTTTCTAACTGCTGTTATACATCTGCATCAATATTTTTAGCGCTTTTAATAGATTACTGAATATTGAAGAAATACGGTTTCATTTTTATACTTCAACTTTAAAAATAAACATTGTTGTATTTGTTAAGCTTTAACAATGCCATTACCAGGCTGGCAGATTCCATTTGTTACTTTTTCATTCATAAGCATACTTCTTTATATCATCATAATTGGAGTTATAGCAATTAAACGGAAAATTCTTTTGTATTTTAACGGATCGTATTTCACGTTGATTCTTTCTCAGTCTATCGCAGAATGGGCAATGTTTTTGCAGTTTATGATTTTTTATCGAGGTCGGAAATTTGGGTATCTTGATTTTTTCCTCAAAGAACCCTCAAATGCATGGGATTATGTTCCGCGGTTTTCGACATTTCTCCACTACTATTTAAAAATCGTGATTTATATTGGGCAGGTATATTTCGCATTAAATCGTTTCACTGCAATTTACAAACCAATGAATTATGAAAAAGTAAGATTTTCTCCGAGGTTTTTTCGTAATTGTTCATATAAATTTACAGTTATGGACAAAAAAGAGGATATGGAGTTTACGGCTGATACAGTATTCCATCCCATTATTTTTTACATGTCCAATAGCATTCAATTATAAATTTCAAATCTACTATGAATATAACGTTGAACAACATGCATTACGTTTAATACAAGATGATTTCTCTGCTGCACTTGTAGCATACATTGATGGCGGAGCTTCATTTTTAGCAACAATTTTTTGCAGTGTAGTATATACTACAGTAATTTTGAAAGCGTCAAGAGATATGTTGCAATATGTAAGAAAATACTGCAAAAACAGGGGAATGTACATATAAAATTTTAGGGTTTACAAAAGAAAAGAATTGTAGAAATTCGACTTGCATTTTGTGGAGTTTCACTTTTCATTGTTTTGCTCTTAAACAATATTGTGCAATTAATGACTTGCTATGGAGCTTATTTTAATAGCCGAAATATAAATCTTATTGTTAATGACTTAAGGTAAGAAGATACTTAAATATTAAAACAAAAAACTAATACGCTTTAACGATAAATTTATAACATTTCATGCATAAATAATTTTCAATGATACGTCTAATATGTTTCCTTTTCAGTTATCCTGTAATTGATCTATTGTATTCGATAACTCCATGGGCGCTACTGTTCACCAGCACTGAAATACAGCGGCAGCTTACTCCTTGCATTCCTCGAAAAACGGCACCATCAACATTCCTTATAAGATCAGGGGTTGATAATCTTACAACAACAACAACAAATTTTTATAATCGTAATAACATTTCATCTTAAAGAAAAAAAGTATTTGACATATTGCATGTTTCAATAGCTTCGACGTATTTTTGCTTAAGCATTAAATAAACAAAAACAAAGTCTCAAATTCATGTAGCAATAATTATTTGTTAGGCGTATATTCTACATTCTTAATAAAAAAAATTAATGAGAATGCTTAATTCAAAAACAAAAATAACTGAAATAGATATTCCTAAATTTTATGACATAACATTATTGATAAATTGTTGGAAGTCCATTTGTAGATACAGTAGATGCAAAGCGGGTTTTTAATGTTTGTTTTGATGTTTTCAATGTAATGCTTTTTGCTTGACATGAGCTAGCTTCAGTTTTAAACTCCTTCTGACACAAATAAAAAGCAAAATATTCTTTCCGAACGGTTCCACTAAATTTATAAATATTTATACGAAAAATAAGATGTTAAACGAACCTTAGAATAAGCAAAGATATGCTTCCGGATAAAGCAAAGTTGTCGTTTAAATATGGTATTATTTCCATAAAAATGCTGTCAATTTAAAATTGTTTGGAAAGATAATTTGATGAGCAGTAAATGATATTTTTAATAGCTGTGCAATAAACGCTATGATTGACACGACTAAAATATATCATTATCATACGGGAATTTAGAGCTATGCAGGGCTGTCTTTGCGATATAAGACATGAGTGGCATTTTGTATTTGTAATATTAAACCTACACAGTAAACGCTTTTCATTGACATTAATTTTTTTTTTAAAAAAATAAAACTTAATAAACAGGACAATATTAAAAAATCCGGGAAGCATCGTGGCACTTAAATAAATTATTGTTGACCACAAATACTGATATTAATTAACATCAGGATTATGGTGTGTCAGTTTTGTAACATTTTCGGATACTTGTATAAAAGAAGCCGGTTCATGTAATCTTCAGCAAATGTGTAAAATGGCAAAAATAATAAAATACAAGTGTACCATTGGCGCTTCCAAATTTTGTGATATTTTGTCGGTAACCAAATTAATGTAAACCGATTAAACGCCATCAAAAGATGCCCAAGAAATATCATTACATTTATATATGAAACCAAGTTAGATAGGATAGAGCCAAAGTATACATTGGTATTGTGAAAAGAAACAAAGGCAGGCATTGCAGAAATATACTGTAAGTCACACATCTGTAAATTCAGCAGTATTAAAGAAGTAAAGAAGTAGGTCTACTTACACAAAGGAAATTCAGCAAATCTCCAACAATTACGTATTTGAAAATGGTAAAAAATGGTCCTTTGAATGTCGTTTTTATTTTAACTATTAATAAAAGAAGCATCAAAAAATGAAAAATGTACATTTTTATTTCAACTGCGAAACAATACAAGCTTGTTGCCATTTTTGCCCTAACTCAACAAATACGCTTTTTTATGAGCTTTTATATACATCTTCTTAAAATGCACTCTTTGTTTTGATAATAAACAGAAACAGTGCTATTCTCATTGATGGTGGCAAAAAATTAATTAATTTTATTAATGTTCAAAATACAGTAATCATTGCAAGAACTTGAATTCTAGTAATTAAAACTTTTATCCATTTTATATGCTTCTAGAAAAAATGTATGTTTTTATTTTTTTATGAGAAAAATGACCACCACACTAACAAAAATGAAGAATTGAGTGCAATGATGCATACGTTTTGTATTCTAATGATATTACTGTCACAACTGGGTTAGCTCTACGAAATACAACTTTCGTCCTTTTTATTAAAAAGACGCATGTTTTGTATTATTAAATATTGCATGGTGTTTTTGTTTCTTTTTCCATAGAATTAATACCTTGGTAGCGAGAAGTGTTAATTACTTTCTTGATATTTTTTAAAATGTAGCCAAAAGCTATTAAGTTTCTTTTAATTAGTCAAAACATAATTTTAAGTATAGTTCAGTACGATTAATCTATGCTAATTCAATGCTGTATTACATAATGCAAAAAAGATTATTAATCACATGTTGGTTATAAAGCTGAATCCATGTCTTGATTGACTGAATCGCCTATTTTGTATTGCTTAATTTTTGACATTTGATTCCTCTCGAAAAGCTTTTATAAATGTGGACAAATAATGATCAAAGAGCTTTTTAATTTAGTGCTCGTTTTAAAAGAATTAAGGTTGTATTTATTCAGGGCTTAAAAATAGCGTCTAAAAATTCATGCAAACATTTTAAAGCAATGAATGAAAAAAATTTTTGTTTTTATTCACGTAGATTTTTACGAGCGGCGATAAGGACCAGAACCTCTACCATAATTTCCACCTCGAGGCGGGCATGGACAATACTAAAACAAGTTATTATTCGTATATTTTTGAGTTTCATAAAATCTACCTCTGCATCATTTCCAGGGTTTCCTTTTGCACCTTGCGTTCCTTGTTCTCCATCACTTCCGCCAGCACCAGTGAATCCAGGTGGCCCGGGAACACCGGGTGGGCCAGGCTTTCCTGGGGCACCATCAGGTCCAGCAGGTCCTTCTGGGCCTTCATCTCCAAGTTCACCTGGTAGTCCACGATGTCCTTTGCGGGGGATTGGCTTGTCTGCATCAGCTCCTTTTTCACCAGCTTTCCCAGGCTTACCATCATCCCCAGCGGGACCTGGGGGTCCCATTTCTCCAGGAGTACCAGGAAATCCGTCTGTACCTGGAAAGCCTGGGGTACCTTTAGGTCCCCGCATTCCTCGGATTCCTAAAATTAACTGTGTTTAAAAATGCTTTGGAAATATTCAAATTACCAGGTCTTCCAGAAGATCCAGGAGGTCCAGGTGGCCCAATAGGGCAGTGAAAAGTACTAAAAATGTTGTTGTTTATTTAAACTATGATTAATTTAAATTACCCCGTGGTTGGTTGCTGATGAATATCTTCAGCATCTTGCCCATCTTTGCCTGGAAGCCCTGGCAAACCATCAAGACCACTTAGACCTGTTTCCCCCACAGGTCCATCAGCACCAGGAGGGCATTTGTTTTCTGCTTTGCAATTGCATGCTCCTGCTCCACTGCTTCCACTAGTTGTAATGACATTCAAAGGATTGCTCGCTAAAGATGCTGTTGGAAGAGTTGGAACATTACTTGAATGAAGATTAGTGCCAGATGCCCCATATCCACCATATGATTGACGGCGTACGCGATTTGCAGGAGTCCCAGCTCCAAGCTTTAGCATATCTGACCATAGATCATCTGATAATACTTTAAAACTATCCATTTCGCTATCAAGTTCTTTCCAAATCGTTTGGACATCACGATAAACAGCTATTAATCCAAGTAAGCAGATGAATATAGTTGAACCAGAAAATATTAAAGCTCCGGTCGTTGCTTTAGTCAAAGACATTTTTTTGGAACAAATATAAAAACTTCAGCAGTTTTCGCGATTTTTATAGGCCGGTTGTTTTTTTAATTTCTTCCCTGCGGCATTTCTTTTTAGATATAAAAGATGCTGAGATTTTTTCTCTTGCATTTAACCGGATTTTCTCTCGAAATTAGGTCATTTATGTTTTTTGGAATTTAAATGGATTTTTTGTGTTAAACAAGTTTTTTTTTCAAATTGCGAAATAAGTTTATTCGTACATTTTACATTAAAAGATTTCCAACAGACATTAAAAGACTTTTAAGTCGAGTTGCTTATCTTTTAAATACGAACACGACGATAACCAGCGCCAGCGTCACCGCCATTGCCTCCATTGTTGCCGTAGTCGCCGGCACCAGATCCTCCGCGACTACCAGATCCGCCGCGTCCACCGTGAGATCCACGGCCAGCTCCGTTACGATCTGGGCATGGACAGTATTCAGCATCTTTGCCGACAGTACCAGCAGGTCCTTCACCGCCTTGTTCTCCATCAGGACCAGCGGGTCCTTGGAATCCAGGGGCTCCAGCAGGTCCAGCTTCGCCAGGTTTACCGGGTGCTCCAGCTGGTCCTTGATCACCTTGTGGACCCTCTTCACCTGATGGACCTGGAAGTCCACGGGTTCCTTTTCGTGGGATTGGTTTTTCTGCATCGTTTCCTTTTTCACCAGCTTTGCCAGGTTTGCCATCAGCACCTAAAATGAATATTTGTTAAAACGTTCCATGTCGAAAATGTTACATACCAGGGGCGCCAGGAGGTCCTTGTTCTCCAGGGGTTCCAGGGAAGCCATCGTTTCCAGGGAATCCAGGTGACCCTTTAGGTCCACGCATACCACGAATACCAGGTCGACCGGCAGGTCCAGGGGGTCCGGCTGGTCCAGCAGGGCAGTGGAAATTGCCAGATGGCGGTTCTTGATGGATATCTTCGGCACCTATAAATTAAACGTTATTGGAGCTTTGGCCATAAAATATTATTTTACCTTGTCCATCTTTGCCATCTTGTCCAGGAAGGCCATCAAGACCGTCAGGTCCAGCTTCCCCAGCAGGACCATCGGGTCCTGGTGGGCATGTGGATTTAGCTTCACATCGGCATTGTTGACCATTTGGTGCTCCATTATTTCCGCTGGGTCCACCGTTTCCAGGGAAGCTGGGATGTTGTCCAACACCTGGGAGATTAGGTGCTCCACCAGGGCCGGATGGTCCACCACCGTATCCTCCAGTGTTTGAGCCAGAAGCACCATATCCACCATATGATTGGCGACGAATACGATTAGAGGGGGTTGCAGCACCCATTTTAACCATATCACGCCAAAGGTCATCAGCTAATACTTTGAAGCCATCCATTTCAGCATCAAGTTCACTCCAGATTGACTGAACATCAGAGTAAATTGTGCTAATTGCAAAAAGACAAGCTAGAAGGGTTACCCCCGAAAAGGTAATTGCTCCAACAGTTGCTTTGTTGACCGACATTTTTGTGGGAAGTGTCGACCGACTGGTGAAGATTCTTTAATTATCAGAAGCTTTTATATGCGTTTTAATCTTGTCATTGATATCGATTTGGGTGGAGTTAATTAATGTAATGATATCCCATTAGGTAGAGTTTTTTCAGGATTTTTGTCGTCATCAGATTAACCGCACTTTATGTGTCATCCTTTTTTAAAAAAATGGGGCTGTGTTCTAGTTTTTTTTTTGCGCAGAGACAAAAAAACAGGCGAGAGTGATGGATGACAAATGTACATTTTTTGGAAGTAAGAGAAAACGGGTTAATGCTTGCGGCGTAGAAAAAGTTATGCGGAATATGTGAAAAAAAGAAAGCAAATGAACTCAAAAAATCAAATGGTGGTTTAACAAAAAAATCGACCGCATAGTCGACTGGTCTAGGGCGCCCATGACTCACCCAAGAACTGTAAGCTCCCCGCTGGTTCGAGTCGCCTGCAAGCCAGTTTAAAAATGATTATGCGCGTCCGTCCTCGGTCGGTCCCCGAGCTCAATTCCGTCTTCCACCTCATGGGTAGTGGTTAAGGCAGTGGCTAGTTATCCACATTAAACTTTTAACTTTTAAAAATTTTCGAAGCATTTATTAGTCATTCTTTCTTCTGTTATGGATGATATTGCTGTAAATGAGCATTTTCTCTTCAATCAATAGCAAATATTTAAACATTCTAGAATACTCATAAAAAATTTTTTAAACACATTAAAAGCATTTATATAAAATAGCTTATTCGAAAAAGAGCTTTCTGTTTTTGGAAAACCTCATAAAATAAATTGAATAACCTCATTGCCATGTTTTTTGCTTTCTAATAAAAAAAAGCGGGAAACATGCAATGGTACAAATAGTTGCATTGTTGATATATTTTTGAATGAATGAATCTGCAGTAACTTTTCCATCTAAATTTGTCGTAAACTTTTATTATTATTACCAGTGTTTTCCCGAGACCACTTTTATCGCAACCGAGACCAATCGCAACTTTTAAACTCATTCGCAACCGCAACCGAGACGAGACCACCACAATTTCAATCGCAACCGCAACCGTTGCGAGACCTTCAATCGCAACCGAGATTCGCAACCGCAACCGAGACTTTTAAGGATTTTAATAATATGTTTCCAAAATTCAACTTTATCTTGAGTGCTATATACTCTTTTTCATGCCTATCTATTACAATTGATTGAAAATGCGTCGCTTTTCTTTGCCAAATTGGGTCATTTTTTCCAATGAAAGAAAAATTCCTTAGAATGCACAAATGATTTTCTTCAAATCATGCATAGCATGAAAAAAAAACTTTTTCATTGGTAGCGAGACTTTTTGAACCGCTACCGAGACGAGACCACCACAATTTCAATCGCAACCGCAACCAATCGAGACCCTTATGAGTCTCGGTTGCGGTTGCGGTTGCGATTCTCGGTTGCGGTCTCGGGAAAACACTGATTATTACACTTATTCAATTTTATTACTTTGTTGGCTCATTGCACCCCTGAATTTTTATGTAATTCTAACACAATCAAAAACTCTTCGAGGCTTTAAATGGCTGATATTAAATCATTTTATTTGGTGTTTAGCTGTACAAACTTTATTTGCCATTGTTAAACCTGTTTTGCTTTTCCCTGCCATTGCTGGTTTTCCTTTGGGGTATCCAAAAGATGGCGATTTCAAAAGTACAGCAACTGCATACTTTTTTGCAACAATGTTCATTATTAACAAGGGTATAGCTTTAACTGCAACCCTCTTTTGCCGTTATCTCTTGGCATTCCCCTCAATGATAACAAAATGGTTTACATTTAAACGTGGTGCAATATTTATGACTGGATTTACTATTGTGAATTACAGTACCCTAACCTATTTTAAAATTATTCCCTTTTTTAAAATGGATCGTGAAATGATTCTTCAAATTGCTTTAAAACAAAATCCATCTTTGGCACAATTTTTTAATGAAACAGGATTTTTGGCGCTAGAGTTAAATTCCGCAAAAACAGGATTTTTTATTTCATTGGCAGCATTTATGGTTGCACTTTTATTTGCTATGTTCACAATGGTCTTCTTTACTTATCATGTCAAATCTCATAAAACTCTTATAATATCAAAACTTCAAAGATCACTAATTATTAGTGCAATTGCTGAAATTGCTATGGCAATTACTTTTATAGTAATACCTCTTATGATCTTTTTAAGCATTATTTGTTTTCAAATTCCAAATACAGGTAATTGGAGCATTTATATTTTTTCATTCCTTTTAACCCATTCTGTTCTTCAATCAATAATTACTTTGTTTTTTATTACACCCTATCGAAAATGTATCTCTGTCTTTTTAACTAATCTTTTTTCCCACAAAAAATATGATAGTGCTCCCAATATTGCCATTTCGTTATATTAAAAAAAACATTTATATATGAATTATCAAGTGGAATATTTGAAACGCAAACACAAAATTTTTACAAATAATACTTACAAACAGTTCTTTTTGCTAAATTACAATCAACGTTTATCAATCTTTTATCAGTTAAAACTCCACATGGCGCTCCTGTTACCGGATATCCTTCTGCCCAGGGGTCATAATCCCATCGAGTTCCATCTTTCCATTGCCATGTATTTCCATCATCTTCAGAATATGCGCCCAACCATATATTTGAGTTAGAAATATATGCAAATTCTAAAAAAATGGGATAAATTCAATGCAAAATTAATCTCTTCAAAAATTTTAAAAGTACCTTGTAAAAACTGCAGTTCTTCCGAATCATGAATAGATGCCAAATGCGCCCTAAAATTAGACCAACAATAATTGTCAGCTTGGGTCCACGCTAATGAATCTAGCAGTTTATCAATGCCATAGCAAGCATTCGTTGGTTCAAAGTATATAAATGAATGATTGCATTTTAGAGGGGCTGGAGTTGTTGATTGGAATAAACTTTCAGAAACTTTACAAACAAATGGTCGATGGGTTACATAATCAACTGATTTCCAAAATCCATCAATGAATGAAAAAATTGCAGCATCATGTCCGTTTCCTTGATTTGGTTCATTTCGAGCCCATTCTTCATAATCCAATGTAGTTTCATCTAACCAAGAATAGGTGTCCTCAAAACGCTGCAATCCTATCCAAAATTCTGTTGCAGAACTTTCTTTAAAATAAAGTTGTCCTTTTTCTGTAACAAACTAATAAATTAGCAAGAAAAGAATTTTTGTAAGACTTACGCTGCAACAAATTGTTTACAAATGCGTCATGAATAGAAGTTAAATGACCACCAAATAGAATGCATTGTGCTTCACCACTCTCAAAATCAGTTGAAGTTGAATTAAAGAAATAACAATAATCTTGCCAGTAAAAGCTTTCTTTCGGACATGATGATGCAGCAAGAAATTCAACAAAAATAGTAAAAACTAATAATTTTAGCATTGTTTGTTTATTTCTGTGTTTTTATTTGATCTTCCTTAAATAGGTGCAAATGTAATCAAAAATGGTGATAAAAAAGTTCAGTCGGTTAAAATCAAAAGTTGAGACTATAAACATACACTGAAGCATACACGACACACTGCTTCCTCTGCTTTTTTTATCATAAAATATGCTATTGTAAAGGCAAGGTTAGTTTCAAGATTGATGACATTTTTGGACTCTATTGCCCTTAATTTACTTTGTTGCATAATTTTAGATCAAATAATGTTTCTACTTTCGTCTTTTAGATTTTGATGATTATTTTACTTAAAATTTGTTTTGCTTTTCTTACAAAGCTCGTGAAAAACAAAACAAAATACGTTTATATTTCTTAATAGCAATCTTTTGATTAGAAAAACGAAAACTTTTCTTATTTTTAATTTCAAATGTTTGCACATGTGTTTTTTAAAAGTAACAAGAAAAAGTTTAACAAAATAGCTTTTAATTTTTAAATGTTTTTGGCAATGAAAAGTGATGTATATTTTTTTAATAAAAAACTTCTTTTAAAACATCTGCCTAAAGACTACAGCAAGTTGTTCATTATATAACACGTTTGTTATATGGCAAACGAAAATCAGATATGAATTGTCAACACATTACTCCACCACTTCCATTTTTTATCGATTTCTATTTTTATTATTCATATTTTACTTTAGCTTTAAGTATTTCCATAACTCCGCTGCAGTTATATATTATTCTAACAAAATCTGCGATTATCAAAGGTTTTAAATGGTTAATTTTAAATCATTCATTTTGGTGTTTGGCTTTTGAAATTTTTATGGCAACGGTGAAACCTGTGTTTTTTCCTCCCGCTATCAGCGGATTTCCTACTGTGCTTTTAAGAAATGGAAATTTTCAGACAACCGCAATTGCAACTTTTGGCTGCTTAGCAATGCTTTTTAATAGCATTGCTGCATTAGGAGCAACTATGATAAATCGATATTTACTTGTATTTCCCAGCACCAATAAATACAGTACAAAACTCAGTACGATTATTATTAGCTGTTATTTGTTATTTACTTATTCAAATCTTGTATATATTTTCTATCCGTTTTTTATTTATAAAGCCGAAGATTATTATAAAATGGCACTTGATTATGATCCATGTTTACGGCAATTCTTACAAAAGGAGCCATCATTTATGTTTATTTCACATGAAATTGCTCACAATGGCCTCCTTCTTGGATTTATTTTAATTTTATCCCTTCTGTTTGGAACAACTATACTCGGCATTTTCTTTATTCGTCTTATTAAACAACAGAAAGGCGGTAGTATTGCTAAGCGACAACGATATCTAATTGTTAGCGCCCTTGTGCAACTTTCTGTTACAATATTTTTCAATATTGTTCCCGTTGTTGGTTTTATCACTATTCTTTGTTTTCAAATTCCTAATACTGAAAATTTTATGTTGATTTTGTTTAGTATTATTGCAACACATGCATTTTTGGAATCCCTTGCAACATTATATTTTGTAACTCCGTATCGAAAAGCTATTATTTTAATGTATCGTCAAATATGGCCAACATCGACAACTGTTCCTGTTGATCTTTCTGGAGTTAGTCGCTCTTCACTACCCGTTAATAATGTTTCAATAAATTTCTAACAAAACTTTATTTATTAAATATTTTATAATAGAAGAATTTAATTATATAAAAATATTTTAACATATACAAAAGAATTAAGACGAATAAAAATATTAATTTGGATATGTCCTTATGAAAAAAGATCAAAAAAATTAAATTTCACAGAAATTTTTTTATCTTTTGTTATTTTTTATTCATAGGATAAAAATTCATTATGTTCAGTTACAAATACATGTTAACGATGCTGTTAGAGAATATGATAGCTATTACTCAGTGGACAACAGATTTACCAGCATTATCAGCTAGAACATCTTTTATTAATTTATAAATAAAACAGACAAACAAAAGAGAAGCAAGTCTGTATGATGTCGACCAACCGTTTCTTCTAACACTCTTGTTTTAAAAATACGGCACATTTTAATGAAGTAAATAATCTCTTTGTTTTTAATCTTATTTGATAAACTTTCTGCACTCTAAAAGCAAGTAAAAAATAATAAATAAAGATTAATCTACTTATAAAAGTTCACCCATATTATTCTAAAAACTTTGTTTAAAGCTTTTTTATTTAGTTTTAATTTTAAAAAAATGGCGCTGGTTTATTTTACTAAAGATTATGAAAAATTTTACAATTGTACGTTTTATGATTATCGCATTAAATCATTTGAAGAACGCTCTTCCGTGGTCATTGGATGGTTATACATTGTTACTTTTTTCGTTATTTGGGTATGCAATGATTAAAAAATTAAAAGAATTTTATCCTGTAAATATTTGTTGTGAATGAATTCCTTTCAGATTTTGTACATACCATTCATTTTTGTCATGTGTGATAAAGAATTACAAAAGAATTCGTGCTATAAGTTGATGGTGTTTTTAGCGATTCTTGATCTCAACACTAGCATCTATACAGGTTTATGGGCAGGAATTGTAAGTATCACTGGAAGAATTTTTTGTCATTGGCCAACTTTATCTTATTGGATCGGATCTCTCAATGGCATGGCATGGAAAGCTCAAAGCACTGCAATAGTATTATTGGCATTTAACAGATGCTTTGAAGCATTTAACGAAAACTTAAGCTTTAAATTGTTTTGTGGCAAAAAGATATATTTGTGGATGTTATTACCGTTGTTATGGAGCATGCATGATATTATTTGGGGACCACCAGCACTGTTCAGTCCGGTTTATATGATTATTGTTTACAACCCCCATGCAGGATATTTTGATGCTGATAATCTTCTTGTAAGTTTTTTCCACGCCTTTTTATTGGATTATTACTGATATTTTAGTATACTGATAAATCAGTATTCTATAACAATATTTTTGTTTCCGTCATTGTACCTTTAATTTATGGCATCTTTGGTTTTCTGATTTCTGTAAAAACAAAAACAAATAATGCAAATGGAAACAATTTGGCAGTACAGGTAATTTGATTTGAAATTTATTGATTTCTGTTTTAATTCTAATAATATTTTTGAATAAACAAATTTTAAAACGAAAACTTTTAAGGCAAAAGTATTTGGACAAATTCTCGTAATTTCTATCTTTTTATTTGTGATGAGTGTCGGCTTCGTTATTGTTCAGTTTATTCAGTTGCCACCAAGCTTTAATCCTTGGCTCCAGTACACCTTTTTGATATTTGATGGTAAGTCTACTTTATGAATTTTTTCAAGATCTAAACCTTTTAAAAGGTGATTCTGTAATTTAATTCTTAGATAAATTAATGTCTATAAAAATTATTTATTTAGGTTATCCAGCTATAATATATTTAACATTTAATACAACTATGAGAAAACGTGTATTCCGGTTATTTTTTAAACAATGGAATCCAAATACAGTTACATCACCAATTGTTCAATTAACTATCAATAATAATAACATGTCTTAAAGAAATTAGATCAAAATAAAATGCGATTAGTTTTTTCAAAGTTTATTTAATCAACATCTGTATTAACATAAATTCTTGTTAAATCTGACACATAGTTTTTTACTTACAACTGTTACAAAATTTCGCTATCGTTGCCATCTCTGTCACAGCAGATTTCACTCAATACATGGGCTCTTTTTGTGTCCGGTTAACGCGAATATGCCCCAAGATGATCCAAAATAGCTTAAAAATGATTAAAAAACATATATTAGTTGATTTTAAGTTGTTTTACGAAGGTGCCGCAAAATTTTAAAAATCACCAAATATAGCTGATTTTTGCATATTTTACCCCTAAATTATTAGAAGAAAATTATATATTTAAAAATCCTTCTGGCAAATTAAAGTATTAACTATATGCAAGCTTTTAGTAACAAAAAGTTAATGCTGCTGTTAAATCTTTTGAGTTTTTGGACGGAACGAAAGTATCAAAAAATGGTGCAAAATACACCCTTTTTTGATATTTTGTCATGCCCTAACTGTTGTAGGGCCTGAAATGCAAAAGCCTTCTGGCAAAACAAAGATAAGTATGTACCTAACAAGTTCTAAAAACCCCCGAATCATCTGCTTATCATAGTTGATGCATTTCAACGGGATGAAAATGACCAATATTTTTGAATTTTTTGATATATAACATATACCGGAAAATCAAAAATCTCAAATACATCCAAATTTGTACATAGAATCGATAAAGGGACTATATATGAGTCTAAATTTAAAATTTGAGATAATTTGGACTCATATAACACATCTGCGATCAACTAAAAGATAGAGGACTTATATAACTACTTTTTTGCTTCTGAATCTGGCTCCAGAATTCTTTATCTGTAATAAAAACATGATGCACCTAGTTAATATTAATCAGGAAGTATTTAGCTATCATTTGATACCAAAATCACCTATTTACGATGTCTACACGCAACGCGCAAGTTAACCGGACAAATCAGTATTAAAAAAGAGCCCGTGAATAAAGCAATTCTATGTTTTTGAAATTTGCTGTATTTATTTTAAGATATTTGACTCCATTTAAATTGATGTTTTTTAACACCAGATGGATACCACTAAATGCAAAAAGATGCGTGATCTCAATGAATTGCAAAATTGCCAATTTTTGAAATATAGTGAGATTACATTATAAATATCACCTGCAAAATCTTTGTTACCCCCCGCAATATTGACCACTGCTTTATTAAACTACACAACAACAACTTTTGCTTAATGTAACTAAAATGTTGCTTTTTTGTATTTGCCTTACCTTTTTTTTTGATTACTTTATTTTTTTTAATCAAAAAAATAAAGTAATCTTTTTTGTTGCTGTTTTACAAAGTGATAAATATTATTAAAGATCGTTTTTAGTTTATTCCTGTCAGAGTCGCTGCCATGTTGATGTAGGTCTTCTAGTAACTTATCATTGAATCTTACAGTAAATTCTCTTTTCTTTGCCTTTTTTCAACAAGCATTTTGCTGTCAACTATGGAGCATTCTATGATAAATGTAAAAATTGCTTTAAGAAATATGATATGCAAATATAAAGTAATTACTCTATATTTGCATATGCGCCAACTTTGGGTCAAATTTCGCTTCAACATTTTTGTTATTTTCGCTTTTGCATCATTTTAACTTTTGCAGTTTTGATCTTTAAATGAAGTTTTCATTGATGAAACGAATGTAGTTGTGCTTTTCTATCAATCATGTTTCTGCATCATGGCTATCACATTTGAACGTTTAAATTAAAATTAAAATTGTTTGTGTTTTTGAACGTCTTTTTTTCGTATGGCATTGACAGACGTCCTCTTATTCCCCAGATGAATATTAAAAAGAAAGCATTTTCACTGAATTTTTCGTGTGTATTTTTAAAGAGGTTTTATTTTCTTCCACGCATTTTAAAAAGATGTTATTTTTTTAATGCGAAATTTTTTTCCCTTTTCTGTAACATGTGCGCGCCTTATAATTGGTTTACTTTGTTTTTATTATTTTTATAGCTGAAATATTTAGAGTACGAAAAAGAATTTCAAGCTGTTTGTGTTATAACATTTCTTTTTTGCTGTTTTAAGTTTTGCACTTCTTTTTGAAATTTTTTTCGTTAATAAGGAAATGTCTAATCTAAGTGTCATCTTTCTGCGAACTCGTTTACGTGTTTTCTTCCGTTCATTTTAAAAGATCCATATTTCGTTAAGTTTTTAGTCTTAGAATGCATTTAATTTCTTAAAGAAAATGGGAAAAAAAAACATTAAATGCCATCATAGTAAAAAACATCAATATGTAACTGCACAATAGTTTGCATTCCATTTCACTTGAAAAAAGATAAAACTTCTAAAACCCAAAGTTAAAGATTAAAAAGATTAAACAAAGATATTTACGGCTTTGTTCTTTATAAGCTGCCTCCCTTCTGTCCAAACTAATTTATTACTTTTTGTGTGCCTCGTCTGTTCGTTTTGTTTTTTTCATGGATTTGTTTCATTTTTGCAAGAAAGGAATGTAATCCATTCTTCATGGATGTTTACAAAATGATAACTTTGAATGATCACTTATTAATTTTTTAGGACGCTTAAAAGGGATTTAATTTTTTTTCATATTACTTTGTGACAAAAGCTAAAAGCATTGAACCAACTTTTTGTATTTTAGTAAGAAAAATGAGCCATTAATTATCTGTTTCAGCTGTAAATTCAGCTGTTAACAATTTTTTGAGGTTGCTTATTAAAGGACCTTGACACTTTAGAATGTGTCACTTACACTATTACCGCAAATTGCCTTTCAAATAATTTCATTTTCGACGTTGACATATCTTAATGTTTCCTGTGGACTAAACCTATAAAGTTTTCAGAATTATTTTTTATCGCATATCGCTTTTTTCTGCATATCTATTCTCTTCCCATAATTTTCATATCATTACTATATTATTAAGACTTAACATTATTACTGTCAGGTTTTCACCATTTCTGTCTATTACGTCTTTGATTTCTATACTTGTATAAAGAAAGACGAAAGTTATAATTTTCTCCCAAAAAAAAGTGGTAACCAAGGATTATCACAATCTTTTTCAACAACTACCAATTTGCATCCTTTTTTATTTTACGAAATGCCATATTAAGGTAAAAAAAGCTTTTTTACTTTTTCATAAAATTTACAACTTTTTTCCTGCCGATAAATAACAAAATAAAACTTTTTTTAGAAATGAGTTTTTTTTGCACTTAACTTTACTAATGGTTTTCTTTCGCCCTTTTATGGAAAAAAGTGTAGCAACTTCTTCGTTAGAGATTAGTTCCTTCATCTTTAATTCTGTCCCAAAAGACATGCTCTTAAATGAACTTTGTTTCTTTTTTTGCTAAATTTTAAATGTTTTTTTAAAAACCTTGCTGCACTAACATCATTTATGGCATAAGTAAAACTCATGCCTTTTTTTGTAAAAACAGTGAATTGTTAGGTGGATTATTATTTTGCGTGACTTCAACTTTTTGTTCATATTTTGTCTAGCTTGTTCAAATTTGTGCCTATTTTAGTATTTTTTCTTTTCTGTGAGATTCAACAATGTTGAATAGTACAGTGCTTGCTGCAAGCATAGCAAATAACACTCAGTTGGTGACGGTACCTACCTTTTATGTTCCAGCTACACCATTTCCATTTGCTACAGTATCGCCTAATGAGATGATTCTGAAATCATTAAATTTTTCTTCTACTCCCCTTCCAGCAGATACATCACTAACAGTACAAACATATATGATTTTTGCAAGAAATATTTATGTTTGGCTTGTTCCCTTCATGGTGTTTGTTCTTACGGTAGGGAGCTTAATCGTTCTGAGAGTTTTAATGTGTTGGAAATTTTTAATCTTATAGCCAGAGCTCGCAGCCAACTGACAAAAGCTTGCATTTCAACTGACACATAGTCAGTTTGAACTGACAAAAATTTTTTTCGATTTTTTTATCAATTATTGTTATTTAATGTCTAAAATGGACTGTAAAATGTTTTTTTTGTATTTAAAATCAATTTTGAGCATGTCAGTTGTAACTGACTATGTGTCAGTTCAAACTGTCGCAGTGTCAGTTCAGACGGACACTATGTCAGTTCCAACGGACACATAGTCAGTTGCAACTGACAATGGGTAAGTTTCAACAAACAATGCATTTTTTGATCATTTTTTAGCTTGCTATTATCGGAAATGGATTAATAGTGATATCTTCGCCTTGGCTGAGTCATCCTATAAGCCCTTATCATCGATTATGTGTTAGCTTGGCTGCGGCAGACACATGGGCTGCATCACTTGTCGTTACAGGTTTGTTTTAATTTTTTAAAGCATGCAAAACTTCTTTAATAACAAATGCTCATCTCACATAAAACATTTTATTAGAATGTTAAAAGCTAATAGAGATACGGAGTTTTTCTAAAATGGTATGCAATGCTCCATATCCATTTATGCACCAATCAATATTTTTTAGAAAGTTAGTAGGGCACTAGAAAGAATAATAAAAGGGGGTAATAAATAAAACTGGCTAATAAATTTTCTCCGTCTATGACAATGACAAAGTATCCAAGCGTTGAAACATGTTTTTTAAATATTCAAACCGAAAATTGCTTTCCAAAAATGGCAAAAAAGATTTTTCATGTATCATACCGAAAATTCAAATAAAAAGCTCCATTTTTCCACTACCTAGTTCTCTGATGTAATGTATATTAATCAAAACCAGGGTACTTTTAGGTCTGATAGTAAACAGCTATATGCCTGTGGTATTTGGTATTCACAAACGAACAGAATGTCTGGCAGCTTTTCTTGAAATTTTTCGAATATCTGGAATGCTGACATCGAATTTGCATATTTGTGCTCTAACAATTCTACAATTTGTTGGAATTGTTTATCCACTACAGTACAAAGCAATTTTAACTGCAAAACGTCAACGACTTTTAATTTTTTTGCTTTGGGCAGTTCCTTTAGCATTCATTTTTATTTGGTTTATTGCAACTCCAAATGACGGGCTTCGACATCCAAATTGCAAACTAACTTTTTATGGACAGCTCCCCTTTCGATTAAGTGTATTCGTCAGTTTTATTGTGCCACTTTTGGCAACTTTTGCACTTTATGGAAATATTTTGTTTACACTTTTGAAAGAAAAAGCAAAATGTTGGAATGATTTAAGGTTGCATTTTTATTTTAAAACTTGATTGTTTCCAACTAAAGCATTTTGTAGACGTTCCATGCATGACAATCATCGAAGGCGTGTAAAATCAAATCTCAAATTAGTGTGGACAACTTTGCTCATTTTATCAACATTCACATTTTCATGGGGTGTTTGTGTATTGTATTTTGTTCTTGTATGTAATGATGGCTGCGTTTTTATTTATCGGTATTCTATAACTTTTCGAGTTGGATTTTTGATTAGTTCAACGGTAAACTTTTTGGTAAGTGCTTGTTTCTAATAATTTATTTTAATTTTACCTTTGTCTTTTTTTAAGGTAATGGTTAAGCTGGTATTAAATCCTTTGATATATGCATTGCGGATGAAACATATCAGAAAAAGTGTTATTGCATTCTTACAAAGCAGTTGCTGCTTCTGTTTAAATACTGCAAGCAATGGCTTATATTATTCAGTGAATACCCAAAATGGTCTACACTCACCAGAAAGTCATCGAAAAGTTTGTAAACAGCAAAGCCTTCAACATATTTAAACTTTTAAATAAGTGATACGTTTTTTTGTAAATATTGATAAAACTGGTAAAAAAATGTTATACATATGATTCTGTTACAATAATAAATTTAAACTTTTACTGCACCTGGAAATTGTGTTTTATACATTGCTGCATAGACCAAGGTGTGCCCAATGTAATTATGTTTTAATCCATTTAAAATTTGCAGAAGATTTCTTTGAATCTATTTTAAAAGCATTAGCTGCCAAGAATTTTGCGCTGTTTCTAATACGTACTTTACAAACAGCTTTTGCAGAAATAAATGCTAATTTTAAATATGTGTTATCGCTGTCATAATTGATGTGCAAAAAAATGCTTTTTTTCATCTTAAAATAAATTTATACAAAGTAAGCAAAAATAGAAACGCTCTTGCATGACAGAAGTATGACTAATTTAAGTTTCATTAAAACATGTTTATTTCTTTTATTTGATAACAGAAAAATTTTGAATGTAAACATTTTTGACGAAGCTTAAACAATTTTTAATGACCTTTTAGGCTCAATAAAGTACAAGTTTAGGCGTTTTCCTTAGAATCGGAAATGATGGCTGACTTTTTCAATAACAGTTTATTTTATGTTTTTTAAAAAATACCCTGTGAATAATTTCAAGGTTGTCAGCAATCAAATAACAAACCGTTGATTATTATTCATAGTTGTTTTTGTCAACATCTTTCTTGATTGAAAAATATTTTCTTTTTTTTTGCTCTGTGTCTAGTCTAATAAACAAATCATTAATTTTCAATAGGAGCCCATCCTTAAATTCTTTAATTCTTAAAAAAAATTCAGAGAAAATCAAAGTGCAAGCATTTCTGTTTTTCTAAAATACCATGAAAACAAAAATAAAACGGAAACAAGTTCTTTACCATTTACAATATATAAAAAAAGCGTTAGATTATGATATTTTGCTTTTCTAATAAAATAATATTAAAATGCATTCCTTAAGTTTTGTTGTTTTTATTACTTTTCTTGTTGGTATTATCTATTCCAATGATGATGGATTATCTGATATCCCTTTTAATGGAACACCGGATGATGTTGAAGATGCTTTTCGTACTAAAATGGCTGTAGAATTAGCAGAAAAAGGAAAAATTCCAGTGCCCAATAAAAATCATTTATCTGCTGTTATTGCTGCCGGTAATATCGGAGTAGAGGGTGGCACAAGCGGGAATTCTAGGCCAGCTGAAATCAATATTGCTGGTGCTGGATCACCTGGTGACGGAACGGCATTATCACTCGAAAAAACGGGGAAAAATAACGCTTATTCATCATTATTTAAGTTACGCTAAAAAACTTGTTTGAAATATATTTTCGATATTTGTTTCAACAATTTTTTGATTAATTTATTGGTATGTAATTTCTATAAATTTTTAACACGTTATTTAAGAGTAATTAAACAGCTTTAGAGAAAATGTACTTTTGTGTCATTTTTGCTTTTGTGAAGAAATGTTCTTTCAAACTAGGCCGGTAATGCATAAAACAAAGTTGAAATTCCATTTATACGCGTAACAATCATGTTATTTAAAGTTGGCTTCATTTCGTTAAAATAGAATTTTTCAAAACTTTTGTCCTTGTTTTATATTTTAATGATGCAATAAAAATAATAAAAGACAACCAAATGTTTCAATACTGGTATTAAATGACACAGCCTTTTATTTAAGAATGATACATTTCGAGCATGAAATAATTGCTAGTTAAATGTAACAGAAGCAAATCTCGTCCACGGGGTAGTAACAAAACGTGGTGAAATGTAAGCTAATAGCATCATTAATAAATAAAAACCTGAAGTCAAAGAAGTCTGAAAAATGAAAAGAAGCTAATCTACAATCTTTTTGTCACATTTAACGCTATTAAATAAATTAGCAGATCTACCAATATAAATAATTAAAACGTTTAACAGTACTATAGTACCGTTTCAATCGAAAAATTATTGTGTCTATTTTCGTAATAAAAAACAAGTGAAACCGTTTAAACAGATGTTGATCTTTGATTTATTGTTAAATTCTAAATAGTGTTGATATTTTAATTATCAATAGCTAACTTAATGATGATATTTAAAAACACTGCTTTGTAAGGTTTTTAAATTTTTTTAGTTTCAACAAAAACTGCGACAAGAATTTTTTTAACAATTTACTTTCCATAGCAACAGTGTAAACTTAATATCTCAAAAATCAAATTTTATTAAGATAATTCATACATTAAAAAGGAAAACGGTATTTGATTATTACAACAAATAATGGCAAGTTTGTACAAGAAATACAATTAAAAGCATAAAATTTATTTATGAAGACAATCGCGTCCTTCGCCAGCGAACTTTCCAGCTAATTCAAGGGTACCAGCATCATAGATTCTTTTGGATGTGCCACCACTGGAGATGTAATTCTTAGGAATATTGATTGAAACTTTACCTAAAAATAAAGTATTTAGAATTGTTAGTTGTTCCGGTAATCTTACGTTGGCATGGCAATAAATCTTCACAATCATGATAAATGTTGAATTTAGGAGTAATTCTAGAAACTTCACGAGCTGTTCCAGAGATTTCGAAATTGCCCTGTGAATCTGTACGACCAGATGCAATTTTGTCATCCATTGTGAAGGCTATAATTTCAGAAAATCAAGATAACTATGTAAAAAGTTTTTGTACTTACTATCGTGATCATAAAGCTTTACGAGAACTCCAGCAGCTGGTCTTCCATTACATTTTAGATGACCTCTTACACCAATGCTTTGTTGAGGTCGAACACCAACACTTGAAGCATCAATAATTCCAAAGACAATAAAAGCAACAACAAGAGAAATAATAATTTTGTTCATTTTTAAAAAACACAGTTGAAAAAATTGAACAAAAGTTAAAAAATGTAAGTGTGTCTATTCGCTTTTATATAGCCGAAAGGGGCGGATAAAAGTGAAACAAATAAAAAAAATATAAACAGGCGTTGGAATAAACAAATAAAGAGATTGTTCAATGGAAAAATGGGAAACATTTGGCTAATTTAAAACAATCAAAAAACATGTCTTTCCTGGCTTTTGTTCTTTTAAATGAAAGATTAATGCTCTAAATATCCTCTTTTATAAAACTTTTGCATGAATCATATAACAAAATGTGTATAACAAAATGTAGACAACAAAATGCTAGTAACAAAACAAAACGTCAAGTCCAAATATATTTATTCAATTGAAGGCTCTGATTACAACAAAATGGCATTCTTTACAAAAAAAAAACAGTTTTTATTTATGCAAGCAATCGCGTCCTTCACCAGCGAATTTTCCAGCCAATTCCATTGTTCCAGCATCATAAATTTGTTTATTTGTTTCTCCACGAGTAATATAGCTTTTGGGAATTTCAAGTGAAACTTTGCGTTGACATGGTAACCAATCTTCACAATCATGATAAATGTTAAGTTTAGGAGTAATACGAGAAACTTCATGTGCTGTACCAGAAATTTCAAAATAACCTTGAGAATTTGTGCGACCAGAAGCAATTTTGTCGTCAAGAGTAAAAGCTAAAAATGGGATATTAACACCAGCATTAAAAACAAAAAAGTTCATGTCATTTAAATATTGTAACAAAACTTACTATCATGATCATAGAGTTTAACAAGGACACCAGATGCAGGTCTTCCGTTACATCTTAACATGCCCCGAACGCCGATGCTTTGAGATGGACGAGCTCCAATATATTCTTTACTTTGAATGACGGCAACAAGGACAGCAACAAAGATAAGGACAATTTTGTTCATTTTTGAGATTTCTGAAATCAACGAGCTTTACTAAAATAAAAATTCGTTAAAACCGGAACAAAAATTTTTAAAATAAAAGTCTTTTCCTTGGCTGCTATAAAGTTCGAACATAAATAAAACAAATGTTTATATAAAAACATATAAATATAAACAAAAACTGAAGCAAACAACAAAGGGATTTTTCGAACAACTGTGAAAAACAGTTGGCAAATATATCTATAGAAATCAAAGAACATAATTTTCGGACTCATTTAAGCATGGCTCCGGGCCCACTTTTCGCCGGCACGGGCCCGGCCCGGTCCGGCCCGTGATCAACTCGGCCGGCCTGAGCCCGATACAAATCCATGCGGGCCGGCCGGGCTTCGGCCCGAAAATTTTTATCTTCAATTTTGTCTTGGTCCCCCCTGTGCAAAATTTTTCAAAATCGTTAAAATCAAGGCCCGAGCCCGGCCCGGCCGGGCCCGTAGAATCTCGGGCTCAGTCGGGCCGAGAAGGCCCGCTGCCATGCCTAGACTCATTACACTTTTAAATGAAAGAACATCTTTTTTGTCTTTCAAACAAGACCTTGTTTTTATTTGGTTTAATGAATATGCTACACCAGAATTTTAACCTAACAAAAACGTTTGTTACATTTCAAAACCATAGCATTCGGGTAACACTGATAAATATCGACATTCAAAGAACATCTCAAAAGCACAAAAGCTTTTATTCAAATCTTTAAGCCTTAATAGAAATTGATTTTCATTTGAGAATTAACGTTTACGGAACTATCCTTATTGTTTATGTAGAAACTACAAGCTATACATTTCTGAGATGTTTCTTATGTTTGTAAATTAAAAAAATACTATAAAAAAATTTTAAGTTTTGTCTAAATTGTAGAAGAAAGAAAAATTTATTAAAATTATGAGGCTCTTATTACAACAAATAATGGCAAATTTGTACAAGAAATACAATTAAAAAATAAAATTTATTTATGAAGACAATCGCGTCCTTCGCCAGCGAACTTTCCAGCCAATTCCATTGTTCCAGCATCATAGATGTTTTTGCTGTTACTGCCACGGGTAATGTAATTTTTTGGAATATTGATCGAAACTTTTCTTTGACATGGCTAAAAATATGAGAATATTTAAGAGATTTAAAAAAGAATAAACGTTTACCATCCAATCTTCACAATCATGATAAATGTTGAATTTAGGAGTAATTCTTGAAACTTCACGAGCTGTACCAGAGATTTCAAAACGACCTTGAGAATCGGTACGACCAGATGCAATCTTATCGTCAAGGGTAAAGGCTAAAAATAATATCAATAACGTTTTACTGGTAAATGCAACCTTTCATATCTCAAACAACTTTTGATTAAAAAAAAACTTACTATCATGATCATAGAGTTTAACAAGAACACCAGACGCTGGCCTTCCATTGCATTTTAAAACACCACGAACGCCGATACTTTGTTCAGGGCGAACACCAACACTTGCAGTATTGATAACACCGATAGCAATGAATACAGTAGCAAGAGAAAGAAACATCTTATTCATTTTCGATTTCGATTAGCTGAAAACTAATATTTCTTTCTGTGTTTTTAACAACAAAAAACGAAAGCGCCGAAAAAGGAAAGTGCTCTGAAAATTTCACCAAACATTTCACACATTTCAAGTCAAAGAAGAATCCCTCAAAGTAGAAACAAATATTTTTGCCTCAAAATATAAACAGAAAAAGATGAAATAAATCAACAAAGGGATTTTTTTATTATTCTGTGTATAAAAATTGAAAAACATGTGGCCAATTTAAAGCAATCAAAAAACACGCCTTTCAGTGTTTTTTGCTCTTTTGGGATGAAAGATAATCGTTTTTTTGTTTATCCTATTTCTTTCACCCTTTTTTCGCACATCTGTTTTTGTCTCTCAATAGCAAGAATCATCCGATCAAAAAATAGCAGACTAAGGAAATAAAAAATTTCGAGGGATGTGTTTGTTGAGGGATGTTGATGATTCATGAAAAATTAGAATTGCAGTAAAAATAACCAAAAATGATAATAATCGTGAAATATAGTAACATTAGTCATATCTCAAACATAAACTTTGAACTATATTTCGAAAGTTGCGATTTTTATCACAAAATGTAATTTTTTTAATATTCATTTATTTGTGTTCATGAATACGAACATTTGTGAACATTAAAACGTGGAGTTAAACTGCGTCCTCGATAACAAAGTTCAATTAATGTTAAAAGAATATGTATTATTCTAACCATGGCAATACCTTAAAACTATTGTTTAAGTTAATCCCTCGAAAATATTATATAAAATTTATTGATTTTAAATGCTAATTGTCTGTTGGATGGTTTTTTTTCTTTCAAAATGTTCAGGTATACGGTAATCCTGACAGTAAATATTAACCACCTGCGATTTTAACACAACTTTGGCAAAATGGTTAATAATGACAACAACTAAAGAAAACTTTTTTTAAAAAAATTTAAAATGAATCACTATTATTATCTGTAATATTTAAAAATAAACACTTAACACAAATTTTTGTACAATAATAATGGATGTTCAGCGACAAAGTAGACCACGTGATCAGTATGCTTTTCCTGGTGCTGCTGGAACTCAAATACGTGTTAGAACAAATCTTTTCGATATGAAGTTTGATAGACGAACAAGCATTGCGACATTTGAAGTAATTGCATCTCAACAAACTAGAGAAGGACCAATGTTTGTTTTATTTATCGTCTTTATTAAATGTATAAAATAATCATTACAGAGTCCCTGTTCAATTTCGAAAATTATTTTCGTTATTTAAGAGTAATTATGCTAGAGAACTCCGGGATTTTGAAGTTGTTGAAGGATACCCTACAAAGCATGGTGTCATGGTTTATACAGTTCCATCTTATCCTCATAATCAATTTCCTCCAAGAGTGTGAATTTATACTATTTTCATCAGTATTTGTAGCAATTTTTTTCAGCAAGATCGACAAAACAGATTCATAGAGATAAAGGCTGAATTTCGAGGAGATGTTAAAATTGATGAATGGAAGAACTTTGATAATGAATTACGAAGGTTTTTGAAACGAGCTGCTTTGCAATGTATGGCCCAGTATGTTCAAATTTTTCTATTTTTGGTGAAAGCTTTTTTTATTTCAGACTATTTCAAAATCATGGTTTTACTTTGATGAAAAAAGGAATATATACATTTGAAACTGATCCTCAACGAACCCGATTCCCAAAGAAACCCTTGAATAATATCTTCGAACTTGTCAGTGGTTTCAAAATTGGATTTGAAACGAATGTTCCTAAACCTGATAAATCTTCAAGAAATATGGT
This sequence comes from Panagrolaimus sp. LJ2400, assembly GCA_024447215.1. Lineage (NCBI taxonomy): Eukaryota > Metazoa > Nematoda > Chromadorea > Rhabditida > Panagrolaimidae > Panagrolaimus > Panagrolaimus sp. LJ2400. Next base: position 2,441,611 of record JAMRYA010000009.1, on the reverse strand, counting down.
TTCACTTGATTGTTTGTTTATTCTTTCACAGTTTTTATGTCTACAGTAATCCTTTTTCAGTAACACAGACAGTTTGTACTCGTACAAATATTCCACTGTTTGAATGCTATCTCAATCTTTGTACATTTCCTTATGAAGCTCGTGGAATACTTCGTCCAGGAGATCTCGATGGTCAACTTTTGGATCCAGCAAGTGTTTCACTGTTAAATCGTGTTCTTGCAAGTAAGCTTTTTATAAATACGGTTTTTGGAGTTTTCATTTTTGTTTTTTAGACATTGATGTATATATTTATGGAGAAGAACAACGTGGTGGTCGAAATGTTTTGTATAAATTTGTTGAAATTTGTAATCAACCTTCAACATATTTTAAAGTGCGAGATCATAATACAGGAAATATTACACCTATTGTACGATACTTTGAAAATAGATTTGGAATTCGCTTGGAATCCCCATCTTTGAATGCTGTAAAAGTTAAACAAGGTGTTAAGAATATTAAACATGTACCTTTGGAACTTATTTATCTCTCTGACCGACCACAAAAAGTTGCAGTTTCTGCTTTAAATATCTTGACAGAATTAAATCAACGTGTTAAAGAAGTTAGTTGAATTTTTTTTGTAATTTTTGCTATAGAGGTTTAATTTTAGCTTGCTGCAGTTGTCCCTGGACCAAGATGGGAATTCATCGAAGGTATTGCTGGAAGGTTACAAGCTGAATTAATGGATACAAATGAAAGAAATTTACTTAAAAGTATTGGAATACAAATTAATGATAGACCAATTGAAGTCGATGCTCGAGTTCTTGTTGTTCCTCTTGATACATATTCTGAAGCACCAGGTACACTTGCAATGCCATTCAGAGATCCTGTTGATTATGTCACTGTTGATTTGCGTCGATTTATTCCTAATCGAAATGATTCCATTGAAGGAGACGTTGATACTCTGATGGAAAAGATGTATAATTTAGGGTTAGTTTTATATTCTTTTTATTTCTAATTTATATCATGATTTATTTTTAGGATTTATATTACTGGCAAAAGATGTGTAAAATTTTTCAAATGTGAACCTCGTAGCGCTAAAGATGATTTAGCAAAGGTTGTGGAATGGAATAATGATGTTGGTATGGTTGAAAAGAAAACCAAATTACTGTATATTGTCGTGATTGATGATGAATCCAATAAAGATCTATATCGTATGTAATCTTCACTGTTGAAATACTATTTATTTATATTATTCTTTATAGAAACTATCAAACAACAATTGGATTTCCATGGAATAATTAATCAAGTTATTAAAGTTGGAGTTTTGCGAAATGTTAAAGCTTCGTATCGAAGAGATTTTCTAGAAACTAGTGAAGATTTTACTTATAATATTGCTTTGAATATTAATGCTAAACTTGGTGGTATTAATTGTACTCCTTCTCATGATCCCTTGAATTTGTAAGTTTTTTTTATCAAAGGGAAAATCTACTGTAGACTTGCATTTTATTACTTTAATATGAAATTTAAGTTGAATATTTTTAGATGGAATGAAGATGTTAATTCAAATGAATTAGTTATGTTTATTGGAATCGATACACGACTTTCGACACAAAAGAATAAACTTGGAATAGTTGGAATTACTGCCAGTATTGACAACAAAGGAAACAGGTTTGTGCATTTGAATTTTTTAAACTTTATTTTATGTATCTTCTTTTTGCAGATACAATGCTTTTGCTATTATGACAAATGGAGTCCAAAAATATTGTTCAGATTATAAGAATATTCTTTATCATGCTTTTGATGCTTATGAAGGTGCAGATGGAAGACGTTCTCAATTTCCTACAAAAATCGTTATATTCCGTGCTGGTATGAATGAATATGATTTAACCCAAGGTGAAGGACTTTTGGAAATAAAGCATATTGAAAATGTTATTCGTAAATACATGGATGAATATGGATTACGAGATAAGCCATTAATTACTTATATTGGATATCATCGATCTCATGGTGTTAGATTTTATGATCAAAATCAAGAAAATAAAATTCGTCCATTAAAGTCTGATACTGATCTTGAAGGTGTAAAATTAAATGTGCCACCTGGAACTGTAATTGATAGTGAAATCACAAATCCAAATTGCTTTTATTTTGTTTCACATGAAACTTTTATGGTAAACATTTTTCTCTGTCTGTCTACCGTAATCCTTTACTGATTTTAGGGTACAACAAAACCAGCCAAATATACGATTGTATCGGACGCTATTCGATTTAAAGCCGATAATTTATTGGCAATTGTGTATCAACTTTGTCGACTAATGCCCCAAACAAAGCGGTCATTCCGAAAACCTGTTCCAATTGGTTTAGCTGGTAAACTTCTGGAACGATGTGTTACAGTTCAGCCGAATTTATTCGATGATATGAACAGGGAAGAACCATTTTATATCAATCCTGATATTGTTAATCGACCCTTTTACATTTAAACTTGTTTATATTTTGCTTTAATCTTTTTGACCGGTTTAAAATTATTAAAAGTTTTTGTTATTTGAAATGTTGAATAAAATATCTGTTGTGCCAGTTTTTCTGCAAAAAAGTTTTTATTCTTAAATTTTGAACTGAAGCACACATTTTTGAAATTTTGACAAGGTTTTTTGTCAATATGAAAAATGAAGGTGGATTACTGTACATTTTTTAAGGCGTCTAATAAGACTTTTTCTCACATGAGGGGTTAACTTATAAATATTGATTGTGGGATTGTGCGCATTTTTAATTTGATTAATTAATGAAATTGTGAAAACGTCTGTTATAAGAATGCAACAATTAAATTGAAAGGCTTTTGTTACAAAACGTAATAATTAGAGAATAAAAATCGTTGTATGTTGATTTTTTGCTTTTTCAACTGAAAAGATTGGTAAAAGCTTTTTTTCTTTAATAAATAACAATATATGTATTGTTACAATACTAATTAGATTGTAGTAAGAAAAGATGCCAATTATTCTGATAGATTCTTTATAAAGATTTTCTGAGCAAGCATTTTTTTCATTTTTAAAAAGCATAAAAAAGTTTCTATGATTGTCGAATCATGTGGCTGTTGTGCATTGCTATTTTGGTAAATATCCATTTTTATAATACATATGCCATGTCTAAAACCATTTTATATTTTAGGTAACCATTAACATTTCATGGTGTTTTCAGCCAGCACTTCGATCCTTGACTGGATTTAAAAATCATTTTTTTAACAAAGAAAAGGTAATAAACAAAAAAAAATGTTTAAATAATTTTTCGTGCATGCTTCAGATTGCTAATGGCGATGATCCAATTGAAGAACAGTTCTTTGTTCAAAAACTGGATCACTTTAATTCCACAAATGATGTTGTGTGGAAGCAGGTTTGTCAAAAACTTTAAAACAAAGTTATAGCTTTTCCTTTGCAGAGATATTGGAATAATATGAAATTTGCAAAACCAAATGGCCCTCAGTTTTTATTTATGGGACAGGAAGAGCCATCAGGAAGTGTACAAGTTTATGTTGAAGCTTTGCCACATATGATTTGGGCAAAAAATGTCAGTGCAGGTGTTTGGTCACTTGAACACCGATACTATGGTAAAAGCCGACCCTTCGAGTATGAAATTTTATTTTCTGTTCTAAGATATTTATGAAGTGTACAAGTTTATGTTGAAGCATTTCAGAAAACAAACAACTGAAAATTTGAAATATCTTTCCAGTCGGCAATATTTGGCTGATGTGGCAAATTTTATAGAAGCTCAAAATCAAATTTTAAATTTGACAAATTCAAATTGGGTCGTTTTTGGGGGATCGTATGCAGGTTCATTGGCTTTATGGTTCCGTGAACTATATCATGATTTGGCCGTTGGAGCTGTCGGCAGTTCAGCACCTATTCAACCGGTGCTTGATTTTTATGGTAAACATCATTGCTCCAACAGAAAATATAATGGCAAATTTTGTTTAGAATTTGTTCAATATGTTGAAAGTGCAATTACAACTCGAGACCCAAAATGTGCACAGAATATAAAAGCTGCTTTTAAAGCCCTGGGAAACAATATGGAATTTATTCGGGGGCGACAAAAGCTAAATGAAATTTTTCCGTAAGTATGCACAGAATTTTTGGGGGTTCAACGTTTTTTTTTCAGTATCGACGACGACTTAAAAATGTTAAATTTAACGTCGGATAACATTGAAAACTTTTATTTGATTGTTATTGAATATTTCAAACAAGCAGTTCAATATGATTGTGGAACAAATGTAAATCAAAAGACATCTTTTAAAAGCTATTTTTGGTTTTTTAGTGTTCTAAAGGGATAAATATGCTTTGTAAAATAATGAATAATGAATCGTCAAATGTCTTGTCAAATCTTGGACAAGTTGTTGCAAATTTTTCAGAATCGGTGAATTTTGAGATTGGCAACCCACACACGTATTCAGATATGGTTGATTATTTAAAATACGATGGATATGACGATGAAATGCAAGCAGCAGCTCGTTCATGGACATGGCAAAAGTGCAATGAATTTGGATTTTATACAACCACTGATGGCGGAGCAAGCTTTTTTGGCAGCAAAGTTACAACAAAGCAAGTATTTGTGTTTTTTAAACATAAAAATATGAACATAGCTATTATAGCCTTTTCATTGATATTTGCATGGACGTATTTGGTGATGAATATAATGTCGATCATATCAAAGCTGGAATCGCATATACTTTAAAACTTTATGGTGGAAGTGAAAACTATAGTGGCACAAATGTTGTTGCTCCAAGAGGCTCAGTTGACCCTTGGAGTGCTTTGGCATTGAAAACATCAAATGATCCATCTGTTATTCCTTATCTCATTGATGGTGGTACACACTGCTTGGATATGTATCCGCCATCTGATCATGACAGTGAATCATTAAAAAATCTTAGAGATTTGATCCTTGAAAATATTCAAAAATGGATTGGTAATCGTTAGTTAGCATGACTTTACAAATTTTAAAACTTTTTAGGTGTTTCCCTTATTGATAACCTTACAACAATATCAACGGTTGCTGTTGAAAATGCTAAGAATGAAAAGCAAAAGAAACCGTTTGTTTCTAAAATAAAGTGGGGCACGGCCTCAAAGGTTTATCGTCACGTAAGTCTAAAAGTCTCCACTAAGTGAAAGCTATTTGCTCTTTTCAGAAACTCTCGCGTCCATCACATAATTTTTACAGACATAGATTGCTACATCGAGATATCGTACGTGAAAGGCTTTACGCAAATGTAAATCTTATGGAAATTACTCAAAATCTGATAAATCAGCCAGTTGATCACTTCAATAAAACAGACGCACGAGTGTGGAAGCAGCGATTTTGGAATAATACAGCTTTTTACCAAAAAGATGGACCAATCTTTTTGATGATTGGTGGAGAAGAGGATTATGGAGCATGGGGCGTTGACACTGAAAATACACCATTTTTAATTTGGGCAAAGCAGTATGGCGCTGATACATATTGCATTGAACATCGTGGCTACGGTGAAAGCTTACCAGCAACAGATCCAACAGTTGAAAATCTACAGCATATTTCAAGCGAACAAGCTTTAGCGGATATTGCCAACTTTATTAATGCTATTAATGAAATTCGACCAAATGCAAAATGGATAACATTTGGCGGGTCATATTCTGGCTCGCTATCTGCTTGGTTTCGGGAAAAATATCCTGAACTTACTGTAGGAGCAGTAGCGAGCTCAGCCCCGATGCTACCAAAAATTGATTATTTTGAATATCTACAGGTCGCTGAAAATATAATTTATGAATACAATTCCAAATGCGGTGAAAATTTCAAGACAGCTTTTGCTGATCTTGAAATTAAGCTTTACAGTATTGAAGGCAGACGAGAGATAAAAGAATTGTTTGATTTTTCTTTGCCAGGAGAAAGTCCAGATATCGTTTCTATACAAACGTTTCTCGGGGGATTGGTTTATCATATTGGTGATGTGCAAGATGGAGAGGGTGTTGATGATCGCTGTAAAGCTATGATGAATAATGATAGTACTCCATTAGAAAATTTAGCTTCTATTACAAGCAAAGAAACCTTCAATGAACCAGTTTTTGAACAAGAATGGAATGGTAAGTTTTTTGTCAGTAGAATCCTATATATATCGAACAAACTACAGCGGACATTAGTTGGGCATGGCAATGTTGTACAGAATTTGGATGGTATCAAACAACAGATATGGGTCGAAATATGTTTGGTGCTGCTATTCCTCTTGAGTATGTTAAACATTTGCAACGGCCTTCAAAAACGATGTTTTTAGTTCCCTAATTAACGATTGTATTAACTATGGTAAAAATGTAACCGATGTCGCCGCAGGTGTTGCTTATACGATTAAAAATTACGGAGGATGGGAAAATTATAATGCGACAAACGTTGTCCTTATCAATGGTTCACATGATCCATGGCATGCGTTAGGATTATATACCAATAATACTTCACCATTTGGTATCACTTCTATCCTAATTAATGGCACAGCACATTGTGGAGATATGTACCCTGCCCAATCAACTGATTCCGAACAACTTAAAGCTGCTCGTAAAAAAATTAATTATTTAATTAAAAAATGGCTTAAATGAATGTCTTAATGCAAGTTTATAAAACGTGTTTCTGATTAAAGCTAGATATATTTTTTAATAAACGCTACTCATGATCTTTAATGAATAACATTTGTTTAATTTATTTAAAAAATTTATTTTGAGTAATAAAAAAGCATTGCTAAAGATAAATTCAAACAACATGTGTTGAAACCACCTTGTGAAGCTTTCTCATTATTGGAAAATAAGTAAATGTTAGTTCTTTCTTTCTTCAATCGTTTTTGATACTGTACTGACAAATTTTTAAATATCTATTAATTTCAGTAATGCATAAGTTGCTTTTTAGCAAAAAGTTTGCCATTCTTTTTTGACTTTGATTTTTTTTATTGCGATGGAGAAGGAAGAGGCGGAGCAGCAGATCAGAGCTGAAGAAAATGAGCTTGCCCTGGGTTTTATTGCTCAAAGTAAGAAAGAGAAAAAGAAAATTATTTTTATTAAATAAAGAAGAATGAAAAACGGTACCCGGAAATCTATAAAGAAAGAAGCAGTTGTTGAACATGAACAACGTCGACGTACAGCAAATCAACGTGAACGAATAAGAACACAGGTAAGAACTTTTTTGGTTGTTGAACATACTGTAGCTAGTTTTTTGTGCTAGTGGAAAATTATTTTATAAAAAAAAGGCTCACTAACTTCTACAGTATTCTAAGCATAATGAAAGGTGTAATCTAAGAAGCTATTGAGCTATTCATTTTTTTTCTAGGAACTTAATGCAGCTTTTAATGCTCTTCGAGATAAAATTCCATCCATGCCTGCAGATAAATTAAGTAAAGTTCATTCATTACGAATTGCAACCGCTTATATAACATATCTCGTTGAGGTTTGTTTTTCTTATCTTTTCCGTTGGAATTCTAAAACTGAATAACTCTTTTCTTTTCTAGATGCTCAATGATCAACACCAATCTGAATTTATTGATTGTAATTTTAAGACATCTTTTCATGTTTGGAGAAGTCAAAAAGCTCAAGAACATATTTCATCATCAACTGATAGTTATAAATCATCACAAAATATAACTTATAATTATGTGGATTTTTCTTGTGATAACTATTTTATGCCTAATGAATCATATCATAAACATGGTAAGTGCATTTTCTTCCTCAAACATCTAACTGGCAGTCCATAAAACCTGTTAAAGGAGATGGGCTTCACAGCATGATGTCTTAAAAAAAGCCTGAAAACTTCGGGTGGACTGTGGCAAAGGCCAAAAACACGGTGCTTGGCAGAACTGAATATTTTCTCGGCCTCATAAGATGAAATAACGTTTCTTTCAAAAAAGCTTCTCTATATTTTTCTAAATTTGTGCTGGTGGCAATACAAATTTCAAAGTGTTTTTCATTTAATTTTGTTATATCATAATTAGCAATCGACATTTAGAATCCTAGAAGGCGCCAATATCAAAAGACTGCCACAAAAACTTTTTGCTTTTTTTATTTCTTTCATTTTTAGAAGGATCACAACAAGAAAGTGAAATGAATGAATATTCATCAAAAAATTTATACAATAATGCCAGCGCCTTTATGGATCAAAAAATTTGCCGAAAACCGAAGTCAAATGGCCGGCAATAAATCAATGAAAAAAGTTACAAAAAAAGTCAGAATGTCATCGATGTTTTTATTCGTTAAAGTGATTTTTTGGGAAAATGTAATTTGATATTTTTGATATTTAATGCTTCTCGTTTGTTGTTATTATTTATTATTTTTGTAACATTTTTTAAAGATGGAAGATTATATAAAAAGTTTAAGCAATGCTACTACGTTTTCTGAAAAGAACTAGATACGATCAAAAAAATCTTTTTGGATTGGATTGTTATTGCAACAAAAAAAGAGCCATTATTCAGTTTCCTTCGTTCGCTTTTTTCTCAAAGATTTTTGTTTTTATTGCAGCTGCACATATTTTTGCCAGATGTGACGGAAAGAAAACTTTTTTTGATGACAGAGAGAAGAAAAAACAAATCATTGCTAATTGGAAAAGTAAAGAAAAGCAGTGGATTCAAAAAGTTGAAAAGGGTTACCCAAAGAAATGATATGTTGTTTTTTCGAAACCTAATAATGACAAATAATACAATTAAAAATGTCGTAAAGATTGCGTTGATTTATATTAGAAGGTGATCTACATAACACGAAATAAGCATTTTTAGCAATATAAAACATTAAAGTGTAGTTAAAAAACATCTAAATAATTTTAAGAAATGATATTAATTTTAAAGAATAACAGTGTTTCAAACATGCAATGACAATTTTTGTCCATTCCAGGACTGCTTCATGTTATTCATTGCAGCTTCCATTGAATCAATAACTGACTGGGGATTGTTTTTCATCCAAATTGTAGCTTCTGTTGATTCACCAGCATTTTTTTCAACAAAATAACAGAAAATTAACGGATCAAAACTTTTGTCTATCATAACCAAGTGCAACTGAATCAAATCAAATTTATGGCAAAAGTTGAGGGAATTCAATTTTTGAAGAGTTTCTAGTGAATATTTCTCTTCTGCAGTCGCATAAGTAAATTCTGTAATATGTGGGAGCTTTTGTAAAATTTTATCAATTGGCACATAATTATTTTGGGAATCATAAATGCGTGAAATAAAATGCACGTAACACCGTATAGAGTTATCATTGACCAAAATATCGAATTCGTTAAAAGACATTCCAACTTTCACGAATACTAGCTTTTTTAAGGCGCATTCATAAAATTTTGAGTTAACGGATAATCCGATCTTTTCAGTATAAAAATTGTTATTTAACCAAGTGATAATGTCTCTCACTTTAATTCTCAAATTTTTTCGTTCATCTTTGATAATAAAAGTGTCACCAACAAAATCACATTTTTGCGATGGAACTAGAATTTTTCTTTTTGAAATAAAGTTTTTAAAGGTTTGATAAAGATTCTCAAGTTCTTTTGATGAAGATGGATTTCTTACGATATATTTGATAACATTATATAAAAGTGATAGATATTGTTCTCGTGGTGATTGATATTTGGTATTTCCTTCATTTATTACTTTCATCAAATCCGTGATATAACTGCTTAATGGATTTGCACGAGCTGAGGTTACAAGAGTTGGATTCTGTTTGGCACCGCTGTTTAAGGAAGACGGAGCTGCTCCACGCTTGAGAGCATTTGTAAGTTGCTGTTTAACAAAATCTTGTAAATTAAATGCCATAACTGAAATATTAATAAAGCATTAAAGTAAACAAAAGGTTCAAAGGAATAAAAAAATTCACTCCTGAAGAACTCAGCCATGATACAGCTGACACATTGTGATTAACTTAAATAAACAAGCGAAAAAATCAAAGCGCGAATATTTAGATGACAATGTTAAAGATATAAACTGCTTTGAATCCTACGCGAAAAAGCTGTTAGATAACATCCAACAAATTAGACCGCTGCCTTTTAACCACCGGCACAAGCAAGAAGGAAAAAGTTTTACTAAAAATTAATGTCACGCGGAATACATACAAGAAGTTGAATATGTTGCACAATATTTATTACGGGATTTTCAGAAAAACAACAATACAAAATAATCGGCAAAAATATGGGATAAAAAAGGAGCAAAAATTGTTCATTTTCACATATCACGACATATCTAATAAAACCAGTGTGGTGACCTTGATGCGGATACAGGGCGTAAAAGGGAATTGACCTTTACTACGTTTCCATTGTTGAAAAACCTTTCAAAACTATCGATCTGATTTATCCTCTCTTTTGCATTAATATTAAACACATTCAATGTGCAGCAAATCATCATAAAGTTTCAAAAAAAAATATTAACTTTTGGTGCGCCAATTGAACGTTTAAAAGTTATCTAAGTGTGTTTTAAACACGATTTTTATAAATTAGTGTTTTTTAAAAAAAGAAAAGCGATGAAACCAGAGATTCCGCATATCTTAAAATACCTCTAATAATGAATAAATAAGAAAAGTCATATCCTTTTATTATATAACAAAAACAATATTTAAAACAATAAATTATTTCATTAAAGCATTTGATGATCGTTTAAGCACAAGCAATACAGTATCCTGATTTTTAGATGAAGGCATAATTGTATGAGAGTATTTTCGCCATATTCTATAACCCGTTTCTTTAAGAATCGATGAAATTTTCTGATAAGTTTTTTTATAAATAATAACATATGAATGACGATGAAGTAAATATTCCTCAAAATTGTCTGAATTATACAAAAATTTGACTGGATCAGCATGGAATAGATCAGACTCATCAATATAATTTGATTTATTCGACAAATTCGGCGTACAATCAAGCATATGATGTTCAACTGGTAATTGATGAAAATATGCATACTGTGGCATTGAATAACATGGCGTTAATTGAACAATATGAACAATTGAATTTGATGGTCTTCTAAGTGAAATATCCTCTACAATATCTTTCGTTGCTTCAAGAACACCACGTTGATGAAATTTACAAAAGAATATTGCAGCTATTACATTTACAACAACATAAAAAAGTATAACACATTGCACAAATTTCTGCATCTTTGTAAACATAAATTGAAGGAATAAACCAGCAAATGGAAGCAGTAATGGAATAACAGGTAATACAAAACGATGTTCTTTATGTGGAAGCCAAGAATGTACAACAACATAAAACAAAGCTGTCAAAAATAAAATCTTTGGTGGTGATCTGGGAAGTTGTCGATCTACTTGATAAAGATATCCACCAATTGCAGCTATATACATTCCTGCTGTAGTAAGCAATAATCCATCAATTAAATACCAATACCATGGATGAACACCAAAATGCGCAGAACCACCAGTAAAGAAATTGAATTGAGCAAATGATAGTAAAGGAAATTTAAGTGGATATTGAAAATTAGAATCTAATCCTACTGTAAAAAGGAGTGGTAATGAACAAGAAAATATTGCAGTGCTAAAAAAGAAAGTATATATGCATAAAACAATTTATATTGCTTACCGTAGCAGTATGAGTTTTTGATTACTTCGATAAAGATGATAAATTCCAAGTATTCCCCAAACAAGAATGGCTGTTGGTCGAATAATAATAGAAAAAGTTCCAAGAATCATATATGGAATAAATGATTTTTGTCTTCGACGAGCTACAGGAGTACTCGGTGATACTTCATCAGGATAAAGTGGATACCAGTAAAGTGCAATAATAATTAAGACACATTCAAGACTGTTTGCTAAGGATCTTGTTGAACAATAAATAATAAACCAATTTGTGAAATAAAGAATTAGAGTTATTGTATAACCTGCAAGCGATAAGATTTAACAAAACTGTGTAAATTAAGCAAATGCGAACCTCTAGGATTAGCAAAGAATATTCTTTCACATAGCATAAAATAAAATACATCACCAAGAGCAAAAAAATATGAATGCAGCAAATTTGGTATTACTCGAATAATTAAATTTGTATCACCACCAACAAATTTATATAATCTATATAACCAAGATACCATTAATGGATGAATTACTGAACGCAATGGTGGGTCTCTTTTCCATTCCCATGTTAAATGTGATCTATTATATACCATTCCATATGCAACTTCTGTACACTAAAAGCAGATTATCATTTTTTGAGCTTCAAATTTATAAAAGTTCTTACTTGAAAGTATTCATCTGGAACAAACCATGTATCTGTTATTAAAAAACATATAAAACGAAAAATTAGGCATAGAAAAAACTTTTTTATCTCTTTCATTTCCTATTGTAACAAGGTTTTAATGTTAAAGATGAAAAGCAGAAGAAAAGGCAAAAAATAGAGTTTGAACATTTCTTTTGTGAGAGATGAGACGCAAGTTTCTGTCGGCATATTGCGCGCATATAACAGTGCTATACTTTTTTTACCGTATTAAAAAAATGTTTCTGAAATTTTTTTTGGAAACTTTACAATTCATTTATGCATTATGGTATTATATTCCTTCTGGAATACTTGTATTTTATACCCAAAAAATTTGCTAAACTTACATTTGCATTATCTTGTTGGAAAGTATCGTTTTTTGTTAAAAAACTAGAGAAAAGAAGATTTAAAAAAATGAATCCAAACAGTATCAATGATCTGTATTATTTTCTTTCAAAACTATCTACTCTTAAAATGCAATCAAATTTTGATCAATTTTTATGGCTGATCTTTGTTATCACTTTTCCTCTCTGTATGTTTTTTATGGAAACGGAAGCATTTATTTAGGCCCATTTCATTGTTCAAGCTTTCTTAAAAATGAAGGTCGTTGCTTATTTGTGTGTGTTATTTGCAGGAGCTGTATTTGTTTCAGCCGTGCATTCTGGAGTTAAAGTTAAACAAAATTCAAAGAATGCTCATGTTCATCCGAATGAAGGATATGATTTTACAGGATGCCCTACGAATAATGATTTTTGGACACAAGGAGTTATAACTTCTCCATTTTGGCCATCACAATATCCAAATAATATTAAATGTTGGTATTATATGCAAGCAGAAATCGGAAATGTCCTTAAATTTAACTTTACGGATTTTGAAGTAGAAGCTTGTTGTGATTCTGTAACAATTTATGATGGATATGGTGATGCTCAACCAATTTTAGCACAGTTTGTTCTTTTTTGTCTTTAATCCTTGTAACAAATTAAAATTCAAGATTTGGAGGTCCAAATCGAACAGCCGATTATCCAACTGGAATATTTTATTCAAGTACCCGATATGCTTTAATGACTTTTACAACTGACTTGGTTCAATCTGAGAAAGGTTTTCGATTACAGTACTCTTCTACTTTTAGTAAGTTCAATACAACGCTATTCTTTAAAATTACCATTTAGTTGTACTTTTATATCACGAAATACTTATTTTTAAACTTTAGCTTCAACTCCATGCAATCGGGACATTCTTCTTGTCATAAATGGACTTTCATCATTAGGATCGCAAGATAATTTTTTGAAAGAACTTGATTTTATTGCAAATTATTTAATAAGCAATTGGACAATTGGATCTCAGCAGACTCGAGTATTCTTAAATCTTCAAGTTGACATTGATTTTGCAATTGTTTATCCATTTGCATATGTTCCAACACTTGATATTCTACGACAAACAATTTTAGCATTAACAAATGATGCTCCAGATGTTATGCAAAACAATGGAACGGATTTCGAAAGTTTATTCCGTTACGGTACTGATAATGAGGACGATGATGTATTTGAGCATCGTGAAGGCGTTGAGCAAATCGAAATCGTATTTGTCGCACAGAATCCAACGTAAGTATTATTAATCACTTTTGTGACTCTAAAATTTATTTTAAGTGATGATCAAGATTTTTATGAAGCAACAGAATTTGCTCATCGATCTCGTGATATTTATGATACAAAGCTTATCACAATCGCAATGGGTCCTAATATTGATGTCAAAAAAGTTGGAAGTCTTTCATATGGTGAAGGATTTTACTTTGGAGCAAATTATGATGATTTACCGAGCATTGCCGCAGATGTTAACAAAGCAATTTGTAAATCACGTGTTAAAGGATGTGGAGTTTAATTTTGTTGTGTTGCAGTTTTTCAATGATTACAAATTTTTAGTTTATTTGTCAATAAACAAATAAAAAAAGTTGTAAGGCCTTTATGAGTAACATGTATTAAAGAGAGTTTAAATAATTCGCATAAAAATTTAAAATCCTTTTTAAAACAAATCTTTCATGTTAAAGATATCATGATATACGAGATACTTTCCATCGTCACCACGTTTCAAAATAATAGAATACCAACCAGATTTCTTTGGATCTTGTTTATGAAAGAAGGAACTTTTATGATAAATAAATTCGCCAATATTTGAAAAAGTTGTACCTTCAGGCTTAACGTCAAAGTTAAATGGCATTTTTATAATTTCTTCATTTTTCTCCAAAATTTCTGAAAGTAGATGTAAAAGAAACTCTTTTAAAAAGCAGAAGATAAATTTATAATATTTACAATCCCCATGTTTTATTGCGTTGTAAAAAAGGATCATCAAAATATGACGTCATACAAGGCTCTGGCTTACCCCCTATACATCAAAGACATTTTTTACCGAACATCAAAGGCGGTACAAAGATTTTCTCCTCCAAGATGACGTCATATCTGGATGATCTCAAAAAATATTTTAGTGTGATTCAATGATTCTAAAGAAAACAATGAAATTTCCTTGAAATGCCTTACCTTTAAGTCCATAAGCAACCCATTCACCTTGTGAAATTAAAACTGAATCAGGATGATACATTGATGTTAAACCTTTTGCATCTTTTGCAGCAAAATGTTTACCAGTTTCAATTTGATATTGTTCATATATTTTATCAGCGTCTAACATTCATTTACTTTCTATTTTACTTGTGTAATTAAAACAAAAAAAACCAACCTTGTTGTGAAAAAGGCATGTTTACAAAATCCGAAAAATATCAGACAAAAAACGAGGCGAGTTAAAACAAATAACTTTTTTTGTTTATTGATTCTTTTTTATTCAATTTTTGCGTACGTAAAAAAGAGTGTAGTTTGCTGCTTTTTTTAAATTTCAAGGGTCTTTTTTTCAGTTACCATTGTCACATGTGATCCAAAAAATGCATGTTGTAGTACCAAATGAATTATCTTAATGTTAATATTTTTTAACTTAAAATATAATGAAAAAATAAATAACGATTTTCTACTAATAATTGTATTAAAAGGTTACTGCAATATTTATTCATGGCTCAAAAAAAGTTTAATAGCTTTCTGTAAACTTTTTTATCTGGGGAGCGCTTAAAAGAATTCTAGTACAAAAAAACCTTTGGTCAAATACTACGTAACTGTTGTTCTTCTAAAAAAATACGAATTACTAGCAAAGTTTTTGCATTAAAAAACAACCATGTTTTTATTTGTGTTTATTTATCTCTTTCATAAAAGTGAAAGAAGAAAAGAGAAGCAAAAAAATGAGAAAAGTTGTTTTTTTATGTTGTTGATTACGACATTCATAGTTTCAAAACATTATTGTTTTTTTTTATACTCTAATAAATAACATATAATTTTTAAAATTTTAATTCTCCAAATTAATTTTCTATTTATTTGTAAAAAATGTTTAGCCGTTTTGTTAACAATGCTTCAGTTATCGCCTTCAAAAATGGTTTGGGTTTTAATTTTTTCGGTAAATATCACATTTAAAAAATTTAGTTCAAGCCAAAAATTGTTTCCGTCGGTTCAATGTATCTGTGGTAACATTGAAAGATAAAACGATTGTAGATCAAGTCAAAGAGGTTTGTCGTATAAAATTTCTTTAAAAATTAAAATTGAAAAATTTCAATGAATATATTTTTCTTTGTGTAAAGTGAATACGTTTTAGAACGCACAAATTCTTACTGAAAAAGCAAAGAAAACTCTTCAAAGTGCTACCGATACGGTTACAAATGCAGTAGAATCTGTTAGCGGTAAAAACACTGGTAAAACAATAACAGCAGGAACGATACAGGAAACAAAAGAAAAAATTCAAGATATGGCAAGCATGAGCAAAGGGGCTCCAAATAATCCCGAAGCTGGCTTTAGTGATATGGTCAAACAAAACAACAATGATTTTTCTGAGTTCAAACAGCCAGCTGGGGCAAGAGGATACACAGATAAAGGTGGCTTTGATCCGGTATTTTAAAAATATTACTCTTAAAAATTACCTGTAAGCTTTCAGAGAAGTCATTAAAATGCCATACAATGAATTTTAATTATACCACAATTTTTGATACCAGGAAGAAATTTCGCAGACGTTTTTGAAAGTTGATGGTTAATGAAAGTATTGCTTTTTAAAAACCATAAAATATAAAAAATTCTATTTTCCATTGTCTATAACATTTTGAACTAAATAATAATATTAATAAATTTGTAAATCATTTAAAAGCAATAAGATCGTTCAAATAATTACATGTGAAACATTGAATATCTTTTTTTTTCAAAATTAGTTCAATAATTTTCTTTGGCACAATGTCCTCTGAATGCAAATGTCGAGCGACCGATTTTTTAAATTAAAAATGTTTTTTGTTTGAAAAAATTCATCGCTTCCATTTGCTGCCAATTGTTGTGTGATACTTGACTAAAATCTTTTTTCTGTGAAGTTTAATTGATATTTTTCAGCTGACGTGACGTGATATGTACATAACTGATTTCAGCATTTTTGTTTTTCATTCATTACTGTTTTCAATAAAATTATATAATTGAACTTTACAGATGGAAGGTTTGGATGATTTTAGTGCTGAAAATGTCGAAAATGATCCATATAAGGAAATCGATGAAATTCTAGATTCTGCATTATTGGTAAAAGCTGATTATGAAGTTACTTCTGATGAAGAAAATGTCCCAGAAGCTGATGTTGTTGCTGCAGATTTTGCATTACTTGAAAGTTGTGATACTTTAGCTTCTGCTTTCAATCGTATTGATGATGGAATCTTGGAAACATTAGAGAAGGATTTTATAACTGATGATCAAGTATTTAAATTGAAACATAAATTTCCACAGTCTTGTACAGACGAAGCTGCTGCTGCATCAACATTTGATTCGTATTTCCTTAAGACTAAGTCAATCGATGGTGCTTATTTTGATGTATCTCAACATGTTGAAAGTTCTATTCGTCCAAAAACAAAATGTTTTGTTCCATTAGATGAATCTTTTACGAGAAATTCTTATTATGATCATAGTGCTGGATTCAAAGATTACGATAAACTAGCAAAAAGGAAGCGCGCACCTGATTTTCTTTTTTATGGCTTAGTGCCTAAAGCTTTGTTCCGTGATACAACCTCAACATTTGAACCGACTCAAAGAATGGGAACTGATATGAGAAAACTAGTTTTGGAATTTAAAGAATTTCTTGCTCAACCTGATAATGTTCCATGGCAGTTAAATACAAGTTATATAGCTGATACAAAAGTTGAAAATGATGGATGGGATGTTCGACATCTTGAAAAAATCAGTAGCTTACGACATTTATCACTTAAAAATCAACCAAATCCCTCAAATGATGAAGATTTACAATTTTTATTTCAAGGTCTAGCAATGAAGGTTAGACTTGATCCTGAGGGAATGTATTCCCAAATTAAAGATGATTATTACGGTGGAATTAGTTTTTTGAATGGTGCTGCACCTCTTGATCCAAATAGATTAAATCCATATTTATCAAATCCATTAACTGAGAAATATAAAACATTCTCTGCCATCCCAAGAGAACCATGTACTGCAACGTTTCCACCTCATCCTGGTCGAAAACCTTTACCACCAAAACTTATGGCTGCACCAGAAATCAGAGAAGTTAAAACTGGATTGCCATTTGAACTTAAGCCTGTTCGATTGCCATATGAATGTCCAAGAGATGTACAAGAATACACGTAAGCTTTTTTTTTTTAAAATCTGTTTGAGGCTCCCTTGTATTGGAGGATTGGATTTTTTGAAGAGAATTTTTGAATTATTAGACAGATATTATTAACAATAATATTGAAGATATGACCATCTTATTGACGGAACATAAAAACTACCACGAAAAAGGAATAAAATAAATCAAATAATAGCGTTACCGTAACCTATTATACCCTTTCTTCAACTACATAACCTTTAGAAATCATCTCGTGGTCCGTATTGCTCTTAATCGCTATATGTTTGATGGTGATGATTCTTTTGCTCATTTGATTCTTTTCAAACTTCTTGATGCTCGACCTGATAATTTTTATGCTCAAGAGGCATTTCGAATTTTTATTTGTCCTGCACGTTCTATGACTCATAAAGAAATTCAAACTCTTGCTAAAATTGCAAGTGATTATCAGTGTTTTGATTCATCTTTGGTATGTTTGAAAATTTTAAGCATTTTTTTGTACAGTATATTTTAGCATTATCTTCTTGCAATGGATTATTTCCGTGAAAAGAATTTCATTGGAATGGAAGAAGAAATTTCTAACTGGTGTTATTCACTGCGATATATGTCTATGGATAAATTTTATCATCCTTTTCCGGAAACTTCTGAAGCTGAGAAGTCAACTTATAAAGATAACAGTCAAAATGTTTTTTGCGGTGCAAGGAAATGTATTATTTTGACAAGCTGTTTATATATTTTGACTTTAAATTAGTATGTTTCTTTAATTTTCGTATTATCTGATTGTGTTTCAATAAATAAATAATTTTTAGTCAAAGAACCCTCCAACTTCTTTCACGTCTTCGAATGGTCGATTATGATGATCTCGAGGAAGAAGAGCTTCTCCATTGGAAACTTGCTTTGGATGCTCAATCTCAAATTGGACAAATTAATCCTTATGCACAACAACCTCGAACATTTTTTGAAAAATCTTCTGATTGTGAGTTTGTTTATCGTTTATTTTTTGAATCATGCAATCGTATATTTTAGTTTTCTGTATGTCATCATTAGAAACAATGCATAATCTTGATAATTTTGCTGATTTTTTTAAAACACGTCTTGATAATGTAAAAGATGGTGATTCCGCTTTTCCAGAAGTTGTCAAAGAATTAACTTTTCGATATTTGATGATGCAATATATTTATCTTCAACATCATTCTTTATCAAACAAAATACATCATCTTAAAGGGTAACAGTTTAAAAATTTATTAAGAATTTTGTTATTAATGTTCGTTTTTGTAGAATTCATGAAATTTTTGATATATTATGTTCTGTTCCATTTTATGATGGCAAAACTCGAAGACTTGAAAGATTGGCAAAAACTTTAATGCGTTCTTATCATCTTTCAATTGGGAAGAAAGGATTTGGACCTCAGTTATCTCTTGTTCCTGAACCTCAGCTTACTCGTGATTCTCATGAAGGGTATACTGTAGAAGGAGTTGTATGTTTTTATTTTTTTCTTTTATGTAAGCTTATCACTTTTGTATTCTTTTAGATTATTGAAAGTGTTTTGAATGCTTATGAAAAAGCTTATATCGGCAAATTTGATGATGCTTTAAATATTATCAGCAAGCTTGAAATTGCATATTTGAATAGTGTCATTGGATGCCATAATATTACTATTGCAAAAGCATGTATTGAATTTGATGAATCTTTCTTTAAGAAAACGAGAGTTATTTCTGAAAAAAAATTATCGGCATTATATGAAACATGCCCACTTGAAGCTTTGTTCCGTGATGTTACTTATCAAATTATTTATGGTGAAGTTAATCCAACTTTAATTCGTCAGCTTTGTCAAGTAATTGGTCATAGTACATCAATAGCTGTACTTCCAACAACTCAATTAAGGTTTGTTATCAGTAAAATTCTAGTTTAAACTTTGTGATTCATCCATTAACTTAACAGTAATCTTTTTTTAGATGTTATATGGCATTAGCTCAAATTTTTGTTGAACTTGAAAAGCATCGCGATGCAGTGGATGAACTTACAAAAGCTCTTGAATTGGCAACAAAATTGAATCTTTCGTTATTTGTTTCAATGATTCATCGAAGGCTTGCAGGTGTTTATATTTGTATGAATGTGCTTCCAGAAGCTTACAAAGCAGTTGAAAAATGTAAAGCTGTTCAGCTTAATGTTAATACTCCAGCATTAGAAGCTGGAATGATTTATTTCACTAAATTTGTTATCCATCGAAAAACAAATAATTTGGAAAATGCAAAGGGCATTCAAATTGTTTCAAGTTGGTTTTATTTATGTTATATTACTCTGCTAAAACTTGTTTTAGATTATGCTTTAGTTGAATATTTGATGAATGCTGCAAAGTTGCTCAAACCTTTTTCACTTGTTTATAAATGGTTTCTTGTTGAAGAATTTGATTTTATGCTTTCACTTGTCAACTGCGCTGATTTGGAACCAAATAAAGGCCAAAGTTTTGAACATAGAAGAACCTTTTTAAGTCAATATATTGAAGCTTTTGAAGAACGATTTAGTCATCAATTTGATCTCAAAGATTTCTGCATTAAATCCTCAACTTCTGATTTGACAAAAATGGTAACTGAATACAAAAAAAAGTTTTCTCTACCATTTCATTCAATTTAAATTCTGTGTATTTTAAAATTTTGTAATATTTATATGTTTATTGGTATTGTGATAATTATTTTATAAATTTTTAAAATGTTTTATGTGGGCTGTTTTATATTGTAAAGAGTGTTCAAACAAAACTGTTCTTTCTATTGTGCTTTGCAAATTTATTCTTTTGAAGGTTTTAGTTAATATAAGTTACTTAAAAATTGAGCAGTAATAAATTTCTGATAACCAATATTGACGAAATGCCATTTTCGGGATGTTTCTAGCATTCGGCGATTTAATTTTTGTCACGTACTTCTTGTAAAATAGAGATTTGTGAATCATACCGACATACAGGAAAGATAGTATTGTAAGCTGAATTCAACGTGTTTTTTGAAGCTGTTAAACTTACGTGCAGTGCAGAAAACTCAGACATCACTAAAAATTTGCAATATATTTTTTTCTATGGGATTTGTAAAATGACTAGAAAGTGATAAAATTTAATATTCATCTGTGTTCTACCATTTGGGGAATTGTCATAGATTATCTGTTTCAATGAACCGACGTCTTCATGACATTTTCGTACGATATTTATATAACAAAAAGATTTATTTTGAACATACATACCGTATACATAAACGCATTTTACAGACATTCAAAAACCGTATTATTTTAGGGAAAGTAGAAGTTTTCTTCGTTCTGTTGTAGATGTCAACATAATAAATTTGGTGGTACATTGTATAAAGCTTAAATTGTGCTTGTAAATGAAATATTTACAACACTGATAAAATTTTAGAATCCCGTGGAGGGATTTCGGTGTTCTAATAACATATCGCATAATTGCTGGTGGGATTGAAAAATGTTGTGGACAATAAGAATCTGTTTTTACCATTTTTACAGGAATTAAAAATGAATAAAAATCATTGGAGCACAACTGGAAATATGGTATTTTTGAGATTAATGAATAATTTTAGCTTAGCAATGAGAAAGATTGGAATGTAACAAGTTGTGTATTGTTTTACACAAACTACCTGATTTAGTTTTATTTCACCAATAATAAAAAACAAAGACATCATTTATATTAAAAACTTAAGTACATTCATAAAAAATTTTCAGTTTTTCCGCGGATAAAAATAGTAATGAAATAGCATAAAGAAAAAGTATATTTTTTGATGTATTTAAAAGACTTCATTCAAAGGCGAAGTTGATGAAGAAAAAGTGTTTTGTTCAATTAAATGTTTTCTTGAGTTATCAATAACGACAATCGAAAATATTGCATAAGATGTTGCTAAAACAAAAATGACAACCATTCCAATAAAAGAAGCTTTGATTCCAGGCTCTGAAAAATTACTTCCGCAAGCAAAGAGAATTATGAGTGCAATCATTATAATAAATTCAATAACAGAAACTGTTGCCTAAAATTTTATTAAAATCAATTAACAATAATATCACATTTCTTGGTAACATTATCCATGTGTATTCCAGAGAAGATAAAAGAACAAAGATTCTATTATGTTTCATGGACTTACTAAAGTAATTACTGCAGTAAGCAAATAATATGGTTGCTGTTCATGAATTCCGTAAAGCACAAAAGAAAAAGTAAAAATGGAAATAACAGCGATTATCGTTAAAAAACAATTTTTGAATCTTATCGCTGATATGAACCGTGCAATAGATCCAAATATCCCGATTACTGAAACTATTTGAGCCAAAGTCTAAATTTTAATTTAATAATGATCATAGCAATATATGTTCAAAAAACGCTAAAAACCTAAAGACTTACTGTAATGTCCATTATACAACTGCACCAAGTTTTATAAAGTCCGTGTGCGTCGTAAAAGCGTCGATAAAATCAACAGTAAAAACTTTGAAATCATCATATTACGCTTTCTTTTTATCAAAAAATTGCAATAGAAAATGATTTAGAATAAAACTAATTTATAAAAAAGCAATGATTCATTTTCAAAAGTTTCTTTTTAATGGTTTAATTTCTTAAAAAAGCAATGACGAATAAATTCTGTTTAGAAAAACATTGTTTTGTATGCAATCGCAAGTTTTTGACAAAAGCCTTGAATTTATGTTTTTTTTTTCAGCCAATTCTATTTTTTGCTTGTGCCGCTCATTTGACATGTATTTTGAATCGTTCATAGACAACGTCTTAAATTTAAAATTGTAAAACTTTAAGCTGCAATTGTCTATTTTAATATTAAAATAGATTGAAAAATGTAAAGAAAAATTTTTCGTTAAATATATCAGTTTCTGAATTAAACAAGAAGTTGTCAAAAGTATAATATAGTATTTTATGAGTAAAAATATTTTTGAACCATTCATAGTTTCAAATACAATTAAAGAAAAAATGCTTAAGGAAGTCCATTTTGGTTTTAAATGTTGAAGAGCAACAAAGAAAAATGTAGAAACAGATGTATCATATTTTAAGTTCTTCGCAAGCATGACGCTGCAAAATATTATCATTTCGATGTTGAAAAAAAAACCACTCATTTGAAATTCAACATACATGTCTTCTAATTTTAGGTATTTTGGGTAATTTAAACAATAAAGAGTTAGAGGAAAATATTGATGTCGATTGCTGAATGATCTTGTTATTTAAATATGCGAAGTTCTTTTGCGACTTTAAAAAGCTACCGTAATCGCAACTTCGGTTACTATATTTTTCAGCATGCTGTCATCATTCTATCAAAGACTACAATAATTTACAAGCATTAACTGATATGTTTTCAATTTATAAACATATATGTAGAAATTCTATATTAATCATCTTATTCTTTAAGAACAAGATGATTGATTTTAAAAGTTTTTAAGTTGTTAAGAACAATTACTTATCATTCAAGAATATTGTTATTTTTTGAAGAGTTTTTAAGGTTGAAAGTTATTGTCAAACATTTTTAAGCTGCATTTTTATATCCTAAACAATTTTTTTCAAATGCCACTGAATCTTGATTAGTGATCGGGTTCCGTACCGTTACCGTACGGAAATTCCGCGGAAACGGTACGGAATTGATTCCGTATTCCGTACCGTGCCAATTTTAAAAATTCCGTAATTCCGTACCGTGGCTATTTTCAGTATACGGAATTTTAACGCGAATTCCGTATACTGAAAATAGAAAAAAAAAAAGAAAAATCCAATGATTGTTTTATTTATTTTTACCGCAGAAAAAAAACTTTATTGCAAAAACAATATTTTGTCAAAAAAGCACTCTATTATAAATTGAAAATTTTATTTAAGAGTTTTTTTGTTTCCGTAATTCCGCACCGTCCCAATTTAAAAACTGCGGAATTCCGTATGTCCGTACCGTGGCTATTTTCAAAATACGGAATTTTTCCGTTTCCGCGATTTTCAAAAAACGGTACGGAATCCGATCACTAATCTTGATGCGAATTTGAACTTTTGTCATTCTTCGTGGCAAAGCGGTAAAAATATGTTTGCTGCTTTTTTTTGCTGTTGAGTTACTTTTTTTTGGCGCGTGTTTTTGTTAATTTTTTTTATAATTTATTTTTACACCATAACAATTTTTTAAAATTAAATATTTTAGTTAAATTTTCTGCTAATAAGCTGTTATATACTTTAAAAAGTTTAAAATGGAACAAAAAACTAAACCCAGAAAAAAAGGTTTTAATTGTGAGTCTTTTTTTATTTTTACCTATAAGAAGGGATGAGAAAACCACTGTTTTCATACAAAATCAGGGAGACATTCGGCTAAAATTGTCGACCACGGACTACCTGCCGCAATTTTCACATGCTATGACTGATTCACTATTTTTTAGTATTTGATGACGACGATGATGATATTGAAGAAGCTGCTGCTGCAGCACCAACTCCAACAACTGCTGCTTCTAGTAAGCATATGACACCTCCAAAATTTGGATATCAAGCTTATCAACGGCTTCTTGCTTCTGTTACGCCATCTGACGACAATGATAAAATGCTTGGGTTTGCTGCTGCTACCACTTCAAAATTTGGTCAACAAACTCAACTACCAGCTCATACTGTTATTCCATCATCTAATAAAACTGATTATTTTGGTAAACCTGCTGTTACTTCAGAAAATGGTCAACCTGTTTTTGGTTTTCATCCTACTACTACTACAATGACTACTTCTGATAACAAAGATTTCACCACTTCATGTTTTGGCCAACAAATGGCATCTTTTGGACAAAAACGTAAGTTTTATTGTTTTTTACAAAAAATGAATAACATTATTTTTTAGGTGAAACATCATCTTGTGCTCGTGCAGCGGTTTCATCAGAACTTGGCTTTGCTTTAATGGCATTACCACAAAAAGATTTTGCCTTTTATGTTAATTCTGTAATAATTCCTGTAAGTTTTTAGTTCTTTTGAACACGTTGATATCTGTTGTCCATTTTTAGGTTCATAAGATCATTCTTGCTGCTCAGTCACCATTCTTCTATCAACAAATTTATGAAAATCCTTGTGATACCTTTGATTATGAGAATGCTGATGACTTTGATAAAGATGTTGTTGAATTTGCCGTCAAGGCATGTTATGGTCAATATTTTGATGAAACAACTTTAGATGAACTTATTGCTGAACAGCTTCTCAAATTTGCTGATATTTATGGTATGAGTTGTGTAAAAGTGAGTTGTTTTGTCTGTGCTTAATTACTGTTTAATTCAAAAACATTTTACTTTTAGGATTTGCTTCCAAAAACAATTGCCAAATGTATTACCGAAGAAAATGTTTGTTCTTCTGCTGTACGTTCCTATGATACTGGTGATGTTGAACTTCGTCGTAAATGTGCTGCATTTGTTGCAGCTTTGATTCTTCAAAATAAGCAAATCCCACCTGGTATCGAACAACTTCCAGCTGATTTCGCTAAAGAAATTGTTCTTGCTATTGCTGGTAAAGCTAAGAAACAATAAATTTTCTCTTATGTATTTTTTTTTATTGATTTTTGTTTTCTTTTTGATGTGTTTTTGCTATATTTATAAAATGGTTTTATACTAAATTATTGTACTTTCGAAACTAAGATTGTTTTTTTTCAGTCCTAATTATCTAAAAAATTTGTTTAAAAAACATATAATAATTTGAAAATATTAAATTAAAATAATAACCCGAGATAAAAGATGAAAAATTATAAGAAATACTATTATAACAAACATATGCAACAACACATTAATACAATACATATTTTTTACTTTATCGGAAGAGTTCAATAACAAGATGATAAATGACAAAGCAAATATTTTCTTGCTTTATGAATAACTGTAAATGCGAAAACTGTGTAAGCGGATGCCAATGCAACAATAAAGGCAAAAAGGAAGAAACCGATTCGAATAACTAAAAGAAACAATTAATCTAAGAAGTTTTTATGATTTTATGAACGTACTGTTTTTAGCTTCTTGAAGAGAGTATTGATTGTTATTATTGCGATAAGTGTCAACCAAACCATCTGGTATTACAATGGCAATAACAATAAATCCAATTACAATAAGGATGTTAATGGCAAGATTAATACCCTGAAATCTTTCATTATTGAATTTTAAAAAAATGGAGGACTTGTAGCATTCGCTACGATGATATGTAGGCGAGAGAAAACGATAGATATTTGTTTTCTCAAAATGTAAACGTACCAAAATAATTTGTGCTGGAAGTAAATAGCTTGGTTTTTCTTTTTGTATACCAACTAATACAAAAGCATATGTCAGAAGCATAACAAATGCCATTGGAACATAGTACCACAAAAAGAAGGCAGAAATAATTGAACATATTGAACCAATAATTCCAAGAATAGCAACAACTTTTGCACAAGTCTTAAAAACGCTTTTTATATGAAAATAAATATATCTTGCTTACAGTGACATGAAGTCCACAGCAACCATGACCATCTGACATTTTAAATTATTTTTCTCAAGTGTTACGGTAATAAAAATCTAAAAGTAATTGTTAGAAATATTTTTAAGCTAATGAGTGTATACGGTGGAAAAAAAAGTTAACAAGACTCCTGATAATGGAAAAACGTGCGTTGACTCCACTTTTTATACAATAAACATTCAAACACCACTGATAAAAAAAGACGCCTTTAACAAAGTGACGTTTTTAGATACATAAAGAGGTTGGTTGATGACAATCACGAATTCACGTACAAATGTTATTTTAGGTGAATTTTTCTCCTCGTATAAAATTGCTTTATCATTTACCAAAAAAAACAAACAAAAATAAGGGTTGCGTAAGCATGAAGGGTGTGACACTGCGTTGTTGAAGGCGTTAATGAATCATTGTCCCCTATGACATAAAAATGTGTAAGAAAAAAATTTGTTGATTATAGTGGTTGTATAGAAGAAATTTCGTAAAAAAAAGAAAAGAAAATATATGATTTGTATTTGTGTGATAAATAGCTCATCTAGCTAGCAACGTAGCACAAGAAGTTTAACAGGTTGAAAAAATACACCATCCCTGAATGGTGGATAATATTCTAGACTTTATTAAAACTGTTAGCTTGTATATTAACAAAGACTAAAAACAATATCTTATTGCATTAAGTAAAAGCCTAGGGATCAGATCGGAATGCTTTTTTAAACTTAATCAGGAGTGTTATGTTACATAAAACTTCAAAAGACATGACACTCTTTGTTTGAATATTGTTGAATCATTTTCACACTTCTTGCTAAAAGAGAAATAAAAAAAATTTGAAAGTTTGTTAATGAAATCAATTTTACAACATTTTGATCAAAGAATTTAGTTTTTCCTTAAATAAATATCAACGTGCTTATTGCAAGGAGAACAATCGATGTTGGTGAATAACGAAGTAAGTTTTCATTCAAATTTAAAGATGCTAGCATTTAGTTTTTAGACAAATGCAAAAGTTATTACCTCTGTCGGAATAAGTGCTTCTATTTTCTCATTAATTTTTACAACACAACAATGGTCATTGCAATGGAGTCATTTATCCGCTGCTCTTGCTATATCTTTCATTCTTAATTATGCATTTGTGTTATATGGTTTAGCAAAGAAATATCAATATTACATTCTTGTGGGTGAAATTATGTTGGTAAGTAAAAAAATCTTTAAAGTAATAATCTAGCCTGTCAACACTTTTTTTTGCGAAACATCTTCATATGCGTTTTTAGGTTTTCAATATTTTTATCGGACTTTCGCACTTTATTGTTCTTTCCGTTTTGTTGTTTCACGATCAACATAACTTCGCAATGACTGTTACATCTTTTCTGATAACTGTTTATGCCATTTTTACGTTTTTAGTTATTGACAAAAATCGTAAAAGTTTTGACCAAACTGTATTCTATATAAAAATTTTCTAATAAACAAAATTAAATATTTAGAAATCAAATTACATATCTCAAGGTTTATCAAAGGATTGTATTGATGAAGATTTACTACAGTGAGAAATTTGCTTTTTTGGAGTACAATAGTACCCATATGGATATGTGAAAGTAAAATATAGACGTGTCTTGTGAACAATAATAAACGAAAAAACAGTAAATACAAACTGGAGTAAAATAATAAAATCCGTGATCATAAAGGTGACATGCAAATCTAAAATGATTGTCTAACATTATTTTGATATTTTATTTAACAAACTTTTTTCAACCCAACAACTTCCGTAATCATCTATAAAACTGATAATTTCATCATTTGGAACAAATATTTCTATGCACACTGTAGCAACTTCTAATATTACATTTATAAAAGCATTAATGCCCTTAAAATTGCGTTAAGGCAATAAATGAAATTACAAAAATACTTACAAGAATCATCTCTGCAAAACAGAGATAACTGAGACGTTTGTATTTAACCCCTATTAATACACAAACATGTGCCAAAAAAATTGCCACACTCAGAGGAATGCAGAACCATGAAATAAACATTGACACAGACGTAAATAATGAATTAAAGATTCCAATAATTGCTACACTGCATGCCAATTTCTAAAACTTTTTTTGTATAAAGCCAAAATATCATTGAAGATCTTAAAATTCGATGTGCTGCAGTTATCACAACATCATTTTTCCACGACAACGCTTTTCGAAGCCTTTTTTTCAACTTACCCAAACTCGAAAACCACAGAAATATACGGTTTCAAACATCCTATTAATTATGAAATGTATTTAAAAAGTTTTTTTTCTAAATCAAAAAAGTTTTGTACATCAACCGTTATTAAAAATAGCAAGTTTGATAAAAGCAAAACAACGTTGATAACAATTTTAATGTCCTTATTTACTTTATATCTTATGAAATGTGATGCAAAATAGTAAAAAAGTTTTCAAAGCGCAGATATTTTAAATTAAATGTACACCAAATACACATTATAACAACTATCTATACAACCACAATATTTTCAGAAAAAACCTTAGTATAAATAAAAATGCATAACTGAATATTGTAAGACTTAACAATGACAAACGATATTTTTAAAAATTTTATTGGTTCTACAAAAAACATGACACATTTTGATAATAAAATTTTTTACATAAATAAACACATTCAAAACAATTCGACAAATAAAAAAATGAAAAACAATACAAAAAACAAATTATTTTGCAATTTTTAAGAAGGTAATTGCCGGAGCAAGCTTTTCTAACATCTTGTCAATTCTTTCAGCACGATCAACTTCTGTCCATAAAATTCCATTTAAAAAGCTGCTTTCTTGATTGATGAGATTTTCCAGTTCATTAATTTTCATATTAATCTGTTGTAAAACATTTTTGTAATCTACTTGAACAAAATTGATCTTTCTTAACGCATTTCTTGTGTCTACATAGAATTTATGTTCTTTTAAGAGGCTAGTAAAATATGAATCATAAGATTTCCAGCTGATATTTGTTTCATCGGCAAGATCTTTAATTGAAATAAGACTAAATCTTTCGCCATCTCCAATTTCAGCTGAATCACAGTAAAGATAATTTGATTCTGTAGTTCGAGATGAAAGATATTTGCCATTATTGCATTTTAAAGAATAAATATCATTTTCGAGATCAATGATTTCAAATAATTCTGCTTCTCCAACATTCCAGCGAATACATGTCACTGCATTTCGACCATTTTCAGATGAAACATATTTTTCTCGAGATTTTAAAGCAACTTTTGTTCCATTTTTATATTCTTCAATACCAAAAACTTCCCATCCAAGGGGAACTTGAGGATGTGTTGTTAATATTTGCATTGGTCCACGGCCATCTTGACTTGAAATAAATCGGTTGGAATTTTGAGGACGGATGAAAGCATATTTATTTGTTGAAACATATAAATCAATTGATGAAATAAATTTTTTTACAGCAGCAATACTCAAGGGATGATTCAATTCAGTGAAATTGCTTTGCGGATGTTGAGTCTTATAATCTTCAAATAAATAAATGAAATTCTTGATTTCTTGAAGCTTTTGGTATGCGACTAAACGAGTGTCGCGAAATTGGTCATTAAGCTTGAAGCATTCCTTTTCTTCTAACGATGTAACCTGAAATGCAGATGGTAAAAACAAAAAATTAAGCTATCAAAGAAGAAGCCAAGAAAAGATCCAAATAATTGAATATGTCAATATTAAAAAAACAAAACTTACATAGCTATCATCATTGCCATTATGGATATCATTGTTATCAAAAAGCGTTTTTAAATCTTGAGCAATGGTATATATAGTTGTATCAGTATTTCTGAAAACAAATTTTTGTTATTTATTGAGATAGATAAATCAAAAACTTACTTTAGCTTTTGGACAATTGATAAAACTTCTTTTCGAAATGAAAGTGGAAATGGAAGACATAAACCACTGATAAATAATAAAGTTGTAAAAATATAAATTTTCCAAAAATGGACCATTTTTTGTAAATATTTCATACAATAAATGAATTTTTCGTTATTTGGTTTGGTAAATTGTATGTGAAAACAGTTGTATCACTGAAGTTTTTCATTTTTGTTAGCACTTTTTGTCTCTATGACCTAATATTTTATTGGTTTTCTTTATTACGGCATCATAGACAAAATTGTAAAAAGTATATAGTTTTTTGTTGAATATTGATTATCTGGAATCGGAAAGTTAGCGCATCTGATTATAAACAACAGGTCTCATTTTCCTTATAAAATTCTTTCTAGTTTTTTTATAAGGAAAATGAGTACCCGACCCCATAAGTCCAGCATTTATGTTCCAATGAAAATTTTTTGGTTGTAGCTTTAATAATATTAAAGAAGATTCTGAATCCTGTGGATTCTGAATCTCCTTTCTTTAATTTTAGTGGTGACACAGAATAATATGACTATAAGATTTTTTTCTGCGTTTACAGAATTCGTTTAGCTATTACCGTTCTCTCAGAATCTAGGTTTTAAGATTTTACATTGAAAACAAGCAGGCGATCAAAAAAAGTCATTGTTCAATTCAGCACACCGTGATAATGTGTACGAGCTTAAATAATGAATAAATGTGATATATTATTTAAAGCTTAATATTTCCATTGCATAAATTATAAAAGGTTAAAATAAAAACAAAAATGTTTAATGCAAACAACAACAATTACAGATATTTAGCAGTAGCAACGATTATGATGTAATAAGTATTTTCTTGTTCGATGAATTACAACAAATGCAAATACAGTGTATGCTAAAAGAATAAGCAATACTCCTCCCAGCGCATAACCTAAAATTTTTAACATAATTTCTAATAACAAAACACAGTGTAACCTACCAAGGGCATTAAAATGTACAATAAATTCTAGCACAATTAAGGTAATTAATAAACCGACGCCAAAAAGAATGTCAATGCCCTAAAATTATTAATCAAGATATTATTAAAACGTAGTTCAAATCTCTTACAAGAACAATCTGTGCTGGTAATAAATGATGTGGGCGTTCTTTTAGGACACCGTATAATACAAAAATATATGTAACAAAAAGTGCTAATCCTTGAACAAGGGGGATCCAACTGAATAATAGAAATACTGTCGCCAATAAAAATAGTGAACCAATAATTCCAAGTATTGAAACAATTTTAGCACAAGTCTAAAATTAAGCTTATTTAATAAACTAATTGTACAAAAAGTTTTACCTTTACGTGAAAGCAGCAACAACTGTGATGTGTCATTTTAAATTTATAAATAACCTATTGGTGGAATTTCAGCAAAAATACAATTATTTTATCGTACTGACTGAAATAATTTTATGAAGTACGGCCAAGCTATCAAGCGTTTTTTAAAATGAGGAAATATGGCTTGAACATTCCATTATTGATGACTCTTTTACTGATAAT
This sequence comes from Panagrolaimus sp. LJ2400, assembly GCA_024447215.1. Taxonomy (NCBI): domain Eukaryota; kingdom Metazoa; phylum Nematoda; class Chromadorea; order Rhabditida; family Panagrolaimidae; genus Panagrolaimus; species Panagrolaimus sp. LJ2400. Next base: position 2,409,905 of record JAMRYA010000009.1, on the reverse strand, counting down.
ACCTTTCTTTTGCGTATTTAAAGAAAGTATTGATGTGAATTAATCTATTGACTTTTTGCATTAGAGTTTTTTCCTTATTTGAAATTACACACATCATCACAAAGACTCCCCACGGAACAAAGTATATTCATGAATCATCAGCGCAATATAAAACAGCAGTGCTCACTTTAGTTAAAAGATAACAATGAAACTTGACCGTTAACCACATTTCCGAGTTAGTATTGTGTGTTAAAATTCAGATGTGTTGATATTTCAACTGTAAAGAAATGAACAAAACTATAGTTTTATGGTTTTGTGCACTAATGTACAGCATGTTCAAAGAATTCGGTACAAATTAAAAAAGAATATGATTAAATGCTCTCTTAATGTATTTGTGTTCACCTGTTTACTTCTTGAGCAGCAATAAAGAGGTAATACATTCATAAATAAAAAATTAAATTAAATTCATTTTTTAAGTTTTTTAAATTAAATAGCCATGAGCTCACTGCAGGTGTTTCACGAAAATGTGAAGTGGAGTTTGTCAATAAATATGCTAAATTCGAAAAAAAATTTGAAAAAGTAATTTTATTTACACATCTGGATATGAATGTTTCAAAGATAGTTTATCCTTCGCCGTATTTAATAAGTTTTTATTATTACTTTTCATATTTTACTTTGGCAATAACATGGATTATCACACCTTTATTATTGTATGTCATATTTACACAATCAAAGGGTTTAAAAGGATTTAAATGGTTCATTTTAAATCATTCATTTTGGTGCTTACTGTTTGAAACAATTTTTTGTTTATTTAAGCCAATTATCTTGACACCGGCTGTTAGTGGGTTTCCGCTCTCAGTGATAAGAGAAAATGGAAGCTTTTTGAAAACTTCGGTGGCGGTAATTATCATTGCTGGCTGTACTGCTAATTTTGTTATTGGCCTTACAGCCACCATTGGCACGAGATATTTATTAATATTTCCATCAAAAATTACACAGGTTGTAAACCTTAAAATTGTTACGGCTGTTGCCAGTGGGATTACAGGTTGCGCTTACATTGCAATAGTTATTACTGCAGTTACAGCTTTATCAGCAGATGTTCGAGATATCAAGTTACAAGCAAAAGATTATGATGTATTTTTTCAAGATTTCCGCGAAAAGTCTTTAATCTTTATTCCATATGAAAGCGCCCAAACTTACGTAATTTGTGCTTTTGGAATTATAATATTCTTAACACTTTTGGCTTTGTTGGTTATGTTTATCTTTATTCATCTTGTTCGAAAAAGTATGTCTGCAACGGCGACAAAAATGCAAAAATCCTTGATTATCAGTTCAATTTTTCAAATTTTATTAACATGGATCTTTTTACTTTTGCCTGCTTTTGTTGTAATCATATTCATCCTTTTTCAAATTTCCAACAGTGCTCAGTTTAGTTGCTATTGTACATGTTTACTTTCGTCTTACAGTGTAATTGATTTTATGGCAACAATGTATTTTGTTGCCCCATACCGTAGATATATTACAAAACAATTGCCAAAATTTTTTTCAACAAAACCTCAACAGCCTGAAATACAGATGATTACTCAAGCACCACCTCCGGCAGTACGCAGAGTTCAAGTTCATGTAATTGTAAGTGTTATGGCTGATTAATCATATATTTCTGTCGTGATAAAATAAATATATTTTTTGTGTTTAAACATTAATCGGCAATTTATTATTGTTTGCATAAATACAAAATATTTTTATTTGGGGAGCATTGTGTTGGATATACAGTAATGTTTTTTTCGATTCTTCATAAGTTAATAAAATAACAATCGAATGCATTAGTTTAGAGTCGATTGAAAGAACAAAATGTTGAACACTTAAAAAGCAGTACCGACACGTCCAACTTCTGTTTCTAATGTGTTAAATTTTTGGGGAGGCCCTTGAAAACTTTGAATCAGGATATTCTAAAACGTCAGGTGCAGCTCGTTGTGCAACATAAACGGGGCGTCTATTAGTGGCATCATTGGAAGCTTGACAATTACTTCTCAAAAGAATTCTTGCTTTATGTATTACTATGAATGAAAAAAGTGTATAAGCAGAAAGTAAAAAAATCACAAATGTTGCTATAAGATAAAAAATCTGAATAATTTCTGAAAAAAATGCTTAAATTATAACTTAATAATCAGCAAAACGAAGCTTACTGTGTACAGTACTGTGAATATTCAAAACTTGTGCAACTATATGGGAAATAAAGATAACATTATTTGGTAAAAAATATCCGATATAAATCAATTCAAATCCGACCCAAGTACTTACAACCAGATGAATTCCCTGAAGATGTGAAAAAAAAAACAAGGGGTGGATGAAGCATACCAAAATAAGCACAGCCGGAGTTAAATATTCAGAACGCTTTTCTTCAATACCCATGTATACAAGTATATACGTCAAAAGTGATACTGTCGCCATAGGGATATACCACCATGTTAAAGTAAAGACGTTTAAAATAATGGTTACAATTGAGATCACTGTTCCGATAAGTCCCACAATTTTTGCACATTTCTGAAAATTTCGGGTTAAACTTTTTCTATAATGCAATTTACCGTTAAAACACAGGTTTCAATGTTAACGGCCATTCTTCTCTAAAAAGTTAAATAATCTTTTAAAAGCCTAACACATGTTAACTAAATGCGACAAATCAATATTACTTTTTTCCGCTGTTATTATTAATTATACAAACTGAAAAAAGCATTGTTAAAAGAAATAAGTGCTTTTTGTATAAACTCCATTATTCTTGCTTTGTCAGTAAATTCAAGAAGTTTCTTTTTTTAACATTTTATTTGTTACAAATAAATTTAAAAATATTTTTAAAATTTATTAAAGCCATCATTGTTATAACCTGGCTGAGGAGAAGGTTGATATCCTGGTTGGGGTGAAGGTTGGGGAGATGGATTATATTGTTGTGGATATGGTCCAGGGGCATAGCTTTGTTGATATCCAGGTGCCCCATATGGTTGTGGAGGTGGAGGACTTGTCTGATAAACATACTGCTGCGTTGGGGGTGGTGATGCAGTGTTGTATCCATGTGGATATGTTGGTGCCGGATATGACCTTCCTTCATTTTCACTTATCCATTTTCGAGCTCTATGGATAACAAAAAATGAAAATATTGTATAGCTTGATGCAAGTAAAACAATGAATGCCGTAACAAAAAAGAATATTCGTACAACTGAAAAATTCTTCATATTTTTAAACATCTTTTAAATAAATTATTTCTTACTATTTTTAGCTTCATCAAAAGTTCTATCAGTATCAACGTAATCATCTACAATACCGTCGGGTAAAACGGCACCGACAATAATTAAAGCAACAATAATTAATAGACTAATAGCAACATTTATACCCTGAAATAAAATATTAAGATAATATTTCTTTATTACTTCGAACATCTTCGAATACTATACTTTTTGCTTGAGAATATAATTTATAAAATTGATTAAAAAAAATTTGCAAGCTACATCGTATAGAGGGACTTACCAAAATTATTTCAGCTGGAAGTAAGAATCCTGGGCGCACTTTACTAACACCAATAAGAACAAAAATATAAGTAATTAACAGAATGACGCTCATCGGAACATACCACCATAATAAAAATACTGAAAGGATTTGTAATACTGAACCAATAATTCCAATAATTGCAACTACTGTAGCACATGTCTGTAAACAACTTATATTTTAAAATATTTTTTCTTAAAACCTACCTTGACATGCATACAACAACAATTACTACTAGCTACCATTTTTTTATATTACGGCCAAAAATATCTGAAATAAATTTGAGGAAAAAAGTAAGTAAGTGAAACCACGCGCAAAATTCGCTTTTTTTAAGATGGCAGAAAATGACTAAAGCAACATATCATTTTTCTGTTATAGCAATGTTTTTTAGTGACAATGAATCTTTCTGTCGTATGTAGTAAAATGAGGAGGAAAAAGGTTGGAAAACGATGTAATCAAAAGAAGTTTGCCGTATGTGCAATTAATGCCTTAATCTAGGCTCCAACAAAACACTCCTTAAATAGGGCTATTTTTTGCTTATCAATTAAAATCAAATGAGAAAGTGCTAAAAATTTTGCGTATGTTAAAAATGGGCTTGGCTTTAAACATTAGATGCCAGGTGATTCATCGATCTATCACTTAAAGGGGAAAAACACATTAAGAAAATATCTCATTTGCAACAACAAGTGTTTCTTGATTCGTATAACTGTTTACAGAAGAAGAATTGATTTTGTTCAAAAAACATTTTATACCTCAATGTGAAATGCTCCCTGATTTAAAAAAGAGATTTTTTAAACTTTTTTTCTTCTTAAAATGTGGTTGATGTTTAGCATCAATCACATTTTAAGATAATAAAAAAATTAATTTTGAGTAATTAAAAATGTTGAATTGTTTAATTAAATAAACTTTAAAAGTCAACTAAAAAGCTTTGCCTTTTTCTCTCCTTGTTTTTCAGTGGAAAGAATAAAATGTTTCGTTACAATTCTTTTCGCAGCTAATGTTTTTATTAATCATTGCTTTTATTTCTTATAGAAGCAAACAGAATTGAAATGTTTCTCATACGTGTTTGACAAAAACAAGATTATTGTTACTATTTATAAGTTTATAAATAGTAACAAAACGTATGCTTTTATTTTTTGCAAAAACACATTATTTTGTTTGTATCACATCAATATCATTATTGAAATATCTTAAATCTCTTTTTTGTATAATCAAAGTTATAGAATACAATTACTGTGTGCATATTAGGGTTCATAACAACCAAAACTGATGTATAAAAAATGATAAAATGTTTTATGTCTTTACATTAAAGGCTAATTGAAAAGTGTATCATTTGAATTAAGTTATTGCTTTAATTATTAGGTCGGTGAGTAAATGCAGAACCATTTGTTATAATATTATTATTGCGATACTTATTTAAGCTTGCGATTTATATATCGCCATTTGTTGGTTATAAATAAATTTATTATTACTGATAATATACATTTTACAAAATAAGTGAAGGCCACAATTATCAGCATGCAGAGTCGATAGTGAAAACACTACTTTGCTTTTTTGATTCAGAAAGAAAATATTGGCGAGTTCGAAATATTACAACAAATACAAAAATGCTGTAAAAGCTTTTAAAAATTGTTACACCAAAAACAGTATAGCCTAAAAACAGGGATTAATGTCATGGATTAAACAAAAGTTTAGCTTACTAATAATTTGACGATTCTGGAATAACTGTATCAAAGCTGCTGCAGTGGCAAGAGATAATCCTGCAACAATATTTAAAGCCTAAAATTAAGAATTATAAATTATGCAAAATTTAAAATTATACTCAACATACCATTACTATTAAAGCTGGTATCATATATGATGCCATTTCATTTAATGCACCGATGAATACAAAAATATAAGTGACAAGAAATATAATGCTTATCCCTAACAATAGCCAATCATCTTCTGATAAGCTAAATCCAAATACAAGTAATGATGCAATCATTCCAACAATAGAAACAACTTTAGCACATCTCTAAAATACGTAATAGTTTATTCGTAAATTATGCAAACCTTTCTAACCTTAATATTTAAAAAACAGCAAGTTATCATTATGGATATGTCTATAATCAAAAAATAACAGAAAAACAGATGTTTTGAAAATGTATTCTAAGCTATTCTACTTATATTTGCTAAACAAATTTATCAATATTTTTTATTTATCAATGATAAAATTTTATTTCTCAAAAAAATAAGGATGTGTTTTGGTTTTAAAGGCTCCTGCATACTTTCTAAAAATCATGGGTAATTTTGTTTTTCTTTTTAATTTTCAACATCACTGATAAGAGTATTATGCAGTTGACTGAATGTTTAAAGAACAACGGCGATACGTGAAAAAAAAAACAACTTTCATTAAGCAATAACAGACAACATAAAAATAATTTATTTTACCTTGAATTATTTTCACTACATCATAAATCAGTACAGTAGCTTACTGTGTTATTGATGTGAAAAAGATACATTTTTTAAGTCTTTCGGTATTCACAGCCAACAATAGTTTTTGTGAAACACATGTCTTTAGAAACAATGCACATGAAACTTGGTATAAAACATAAGGAACTTAATATTTCATGAACAAATAACAGATATAATAATGCATTGACGTAATCATAATGCAAAATGTAAAAGTTTTAGTATCCGTATTCTTATTGTTATTTGTTTTGGTTAACAAGTAAACGTGCTTTAAATGTAGTTAAAATTTAAACATCAAGTACAACTAGATAGCGTAAATTTAATTATAGTCATTTTATTTTATATTATTTACACACGCTTCAACTCTTCTAATATTTTGTTTCTGAAAATATTTTCATTCATTTTTTGACAACTGAATTAACTAAAGATTAATGCATTTTGTATTTATTAAGAGAGCATTTCTACAAGTAAGCTATATTGAAATTTAGACGAGTCAATGAACTGCATAAAAATAATTCCCCCACTCCAAAACTTTATAGATTTTTATTACTATTATTCTTATTTTGCTTTAGTTTTGAATTTATTGATCACACCGTTCCAGTTATACATTATATTAACGCAGTCTACAAAACTTAAAAGCTTCAAATGGTTTATATTGAATCATTCTTTTTGGTGTTTAATATGGGAAATACATTTTACAATTTTTAAACCAATATTCCTTCCTCCAGCGATTGCTGGATTTCCATCTGGCTTGTTTAAAGATGGAAGTTTACGCACATCTGCAGTAATTCTCTATGTTGGGGTTATACTTCTAGTTAACTGTATACTTGCATTAATGGGAACAATTTTAATAAGGTATTTATTAGTATTTCCAACTTCTTTTACGAAATGCTTAAACCGTAAATGCGGAACTTTTTTTGGTGCTATTCTTTTAATTGCCAGTTATATTATTGTCAGTTTTATTATTGTACCGTATTTCGTATATGATGCCAAAGAATTTTATCAATGGGCAATTCAATATGATCCATGTTTGCATCACTATTTTGAAATCCGTGGATTCATTTTTACTCCACATTTTATCGGCCATAATGCCTTAATTGCAGCTTTAAGCGTTTTACTACTTTTTCTCATCTTTCTAATATCCCTTGGAATATTTTTTATCTATTTAATTAAAACTCATAAAACTCTAACACTTGCAAAACTTCAGCGATCACTAATTACCTCTGCAGTTGTGCAACTTTCTGTAACTCTTATGTTTTTAATAATTCCTGTTACACTTTTTATTACGGTATTATGCTTTGAAATCTCAAATATGGAAAATATTTTTATTATTGCGTTTTGTTTTATTGCAACTCATTCATTTATTGAATCACTAGCAACATTGTTCTTTGTTGCACCTTATCGAAAAGGAATTGTTAAATTGTATTCAAATACTGTTACATTTTTGCATAGACATTATAGAACCTTATGTAAAAACAAAATTTCACGTACAACTGGCTAGATAAATAAATCTTTTAATTCATTTATGTATGGCAAATCGATAATATTATTTAAATTCTTTTTATGATATACAGATCGTAAAAAAATCGGAAAAATCCAATATAGTTTAAAGGATGCAAACTTGTGGTAATCACGGTACATCTTTTCAAGGCCGTAGCCAGAAAACTTTTTAAGGGTAGTCACAGCGTTTCAGCTCTTGGATCTGTTGCCGCTGTAACACAGCGGCAAAAGATCAAAGAGAATTATCGAGTTTTGGAGGGCACGTGCCCCAAGTGCCACTCCCTAAATACGGGCTTCCATCTTTCAGTTTTACGGTAAGGTATTATTTAATGAAAAAATATCGATCATTTTAAGATTAATTTTTCATTCTATAAAATAGGTCATTTTTGAAGGGATATTCGGATAATATCATCCCAAAAAGAGAAATTGTTTATTCTTTTAGTACAAGGTAAACCAAATTTTTCTCTGTAATTGAATTTTCGATTTTTTTACAGTTTGCTTGGTTTTTTGAAAAACAAACCTGTTCTATTCTTTTGTCCGGCTCGGGTAGCTGCTCCTCTTCATTTTCAGTGCTATTTTCATCTTTCGAAATATATTAGATAAAAAAATGTCTCTTTTTTATTGCGCAGATCGATCCCAAAAAAATAGAAAAAACGCTTTCAAAAGAGAGATGTGTTACGCAAATTTTTTATAGTAGCATGTTATCGATTTTAAGTTCCACTTTTTGGGAACAAGCATTTTTAGTTTTCGCAGTAGAATGAAGAGAAAAAAAGCTATTAAGAGAAGACATCAACGACCGTGGTCCTTTTGCATAAAATTCGTCATTAAAAGGGACACTATTTTTAGACACAACAAAGCCGCTGCTATTGATTTGTCTATGTGAAAAAACTTGTTTTTTTCTTTTTATAGTAAAATTTTTAAGTCAGGGCTGTATAACCTTTTAATAGTAACTATTCTGTTAACCATATCGTTCATTTTTATGTTACTGTGCTGTATAACAAAATATAACTAAACTTCAATTTTTAGAGTTTTAACTATTTTTATGATATATATTCACATTGCCTTTTAATGCTTCTATTATGAAACGACATCGACCATTTGCAGAAGACACTGTCAGTACAGCTGAAGTAAGATATCATAATTTACAAAGATGCATTTAAATTAAAAATATTAATTTTAGAAATATCCAAGAACTGTAAAGTCGAAAAATGTCCGGTCCGGAAATATCCGTAATTTTATCAATCTTACTCCATCTGTGTCATCGGTAAGTTTCTTTTAATCAACTATTAAACTCACAATTAATAAACCCTAAATAGTTATTAATTTAGTTTAAGTTAAATAAAACTTTGTTATTTTATTAACAAATCATTTTTCAGCCAGAAGTAGTAGATATAAAAGAAAGAATTATCGATCACGAAGTAAATGGGGAATTGCCTTCTCTGAATGAACCACTAGAAAATAATATCGCCTCTACGTCATCTAAAAGTGTAAGTATTTTAGTTGTTGTCTTTGTTAATATTTCATTTTTACACTTATATCATAGATTTTTATTTTCAGGATCATAAAATGATTATTAAACTGGAAGAAATAAATATTAAATTAAAAGAAGAATTAGCAAGTTTAAAAGTGAAGCAAGAAAGATTTGGGAAACATGAAAATACTTTAATCACGCAAGCTCTTGCTGAAACAAAAGAGCACTATCGTCGTGCTAAAGACGCAAAGATTAAAGTAGATGAATTAGAAGATGAGCTTCGAAAATTACGAAATATTCTTACAACTAAAGATTCACAGAGAATTCAATTACTACATCAACTACATGATAATGAAAGAAAATTGTTGGCAAAAAAGGAAGAAATTACACATACAAAGAAGCTCTTTAATTATGATCAAACAATTAGAGAAAATACACAGATAGATACAAATATGGAGAATGAACTTCGACAAATGATTGCAGTAAAAGATAAAACAATAAATGGCTTACATCAAAAGCTTGAAAAAGCTTATAATGATCTTGAAAATCAAAAAGATGAAACTCGTGAAATTGAAGCTGGAAAGTCATTACTTGAAAATCGTATTGCCGAAGTTCAAGAAGCATCGAGGATAATGAAAGAAAAAAAGGATGCACTTTCTGATCAGATTGAGGAATTACAAAATGAATTAGGCCAACAGAAAACTGATTATGATCAATTGTTTTATGAGAACCAATGTGAAAGAGAAACATTCGAAATGAAACTCTTGCAATCTCGTGACGCCATCAACAAAAAGAATGAAGAAATTGCAGAACTTCGAAAAAAGTTGGATGTTCAAGAAGTATTATATTCTGAACAAGTTAATACACGAATTGATGTAACTGAAACTAAAGCAAGAACTCTAGAGAATCAATATATCCAAACACGTGCTGAATTACATGAATTACAAGTTAAGTATGATGATTTACAAAAGCAACATTCCGAAGCTATTGAAGAAAATAGTAAAATGTTACTAAAGAAGGACGAAAAAATTTTTCATTTAAAGAAAACCTGCGAATCTTTTGATAAAAGATATCGATCTGATAAAGAAAGATTCTCCGATGCAAAGCGGGAAATAGAGAAGCTTAAAACTGATAAAGCAAATCTTCGCTTTGAAATGAAGAAAAAAGAAGATATTAATAGCTCGTCTCAACGTCACCTAGAAAATGCGCATCAAGAAATTCAAAAGTTACAAGAGCAGTTAGAAAAAGCGAATGAAGAGTTAAATGAGCTTAAAACGAAAGATGAAAAGAATGCTAAAAATACCTCAAATATTGTTCAACTTTTAAAAGAAGTAAATGAAATTCGTGAACTGCTAAATTCAAAGGATCAAAGAATTGCTGATCTTCAAAAACAGAAAGATGAAAATGAAATTTTATTATCACGAACTTTAAATGACTTGACAATAATGCAAGAGAAAGTGAATGAACTTCAAAAAGTTAACGATAATCTTGGCGGCCAAATAGCTGAACTAATGAAGACAAAAGAAGAAGCTTTAATGAAAGTTGAAGCAGTAAAAATGGAAAAAGATTTTGTAGTTGCTCAAAAACAAAGACTTGAAAATGAATTATCTGAAACTCAAAAAACTTTACAATCAGTTGTTACGGAACTTGTTGATGAAAAAGCAGAACATGAAAAAGCAAAAGAATGTCTGACAAAGAGCAAAGAATTTGTTAATAAAGCTATGTCAATGAAGAATGATGAAACTGTGCGAGCAGATGAAGCTAATGCTAAGCTTGGAACATTCGAAGTGCAATATTTACAAAATCAAGCTGCTCTTACTACTGAACAAGAACAACGCGTTCATTTACAAACACAACTTCTCAATCTTCAACAACAAATAACAGACGTTGAAAAAGCAAAAGAAACGGCAATCAAAGAAATGGAAACTCGAATGGCTCGAAAACTTGCAGAAATGCCAAATTTAGAAAAAAAGCTCAAACATTTGCAAAAAAAATATTCTGAAATTCAAAAAGAAACGGAAGATGAAAAAAGAAAGCACAGAATTCTTGATGGGGAATATAAACGTTTAGCAACTTCAAATACTGAAGCACAAGCAGAAATTGAAAAGTATAAGTCTGAACTTTCTGTTTATGAAGAGACGACTGTCTTTAAAAATACTGAATTACAAAAACTTTGTGATGAATCCTATGCTATACTACAAAAGTTCAATGCATTATGTAAAAAATAGATTTTTATTATTGTGTTGTAAAAATTGTTGATTTATTCTAATTTTTTTTATAGCTATATTGTTATTTTTTAAAATTTTCTTTGTTCTTTCCGGTGCTCGAATCTATTCGCTTTATGTTTTGAAAGATCTCTTATTTTTAAAATAAATTTAGTGTTGTGTTCATTTTTTGCGGGGGAAAAGTTTTATATAGTTGCTTATGACAATTACAGATTTTAAATTAAAAGAAACATTCAGATTGTTTGAGAATATTATTGTCAACCGTTTAAAGGGTCATTAATGTAAGGATGTTTAGATCAGCTAAATTTTTTGATGCTGCTTAAAAATAAATACCTTGATAAAATTTTATTTTAACTAACTGCAGTCATTTAGAATTTAAATAGTCTTACTTACAGCATATGTTGGATTTCGACATTACCAATGTGTCATTATGCGTTGGTGTTTTTATATAAAATATTTAAATTTTTTTATTACGAAAAAAATTTTTACCAAAATTAATAAAGTTAAGTCAAATAAATATTAAAGACAAATTGTAAAATCATTTTTTATCACCAACTAAAATTTCTTTTTTAGTTTTTAAAATTTAAAGTAATTAAAAACATACCACAAACGCACTTTGATTCCCAACATGATCCAGTAGTTTCTTCTGGGCATCGTAATTCTGCAGCACATATGGCTTCATCACAAATATCTGAAACCTTGCTATTATTTTGGTTTTTCTCTTCAAGCTACCGTACCTTGAGAAAGAACTATTTGTGAAATAAAAATAAAAAGTAATGCAAAAACAAATACTTTAGTGATTACTGAAACCATTTTATGAAAACAAAACTAAATTTTTCAATGAAATAAATGTGAATTGAGTGACAGTATTCAGCATCCAGATTCCTTTTATACTGATTTTTTTTAAACTTTGTTTGGCTAGTTCTTGAACTTTAAAACAAAAAAACACGTTCATATTTTTGTTGTTGAAATTTTAAAGTTTAAAAACGAAAATATGTTTTTTGTCAATGGAGATTATTCAAATTAAGCATTTGATTTAAATTGTGGAATTTTTGTCAACATGCTTTTAGCAAATGATCAAATAGAAGCCAATTTGCACAACCCACAGTTAAAATAATAACAAAGGGATTTATATCCTCTAATAATAAACAAAAACGGAACTTTTTTTATTTTGATAATAATAATCTTTTAATATATGTTTTAATTTTTAGACAAAACAGTTAGTTATACCATTAAAGAAATGGAAATAAAATTCAGCAACACGTTGATTGTGTAAGAAAGTATTACACATTTATGTAATTATAATAATTACATTTTTTAATTAGAATTAGTTGAACGTGTTTGAACGCACACTCTGAAAGAAAAAATGTCAATATAAAGGATAAAATGTAAATTACTGTGATCTGACAAGTAATTTATTTATTGCTTATAAACAGTTAACTGATTCATAAAAAATAAATCGATTGCGACTGTCATTATGCATTCTTTTCTTTGTAATTAAATATGTTATTATTTTTTAAATTAACTTGTAAGGGAAAATAATGTATTGAGAAATTTAGTCATAGCTAAACTGGATTTTCGCTGTGCAAATTGTTGAACTCATGTGTGAGTAAGAATAACCTTTAATATAAATTAAGCTTTCTATTTTACATTTTTAGACATTTGACAGCTTAGTTAACATTTTTACACCATTGCTCGGTTGAATTTGTATACAGTTCTTGCCCGTCACAACATTCTGATAACGGCTTTTCACAAGCTTTCGAAGGTGAAGTACATGGTATTGTTAAGATTTTATCTCCTGGTCCATGACAGTTCGGTAGTTCACATCTGTCAGCAATACAATACTAAAACTCGATTGTGTTATTAATATAAAAAAGTATATTAAACTTACGCGTGTGCATCTTTGTGTTGTACATCCTCCACAACAGCTACATGACCAAGTAGACCATTCACCACAATTAGAAGGAATCGTCGGTATTGCAAGTGTTGTTGTAGTTTTTGACGGTGCTGTTGTAATTACTGCAAAATTAGCTACCCTGTAAATAATTAAAATGCATTGTTAATATTAAGATGTGTAGTTGTGTTTTAAGGGTTTAATAGACTTGTTAAATCAATGAAGTAACCAAGATCGACAAGCGATTTTCGCCTTGATAATATCAAAAAAAGCTATTAGAATTTTTAAAAAAAATACAGAATTATATCAGAAAAGCCTGCAGTATTTCACGAAAGTAGCCTTAATTACTCAAGAAATAAAAATATAAAACAGAGAATACAGAATATTGACATTGTATGATGCAGCATTTTGAATGATAAAAAAATAATGGTTATTAAAAAACGAACACTGGCGTTTTACAAAGCTTGATTTCTTTGAAAATAATTTAAATGATTTATATTTAAAAACATTTGTGACTGCAATAACACGAATAATATTTGTTATTCTTTTTACGTGTAAAGCGATGAGAATTATTTTTATGGTTTTTGTCAGACAAAACATGTTTTGCATATATTATTGATAAAATTCCTGATAAAAGATCATGCAAGGAAGAATTAACTATAAAAATCTGTTTATTTTTTACAACATGCATCATTTTTTTCAGATAGGGAAACAAAATTTACAAGTAAATTACAGTATTAAGAAACAACTTTTAAATCAATCGATGGAAAAAAATGTGCAACAGATCAAAGTTGTTTTTAAAAGAAGAAAGTTAAAACCAGCTTCATGTTTATTTGGTTATTCTAGAAAAAACAATTTTGTAAACGAGCATCATTAAATTTTACTACGCTTTTAAAAATGCTGCAATTAAATATAAACACATAATTCTTTTTCGTAAACATAAAGATTTTTGTCTGAGAAAAAAAGACATTCAAAAACATGGTAGAGAGTGTTATTTCTACAACAACTGTATTGATTGAATTAATTATTGGGACTTTGTTACAAATATTTGCCTTTGTTGGATTCACGTATCTGTTAAATAAGTCACTGATAATTAGTACATTGCATTTATCGTATTCAATGAAATTATATATTTTTTGCTGCATTTTTCAAAGTTTTTTTGGTTTTATTCATTTTATTTATTTGACTGTTTTTTGGAAAAGGGATACTGTAACTTATAACGCATATTACATGTTTATTACAGGCACATTTGGTGGTGTGTTTCTGTTGGCAGTATCTATGTGCCTTATTTTTTTATCTCTTGATCGCATTTTAATTGTTTTGTTTCCATATAAGTACAACGTTAATGTAAAAAAATTGTTGGCAAAATTAGTACTTTCCTTAATATCCTTAGTTGTTGGGAGTAGTATTATATATGATGTTTTAAGAAACTTTCCAAAAACAGACATAACACATTGCAGAATCCAAATTTGTTTAAGAGAAAATTCTTCATCTTTATTATATGTTTTTGGAAAATTATTTGTTTCTTCTTTAAATGCTATAATTGGTATAATATTGGGTTTTATTGTAAAGAAACATTTACATGGGAATTCTGTTGTCGCAAATTTAAATAGAGTGGTTTTTATTACAATGATTTTTGGATTCATTTTTGATTTTTTACCTAATTTAGCTGCATTAGTGGTAAAAGTTTTGTTTCAAATGAAGAGGCAAACATGAAACTTTTTTGTTTATCTCCATTTGATATTTTTCTCTACATAAAGATTTCATCAGTATATTTATTTCAGCTTCTACCACAAGAATTATCAAAAATTCAAGGACCTCATACACTATTTTTTGGAGCAATTGAAGTCTCTGCTGGTGCATTTTTGTATTGCAAAAATATGTTAAAATATTCAAATAGAATTAATGTTGTGCCACAAAATAATTTAAACGTTAGCAGAAATATTTAAATAAACTGTTTTAAACTATGATGTAAGGCATTGTCTAACAATTGTTGAGACAGTAATTGTCTACGTATATTACATGATTGAGAAAAACATTCCACTCTTCTTTGTTTTTGAATAAAGAATATAAGAAGACCAGGACACAGAGTTGAGATAAGATTTATCTTTCGGCAGAGATTAACACTAAATCAATTTTTTTTTCTTGCTTTTTGTATTCGCTAAAATTGCTATTTGCTGTCAATCATTGCTCTGTGGAGAATATTTATTTACAAGCAGAAACATATATTACAAACATTTGAACAAAGACATTAAAAAGCTTATTTTCCTGGAACAACTTTGGAGCCAGGTGGAATGTTTGTTAGGCCACCACCAGAAAGACTAACAACAGAAGGTCTTAGAGGATCAGTTTGAATACCGGGAACAGGTGCAGATGCATCAACAACTTGACTTCCAGCAGGAACAGAAGCAATGCCACCACCTGGAGTAGCCACTGCAGATTGCCCAGTGACAATCTGACGACGAGAACGTACAGGTGGAACAACTTTAGAGCCTGGTGGGATATTTGTAAGGCCACCGCCAGGAAGGCTGACCACTGATGGTCTCAAGGGATCAGTTTGGATACCAGGTGCTGGGTTAGATGCATCTACAACTGCACTTCCTGCAGGGACAGATGCAATTCCACCACCGGGAATAGCTACAGCACTTTGACCAGTAACTATTTGACGACGAGATCGAATGGGTACAGCAAGCTTTGAACCGGGTGGAATATTAGTAAGACCACCACCAGGAAGACTGACAACAGAAGGTCTTAGAGGATCAGTTTGAATACCGGGAACAGGTGCAGATGCATCAACAACTTGACTTCCAGCGGGAACGGAAGCAATTCCACCCCCGGGAGTAGCCACTGCAGATTGTCCAACAACTTGTCGGCGTTCACTAAAAAGCATATGTGTTAATGCTGGTAAGAAAATATTGTGTAATTCACTTACCGGTTAAAAACAGCTGCGCTAATGGAAGTGACAAAAACTATCAAAAATAAATCAACGAATTTCATATTTACTTTTCAACAAACAAATTTACGTTTGATTGTTTCTACTAATTTAATTTCCCTTTTTATATATTTTTTTGCAAATAGGGATGCAACCTTCAAAGTAAAGTGCATTCACGCCCAAAGAATCAAAAAACATCATGCGCAGGAAAATCACATAATTTATTGTTCTCGAAAAATACTTTTTTTAACGTTTATGAAATGAGTGCAATAAACAAACATAATTTTTGTTTATCTTCAGATATCCGATAATTAATGCTTTGTTTTTTTTAAATCTTTCATCACCAAAGATTACTGATTTTTTTTCTCGAATTCAGATAAAACGCGTTAAAAGCTAAAAACTAGTTTGTTTACTTCTTTTTGATAACAAGAAAAAAATATAAACAATTTTTTCTTGGGAATATGTTTGGTTGAATTATACATTGTTTCTTTTATATCATAGATATAAATTTGAAAATGATAGCGAAAAAAATTGGAATCATTAAAACATTTTTGTGAATAAACTGTTAATAATATTGTTTATTAAGACACGCATAAAAAATGTATACTTTGGGTTCTGAAAAATCTGAACAAAGTAATAAAAAGAAGACAAAAACAGTTATAAAAAGAGTTTTACAAATACAAAACGACGAATTTGCAAAGTACAGCAACACAAAGAAAAAAGAATAACTTTTGTAACATATTTATCGAGCCATACGTGTTTTCTTGTATGATTCAGGACGAAATTTTCGAGGTGCACAAACATGCTTGGCAGCACTAAGCTCTAAATATTTCTCACCATTATCATCTTCTTGAAGCTTTGCAGTTACTGTTGATTTTCTCTTTTTACAATGAACACATGTATAATAAACTCTTTGATCCAAAATATATTCATAAACAATGTTAGTTGATAGCAGTAATATTTTTCAGGTGAAGTAAAAATAACTAATTTTGTGGGCTTCTTTTTGTCATCTTTATTGAATACAGCAAAATTCGGCGCTTCAATAATTTCATTTTCAGGTTTATATTTTACTGCTTCACAAACATGTTCTTTTTTGTCCAAAATAACATATTTTTCTTCATTTTTGTCGATTTCAACATCAGCATAAACACGATGCTTTTTAGAAGAACATCTTGCGCAGTAATACTTCTTCTTTGAATTACAAAATGTCAATTCATAATATAAACTTTTATCAGTTGAATGTAAAATAATTAATTTCTTATCAACAGTGCCATATTTGTCCCGACGAAGTTCGAAATTTGGTGCTTTAACAATTCTTGTTACATCAACTTGGTCTTCTTGTTTTTTTGATTCAACTGGCTTCGTTGCAGCAGATAATCCACTACGTTTCAAAATTTTAATACCAGATTGCTTCAACGCTGCAACACTAAAAGGTTTACACAAATGTTTCTCCAAATTTGAAACAACATATTCATTTCCGTCTTTTTCAAAATAGTGTTTGATTGTAACCTTCTTTCTATGATGATTTGAGCAGTATGAACATTTAAAATTATTGTTATCAGAATAATACAATTTGTAGCAAAGATTTTTATCATTTGGATGTTAATGGCGATATACAAAGATTTTGGCTTATCATTTGGTCGAAAATAAAAATATTCCGTTGGATCCATGGGCTTTCTTGGTTCATACTTTTCAGGTTCATATTTCTTTGGATCACAAATATGTTTTTGATTAGTTGCTCGAACATAATAATCACCACTTTCATCCTTGCATAAATCAATCATAACAATTCCTTTCACTATTCGGCCATTTTTATTATTCATTTGGGAGTATCTTCTTTTGTCACCAGCACAACTTCTAAAACATAGTTTTTCAAATATGTACATTTATAAAACTCACTTTTCTTTTTCAACAGTCTGTTTTGCAGCAATAAAATCAGAAATATTGTTTTCTTTCAGTAGATTTACATAGCTTTCTTTTGTTTTTTCATCCAATTTGCTAATCCATTCTATAAGAATTTTTTCAAGCTTTTGCGATGATGCAGTATTGCTTTTAATAGCTTCCATAATAGGGATTAAAAGCCTTTCAAGTTTGATATTATTAAGAGAATTATTTGCACTCTAAAATGAATTGCGTTATTAAAGCATGATAATAATGAATGCTTACTTTTTTTCTATGAATTATATCATACACTTTTTTACATCGAACTTCATTATCAAAAACCAATACAAAATTTTGAAAATTGTTTTCAGCAAAAACAAATAAAATATTCAAAAAATATTAAATTTTTGATTAAAATAATAAATAAAAAATATGTTACCTTCTGCATTATATATTTCCAATTAAATGAAGCAGATATCATTTTGCATTCTAAAAATTGAATAAAAAATGAATAAAAAGATCAAAAGTTTGTTTAGATAAATGAATACATTACCTTCATCAAAAGGTTCAACGATGAGAAGATTAGATACAACAGCAAGTCGAAGCTTGCAACATCCTTCATATTGAAGATTTTCTCTCTTGTTAAAAGCAAGCAGTTCAATCTGTTTAGGCTTCATTTAAATTACTGTCCTTCAATATAAAAAAAAGTACGTCTATTACAAGTTGTTTTTCAAACTTTCAACAAGCAAATTTCCCGCGAAAAATATAAAAATGTAGCTGCCGTTCTTTTTTTAAAGAAGCACTTTAAAATGATCGATTTTTCTATGAATGTATCTCTTTCACAAAAAAGGTTTAAAAAAGTCAGTATACCTTGCCATGAAAATGACACTTTTTTCTTACATGAGTAAAAAAGCCGAACTCGAGTGCACACTTATGTTTTGTCCTAAAATAAAAAAAGAAGGTATCTTCAAAGATAACCTGACAAAATTTTTAATTTAATCACTTGAAAAGGTTCTCATTTGGTATCCTTTTGGCACCCCTTTACGCAAAACGCAGAATATTCAAAGAAAAAAAAGGAACTATAGAACAAATTTTTGAACAACAATCACTTGATTTTTTCCTACTAATGGATGATCCTTTTTCCTATGATCTCGTGCCGCTCGTGAAATTGGGCTAAACAGTCTCATCACATCTAGGGGATTTTTTGTAAAATCTCTTATGTTAAAAAACTTTTAGTGTAGTCAAGATTTTTACATTTTAAAAACAAGTAGTTATGAGTTGATCATAACAGCTTTATGAAAATAGACGTTTATTTATTATTACTTTTACAAGCATAATTTTATGATTTAATGATAAAATTTGATTTGTATACTTGGGATATTATTATGCTGATTACTAGTAGATATTGGTCCAACAGCATGCGATAATGGCCGTAAAAAATATTTCATTTTCCTTCGAATTGCATGACGATATGGTTTAATAAAATAGATTAAAGCTAGACAATCAAACGACATATGAAAACTGCAAACAACAACGCACCCTGCTGCAGCATAACTCCCCCATGATAGCTCGAAATATATTGTTAATACAAAAATTTCGGCTGGTAGTAATAGAAATACAGACAGCAATGATATTTGAACAACCAAAGATCTAAAGCGTCACTTTTTAAGTTAGAGCTTAATTGAATAATCCATTAAGCTTTGCAATATAAAACTGTTAAGAAAAGCAGCTGTAAGCAAAAAAGTGTGACTTACTTAAACAACATTCTTTGCAACGAATAATTTGCAGTTGAGAAATGCTTTTTTACATACCGTAGCCGATATGAAAAAAAGATCAATAAAGCTATGAAAAAAGGTGGTAAGAAGCAAATAATAACAACTCCAAGAATCAATAAGAAGTCAATTCCGCCTTTTGCTAATGCCGGGTGATATCCAGCTATCTTAGGCTGAATTTCTATCAATTTTGCCATAACTGGAAGGTCAGAAGCTGTTAGCCGTCTAACTTCTTCTGGATGTGCTCCATCATAAATAATTGGTGCTAAAAATTTATATTATTAACATACAGTATCTAATTTTTAAGCTTACTAATTGTTATAATTTGAAAAGCCGAAATAGTAATAAAAAATGTTAAATACAATACTTTAAGGTTACCATAAATGTATTGTAACCAAGAATACTTGTACGTTGCTGCTAGTCGATAAAAAACCAAATAAATTTGAATTACAATTATATTAAACATGAAAGAAACTTCAAGAATAAAGAAAACATATACAGTAATCGATCCTATTCTAATCCAGGTGTTTGGGAAACCTTGTCTTAGAGGCCACAACAGTGAAGGCTGCCATGCAAATGTAATAAGATCAAAGAAATAGCTAAATAATATTTGGATAATTAATAAATGTTTATATTGTCTCATTTCTTTAGTGGAATATTTCACAATAATATAAATCATAATTGGTAATACAACAGTATTTACAGCTGTTATTGATGTAAGCACCAAATGAATCACAGTGTCCAATGTGGGATGGTAAAGATCATTAAGAGTCAAATAACTGAACCGTTTTAAATTTAAGCTTTCAGTCATTACTGTAAACTTATATTATTAGAAAACCTATAAGTTCAAGAAAAAAATTGTTCAATGATAAAACCACACGATAAAATGAAAGCGGTATCATTTTTTATGGCTCTACCGGTTAACAAAGCTTTATTGCATATTTCCGGGATACTTTGAAAATTGTAAAACCATGTATTAAAAAGCCCTAAATCTTTTAACAACATCAAATTTAAGCCTACACGAATTTCACCTGTCAATATTCTCATTTATAATAAAAAAAAGTCTTTGCCCTTTTTTTCCTATATTTTAGGATAAAATATAAATAATAAAGTGTTTTAAAAAAAGACAAAAATGTAAAACCTAGTTAAAATTTAAATTACAAACATGAAGTTTGTAAAAGAAGGAAGTATGTTGAAAGGTCACAATTTATTTACGCTTTAAAATATTTTGGGTGCAGTTTAAGCGCAAATCTTTTTAATTTAATGTTTGGTGTTCATAAAGCATTGTCAAAGATTGTAAAGGAAATCATTGCTCGCTGCAAGAAGATGTAAGGGTTATCAACCACTTTTTTTCATTAATAAAAACTATTAATGAACGCATAATTATTTTGAGCATGAATGCTCAAAAGCACCGTGAATAAAGTTAATATGCTTTGTATGTTCATATTACCTGTATTCACAGCGTAATAAAAATGTTCGAATTTAATTAATAGGCCTTAAATGTGTGATCTTTGCTGTCTCACCAAATTGTTTGTCGGCAGAAAACATATGTGAACAATTGAAATAGTATTCTAATTGAAAACAATATTAATTAAGCTTAGTTAACATTATTTATTTAGTTATTGGCTTGGCACCTGTGAAAATGATTCATAAAAGCTCTTAAAATATAACTGCACATGTGAAAAGTTCACAGCTCTAATTTTGTTCTCACGCTTTTCTGATACAGTAAAAAATTTTTCATTTACGCATTATAGTAGCATTGTGACAAAAATTTTATTTATTAAATAATTAGTTAAACAAAAAAATGTATTAATCACTAACAATCAATTTTGAGTCAATTGATTCGGCTGAAGGACTATGTAAAAATCTGGCATATGATGTCATAGATGATGGATCAGATAATGCAGAAGATTGATCCACATCTGTTAAAGTTTTATGATTTATATGTTGTACGGATGAAGCTTCAAAATCTCTTTCATCACCATTGGAATAAACAACATCTTCGAATCTTACTGTAAGTTTTTCACCTTTTCTTGTTGAACCAGTTGAAAACTTTCGGCTTGCTCGTCGAATTGCACCTGGAATTCCAGTATGTGCAGCAAACTGCGTTAATTTGCTGGCGTTAGAAAGGGTTAAAGTTGGAGGAAGATTTGTTAAAGGGGATATCTTTTTTTCCATTTCATCTTGATCAGGATCATCATCTGCATATCCAGGGAAGTAACCATCTTTGATAAATAATGGCACCAATTCTGGTGGCCAAATTCCTTCAACAAGCATATGAGTCTGTGGCACACGAGAAAGCTTGCCCTCTTTAACCAAAATTGCATCACTGATAAGTTGCTCGAGATTAATTTCAGCTAAAACTGCTTGATCAAGTCCAATATTTTGACCTAATGCTTGGATTACATCCTTAACACTCAAACTAAAAATTTTAAGACTTTTATTGAAAATAAATGAAAAAAAGTTTACTCTTTAGCTCCAAACCATATTTTTGCATTTGCAATGTTTTTCAGTTTTTTACCAATAAAATATAGTTTTCGAACATATTTTGCTCCGAGATCTAAAAAATTGGAATCACCATTAAGTAAAAATAAAACATAAAAGAATTATTGCTTTTGTAATTTCGTAAACTTAATAAAATTACACTTACCCAAAGCTATTGTTGAAATAGTTAATCCTAAGCTCATATATACAATGACGATTGGAATGTACTGTTGACTAAAATCATTTGTTTATCATTTACGTTAAATACAAAAATACACTAACTTTCCTCTAGGCACAGATTCACCAAATTCAATGGCCGTTAAACAAAGAAATGAATAATAAATACCGTTGAAAAAATCAAAGCTTCCATTTAAATATGGAATCAAAGCACCTCCAAGAGCCTGAAAAAATAGTGTACTTATTGTTGTTACATTGTATATAAAAGTTTTTAAAACAAAAATTTTTCTTTCTTTTACTTTCAGTTGAAAATGTGTCACGTCAAAAAAAGCTTACCATATACAATATAACAGTTCCGATTAATAATGGTGCAGATATTTGTTCCATATCATCCAATAAATCAATGCTACTCTCTTCACTTCCATCAATGCTAACTTCTCCATCTACTTCACCTAAACCGTCAGCCATAGATTCACCATCATGAATATCATCTTCCTTTAATCTTTGACGAGATTTTTTACGACAGCAAAGTCTTGTTAAAGCAACTTCCAAATTTTGTAGATATCGGCCGAAATTTGAAAACATAATTACGGTAATTGGTATTCCAAGGCAGCCAAAAATCACAGCAAAAACACGTCCATTAATAGTCATAGGATCTAATATTCCATATCCGAGAGTTGTAATCATTCCAAATGCAACCAAAAAAGCATTAGGGAAATTCCAAACTGTTCGATCATCAAAATCTGCTTGTGTAAAGCAATATTCGGTTATTAAAATTGCAAGCTCAGTTTTATTGTTATGTGGATCACTGAAAAGAGACATTGAAAAACGTCTTAGTTTCTTAGGCTTTCTTATATTTGAAATATTAATTTTGGGAATCATTTTAACAACATTACACTGGGTTAAAATGAAGTAGTACTGTCTTCATAACAACAGAAAACTTACTTTTCAATGATTGATTTAACACATTCAACTTTCGATTTAACTGTCATTGTTTGAGCATATTCAGCATAAGGTTTTTCAAAATGCATAAATACAAATGAGCCAATTGTTGAATAAACAAGAACAAAAATTAAGCAGGCAATATTTGCACCAATTGTTTGTCGATAGGGCCAAAACCATTCTTTTAATCCCGCACAACAAATCCATGAGAATAACATGATGTTGATTGAACAGAATTATGAAGATATTATTAGTTAAACAAATGAAAGAAATGTTATTTGACAAAATTGCAACTATCAAAAAAAGTAGTCAGCAATGAATGAAAATTTTATGTCAAAAAAGAATAAAATTTTTGAAAGTTCATAAGCAACAACAAAATTGTTTGACTTCTGTGCATTTAACAGAATCTTCTCTTCCAAAGTTGAATATCTTCTTTTTGAATGTTCTTAAAGGCAACAACAGCAGCTATCAACAATCCAAAGATGGCGATGAAGAAGCAAGCGTGAAAACCATATCACCCTAGGGAATTTGTGCCGTTTTAAGAAGATTTTTTTTCGCGTCAAAGCAAACGCAATTTTATTTTTTTTCGGAACTTTTTTCAAGTCACCAAGAAAAAACTTTTTCTTACATAAATCTTATTTTTAATCACCCAATAATAAATATATTTGCTTTTGAACTTCTTTTTTTTCGAGAATGTGCTTCGGAATCAACACTATTCTTGGGGGAGTTTTAGAGAAATATCAGTGTTTTTTAGAGATAAGTGATGATGTTGAAGTTGTAAGATGTCAACGTCGCCTTGGGAAAAGCAATTAAATCACTTTAAAACATCAGCTAAAGAGAACCGAAGGTTGTTGTTGGCTCTCCTTCTTTCCTTTTATCTTTGACGGCTTTCTTCTTTTTCTTGTTTTTGAACGGCTTTAGAAAAATATTGAAAATTGTCAAAAATGCAGCCGTATTTTTTTGTTTTTGGGGGAAGAAGCAGTTTTTTTCAGATGGATATGAGACACTTGAGATTCGTCAAAACATAATTCTGAAATTGTTATTTCTATAAAAAATATTTTTTGCTAAAATTTTTAAAATATAGTCAAAAAACGGGAGCTTCAAAGACGTTAAAAATGTGGAAGTTGAAACAAAAATAAAACAAATATCTCAAATGAAAGACAAAACAAAGCATACTGTAATTGTCAAATAACAAAAAAATATAAAATCAAAGGGGTGCTAAAAAAATATATGAGAGATAACCTTGCCACAGCCTTAAAAATCGCACCATTAAAATGCACCATGCTCGAAAATAATTGAGAAAATTCTTAAGGTAAAAAGGGTGATTTCACAGAAAAATGCAACAACGATAGTAATGTAAGTAAGCAGTAGATTTAAATGCTGCAAATAAAATTTTAGCTAACATTTCTGTCGCTTTATAGATTGACTTTTGATATAAATTTGCTTATGCATAGCGCATTTCAGGATACGAAATTTGATACAAAAAGAAGACAGACTTACTATTTCAATTGAAAAAATTGCCTTGATTTGGCTAATTAATTACATGTTTTGCCGAAAACCTCAACGTACTAATGAAGACATATCAAAAAAATATGAACAACATTGCATCAAAAACATTAATGACAAAAAAGCTTTGTTTTTAAATTCTTAGCATTTTGTACCACTACATTTTTGCATAAAATCATAATCGTACAAAATTACTCCACCTTAGAAAATTTTTTTTAAAAAAACAGTAAAAAAGTCATTGACGTAATTTTTGGGATATATTATAATAAGGAAAGATAAAGAAAAGAAATACAAAGTCGTAAAGCTAACTTTGAAAACAAATTTTTTTATGAATGAACTGGAATTTGTTAAAAATGTTCCAAAATTTAAATATGAATGAAGCAATTTTTTGAAAAAAGTCAAAATCTTGCTTGAACAACAAACTGCATCAAAAAGCACAAAAAATAAAAGAAAAAGTTCGGATTCCGGAAGTTCTTTGACACAACAATCCTCTTTCTTTTCCTTCTTTTGAATGTTCTGCCACCCCCAAAAGATAAAATTGAAAAAAGAAGATTCATGCCAAAAATAAGAAAAAAAGAAAATTGAAAAATAAAAGTGATGTGTGATAAATTTTAGTGGAGAAAAAAAGAAGATTAAACTTAACAAATCAGCTATAATTCAAGTAAAAAAATAGTGTAGCTTAATATCGTCTATCAGGATTAAATGCAAATTAACAGGAGGTGAAACCGAAAAAAAGAGAAATTCGAAAAAAAATTCTCATCATTTAGAAGAAAACAATGAAACGAATCCCTAAAAAAACGGAAACTTCATCTGTGGTGAAAATACTAACATGAAGAACAACATAACGTTCACACGGTATTTTCATCTATTGTTTGCTTTTCAGAAACTTCTGAATTTTCATTTGTTTATTTTTCTGTTAAAACGAGTTTTTGCATATAACATATAGGTTTTTAGATTATCTATTTTAGTTATCATCTTTTTGTATCATTAAAATATAAATTTTATTTTGTAAAATTATTCTGTCGCAACACAATCCAGGTTTTATTATTTCTATTTATATTTTATTTCACCATGAGATTATTGGAGAAAATTACCTTTAAAATAGACAACCCTAAATTAATTTTTTAATAACTAACACCATGTTTTATCAAAGGACGATGTGCAAAAATAAGGACGAGCACGTCCTAAAAAGGATGAGCTCATCCTTTTTTGCAAAGAATGACCACCTTTTCATAAAAAAGGATGAGATCGTCCTTTGATAAAATATGGTGTAATTATATGTTAAAAAGGAAAAATATGTTTGTAAGCAAGGGATTTTTTTATTGTAAAAAAATTTAGTTACTACCTTAAAAGGTAAGTATATTGTTTACTGAATTTATCTGCATCGTTTTATAAAAGCTGAATAGTTTGCTCTCGTGTTTGTTGTCTTTTTTCCTTGAATGGGATAAATGATTCGTTAACGCTGGTTGTGACGTTTTTTATGCGCTGAAGTATCCCTTTTTCGCGACAAAGCGACAACGCTGTCTGTCTTTTCGAGCAAGTTTTCTCTTGGAATAAAAGGTAAAATTTACAACAACGTATATTTTAATAAATACCACCTGTTGAATGAATTAACATTATAGTACGACTGTAATTAATGGCTATCTAATAACATAACTGCAGTATCTAAAAAATACTAAAATCAAGCTGTCCATCAACATCTATTATATTTATTCCCACAGCTCAAAATATTAATATTTCCACTTTCATTATTACTGATCTCCCGCAAATTTCATTCCCCTCCAAAACCCAATACAATCTCCTTTTACATTTTTTTTATTTATTCAACACAATAATAAAATACAGTTGAAAGAAGCATTGAACATATTAAAAAAAGAAGATACAGAAGAGACGATAGAGATTAATAGTTGATGGAAAAGGCAAGAAATCACACTTTTCTTCTAATAGACAACTTGATTATTAACATAAAAGGAAAAAGAACAAATCTGAAACATTATTACAATGAGGTCTTTGTTGCAGCCTACGGCTCATCTGTTTATACGTAAAAAACAAGAGTAAAATAAAAAAATATCAATAGAACAAATTTTAAATATAATCAATTCATGGACTGAAGACGAACCATAATCAAAGGTTAATGAAGACATTTAAGCGCTGTTCTTGTATTCAGCATTTTCTCTTTCATAACGTTTCTTATCTTCTTCGGCTTTCTTTTCCCATTTGGATTTATCAGTAAGTTCTCTCCATGCGGCACCAGCAGCTTTAGCAACTTGAGTAGCAGACATACCAGGCTTTTTGATAGCATCACGATTTTCTTGGAGCCAGATGAAGTAGGCAGTCAAAGCACGCTAAAAATGAAACACTGTTAATCAGAAACACAAGTTAAAAAAGTACAAACCTTTGGAGCATTTGGGTCTTTAACTTTCTTAGCAACACCACGTTCACGAGCCATTGTTTATGAAGTTTGTAAGATAGAAGAAAGATGAAAAAGGATCAAAGCTGATTGAAAGCAACAAGACGAAGCTGAAAGGTTGGATATATTAGTTGAATATATTTTAATATTATCACGAATATTAACCCTCGGTATAAATATAAGTAAAAATTAATTCGCGCACAAAAAAATAAACAAAAAATAAAGGAAGAAAAATAAGAGGACAACCTTCGCCTTAGCAGCATCGCTCCGAAACTACAACAAGGAGAGAAAAAGAAAGGGGAAGAATAACAACAGCAGGCTCAGCATCATCAGTCAATGAGAAAGGAAGGAAAGGAAGCTCCACCAGAAAAATGGGTGGTAGCGTTGCTGGTAAAGAACGAAGGACAGAGAAAATGGAGAGAGAAAGAAGGAAAGTTGCTGCTGCTGCTCAACATTTTTTAGCGGGGAAAAACAAAGAAGAAAAAAGGCGCGCATTTTCAGGAAAGAACGCCAGCAAGAAAAAGATAAGCGGGAAAGAAATTCAAATGCAACGGTTTGGCGCGTTTTATGGGCAAAAGGCCAACAACACCCAAGTTAAAAATGCATCAAAGAAAAAAGTTTGTGCAAAAAAATTTTCACCAAAAATTCTCCAAATTTTACTAATTTTTCATATTTTTTCTTCGTTTATTCTCTTATTACATTGAAATTATAGTAATAGTTAATTATATAACAAAAAAGGCATACTTCTTGCTCGTTTTAGATACAAATTTGAGTGATTACATTAAGGTTTTGGTTGATCTATTCTCAAAGTTTATGTTATAGCTCAATCTCTTTGCAGCATTTACTAAATTTTAGCACTAAAACTATTGCATTTGAAAGCAACTGTTGACCCTAACTATGCAACTTTAGTTAAAACTTTGTCTCGTTTCCCATTTTTTAGCTGAAACTGAAATTTTTTAGATTTTGTTTCAACTGGACAATAAATTATTGTTACCTTTTCCTATAAAATATCTATTTTATCGGTATTTTCAAACCAAAAAACATCAGACAAAGTCATGCTTTCCCCCTTAATATTTTTCACCCTATATTGCGCCCAAGCAAAAAAACTGACAACTAAAAAGAGGAGAAGACAGCCGTTTGGTTTTTCTCCTTCTTCCCCTTGTGCTCGTATTGCCTAAGCGTGTTGTTGGCAGAAATAGGGGGAAAAAACACTACCAACTATTTTTGCGCTCTCGTTGGAAAAACTGAGAGCCATCACACAAAACGCTTGCTTTTCTTTCCCCTTTTTATTTTCTGCTGATGCTACTACAACAACTTCCATTGAAATATTTCCCCCTTTTTTAAAAGAGAGCTCAACCAAAGGGGAATAGAAAAGAGAATGTATATGAGCGAGCAGGAAACAAATGGAAAAAAAAACACTGAAAAATAAAGGGGAAGAAACATCGTTGTTAGCGTTGTGTTTGCGACTACAGCGAATAGAAGAAAATAAAGGCATAAAAGGGGAAATAGAAAAAGAAGCAGGCAGTCAAAGCGAGCAGGAGCATGCGACTATGAAAAAAAATAGAGGGAAAAAGAAAGGAGAGCTAAAAAAGCAATGGGTTATCGTCAGCAGCCTTTTTCAATGTCAGTTAAAAAAATTTTCTTTTAGTTGATAGTTGTGTATGTCCGACGAACGCAGGATGCGAGTAGGAAAGCGAGCATCGTCTTAATCGCGCGCAAAAATGTATGAAGATAAAAAGGGGAAAAATATATAGAAAAAAATTGACGACAACGACTACTACTCTCAAATGACTTGCCTGCTATTTTTTTCTCCTTTGTATTGAAAGGGAAGAAAAATAAGAGGGGACGCCATCTTCGTTCTTCTTCTGCCCCTTTTGCATTGCTTTTTTAGGTGCTATATTGCTCCAACAACAACAACTACTGATGAAAAACTAAAACCACCACCACTGCATTGTGTCCTACCAATTTTAAACTGGAAAAATGTTGAAAAACATGGAAAAGACAGAAGAAATATAAATGAAAAAGTGCATTTTTCAAATAACGAAATGATCTTAAAATGCAGATTTTTAACAGAATTTATAAGCATATAGTTGAGTATTTACTTCATAAATTTCCTTTAACAAATGTATGAAAAAGCAATGTTGTCTACTTTTATTTTCTTAAAGCTTGTAACATTAATAATGCCAAAGTCGACCTTGGTAAAATCTTCTAACGCCGTTTAAACATTTCAAAAATTTAAACTTTAGAGAACTTAAATTGTGTTTACCGTATATGTGTATGAGATGTAAAATACCTAAGTACTTGTCATTTTCATGAAAAATTTTTTTCATTTTTATACTATTTTAGTAAAGTCTACTTTTTATGTACAAAAACAAAATATTCCGCATCGCAGTGCTTTTTTAGATTTAGATTTATTCCTCCTACCAAGTGCCTAATAACAAAGTTAAATAAAAAAGCAGAGTTTGAATTTTCCATCTATTTCAGCTCAAATATATAATTTTTATCTTAAAATTAATTCGCCATTTTAAACTTCTTTCCTCATAATGCTCTTTATTGGTAAAATTATGAAGTAACACGTTTTTATGCTAATATATCACATTTACTGAATTTGCATATAAGTGGACTAAAAATCAGAAAAATTATTATTTTTAACAACACAAAAATATTGGCAAATCTAAAAAAATAGAAACGCTAATTTTAGCTTCTTTTCAAACCTGTGCAAAATAATAATCAAAGTACCGTAAGATCAAAATTTCTTCGTTGTCCCTTATTTCCATTCTATTTGCATGCCCCTCGTGAAATAATGTTTACATGCTTTTTTTGATTGATAAGTGTTAATTGATCGAAAGAATGCATATAATGTTCATTTAAACGAACTCATGCTATTTTATTGTTGAAAAAATGAAAGTGGTAGTATAAGCTTGTTCAAAAAGTCCTGTCAGTACTTTTAAGTGCCTGTATTTTTAAAACTGTAAGAGCTGAATTAATGAAATTTGCTGTTATATGTAGCCCACAGACAAGTGCTTTAAATGACACAATGATGTCGAGGTCACGGGGGTTACTGTAGGTATACGGTAGAAAGTTCTAGAAAAAACAAGAATTTTATAGAAAAATGAGGTTTTAAACGACGGTAAGAAGTCAGAAACGGCTGTAAATGATTAATTATGTCATTTTAGGACTAGCCACATCATATCCAACAACTTTTATATCATTATCTTGCCTCAGGGCATTATGCAAATTTTTAGGGTGGAAAATTTGCATATTTATCTGAACTCAAAAAAATGGCAAAATATTGTTGCAAATAGCTTAGTTAGTCTCCCACAAGCATTTTTTGTTGGAAAAAATGCTTTTGATTTGTTTAACTTAGTTAAGAAAATCATCAAGTAGCAGACGATAACTTTCAAATGCTACAATATCTATTTTTTAGCTTAAATTTCAGCAAAAAATGGTTGTGGGAGACTAACTAGGCTATTTGCAACAATATTTTGCCATTTTTTGAGTTCAGATAAATATGCAAATTTTTGACCCTAAAAATTTGCATAATGCCTTGCGGCAAGATAATGATATAAAAGTTGTTGGATATGATGTGGCTAGTCCTAAAATGACATAATTAATCATTTACAGCCGTTTCTGACTTCTTACCGTCGTTTAAAACCTCATTTTTCTATAAAATTCTTGTTTTTTCTAGAACTTTCTACCGTATACCTACAGTAACTCCCGTGACCTCGATATCATTGTGTCATCTAAAGCACTTGTCTGTGGGCTACATATAACAGCAAATTTCATTAATTCAACTCTTACAGTTTTAAAAATACAGGCACTCAAAAGTACTGACAGGACTTTTTGAACAAGCTTATAGTATCATTCTTGATTTTTGCAGTAATTATTGTTTCTTGTGAGTCAAGGTAAGATTTATTGTCTTTAATTTATGTTGTAACTGTGATTGGTATATTGAAGACATCTCGAAAAAGCAAATAATTTGCATCATAAAAAACATCGAGAGCATATCCAAAGACATCAACTTGAAATAGATTTGAAAGCAAATTTAACTTGGTTAAGTCATGATCAAATTCAAGTCCTTCATGAACTTAAAGCCGATGGAGATAATATTTCTGAGATGCATAAAGAAATTTGGTTATTTTATAACAGTTCAAAAGGTATTCAACGAAAAAAAGCTGCAAAACATCTTTTAAGATATTGCGAAAATTTACTTGTGGATGTCTTGGATGAAGAAAATGCAAGAGAATGGCAGAAAGTTATAAAAAATTATCCAGATCAATATAATCCCAAACAAAGAATCCTGAAAATTTTTGGTCAAATAAAAAATATAACAGCAAACAATTGTGCTACATTTATTTTTACAAATGGATGTTTACCATTTATTAAATCAGAATCAGATATATTGCTTACAACACTAGCCGCAATTGAAGACATCGAAGAGATCAGCTATCTGTATAATCGTTTGCTTAATCAAACAAATAATATCTCTGTTTTAAAAAAAAAGCTATTGTTTTAAATACGATTTTAAAGCCACAAGAAGCCATGGAAATCATTGACAAAATTCTTGAATTGCGACCTAATGATGGTGCAGTTATTGCGATGAAAGCTGATACATTGATAATGTTAGAACGTTTTGAAGAAGCAATTAAACTGTATGGCAGAATTTTGGAATTCAATTCTTCAGATATTAATACTCGCAATAAAAAGATTAATGCCATGCTAATGTTTTCTGAGCAAACGTATGAAAATACAATTAATATGATTTATGAAAATAATTTCAACTCTTCCAAATTAAGGTTTGTAAGATTTTTTTCACTTTGTATTCAAAATGACCGAAATGATATCTAAATAAACCAAATTAAAAAATTTCTTAATAGTTAGTGAAACATTGATATTCAAATTTCAGATGGCTAAACGATGCTCAAAAACGCCAAGTTCGACGCTTTAAAGCAGAAGGAAAAAAAGCGTCTGAAATTTTTGTTAAAATTTCTGAATTTTATGAGACTTCAAATGAAACAATAAAAGCTGCAGCAAAGCGTTCATTAGAACATGGATGTATACAGATTCTTAATGCACTTTTTGGATATGAAAAAGCGGAACAATTAATGGGTTTAGAAATGAATTTTGACAAAGATTTTGAAACTAAATTTAACGATTTTCTAAAAAGTTTAAATAATGACGGCCAAACTCGAGCAGCAAATGCTTTTATGCCAGGCTGTCGAAGAATTTTAGCTTTTAATGTTGAAGAAGCACCTCCAATAATGGTATCATTCAAGATAAATCAAATCCCTGTGGAATTTATGTATGATACTGGAGCTGATACAACAATTGCAAATACAAAAGTGTGGAAAAAAATTGGCAGTCCACATCTTTATCAATATAATCACGAAATGAGAGGAATTGGAGGTATTATAAAACCACTAGGAAGATGCTGGGTTAGAGTTGAAATAAATGGGAAAATGAAAAGTGTATGGCTTTATATTGTTAGTGATGAAGTCCAAGTACTTGGTCGAAATTGGATGAACACTTTCAATCTTAAAACTGAACATTAAATTCAATACAAAAAATTTTTTGCGTTAATATTTAAAATAAAAAAAATTTTTTTTTTACATTTCATGAACTATCAAACAAAATATGTCAGATGTTTATATGTAAACTATTGTTATGATAGAAAATATAATTTTTAATGTCATTTTCAGTTTAAATAAATATCTATGTTACTTGCAGATTTTCAAATACGTCGTGATCATAAAAATGCAATAATTATGAAAACAAACATCTGTATTTTCCCTTTTATTCTATCAAAGTTCTATAGGGATTAATCGCAATTACAAGAAATGTTTTGATTATATGTGACAATCTTTGTCCAAATTTAATAAGTGTAGAAAAATGGAATCTGTCAGCTAAATTTCTGTTGCCTTCATCGTAGTAATGTTTTATTATACTTTAGAAAAAATGCTTACAATATATTTATTAAAAATAATGCTTTATTTTAACTTCCATTAAACCTTAATTTTATAAAACAGATAATAATATATTGTTAAACGAATGATAATGAGAAAAGAACAAAAATCGAAGAAATTGACGTTTACAAAAATACTGATGTTTAATGTACACCTGTAATGTTAAAATTTTTAATCCAACTTCGGCCAAATAGCAGCATCCCATCTTCAACAATATAAAGCCATTCGCTTGCCGATTTTCCATGTATTTCAACCGTAACACGGCATCTACCAAGAGGTTTTACTTTTCCCCCTACTCCGCCGATGTATTTGCTCCATGGATGAAGATCTGGTTTACCAATAGCTTCCCATACTTCTTTATTCGCCATTGTAATAGAAGCACCAGTATCAAAAATAAATTCAAATGTTTTTCCATCAATTTTGGGTGAAATCATAATTCGTGGTACCATCTCTTCATCAAATGTTAAAATTTTACGGCATTGTGGCATATATGCAGATGCAATTCTCCGCATCCCTTCCTCTTTGAGATTATCAAAAATATTGTTAAATTGTTTTTCAAAAATATCAGAAGAGTTGTCTTTTAAAGCTAAAACTTCTTCAGCTTTTTCATGCCCAAACACAGCATAAAGCAAATGTATGCATGACTGTTCCATCGAATGTAAGATTTCTTCCTTTTTCTTTTCATCAAGACTTTCAAAGAATTCAAAATATTTTGCAAAAATTTCAGATGCTTTTTCACCTTCTGCTTTTATTCTTTTAATTTGACGTTTTTGAGTATCATTTATCCAATGAGATTTGAAATACTTATCAAGAATAATTTCATTTGCTTTGTCATAACTTTGATCTGAATGCTTAATTAAAGCGTTTAGCTTTTTATCGAAAATTTTAATATCATTTGGCTGAAGTTCTAATACACGATCATAAACTTTTATTGCTTCACTATATCGCTTTAAAGATACCAAAATATCAGAGTATTCTTCTACATATAGAGTTTTATTAGGTTCTAAAACAATTATTTCATTGAAAACGTTAACAGCTTCTTCAACTTTTAATAAGTTGAGCAATGTTTTCGCTTTTTCGAATTTATATAAAGCAGCATCATTTGGATATTTATTAATCATTTTCTCGTAAAGTCGAATATCTTTTTCCCATTTTTCATCATCAAATTGTGATAGAAATTCTTCAGATTCTGACATTAAAATTGGCATGCATCCATTCATAAATAGTTCAACAAGTTCTGTTTCGTTAGTTTCTTGAAGAAAAAACCTTTCATATTTATCTGGCAACATTTCAACAGTTATACTTGAAATATTAACTGCGATATTTTCACCAATTTCTTCAAATCTTTCAGTTGTAGTAAAATTAGTAAGCAAAGTTATGCAACCATTTAAGATATAAAAAGCAGCATTTTTCCTAGCAAAATCTGTTGTAATATTGTAAAATATTAATAATTCTTTTTGTAATTCAGAAACATTGTAACCATCCGCTTTAAGATCATGTAGCACTTCCAATTGATCAGGACTTAACCATGACAAATTTGTCCGCAACTGGTCTTCAAGTTCATATACAAAATTATGATTTCGATCATAGTTGTTATTAGCAGTCGATGTATCGCTAGAATTAAACAACTGATGATAACAAAAACATTCTTGTTGTCGGTTTAAACTTTTGTTTAAAACAGACTTACTTATTTTCAATGGAATTATGAATTAGTAAAGAGATAACGAAAAAAATCACGAAAGCGAAGTTCGTCATTCGATCGACATAAGCAAAATAGTTTAAAAAAACATTCACAATCATTGAGTGGTCAGCGATAAAATTCTCTTTTTATTGTTTATTTTGGGAATGGCTAATGTTTGCCGTCAATGAAAATAATAAAAATGAGGCATCAGAAAATGGCACTAGCAAAAGATAAACAATGCAAACACCCCCGAAAAATTTATTAAAAACAAAGTCACATTCTATCGTTTTAAACTAACGTAAACAACCTATAAAAATAGTTAACTGTATCCATTTAACGGGAAAGTTTTTGGCTTAATGGAATTTTTCAAAGATATAATATGGGGTGCAACTGTCTCTAATTTCTGCAAGATGTCATTGTATCTTGAAGTTTATTACTGTTTTATTATGCTTGCATATATCATGCTTAAATAATTTATTTTTACGTATTACAAAATTAATAATCAGAAAGATAAAAATCTACGGATAATAAAACTTAAGATAAGATAAAACCTTTCTTTTAATTTAAAAATAAGAGTATTTTTTCAAAAAATGACAAAATTATTAAACGAATATAAAAAGTAGAGTTAGTGTTTTGACATTGTGCTGGCCGTACCGATATGATGAACACCAGTACTATGTATTTGGGTATCAAAACCGCATGCTTTTGTTAAATGTTTTCGAATAGATCTATTCATTGTGAGATAAATGACAGCAGGAAATCCATGCGCACAAACCCTAAATAAAAAGTTATTAGGAAAATCTAGATACAAAAAATTTTTTACCATGTGTAAGATCCGACAAGAATGTAAAAATCAGTGACAGGAAAGAATTGTTCATAGATATATATTGATGCAGCAATAATGTTAAAGATGCAAATAATTAAAACTTGCAAGAATGTCTGAAAAAATTAAAGAAATGAAATGCAACAAATAAAAAGAAATACAAGCTGGCCTAATTTAAAAAAAAACTAAAACTATTACATACCTGTTTTTGGGTTGAACTTGTTTGAACTCCTTTTGCTTTTCGGGTATAAAAAACAATGAAAGTGGTGTAAAGCGCTGTCAAAACTGTGACAAGGGTAAAATTGTTAACAACATGATACCAGTTAGCATACTGTAAGCACATCGTAAAAAAGTCTTTGAATTGTTTTTAACTTACTCGAATACCGTAATCATCATAATATCCCAGATGTGGATTGAAAAACCATGAAACTGCTAAACCACTAAAGACAATGGGAGTTGTAAAGAAAATGATGAATAAGCCATGAAAAGTAGGAATTAAAAGCCAGAGATAAACTTTTTTGCCATCAAATAAATATGAAGCAAGATTTTGATTGTACATTTCGAGGCATCGATTTAATGCAATGATCATCGCGCTATCACATTGTGCAACCCAAAGGCCTAAAAGTTTTTGTTTAAGTATTTATTATGCTTGGGCAGATTCATATTTAAAAAGATGGCAACTTTGTTTTTGACATTTACGCAAAACAAAGCTTGCGAAAAACATTTGTCCCACCACTGTTGTTTTCTAAAATAAGCATACCTAAAGCAATACACCCAAGTGTATGAATTAACTTTGGAGATGAGCAGTAAACATAACCAAGAATGGCAAAAAGGCCGGTACTAAATCCATTACAGCATAAACATAAGACATCCACAATTCCAACATAGAACATAATCTTGTAGCAGGCTTGATGGATAAAAACATGCTTTTTCATGATTAACAACAATGGAATATAAAGCATTTCAAAGATTGCAAAAATTACAATAAATGATATACCAATACCAACTTTTTGACGCTTTTCCAAGGGAATGGATTTGACATCATAGAAGGTGCAGTTGTAATATTCTTCATAAGTTTTATGTCGCCATAGTAGATTATCCATTATTAGCTGGTCGACAAAGGTAACTGAACGACAAAATGCTAAAATCAAATTATGTAAATTGTAAATTTTTAGACTTTAAAAAAAGAGCGAAGCAAATAGATCACAAAATTATTTTACAAATTAATATTATTACTATTGCAATTTACAAGAAAGATTGCAAAGTAATTAATAAAAGCTTTAAAATGAAAATTAAAATCTTTAAGATTTCAAGCACCGTAACCCCTTTAATTATGTTTAATAATAAAATTTCACCCACTTTTATACATATATTTTAATCTTTTAGTTTTTACATATTCCATTCCCATAATATTAAAGGACTACAGTCTTCGAAGACACACGCTCTCACGACAAGACAAAAGTAATCCCATGAAAAGCAGAAAAAAGGATTTTTCAAAAACCATTGAAATTCACATTTTTAGATGACTTTCTTTCAGCTTTTAAAATTCATCTCAATTTTTAAAAATTTTTTTTTCAAATATCAGGAAGTAGGTAAGCGTTGTTAATCCTGAAAGAAAAAAGAAGTGACAAAAGTTTTTTAAAAAACGATGTGACGCTTTCGTGATATTCTTACAAAGAACAGAAATATTTTGCCTATTTTAATTAATTTTTGAAAAAGAAGAAAAATTCTTAGAAAAAATATATATAAAAGTGCGTAATTTCATACATTTTTTATTTTAGTTTATTAATTTTCTGATAGATTTTGTTAAAAACAGTTCACACATTCGTACAATATTTTATACTTCTGTTTTTGATTACAATTATATGTGGATTGGTATCAAAAACTAATAATTAAACATTCTAAAAAATTGACAAATATTCATATAAAATGATGTAATTTAGAATATTTTATAACGTGACGTTTGATAATTTTCATTTTTTAGTTCAAAGTCCTAAGATAAGTTTTTGAGAAATTTTCTTATACATGTTTTTTATGTTGTTTAGCTCGATGCAGTCGATTTGTCATTTGAAAAATTATCTTCATCTTGAATGATGTAATTTAGAATAGAAAAGTTTATTTAAATAAGATTGCAAGCATTTGCATAATAAGTTACATCAAAAATTAAAAGACATGAAGCAAATCTTACAGAAAACAGGAATCAAAAAAGAGATGTTTGAACAATTCAAAAATTGCCTTTAACAAGAGTAATGAGACCATCCTTGTATGCACCAGAGCAGTCACCTTTGATTGCATCTTCAAGTGATTTTTCGTACATTTGATGATAAACTTGAGCAATGTCACGAAGATCTACTTCAGCACGGCTAACAATGAGTCGAATAAGATCTGTGTCACGAGTTCCCATGCCTTTCATTGAATTGTAAAGTAATTCAGCAAAGTAACCATTACGATTGCGGATGCATTTAATAATTCCAAGTAATCCATCTTTAATAGCACCACTGAATTCACTTTCAACAGCCTTTTCAATTGTGTGTGTTGTAACTTTTTCATATTCATCAAAGACAAGACGAAGTTGAGCATAATTTTGTGTTGCAAGGATTTGATTGAAACAACTTTCATCAGTTCCAAGCTTTTGTTCACCAGCACGATTAAGCTTCCAGGCATCTTGATTTGCTTTAAGAGAATCGGTATGATGACTTTCACCTCGTGCACCTTGACATAATGAAACAAGAAGACGTTGGAATGGGCCAGATGTGTCACCAATGATATCCTTTTCAAGGCTTTGCTTATACATTTCTTGATAAACTTGCTTTAATTCATTAATTTGGACATTATTTCGAGTTGTCATAATTTCAATTAAGACATTTTCTTTAGTTCCAATACCAGAGATTGCCTTGTGAAGAGAGTGGGCATCAAAGCGAACAGGAGTTTCCATTAATGCAAGAACGAGATCTTCAAAATCACCAGAAAGTTCAGATTTAAGTTTATCTGCAAGATCTTTTCCAAATGCAACTTTGTATGCTGCAGCAATTTCTTGTCGTTGCCAATTTGACCGTTGACAAAGAATCCCAATAATTTTGTCTTTGTTGGATCCCATGCCTGCCATGGCTTTATGCAAGGCTTCTGCATCAGCACTTGGATTGAATCCGGGATATGGACGAATTGTAGGATGTTGATGATGCATATTTGAAACAAAAACTAAAATTGATTTATTAATAAATCTCTTTTTTTATTATGATGTAAAACAGAAAAGCACACTTTCTCCACCAAAAAAAATTTAAAACGCAAACAAACAAAAATATCACAAAGAAAAACGCACGGACAAACTGTTTCCACTTAAAATATCTTCTTCTTTTTTTGTCAACAAAATGCTACATTTTGGGGAGAAATTAAAAAAAGGAAAACACAAACAAACAAAAAGGAAAATTTAGGAGCCTCGATTAAATTAGTTTACGTTGGAATGAAAAAAAGTTGGATAAGCCGATTTTTGCGTAAGTGTAAAAAAGTTTGACAGACATTACTCACGATCAAAATAAAATGTTTTAGCGCAGTTTCAAGCAAAATCATTGCTAAAAGTGAAAAATAGGTTTTCGTGAAAACAGTAGAGGCTGCATCAAAGTAATTTTTAAGAAATACAATCGTAAAAAGGAGGTTTAAATAAACATGCAAATGACAAAAAATACAAGCTTTGATTACGGGTCGTTCTTATATTTGTGAAATATTTTATAGAAAAAAAAATCGAGTAAATGATGACTCATTTCCTGTCGTTGGTAAAAGAAAGAAGTATTTTCATAAAAAATGGCAAGAAAAAAATCAACTAGCGATAAACTGAAGAAAATGAATACAAGCCGTCAAAAAAGAAATTTGCTTCTATCAAAAGCCAAATGTACAATAAATTCTCTTCAGCTCACTAAAGAAGAAAAAGCAACATTGTTTTGAACATTGCCGAATACGAAGAAAGCAATGAAACACATTTTTTTCCAATATAAAAACCACTTTTAGCGCAAGATCGTCGAAAGCAAAT
The DNA here is from genome assembly GCA_024447215.1 of Panagrolaimus sp. LJ2400. Taxonomy (NCBI): domain Eukaryota; kingdom Metazoa; phylum Nematoda; class Chromadorea; order Rhabditida; family Panagrolaimidae; genus Panagrolaimus; species Panagrolaimus sp. LJ2400. The sequence goes on along the minus strand of JAMRYA010000009.1, from coordinate 2,370,250 downwards.
GGCGAAATATTTTGTGTTACACAAACAAAAAACATTTTCGAACCATCGATTAAAAAAGATACGTTTACTTCAATGAAACAAATTTCGCACTTCAACACTTAACCAAAAAAGATGAGTTTACTCATTTTTATGACTCAACGAATTAAAAAGAGGAGGACCGAGGACCTCTCTTACGAGCATGTTGCTATTTTCGTCCCTTTAGAATTGTGGATGTTTTTTCACTTCCTTTACTTTTTTTAAACAGTTTTTGCTACAATTAGTCACCAAAAAAGTGATAAAAATGTTGTAAAAAAATATAATGTGACATCATCCAAAACGTTTAACATCGTTTTAGTAATATCTCGTTGTGAGTGAAAAACAACAATACGAGAAAACTGTTATACCTGAAGACTTTTGCAAATATAGAGAAATGCGCATATTTTTCAAGGGTAAGAAACTATAAGATGTGACACGAAAATGTCTGGAAAAATTTAAATTGAAAACTTTTGTCGCTGATTTATTCAACGGTTTATCGTCAGCATTCTCAACCCCTATGCTTTTTAAAGGTTATGCCATGCACATACAAAAAATTTAAAACATTTTCAAATCTGTAACCAAAAATTTGCATTCTTAAAGTACAGTTTTTATCAAGTTATGTGTTTTTAAGAAAGACTACGGTATAATGTGTACTTTGCAAAATGAAATATGTGAATCATTAATTTTTTTGTAAAGCATTTCCGAGTTTTTTTAAAAATGAATAATTTATTAAGCATTGAACATCAGTCATGAACTGCAAAATCAAAGAACAGCATTAAATCTAATTCCACATTAATGAAATTTGTTTAAAATAAAAATTTGTTACATCATCAGGTTGTTTTTCAGAGAGAGTTAGTAAAACAACTTTTGATCGCAAATTTTTGCTCCCATTTTTAGAGCAGCAGCAACAATAACGTCTTACAAAGGCGCAAAATTTGTCTCGATAACTTTGAAGTGATAAAATCATCACAGATGGAACAATCACGCCCCCAGAAACAATGATGATATTGTATATTGCTCCAAGCAGCGCTTTTGAATGTATGCTCTGAAAGGTAGAACAAATTTTATTATTGTATTTAATAATTTTACTGAAGTTATACTCATGTCGAATACCCTATTTACACAATTATTGATAGTTTAACTTACTGTTAGCATTGGAATTGTTAAATAAACAATCATTGTAATAACACAACCCACGATTAACATAATCAACATGGGAATTAAGATTTCAAAACTTCGAACATTTTCAGATACTTGATAACGAAATGATAGATTTTTGTTTAAGTTTGCCCGTTTTTTATATAACTGGCGATTCAAATAAAGGACATAACATATTCCCTAAAAGAATAGATTTGTAATTATGATAGCTTAACTACTTGAATTTGAAAAGAATTTTTTTCTAATCTTATGTTAGCCAAGCAGCACTTACAATCGTGCTAATTAAAACCATTATTGCACATGTTGTGACAGGAGCAATTAATGTTATTTCGAAATAAAAAATAACAAACAAAAAGCATATTACAATTATCCACTAAAAGGTTTATATTATTATATTTCATTTATAGATCATTCTCAAAAGTCTTACTATAATTAATGAAGAAATTAGCATAATGATTGGGGTGATTTGATGTTCGTAAATTAAAGCTTTCTTCGTTGCATATAATCTTTCTAAAAATATTAGCAACATATTTGTTCCACAGACGTATTGCCCAATCATACACCCAAAATCAAGGTAGTGATACATTTTCATTTGTTCTAAAAATGTTTAAAGTTTTAGACTTTCTTTTATTCATCAACATCAAAGAGCATACCAATTTTGTCGAGGTTAAAAATTTCAGTTGCAACATACAAACAAATGCCTGCTCTTGAAAATGTTCGAATCAAATACGAAAACATTGTGTCAATTAATAAAATTCTAAGATTGAGGTGAAATGTTTTAATTTTATAAAACTGAATAATGACATAAATGAAAATAATAATTGCTAAAACAGCAAAGAATAATTCCAAGCTTAAAGCCAATACCGGTAAATATTCTGATATCTCCCGTAATGCTGTTCGATTTTCATAAAGTGGAATTTTATATTTTAGCATTAAGTGATCCAACATCACATTAACTGTAAAAGAAAATATGCCAAAGCTTAAACTAATATAACAAATAAAACTTCCTTTTAGCAATTTCGAAAGCAAAAAGAAAAGAAAAGAATTAAAATTTTATTTTTTTTAAATAACAAAATTTAGCTACAGAATGCATAGCAAACAGGTGAAATAAAACCAAACCTTGATTAAATTTAATTTTGTTGAAAGTGCTTGCGTTGTATTATATATTTTAGTTATATAAAGTAAAGAACACTAGCAAGATCCAAGATAGACATTAATTTCCATGGAACCATAAAAACATGATATCAATAAAACATTTTTATTTGTGAAATACAGTAACACAACAATGGTAAAAAATGCAAAAAATAATATTAAACATTTCATGCAAAAGAACAAACACCGTTTAACTAAATTACAAACTTAAAAATTGATATTCATAACAACAAAAATTAACGGAGCTTGTAATAGTGAAAAAGTTCATATTCATTTCCAGGATTTCTTGCAATGAATACATTTAAAAGTGAAGTATTTTTGGTACATAAAACAAATTTATGATAAAATTTCTTTGTCAGTATGCTACAAGTATTTTCATAATTGTTACCAACAGGAACATCAATTTTAAGTTGAACTTTCAAATTTGTAGCCTACAAAGTTTTGATAAATAAAAGAGAAAAAGTATTTCAAGAAATTTGAACCTTCGAGCAAACAAATCTATCCTTTTCTCCTAAGAGATAAAAGAATACTTACCTTTAAAATTTTCACCAAAATGCCTTCATCAAAATTAATATCGTCTATAGTAATCGCAAACACTTCCAATTTGAGATTCTCGTGAATATCAAATAAAACTCTCGGCCATGCAATTCCTACAATAATACTTGGTGTTTCAATTTCCAGATTCACAATGTTTGGAATCTTCTGAAGCATATCAGCAAATCTTACACTTTTTGTTAGTGTAAGAAATTTGCATTTTAAATATTTTGTATACGGCGAAAGAATATGAAAGAAATCAATTGCAGAAATTAAAGAATTTTCAAAGTTAACAAAAGGGGCCTGACAAATCACATCTGTCAAGAAACTTTCATTATGTGTTATATTCGAGACAGTTATTACACCATTTATGAATATATTTGAATCAAAAAACTCATCCGCAAAATCAACATTTTTAATTTCTTTTCGATGAATAACTTTCAGTGGCTTTAAAGGAATTAAATCACAAGTTTCTGGAGATAAAAATGCTAATATATATTGTTCACAAGGATCATCATTGAAAATTTTAAGGAACCTTTGAAGAGCGATTCTGTTAATATTTGGAATAAAAAAATTCCAACCTAAAAAAAGTTAAATTAAAGTGCAAATCCGTTTCATAACTTTATGTTACAAAACTTACTTCTAACTTTCTGGGTACACAACAATGTAGGGTGAGCAGGCGTAAAACATTTGTAACAATTTCGATTCTTTTTGCATACATTGTCATATCTATTGTGGGGAACATCCAATAAAGTAAAACAAAAACGACAGCGATTATTTTTGTCAGCAAACTTAATTCGTGAATTATTGGAAGAATATTTTTTACAATTTTGTGATATATGAAAATTTGATTTACAGAACAAACAACACATTATTTAGGTGATATTAAAAAGTTTAATTGAACTCTTAATGAGCCGAAACACTGATGATAGAAAAAGAAGAAAATCAGGTGAAGTTAAATTCTTTATATTTAAAATTTTAATAGATTTTGTTTTCTATTCTTAAATAACAATGCACATAATCAATTTATGGACAACTCGTTATGAGTTTATTTAAGTACGAAAAAGAGAAGCAAGATTAATTATACTTAAATACAGTCAAACGAAATGGAAAAATGGACAATGACAAACCAAGAAAGAATTGCTGTTGATACTTGGCATGCGATGCATAGAGTCTATTTTGTTGTCTAGTATGACGTATTTATTGGCATGGTTAGACAATGTGAAAACCAGGCATTTACTAAATTATTTTAAATAGCACGAAAATGGTGAACTGGCATGTAAAACTATAAATCAATATCTGCATGGGTATGGTATTCGATACGATGAAGCATTATCATAGTAAAAGAATTTTTTAAATGCAATTTAGTGTTTTTTTAATTTTTTATATTTGCGTTATTTTTAAAGTAAGAAATTGAAAAATAATGGCAATGTGTTTTTTGAATCATCAACATTTAGTTAAAAATTTGAATTCTTTTTGATCTATTTTTTCCACTTTATTATGATACTTTGATTTCAGAAATTATTATGATACTTTTTTTGATGACCAAATGGACTTACTTATCTATCACTGCTAAAAAATTAAAATAGCATCACTAATACCATGAATTGCATAAAACAGAACTTGATAACACAATTAATCCCTTTTTTCTTTCATTATAGCTTTTATTTTTGCTATAATGATGAAAATCTTCTTATCAGCCGGTACTATAAGGAATTTTAATGAATATATAACTCTTCTTGAAAAAAGCTTTAATTTGCTTTTAATCTTCATTTCCCATCTTCTTTTGGACGTCTGCAGGACAAATGAAGACGTTACTTCTTTTAGCAGCTGTAGCTGTAATTTTGTTTTGCAGTAGTGCAAACCCTATAAAATCTCATAAGATTTCTAAAAACAGACTTATTCGAGGTCGACCGTGGAATGGACTTGTTAAGAAACCTCCTGTTGATCCACGAACTCCAAAAAGTCCAACATATTATCATGATTCCAAAGTTGATAATTTTGATTCAAGCAATACAAAAACGTACAAACAAGTAAGTCTGGGTTAAAGCATTTTATTACTGCAAGTGTATGCAGTTAATTAAAATAAAAAATTTGCCTGATTTGGTACTCATTCTAATCTTTTAGCGTTATTGGTATAATGAAAAATGGTATAAGCCTGGTGGACCACAATTTCTTATGATTGGTGGAGAAGCTGCTGAAAGCTCGGCATGGGTTGATTCAGGAAATGTTGAATGGACAATTATTGCTAAAGAAGTTGGAGCAATGGTTTTTGATCTTGAACATAGATTCTACGGTGAATCACAACCCACTGGAGATTTGACATTTGAAAGCTTGAAATATCTTACCAGCGAACAAGCACTTGCTGACGTCAAGAATTTTATCCTAGATATGAATGCAAAGTTTAACTTCACAAATCCCCGATGGATTACTTTTGGTGGTTCATATCCTGGAGCACTAAGTGCTTGGGCTCGTCAAACATATCCCGATACTATTTATGCAGCTGTTGCTTCATCTGGACCTATTCAAGCTGTTGTTGATTTTACTGGATATCTTGATGTTGTTTATAATGCTTTGAACAATTATGATCCAAAATGTACTGCAAGTGTCCACAATGGCTTTTTGAAAGTCAATGAATTAATAAAAACTGAAGATGGCCGAAAAAGTTTGAGCAAATCTTTTAATACATGTGAAACATTAAAGGGTGATAGCGATACAGTCAACTACTTTTATGAATCTATTATTGGAACATACATGGGACAAGTACAATATTCCGATCCAACAACAATTCCATATTTATGTCAACTTCAAACATCCGCTGGTGATGATCTTCAAGGTGTTGTTGCTGTGAATAATATGGAAAGTGGAGGATGCTTGGATGTTAATTATCAAGCATACATTGATTTTATGAAAGATACAAGCGTAAATGCTGAAGGGGTTGAATGTATGCAAATTTGTATCAGTTTTTTTTCAAAATTTTAAAAATTATTTTAGATCGAGCATGGGTATGGCAGACTTGTAACGAATTTGGCTTTTATCAATCAACTGATAGCTCTCTTGTTATCGGCGACTTTACTGGTGCTGATATTTCTGTCGATTGGTATGTTCAACAATGTGCTCAAGTTTATGATTCTTCAATGGCAAATGCTACCGTATATGAAAACATTAAAAATACAAACAAGCAATATTTGGGTCAAAATGGATACAATGTTTGTTTCAATAACTTAACATTTCAAAAGTTCTTAGGTAAACATTTTAGGGAACCAAAGTCGTCTTTCCAAATGGAACAAATGATCCATGGCATGTTTTGAGTGTTTTATCAGCTACTAATGACAAGACATATCCAGTAATTATTGACGGAACAAGCCATTGCGCCGACATGTATGGGCCTAGTTCAGATGATCCAACAAGCCTTACAGAAGGTCGTAATAAAATTCATAGTCATGTTGTTTCATGGGTTTATGAATAAAAATTTGCATATGTGTTTGAGATAAATAAATTTCACTTAAAATGAAAAAACTATGATACCTCGGAATTTCGTCTTTCAATTTGTTAGCACTAAAATTACTTGAAAATATAAATGAATAACTTCATGTAAAAACTTCTGAATCAAGTTATCATCCATCTTTGGAGAGCTTTTTTTTTGTTTATTGTGGGCGATTTTACTTTGGACTTCAGGTGCAAAAGTTTTTATTTATTTATTTCTTTGCATTATATTTTAAAAAATTGTAACGACTTTAATTAATTAGATTTATAACATTTTCGAAACGTATATATCGCAATAGCCAATAACAGATAAACCTCATACAACATGTTTTGACATTTGCTAGCATCAATTTCACTTTATAAACATTTAGAAAAAACATAAAAATCGAAATAGTTTCACAAAAAACAAAATCATCGACGAATATATCAAATTTCAAATAAATTTTTGTTTATGTTTTAACGCGTTCATCACATTTTTGAGTATTTTACAGAGTGCTAGCTTATTTTTCCAAAATCTGTAACGAAATGCGATTTTTTATTTTCATATTTATTACCTGTTTATTAATATTACTACATGCCAAAAGTAATGTTGTATTATTTAGAAATGAAGTATTGTCATCTGAACTAAATTCTACTGTTGTTGGTAAATATAAAAGACACGTTGATCTTGCTGTTTTTGATAATATCAATTCAGCAAGGCAAGCTAACAATAAAGAAGTTGATGCTACTGTTTATGTATGTGGTGATGAAGATGAAAGCAGTATGTTGTTTTGTTTTGTCTTACTTCGTTTTCCAAGTCTTTCCTTTTTCACCTTTCTCCAGAACCATATAATTAACGAGTTTGGACCCCATGTTTTTTTGAAAAAAATCAAATAGTCGTATCTAATTTAGATAAAATTGAATGTTATTGTGAAGGCAAAGAAATTACCTGTTGGAATGGAATAAAGGATGCCAATATAAAACCTGCAAATGAAAATTTTATCGTTGAAGATGTTTTTTTGACAGAAATAAATATTACAATATTAAAAAAGGTTACCTACTTTATTTTTGTTTTTTACATTGAAATACAATTTTAGGATAATATTTTGCCTGGTAGTGAAAGTTCGATTAAAAGTTTATCATTTTATGATACCAAAATTATTCAAATTGAAATACAGGCTTTCGACAAATTTATTTCATTGAACTCTTTAACCCTATCAAAGAATTTGCTAAAAAATTATATTGATGAAAATGTATTAACTGAACGACTTGGAGCGACACTTTCTACATTGGATTTGTCATTCAATAATTTAACTTTCCATGATTTGTCAATGTTTAAACATTTGACGAACTTGGAAGAATTAAATTTACATGGAAATAAACAACGTAATGGTAAAATTGAAAGCAAATTTCCTGAATCATTGTCAAATTTAAAAACTCTTAAATTAGGTGCTTGTGGATTGACTGATTTGGATGAACGTATTTTTGAGAATTTAAGGTTGTTTTGGTATTACTTGTTCTTTTGTCATAGCGTTCGGTTTTAGAAATCTCGAAACACTTCGTTTTCATTATAACAATTTTACTTCGATTCCATCAGCAATTACTGTTCTTGGAAATTTAAAAGTTGTGAATTTTGATGGTAATGAAATAGAAGCAATAAACAAAAATACATTTACGTTAAATACTAATTTGGAACGAATATTGCTAACTGAAAATTTCAAACTGAAATATGTTGGTGATTGTGCTTTTTGTTCATTGCCAAGCTTAAAATTTGTTGATTTTTGGCATTGTAATAATCTTTCGTATATTCATGAAAATGCATTCGGTTCAATAAGTAATGGCCATGCTCCAGTATTAGATGAATTTGATATCGATGAATGTAATATTAGTGTTTTACCTGAAAAATTGGTAAATTGGAAACAAATTCCACAGCTTTCATTAAATCACAACCCTTTTGCTTGCAATTGTTCAGTGGCTTGGCTCTTCAATGATTTGATGTCCAATAATTCAGTGTATGCAGAAAAATTATATTCTTTACGTGATACTTATCATCATCACAAATATAACCTTGGTTGCCTTGGGCCACCTCCAACATCTCCAAATCATACACATCCATATACTATCGTTGAAATATTTGCATCATGTAAAACCTCAACTACTTACAATGTTTTATGGCATTTTTTGACATTCTTTGTTTTTACTGGTTTATTTGCCGTTCTTTTTATATATGCAAGACGATATAGAATTGCAGCAGCAAATTGGTATACACGTATGACATAAACGCATGCAGAAGTTTAGTGTGTTGTGTAAAACGGTTTTAATGTATTTAATTTATTGCTAAAGGCTTAATTTCGTGTATTTCACAATTGTACACATGTTGCTTTGTGTATTTGTGTATTAAGTTTCAGTTTGGAAGCATAAATAAAAGATATTTAAATCTAAGTATACGCTTTCAAGTAACATTAATAATGTTTCATAATATAAATAAATATTGCTGAATCAGATATTTGATAGAATTTAATGCTGAACAAATATTTTTAACCATTTTTATTAAAATATCAAAACAATGCTATTAAAAAACAAACATAACTGATTTGGAAAACAGATAAAAAAACAAACCCACGTTAATTCTCCCGTTCCACTGTTTAACAATCTAAGGTGTCAATATTATTTCTGTTTATCTTTTTAATGATGGTTTTAGTATAAAATAAGCGGTAAATTGCCAGGGATGAGAACTGCCGGCGGCCGCCGCTGCCGCCCGCGTGCCGGCCGGCCGGCCGGCGGCGCGGCCGGCAGATATTTTTAAAAAGGCGGCCTTTTTTTCCCTTTATGCGGCCGTAAAAAAATTTTTAGGCATTTTTTTTCGCTTTATGCGGCCGCAATTGCTTCGCCGCGCGCCGGCACGGCCGCCGTAAATTCGGCCGCCGGCGCGGCCGGCGGCTTTTTTTCTGCCGCTTCTCATCCCTGTAAATTGCATTAAAATCATGTTCAAAAAAACAATTTGAATAATACTTGATAGAATTAAAAATGAGATTTTCCATTTTTGTCTTTGCTGTTATTTCCGCTGCATTCGCAGTTGATGTAAATCAACCATTTTCTGGACATTTTACATATTACAATGACGTTGGATACGGTGCATGTGGAACATCGATAAATGCTAATTCTGAACAACTTGTTGCTGTAAGCCATGAACTATGGGATCCATCAATTGGAAATCCAAATAATGATCCAATCTGTAAAAAATGTTTAAAAGTTGAATACAACGGCAAAAGGTAAGTGAATGCTGTTAGTACATTAATAAAAGCACGAAAAAAATTGACTTTGGAAGCATTCATTTTGAATGATAAACGAAAAATTTGCATTTTTCTTCTTCCTCGTCAAAAACAGTCTTAGTAGGAAATAGGCTATTTGGTAGATTTTTTGTATGGTATAATCTTTTTTTAAGTATTACTGTTCCCGTCAAAGATAAATGTCCTTCATGTCCTCGTGATCACATGGATTTATCATTTCCCGCTTTTCAAGCTTTGGAGAATCCAGATAAGGGAAATGTTTATGGAGCAACTTTTACATTTGTTGACTGCTAATTTTTTAATAAGATTTTTTCACTTTGTCAAGCTATTAAAATAAATTACTTCATGTTCAATATTACTTGTTTACTCAAAAGTAGACTTATTTTATTCATTCTAAAAAATTATAAATTGCTGTAGTAATATGTTGTAATTATTTAAATTGCTACTTATCATTGAAAGCATAAAAGAACAGAACAAAAATTATCTATTTTAGAAAAAGCTAAAAGGCAAATAATAATGTAATAATTCTCACTTTTTTATTATTATCAAGTTGTAAAAATATAAAACAACAGAAGTAATATGAGCAAGAAAAAAAAGATGCAAATCTTAACCAAACATAATTTTGAACAAACCAATATTTAATTTCATATCATTCAGCAAAAATAAACATTTTTTTAACAGTGGATTTCTAAGCGAGGATCACGTTACGCAGTGAAACGCGTATAATCAAATTTTTGAGAAAAAGTTGCAAAAAAGGACTATTTGGCTCTTTCTTTTTTTGCGCCCAAGATAAGATAATAAGCAGTTAATTGTTCTTCTCACTTCGCACTTTCTGCTTTATTGTTTTTTGCTTCTTAAATTGTTTCATATCAGTGATGTTAGACTACAATAAGATTGATTTCTCTTCCATCTACGTTTCTCTTTTTTGGAGTTTCTGATAGTTCATACTTGCATTGATTTGTGACCAACTCGATGTCTGCTTTGTCTATTGAGAAAAATTAACGAATTTCTCTAAGAGACTGTTTTAAGATTACCTTTTAAGACACTCTTTTTTTCCGTTGCAAAACTTTCCCAATACTGCCTGCTGCAACTTTTTTTTTTGACTCATATTTTTTGCTTAATTTTTAGAATACCAAAATTGGTTTTCAAGAATGTTAACGGGTAATACCATTGTATTTATTGCAATCATCTCTTTAAATTTATTTTTGTTTATGAAATGTGAAGAAGATGTTCCAATGTGTGATTCATCAAATTCAGATAATTGGTAATTATATTTTTAAGAAATTAGTTTCCCCTCGAATTTTTTTTTAAACTTTTGTTATCCTAAGAACAGCAGACAATAAACACACAGTTTACATGACCATTTAAATGGGGGGGGGGGGGGGGGGGGGAATATCCCATTTTTCTTTAATCTCGTTGACCAACGCTTTTAAAGATTTTATATTTTTTAGGCAAATTTATTGTAGTGGAAGAATTCTAGAAGCATACAATTATTTTCAAATAACTAATGATTCAAAAGAATATGTTGACATGCCATTAATTTTATCGCCAAGTAATAACTTATCTAAAAATTTGTGTTGAATATAATACCATAATGACCTACTTTAGATGACACAATTGCAAATTTCGAAAAAACATTTGGCGACACACCGCCAGAGAAAATGTCAGAAGAAAAGTTTAAAGATTTTTTGAATCAGCATTTTTTAACCCCTGGACATGAGCTATTAAATTGTACACCTGATGGATGGCAAGATAATCCTGAAAAGCTTATTAGTATTGTTGATTCAGAACTGAGAGAATGGGCATTGCAGCTTAATACAATATGGAAGAAGCTTTGTAAAGAAGTAGGTCATAATGATTAAGTCCAGCCTAGGGTTGTCAATGGAAATTTCCCACTTTTTGTCGGGAAATTTCCCGAAGTGCTAGTTTAATAAAAAAGTTTTTTCACTAAATGTGAGCTAATTTTGTGAAAATAAGGTCTATTTTGAGTTAAAACACCTTAAAAACTGAAAATCGCTTTATTTTCATCCTTGTACGTCCAAATACATGTTTTAAAAATTTTTAACTGGATATGTACCGTAATCCGAAAATTTGAGAATCGGGAAATTTCCCGCCTTTTCTGATTTCCCGGGAAATTAGACCACCCTAGTCCAGCCTTTATAATGACAAAAAGGTGATTTCAGATGGATGCAAAAGTGTTGCTCAATCCAGAAAAATATTCGCTACTGCCACTGAAACATAAATTTATTGCACCAGGTGGTCGATTTCGTGAACCGTATTATTGGGATGCATACTGGATTATCAAAGGATTGATTGCATCTGAATTATACGAAGCCGCAATGCAAATGGCCTACAATTTTGCTCATTTCATTGATACTTATGGTTTTGTTCCTAATGGGGGCAGAGTTTATTATCTTCAAAGGTAAGAATTGGTTATTTTTAAACTATGAGTCATAAAACATCGTGACATTCCATAGATGAAAAAATTAATATTTAGATCTCAGCCACCAATGTTTATTCCGAGCGTGTATGAAATATATGATGCAACACAAAATGCAACATTTGTTGAAGAAATGTTACCATATATGGTAAAAGAATTTGAATATTGGCAGAATAGCAATCATCAATATAATATTACAATTGATAACACTAATTATACTGTTTATCGATATCGGGCACAAAGTAATACTCCTCGTCCAGAGTCATACAAGGAAGACGTTGCAACTGCAGCAGCAGCCAATTTGACTGATAAGGAATCACAACAAAGAATTTGGCGAGACCTTGCATCAGCTGCTGAAACAGGACAAGATTTTTCTACACGATGGTTTGCAGATCAACAAAATCTCGAAACAATTGAAACAACAAATGTTTTGCCAGTTGATTTGAATTCATTTTTGTGTTGGAACATGGATATCCTTTCATATTTATATGATGAAGTTATTAAAGATGATGATGAATCTGAAAAATACCGAAATATTTTAGCCAAACATCGCCGTGCTGTTCATGCTGTATTTTATAATGAAACTGAACAAATGTGGTTAGATTACAATATTCGAACGGGTGCTCATAATCCAACATTTTATGCCACATTATCTACTCCACTATTTACAAATTGCTACAATAGTTTAGATCAAAGCAAAGCAGAAGGTGTTTTTAAATTTTTTAATGTATGTTTTTATTGGTAGTTACAGGTTAAGTAATAATTGTAATTGGTTTTAGCGTTCACATGCATTTGATTACCCAGGTGGAGTACCGCATTCAATGGTACGTGACGTTGATCAACAATGGGATTTTCCAAATGGTTGGGGACATATTAATCATATGGTTATTGAAGGTTTAAGAAAATCAGAAGCTCCTGCTGCCCAAGATGTCGCATTCGCTCTAGCAACAAAATGGGTTCGTGGAAATTATAGAGTTTATAAAGCAACAAAGCATATGTGGGAAAAGGTAGGCGAAATAGTAATCAATACAATGCATATGTGTTGCTGTTGTTTTTTTAGTATGACGTTGTTGGAACAATTCCTGTCCCAGGAAAAGGTGGAGAATATGAAGTTCAGGATGGATTTGGTTGGACAAATGGTGCGATATTGGATTTGCTCGTAACATATGCAGATCGGATTACAGCAGGTAATGATGACAATGGACAAATCACTCCACCAATAAGTACACACACTATTTCTCAAACAGTAACAATTGGCTCCACCGTTTATACGTCTACAAATCATGGAAATCTTCTTTCATTAAATTTCATAATATCATTTGGAACATTTATTCTTCCTATGTTTTTAGCAATATAGTTTTAATAAAAATGGTATGATTTGATCATATAATGCGTTTTCCTAGAAAACAGTTAATGTAGCCTTTTGTTTCACAAAATAATTACAAGTAAACTGTCATTTAAAATTTTTTAAAAAAATATTATTTGAACCATGAACGATGTTAATAAAACCTTTCTGTATGCGATAGACTTTGTTTTCTTTTTTTGGCCTTTTTCTTTTCCTTTTCATTTTTTTCAGCATTCCCCTAAATTATGAAATAAAAATAAACTCAAAGTTCATTGACTAAAAACAAGAGTTAAAGGTTCATCTCCCAAAGTAGACAGAATGAAAGAGAGGAAAAAAAATCTTTATGCGTGAAATCATCAATTTATTTGATTGATGCATACCGATTTTTTGAATCATGTTTTTTATTTTTAAGCAATTAGATTTTATCTGCAAGCAAAAAACATAGATTTATTTCATTATTTATTAACGATTCTGAATGTGTATTTTGGAAAACAGTCTGATTGATCTTTTCATTATAAAAGAAATACTTTTACATCTTTTTAATACTCATGTTTACTGTGGCAACTTGTGAAAAACCTGAGTATTGTAAATATTTTACATCGGCGAGTTTTATTAGGTTTATGAAATGCGGCTGTAAATTTTGGCCGAATTAGTCAGCTCTGTTTTTGGTTTCCTACAATCTGCTTTATCCATATAATTTTCCTAGCTTTTATCGTATACTGTTATTATCGTAGTCGTTTTATTAATTTTTTAACCATTTAGTTTTGCATATTTTTAAGTGCTTTTTTTAGAAATGGGCACTCTTGTTCGTCTCTTTCAAAACAATAAAATTTTTGCACATCGTGCAAGGTTTTTTATGTTAATTCTTGTAACATTGTGTTTGATGTTCAATTGGGCGAATATTTTATCATTTAACTTTACAGTTATTTGTATGGGGCCAAATGGCAAAAGTGCTAATACCAGTGATGTTGTAGAAGAACCAACTGTGGGATATGGCATAGACTTAACATCACGTCAAAAAAGTTTAGCCATGGTTGCTGTTGCAGTTGGCGCATTACTGGCAAATTTCCCCATTATAATTCTGATTAATAAATACGGACCAAGATATTTGTTTACTTGTGTTGGACTGTTAGGTAGGCTTTAACAATTCTTAATAAAATAATTTGACAAATTTTGTTATATTTATTGATTTGCAGGTGCCGCTGCAACTGCTGCAATTCCGTTAGCCATGAAAATGGGATTTACATATTTTTTGATTGCACGTGGATTACAAGGTATCGCATTCGCTGGTGATATGGCAACATTTGGAAGTTTTATGAATTTTTGGACATATTACAAACAGGTGGCATTATTTACTGCAACACTATGCGTATATGTGCAAATTGCACCCATTTTTACAAATCCAGTATCTGGAATGCTCTGTTCTTCATCATTCGGATGGCCGGCAGTTTATTATGTTCATGCAGCAGTCTCTGCAACTTTGTTCCTGACATTCTTGGCATTTTATCGTAATTTTCCAAGGCAACACCCGCTGGTGACTGATGAAGAAAATGAAAAAATCCAACGAGGTGAAGATAAAGATTTATCGGAAACCCAAAAAAATATTCCCTATATGTAAGTATTATTCCCTAAAGCTTAATGAATTAAAGTTAAATTTTAGGGCTATAATGAAATCACCACAAGTTTGGGCGGTTTTTATTGGTGCAATCGGAAATTTTGCTGGAATTAATTTTGTTTATCAATTTTCACCAACTTATTTGAATAAGGTAAGGCTTTTACATCTCATTTTAGTTTTACCAGAATAGCTAAATTTATGAAAATGTTTTTTGCTAAGCTCATTGTGCCACTTCTTTTGCTTTCCAAATCTAAAAAGTTGTTTCCGCAGTTTTTTTGAACAACAAAAAAGCTAGTTATCTTCTTTTTCCATCTGATCTTAATCTCTGCAAAAATAAATATGTTTTTCGGGACAGGAAGAACTAATCTATGAATGTTCATCGACAAATTGTCTGCAACAATGTTTTTTTGATTAAAATCATTTTACTGACAGATTTTGTAAAATAGAAGAAGACTCAAAATCCTATCAACAAAAATTTAATTTGAGAGAATTACTAACTTTAAAAGATTACTGTAATTTATTAGAACGCAAAAAAAGAAACATAAAATCATTTGCATTTTTCAGGTTCAGGGCTATGAAATTCTTGACACTGGTTTTGTTGCAGCTCTACCCCCATTGCTGGAAGCAATTTGCAAGGAGATGGCAGGTGTTGTAAATGATAAAATAACGTTTATTAGTGAAACTGTAAAAACCAAAGTATTCAATACAATTGCATTTTTTTCATTCTCAATGTTTATGATTGCACTTGCTATTATTCCACCAGGAAATGGTTCAATTGCATTAATAGTTTTAACTACTGGAACATGCTTCTTGGGCTTTAATATTGGTGGATTTTATAAATCTGGATCGCTCATTGCAGGTTAGTTGTTTTAATATTATCCACTAGTTTTCTATTTGCTTAACAACTTCTTGTTAATAATATTAAACTTTATTTATGGTGATAGAAAAAGTTCTAACGTTCGAACTTTGCTAATAGCGAATATCAAGGTTTCAAATTTTGATTATTTTATTCATTCATTATTAGGTCCATATGCTCCACTTGTTATGGGGCAAGTTTCAAATGCAATAACAATTATGATTTTGACGGTGCCGTTATATGTGAATCCATTAACGAAAGATAATACCCCAGAACAATGGAAATGGGCATTTTTTGTTACTGCTGGAATTATGATTGCATGCAATATTTTTTATTGTATATTTGCTTCTGGTGAACTATGTCATTGGGCTAAAAAAGAATTTCATGAAAACAAAAATCCTAACAAAAAATCTACATTATCTCAGATAAAAATTGCGCCACATTCCAGTGACATCAGAACAGCTTCATAAAATTTACAAATCAAAGAGAAGTTTTTGCCTTGATTTATCTGGTTATGTCAATTTTTGTTGTTGTCATCTTTTTTGAATTTGTTATAAACATCACATATTTTTTTCAACAACTAAATTTTATTTAGAATAAAGCAAAAAACCATACAAAATTAAATAAATCAAAAGTTATTATAATTTATAAAACATGCACAACAGCTGTTGTAATAAAATTAATTCTTCAAATCAAGTTGATACAGATAAATTTAATGATGAAAAAATTGGTTCACTATCATTTGTTCGTATGCCTGGATTGTGTGAAAATTCTATTACAAGATTTAATACGGCAACAACAATAATAATGAAAGCGAGAAATAATATACTATGAAATTTGTGGAACATTTTACTTACAATGTATTGTTCCTTGAAATGCTAGCTATAGTGTGTTTAAAACATGACAAATGTAAAAATGTTTCACTTGCAAAGTGTATTTGAAGAATGTTGTTAAAATAGCTTTAAACAATGAGGACACATTTTTATGCAAAGCAAACAAAGAGTGATACCCTGTACCTCATTCATGAAAAGATGCGACATAACTTTTTTGTGACAGAAGTTTGTGAGACGTATCTTTCAGCTTACATATTTTTCTTCTGACAGGTGATTCAACATTACACTGTATTTCAGATTCTTTGCTGGCAAAAGGAAAAGATGCATCTTTACCTGATTGTGGAAAAAATCGTCAAAGTAGACGAACCAAGCTTTAAAACTCACATCTTTCGCTCATCACTACTATATTCGTGTTAAATGCAGTGTTTAATAAAATTATTTATTTTTTTCTATGATTTATACCGAACCCAAATAATAAATAAGTATTTTAAGATAGGAACTTATTGACATTGAACATCTCCAGTTGTGGTTTTGCTTATCCAGTCACAATAGTAGCTTATCCTTGTAAAAACTCCTAAAATCAGAAAAATTTGTTAGTGTTTAGATCAACAGCATTTTTACCGTGATTATTAACTTTATTCACATCTCCTTCTATCCCAGTAAATCTCACGGTAGAGCTGATGCCGTACTGAACCCATTGATTCCCGCGAACTACTGCCAATGGTCCACCGCTGTCACCTTGTGTAATTCCTTGCATTTCCCCTCCAGCACATATCTTTGTTAAACTTTGATTTGCATTTCTAAAGCAAAACTCCATATCTCTAATTATTACTGGCACTTCATGGAGTAAACTGGTTCGATTAAACTTTATATTATTCAAAGGAATTCCATCTAAAATTATTAGAACATATGATTATCATAAATTATATCAACAAACCATAGTCATACGTGGATTTAACATTTTCTACTCTATCAAAACGTTTACCAAATCCAGCAAGTGCTGCCATATCACCATTTTTTGCACTAACCGCTTTTTGCAAGCAGATATTTGTAACATTTTTAGAGAATTCAAGAGGTGTAGGAAGTTTAATTAGCATAATATCATTATCCCATTGCTTTACAGTATTGTATTTTTCATGTATGTATGTTTCATTGCTTGTATATGATTTGCCATCAACAATGACTAAAATCAACACCGTTTCTGCCATATTAATTACTTAAAAGGTTTACCTGTAATTGGTCCATAATTTTTATTGCAATGTGCTGCCGAAAGTATCCATTCTTCTCCGATAATCGTTGCAGTACAATATGAAAGTTTGTCTGTGATCTTAACAACAAATGGCCAATCTGTTGGATTACTTACTTTTCCTCCCAAAATCTATAACACATTTTAGGAATTAAAAAACCATATAAAACAACTCTTTTTACCCTAGTCTGGTCAGTTCCATCATATTTTTTTGTATTTTCACTAATGCCACATTGTGGAGAATTGAGAGGTTTACCACAAGTACTAATTAATAGCAAAGCAAAAACAACTAAAGAAGTTATCATTTCCATACGAAAACTTTTAATTTGTTGGAAAAGTTTTTAAAATTTTTTTACAAATTATTTTTCTTTTATACCTATGTTTTTTAGATACATCCCAGATGATTCAGTATTCTGCTTTAACCTTTCTTTTGAAACCACCCACTTAAAACTTGTTCGTTTTTATGACGTTTTTTCGGGTTCTTGTGTTAAGATGCTACTCTCTTTTTTTGCCTTTTTGTATGACAAAAAATAAAATTCTTTTTAAATCAGAGTTATTTGTTTTTGCTTTAGTTTTCAGCCTACTTCATGATAGCGTCGATGAACAAACTGCATACATTTCGACTTTGCTTTTTTTTGAGCTTTGTGTAAAATAATATTAACTAAAAAAATACAACAGCTTGTTTTGAGCATTAAATAAAAAATGGGATATTTTCAAAGGCAGCGTTTAATATGTGTGCAACTTGTTAAATGATCCATTTATCTTTAAAAACCATGTGATATAATTTACTCAAAGAGTTTAAACTTCAACATAAAATTTATTTTGATCGTAAAATTATTGTAATGTAATCTCTGCTTTCATTTTACATCATGCGTATAAAACGAGCTGCGCAAACATGAAAGATGTTCTTTAGCATTCCAGTCGCAAAAAAATTTCAGGAAAACAGGTAAATATTTTAAGAACCATTACGTTGAGATTTGAGACAAAGTATATTTTTTCATCTTTTACTTAAACTACTTTCTAACCAACGAGCTACAATTCTTTTTTTATTTACATTTCAGTAAAGCAACAAAGAAATTTTCGCAATCTAAAGAACTTTGAATTTTTGTTTTTTAGTTTAGCATTAATCGGCTACTTTGATTTTTTCAATTTTTCTTAAATACCTTTTTTCTCCTATTTTCTTTTGTTTCTAATTACAAATGGAAAATAATAATTCTGTCAAAAAAGATAAAAATATTTTTTCTCGCTATCGTGATCCGTGTTACATTGCAGCAGGTGGCCAAGGAAGTGTGATGTAAGTTTCATTTCTGTGGCCATACATTTAACACATTTATTTTTTTAGAAGTGCAACTGACATAGTTTCTAAACGAAAAGTTGCAATAAAAAAGCTTGAGCAACCTTTTGATCATGTTATATCTGCTAAACGAGCTTATCGAGAGTTCGTTTTATTAAAACAAATTAGTCATCAAAATGTAAGCTCTTAATTTATATTATCAGATGAGAATATATTCTTTAGATTGTTAAAATGTTGAATGCTTTCACTTCACATGATAATGTAACAGATTTCACGGACGTGTATTTTGTTATGGAATTCATGGAAGGTGATCTTTCACAACTCCGAAATGTATCATTAGCACATCGGCAGATTTCATATTTAATGTATCAAATGTTTTGCGGGGTTCATCACCTTCATAAATCTGGAATTATTCATCGTGTATGTTTTTGGTTTTAAATTTGAATTTAAGCATTTTTTAATTCTAGGATTTAAAACCATCGAATATTGGAGTCACAAGTCGTTGTGAACTTAAACTTCTTGATTTTGGTTTAGCATGTGTGAAAGATTCACCATTGATGACAGAATACGTTGTAACACGATATTATCGAGCTCCAGAAGTTATAATTGGAGAAAAATATGGTGCAAAAAGTATAAAAATTCATTATTACATAAAAAATTTTTCTGAATAAAAAGCATTTTAGTTGATGTTTGGTCAATGGGATGCATTTTTGCAGAATTAATTTTAAAGAAATTTTTGTTTCCGGGTGAGAATCACATCCATCAATGGACAAAAATTATTCAACTTATTGGAAGTCCAGATTTATCCTTTTATGAAAATCTTCCAAAAAGTTCAAAAAGTTTTCTGCTTAGCTTACCAAAATATCCTTCTCAAGCATGGGAAGACATTTTACCGGATGTAGTATTCCCTTCACCA
This sequence comes from Panagrolaimus sp. LJ2400, assembly GCA_024447215.1. Taxonomy (NCBI): domain Eukaryota; kingdom Metazoa; phylum Nematoda; class Chromadorea; order Rhabditida; family Panagrolaimidae; genus Panagrolaimus; species Panagrolaimus sp. LJ2400. The sequence continues at coordinate 2,350,091 of JAMRYA010000009.1, read as the reverse complement.
TCTGCGTCTCGACCAATTTTAACACGTATTTTACACTTTATCTTCCTTACAGCAAATATTTCAAATTTTTCAGCTGCCAATGCAAGAGATTTAATTTCTAAGATGCTCGTAATTGATCCAAATAATCGCTTAAGCGTTGAAGATGCCTTAAATCATCCATATGTTAATTTATGGAAAGAAACCTCTGAAACTGAAAACATCGCATCAGAAGTTACCACGCTAAACCTCGACGATTACAGCATGGATAAGATTAAAAGTGAATAATATGAAAAAAATTAATCTTAATAATTAATCATCTTTTAGATTTGATATTTACCGAAATCAACGAATGTTATACCCCTGAAATCCCAGAAGAATTGCCTCAACCAAGCCCTCAAGAAGTTGAATCCATCATGTAGTAAACTTATAAAATATTTGTTGTTCTATTTGGCTTAAATAAAAGTTTGAAGAATTATTTAAAAACTTGAGATAATTGTAAGAAATAATATAAAACACTTTAATAATTGTTTTACATATTCAAAAAGAAGAAAATTTCTGCTTCAGTTTACTTGCACATCAATATACTTCGGCTTTGCAATTCTAAAATGAAAAACTATACCATGTGATGGAATTATCTTAATAAAAGCTGTCTTCTTTTGTTTTTGCTGAGAAAAAGAAGTGTAGACATAAGGCATGACTTCAGGTAACAAATTTGTTATGAGATCACTAAAGCTATGGTGTTATTGTACTACTTTTTATCACTGCTTACTTAGATAATTTGAGAAGCTAATAATTGATTCATTCTTTATTTACAAAAATTGAAGACAAACAATTTAAAAAATTAATCAGCAATGAACATAAGTTTTAAAATTATAAACCACAAAATGGTACAACTTTTTGGAACATATACCGAATTCCGTTGGAAATGTATTCAACATATTCTTTTTCATTGCACTGTTCAGCCATAGCGTCATCGAAACATTTGAGGGCTGATGAAACAAACCTATAAAAGATGTGAAATAGGAGAAAACTTTTTTAAAAAAATGTTCTTACTCGCATCCGCCGTTACTGGATGACGATCGCAAATAATTGCATTTGTTGACTAATGCAGCATTGTCAAATTTGCATTGAGTTTTTGCTAAACCGTTTTTTTTTATTTTTTGTGTTATGTGAAAAGATAACTTACAAAAATCTTTATTGTTGCTGCACATGTATTGAGAGAAATATTCAATCAGCAAAAACTCCATACTTTGGCGAGCATTTATTCCAAAGGCATTTGAAAAAGCTAGAGCATTCACACAAGTTTTTTCGTAGTCTCCCAGGCACTTGTTCTTTTCAACAAATGATCTTAATGTTTTTGGATTAAGATATTGTAAAAATAGTTTTAAATAAAGCTCACTTGCAAAAAGTCGGTTGATTCATCGATTGAATTTTTGGATTGCTTACCATTTCCGTGATATTGCTTGAAAACGGTACATCAAGCGATTTTAACATGTTATTGTAGCATCGTTGTAAACCCTAAAATTAATAATAAAACTAATTTTTTATTTTAACACCAGGCTTTAAGCTTACTATGATTCCCCGAGAATCGCATTGTGAAAAAACAACATTGAAAGAAAAGACAGCAAAAATAATAGTTAACAAAAGCTTCATTTTTTAATAAAATAGTGAATACAAATTATTATCAGCAACGCTTAGATAAATACTCCTTGAAATTTTTTAAAGTTTAGCTTTTTTAAAAACGGTAAATTGATTTCTACGGATCGTCATTTCGTTTTTATATAGCATGTTTTAAAAGAAGAGAATCTTGAAAATGTTTGGAATTTGCATTTAAAATAACAGTGAATCATTGTGTTAACGCCTTCTTAATTTTCAGGAAATTTTTCTTACATTTGAAAAACAAAAATCGTCATATTTTTTTAAACTTTCTGTTTAAAAAAATATGAGCAAACAATAAACAGTTCTTTATTTACATTTCTAAAGTTTATCTTTCTAGAGTTCGTGTAACTTTTACAATACCACTGTTTTCATCTTTGTTTTACGTAAACAAATGCTGCTTAAAAGCTTATTTGACGTGTTTGCGAAAGCTATGGCGCCTACAAACTTGATTTAATAATATCTAGTGTTCTCTTTATTCTGATACACTAACTTACACTTATTGTATCTATACACCAGCTTGAATAACTTTTTTATTACAGTACCGAGACTTAAAACTTTTAAGTTTTGCTTAAATCTATTGGCTTTAACAAATAAATGATGTTTCAATTTAAGAATATTTCTAAAACTAAATTTAATGGCTTTTTTAATAATTAAAAATTTAATGAACGCTAAATAAATTTGTTGTAAATTGAATGAACAATTTCTCCTTTGATAATATTCTTTATTTCATTTTTCACTTTGTTAAATTGGAATGTGGAACATATCTTCTAAAAACAAATACTAAACTGAACATCCGGTTTATCGAACCCGTGTTTAGTATTAGATAAATAAAAATACTTGAAATGCTATTTTTTGAACAAAAACGTTCAAAAAATCGTGAACTGAAAATGTGTATTTTTGAAAAACAATTTAATTGTCTCTCAGTACATCATTACTTTTATTAGAATTTATAGTTTATTAAACACATATCGTAAAATATAATAAATAAATATTTTTACGAAAAAAAGCAGAACAAGAAAGCAATTATTATTTACATTTAATTTCTCCAGATGTTTTATCTTCAATCCAGTCACAATATGCACTAACTCTTGTGTAAACTCCTAAAACAATATGGGCGTTTAAGCAATTTCAAGACACTTTTAAACTAACCCATATCGGAAATTTTATTTACATTTTTGGCAACAGCCTTGTAGCTACCATATGATGTAATACCATATTGAACCCATCTGTCATTTCGAACAACAAGTAACGGCCCACCACTATCACCTCGAGTTGTTCCTTGCATTTCCCCGCCTGCGCAAATACGATTTGTTGAAAAAGATTCAAGAGCTTTACAGTAATCCATATTTCGAATCATTAATGGTGTTTCGTGAAGCAATGACGATCCTTTGAAATTTATATCTTGAAGTTTGAGATGTTCTAAAAGTACAGAATTTAGAAAAAATATAGTATAAAAGCTAAAAATGCACCTTTTTCTGTATCACCGATATTTTTAACATTTTCAAATCTTTCACCATATCCAACAACAGCGGCAATATCGCCATTTACTGCAGTGACATTTCGCATTAAACAAACATTTGTAATATCTCTTGTATATCTGATAGGTTGTTTGAGTTTTATAAGCATAATATCGTTAATATTTGTGATTTCTGTGCTTAAATAATTTTCATGACTGATTACACGATCACTTGGATAATTTTGGCCACCAATAATAACTGAAATAATATGCTATGTTCTATATACATATAAAAATGAAATTTACCTGTGATTGGATTATTATCTTCGTTACAATGTGCTGCTGATAGTATCCATTGTTCACCAATAATTGTTGCAGTGCAAAGCCCATCGCCATTATGTATTTGAACAACAAATGGCCAATCTACTGGATTGCTTCTTTTACCGCCCAAAATCTAAAAAATTACAGTTCTAGTGAGTTAGATAAATTTATGCTATGTTAACCTTTGTATTATCTGTTCCATCATAAGTTTTGACGTTTGGGCTGATACCACATTGGCAATTGAAACATGCATCTGCCTCAAAAACTGTTCCAAAAATAATAAATGAAACCACAAGCAAATTTAACATTTTCCTTGAGAAATAAAGAACGCTTTAACAACACTTAAAATAAATGTTTAAAAGTGGCTCTTGATGTTTTATATTTCTTACTCAAGACAAAGTTTTGTGGGCGCATATTTTTTATTTATTTTAAAATGACAAACTTTCTCTGATTTTTTATGCATTCTTGCTTCTTAAACGTAGTCCGTCTTTTAAATAAAAACTTAAAAAATACGATAGTTTAAGAGTTTTTAATAACATCAGCAAACAATTTCTTCAGATGTTTAACTCAGTTGATATTTTACCGGGAAATAAAATGGATGACATCAAACTTCTCGAAAGATGACAGATAAATACATTTTAGCGGCTAATATAAAAAATGAAAAGTATTTTTTGTTATCTGTAGCAAATAACTCATTTATCTTTATTTAAAACTTTTAATGTCATTCCAAAAATTTAGGATTAAATGCAAGCTTACAAACAACAGCATAAAATAGCACAGATAAAAATAAAATATCATTTGAAACATAATCTTTCATGTATAAGCAAGAAATGAATTTTTACTGTGAAAGTTCATTTCTTGTCTCGGCATTTTCGAAATGTTTTTCAACTTGTTCTAAATGATTTTGATGTGAAACAATGGCAGCAAAGCATTTTTTATTATCAAAAATATCAATGAAATATTGATAGACGCTGCCAAATATTTTCTCTGTAGTAGCTTGCCAAACATGTTTAATTTCATATTCGACAGTGCCGCTATCATTTGAAGAAGTTTCATGAAGAAATTCCCAGACAGACATGCTACCAGCGTATGGTGGAAAACTAACACTTCGAATTAAATGAGATATCATGCTTCGTTTTGCAGCTTTAAATAAATTTTCATTTAACCATTTTGAGTTGATAGTTTCAAGTACAACATTTATACATTCTTCGTAAGCTTTTATCAAATCAGCAGCACGATTTATGCTAAGGCTTATTGCGCACTCTTCTAACACAAAAATGTAGGCACCATATGCAAGACCTTTTCTCCGAACATTTGTATAAATTGGACCATCAGCTTGATTGAAGTATTCACATAAAAGTTTTGCATAAACAATTTCAGGAGAGATGTGTTCAAATTTAGCTTCAGAATATTGCCGAAGAAATCCTGATTCATTTGTATTATATGGAATAATAATACTTTTACCTTGATATTGTAAAAAATCGAAAGAATATTTCCAATCACCTTGAAATAGCATTGTTGCTGCTGGTTGAAGTCCATCTGTAATATTCCATTTCAGTGCCGTAGCCATCTTTAATGAATTATCACTTCCAATTAAATGAATATTCATCGGTGAATAGGGTTCGTCTTTTAGCCGGCTAAAAACTTTTCGGCTAATTTGCCGGCTAATTAGCCGGCAAATATCTAATTTTCGGATTTAGTCATTTTTTCACCCAAAAATTTTTTCTCGTTGATTTTGCTTAACTATGTTTAAAACTTATTTAAAATAATAAGACTTAAATAAAAAATGTATTTAATTCAATTACAAAAATTTTTTGACAAAAAATACTCGATTTTAAAAATCACCGAAAAATTTTCCGTTAAAAAATTATCAAAAACAACCATAATTGATTACCAATCAGTTAATACAGACAAAAATTTAGTGTTTCTGAAGTTTTTAACATATAGATTCTTTAAAATTTTTGCAAATAACAGTATTTTATCAATCGGCTAATAAAAATCCTCGGCTATTAGCCGGCTAATTTGCCGGCTAAAATAGACGTATGAACCCTGTCGGTGAACTAATAACTGTTTTAGATATTTCATTTAAAACATCAACAATTTTATTGCCATCACAATTATTAGAAACGTAATCAGCAATTTCTTGATAAAATTTTCCATGTGTTAGCATCGAGTAGGATTTTGTATTAGAAAATTTTGAAGAAATCATGTATGTAGCTAATTCACTTGCAATTGTGGCGCCATTTTGTTTGAGTTGTGTAGCACCAGAAGCCAAACGTTTTGCAACAATGGCTATTCGAGTGTTATCAAAGATAATATCTTTCAAAAGAATTTGCATCCATTTTGAAACATTGGAATATTTTTCTGGTAAAACAATAAAGCCAAAACAAAGAAATTCAGTATAAGAGTTCAAATAAACATCATAGGATATAAAGTCATTTTTGAGCTTTTCATAGTTTTTTCACCAATTTTAACATCCGAAGAGAAGATTAGCTGTGTATAAAGGTTAATAAATGATCGATGCTTTGCAGAAATTTCTCGAAGATCGAACATAACAATAACTTCAAGAAATTTTGAATCAATTTTATGACAAACTACTGGATCCATAGAACTGTTGTAGCTAATTGTTTTTTCAACATTGATTACTTTCAAATCAATACTATCAACAATAAAGCCATCAAGGGCATCAGATGGCGGTAAAGCAGTTGCATTCTTTGTAATAGCATACTGTAAATCATCACCGCACTTTTTTAATCCATCCGCCCCTAATCGTGCAATTTGTTCTTTAATGCGATCCTTTTCTTTTTGAGAAATATCATTTTAATCAATTTCATTTAAGCGGAACTGTAAATAAGGAACATTATCAGTATCGAAAGCAACTCCTGGAGCATATGAAGGATACATGCTGAATATATTATAATAGCAGTTAGTAAAATCTCCTTCTAATCCAAGTTCAATATGTTCAATGCTTTTATTGATTAAAATTTTCATACGTTCCATATCTATTTTTGTTTCTCGTCTTACCGCAAGTGGAACACTTTTAAATAATTTTTCATCGTTGAGAAACTTTTGTTTTACACCATAAAAGCAAAACTGAAACTGCAGTCGGGGTCTTTCATGATATCCATATGAAACATTGTTACAAATTGGATCTTTAATTTGTGTAAAGCGTTGCTGTAGAGGGCTATCAATACTTGAACAAAAATATGCAAATAAATATGGTAATGAATATGAATGTCGCGAAGAATCGCGAAGGAAGAAAGAATGAAAGAAATTAACATATCTCTTTTGTATAGCAACCTCATTTTCTCTATATAAGCTTTGTTTGTATTGTATTTTGTTGTCTTTTGTATCATTCATCTCCATCATGTGAAGTCGTCAATAAACTATCTCTCTTGTTATGTTTCTTCGTAACAATGAATCAGGAGAAGAAAAAGCCGGTCCTTGCCAAGTAATATAAACATTTCCAATTGTTTCATCTTCAGCAGGATATTGAATATGTTCAAGCTTACAGGGAAAATATTCAGGCATAGCAACAGTGTCAAATGGACGGATTTTGGCTGGAGTTTGTTGAATGTTCGCTTCAAAAGCTGATAAAATATTTATAACCTTTCTTTCATCAACATTTCCAACAATTGTTAAAATCATATTTGAAGGGTGATAAAATTCTTTATGAAAAGCTTTTACTCGTTCCAACGAACAAAGATCACGAATAGCTGACAAAGAGCAACCACAATTCATTCGGAAGGGATGACCTTCTGGAAAAGTTAAACGACGTCCAGCAAAACTCATCACTTCTGCCATATTATTTTCTCTGCCTTGCATTTCTGCATAAACAACTGTGGAGTATGGCGGCATCACGTCCTTCTCCGTTTATATGATGTATTTCAGTCATATACTTTTCAGGAGTAAGCAAAGGAAAAAATAAATGATCAAGATAAACTGGTAAAATTTTAAAAAATCCTTCTTCTCCGATGGTACCAAAAGAATATGCGGTATGAACTTCTTCAGTATATGCATCAATATTAGATACAAAACATTGGTGTGCGATATTATCCAAGAAACCACTATAAGGATAATTTTGATTACCATGAAATATTAGATGTTCCAAAGTATGTGGAAGACCATCTTCGCTTGTCGCTTTTGTTGCTAAAAATAAGTGTTATCACTTTATAAACTAAAAAAACTTAAATAAATTTACCAAATGTAAACCATCCATTTATAATTGGACCTGGTTGTTCAGCAAATGCAACACGCATTCCGCTTAATCTTGATCGGTAAAGGGAAACATTAAAACGTTTGTTTGACTGCAGCGTACATATTTCTAAAAAATTACTCTCATCCATTTTTGGTGACAGATATGGAAGAAGATGGAATTCACTCTAAAAATTTATATGTGTTAATCCATTTTGAAAAAACTATTAAAGATTTTTTTAAAAGAACTTTGAAAATAAAAAAAATATTTCTTTGGAAAATAAATGAAAAAAGCAAAAATACAGCGCGCAAGGAGAAAGAGTTGTGGAGCGTGATATCGCGCAATACCTGGACAGTGCTTAAATAACTTTGCACATGTTTAACAATAAAAGCTCTTACTTCATTTTCATTAGTAGACATTTTTTTGCAAAAACGTCCTACGAAATAGAGAAAAAACTTAACAAATCTATCTATTGGATTTGATCTTCAAACATTCTTTCGTGCTTTAAGTCGCAACACTTTCTTAAGCATATAAGCACGGATAAAATGCCAAAATAATTAAAGTAAAAAAATGCTTAGTACTAAACTTGGCTCAAATAACAATGCAACTTGGATCTGCATTTATGGGCGATTACAAGGAGACAAAAATTGTAGAGAAAGCTCGTATATCAAAGATAAATCATTTATATGCTCAATGCTGCTAGCTTTTCACGCTTTAAAGAACAAACATTGAATGAACGCAAGCCATTGCTCTTTTATTTAAGAAAAGCAAGATAGATGAATAAGATAAAAAATCAGTATGATTTTATTCTCAAACGTTTATTTATCGTGCAACACAAACTATAGCATAAACAATATTTATTTATTCTAAGAAAATTAGAAAACATAAAAATTATTCGTTGGAATGTGTCGGAAATTGAGTTGTTGAAATTTTGTAAGGAGAAGAATCTTCTGAAATATTTGAATGTGGAAGAGACGGAATCGTTGAAATAAAATAATTTCGAGCTTTTAAAACAATGGTAAATGCAAAAATAGTATAAATTGTTACAAGTAATGCAATAGCTGCACAAACAAAATATGCAATTCGAATAGCTGAAATATTTTTTTACATCATGGTTTTTTGTGTTTTAAACATGTCATACCGAGTAAAGCTTTTTCTAAATCGCCATTTGTTTCTTTGGCATATGCAGTCACAAGATCGGCAGGGGCAACGCTTCCGACAATAATAAAAGCAACAAGTATAAACATATTAAAAACGATATTAATAGCCTAAAAATATCTACTTATTGTACGTTTTCATAAGAAATTTTTTACCAAAAAAGCTGTTGCTGGAAGCAAGTATTCGGAACGCTCTAATCGTATCCCAAATAAAACAAAAATATAAATTAAAATTGTAAAGACAGCTATTGGAATATAGAACCATAAAAATAGTACTGAAACTACTGATAGTACCGCCAAAATAATTCCAGTAACAGAAATAATAGTTGCACATGTCTAAAGATTACAGTAATAAGATGTAATATTGTTACTTAAAAGCTTACTTTAACATGTAAACAACAACAATTATTATTGCTTCCCATTTTCAGCTATTAAAAAGTTCAAACTTATTTTAAAACAGAAGATAACTAGAATTTAATAATATTCTTGGTTAGCTATCACTTCTTTCCACTAAATATTCCAGTTCCTTCCTAGCTTCCTTGAGCTTTTTGCTAAGTGTTTAAAAAGCAATGACTAATTTTTTTAAAATCGAAAATGCTGAAAAAATCTAAGAATATTTTTTCTATGTAGTTCTCATTCGCCACTGTTTAAAAACATGTATCTCTAGTTTAAACATTTTTTGTTGGTTAAAAAGTGTGTAGGCTGAACAAGACAAACATTTTTTGTAAGTGGAAAAAAAATAAAAGAACTTCATTTATTCAACTTAAAAAATGCGTTTTTTACTTCGAAACTTTGGAATCACAAGCAAGAGAAAAGTCTAATGTTCCTTTTCCATGTTTTAACTGAAATATGTAAAAGAAAGCATTGAGTATTACATAATAGCATTATAGTCTGTAAAGTTGGAAACGTTTACTTCAAATTCAGTTTTCCATAGTATTATTATATAACTAGTTTTATCATCATCTGTCACTTCTGCATCACTCGATCATAATCACTTGTATACAATTTTCACTTGATAGATGTAATAACTGTATTTCTCTTTAAAAAATGCGGAGAAAATTACACAATAAAAAAATAAACAAAGTTTGATTCATTTTTAAGAATCAAATTTTTGAGAATTCTTTTTGTCAGAACAACAACGTATATTTTAATTGTGGGTTAAAGTAAAATTGTTTTTAAAGCAAACATACTTTGAGTTCTTTAGTTCTAACTACATTTTCACCCAAAAACTGATGAATCATTGAAGAAAAGTACTTCTATAAAAAGATGATATATATTCTTCCATCTGTTGTCATTTGAAAACAGCAAAAATGAAAAGAAGTAACATCATTTTATTTACTGTAATTATTTCATCAGTTCATGGCTTTTATTTAAGGGATTCTTCCGCTTTAATGCAACACCTGAATTATAGAAGACAAGCTGTTGATGAATCTAAAATTAAATTTACATGTGGTGTTAGTGATTTTCAAGGTGCCAAGCTTAGTGACAGTAAGTTTTCTTTGTCGTTTTTGAAGATTATTTTTGAGAATAACAATTAGGCTCTTACGCATTAAAACTTTCCCACTGCATTTTCTAAAAGCACAATTCATCATAATAAAAACAAAATTTATTTTTTAGCTGTTCCATGGCTGAAAGAAAAAGTTACATACATGGTATTAATAGAATCGAAGAAACTACCAAAAGATATTGTACGGTAAGCTGATACTTCTTTAAGAGATTATTTTTAATTATCTAAATGACTGCTTTAGGAAAATACTTCGACAAGCATTTGATACATGGTCAGCAGAAATTCCTCGGGACTTCACTGAAGTCACTGATGAAGGTTCTGCTAACATTAAAATAAAATTTGTAATTGGAGATCATGGTGACACTGCGCCATTTGAGAAGAATAGCAACGTATATGCCCATGCAGATCCATCGGGGGTATTACATTTTAACGATGACATAGTGTGGAAAGCATATTCAAATAATGAGAAAATTCAAATGAAAGAAATTGACATTTTTTGGGTTGCTCTTCATGAATTAGGACATGTTTTGGGTTTGGCGCATAACGTAAAAGTCCCAAAATCAATAATGGAAACTATATACAGCAGCCCAGTTGATGAAAGGGGACTTTACCGTGAACCAAGATTGATACCCGCTGATGTTGACGATATCAGAGAAATCTATGGCGCAAGAATTGGAAAGTAACAAAAATATTTTAAAAATTTCATATCTCATATTGGCAAAATACTGGTAACAAAAAATTAATTATGTTTTACGAAAACGCTTTAAAAATGTATTATACTGCTGTTTATATAATTGCGTAAATAAATAATTTATTTTCTAAATAATCTTGTTGGATTACGGTCATTCTTTTTTATTGCAAATTGGGGATGTTTAAATGACTCAAGTATTTGAATGCAAAAAAAATTAATTGCTTTAAACAAATTTTTTAGCCTTATTGATGGACATATAATTAAGAAGATAATAAAAAAATCTGTCATCCTTAGCTTTAAATTTCTTTCTAAATTAGCACTTCCTTTTTTCCTATAGGAATAAAGTCTTCATGGATTTCTGCTGTTTTTGAAATTTAAATGTAAATGAACAATTTTTTAGCAAAGCAATCAGTTAATATCTTTGTTTTAAATAAAACAAAAAATAAAAAAAAATTGGTTCATTGTAATGTACAAATAAAGTTTTTAAAGCAATAAGTTAATATAATACACGTTTTTAAAGAGTTCCCATTAGAAATTCATCTTGCTTTTTTGTAATTTTGCTACTGGTTTTGAGCCAGCAAGTTCCGCCATTATGACTACTCCAAACAAAAGCTTCACATTCTTTAGTTATTCGACAAAAGCCACAACAATGTTGAGGTTGTCCAGGTTTGCTTGCAAGATTGTTCCCCGGTATATCTGTATTGTCTTTATATTCAGAACATTCTAAAAATTAAATATTTGATTGATCATTATTTCAGCATTATGATGTAAAAACTACCTGCAACTGTGCCATTTCTGTTTTGTCTATCTGTTCTTGCACCATATATTTTTCTAATATTTTCAATATCAACAGGATCTAGCTTTGGTCGTAGATAATACCCTCTTGAATCAACAGAATTTTTATAATTTTCTCGCATTATTGAAACTGGTGCCAAGGAATTATGTTCTAATCCCAAGACATGGCCTAATTCATGAAGTGCAACCCAATAAAAATCAATAGCAGCTGGTTCAATCTTATCATTATTTTCATATGCTTTCCAAATTGTGTCATCATTAAAATGCAAAATTCCAGAAGTATCAGCGTGGGCATACATAATTCGATTTTTTACAAATGGTTGTGTATCGCCATGGCTTCCAGTTACAAATTTTATTTTAATGTTAGCAGAGCCTTCATCTTCAACTTCAACGAATTCACGAGGAATTTGTGCTGACCATGTATCAAATGCTTCACGCAGATTCTTTCTATAAAAACAAAATGTGTAATGTGTTAACAACGCTTTCAAAAAAGTTGCTTACTGTACATTTTTCTGCGATAAAACGTTTGATCCTTGTAAAACCGCATATGTAATTTTATCTTTGGGCCATGGAATTGCTAAAAATATTTATTTTAACATTTTTGATAAATTTATCAATGTTTTTAATTAATTAAAATAATAATGATGAATTTCAAAAAAACTTACTATTATTAAGATTATTTTTTTGAAAGTCATCAATTTGGTTTTTAGCATCTGACCGCTTCTGCCTATTTCTGAGATCTGATAAAGGGGAACCATGAGTTGATAATAAAATAGAGACGATAACAAAAATAATAGCCTTCATTTATGATTGTTACAATGAGATGAGCTTAGTGTTTTTTGAACATGCTGGAATGAAGCATTTATATATTTGCTTGCGCAGTTTGATTAAACTCAAATTTTGTAGCACAATTTTTCAAATGATTCAAAATATGTCAGTGCGGAGTTTATTTACACAGCGACTTTTGTTTGATAAATTTTTCTGGCTCAAATTTTTTATTGTTTTTACTTTTAAAAAATTTTTGTTTGATATTTTGATTTTACTACGCATTTTTTAAATACCACCGTTTCAAATTGACGTTATAAGAGAATTTGCACTCTTCTCTTTTTAAAATATGTTCAAAGTCTTTTTAAAAATACTTTTGTGAGAGGTATCTTCATGATTCAAAGTCAAATACATTACAAATAAAAGCTACTGTAATGCATTAGAATGATTCATCTGATTTTTGTAGTTATTAACTTTACGCTTTAATCTTACTCAATAATAAGTTTGCTTACATTCTTTAGAATACCAACTTGTTATTTATTAAAAATATTGACATAATGAGCAATATAAAACACATATAACTGCTTTATTTACAAAGGTGCTAAAAACTATGAGTAACAAAAAAAAAGAATCAACGTTTAACAGAATAAGTATGTTGCCAAATTTCAACAAAGCAAACGGAACTGTGAAAACGGAAAAATATTGTTAAAGGACTAAAAATGCGTACTAGAAAAACCCAATTTTGTTCACCATAAAAGCTTAGAATGCTTTCATATGTCCCCACTTTATCCGAAATAAATAAATTATAAATAAACATTGCAATATTTAGGATAATTAAAAATGTAATTGATTGTTTTCCAGGTTGTTCATTGGAATCTCTTGTTCTCAATTTTGAAGCAAAACATATAATAAAACATTGAAAAGCTGATTGAATAATTTGAATAATGTGTGAAGCTGTTAATACAACAGATAATGACTGCCATTCATGAACAGAATAAATACCCTAAAGTTATTGACACGTTAGAACTGTTTTTCATTACATAATTTTTGGGTTTCTGCAAATTACCATGGAGTTTTTTATCGAAAAAATAACAAAATAACTTTTTGTGTTAGCAGTCATATTTTGAAGAACAAAATAGTTATTCATTACTTCAAAAACAATTCATCTAGAGTTTATCGTGTAATTTATAAATTTTTTTCATAGCCTTTACAATCATTTGGTGCTTTAATTTCTGTTAATTCAATGTCTAGAAACTTCTATAAATGCAAAAAAAACTGAACTGAATAGACTTTTTGTAAAAAAAACATGCGATATTTACCGGAAAGAAAGCTTATGATAAGCATCTTTACTCCATCTGCCCTTTTTCATTATTTTTTTCATTATAATCTTTTACCGCTTAAAACTCTTATCTTACAAAGCAAAGAATAAAAACTTTGTTTTCCCAGTTTCTGTGTTATTTCTTTGTCTTATATGCGCATTCAAGATGGCTGCTTTAACATATTTTGCTCTTGCAGCTTTAGTCATTGGATTTGCCACAGCTGAACAATCATGTACAGCTGTTGATCTAGTTGCAAATTTTATTGTTGGAAATCAAACTGTTTTTCAATGGAATGCAACCCTCCGAGCTGATAGCGGTAAAAAAGGTGTTACATTAGTTACAGTAGAAAACGAAGCTTCAACTTCGAAAGATTCTTCCAAATATCATTTATCAAAAGATTCCAAAGCAAAAGCTTCTATCAATGGACATGCTATGATTCCATGCAGCAGTAATACTAAAGCAGCAGGGTGCAGTTGGTCAACAACAAATTCAACCTTTAATCTTGCTCTCCCTGTCGTTATTGATGGAAACAGTGGTGATGCACAAATATTTGAAGGTGTTGTAGATGAAAATTCTATTAGCTTAGCATGGGGACCAGTTCTTCAAGAAGGCAATAAATGTAATCAAGACGGAGAAGGAAGTAAGAATTTTTAAACTAGATTAAAACATGCATCCTAAAAATCAACCAATAATATTTCAGCTAATACATTCCCTAATGTTCAAATTCAAGTTGAACAATGTTGTTCCACATTTGCCACTGTAAAACCGCCACCAAGTTCAGTTCCCACATGCAAAAGATTCCGATCCCGTGCAATTATTCGTGAAAAAGATTTCAGCATTTATGCAACTGTTAATACAACGATATTCCCAAATATGATGTCCCTTGATGTTACATCAGATTATACGGGTCCATCAGGATCAAGTTTAGATATCTCTGCAAATGGATATTATACAATGTGTATGACTCACACTGATACAACTTCATCATGCTCATTCCCATTAGTAATGAGGGATTCAAAATATTTATTTTTGATTCAAATTCATGGAGGTGAAAAAGCTTCTGGATGGAACTATGCTTTAAGTGCTGGAAGGTTTGTTATCCGAAATAAGGAAATACTTATGGAAGAAGGAGTCGGATTTACACAAAATAATGATTGCTTCTATACCTCTGTTACCTATGATGATGGAAAAATGGGAACTACTGAACTCTGTTGCAAAGAATTTGCATAACTTTTTTGTAACCAAATAAATTTTGACATTGTTTTTGAAAGAAAAGTTCACATTTCTGTAAAATTAAATGTTCAAACAACATCTGCTAAAAAGCTTAACAATATACTAATACTCTTAATTTAAACAAGTAAACAAATGTATTGTTTGTAAAGCACATGTCTGTTACGGAAAGAACATAATAAAACTAACCATTAAGCCAGCAATTGAAAATGCAAATTCACCAATTAATCCAATGGCTAATAAAATTATATCCAATAGTTGCTAGAATTCTATTTATATTATTGTACAATATTATGAACAATAACTAACTTGATTAGCATGAAATTCATCCGTCTCATGATTAACGTACTTCAATGATTTCATTCTCCAAATAGCAGAAGCACAAGCAAGAATGCCAAAAAAGTTCTAAAAATTAAAATTTTTGCATCACTGTTTTACTAATATTCATTAATATTAGCATCTTCTAATCTAAATTAATTTAAAAAAATATACTTACTTGAACTATATCGGTATAACTAAAAATCCTTGCAGAAACGTAATGTTTATTTTTATAGCAATAAACATAAAAAACTACCATCGAAGCTATCGTGAAAATTGACAAAGCAGAACCAATTCCAAGTCCTTAAAATGAAGAGCTAGAATGGTTATGCAAAAATGGAATTTTTACCAAAAATTTGCTTTAGCAAAATTTTGCGATCACTGCATTTATGCTGTTGTAGATGGTTTACTTCATTTTTGTGTTCTTTTCCAAGATTACGCCAAACAATAAACATCACAGCTGCTGCAATTAATGAGTATTCAACGACTGCACTGTAGAAAATTTTCGTAAAACTTCCTTAAAAATTTTCTTTTTTTAGTGTTAAAAATACATTTCAAACAAGGAACATACCAAGAATGCCTTCAACTCCTTGACATTCTGTATCATCATATGAATAATTTTCAATCATTTCTTCTACAGCATCGTTAAATCTATCATCGATTTCATCATGTGAATAACTATAAGTAGTCGACGTATAACTCAGAATTTTATGGTTTTTATAATTCTTTCTGCAAAGTTAAAAA
Source organism: Panagrolaimus sp. LJ2400 (assembly GCA_024447215.1). Lineage (NCBI taxonomy): Eukaryota > Metazoa > Nematoda > Chromadorea > Rhabditida > Panagrolaimidae > Panagrolaimus > Panagrolaimus sp. LJ2400. The sequence goes on along the minus strand of JAMRYA010000009.1, from coordinate 2,333,955 downwards.
AATGTTATTAAAAATGAAAAAGGTAATTTTTACGCAATAGTTTTTTGTGTTGATCGATTTTTGGCAAATAGAAATTGAAACCATGTAATTAAATTTGCAGCTACAAGATGCATTGTACCAAAAGATGAAATAATAAAGTTTTTATCATTAAACATCTTGAAAATGTTTTTTAAATTATCATTAATTTTATTAAATAAACAAACCGTTGAATTGTAAAATAATAAATGCGTTTGAATTAATGTGAAAACAATTGCACAAATGTCCAGAAGCCTTGATGTACCAATATAGATAGAAAATCCATAATAAACACATGTAAAAAGTGCAAAAACTAAAATTATTTATGCGCGCATTAATCAGTTCAAAAATATGGCATCCGGAAGCTGTTTTTAAAAAGCAGAGAAAGCTTCTTACCAACAGCGCCCAAACGAATATATGAGCTTCCAACATGTGGTAAATGAATATTATTATTGTCATTATGTGAACATTTTTTCTTCAAAAAAGTAGCATAATTGTATAATAAATATATGAATGATAGGATGTAAGTATAAAGGTTAAAAATTAATGAATTTATATTTATACGTTGTAGACTCTCTTTGTCCTTTTTATCAATCAGCCAAGCAGATAGCTCCAAAACGCATGCATAAATGACTAATAATATCAAATAAAATGACGTTGCTAAAGTGATGACATATTTTCTAAAAAAAATGTGTAAAAAAAATATACTTTAAATCTTGATTCTTACTTTTTGGCCTCCATTTTATAGTTATGTTCATTCGTTTGCAATGCATCATAAATTTTCGACTGAGAAGTCTGTTCTTCCACATTATCTCCCTTTACGTTAACATTAAAAATATCCTGAATAGGCTGAACTTTACGTGTCATAATAAACGTATTGTTAAAACAATAACACCGCCTATAAAAAATCTCTATTCAAAAAAAAATAAAAAAAATAGATCAAAGTAAAATACTGGCAAATTCTAACAGTTTTTGAACTCAACGGCTATTTAAAAAATTGGAAAGCACAGTTTTAATTAAATTTTTTCGCAGTTATTTCACTTTTAAGTAGCTTTCAGTTAAAATCACTTTTTAAATTTTAGTGTGTCAGTTTGCTTTAAATTTTGTAATTTAGAAAATAAATAAACAACAGTGGCATGTCAAAATTTTTGTTGATCGCATTTAGTATCATTCATCTTTTTGTTTGTTTTAAAGCAATGTCTGTTAAAACTACCGTTAATAAATAGAACACACAAAGGGTTTAAGCGAAATCATGTTCAAACCACAGAGAAAGTTAAAAAGTATAGCATGATAAACATTTGTAAGCCTTTATACAAAAACAAAAAAAGAATTTTAAAACTAAAACATGTGCTTGCTTTTCAGATTATTTTGTTAAAGCACATTTGATCTTGAAATTTATAAAAACACTAATAAATTTTTTTCTATTTCTGTGAAAAAGATTAAGTGATACGCGTTAAAATAAATAAAAGTTTGATATTGGTAAATTAACAATATTAAGCGGTTTGTTCACAACGCTGACAAAGTTCATGAAGGAAGCCATTAACCAAAAAAATTAATTTTACCTATTACATTTACATTGTTTTTTCTTCTCCGCTCCTTCGATTGCAACCATGTCTGTTAAAACTACCGTTAATAAATATAACACACATTCTTCTGTTTTTATTTATTATTTTTCACCGCTTTTCAAATATCAGGTTGTTCGATAAGTCCGTTCCGCGATATTTGTTGTTGTATTTTTAATAGTAGGAGGGCAATCAAAATGAGGTCCTTTGTAATGGGTAAGCCCATGACTTAGGCTTCTGATGATAATAAAATATTGGGGTCACCGGGGATACTGTAGGTATACGGTAGTCTCGAACGAATTCGGATTTTTGATAAAAATGAGCAATTATGAAACGGGAAAAAGTTGGAAATGACTAAAGATGACGTTTAAAGACTATCTCCATCATATCCAAAAACTTTCAGATGGAATTTTGCCTCAGGGCAATATGCAAATTTTCGAGGTCGAATAATTTGCATATTTTCAAAAAAAAAAAAAAAAAAAATGGCAGAAAGGGGTTGTAAATAGTCCTGTAAGTCCCCCACAATCAAGTTTGGTCGAAATTATAGCTCTAAAACATTTTTTTATAGCAAAGAATAACATTGAGTAGCAGACGATGGTATAATTTGCTATGAAAAAATGTTTTAAAGCCATAATTCTACCGTATACCTACAGTATCCCCGGTGACCCCAATATTTTATTATCATCAGAAGCCTAAGTCATGGGCTTACCCATTACAAAGGACCTCATTTTGATTGCCCTCCTACTATTAAAAATACAACAACAAATATCGCGGAACGGACTTATCGAACAACCTGATACAAAAGTTTTAATTTTGGTAAAGTAAAATGTAAAAAAGTGTAATGATTATTTCATTAATAACAAAAAATTTATGGTTTTACAATAGAGAAATTACAGAACATAGTTTATAATTTAATAAAATTGCTTATTGCTTAAGAGGTTTGTATTAGAATAGCAATGCTAAAACAATTGAAAGCAAAATTAGACCGAGAACCAAAGGTTTTGATGCACTATTTGTAGCATTTGGATTCAAACTTTGATCATTACACAAATCTTTATCGTTACAGCAGTAATATTGTCCGGTTACGCCAGATGCACTCAAAGTTGTTGTTCCAGGTGCCTAAAATTTATGTTTATCGAAATATGAAATCTTTTAAAAGCATAACTCACAGTGCAATTACTTGGTAGACCACTGCCGTCAGGAGCTTTCATTCCTTCAACACATCCTTGGAACTTGAAGGCGTTGTTGCTAACTACGCAGTCCACTTTTATACAATAATCAATACCCGTGGTACATGTTGCGTTTGGCATAGTAACATTACCAAGACTAGAAAGGCATACACGCCCTTCTATAACCGTAATGAAACAAACTGCAAAAATAAAAATCAAAAGTTTCATCTTCAACTAAAATTGTGAATATGTATAATTTTGCTGTATTGATTTGCTTTTATATAAGCTCTTAACGAAATTTTCTTTATCAATGATATAATCAAAAATGTTTTTCACTTTTCTATAGATTACAACATCAGCAAACAAAAACGTATTGACAAAGAATGGGGTGAATCAAAAAGAGATTAAAAACCAAGCCTTTTTTATGGAATTCAAGGCGTGGCTAAATAAAAAAAAAATAGAAAAGGCAGTTTTTATCGAAAAAAAGAAATTATGATTTCTCATGTTTTTCTTCGATAAATTTAGCAAAGATTAAAAATTTATATTTAGATATAACAATACATCGGCAAAAAACATATCAAGCATATACTTTAACATTTTCAATACTTTTTCATTAAAAGCTTATTTGACAAAAAAACAAATATTAGCCAAGCATTAAAGAAAAGCTTAAAAGACACTGTTAGAAAAAATATAATTTGCGACGTTAATTAAAATAATCGCAATGATGATGCATTCACCAATCATTCTTGTTGCAGTGTTATCATTTGGGCTGAAATGATAAAAATTAGTTGTGTTCTCATCATTAAAATTTTCTTTTTAAAGAAAACAACATCTTTAAACAATAAATTTATCTTAAAAAATAAATAAGGCATCTAATATTAGATATACATTTTAAATTTTCAAACCTTGGTGTCGTATATTTCGTAACAGGATATATATCATCGCCAGTGTTACACATATTTGTATCACAACAAATTCTTTTACCTTTGATGTTATCTAAATTAATTACAGTTGTGCCATATCCCTAAAACATACGTAAAATTTAGTGTCTGTAAAACTGCATTGTTTTCAGGGCTGTGCAATAGCCGTAGCTTTAAATCCCCAGATCTTTTTATTTACTTAACCAACAGTTACAAAAATTTTCATATCTGCTTAAAATAACTACTTGAAGCTATACAAAAAATTTCATGAGCATCTAAGGGTTCAATCAAAAGATCCACAACCGGCTATTGCCCAGCCCTGATTGTTTTTACTTCACAATTAAACAGTTTGCCACCAATAAAAGGAAGAACTTGAGATGCACATCCTTGATCAACGCGGGTAGCACCATTTTGAGTATAAGTGATGTAAATGCAGAGTGTTTCATTAGCAGGACATGTAACTTCCCTTTTGGAAATGCATTTTAAGCCAGCAAGAAACTCAAAGGAATAAGCAAATGCTGCAACGAAAATCAAAAACTTCATTTTAAAATAATGCTGAATAGCTTTTAGAGAGAGAATTTATGCATATTTTATAAAGGCATGCTAAGCTTTCTTATCAACCACTTGTGTTAGTAAAAAAGATTTTCATGGTGCAGAACGTCAGTTTTGGATTTCAGACCTTACGAAAAAAAGGTGCAGCAAACACTCAAATATACATCATAATATTTGTTCTTTCTTTTTTTTCATATCTAAATGCTTAAACGTCAAACGTCATTATTTGAAACAACATTTTTAGGAATGCAGTATATAGCTTTCATTTTTCATTTATAGTTCTGATTTTTAATAAATAATTTCATGAATTCATGATTCGAAAACTGTGGTCACATTTTGTTTTTGCTTATACCACCATAAAACAAATATTCCACTTTTTAGCTATAGCTGATTTGTATACAAAGTTTATGACTCAAAAATGTTCAATAAATTTTCGTTTGATAAAATCACATATGCCGTAAGCCTTTTTAATAAAAGCAGAACGAACTGTTTTGATGCATTTTGTCTTACCTTTCTTTACTTTCGAACACAGAAGGAAATAGTTTTTGATGTACAATGGGTGAACGGCAAAAATGCAAAAAAAATATTTATCTGATCGATATTTCTTTCACCTAAAGCAGTTGTTTACAAAAGTTAAATCAAATTTTTGTACAATAAAATTGACCTTCAAAAAAATTAACAAAATGAACACTATTTTACAACGACCAAAACAACAACAACATGAATACTGGTTTTTAACTTTTTTTTGCGTAGCAGTTGTTCCAGTTTTGGTAGTCCAGACTATCTATCCATTTAAAACAGTAATTTTTTTATACTTATGTCAATCAGTGATCTTTTATAACTAAATAACTGTTTTGACCAATTATTCTCAAAAATAAATTGATTTAATTTGTTGTTGAATTTATCAGTTTAGAAAATGAATATTTTACTCAGGATAATTCATTTATTGATTCTTTTTAACTTGGGGTATTCTGAATGTGATCAACGAAGTGAGAAGGTTAGTTATAAATTTGCAAAAAAAAGTTAAATATCAGATTCATAGGGTATCAAAGAGTGTTACGACAAATTCTTTGAAGCTTTAAATTTTAAAGTTGTTCAAGCAGATGAAACCATAACATACCCAAACTTAAAAAAAGTTAGTGACAACCAGTTCTGCAAGTAAGTGTCCATGACTCTTTTCATAACGTGTACCTTTCCCACATTTTTTCTTTATTTCGCAAGCTAAATTGTTGCGAATTGCATTATATACCTTTAGATTACTTGAAGAGAAGTCAAAGTGTCTTGGAAATGATGAGCATCATTGCTTAAATGTCGAGAAGTTTTCGAAAGTTATTGGTATTTCTGATGCAGAAGCAGTAAAATTTTTGCTTTTTGATTACTCTTCACAATATTCATGCAAAAATGGTAAAGAATATAAACGTTCGTTTAATTATTTTTATTTTGGTAGTACTTTGTTTATGTGAACCTATTTTAGCAAAAGAAAAAGCTGTAGACTGTGAAGCATCAATTAATTTTACTGAAGAATGTTCACTTGTAGGAAAAGGATGCAAGTGGGTGATATATTACAATATTGTTTTTAATCTTTTTTATAATTTAGAATGGCAAAAAATCTTTATGCATGCTACAAACATGTCTTAGAATATAACTGCAATGACAAAAAATGGATAGAATTTCGTACAAATACATGGAAATATGCAGTGGAAAGAACCTGGTCATTATGTCACTTTTAAATTATTTATTTTTGCATAATTTTTCTAGTAAATGGAGGTTGTTTGTATGTTTCAAAAGAAGCATGAAATAAAAACGATAAACTGAAAGCAGTTAGCAACAAGATGTGGCACACGCTTATATCCTAGTATTAGTAGAAGAACAGAAATGTCTAAAAACAATCCAATTTGTAGCCATCAAATTTTATAATTAACGATTTGAAGAGTTGTCAATAATCCTGTTGATAAAAAGATACAATTTTTAAAGGATCAGAGCATACATACATTCTGCAAATACAAAACAAGAAAAAGCATTTTTGTGTTCAAAACTGTCATTGTAGTTATATTCTTATTTGCTCGAGTCAATATGTTGTTGTAGTGAGATTGATATTTCCTGTTGTAGGTTTAATAAACGTTGCCTTGATTTGTTTTCTTCTTAATAAAAAATTGAAATAATCTTTTCTAATTGTTTTTGCAACGAACATGAGAGCGATAGGTCCACTTAAATTTGAAACATTTTGAACCCATAAGTAGTTTTCTGCTGCCAAATTATTTAATTTCCAATCATTAGAAAAATATGCAACTGTAAACATCACTTGAAGACCCGTCATTAGCATTTGCGCAAATAAAACTATTATTGCTTGACCTAAAATAAATATTTTGGACTTGATTATAATTATTAGATAAGATTCATACACAAAAGTCGAATTTCTTGGTAGATTTGATTTCTTTTAATAAAATGTTTTTTTAAAACTAGTTTATACTGAATTAATGTTGCAATTTGAATCATAAAACTTATTACAGCTGATAAAACACAGAGAACTGGAGAATAAATTAAAATGAATGACTGAAATGAATTCTGGTTATAAGTATTCAAGGAATTTTTTATAAATGTGTGTGAAGGTATTTAATATTTTTAAAAATGCATACTTGATAACTTGCAGACACTTTAAATCCAGGCCAGAGGCTTCCATTTTGATCTCTGACAACGTAAGCATCAAAAAAAAATCTAGGAATTATGAAAGGAATTGTAATCAGGGGTAAACAGAAAATTAAGCAATTTCCAATTTTTTTCCATGTTTGAACTGTCTTAGATTTGTTTATAATTGTTGCAGAAATCCAAAATCTGTTAACAGCAATTCCAAAATGAATGTAACATTGTGTGAATAGAGTGTACGACGAAATCTGATATACAATACCACCCAAAAACGGATTATTCAGAAAAATATTTTCTAAAAATTGTAACGGAAAAACTGGAAGGCCGATAAGTGTGTTAACTTGAGCTGTCGTGTCAATGATAGTAATCATAAGAAAAAGTGTGAAGAAAGCTGAACAGTAAAATTTATTCTTCGTAGTTTTTTCGTGAATTATAAAGATTATTACAGTAATTTGAAAAATTAAAAAAGGAATAACTATACCGAAATATAAAAATGGAGACATTATTAATAATAAAAACAAAAAAAAACAGAAATTTTTTTAAATGAATTTTTTTAATGACAGGAACGCATGTGCCATTTATAATTAGTCTGAATGAGCAAAAAATATAATTAATCGAAAATTGTTCTTTGTGTTAGTTTTTATTACAGTAAAAGGGGGCGAGACGTAATTAAACCACGAGGTGCTATGATAATGTGAAAACCAAATAGTTCAATATACAATAATGATTTACCAGTGATGTCAGTTTTCGTTTTGAAATGTTAGTTATTTTTGCAGAAAAGAATCGTTAAAACATTTGCAGTTATACACATTTATTATTTCCTTTGATAAACACATTAACAGTTAAATAATTTTTTTAAAAATAGCTAAACACAGAAAACATTTAATAATGTTAATAACAGTGATTCATAAGTGAAAAAATTAATGATTTCCTTTAACAAGAGTAATGAGACCATCCTTGTATGCACCGGAGCAGTCACCTTTAATTGCATCTTCAAGTGATTTTTCATATTTTTGTTGATAAACTTGAGCAATGTCACGAAGATCAATTTCAGCACGGCTAACAATGAGTCGAATAAGATCTGTGTCACGAGTTCCCAAACCTTTCATTGAATTGTAAAGCAATTCGGCAAAAAACAAGGAACGATTCCGAACAACTTTGATTAATGCAAGCATTGCATCCCGAATATCACCTTTAAATTCTGTTTCAATTGCTTTCTCAATAGAATGCTCGGCAACTTTTTCGTATTCATCAAGAATGAGATGGAGTTGAGCAAAATTTTGTGATCCTAGAATTACATTGAAGCAGCTATCATTTTTTCCGAGACGTGTTTCACCAGCACGATAAAGTTTTTGAGCATCATGTTTAGCTTTGTTATGATCAGTGTAATGACTTTCATCACGTTCTCCGGTGCAAAGTGAAACAAGGATATTTTGGAATGTACCACTTGTGTCACCTACTAGGTCATGTTCAAGGCTATGATTAAACATTTCTTCATATGCAGCCTTTATTTTTTGAATTTGATCATTGGTTTGAGTTGTCATTATTTCAATGAGGACAGATTCTTTCGTTCCAATGCCAGCCATTGCTTTATGAAGTTGATGTGCATTAAAATGTGATGGAGTTTCCATAAGTGCAAGAATAAGATGCTCAAAATCACCAGACAATTCAGATTTCAATTCATGCATAAGATCTTTGCCATACATTACTTTATAAGCTTCTGCGATTTCTTGTCTCTGCCAATTACTTCGTTCACAAAGAACATCAATAATCTTATCTTTGTTACATCCAATGCCTTTCATGGCTTTATGTAATTTTTCGGCATCTGCATTTGAATTAAAATTTGGATATGGAACAATTGACGGTTTGTTGACGTTCATATTTCAACCAGAAAGACACAAATATGATACAATTTTCTTCAATAGCTGAATTAAGGTGTTTAGAACACAATCATCGTGTTTAAATACTGTTCTCCCTAATCCTAACATCACACATAAATTTGGGTATTATAAGGGTGCAACACTTCTTATATAAGTGCTACGGCTTAACCATAAAAATGGAGATAATATTTTGGCCGATTTTTATTTTTAAGGTTTGGTAATTTCCTATAATATAGTATTGCAAGGATGTTCAGCGATAGATGAATTTTGATTTACCCTCATCATAAATTAAATGGCAACTTCTTATTACGTAAAAAAATTTTAGCAATAAAGTGAATAGTTTTGGATTTCTTTCTTCTTCCTATATGTTTAAAACATTTCTGAATGTAAAATTAAGAGCCATTAAGCTTTGCAATTTATCCTTCAATATACTTGTTTAACTGACTGTTTTACTATAGATTGCTCGTTGAAGTGATGAAAAAAAAGCTTTAAAGTATGGATATTTTACCCATTTCAAAAAACATACTGATAAGAAATGCTTGTTCGTGTTTACTTGAATGAAAGATCCACTGATAAACAACAGCAATGATGTTCTGTGACCAAAGACTCTTATGAAACATTGGAATAATTGGTTGTAATGATGAAACAAAAACTTTTCCTCAAAATTCTTTTAAATTACTCATCAAAATTGTTTAATCTTAAAAAAGTGATTCATTGTGCAAATAATAACATTCTTTGGAAATTAATGCAGAACTCGAAAATAAACGTTGTTTTTCAACATTTTTTACAAAAAAAAACAACGGTGAATAATGCTTTTACTGCTACAACACATTACCGATAAGTAATTAAATATTGTATAACTCTATTATCAACGTGATTGTTGAAAATAAACAAAAGCATCAAAGCAACACACATTTCTGCCGCGTTTAACTTATGTTACGACATCACTGCTAAATTATTTAAAGTGAATATTTTATACTGTTCTTTGCTTTAAGTTAAAAAAATCAGTAACAACTTTTTTTAAAACTTAAATAGCAGTTTTAAATATTTTAAAAGCAATTAATAGAAAAAACATTTAAAGTGGAGAGAAGAAAAAAGAGGTAATTAATTATAAAAAGTAAATAAACTCACGACTACGACAAGGTGACATCGTTTAAGAATGACTACTTTTTTTCGGCTACGTAAATATTATTATAAGACTACAATCGTAGATATATCATTTAATGTCAGCAATCTCATAAAAGGTTAAGAAAGCAAATGTGCAATAGTCTTTAATCATAATTAATGAGGTTATTTGTCATTTTTGTTGCTACTATAAATATTAAAAATGAATTAAAGTGGTAATCTATTTTCTGATCGTTTTTTCTGCAAATTTAAACAATTTATACTTTTGCTATCTTATTTCTAAAATTTACATATGTTTTTTGAAAAACTTAAAACTAAATGCGATTTTAGATGCTACAAAAACGGTTGTTATCTATTTTTAACAGCCGTACTTTTCATTTGAATAAATGTTCTCATTTTTCATCTTCATTTGTATTGTATCGAAATTATGCAAATATCCCACGTAGAAAAACTCTTAATTTTCGTGCAATAGCGGCAACATTGTTTGGAAGTGGAAGTTTACTGGCAGCTGGTTGGTTTGGAACAAAAGATAAAACTTTACTAACACCTGAAGGGAATGACTCGGTGTCTATAAATTTGAAAAAAGTAATAAAAGAGTTGCCACAAGAAGATGCAATTATAACATTAGCACCTAATGTACCGCCACCAGTTAAAAGAAATTATCCAGTAAGCTTTTTTCTGTAACTTATTGAAACTTCTTTAGTACACATCACCATACTTATTAAAAAAAATTTTAATAATTGAATATTTAAGGTTAGACTTAGAGTAAAAATGGATTGCCAAACAGCAAATATCCCATTAACTCGTCAACATAAATATCGTGCATGGCTTTTTAACAAAGGATGCCCAGGACCATTTATTCGAGCTCGAGTTGGAGATGTTTTAGAATTAGAGTTTACAAACAAAGATGAAGATGGGGTAGCTCATAATATTGATTTACATTGTGTAACTGGTCCAGGAGGTGGTGCACCTGTTCTCTTCACAGGTTATCACATTTAATTTTATGCTATAAAATCGAACTTATATTTTTTAAGAAAAAAATCAAGCAAAAGTTGGCCGTTTTAAATTATTATATCCTGGACTTTATCTTTATCATTGTGCTGCAGCCCCCATCCCTATGCATGTTGCAAATGGAATGTATGGTCTTGTACTCGTTGAGCCTGAAGAAGGGTTACCCCCAGTTGACAAGGAATTTTATGTTATGCAAAGTGAATTTTATACTGAACCTTCACCTGATGATCCGCGAATGCTGGATTATTCTTATTTAGACGGTAACAAGTTTTGCCTCTTCTCAAATATGAAAAAACTGGCCAAATAAATTGAAAAAAACGCTTTAAAAATGAGCAAAAAAAATCTGTTTTTCTTAAAACCTAAATGTGCAAAAAATAGAAAATGCTTTTCAGGACTGAATGAAAAACCACAATATATCTTTTTCAATGGTCGTGAAGGAGCTCTTACTGATAATCCTCTAATGGCTGAACTTGACCAAACAGTTCGAATATATTTTGGTAATGCTGGCGCAAATTTGACATCATCATTTCACGTTATTGGGGCTATATTTGATAAAGTATATCGTGAAGGTGGAGTTATTTCACCGCCGGAACGTGGAATTTCAACAACAACTGTTCCGCCTGGAGCTGCTACAATAGTTGAATTAAAAACGGTTGTACCTGGAACTATGACGTTAGTGGATCATGCCATTTACCGAATTGACAAAGGTGCAGTGGGATATTTAAAAGTTGCTGGAGAACAAAGGCCTGAAATATATGATGGTGATGATAGACCTACTCCCTGCCCGGGTTGTAAGCTTCATGAATAATTTAAATTATTATTTGTTTATTTTTGTAAAGTGTATTTTTATTTAATAAAACTGATTTCTTTTTTTATAATTTGCTGCAAAACGAGTAGTATGATGATTATTTTTAATCTCTACTAATTGTGACTTGCAAACAAGTCATCATTACGTCACTCGAAATTCGGTAGATATTTAAAAAGTGAATCATCTTAAAATATAACTGTTTACGTTTAAATTCTCTTAAGAAATCAAAACATATGTTAATATTTAAAAATTTGGGGTTATAAAATGGTGTTCTCTTTCCTTGAAAGTTCTCATTTATTTTTTATATATCTGTTGAGTAGAAAAAAATGATTTATGAATAAACTTTATTTAAGTTAAAAGTTTTTTTTTTCTTGTTTTGTTTATAACCAAAATACCTTGACAACAAAAATTAAAAAAAACGTTTTTTTCGCAACCTAGGAAACTGTTTTTTAACCAAACAACAACAAAAGAAAGAATAAATTTTTGAGTGGATAGAAACACACGGGAAGAAAGAAATTTTTTTGAAGAAATGCGGACATGGTTTAAATGTTTTTCATTTTTTCTCTTAACCTCGGAAATAAAAGCAAAAGGCTTTTTTAAGTGTGAAATGTATTCGGTCGTTTTTTATTGATTGTTTGTTAAAAAAAAGAGAGCAAACGTCTTGTTTATGAATGAAACAAACAAAATAAAAACAATCGTTATTTTAACAGATTTTTAATGTTGCGTGTAAAAATTTGCATATAATTAATTTGGCGATGCTAGTCTTAATTACACTGTTTTTCAGAACAATTCTTGAAAGCGACTTTGAATCATGGCTTCGGTATTTGAAAATATTCCCCTTTGTCGTAATAGAGGATCTGATGAAAACAGTTCAACACTAAAAGTAGGTTTATTTTTTTCCCAAATATTTTGGTTTTTCGTGCAAAATTGATGAAACACATTGTGAGAGTACTATGAAAAATAGTTTTTTTTCATTTTTTGGTGTAACGAGAATCTGAAGCTGTATTTTCTAATCAAACACATCTATTTAGAATAAAGTTGTTGGCATTTATTTCTCCGCTCATTGGTGTGGGCCGTGCCGACAATTTACCCCAAAACTTAAAGAGTTTTATGAAGCTGTTGGAAACAATGAATTTGAGATTGTATTTGTTTCATCAGATCAAAGTGAAAAAGAAATGAATAGCTATCTCACAGAAGAACATGGAAAATGGCTATATATTCCATTTGGAGATGAAAATATCGAGTTTGTTTATCACTTCCAAACTGTTAATATTATTTGTTTTCATGTTTTAGTGCACTTTCTGACAAATATCAAGTTTCTGGAATTCCAACGCTTATCATTCTCAAGCCCGATGGTTCGGTTGCCAATGAAGACGGGCGTTCTGATGTTGAAGAAAAATCTCCATCAGAAGTGCTTTCGGCATGGAAAGCATAAAGTGGCAAGAACTGTTCCAAGCGTTTAAATTATTATTTAAAGTGATACATAATCTACATTTTTGTATACTATTTTTTTAAATATTAATAACTGTATTCGTGTTTATACATAGGCGCATGCGTTCTGATCATAAATAAAAAAGTTCTATGAATTTGCAATTTGTAGAAGCCAACAATATTTCATGCTATAATATAAACTTCTTTGAGCTCTACTTTGTGCAAAAAACTGTCTATTTTTCTTTATATTTTAAACAAAATTTGTTTTTTTCTTGTTTTTAAAAATTCAGAAAACAATAAAAAGTTTTTGTCCTTTTTTGTTTTTGGCATCTTTTAAAGGATTCAAAAACCGTGATGTTCCAGTTTTTGGCCCACACTGAATGATACAGTTGCCATGCAACTTGTTACTGTGGGATTCCAAATGAAACATTACTTCTTTTTAACATTTGTTTTTGCTTTGTTTGAGTCATTGTTTCTTTTTTAAAAATGCAAAAAACAGTTTTTAGCTTGTATTTTATCTCATTTTTTGAGATATCTTTTGCAATTCAATGTTATCGTTTTACTCAAAATGGCCAAGAACAAGTTCCAATTGATACTCAAATTGTCAGTTGTCCCCCTGCAGTACGAGAATGCTTTAAATTTGTATGTATGGCACAAAGTAAGTTTGTTTTTCTTTGAAAAATAAGAGGAACCAGATTGAGATCCCATTTTTCTAACTTTCGGAATACTGGCTTTTTCATTCATCTAAAACAAAAGTGGTGAAATTATTGATGATAAACAAATATAAGCGGTTTAATCTATCAAACACATTTTAGCTCCATTCATTACTAAAGGCTGCATAAACTACGAAGATCAACAAACTCAACCTGAAACTTTAAGAGCTCAATGTGCTGGAAGAACTGGTTATGGAAATTATTACAGATGTGACAACAATGTCTGCAACTCAGCAAGGAAATACAATGTTTGGGCACCTCTTGCGTTATCAGTATCCGTTTTGTTAATTAGCGCATTACTTTAAACGCTTTAAAATTTTACTTTGTATATGCTTCTATTTCAGTAATTATAATTCAAATTAAAATATTTCATTTAAAATTTAATGATATTTAAATGTTTACGTTCATAAATTTTAATTAATAGATTTTGTTTGTTAAATCAGTGAGGCTTGAAATTTTTTACAATGTCAATAACAATATTGGCGGAATCAATAGCTGCAAATAACACCACAATTTTCAATTTCATTTTTTGTTCAACCATAAAAACGTAGTTAAAAACATATGATTTTATTAAAACAAAAAAATGAAATAGAAATTTTAAACAGGTTTTTTAAAATTATGGAATTTTTTCACTTTTCATTTATAAATAATTTAATAAAAGCGTGTAAAATACGAGAATGCATTAGAATACACACATTTCTTACTATTATCTAACAATAGTTCACCTGAAAAAGGTAAGCAAATTTATGACCTGCGTTTTATTGTTTTTCATTATTGTTGAATGTCTCCAAAAACCTGATTATTTGAAGTGATGACAATAAAGATGTTGAAAAGAAAGTGAAACAATATAAAAGTTAATTCAAAGTTAATAAAAAGTAATTAGTAGTCTCATTTTTTTATTTGACAAAAATGCGTCTTTTAATATTTTTTAGTATCTTCTTTATTCTTGCTACTTCTATCATGGCATTGCCGTAAGTATTTTTAAATAATTATTTTTATTTTGTAAAATTTGCACAAGCTTGAGAAAGTCATTATAATTCGGAGGGCAAAACAAGAAATCATCTGTGAACTGATTGTTTACGTTGTGTATGAAGTTGTAATTTTTAGTTCATCAGAAACCATTATGATGGCGGACAAAGAAGATATTCATGTTTTAAAGAAACGTGGCCTCAATTTTAAAAAATTTGTAAAGCACTCAGGAACTGTATAATAACTTTCCAGTGATACAACAACTATGAATTAACTACCCATAAAAGATTTATGTTTATAATATTTTTTCTTCCATTTTTATGATAAGGGTATCCAAAACAACTTTTTATCTCTGATTTATATGATTGAAATTTGTATAAAATAAACTAAAAAGAATTAAAGAACACGCGCATATTAATTGTGATATCAGCAAAAAATTAGAGAAAAAACGGTTGTAAAAAAATTAATCGAAAAGTAATATTGTTTACACAAAAATAAAATTTTTTCTAAAAGCACTAAGTCAAGACAATCGCAAACACGTTGTTTTCATTTTCCTGCCTTTCAGTTATTTTTTATAGAAATAGGAGGAAAAATGTTTTTTAAAATATGTGCAACACAAAAGTAAAGCCCGAAGCCATGTGTTCAATATAGCAACATAGATCAAACAAAATATTTTCATCAAAAAACCTGATATAATGATGTACTGTTAAAACCAATTAAATATTTACATATATATCTATGACAACAATAAAAGAAATGACAGAATGTAAGAAATGTTAATCGAGCATATAAATATTTAATTTACAATGAGAGATAAAACACAAAGAAGCATGGTTAAAAAAGGGCAGACTTTGTATATTTTAATATGTCGATGGCAAGCGCATTTACAAAAAGAAAGATTCTTTGAAATAAAACACCAGACATAAAAGTTTGAAGTATATGTTATTAATTTATTTCTTTATAACTTCCGCGAAACCAAGTATAAAAAAGCTTTTTTTTCTGTTTATATTTTGAAAAAATGATTTCATTGCTACTGTATGTTATTTTGTTGTTAATATTTATTCCTTCATTTATTGCTGAAACAAAGTTTTTAAATGCGGTCGGATATTCTGCCAGTATTACAATTATACCAGGGTAAGCAATAATAAGCAGATGAAATATATTTTATGCATTTAGCAATAAAAGTTTTTATACTATTCGCTTTTAAGTCGGGAAAGTTTTATTACATGGTTCATTTTTTTAGATCTTCGAAAGTGGATTTACAAACAGCCCTTCAAAATTGTGCAGCAACACCATCTTGCTCAGGACTTTACAAACAACCTGGAAATAGCACATATGCCGCTATTGAGGTACTTAGAAATATTAGTGAAGATGATATAACTCCATGTGATACTTTATATTTTAAAGATCGACGGAATGATACTATAGATACTGGTTCAGCTTCTACTATTGACAAAATATTATATTTTAATTTTTATTTTGATGGAAGAGACTGTCATCCTAAAGCTACTTTTCAAGATCCATATTGTATCTATCCTACTCCGGTAAGCAATACTTTTTTGTGTATCGATTTTATCCTTACAAACAAACGGCAAGAACTTTCCAAAAAGATAGTACATTTTGGCATGTAAAAATAAAATACTTTGCTAAAAGACAACAAAGAATATGTCAAAAATTTATTTATTGAATTTTAGAGCACATTTTGTACACGATTTGCTCCATTTTTTAATGCAACAGTAATAAATGCAAGTACGTGTCGCGTATTGGCAAGGGATTACGTTGAATGGCCTTAAAATGCTTGAATATGTTGATACTGTAGTATTTTGTTGTTAATATTTGTAAATATTTTATGACTTTGTTATTTCTTATGCTAAATTAAAAATCATTTTCTACAAAACAAATTGTCACACATTTATATCAAGCTGAAAAACAGCCAGAAACAAAACATGTACAACATTTTAAAAATATGTAAAAGATGTGTTTTTTGATGGGTTTTATGTTTTCGTTACATTGTTTAAAAAGATTTATTTGCCAAATTTTACATTTTATACATTTAAAAAAATTATAATAATAATGACACAAAACTGAAACATTTCTAATGTATGAGTAAATTAGAAGACTGAATCATTTCGCTTTTCAATGTATTCTTTGACTTTTGGTTGTGAATGGACACGTTTTTTGTATTCAACAATTTTGGGGTATTTCTTTTCAATTTGATCATCAAAATTTTGAGCTGTTTTAATTCCCTCAGCAAGCATGAAATCACCCCATGAAAGTTTTGAAGCAATAAAGCCACTTCCAACTTTATCAAGTCGTTTTTGAAGGTAAGTGTACCAACGTTGACAAACTTCTTCATACTTTGGTTTCAGTTCTTCAAGATTACCTTCACCCCGTCCAGCTTTAACCATTAAATATGGCCGAGCTTCATTAAGAAAATCCCTGTATGTATCAACGATGGAATCAATTTGTGCATTTTCCATTGCATCTTTTCCAGCAAGACCAAATGTATGTCCTAGATAACGAGTCAAAGCATTGGACTCATAAATTTTTTCATCATCAACTTCAAGCCATGGAGCTTTTCCTGTTTCAGATTCTAAAAATTAAAAAAAATAAAAAGGGAACAATTTGACTATAATGCTTTTTTGGAAATTTGTTTTCAAAAAACCTTTACAACACAATTTTTTGAATAAATTATAAATATTAACTTACTATGCTTAATTTCTGGCCATTGTTCATGTGTCCAGCGGTTATCTTCAAATTCTTGTCCGGCATAATGGAAGATGATTCGAGCGGCTTCACCAAAGCCACGGGCATCGAAATAATTTAACTTGTAATGAGGCATGATTGAAGCTAACTAAAAAAATTAAAAAGTGTTAAAAACAGAAAACATTAAGAAAGAGGTGAAAAAATCGAAGCAAAACTGTTTTATTTGAGTTAAAAATGAAAAGGGAAATTGAGTGGTGGTGTTTATTTATACAACCTTCAAGGCCAAAGCACAGGGAAGACCAACGCAGAAATGTTGTGTCTCTTTTGTGCTAGCCTTTTTTTGCAGCATCCATAGCAACAAACAAATATAAAAATTGCAATTATGTTTTTCTATATTAAAATTGAGTTTCTATTTAATACTTTGTGCTTGTTCAGAGAGAGATTAGTATGTGTTTCAAAGAAAAAAAGATGATATTTTTAATAAGCTGTATGTGAGAAACACAAAAAAAGCACATATGGCTTTAGCATAAAAAGTGTTAAAGGGCACGAAATTTATTTTTGGAAAGACTCAAAAAAGAGTACAAACAGTATTTATATTACTGAAGTAACTATTATATCACATTGACTCAAAAAATTGCTGAAAGGTGACAGCTGAGTACTAGTTATTTGCAATATTAAAAACTCAAGACCTTTCAAGTTATTTTAAAAACAAGAAACACGTTAAAATTACTAACAACTATAATCATTCATCAGCAACAGAAAAAAAAGAAACTCCAGCCAACCGGATTCGAACCAGTGACCTAAGGATGCCCATTTTTCAACTACAGTCCTCCGCTCTACCAACTGAGCTATGGCTGGAACACTTCAATGCTCGCTTTTCTCACTAATAAACGTTATATAAAAGGATTAATAGGGAGTTCTATAAATGATGCCAATGTTTTACGGTACAAAATTTTGAATGATAAAAGTCGCAAAGTGGAAAAATGTATCAGTAATTTTTAACAAAAAGCATTTTTACTCTTGAATAATTTACCATTATTCACTGCTTTGAAGTTTTTTTTTGCCATTCCGTTTTTGTTTTTTTCTATTTTCTCTAGAACGAGAAAAAAAGAAATCATTGGCTGCGCATTGGGTGAACCATCTGCTGCGTTTGACAATGCAAAAAGGTCATTGATTTTTCGGCATTTTTGGTTGTTTCAACCTCAATGTTGCTAGTCTTTTTAGCTTAGTTTTTTCAATTTAACATTAAATAAATATGTCATGTATTTTGTGTGATTCATATACCCACGTATCACAAAGTTGTGAAATCTTTGAAAACAAAGAAGCTCGGCAAGAAGCAATTGCATTGAAAAGGTGTTGTAAAGACTGTGTAAGCCTTAAACGTACCAATCACAGCGTATACAAATGTCGGATTTATCGAAAATGTTATATTTGCTATTCTAAAGAACATCATACTCTTTATTGCCCTGAGAGATTTATGGGTAAGTTAGTTGTAAGAATTTTTTTGTTTTGTTTAATGACAAAATAGTAACGATGCTTATGTAATGGAGGGAGGAGGTTTATTTTATCAAATTTTTTATTTTCGTGAACACCAAACACTCGAAAATTTAGCAATTAATTAAATGAGTTTCTTGTTAAAATAGTTTTAAGAATTCGTGTATGTTGCTCATATTATCTTTTAAGCTCCGAAATTATTTATTCCGAACATTGGTGTTGTTTTGTTATCACGCTTCTTTCAAACATTTGACCCAATTGAAAAATATCTTTTGGCATTTTCGTCACCATTAGCTCAAAGAATGATCGATGTTCGGCCTCTTAAAATTTTGAACTCATTGAAAATTGATAACAAAAATTTGGAAACTTATTCTGATTCAAGTGTCGTAGCTGCAAATGACTTAATTATGCAAAATTTTAATGAATGTAAAAATAACGAAAATTTAATCATATTTTTTGAACTGGTGCTTACAAAACGTATTACCTTAAAACTGAAAAGTGTTACTTTAAAAAATGTTAAATTAAGCTCTTATCAATTCTATAAACTTCTTTCTCCTAGTCTAAAAATACTCAACTGTAACCGTGTGATATTTACATTCTCTGGGATTACCTTTTCTCAAATGCTTGTTAACATGCCAACTATATCAACAATTGAATTGCACAAATGTAATATTAAAATCGATGATTTTTGGTTAGAAAGTTTAACTAATTATGTAGTTTGTCATGATTTTTCAATGCTTTCCATAACTATTCGAAGTGTTGATTTTGATGCTGTAAAGTTTTTCAATTTTATTTCTGTGAGTTTTTTCTTTATTTAGATGAAGTAAGAATTTAAACTATGCTTTTTGCTGCGTTATTTAAAGAAAAAATATTTTTTGGTATTGTGAAAATGCACAATTATTGCCCATTAGTAAATTATCGTATATCCTCCATTTACTGAATCCAGTTAATAATAGTCTTTTTCAGCAAAAATCAGCGGAAAATGTTCGAATTAAACTTTACATTGATCATCCATTTTTTTCATCAACAGATGTGTTCGAGCTCATAAAAATAAAGTTGTCAAAGGATTTTATTCAGATAAAACATCCATCAAAGAAAAAGCCGTTGATTTTTATTTATATTTTTCAAAAGAAAATTCAATGTTTTTCGTTAGTCGGGACGTTTACATTAAGAAGTGTGCAAAGTGGTGCCAAAGCCAAGAACTTTCTGAACAACAATTTCATCACCGATTACTATGAAAATATATTTTTCGAAGAAGAAATAGAATTCAGTAATTTAAGTTAACATGCCGTTCAGTTTTATGTTAGACAAGGAATTAAAAAGTGTTTATTTTATTGATAATTTTCTACTTCGATATATTCTTGTGGTTAACAGTAAATAAATAAGTAATAAAATGAGAAACATTTTTATAATCAAATTCTAAAAGCACAACGTTTTTGTCTTTTAGTTAACAGCGAAAATACAATTTGTGGTTACAACAGGGATAATATGAGAATATTGATGGGTATAAATTTTGTGCAACAATTTCAATGCAACATCAAGAAAACTTAACAACTTTGAAAGAAAACAGTTTTTAATATTTAAATGTTATTATTGGTTTAATGATCTACAGTTTCGTCCTTACTCTCAAAATTCAATAAATTTCAATTATGTATTATTTATTTTTTTACCAGAATTGCTATATGCTTTTGAACCAAATAAAGTTACCAAATTACAAAATAATTCTGCATTTCTTCTACATGATTTTGAATCAAAGGAAAGAAGAGAATTTATTAAGCAGTCACATAAATTATTGTCACATAGTTTACGACCTAGCTGATCATGATAGCAAGCATCATGAGTTCGACAACAACCATCAAATTGTGCTAAAATAGTTAAACGTAAAAAGTCATTGTTTTACTGAAGTATTGAGTTCTGAAGATTTATTCAGGCTATCTTAAGCTAACATACATCAGCAGCATATAGATAATACATGTTCTATGTAAGTGCAGTTATTTAAAATATAAAACACAAACTTACATAAACCATTTTTACAATTACTCGATATTAGTGTTGTAGCCACATGTGTTTGAAAATTTCCACTTCCACAAGCAAAATTTTGTGCATTTATGCAATTTAACAATTTAAAACAAATCAAAACAATAAAACATATATTAAGCATTTTAAAAACTTCAGTTATTTTTAAATGAAAAAATCTAGTTTTTACGTTCTTTAAGCATTCTTTTCCAATGCATCAGCAACAATTCTCTGAAGCTCACAAAACAAACAATAGTAAAGAAATGTTTAACTAAAATTCTAAATCACTGTTTCTCATCGTTTATTTTTGAGATTTATTTAAAAAGAGGTTGTGATTTTCACAAAAACGAACTACTTTTTTTTAAATCAAACCACCATTTACCAATTGTTTTCTTCAACATTTGGCCGCTGCTATTCGTCGTTATTAAAAAGCAATAAAAACATTGCAAATTTTTATCACATTATTTGCATATCGCAATGCTGACACAAAACACAATAATTCATTTATTATTGTTATTGAAAAGTATTTTGCTTCAGTATTCTTTCTTCCAATCCATATACTCAACAATTGATTTTTAACACAGGGAGATTGAAATGACATACTTTAAATGTTTCTTGTTTATGATATTTAATTATTTCTTTATAATTAAACAAAAAGGGAAACGAAGAGAAGAGAATCAAAAATATTGCCTCAGACGATCGCTTCAAGCGGAACGCGAACCTATGACCTCCCTTTTGTTGGTTTGCCAAAATCTAGAACAAAAATACATTAACACAATTTATTGCAACTAATTAAAGCGATTTTTTGCGGTAACAAATACTTGTGAAAGAAAGGTAATTATAATTGTTTTCCCCTCATAAACAAAGCGTAAACAATGGTTTTCAATGCAGTCTTTATTTCTCAAAAAAAAGCAAAAAACATCAACAAGGAAACAGAGATGCAATTTTTGTTTGTTGTTTGTTTCAAGTAACAGCAGCTGACAGCTAAAGAAAAAAATGCTCTCAATCCTTGAATAAGTTTGTGTTGTTGTTTGGTCAATAAAAGCCTTTTCAGTTTGTTTTTTTTGTTTGAAAATAATTCCACAATCGCGTTTCACAGTTTATAAAATACTTAAAGTCAATAACTTTTTCTTCTTATATCCTTTTTTGTGAGCATATTGTATTTAAATTAATCTTTGTCATTTGTTGTTATTAACTGAAAATCAGTTCAATTTCTTTTTTAAAATTTTGCACTCAAATCTTTCAAAATTACTTGGTGGTTGAAATAAAGTTCAAAAATTTATAATTGATCAAAAACCGATGTGAACTTTTAAAAGAACCCAAAGACTTAAAAAACAATCACTTAAGCAGTCATTTTAACTTTGTTTGTGATAGTTTGCGCGTTTTAAAATATCATATTTATAAACTGTAAAACATTTGAAAATTTTAGAATATTATTTATTTGATAGGTATCTTATAATAAAGATGTTTTCTCGTACAATCAGTAATGCCTCTTTTATCGCGCTTAAAACAGGTATGTTCTTGTTAGATTTTTCATAGTAGTATATGCAAGATGGATAATTTCAGTTCAAAGACAGAGTCAATTCCGTTTATTAAACGCTTCTGCTGTAGCATTGCGTGAAAAAAATGTTATGGATCAAGCTAAAGAGGTTTGAAATTTTTGTTAATTACTATATGTCAAAATAATTGTACCCTTTTTTATAATTTTAGGGTGCTCAAAATTTTGTTGAAAAAGCCAAAGAAACAATCCAGCATGCAAAAGAACAAGTTGGCGCAAATAATATTGTTGATAAAGCTAGTGAAACAATTCAAAATGCCAAAGAATCTGTTGTAAATGCTGCAAAATCAGTAAGCAGCGGAAATCTTGCTGAAAAAGCAAGTGAAGCAATGGAACATGCAAAAGAAAAAGTTCAAAACATGGCAAATAATGTTAGTCAAAAAGGTGTATCCGGAGTTGCAAGTGATGCATATGAACAAGTTAAACATAAAGTACAAGATGCCAAGAATAGCGTCATGGGTGATGTATCTGTAACAACTCCATCGGCAAAAGGCAAATCTTCAACATATGATCCACGTGGTAGCCAACAGCACGTTGAAGAACTTATAAAAGTGAATAAGCAACATTTCAAAGAAGTCGACAAAAAGTTAGGTGGTACTGGTGAATCTAAAGCAGGCTTTGATCCGGTAATTTGATAAAAATGCTTTTTTTAAATATTAATGTTTCAATTTTTAGAAAACTCATTAAACGTTTAAACCTGATAGCTCCCAAACTATATTATAACTTTGTGTGTAAATTTTTACAGACTGTTTTCAATTAATGTTTTTACGGTTATTTTCAAGTTTGTAATTATTTTTTCGCATGTAAATATTTGAATATTTTTGGAAATGTTTCACAGTAATAAAAATGACACATTTTAGATTTTAAAAAATTACAATTGGAGATACACAATGAAATGTAAAATAATAACTTTTTATTTTTGAAGTGATATTTCTGCGTTCCAGTATTATACATATATTTTTTATTACAATAAAACTTGTTATGAAACCTATCAATCTGAATTACTACGACATTCGCTAAAATGTGTAGTTGTTGTTGTCAACAATGGAAACGTCCAATATTAATAAATCATTTTCAAATTATTTATTTAATCTTTTTCAATAACCATGATTGATAGCATTAGAAAAAAAACCAGTGGTATAAATGTATGAAAGAAAACTATAAAATTTGTTGATTTTTTGAAAAAGTTCCATTTCTGTAAAGCAAATAATGAATATTGTAAATGTTTTGGTATTTTTCTTTGGAATACTAATTGCTTTTGGTCATGCAGATATTTACAACATTTATAAAACAAATGATGGGTAAGTTTGTGTATGTTTTATATAACAATTTTAAGCAAACACCTAACAGCAAGTTTCATATTTTAAAAAGTGATTTTAGTATTTTATTTGGTCAAGAATTTGTTAGAGTAAAACGACAATGTTATATTGATGAAAAAGGCAAACAACATTGTAACAATACCCCAAGATGTGACAAAAATGGATGTGTTGGTTAGTTATTCTATGCAAAACATCTTGCATAAAAAAGGAAATAAATTTTTATTTGTAAAGTTTGTTTGTGTTAGATTAAGAAATAAAAACGATTGAAAAAATATTTTGTAAAAGTTCTTTACATGATTGTCATTCTTTCTTTTTTTCGCAAAGTAATTGTGCTTACAAAAAAGAAATTTTGTTTATTTATTCATTGAAAAGACGATCCAAAACTAAAGGTATATTTAATACAAAAAAATCAGAGTACGATAAATAAGGAACGAAAAAAATAAATAAACAAGAAATACATAATGAAGAACAAAAAGTTAAACTAAAATAAATGAATCATCAACTTCCATATCATCATCAGCAAGTTCGTCTTCAACATCAGAACATGCTTCTTCATCATCACCCATATAGTCATCATTCACAGTGTCATCGTCGGCATCTGATTCATCATCACTTTCACTTTTATCATGACTTGCAGTATCATAAACTTCTTGAATTTCAGGAACTTTGAAAATCCATCGACAAGTTTCATTAAAAAATTTTAACATTTTATTGCTAAAGTACAAAAAATTTCAATACGTCTTGTTGAACATCTGGAAAAGAAAATTTAATTGAATCCATTAATACAACAAGTCTTTTTTCTATGTCACCTTTGAAGAATTCAGACGTTGAAATATTTTGGGTAGATGTAGGATCAAGGGAAAGAAGTTTTTTATCAAGAAAAAATGAAAAAAGAGACAATGGAAGAACTTTTTTTGATTGTCTATCACGCATTATTTTTTTTTGCTTCCGAATATCTGGATTTGACCAGTTGTTGAAAAAACTTTTGAAGATTGTTTGAAATAGGTTTCTTTAAATGCTTTTCGAGTGACAGAACTGAAAATAACAGCAAATACTAAAAAATTTGAAGAAAAACGCAAAATATCGTACCTTAAAATTATTAAAGATATACTTCGTGATAATGCACAAATGTCAAGTGCAATGTTGTTTAGTTCAGTATATAATTCCAATGCTTCAGGTTGTACTCCGCCTTTAAAATAGCTGTAAAAGCAACGAAATACTTGCGCCATAAATATTATGCATGAAACAACTAAAAATGTGTAGTTTAAAAAATTTCGACGAAAAATCATTGAGCCATAAAAAGTAGAAACTACATAAGTTAGTGTAGTCAATGAGACAAATGAAAAATTTACTCATTCTCATGTCCACATATTCATAACAAAAGAAAACTTACACAATAACCGTATTTCTTGTTTTTTAATTTGATTTGATATAGCTGCTTTCAACATTTTGTAGTATTTGATAAATGATGCAATGGTAATAATTCCTTCAAGACAAGTTGTAATAATAAAAATAGATGTATAAAATTCAAACGGCTCAGCAGTGGCATCTGCTACTCCAAGGAAAATAAATGGCATACCATTTTCTGTAAACACATATTTCGAAGGAATACTGTATTGATACATTATTCCCAATGGTGCGATCAGTATTAATGCAGTATACCATTGATATCTCCAAATCTAAAGCATTACAATAATAGCAAAAATAAAAAGAGATATTAAGAAAAAAATTTAATTTATTTTATTAGCATCTGTCATAAATTTTCATTTTTTCTAAAAAATATAAAATTACCATATTGTGATATCTTGTATTCCATAATATTGTAAATCTATTTAGAGCTAATAAAGTACTCCCAAAAAATTCTGCTTGCAACAAAAATGCATAGAATGCAAGAAAGACAGTACCATAATAACTGGGTGACGTAAAATGTTCTCTCCAAAAACCATATTCCGGTATGTATTTTGCAGGTATCGTCTGAAATTTCATTTAAATTTTACATAAAAGTATTGCTTTTAAATGTTATTTCATTGACTTTTATCATAAAATTGCAGCAAACATGACTAAATATCACTTTACAAAAATTTAACTTTTTATATGTAATTTTGATTACTTTGCTAAAGCGTGTTTTTAAGTTGGTGCTTTCCCTTGCGTTGCATATCACATAATGGTTAAAATAAACTTTTTAATTTCTAATCCCTAATTAGAATTTTTTTGGTTTGAATGATCTGTTAGTGCTTTAAATTTTTTCCAAACGTACAAATAGAAAAATCGTGAGAAAATTTTTGTTTAACCAAACTTTTTGTCGGAGACAAAATCAAAACTTTTATCAAAATACTACGGTAACTGACGTCAGTGGCTTTTTACATTAAATGACAAAGAGGTTTTATACTTTATTATTTGATCACTTAACGTCAAATATTTACAAGTTTTTAAATTAATTGAATACAGCAGTTTTCGCTGTGATATTTTATTGTTACATATTTAAAAAAGTATCTCATTACATTACCAAAATATTTAACTGCAACTAACTAACGTGTTTTTACTCAAACTGCAAATTGTAAATAACGAAAAAAGGTGCGCAAAAGCCGAAATTCAGTTGTCATCATGATGATTACTGTAGAAGTAACAATCGTTAAAAAGTGGCAATAGCATGGTTACAATACTTACAATTAAAAAATAAAGTAAATCATCAATAAGTAAAAATATGAATATTTCATAAAATGATCCGTTAAAAGTTGAATTTTTTCTTTTAATAAGTAACAATAAAACAAGGAAATGAAAAATATAAAAAATTATTTGTAAAACGAAAAGGCATTGAAAAAATATAAAAACAAAATAGTTTGGCATATTAATTTGTTCAAGAAATATTTATAATATTTATGAATAAAATAAACTAAAATATAATTTTATATTTTCTGTTAAAGACTTTGTACTAACAGTTGTAGTATTTAGAGAACAAAAAAAATTGCTAAAAGACTTTTAATTAAGCGCAAAAATAAACATAATTATTCTCTAAAGTACAGAACTTTATATAATTTTTATAAGGAAAGAGACAGTGAAGCTTACAAAGAGGTAACAAAAGTTTGTAGCACACCGTATTTTTGTAGTTCAAGCAAACCCCATATGACAAAGATCGCAAAACCTATTTTTGTAAAAATATGGTAGCAGAATATTTAAAAAAAGCTATTCTCAAAAAAAACTCAGAGTAAAGCATTCAAATAATTTGAATGAAATCAAATTGCAAAATAAGTTGATAAACTTATTTTTTAACAGGAAAAGCGTAAAAATTTTTAAATTCTTCTATATATTAGAAAAATCTTTTGAAGTTTAAAATGACAAAGAAATCGAAACTTGTGGCTGACTTTTTTGTCTAAATAAGTTCGGGAATTAATATCAATGTGTTATCATATTGCTTAACAGTTTTTTAATCGCTCTAAACATATTCAAATGAGGAAGCTCGGATGCACTTTATTTACTATTTATAATGAAATTATTATGTTAACAATCCTGTGGGTTAAAGTTTTAAAAAGCAAAAAGCAGAAGTTAATATTTTTGTTATACATGTTTTCTCATACTTTGCAGTGGATGAATAACACTTTTTAATTTAACATATTATTAGTGTTAGTTCTGTAGTCATCGAGTTTTGTTGTTTAATTGTTTAACCACCTACATTATAAAATCACTCCGCCCCAAATTTGTCTTACCGTAATGAAATACGCTGGTGTGACATTTGGATAATTTTTTTATAGTTAAATTATTCTATTTCGGTAGCAAAAAGTGTGCACAAATTTTTTATGCAGTGATTCCTTTTAGACTTACCTAAATTACGAAGCCTATATCTGCCATATTTTAGACAAAATGATGTTTAGTTTTCCGAAAACTGAGGTCACTGGTTATTCTTTTTTTATATTAATGATATTGTTTTCATTGGTTAATTCTTTTCCATATTATACCACATTAAATAAAGAAAATATTCGATCAAATAAAATGTTCAAGTATGTTTATCTATTTGAGATCACCGAAACTTAAGTAGTGTTTTTTTGGGTTTTATTATTCGAACTATGAATTTAATCACCAAAATTTTGATTCTGTAAGTTCTTCTAAAAAAGATAAATAAAATAACGTGCATGATTTTATGTTTTCATACTTTTAGGAGTGCGTCACCCTTGTCACAACATTGTTTCTTTTCTCCTGTGAACTGTATTAAAGATGGACCAAGACGAAAATTATTTCATCACTTTGATTTCTTAAAGAAAATACGATCGTAAAAAATAAAAAAGTCGTTCCTTTAGCTTTTTTTAATGTACAATAAACGTTTTTAAATTCTGTGAATTTTCGTGCTGTTATCATAAAAAAAATTAAACAATAATATTTCTCTTTTAAAAGTTTGTCTTATAAAAGCTTCTTCGGACACACTATCTTGTCACATGGAAAAGAAAGGTTATTATGTATCGAAATTTAATGTCCAAAAAAATTCGGTTTCGGAATTAATTAATTTTTTGTAAATAAAATGTGAACAAAAGAGCAAAAGATTAAATTAAGTGATCATCAGCAAAATCCAAGCTGCCATGCTTTAATGTTAAGAAAATTAACTTTGCTAATTAAGATTTATAATTAAAAAAATTATTTATAAGAAGCTATTAATACGGTAGAGAAATCAAGCATCAAATTTTTACTGTAAATGGCAATGTGTTCAGGGAAGAGGAAATTTTTTAAATTAATACTTACAAACACAATTGTTTTTGCAATTGTACTTTCCACTCTATGATTTGTAAAATTGGCGGATATTATATACTACATATGATATTTGTCATTATTTAAAAAGAATGAGTAAAGATATATTTTGATATTTAGTGAGTCACAGAATCATTCAAATTAATTGGAAAAAAAATATTAGAATAGAATATATAATGAAATTTGTTTCATTACACATATTCTGCTATTTCAACCATGCCGACCGATCATTGAAACTTTTGTATGAAAAAACAACGATATTTATAGCACAGTTAAATAAGAGTTTTGTGGATTCAGAATTTTTCTTTATTGTGTAGGTTATTAAGGCAAACTTTTGTTAGAATATATTGAGGTATCGTCATTCTCATCATCATTAGATTTATGCTTTGGAGGATGAGAATAATATCCATATGGATATGTAAAAGTAAAATAATGGTGGGCTTTGTAAATAATAATAAATGCAAAAACAGTATATCCAATTGACAGCAACAGAATTAAAGCAATAAAGAGATAAGTTTCTTGTATATCTAAAACATAGAAGTAATTAAAATCCAAAAATACTATATCTTTTAAGACAAATATGAATGAAACGACAGAAATAAGGATTTACTTTCCATCGATTTCTTCTTCACCATTTATCAATTTAAAATATTTACTGTGTCCGATGATAATCCAGTTGCTTCCATATGAGCTTATATCATTTTGTATTATGTCTCTCTGTACAAACAATCCAAAAGCAATCGAAATTATGACATATAAAATATTAATGATAATGTTTGAAACCTAAACACATAAAGTTAAAAATTACAATAGAGTGTATTAGCTTTAAAGATTCTACTTGCAAAAAATACGTACCATAATAACTAAAGCTAAAAGCAAAGGGCCGGTTTGTTTACTGTTAATTCCGATAAAAGCAATAATGTATGACATCAAAAATGAAATGCACATTGGAGCATAAAACCAAAAAATGAAAATAAAGAAAAATGAACACAGTGAACCGAGAATTCCGAATATTGCAATCATTCTTGCAAATTTCTACAAAATTTGACGTAGAAAGACGAAATTTAAGCAAAACAAACCCATATACGTAAACCGCAAAATGTAATATTACTCAACGAATTGTGATTCCGATTTGTCCATCTTTTATGATAAAAGGATTTGAAGAAATACAACAAATATGTTAGCATTATTTTTGGTTTAAATCAACGATACTAAAAAGGTGACGGAAATTAATTTTTTTAGATAAAATTCAAGTATGAAAAGTGCTAACGAAAATTTTTGTTATCAGCAAAATGCTTTTTTAGGAAACTTTACTACGAATCCTTTTTCGCATGTTAGTTTAACCAAAAAAGTTTAAATAATAAGAAATAGAAAATATTCTATAAAATTTTTTCCGGTTTTATCATAATCAAATAACACAACACGCGTTTTAAAAACAGTGTTAAAAACATATATTATACTTCGTTTGTCTCACGTTATCGAAATTACTCTAAAAACTTAGCTAACCGATGACGCTTCTTGCAGATCAAATACTTTCTTTTCCTCACCCCCTTTCCGAAGCGCACCCTTTTTAAACTATTTTTTCTCCGCTTCTAGCTATTTTAAAAGAAGTTTGTAAATATAACAATGAAACAACGCGCTTGTACTTTTTCTTCCGCTCCTTGCACTTCTTCTCATGTAAAAACAAAAGCAGAATCAACAGTACACTATCACAAAATGACAAAAACTATATTAATCATTTTATGTTTATTTTAAAACGAACAAAAATACCTTACAAACAGAAACCAGAAATCAAATTGTAGTTACAGTATTATCATAAAACAAAAACCTTTTCGGTTTAATGCAAATTTTATACAAAGATAAAAATATCAAAGTCATTTACCAAAAAAAGTGTAATTTAGTAATCAGAAAAACCATCTCCCATATTTTCGTCTTCATCATCATCTTCACTTTCAATGTCATCCAAAAAACTTCCTTCTTCCCATTGAGAATCTTCAAGATGAAATTGCAGAACAAATTCAAAGCGGAGCCCATCATGAATATTAAACTGTTTTATAAATTGCTTTTTATCTGCATCAAAATCAATTCCAGGATTTTCTCCAGTTTGTTCTTTTGCCTAAAAAAGTAAAATCTTATTTGTTGCATTTCTGAGCACTAAAAAAAGTACCCACTTTTTTAAATGATTCAGAACGATCATTAACACAAAAATGCAATTTTCCTTTGATCTGGGACGGAACTTGTTGAAAGATATTTGAACGAAATTGTTTCATTTCAAGAAGTACTTCTTTCCAGCCATAGAACAATGGATGAAGATTTAAAATGAATTCAGCATCCAACTTAGTAAGATGTGGCATGCTTGAAGAAACGAATGTTAAAAGCTCATTAACTGTTTCGGTATTGAAAATCAAATCATCAAAATTTCGATCACATGAGCATGGATCAAAATTAAGACTTTCAACAGCTGGAAAATTTTCACTAAAAGTCAAAGTTAAATTTGCTTGAGAGGCAGCTTAACAAACCCTTGTGGCATATCCAAAATAAAATTTTCAAAATGTGTTTTAACACAATGATGGGTACTTGTTAATTCAAAGAATTCCTAGAAAAGAAAGGGGTTAGTGAACATTAAGTGAGGTAAATACATACTGTAATCGTTGAATGTTTGGAGCAACAAACAATAAGTTCAGCATCATCAAATTGACATTCATCTTTAAAAAATTTGTAATAATCTTCTGGAAGAACTCTGCCACTATCAAGTCCAAGAAATTTAAGATCTGCAAAAAGCGAAAATTCTTTTAATCCGGCAAAGAAAGACATTTTCCAGGGTTTAATGTCGAACGATATTATCAAACAAAGCAAAAAATAATAGTGAAAAAACTTACCCTTGTGAAGTAACTTTGTCAAAACTCGTCTTCCTGGAAGTGTCATTGGATAATTTTCGATTACAAGTTTTTTATTTGATTTTGCAACAGCTTTTAAAATAGCATCAAGCAATAAAAAATCAAATGGGAATTTATAAAGGTTACTGTTTTTGCCATAATCATTACGAATAGCCAATCTTTTAATTTCCTGCAAAAATACCATATCACAAGTACGTGAAATTTAAGAAAACAGTTAACTTACAATGCATAAATAAAATGATTCAACTGTAATAGAATCAGCAGAAGAAAAATAACTTAATGCAGCTTTATATGGTTCTTTTCCAGAGCGCATAAATTTTTCAATAGCTGCAAGAGATTCATCCATGTTGTCCATTACCAAAATATTAAACTGAGGAATAACTTCTTCAAGAATATCGGAATTCAGAGATACCATGTTGAATCTAAAAAACCTTGAAAATAAAAGTATCAGAAACAATCCACATAAACACGGAAAATTTTTTTGAAAGTTTTTAAGTGCTATAATTTTTATTTACAAATTTGTGCCCATCCAAAATGCCGACAAAGATGAAGAAAAAAAACAAAAAATATTTTGAACAAAAAACATCGCTCAAAGGGCGCCATCTGTTTTGCGATAGCCATCGAAAAAAAGGTGCATACCCATTAGCCTTTCATCAACTTTTCAAAAGAAAAGGATCACTGCCAAAGTTTGCATTCAAAATAACTTTTCCTTTTCTGCGCAGCAGCACCAAAAAAGAAAAGCGACTTTTTTGTTTCTTTTTTTTAATTTTTCACAAAAGCTGTCAAAAATGGCAAAAAACAACAAGGATTTCGTCATCATTTTAGATGCAGAAAAAAAAATAAATTTTATCGATGGGAAGAAACCATTATCTGAGAAGGGGATCGTTACAAAAAAAATGGACATTGCAAATTTCTATTTTTACGCTATGGATTTTGCTTTTTTTTAATAGCATCAGATACCTGGTACAACAAAATGACTTCAGAAAACAAAAGCAGTGTAAAGGCATGTCTTTTACATTTACCTCATTTTATTTTTAATATGTAATTCATTGCATATATTTACACCATAAGCCTTTTCACAAAGTTTTTGCCTTCATTTCCATCAACATCGTAAATAATGAAATTAAAATTTTTTAGTAAAATATCTGGGAACAATCTACATTTGGCATTAAACTTTAACGTGCATTTTATGTACTTGTTTTATTTACGTTGGGAAAAATATTTTTATTTAAAAATGCGTCCATTAAATTTTTTTTCTAATTGTTAACTTATCCATTTCACTGTGCAAATTTGACGTGTTAGCAATGATACAGAAATAATTAACGGGTTATTATCTGCAATAATAAGATTTAAAATTGACCGAGAGAGTAGCTAATAAAAAAAAGTATAAAGTTTTTTGGACTGAAAAACTGTTGTAAGTTTGTATAGATAGGAAAAAAAACTGATAATATGTTTGAAAAAAGTAGCACAGAAATAGATCTACTACGATTTTACATATTTTTTGCTTGCATGCTGTCATCTTTTGTATGTAATCGTTCTACATAACTTTAAAAAACCTGTAGTGATTGATTTCTTTAACTAATTAATTAATTTATTAAATAAACTGCATGTTTTGTTTTTATTGGTTTTAATTTTCAGGATGAAGAAGCATCAACACTAGTGTAAGGCAATCCGCTCCGGCCCGGCGGATGATCCGCCAATCCGATCCGGCGGATTGATCCGTCGATCCGCTCCGCGTAGTTTTTCAATCCGTCTATAATCCGCCGATCCGCTCCGCCATGATTTACAATCCGCCCATTTTTGGTTTTTTGTTTATCGTTGAAAATTACAAGTTTTTCATCTCTAATTTGCAGTTTCCAGTCAGAATGTCATAAATCATTTAAAAAAGCCGAACAGTAAAGTAAAAAATTCAGTTGAAATTTTTAAGTCCTTGAAAAAAATTTGAATCCGGCGGATAATCCGCGAATCCGTCCGCCGGATTGATCCGCCAATCCGCTCCGCGTAGTTTTTCAATCCGTCTATAATCCGCCGATCCGCGGAGCGGATTGGCGGATTGATCCGTGATCCGCATTTTAGGCCGGCGGAGCGGATTGCCTTACACTAATCAACACCAGCAACAGCACTTCTGCTATAATGAGATTTAAAATTGACAAAAAAAGAGCCGTCAGCAAACAAAACTGAATTGAGCGATCCGGATGCACTAAAAAATCATGGAATTCTTTTTAAATTTTATTTTTCTTAAACTATTTATCTATTAAACAGTGACTGATTTATATGTTGCGATTATGAAATTAAAAAAAATGATCTCACGGGTTGTTTTTTAAATCTTGTGGTAAAACTGCTGATTTCTATAATATCACGGAACTGTTATAGTTGTAATTTAGACTAAATAAAATATTAAACGTTTTTTAGTGAAACTTTCGTCCATGACACATGAATAAAAACAGATGTTAAAAAAACTAATGGAACTCCATTTTTTTTATTGCAGTCTGTGATAACATTAATTTTTGGTATCACTTTTAAAAACCTGTGTTACTATTAATCTCTACTAATGATTATTTTAATAAAATAAGCATTAATGTAAATCTGTAAAATATTTATACCACGATTTATAACTGTTAAAATTAGGACACTATTAATCCTTGCAAAAAGATGTTTTAAAACTGGGTGCAATAAAAAATAAGTTTATACAAAAAGTTATTACCACCCTGTACATTTTTATAATTTTTTTATACGCACCAAATGCCATTTTCGGCATTTTGTCCCAAAGAAAACTTTTCAATAATGGCATATTTGGAATCAGCGTAAAACATTACGTCTAGAAGCCCTAATGCAACTCGCAAAGTTGCATTAGGGTTACGGTAACCAAGAAAAAAGTGTTCGTTGCCGATCCCTAGTTTCGTTTCTAGACCTTTTTTTTCAACAGAAAAGGAAAAAAGGTAAACGAAAGTGCGTGTCTTTGGCTGTTTTGCAGCCTCTTGGACTTTCTTTTTTGTTGCGCATTTTATTTCACTGATAAATTTTTTTACCGAAACCGGCGTCATTTTCATTTTCGACTCTTTTTTTTTATTTCCTGCTCGCTGTGCACGAATCAAATTGTTTTGCTTGTACTTGACTCTCCCCACAATTATCAAAAGAAATTAACCAACTAAATATTTTTTTTAGATTACCTTCAAAAAACAAACAACAACATTTTCATCATCTGAATAGCCTCGACAACAAAGAAATCAAAAGATGAATAGTAGTAATCCAACTGCAATGGATGATGAATATAAAGCAATATATCGAGAACTCTATCAAGCTTACGTTAAGGTTTGGACTTCGTTGAATAATTGTGTTGATGAAGAACATAAAATTAAACCAGCAAATGGTGTAAACCCAACATATACAGAAGCTAAAAATCTATGGGTATGTTTATTGTTGCTGGGCATTAACTAAATGTTGGCTGAATTATTTTACGGGGAAGGACAAATTATCTGCTGCTGAATTCTCGTCCTTCTGATTGAGAAATATTTCAATTAGCATTTTTTTGGAAAACAGATTGTATTTAGGGTTTATTTTGCGTGCTACTCGTGCTCCTCAAAGGCAGGAATTTATGAAAATCGATAATTCAGCTTCTAATTTTGCTGACTATTCTTTAGCTAGATGAATACAGTGATAAAATATAAGAGACCTAAAATATTGCAATTCGTCCACCATAACCGTATATCCACATATTACTGGAAAATAGTAGATCTAAGTTTTGGCTCAAGATATATTTCATTATATTCCGCTAGTATCTCTCCATGGCGAGTGTACAAGAAAAGAGAAGACTTTGCCGCTAAATTTTTTGTTAACTATCACCTAGCATGACGAGTATATAAGCAAAATATAGAGCCTAAAATCCAGAGTGAAGTAAGAGAACTTAGTTATTATTAAGGCTGCTGGGCTTGTCATTTTATACAACTACTGTAATTTTGTCTTTTTGTAGAAAGCACTGAAAAATCCACGTCGACGAAAACTTCTATGGGTAGCAACTGGTTGTTCTCATCCTGAATTCCCCGGTGATGAAGAAGCATTTCGTCGTGAAAAAGATGAAGGACTTATCAATGATACAAATGTTACAACAGGTGCAGATGCTGAATACGAATCATCTGATGATGAATATGATGATATTCTAGATTTAAATGAAGAAAATATTTTACCAGGTAGAGATTTATCTGTTGTAAAATGTTTTGAAAGCTATTAAATAATTTTAGTTGTTAATGTTTGTGTTCATGCTCCACAACAAAATACTTTAGATCGATATAATTGTAATCGACCTGCATGTATAGAAGATATTTCATCAGATGAAGAAGCGGCACCTCAAGTATGTTTTTTTGTTATAATTTTGCTGTTTTGGTGTTTTATTATTTTTTTACCTTTTTGTTATTTTGCGTAGTAGAGGCAAACGATTTCTGAAAAAGCGGAACTCGAAACTTTCATACGCTGCTCTATAATCATTCTTCGAATATTCAAGTAAACTTTTTAGGATCCTCTAAATGCAACTGCGATAGCTGCTGTAAATAATTTGGGTCTTTCTTTGATTGGTTCACAGCAAACAGATACTCCAATTTGTATTACTCAAGAAACTGCTGCTGCAGCTATACCAGATTCAACTCCGTCAATTATGAGTCAAATTCGATTAGAAATGAATGCATTGAGTTTATCTTCTGTTACTACTGGTGCTGCACCACTTGATCCGATTATACCAACTGCTGCTATTACTGCTACAGTAGCACCAACATCAAATGAAATTGTTGCAGAATCACAACCAAATGCATTGGTTGAAACTGTTCGAGGTAATGATGCTGATCTATATATGGAAGAACCAGATATTAGTCCACCTCGAAGTCCTGTTCATGATGATGAGAATGAAAGAACTCCAAAAAGGAATCAAGTTGTTGTAAGTTCATTTACATACATATTACTGTTTTTCCACGTGAAATCGTTACTTTTGCTTTCTGTGAGTACAGAAAAATCTTGGTTTTCATTGTCTGTCTATTTTAGGAGGATCATAGTCACATTTGAATATGGCGCCTTTTAGTGAAAAGCTCCAGAATGCCAAATTTTTAGGTTCTCTTGTTTTAATGATCATTTTCTGAAAATATAAACTTACCAAAGGTCACCCGCGCAACTTTTTATCCGAAAGTCGATTGCTTTTCACTTAAGTTACCGTATACCTTTTTTTTATAGATTCATGAATCTCATGATTCTGGTAATGAAAACAATGCTGAAGTTGGAGTTGGACGTGTAGCTATTGAATCATCATTTATTGATGAACAAATCGCTTCACCACAAAGCGAATCTTCTTCTCCTCCACCGATTCAAAAACGAAGAGCCACAAAACCAAAATCTCCGGGTGCTGCAGTAACAGCAAAAGGGAAAAAAAGAAAATCAAATTCTCCTAAACCTTCAACTTCTGAAAAACCTTATACCAGAAGTCGTGCAAGGCTTGAAACTATTACAGCTCAAAAGGCAAGAAATACTGTTACAAAACGTGGAAGACGTAATGATCCTGATTATGAAAGTGTGAGTTTTGGTTTTTTATTTATCTTTTTTCCCTTTTTGGAATTTTCACGGCTCTAATAAGCATTTTGATATGCGGAATACTACTACGTAAAACGCATTAAATAACTTATTCTTGCTTTTTTGGTGATGAAGATGGATGTTTGATTTTTTCGTTTTTTCAGGACGAAAATATTCTCTCTGAAAATGATGAAGAATATCGTTCTCCACCAAAACGAAAGAAAGCTCAAGATCTTCGACGGGTTAACGCTGAAATTGATGCACAAAATGATAGCAGCAGTGCACGATCTGGTCAACGTCGAAATGCTCGTTCAACTTCACGACGTAAAGTTTCATTAATAATAGAAAGAGAGCCACCATTAGCACATGGATATGGGCAACTTAAATCTAATGTACCTCATCATTTGCTTCGTCGTGTTCGCATACCTGAAGATTTTGAAGAGACAACAACCGTTAAAGTTCATGATGGCTATGAACTAATTGATAAAGATAATAAGCGATATATTGCAAATGCTTTGATAATTATTCATGAAAGAAATGGTAAAAAATATTTTCGAAAATATCGCTCTTGTGGTCCTGGTTTATTTATTGGAGATCTTCCATCTAATGATTTCTATTGTGTTGAATGTAAAACATTAGGAAAAGATACTTATGTTAAAATTCTTAAAAGAACCAACAGAACATATGCTGAAATTGATCATGATGTTGAATGTGAAATGAAAGAATATACCTTGGAAGATGATGATTAAAAAAGACGTTTGGAAGCTTTGGTATGCTTTAATTTATTCATTGCTTTTTTTTAAATTATAATTGTTTTGTTTGTTTGATTTTTTTGTGTCCATTTTTGGACTACTTTCATATATATGTTTCTGGTTGTTTGTTATCATATAATAAATTTATGCAAGTTTTTGTTTTGTTTATTGCCGTAAGTGAAACATAATTGATAGACCAATAAAATTTAGTAGATGCAACCGAGTGAACATTTCAAGCTCCATTCTACCGTATGTTGTTTGTAATACCTCATTGATATGTTTGATAGGACAGCTCGTAGTAGCTCTACCATGCAAGAATCAACAGCTACAGAGGAACGCTTTTTCATTCGTTTAAGAGGGGATTCATTCGCTGATAGCACAACACCATCATTACCCTCTCTCGGCGTATCCTTTTTTGATGCTTAGCAAAAATGCACTTTGCACCAAAAATGTCTTTATCAGATGCAATGAATTTGATCAGAAAAAATACATTTTTCACTCAAATATCTGACGTAAACATAAAAGAAGGTGGAGCCATATTTCATTTGTCATCAAATTATTCGTGTAAATAATCTTTGTAAAAAAACATATTGTTGATTTCATTTTAAATTGTGCTTGTGTTAATAATTACAACAGAATGATATTTAAATTTGTAATGCTTTTTTGTATAATATTTACAACATTAGCAGCTCCAGCAAAAGAAAAACCAACACAAGCATTTTTGACTACAGTTATGCCCACAGATCTATGTTCGTCTGAAGGTGGTTCACATTGTAATTCATCTATTGAATGTGCCTACTACTGTAGTTTGAGAGTAAAATTTCACTTTTTTTCTTAATTATTTAAATTTATTTTCATTTTTAGTCATGTCTTCAATCAACCTGTAAGAACTCAACATGTTGGTGCACATCACAAGACATCAATTAATTTAAATGAATAACTTCAACTATTTTAATCGAGGAAATTCTAAAAATATCTATATGAAGAAATATTAGTTTTATTAAAATAAAAGTTAACGTATTTGTACCCGATTCTTCATATTTACAGTACACAAATACGTCTACATAAAATATAAAAAAATATATCACCCGTTTTAAAAGCATTAAAACATACATATAAGAAAAAATTATACAGCAAAAAATTAATAGGTATAATAAACTCAACATTGAATAATTTTTCCTTCCATGTAATCACAATAATAATCTTCGCTGCATTCAATGGAGTTTACAATTGGAACTTTCCTTCTTGGTACAAATAGATTTTCTATCCAGAACTGCAATATCAGGAGCAAGCTTATTCAGCATTTTTGAAACTTTATCTAAATCAGATTTTTCACGCCATAATATTCCATTAAGAAAAGCACCTTGATCACGAATAATCCATTTAACGTTATTAATCTTTTCATCAAATTTTTGTGCATTTTCTTTAAATTCTTGTTGGTCAAAAGTTTTTTGTAGATGATGAGAAAAAGATGGATTACCCCCATCATGATAAACTTCAATTCCACTCATAATATAATAATTTTCAGGATCCATATTCTTTTTTCCTTCAACAGCCATATCGTAGTCGTGGTAAAGCTTCTTAAAATATGCATCATAATGCTTCCAGCTAATATTAATTTCATCAGCAAAATCAGAAATCCATTCGATCATAAACTTTTCATCATCGCCAAGAGTGTCACTGGAACATGATAGATTATCTGTGTCGGCAGAGCAGGAAACAAATTTTCCATTATTTCCTTTAAAAGCATATATATCTCCATCTTGAACCAAAATAAATTTCTCCCATTCACCAACACTTTTACGATTACATATCATTACTCTTTCACCATTTTCAGAAGAAACATATTTTCCGCGTGATTTAAGAGCAACTTTACCAGTATCCTTCAATTCTTCAATAGAAAAAACTTCCCATCCAAGTGGAACAGGTCGTTCAATGCGATTCATTGGTCGTTGTCCATCATTACTACACAAATATTTTTCATCTAATCCACGAATAAATGCATATTTTTTTCTTGAATTGTATTCATCAAAGTCGGATAAAAGCTTTTTTACATCATCAACAGAAGGTGAAAGTTTTAATTCTGAGCGATCACGTGTAGAACATTCTTGAGTTAAGGAAATGAATTTTTGAATTTCTTTTAGCTTTTTATCCGTAGCTAGTCGAACATCACGATATTCATTATTAAGCTTAAAACATTGTTCGTTATCCATCCTTGAAGAAGAGAATATCTAAAACAAGCAATTAATAGTATCTCTTATATATACAATCAAAAACGCAAAAGTAAAGAATCAGATCAGTTATAATAAAAATATATCAGCTTTTTTAGTGACTATATTAATAAAGTTCTTATCAGTTTTACTTTATATTCAATTTATTCCTCATTATAAATTTTCATTGTTGGTGCGTCCAGTTTTTTTTAACCAAAGGTGCACTTTGCCATCGAGATTTTTTTGTGTTAAAAGAAATGGAAAGCATGTATTCGTAAAACTTTTGCAAGAATCGAACCCAAACTGAGTTTACCTAGTATTAACAAAATTTTTCAAATTAGTGTCGACACAGGAAAATATTATAGTTTATCAAAGTTTAACGGTCAAAGAACATGGCAAATTCCTTTATGTAAAATTTGTCACCATTTTTTTGCTAATTACAAGTAAAAATTTACAGTTATATCAGAATCTGCTATAAATCGTGAACTGAAAAAACATGAACGTTTTTATTACGAGAATCCGCAGTAATTTTGATATATGAAAAATAAGATCCTTTTTATAAGACGAAACATTAGTGTGTAAAAATAAACAACATAGATTTATTTTTAAACAAAAAAGAAAATATTTTGTGCTTTTCCACTTTATGACTACAAAATCTCAATGAATACTGATAAACAAATTTCCGCTTTCTATCAAATGCTTGCTCGAAGTGCTTAAAATGGCTTGTTGCTTATGAAAAATGGAAAAGTTGCAGTGACGTGATTTACACGTGATTCAAAATTTTAAACCAATGTCTTTATAGTATGTATGGAGAAACATATATGTAACTATTTATTTCTTTTAGCTTGACAAAATTAGTATTTACAACGATAATATACTGTTTTACCGTATACAACCGGTGACGGATTTATAGGTTCAAGTATGTT
This sequence comes from Panagrolaimus sp. LJ2400, assembly GCA_024447215.1. NCBI lineage: Eukaryota > Metazoa > Nematoda > Chromadorea > Rhabditida > Panagrolaimidae > Panagrolaimus > Panagrolaimus sp. LJ2400. The sequence continues at coordinate 2,292,998 of JAMRYA010000009.1, read as the reverse complement.
ATTTGTAGCAAAAACGGGTGATTCAGGGATAATAGCGTTTGATTTTTGATTTAACCAAAAGTTCAAAACATTATCCCCCATTTGAATAACAAACAATCTGTATGATTTAATACAAATTACAGTAACAATGATATCATATAAACTAAAACAATTCATAAATAAGAAGCATAAAGCATTGATGCAATTTGGCTTTGAGCGAAAATAAAAATTCATCACAATAATAAAGGAGGGAAGGGTTGCCAATAAACAAAATCCAACAAACTGGGCAAAAATGCATCGAAGAATAATTTTGTTATTTTGTCTCAACTTTTCTGAAATATTCATTTCCGGCATTTGTGATTGTATTGCATTTAAGACTAAAAAAATTGCAGCAAATACATATCTTGAAAATATAAATATCACAAAAACTGCAAATCCCAATGCAAAATCATTGACAGGGATATCTGGACGAATGATAAGAATCGACGCAGGATTTATTGTTTCAAGAGACCCTTTCAAATGTTCGTCAAGAAACGTTTCAGTTTGATCCTCTGTTAAAATAAGCATATTCCGTATTGAATCAAAATGTACAGCAATAATTCCAAAAAGTAAGTATGCAAAGCTTGTTCCAGACAAAATTGAAAATATTACTGACGGAATTATAGGTCGCCCAACTTTAATATTTTCATCTACAAAATATCGTTCTGCTGACATTCCAACAATGCAATCTATCATTGACATAGCAAAATACGACATTAAAATAAATAAGATTAATATTGTTTTAGCAGATATGTCATTTGTTAATTGCAATGAATAAATTGCAAAAAATGGTTGCATTAGAAATGGCTTAAACAGCAGCATCACAATTTCAAGGCATACTGTATTAAAAGCATAGGGGATTAAATAAACTTTAAAAAGTTTCATTTGTTTAGGAGTCTTTGTAACTATTATATAAATTAATAAAATTCCAAAAAATATACTAAATATAGAAGTAAAGTGCATTATTGGAAGTAAAAATGATAACAAGATATCATTGTAGACATCAGTATAATTATATTGCAAGCGATCCGTTGCATTAAAATAAGTTAGAAACATGTTTACCGAAAATGCAAATGAATAAATTTCAATTCCTGAATATGTTTTTTGGTAACTTCAAATAATAAGAATATTAAACTGCAACTGAACCAAGATTACAGATTGTACTGCATTTATATATGTCTTCATTTTTAGAAATATTTTTGTCGTTTTTTTTATTAACTAAAGTAGTTTCTTTGCATGAATACAAAGAGACATTTAATTGAAGTAAAGGTATTTCCATTACTGTTCCAAAGGTTTTCAATTAGAATTATATTAAAGAAAGGATTATCTTGAGATAAACATGAAAGATCTGTATGAAGGATTACCATTTGAAGAAAACATTGCAATTCAACTGCCAAAGGCTAAATGCATTATCTTAATCAAAATTTGTCATTGTTCTGCAAAGACAAAATACAAATATTTCATAATCTCTCTAAAAATGTATTTATTTTTGTGCCATAACTTTGGCGGCAAATGCACTGTTTAATTAAAATAAAAAATTTATAAGAATTGTTGTTAAAAAAAAAAGCCAAAAGCCTGGATATAACCAATATTCATATTTGTTTCAAATTTTTTTGCTGCAGCAACTGTACAAACAACAAGAAGTGAAACTATTAGCATAAGACATTAGTCATAAACCAAATACAAAACCATTTTTATATTTAACTCGTTTTTGTAAAATTTAATGGCTGGCACGATCAAACGGATTCTAGAATGACTTGCAAACTTTTATGAAAAACACTGTAACAAAGTTAAAACAGTAAAAATTGCATAAAACAATGAAACAGTTTTACGTAATTTTTACTTTCAAAAACACTTTTGTATTTTGCTTTTGGGGCTTTTAATGATTTACAGAGCTATTTAAACAGGTGTCTACATATGAAACATGTTTAAACAGCTCTTTATGTTTTTGTTTGTTTAAAGCAGAGAAAAACAAAACTGATAACTGTTTTACTTCGACTTTTTGCTACCTTTGCTTTCATAATGTTTTCGATTTTTGTTTACAGAAGTTTTTGCAAAGTTACCAAAATTAATCTTTTTTTTACTATTTATGGTTAATTAACAATAGCAATGTTCTAAAAATAAAATCTCCGCCTTCCTATTCATATTTATTGGTATATCGGAAAAGCTTAAATACAACGTTTGTTGTTTAAAACATTAAACAAATTGTTTTTCTTAAATATGAAATCATTTGTTTGTGCTATATTTTTCTTGGCCATTGTCAACGGTGCTTATTCAGAATGTAGTGAAGAAGGTAAAAAGGTGATAAATATAGTTGACATTTAAATAAAAAACCACGAGTCTTTATCTTTTTAGATCATAAAAGAATGCTATGCTAATTATTTAAAAGAAGTTCCATTAACAACATCCCCAAATTCATTAAAGCTTGCCGATCTCACTTCTCTTACTGATGCTGATTACCAAAAGATGGAAAAGTTGGTTCTAATTTTTTATTTCCTAAATAAATGATAAATACTTCTTGCAGGGCATTTGCGGAAAAGAAAAAATGTATTGCAGGTTATGAAAACGAATGTTTAAATATTGAAGCCTTTTCAAGGGCATTTGGAGCATCGTACAACGACACGTTAGTCTTTCTGTTTTTGGATTTTACATTGGATTATATGGATAATATCGATCCAAAAGGTATGCGTGGTTCATATTTTGAAAATTAAAATCTAAACACTTTTAGCAACGAAAGAAGAATCCAAATGTTTTTCTACTGTCTCCTTTGAAGGAAAATGTCCACCACCAAAAGGATGCTTGTAAGCTTCTTTTTTTTGACGCTTAAGCGATAATCTAAACTTCTTTTTTTATTTCAGAGGCTTAGAAAAATATGTTGATTGTGCTAAAGATTTATTTATTAAAAAATGTGACAATGAAGAAGTTGCACAAGTTTTTCGTGACGCATTATTGTATGCATTCAAGAAAGTTTTACCTGTTTGTGGTTGATCTTTTTTGTCTTTTTTCTATTACTGTAAATTATATTTCATGTTTAAAATAAATAATTCATAAACAATTAAAATTCTCTACATATGTGAGTATTGGAAACCTTGTAGATTTTTGCGACGCGCTGAATACTATTAATAAAGATTCGCAATTAAGATGCTAAAATTCAAATGCCAATAACAAAAGTGTTTATGACAATTGCTTGATTCAGTTTTTCTGTTTTTTTAAAAATGAATTACGGTTTTTTGAAGATGAAATTGCTATGATCATTCTATTATTGTTTGTGCAATTTTTGTTTTAGACTATGAGTTGGAAATTCGAATCACAAAAAACTTAATCGTTTGTTTCAAGGGTATTTTTTCGCAAAAAAACACAATTTTTGTTTTTGCAACAAAACAAGCACATTTTTTCCATTTTGTGTCACTTTTGTTCTCTTTTTTTGAAATATAAATGCTACCAAGTTTTATAAAAAGAGCATATTATTTCACTTTAGTTTAAATTTCTATCAATGTCATTGTTTGATTACTTCGATAAAGCAGTAATAATTACTGGAAGTTCATCCGGAATTGGGCAAGCTGCAGCAATATTATTTGCAAAATCTGGTGCATTTGTAACAATTCATGGAAGATCTGAAGATGGCCTTAAAAAAACAAACGATTTACTTTTGGAAGCAGGAATTTCAGAAAACAAAATCCTTAGTGTTCGAGGCTCTATAACTGATTCTTATGTTCGAAAAGCATTGATTGAAGAAACCTTTAAGAAATTTGGTAGAATTGATGTTCTTATAAATAACGCTGGTGGCATGAAAAGTGATGAAACAGATCAAAGATCAATGACAGTGTTGGATTATGCTTTCGATGTGCATGTAAAAGCGTAAGAGTTAATGGAGTGACAAAAAAGTACATTTGATTAATTAATAAGACTGTGTTTTTTTTTGTAATCAGCTGATTATCATTTTCTTGATGAATTGTGCTTTTTTGTCGCCTTCAATTTTAATTATGTACAATTTAGGATTTCATTTTTAGCCCAATTGCTTTAACAGAGTTGGCAATTCCTTATCTTGAAATAACTAAAGGTAATATTGTAAATGTTAGCGGAATCGGATCAAAAATGCCTCTTCCAACCTTTCCATATTATTCAATTGCACGAGCTGCAGAAGACCATTTTGCAAGAAATTATGCATCCATTTTAGCGCCAAAAGGGATAAGAATTAACAATGTTAATCCTGGATTAGTTGATACACCAATATTAAGCCAAATTAAAATGCCACCCGAATTACTTGAAAAGGTAATAAAAATAAAATTTATGAATAAATCATTAAAGCTCGCATAAAAATTTAGTTGTCCCAATTCTATATTTCCCAAATACCTCTCGGACGCATTGCAAAAGCTGACGAAATTGCAACGTTTTTGGCATTTGTTGCATCTGAAAACGCTTCATATATGACTGGACAATGCGTTGTTGTGGATGGTGGATCTTTGATTCATTCTCCAACATTTAAATTTGAATAACTTTGAAAGCATACCGTAGTTTAGCACTTTTTTGTAATACTTTTTTTTATTCTAACAATTATCACTATATTTACAAAATTACAGATTGTTTTCATTACATTCTATAAAAAGGTTTTTAATAATTTATGTAACAAAATGACTTCAACAATAAAATCTCTTCAAATATTACTCGTCGTCAGCTTTTTTGCTAATAACCATTGATAAATTCTTTCATCTTTGTAAGCCAAACGTGGTCGCAATTCTGGCATTAATGACATTCCTATAAATAGAAATATGAACCGCGCTCAACTATTCCAAAAACGTGAACGTTTTATTAAACAAAAAGGAACAAACAAAAAAGTTTAAAGATTAATTTCACCATAAAACACAAGTTTTTCTTCTATTTTGAGCTTTGTTGTTATAAAAAAATGTCTAACAAAAAGTAAAAAAGCTGTTGCAATAAGGATATTATATTTGAGCACTCCTAAGAAGCTAAAACATTTTTTTCAAACTAAAAATTGTTTTAATTATCGAAATTTCTCTTTTTATTTAAAAAAACTTTAAGAAATTTAATTTAAAAACATTGACTTGTTATGTTTCAAAAATACGTATGATGAAAAACACAAAATATGTTTAAGAAACAATGAACAACCAACTGAAAAAAATGAAAGACGAACGAGCTCTTTCATTTTTCTGCTGGTTATAAAAACTAGCTCTTTGATTTCTTCATGTGCACTTTTATATGTCCTTTAAAAAACCATAGAGTACTATATATAGTAAGTATTTATTAATATCCATGTTGAAGAAATATCAGATTTCACAATTTTTATGGATAACACGTAATTTTATATAGACATCATCACAAATTTTCCTGAAAATAACCATTTAGAACAAAAGATTAGTTCTTTACTTATGACGGCACCAACAATCCCGAGCATCAGCATTTTCGGAATTAAAAAAATCTTTGCACATGCTACTTCAACGAGTAAAACTTTTACTCGTCACTTTACTGATTCTGCCGCAGCTGAAAAAATGCCATAGCAATCATCCTAAAAACTTAACTTTAATAATTTCTTTGAAATTATTAAAGTTAAGATGCTTTTGATCTTTACATATCTGTTTTTGCGGAGGTTTTCGTGGTATTGCAGATTATACTTTAGCGCAAACGTGCTTTTCTATAAGGTCTTATAGTCTCTTCTTTCAAAAATGTTGAAGGTGAATGTTATGATAAGACCCTTTAACGACCCCCTTTTTCATAAGCATCAAAAAAGTGTTTTTTGTTAGCTAATTGCTCAGACGGTATTGATTTTTCCTTGTCTAATTATGAGTAAAATATGTTTTATGTATGTTTTGGCAACGATTATGGCTTTTTGTGGTGTTAAAACCGCTCAAGTAATTTACTGTGACAGTGTACATGTTTATAAAGCTGTTTCAAGGGCATCAGATTTTTCTGTTGTATTTAATTTTTCTATGGATGTTTCGCTGATTGCTGTAGATGACTTCAACACCTTATTTACAATCACTAATTTTACTAGTTGGTCTCTTGACCCTACAACCTATTTCCAAGAAGGACCAATTCAATATGAAACAGATTTTACAACTTTAAATATTACATGTTTATCGATCAATGAAGATTGTAACCTTACAATTTTCAATGCATTAAATGGAAATTTTTTCATACCATTACACAATGATTCATTGTATTCTGAAAGGGCGACGTTTTTGGTTGAATTTAATTTTGATAATGGTGTCATATTTGACAATACATATGGAAGTTATTTTAACACAGAAAGTATGAAATGTTATGAGTTTTTGTTTCCTGCAAAAAATAAAGTTTGTTGCACACATTTTAAGGAAGTTGATGTTCCCGATGAAGTCCCAGGTAAAATAGTATTGTAGAATATAGTCTCTATATTTGATTAATATATGCTTTTTTTAGCAAAATGTGTTCAGCTCTCGGGAAATACAACTTTTACAAATCAAGATGGAACAATTTTAAGCTCCTTGTCAACCCATTATGCACTAACCCCAATCGGCATTGAATATTCGATAATCCCAAACAATCTTCCAAATGGAAGTCATTTCAGCCTTTATCCAAATGAATATCAAAATGCTATGTTTTTAATTAACACACCAATTACGTATTTTGATTATGATCCTGAAATTCCGATTGATTTATATCTTACTATGGGTATCGACTTCACTAATTCTTCTTTATCATACTTGGGTGAAACAATTGCTGGAAGAGTAATTCAAAGAAATGAAATACTTTTTAAGGATCAAAAAACTCCATATACTCCAGAGGACCCATGTTCAACTACAACCGCACCAATATTTAGTGGATCTCAAGCTCAAAACAATTTTTGTTGTACAAAATTTCAAACTCCAGATTCTAGTCAAATATGCTCTGAATATCAATCAATAACAAAGCTTATTACTTCAGGATTTTATAAAGGAACATATTTTAATGTGAAATATCAATTTAATGATACTATCTTTACGCTTACAATTCCAACCTACTATAGTTCAATAAATTCCACTCTACAAGTTGAAGCTTATTCAACAGATTTATTTTCACAGACGTGCCAGTAGGTTTTATCATTTCTTCTTACAGTAACATCAATTTTTGTATATTTTATTTATCATTAATTTTATGGGATTTTATTTATATTATAAACCGTAAAATATGTGACTAAATTTGCAATGATGTATCAAACTCTATTTTGTTTTAATTGATTTTTATAGAGTCTCCACAACTTCTCCTCAAAATACATGCTCTTTTAAACTATCTGCAACTAATCAATATAATTTAAAGTTTCGAACGTCTTACATCCGTGATGGAATGGATATGATAGATATTACCTTATCAATTAATCAGATTACTAATCCTTCATTGACACCTGCCCAACCATGTCAATCAGCGTATGATTTCACAAGTAAGTACTCTTTTTAACAAATTATTTTGCTTTTTTGTGCATTTCAATAACGAAATTTTAAGGTAATCAGAATTACGATGCTCTTACAGAGCTGTGCTGTATTTCACAATCAAATGGACCTTGGCCTGGAGCTTTAAATAGTTAAAATCACTAGTGACATGTGCGACTTTATAAAATTTTTAATCTTTTTATTTTGTTAATAAATGCTGCAAACAAATTCTATAAGTTTATTATTAGACAGTGAAAACTTTAATCTAGTAACGTGTGACCCCATTAATGATAAAAAACAACTAAAAATAGTGGTAATCATTGTCATCGAATTTTTCGAACAACTAAGAGTACTGCAGCGATTCGATCAACATTGGAATAATTTGTACATAGCAGTTCTTCGCCAAAAACATCAGGATCAATTTCTTCATATGTCCAATGAAATGATGTACCTGCATTTACAATAATATTTTTAGCTTCTTCGTGAAATAGATCGTTTCCGTCAATGATTGCTGAAGCAGTATAAAGAAGTAAAACACCATCTGTGTTAAGACTTTCCTAGGAAACCTTTAATATTGAGACCGATAACTCTGCTCCAAGGTCGCCACCACCGTGTCGATACTTTCGTTCTAATGGATCATTCAAATAAGGTGGATTAGAAATTATAATATCAAATTGACCTTGTACATCATTCAACAGATCGCTGTATTGAGCTTTGACAGTAACATTTGCAATTCGAGCGTTAATCTTTGTAAAACGAAGTGCATTTTCATTGATATCAATGCCAAATATTTCTGCATTTGGATATGCCTTTGCAAGAAAAATTGCACCAGGTCCAGCTCCGCAACCAATATCAACACCACGTTTTACAACGTTTTTGTGATTATTTAGCATTAACTTTATAGCTCGGGCAAATCGATATGTATCAGGTCCAAAGAAAATAGAATCATCTGCTTCAGTAGGGAATGCAGAGTGAATAAAGATTTCGTTGTCAAGAGATGAAATTCGTATTAAACTTTTCCAAGAATTTTTATCTTTGTTTTCAACGAGAATCCCTGCTTTTTTCATTGAATCAAATAATTCTTTGTTGAATGGCAAATTATCTAGTTCAAATGAACGGCTCCATCCAAGCACATCAGTTATCGATTTTGCCCATTGATTTTCTGGACGAGAATTAACTCGCTCAATACTCTGTAAAAGTTAATTTATCTATGCAACATATATGCTTAAAAATCAAAACGTTGCAATACATTAGAAGGCTACCTTTTACATATTAAGGTAAAAAGATAAAAGAAAGTATGAACTTACAGCTGGGGTTATTGTCACAAAATTATAGCCATTACTTTTTAATTTCAATGCTAATTCATATAAGGCGTTGTCGTCTATAGATGAGAATTCCATTACTTTATAACTTCAGTTTGTTTTTCTAATTTTAAAGCAATTTTTCAGGAAAAAAGCAAGCTAAATTAACTTGTATGAGAATTAAAAAGAAAGAAGTGTGTATGGAATAAAAGCATGCTTTTTGATTATTGGACTTTCCTAACTTTTTTACATTTAAAGATCAAACTAATCAGCAAATGAAAATGTTTAGGGGCCTTTAATTTCTATCTAAAATAAATGACTGCTTTAAAACGAAAGATTGTTTATCGAGCAATCAATAACGTATTTTTTATTGTTATATTTTCTGAAGAAAGAAAAAAGGACACATTTTTTATGTTTCATGATTGTTGCCACCTTCACAATAAATACAATGTTTATTTTAAGATACGAAAGAAATTAAAGTAAGAAAACAGATCTTTGAGATTGCTATAAGAGCATCTGTACATAACAAAACCGTTGAGATAACGGTTTCACAAGTTATTTACAATTAACAAAGAATGAATTATACTAGCACATGGTTATATTATTTGTCTGAATCCTTGTCTGAATCCATTTTCGGCCCTTTGTCGTCTCCAGTAGCTGTAACTTCTCCTTCTTGCTTATGTGGATCAGCTCTGTTATTTTTTGCTTCACGATTGTCATCCATGATTATTAATCTACAAATATTGAGAAACCAAATAAAAAATAATTACAAATACAAAGAATATGTTTTTACAGTTAAAAAGTAGCTACGAAATTGTGAAGGGCGAAAAATTAATGTGAAAAAAGATTTCTAAATTATTTTTTATTGATTATTACGAATGAAGTGTTTGTTTATAATTACGTTGATTATTACAAAAAGTTAGAAAAAAACGCGAAATTTTTGAGTCTTATGGCTTTATTAGAGACTTAACCGCCACATCTGGTTAAAAAATAATTAAAAATTAATGTGAATAGCTGAACAGCGACAAGGAAATAAATTATGCGATATTTAAAACTTTAGCAAAACTATTATCCGACAGGAATAAAAATAATATTTAGTTTTTTAGAACAGAAATAAACAATCCTTCCTCCTCTGTTCTTTTAAATGAATGAAAAGATTTTGCAATTTTTGCTGTGTTTTTTGTGATGCTTTTTGTTGTGAAAGATGCAGAGAAAACAACAAACAACACACTTATTCTTTAAGCAGCAAGCAAAATATTCCTTCCTTCTTTTGAAATTTTGTTCTTTGAAAAAGTCAGTGTTAAAACGAAAGAGAAATTTGCTCTGCTATTTTTTGTTGCAAAAAAAATGACACACTTGATACATATTTTATCTTCAACATATTTGTTTAAATTTATTTGCATCCTTAAAGATTTTAAAAATTAAAAAATCATTTAAACATCATTTTTGAAACTGAAATGCATCAAATACGTCTTTCGCTTATAAAAAAAGAAAGTGTTACATAAAAAATACATTGACAAAATTTGCTTCACTTACCATTTTGTCATCAGTTAAGGTTAGGTAAAGTGCCATTATTTCTTCCATTGGATATATTTCGAGTAAATGAATTTCTGAGATTTGAACTTTTTTCAATTAAAGCTTTAACAATTTTCTTTAAGATTTCTTTAAATAATTTTTTAGTGACAACTCTGTACGGTCTTACAGTTGAAACAACCACCATGACATCAAAAATGGGATACATTGTTGACATGGCTTCCAAATATAGCGAAAATGAACTAATTATTGTAGGTGTTTCTGGAAGTAATAATGCTCCGAGCCAAATCAGACAAGGTAGGCCAAAAGTAAATAATGTTGCAGTTTGAGCTATCGTATTTTGCAGCATTAAACTGAATTGTTTTTTCGAATATGTCGAAGGGCTAATTTTAAGATTTTTTGAGTAATTAAAATTTTGATACAATAGCCAAAAAAGTATTCCAGCATGAAAAAGAAAATAAAAAGTAACTGTGATAATTGCAAATAAAGCCAAAAAATTCCAAGAATATTCAAACATTAACAAAGATGGCTGATATTTCAGTAATTCTGTCAGTCCTTGTTGTACCATAAACCTAGAAGTTCGATCTGCATGTATGGTATCAATAATGCATAGAATCGCAGCAACACACACCAAACAAAATGACACTAGCTGAATTCCATAAATGGAATATCTCAATACGTTAAAATTAGGGATAATAGCTTTTACAATTTTAAAATGTCGTTCTAATAATATTACAAATATTGATTCGACCATTGTAGCTATCGATATCATCATTATTATTACAAATAATCCTGATATTTCTGCAGAAACCGGATGTAATAATCCCATCGGAAATATTACACTATGAGGGAAAATTCTAAAACATGTCAAGACTTAATATAACTTTCTCACAAATTTATTAATTTTCACCTTATGGGCTTCCATAAAATTATGACTAGCTCGTTTAAAAAACAGCTTGAAATGTAAATAATCATAAATGTTTTAAAAATTTTCATATTCTTATTTGAACATTTTATTATTAAATATCCATAATAAGCTAACAATACGGTACTAATAGCAAATACAAAAAAATGGAATCTTTCAAGCCGAAAACTATTTTCGATAAAATTTTCTAGATTAAACGACATTACAAAAGGAGCACCAGATTTTAAATGAAACAGACTGACACATAAAAACTTTTCAAACCAAAAATTGAGATCTTTAACTACACATTCTAGGCGCAGCTGAAATTTTAAATTTCAAATTTCATTTTAATAATTGTTATTAACATTTTTGAGTTTTCCTTGTAAAAATTGTATGATGTCATTGTTTATAGCGTTTTTTGAGATACATTATATAATCGCGAAAATGGGTTGATACCCGATTTGGGGCATGCTTTTTCCAAATAAATAGGGGGTTTTGAGGGTTAAAGCTGTTTCATTTTTCTTCTGCAACACACGTAATATTTTGTGGCTATATTGTATCTAAATCCAATGTTTGAACTAACATGTTAGTGAAATCGACGTTTTAAAAATAAAAAAATATTTTCCTTTTTTCTATGGCCCTTGGTTTTTGTTGCTCATTGCTTGAATAAAAATATTCTTAAAATTTTGAAAATTTTATGAAGCAAATGCGTTTAAACGATTTCGATGAGCAATTATTAAAATATTTGTTTTGATTAAAAAAATATTTTAATAATATTTGTATTTTTTTGCCAACGCAGCAAATACTGTGTATAAAGGCAACATAAGATGCACAGATTTTATTACTATCTATAAAAAAGCCTGCAAGGATGGTAAAATATCATCGTCTGTTGGCTTTCGCTGCTTTGTTTTTAACAGTAAATGCCATTATTGAAATCAACGATTTTTTCCCATTTGGAGTATCAAATGGAGATCAATATTTGCAAAAAGGAGACGATACTAGTTCCAATAAACAGACCCTATCAATTACATTTCCATTTTTTGGATACAATCACTCAAACTTATGGGTAAATGTCAATGGTGCGATTTCATTTAATTCTCCAATTACCACCTACACTCCAAGTTGTGCACCTGTTCGTCATGATTACCGAATGATTTCTCCGTTTTGGTAATTAATATTTTGTATTAAAAAAAGTTAGGCCAAAAACAGCCAATGTTTTTAGGGCTGATGTTGATACTCAAAAAGAAGACCCAACACCTGGAAGTGCTATCAGTTTTAGGGAATCAACGACTTCTGCAGACCTTCAAAAAGCAAAAGATGAAATTGTTCATGCATTCCCTGATTTTTCCCATATTGATCTTACTTGGACATATATTGTAACGTGGTACAATGTAAGATTAATGTCTACATAGTAAAGGGAATTCAGTAAACTCAGTTTGCACTTGTTGGAACTGTCAAGACAATTCCCAAGATTTCTAAATAGAAAAATGGACAATACTTACTGAATAGCATTATACTATCATATATCAAAACTCATGGCTGCTTTTTTATAGGTAACATTCTTCAGAGATGAGCCTTCAAGAACCATTCGAAATACTTTTCAAGCTGCTATTACAACCGATGGAAGACATTCATTTGCAATATTTTATTATAACAAAATTCAATGGACAACCGGAACAGCTTCAAACGGACATCACGAAAAGGGTACTGGTGGTATTCCTGCACAAGTTGGATTTGATGCAGGAGATAATCATCATCGAACAATGATTGAAGTATCATGCAAAGATAGTGTAATTAATATTTCTTCTATGTCAAATGTTGGAAAACCTGGTGTTTTTGTTTTCCGAATTGATTCTGCTGAAATAATTAAACCCGTTGTACATACTATGGAAGCACCCCGAATTCAAGTTCAACAAGTCAAAACAGAATGTCCGCCAAATAGTATTCAACTCCAAATAAATGAATCTGTATGCTATTCTTTCCATCCATCTTTGTCACAGTTTGTTATTGCCGAACGTGAATGCAATTCATTTGGTGCAAATTTGGTATCACTAAAAAACAAATACACAAGTGTTTACATTCCTCGTAAGTTTTAATGTACTGCCATGTGATCTTAAAAAACTGTAATTTTACAGAACTTGCAAACTTGCTTTTCAAACATTTGGAAGTCGAACAATTTTGGACTAATGCCCATCGATTAATTGATGAAAATACTTTTGAATGGACAGATGGTGATCATTTTGACTTTACAAATTGGAAAAATAAGGAAACTGTACAAGGGAAAATTAACGACTGTGTTGCTGTTAATCTTGAAAAGGGCTTTTGGTTAGCTGAAGATTGCTTTGCTCGATTGCCATTTGTTTGTGAATTTAATGGTGCAGAAAAAGATATCGAAGTCCCACCAACAGCTTTGGTTTTGGAAGAATTTCCAGGTTTGACTTATTCTTCAGTAAATTTTAGGAATATCTTTTAGATTTGCCTCACCATCTCGTGAATGTCCAGAAGGAAATTGATACATCGTATGAACTGATGGGAGAACGACAAATGAGCAATTAAATGTTGCAAAACAATTAAATAAAGAACTTGTCATCTTTATTGGCTTTTAAAATAACGTATATCACTCAAACACTTTTTTTTATTCCTTTTTAAAGTCTAAAAAAACATAAATTAAAAGAAATACGAGTTACATAATAGAATATTTGCAAAAAAATATCAATCGGAACTTCAACCTTATCATACATAAATTTTTTTCCATATTTCTGCAAAACATACAGAGCTATGAAAACGGAAAAATATTGTTAAAGGACTAAAAATTCGTACTAGAAAGACCCAATTTTCTTCACCATAAAAAATCATAATTTCTTCACATGTCCCTGCTTTATCCGAAGCAAGTAAATTCATAATAAACATTGAAATATTTGCAGCAACCAAAAATGTAATTGTCTGTCTTCCAGGTTGTATGCTTGTACTTCGATTTCTAAGATTTGAAGCGATGCAAATTAAGAAACATTGAATGAGGGATTGAATTATTCGAAAAACATGTGCTACCGCTAAAATAAATGCTAAAGTTTGCCATCTTCTGGTTGTTGCTAAACCCTAAAATATTGGAAAGTTTGATGTTTTTTCATAAGTTCTAAAGAAATCAAGAAAAAGCAAACCACTAATCCCGAAATTGAAAATGCTAATTCACCAAATAATCCAATCGCTAATAAAATACTGTCAAGTAATTCCTAAAATTTAATGCGAAATGTTTTTGAAATACAATCATGCAACTAACTTGATTCGCGTGATCGGTGTTTTTATTGCCAAAGGAATTGTGAAATTGAAAATCGCAGTTTTTCAAACGCCATAATGCAAATATACAAGCGATAGTTGCAACACCATTCTGAATTTTCGACAGCTCTTTTTAAAGGATGTTATTTGCCTATTTAATCCCAACCTGAATAATATCAGTTAAATTAAATAACAAAGCTGCAGCATAATGTTCAAATTTTTTGTAAAATATAAAGAACGCGATTACCGCAATCATAGTTCCAATAACAAAAATGAAACTATAAAATATGCCTAAATAATTTTTAACTTTCTATTGTTGTTATCAACCTTATTATGTATTAACAAACCATAGATTATTTTTGAAAAATTTATAAGATTTTGGCTTCTATTGTGCGTTAATTGACCAAGTTGCTTATTATGTAACCGTTCAATATTATGCCATACAATGAACATTACAGCTGAAGCAATCATTGAATATTCAATAACAGCAGTATAGAAAATTTTTGTAAAACTACCTATAAAGACTTCTTATCATTATTGTAGGGTGATCTTAAAATTTACCAAGAATGCACTCAATTCCTAAGCAATCATCGCCAGTAAATATTTGACTTTTATAGATAATTGGCAGATCTTCTCTTATATTTGGAGTTCTATAAATGTAGTCATTAAATGAAATAAATTATATAATTAAAAATGACATACGCAATGTTTCTTTGAGTTGTTTGATATTTGAAGAACAAAAACTGAAACCAAGTAATAAGATTAGCAGCTACAAGATGCATTGCTCCAAATCGCGTAATTATATAATGTCGATCATCTAACATCTGACAACAATATGTTTTAGTCATAGCCTGTAAGCATCAAAGGAAAGCTTACCATTGAACTATAAAATAAAAAATGTGTTTGAATAATTGTGAAAATTACAGCACAAATATCCAACTCTATGAAGACATCCATGTACGCAGAAAATGCAAAGTAAACACATGATAGGATAGCGAATACTTAAAAATAACCTTTTCACTGTATCATTCTAATTTGGCTTACCAACAGTTCCCACACGAAGATAAACGCTCCCGACATTTGGTAATTTTATTGCAGTGATTTCATTATTTATTACAGCAATGAATGATGACATTACTTTTGCTGTATGTCTGTTGCTTGAATTCTGTTTCCAATTTCTTTGTTTTAATTTTCGAATATTCCATTTTCGCTGTGCAAATAAAATATACCAATATCCAAAGAACAGAAATGAAGTAATATAAATGTAAAGATTGAAAATAAGTGATTTTGTTCGAAGGTGTTCAAGGTCTTTCTTATCGCCTTTATCAATTAACCATGCCGAAAGCTCTGATATAACTGCATAAATTACCAGAATTACCAAATAAAAGATTGTCAATAATCCAATTATATAATTCCTAAATCACGTTTAATATGTTAATTATAAACATAATGTATGCATAATTTCACGTTTTTATTGGCACTTACTTTGCAAAATGATTCTTTTGCCATGGTTTTGGTTCAATTATATTATGAGAATTTTCGTCAACAATTTCTGTAATGGCTGTCGTATTTGGTGCTGCAGCTTCTAATAACTCCAAAGATGCGCATACATCTTTCCATTCATTTGTAAAATGTCGAACACTAATTGGACAAACATCGTCTTCGGCTGGTATCATAATTTTAATTCGTGTACTAAATAGTTATGAAATTATTAGGTAGTTATCACCACCAAATAAAAAGATATATAAAAATGAAAAAAAATTACCAGTCTAACAAGTTGTTAACAAAGGAAAAAACAGAAACAATAAATAACAATTTGTGATCAATAAAGTTTAATGACCAATTTATTAACTTCTTTGATTTATTTATGCATTTATGTGGTTTTTTTTTATGAAAAAATAAGATACATCGATCGTGAAAACATAATAATTAATAATAATAATTTTTATACATTCTTTCCCATTGCTGGTAATCAAATGAAAAACAAGAAAATAAATACATACAATTTAAAATTACAAAAATGATAAAAATACAATAAAAGAAATGATAACTAACAGTCATTTTTGGTTTTTGTAATAGAACATTTTTGATTTCTTTTATAGAATTGAGCAGCTTCAATATTTTCATCACATTCAACAGGTTTGGTTTCATTTGTAATACTATTATGCACGAAAATTTGTTTCTCTTTAATAAAATATTTGATTGAAGTATTTCCTCCACGAGCTTTATAAAGTTGATCCTTCTTTTTGGTAAGTTTCACTTGAATTTTATGAGCTTCAGGAGATTCAAAATTGTTCACAAATACTTTCCATTCTTTTAATTTATCATTTGATTTGATATATACTGGAGCATTTTTAAGAACAGATTTCTTTTCTTCTTTGGTTTTAAAAGACACTTGGATTGAGCGATTTTTGGAAGAATCTTTTTTCCCCATTCTTTTGACTGATACAATTTTAGCATTTTGATTAATTTTTTGAACGAATTGTTCCATTATTTGAGTATCAGTCAATATTGTTTTACCATCATCAGCAATCATAATTTCTGGAATATTTGTAACCACAATAGATGACTTTGCATTTTCTTCAGTTTTTGGTAGCACATCAGATGAAATAGGAATATTTTGATCCATTTGAATATCATTTTCTTCACATGGTAGAGGAAGCTGACTAGATTTTTCACTTTGCATATTTGAAATAATATCATGAAGCCGACAAATTTGTTCATCTTTTTCTTTCAGTTGAGCTTGAATTTGATTATCTTTTTCTTTTAAATAAGCCCAATTTTGGTTATATGTTTCTTTTAATTCATTTAATCGAACTTCAAGATTTTGAATTTGATCATTTTTTTCTTTTAGTTCTGCATTCTTTTCAGCTTCAAGTTCAGTAATAAGATGTATGATAGCATTTTGATACTGGTGAGATTGATCATTAAGGGCTTCTACCACTTGAGGAATAACTAATAACATTTGTGGAGCATTGAACTTAACAATATTGGCTCTATGATATTCACTTTTTTCGACAAGATCCCCGAAGGGTGTTCGGATCATTTCTTAATAAAAATATAGAATATTTCTTGATAAATAAAATAAATTTTGAGTTGATAAATAAATAATATTTTTAATATTGATTGATTTTAAAATAATAAATAAATATTTTCTTTTTTATTTTTTGCAGAGCAAAAAATTTTGATCACCCGCACAGAACGAGAAAAAGGTTGCAATGAGAAAAAGGTTGCAATGAGAACATACTCCCCCAACAAAACAATCGTTAACAAACGTCAATTTTATTTTGCTTAACATTTTTAAATGCATTCATATGTTACAGTATAATATTATTTTTAGTTTAATATTTCATATTATCGTACTGGATAAATCATATTTCTTGTAGCCATTGACGATGAAGTATTAAATGATACTGGAGCAGAATGAACTTGTTGAGGTGCAAAACAGTAAAAAATTTTATAAAATACATCTTTTATGAATTTTCGATAGGGAGAAACGAAGAATAAAGTAACAACAAATTCAATGAATGCATGAGTTGTAACCAAAATCCAACAATATGTTGCAAGTGTTGCTGTGTAGGGAATGTCAAATACGCCATTACCAAATATTATCGTTATTGGAGCTTGCAAGAATATTATTGTAAAAGTAAGATGCATTATTGATGAAGTAATTAATGAACGCTGCATTTTTGTAACACTTGTTGTTGCGGGTAATTTTTTAACAATATAAACGAAAAATGTTACTGTGAAAATTCCGGTTATGATTAATAATATCTATAAAATGAATTAATAATTTTTATATTTTTATCAAAATGTTTTATTAAAAGGCATTTAATTCAAACTTTGCTGCATAATTTAGTTATACTTGTTGACTAAAATTTCCATCAACCGTGACTTTCTAATGCCTCTTAATTTTAAAAATGTTTTAATATGCCTTTTCGATAGTACAAACAAAAAAAAATTTACCATGCAAACATAAACAAACGCTAAAAATGGCTTTATATAATACATTGGACAAAAAAATAAAGATGGTTCAGTAAAATTGATAAAAAAGCTATCATATTCAACTGCCCATTGATGAACAGTTTCTGCGTTAACTGTCAAAGTAATGGCACCAACTGCCGCAACAAAAATATACAAAACTACAATGAATCCAACACCAATTATAACAAAATTACGAACATTTGTAAATTTTGAAACTGCTGATGGAAATACTATTAAATATCGAGATCCAACCGTTATCGCTAATCCAACAACACAATTAATACCAAATGTAAAGCCTAATAAGGTTGCAATAGTTGTTTTAAAGAAGCTACCATTATATTTAAGCCATCCAAGTGGAAAGCCTCCAGCTGCCGGAGCAAGAAATAGTGGCTTTACAATACTAATTAAAGTTTCAAATGCTATGCACCAAAATGAATGATTTAAAATAAACCATTTAAAACTTTGTAAATTTTTTGATTGTGTTAAAATTATGTAAACTAGAAAAGGAAATAAAAGCCATGTTATTATCATTGTAAAATATGAATAATAGTAATATAAATCAATAACAAAGGGAGATGGATAAACTATTTTTGAAGAGTTCATAGATGTGAATTTACAATTTTAAAACAAATATGGTAATTCTTGTTTACAATGTTTGTACAAAAACAGGTGCAGCTTTTAAAAGTCAACTTTTTATTTTCGTAAATATTAATGATGCCCAAAAACAGATGTGAAAAGATTTTTTTAATTTAGAAAATGTCAAGTTACCCGAAAATTCATCTTTGCATATTATTGATGATGGTGAGTGCCGCAACTACTGGAAATTTTAAAAGAAGAAAGAGTATGCACAAAAAACCAAAATACGTTTAGTAGAGATATTTTCTACCTCTTTGGCATATGATAATTACAGCATAATTTATAAACCAAAATAATCATTCAGATAATTTTCGAAAGATTCTGCAAAAATGATATTGTTTAATTAAACAAACTTAATATGTGTAATCATTTTAATGGTTGGGCTAATCTATTTTGTCTTTTGATCATTCAGTCCCAAAGTTACTGGACTTTGCACAGCAGATCTTTATGGATTCTTATTTTTTGTTCCATGTAATTTCATTGAAATCTTAAAAGCGAATTATGGAAAAAATTGGATGAACTCGGATCCGACTGCTGGATACTTTGAAATTGGCAGTAAAAATGCTATAGACGGAAAATGGAATCATACAAATGATGAAGTTGTTTATCTTTTTTATGAATAAGTACCGTAATCATATTTTTATTTATTACTAGTTTAATCCAAAGGTTATACTCATTTATCTTTTGCTGCTAAATTTCATACACAATGATTTCCATAATGAGTCATACTATATTCTGAAATTTCAATTTGGGAATACACAAAAGTAATCATTGGTTAAGAAACAAACAAAAAATAATAAAAATTTTACAATTCAAAGAGTTCAAAATACATATTTTGTTGTTTTAAAAGAAAACTAACTCGTTTCTCCATCATCAAGCAGAGCATCCCGTGTTTTTTTAATGGTTTTTGATTTATGGAACTTTAATTTTGAGCAATTTTTATTTTTGTCGCATTTTTATTGCTCAAATCTCAAAACTGTTAATTTTTGGCATTTTGCCTCTCTTTGTCAGCGTTGTTTATTTTTGGTGATGAACTTTCGACTCTCGCGCGATGATCGAAATCTTTGTCTTCCTTTCAGTGTTGTTGATCGTTAATGATCATAATGCATTATTCTTTATTTCAACTCTTTACACTGCTTTTAACATTTTATATTTTTAGCAAAATGGAAGCTAAATCAAATGGGAAGACTGAAACTTCCAATGATTCTTTAATGCTTAGAAAACGGATCACCGATCAAGAAGAAAAAAAGGTAGCAGATGATATTGATGGTGAAAGTGATCCAATTGAAAAAACTGCAAAATGGGTAGTACACAGCTTTAAGATGCTTCCTGAATGGCTTCAAGATAATGAATATTTATTGTCCGGGCATAGACCACCTATGCCTAGTTTTGCTGATTGCTTTAAAAGCATTTTTTCTATTCATAGTGAAACTGGTAATATTTGGACTCATCTAATTGGTTTGTTGTCTTTATATATCTTTTTTTATATGCTTACAAACCCCTTTTATAGGTTGCGTATCATTTTTCTTCATAGCTCTTTGGTTTTTGACTCATTCAAGTGATAAAGTTGCTTTACAAGAAAAAGTTGTTTTCTCATTTTTCTTTGCTGGTGCCATTTTATGTCTTGGATGCTCTTTTATGTTTCATACACTTACCTGTCATTCCCATTTTGTATTGAAATTCTTTCGAAAGTAAGTAATTACTTACTTTATTAGCCGAGGGCTGCTGACTGCATGCTACATTTCCTTGGAAGGTACTGTACTGTATGTAATTTTGAAGGATTTTTTTATATTTTAATTTATTCATTAAAAGTGCTTATGTATATCTTTTTATAGGCTTGATTATACTGGAATTTCACTGTTGATAATTGGATCATTTATTCCATGGCTATATTATGGTTTTTATTGCCGTCCTTTGCCTAAATACTTATATATATCAATGATTACTGTTTTTGGTATTGCAGCTATCATTGTATCAATGTCAAATAAATTTACACAACCTGATTTTCGACATATTCGTGCATTGGTTTTTGTTATAATGGGATTAAGTGCTGTATTTCCCGCATTTCATTTAATGTATACTGATGGTCTTGAAAAATTAATTAATGAAAACAGTTTCATTCCTTTAGTGATCATGGCATTTTTATATATTTTTGGTGCAATGCTTTATGGTGCAAGAATTCCAGAAAAATATTTTCCTGGAAAATGTGATATTTGGGTTTGTTTTTCTCTCTATTGTATTCACTTAGCCCTATTTACAATCTTTTAGTTTCAATCTCATCAACTGTTTCATATCTGCGTCGTTATCGCTGCATTGACTCATTATTATGGTGTACAAAAAATGGCATTTTTACGGTTAAATGACAAATGTTAATTCAATATTGAAAATTTCTCATTTTGTTGTGTTTTAATTGCTCAGGCTTTGTTTTGATTTTTTTTCGGTTACATTTCTGCTAGAATTTCTATTGTTTATTTGTTTAATTAATTAATTGTAAGTTTTTAATCATAAATAATTATTAAGTATTAAAAAGCTTTATGACTGAGTTTTTACATGTGAATAATTTTCCTTCGATTTGAAACAGGTTACTGTAGATTTTTAATTTTTTTTCGAATATACTCTGGGTAAGCAGAATAGCTCTAATTTATGAAAGTATAGACTATACTGTATAGTAATTTTGCGTACTTTTTCAAGATGTCTGTTTTGAATATGTTTATGACAAATTAAAGTCGTGAAATTACAAAGTTCAAAACATTATTGTAGAACCAACAAATTTAAACTGCACATCCTTGATGGAAACAACAGTCCCAATGATTATTTTCATTATAGAAAATAAAACCGCTTCCGGGCTCTTTAAAATGCGTTGGATTAACTTTTTGAAAGTTTTTTTCAATATATTTTGTCATGCATGGTGTCATATGAATATCAAGCTTCCATCCATTGTGATGACTGTATGTTCCTAAAAATAATCGGAGATTGAAGTTTTTAAAGCGAGATATTAATAAATATTTACCATCTGCATGTCCAACTTCTGTACCACCAGTAACTTGAATATCACATCCACTTTTCTTCTTAAAAATAATAATTCCGGAGGCACCGTTGATTACTTCACTGTGAACTCCGTTCAAAGATGTACAATGTGGATTATTTTGATCTGTGCAGCCACCACTTGAGACAATTGTAATTCCTGCATCTGTAAGCATTTTACGTGCAACCGCATCTGTATATGTTGCTCCAGTCACAA
The DNA here is from genome assembly GCA_024447215.1 of Panagrolaimus sp. LJ2400. NCBI lineage: Eukaryota > Metazoa > Nematoda > Chromadorea > Rhabditida > Panagrolaimidae > Panagrolaimus > Panagrolaimus sp. LJ2400. Next base: position 2,270,708 of record JAMRYA010000009.1, on the reverse strand, counting down.
AGGCAGGAAATAAAGCAAAAATTAGAACCGCAGCTTGAGAAAACATTTTTCCAGAACAAAAAATAACCCTTTTTCAGTTTTCTTAGGTTCTTTAAAAGAATGCTTACGGAAGTATCATCAAAAATGTAGTCTTTTAAAAGAGCTGATAAGAAAACTCTTCTTCTTTATAAGCGGATTTTCTATAATAAAGAAACAGAAAAATTGTCGAGAATTGTTGCTGAATAGATTACGTTGTCCCCACCTTTATACTTTAAGTATTAAGAGATTTGTCATAATGATTAAATGCAAGCTTGAAAATAATTAAACTTTTTATTTCAAGTTTAACTTTAGATGCTTAATTCTTTATTTTTCAAAAAACAAATTTATAAGAAACTTGATATTTGATTACAATGAGAAAAAATTACTATAAGAACCTAAATATTTTAATCCACGTAAAAAAACAAATCTAAAATAATGAAGGAATTTGACTTGTTGCAGTTCGTTCAAAGTAAGTACGATGTTTCATTTTTTCAAACATTCCTCCACAGTTCCCAAAATAAAATTGAATGTACGCTTTACGTGCTAATGAACTGTAAATACACGTTATTATTTTTAAATTTCAAAATAAATATTTACCTCAAAAGCATTAGTGAAACAGATGCAACAATTGCGTGAATGTCAACAATGTACGATAAAGCTGTTTCCAGAATTGCAACAATGACATAATTATTTGCAAAAAGGGATCGAAGGTATCCGTATGTAAATCTTATAATTTGTATAACCAGTAATATCAGAGAGTATACTGTAAAAAAGAAACAAATTAAATAGTTTGTTACGGTATTTAGTAAGGTTCTAATTATTTCGTTATTAGTTTGCATAAAGCATAATGTTATTTTCTCTTTTCTGCAAGTTGCTTGAAATTACAAAAACTTACTCAACAGTTTCACGCTTGCATCAGCAGGAATTTGTGACATGGAATGCTTCATCAAAAAATATTTTGTTACAGTAAGAAAGCTTAAAAGAGCAGAAATTGCAGCATTTGTTCCGTAGATTATTGATAGAACCAATAATACTTGTCTTTCAAATTCTTTATCAGCAAACCCAACTTCAAGATTTCCATCTTCCTTAAATCCATACACTCCTTGTGCGGGGATACGGTATGCAATGCAAACTATTGGTACAATTATTACAACAAAAATATACCATTTTGATGCCCAAATCTTTAATATATGTTAAAATTGATAATACACTAAAATCAAGCTTACTCGTTTATGATAAAACGGAAACCATAAAGATGTGAACCGATTGAAAGAGATTAGCGTTTGTCCGAGATACTGCACAATTGTATAAAATGAGGTTCCCGCGTAGGCCGCGTTGCCCAACCATTGATTTTGTTTGTACATATCTACCATAACACCATATCGGGGAAGCTTTAAGAAAAATGTCATCTAAAATGATTATTTCCATTTCTTCAATCTACTGATAAAAAAAACTTGCATGAAAAGATGTAAATGTAAAATCGGATAAAAACACTGACAAAACTAAATGATAGAATGCTCCTTGAAGCTCCTTTTTAATTTTTGCAATAAATACAATTATAATTGATAACAAGAATAAACATATAACTCCTTCTAAAACAAACCCAAAAATTTCACCAACTCCAATTTTGTAAACCATTGCAAAGTATTAAAAAAGTATCAAATGCCGTAATAGGTATTTTGCACATTAAAAAACATAAATAACAAATGAATTTTTGTCTTGGATGCTGTAAAAATTATACGTGTCAAAGTTTAAAGTCAAAGAGAACGAAAGATTATTTCAAATTACAGACTATGAATATTCACCTTTATTTTAACATTTTATAATAAATTTTGCGGGGTGGTATATAATTTTCTATTTTCACCTGCATGAAAAACACCTTTAGTAAACTCATGATCTTTTATAATGCACTACAGTATAAAAAACATAATGGTATATATTACCGATTCTTATAAAAGTTTTAAAGTATCTAATTTGAAAATCATGACATAGATAATTTTTTTAAAAAAATCGACATTTTGTTCTTTAATATTATTCAAAAAAAGAGAGCTGCAACTTTACCAAAATGATAAATTATATAGTGCAACTCCTTATAATGTTTAGAAAAAATGTCATCATAGCTGCACTAAAAATGTAAAAATACTCTAATTTTTTGTATTTTAATATTTCTAAAACTAAAGAATATATATAGCAAGTGTACTTTAAGAATTTTAGCATCCTAATTTTTTAAAAAATGTAATGCATGTAGTTTTCTTTTCACACCCTTATAGAAACAACACTTAATGATGCTTATTTCTTTCCTTTTCAATTTTTGTTCAAAAACGTATTCGCTTCAAATGACAACATGTAGAAGCTATTTTAGACATCAAAATCCTAACTTTTACAAAAAATTGCTGATTTTCAAGTCGTACTGTAGTACATTAAATATTGCAAGCGAAAGTAACAGAACAATTTTTTATTACAATTGTAATGGTAAAAAAAACAAGAATACAATTCACAATAAAAAATTAATTATGCTCTCATAGAAAGTTTTTTAAATGCAGCAATTGTTTTGATTCGACTTGCAGCATGATCACAAATAGGCTTTGGATAAGATAATTTTTCAAATTCTTTTGCAGATAAATGTTTTGAAGGTTCATGAATAATTTTGTTATCTTTAATCTTTGATAATTCAGGAATCCATTTACGAATAAAAGCACCGTCAGGATCAAATTTTTGTGATTGTAAAAGTGGATTAAAGACACGGAAATACGGTTGTGAATCAGTGCCAGTTGAAGCAGACCATTGCCAACCACCATTATTTGCAGCCAAATCACCATCAATAAGTTTCGACATAAAATAAGATTCACCCATTCTCCAATTAATTAATAAATCCTTTGTTAAAAACATTGCAGTAATCATTCGTAAACGATTATGCATCCATCCAGTTGCATTCATTTGATTCATTGCAGCATCAACAATAGGAAATCCAGTCTTACCATTACACCATCGATCAAAATTTTCTTCAGATTCATTCCATTCAAGCCTTTCTGTTTCACGTTTAAACGGACGATTCTTTGATACATGTGGGAAGGCAACAAGAATATTACGGTAAAAATCTCTCCAACAAAGTTCATTAATATATGTCGTAAGACCTAAAAATCAGAATTTATGTAATAGCCTCTGCACCTACTATAAGCTTTCTAACCGACAAAAGCAAAACATACCTTCAGATCCAGATGATAACTTTTTATTATTAGCTTCTCGTACTTTAACGACTAAATATTTAGCAGAAATTGAACCAATTGCTAAATACGGGGATAGTTGACTTGTTCCAGAGATAGCAGGAAAATCACGATTTTTCTTGTAACTATCACCTTTAAGTTTGATAAAATCATTTGCCATTTTAATAATTTGTGCTTCAGTTTTTGACCAATTACCATGTTCAAAAGCAACACGATCCAAGGAAGATACTGCTTCAGTGAAAGAAATTTCATTTGTAACTTCAATATTAAGATCATCTTGATTACGGTAATTAAGATCTTTCAAATCATAAATTTTGAGATACTTGGGAGCATTTGCTTCAATTGCAGCTAACCATGCTTTCTTATATGGAGTAAAGACACCATAATCAGTACCCTTTCCAGTTTTTAATGTTCGAACAGGAACAACACATTGATCTTCATACGAGGTACATTGGACATAATTTGATTTGCATGCATTTTCCATAATTATATCACGTTTAGCTTCATCATGTTCATACATAATATTATGAAATAGAGCTTTACAATTAACTTGTGCACAAAATTCTTTTACAGCATATGGTACCATTGTTGGCTCAGGTTCAATAAGAATTACCAATGGAATATTATATTTTTCTTTCAAGTCACGTTGCATTTTCATTAAAGTATCATGGATAAGTAAAATTTTGCAATCAGCATATTCATGAACCTTCAATTCTTTGATACAAAGTACATAAAGACCAATTAAACGTTGACCAGTATTTTCTTTAGCATGTTGGCAAGCATTGAATAAAGCAGGATTATCCAAAGTTCGTAAATCAAATTTAAAGTACATAACAGTTGTTGGTTCATCAAAATTCTTTTCAAGTTTCCATCCAGGTGTATATTCAATTACTGCATTTTCATCTGTATAAACAACATAATTCTTTGTTCCGTCGTGACTTTTATTATAAAGTGGTTTCGGCTTCTTTGCCGGTGTAATCGGTTCTACTGGTTCTGGATTGCGCTTACTCATCTTTGTATTAGTAGAAATGTTCTGAGAATTAATCTAAAACATAAAATGAATTAGAAATATTTCGATGAAAATTGTCGATGAATAAATTTTTTTAAAAACATAAAAATATTCATTAATTGTTTCGCGGTGAGAAAAAGTGTTCTAATCTTTGGAAGCTTTTTTGCATACATGAGATTTTGTGAATATTTTACAGAAATTTTAGAGAAAGAAGATGAAAACAAATTCGGAAGAATTACAGATTTAAAAAAATATTAAAAATGCAAGAAGTATTGCTATGATCTTTTTCTTTTTCTTTTGTGATAATATGTGTATAAGATTTACCAAGGTTTAACAGCATTTGCAAACCTTAACATTCTAAATCTAATGAATGCAACGAAATTCAATTTAATTAATTAAATTTGGCTGTATATGTAACAAAAAACATAAGTTGAAAGTGCTTCAATATCCGAGATTACGTAAGATATTCTTCCCCATCGATCATACATTTGAACAACTGACATTGGCTATTTTGTTTTTGTTAAAATAATACTTGCTACCAAAAAAAGTCATCTTGTTTCATTTAAGTACCAAGACACATTTTTTTCTACAATGTTTAAAACTACATAAACAATACCACAAGTGACACTTAACAGTGACCATTTAATTTGTATACAATTTTTTTATTTCAATGTTTCATTAAATCATATTCTTTATTTCTTATCTAGTTTTTTATAAATGTCATGTTTTATAAGAAAAAAACGAAAGACGGAAAAAGTTGAAAGAAAATCAACAAATAAAAGAGATAGAAAATCATTGCAAAAAATATTAATGCACAGTTTTTTGTTTTGAAATGTAAAAACAATAATAAAAAAGAGATTAGAGCAAAAATTATCACTGAATTGTAGATAGTTTTAGTAAAATTTTTGTAACAAAATAAGTAAATTTATAAACGATATTTACAAATACATCATCATATTAGTTAAGGTTCTATGGTTGTCGCTCGATGAATATGGTTTAATCTTCCCAAACCAATGAGTGGCGTCCTTCAGGGACTCGTAATTGGCAATTTCTGAAAAAATGACGTATATTAATCAGCTACAACGATTACTGTACTTACCTTTTACCATACCAATTAACATATGCAAATTCATTATTTGAAATAATAGCATTAAATCTTCCACCAAATTTGGCGGCGGCATCTGATTCAATCTTTCTTGCGGCATCAAGATTATCGGTATTTTCTTTTAATGCATTTTGAATAATAGTTTTAAGTTCTGCATCTTCGCAATTTTCGCCAGTACCATGAGCATCATTGGTTTCATCTCCATAATCAGGGGATTCTTGTCCACCATTTTTGGCATCATAAGATTGTTGAGCAGGAGCTTGTTTATCACCGTATCCGCTTGAAGATTCTGAAGCTGAATCACCACTATATGAAGTAGCTGGTGCAGGTGCTGGAGCAGGGGCAGATTGTGAATCATATCCAGATGCGGAGGATGAAGAAGATGATGATTCTTGGCCGTATGAAGATGAAGCAGGTGCTGGGGCAGGTGCAGACTGTTGAGCTTCACCGTAGTTGCTAGATGATTCTGCTGGAGCAGGTGCGGGGGCTGGAGCTGTTTCACCACCATAATTACTAGAAGAAGCAGGTACGGAACCTTCAACAGGGGCAGGAGAATTTTCAGAATATGTAGTTTGACTTGCAGGTGCAGGTGCAGCAGGTTGATTGTGTTCTTCTGCAATCTGGTCGTAAGTTGTATCGATTTCACTTTCTGGTGCAGGAACAGGTTGTGGTGCATTTGGTGGAGGTGGAGCTGGTCCAGAAGCTGGTGGTGGTGGTGGAGGAAGTTCTGATGGGCCATTAGAGATTCCAGCATCAACTGGTGGTGGAGGTGGAATTGCAGCTGGGGCAATTGGGTTTGGAGCATATCCACTTCCACTTGAACCACCGTATGAGCTTCCGCCGAATGATGAAGAAGCTGGTCCTGCATTATATGATGATGATGGAACTTGTGCAAATGGTGCACCACCACCAGCTGAATAAGATGAAGCAGCTGGAGCTGCGTATGAAGATGGAGCTTGTGCATATCCACCGGATGGAGCTGAAGCATATCCAAGGGGGCGAGGATATGATGATGCAGCTGGTGCAGCATAGCTTCCACCTCCGGATGAATAGGATCCCCCAGAGGAATATCCAGAATAACCAGAACTTGCGCCATAACTGAAATTTATTAAAATTTTATTTACTTCCTCAAATTTTTTATAAACTAGTTTTTGGATGATTCTCAAAAGTGTCAATAAAAAGCTTCTTTTTTTCCCGGATATCTTTAATACTTGGTTTTGATTTGTATCGCGTGGGATTTTTTTAATCCCTTTGCAAGAAAAGCACATCCTCATTCTTGTTTTTTTTTTCAGGTTTAAGACGTTCTTAAAAAGAGAATTTCGAGATTTAGATTAAGAACATACATAAAAAAACAATCAAGAATTGTTATAAAAAAACAAGATTGCGAGAAAAACTTGTTTTAAAAAGTGTTCAGTCAATGGAACAAAGATGTTTTTGCGTTTGAACAAAGTGATAAAAAATGTAAATGCAAAAAAATAATTTGATATTCAAGAAGGCAAAAAGTTACAGTTATTGGTTACGAAACTGCACTTCTTTTTTTCTAGTGAAATGAAGATGCAAAAAATAAAACTAATTAAAGTTTTAAAAACTTATGATAAAGAGAAAAATGTGAAGTACATTAAAATTTTAACAAACTTATGTGATGAAACAATTACTGAAAAAAGTCATACCTTGAACTTGAACATGCAGGTAAACTAGGAGCACAGCTTGTTGCAGCTGGGGGACAGCAGGCTGAACCACCACCACCCCCTCCGAGACAAGCAAATGTAGAAGATGAAAGAAGCGCAACCGCGCTAACAAAAGCTCTCAAATACATTTTATGCGATTCCTGAAGTTGTTGTTTCCTGAAAGAAAACAAAAGTCCGTTAAAAATTCAAAAAGGTAATTACAATTGTAAAACAAAAAAGGCAAATAATCGCGAGAAGACACCTGCTGCGTCACAATAGGCCTTAAAACAATTCAAAAATGAAACAATTAAATATGTGAAAAAGCGTTTTAAATCAAGGGGCTTGCTTCTTTGAATCTTTATTCAAAAAGAGAGACAAACAACATGGAGAAATGGGAGGAGATATAAAAAAGAAGGAGAACTAATTTGTAGCATTTTTGCCCAAAAGTTTTTCTGTGGATATTGCTTAATGACTTTTATCTATTCGCTGGAACTCCGCCTTTTATCATTTGATTTGCAAATTTGCAACAAACAATGCTTCTCTCGTTTTTTTCTTACTAGAGCCATCAAAAATAGAATTAAATAACAGAATGCCCTCAAGGCATTTTATTTGGTTTTTTATCCTCGCCTTTGGCTTCTTTTTTTCGTGGTCAATCGTTTTTGATGGAAATACAAGAATTGAAAGAAAATTAAAGGACACAGATAATTGCTTAATTACGTTTTTTAAGGACTAGCGTAGAGGACTCTGGAACAGCGATTACTTTTACTTTAAAATAAAGATTCAAAATTTATTTGGAGATTTTTCAAATTAAAAATAAAAGTTGCAAAAAAGAAAGAAAATTTAATATTGATATATTATAAATGAATATTTTACGACAACATTAAATAGAATCAAAAGCAAAATAGCTATCAGAAATATGTTTAATTAGCATACTCAAATTTTACTATTTTAGATTATGTGGGATTGACTTATCAAAAATACTGGGATGGCAAAATTACTGGTTTAATATAACGTTAGAATAACAGTATGTAAGCGTTTACTCTTCCTAATTTTTTTTCTAAAAACGTCAAAGAAACGAGCCATAATTTAACCATTAATCAAAACATATCCTTTTTTAAAAGCTGCTACAAACTAATTGAAAAAGTATGAAAAAAGCGTAAAAATTTATGATTCTTTAAAAATTGATTATAATCAGAAATTTGCTTCGCAGAAAAAAAATTATTAAACAAACAAATCCAGAAAGCAAAAGTTCTGATGCCATCATCCCCGCGGAGAAGCTTTTTTTCGTTTCCTTCAAAAAAAACAGAAGGATTCATGTCACATGCATTCCTTTCTTTTTCCCTCAAATAACTACTTATTTCTGCATGAAAGAGGGCATAAAAAGTGAAATTCATTCGATTTTAATGGGATCTGTCGCAAGCGATTTGCTTCTTTAAGGAAAAATATAAGAAGAAAAACTGTTTTTAAAAGTTTTTATTTATTAAAATAATCCATTATGTGTTTTTAAAATGATAGAGGGAAATGAAGAAATTAAGGATATTTGAGGATTTTGAAAGTGAAAGTCAACGAAAGAAATAAAATGTGTTTAACCTCATGTGGAGAGAGAAACTAGAAAAAAAGAGTTTGAAATTTTACAGGGCCAATACAGTCAGACTTATGCTAAAATTATGCTTTTAAATTTAAAGAACTTCCATAAAAACATTTTGTTACTGCATTTGAATTTTATAACATTATCATCAACTCATTTAGCTATCTTTTATCACGTTTTTTTAATATTAAGGACATCAAAGAACCTGATTTGTTGTGTTCGAATAAAAATTATTTTAATTTTAACAGAGAAGTAAAACATCCCTACATGTCTGTTAGCTAAATATCATACTCGGGGTTTCTAAAAGTACAGTAACCTCATAGAGTTTTTATGAGGTTACTGTACAAAAACAATTAGTAATTATCATGATTATGTAGTCTTATACATAAGATTTAAAACGTTTCGAAAAAGCTTTCAGGTTCGTTGTTCCATTTTTTCAATAATATTAGATATCGTCTTTACCTCATTTATGTCTTTTAAAAATTTTACCAAATGTTAAATCAATTTTTTTGTTTGTATAAACTGAAAATTTCACTTCGAAACATTCGTTTTATCCTTTTAATTGTTTGCATATGTAGTCCATTAAACTTAAAATTGCATCCTTATATTATTTAATAAACACGTTTGATTACGAAAAAAAGATGAGCACAAATATTAATGATTGCGTTATCAGCAGCCGAGAACAAGTTAGATTTATCCAAAGCAACTGCATTCTGATGATATTATTGACCACAACAATGACCGACTTCTTCATTTCCTTTCGCGCAACCACTCCATATATTGCAAAGATTTTTTTATTCAAAGAAATAAGAAGAGAAGGCAGGATGAACAAGCAATAAAAAAATCAAATTTGATCAACATGGTTTTATAATAATTAAGAATTCTCGTTTAAAATAGAAGCAAAGCAACAGAAGAAGACGAAAAAAAACTTGATTTTTAGTTGCATAAAAATTCAATTTATGGAAGCTTTGGCGCAAAACATTTTTGCCTGATAGTCGATGTTTAGGGAAAAAATGATGATTTATGAAGACGTGTTAAAAAAAACAAGAATTTATACGAAGTGACAAGAAAGGCGAGACTGGAAATTAGACTAAAATGGTGTTAATAATTAAAATTTTGAAAAAATCAGGGATACGTCATTAGCAATATATGCTAAAAGCCAAAATAATTCACCGAAAACAATTCAAAAAATGAAGAAATATAGCACTACACTAATAAAAACACTTGCCCAAGACTTACAGTATCGCAAGATAATCGAAAAAAGACATTGTGACACTTATAATACAGTATCCAAATTCTCGCTTAATTCGCGATCAATCACATTTCGAGAGAATCACACAAATATTTTTTTGAAAATACCAGTGGTCCACAATTCCCGGTTTACAGCTTTTTAGTGTTTTTTTAAAAATTAAAATGCCTAAATTTTTAAAACTTGCATATTTATTTCACCCAAAATTTTTTATGGTAAAGTAATTATAAATTATTCCATAAACTTTCTTTTTTCAAAATAACATTTTTGATGACGCCTTTTTTCTTGCGCGGCATTTGAAGGTAACAATCTTCAATGAAATAATTCCATTTCGTTGCACAATTTGCCTCTTTCTCTTCTGTTTTATTGCCCAAACCTTATTCTGTAATGAAAGAAAAAAAATTCGGACTTTGGAGCCCATTTTTCACGGACACCGCCGTAGGGGATAAATATTTTTCTCTCCCTCTTGCTGACGCTTTTTTTTCTTCAAAGAAAGTGACCACTTGACTCACTGGGATTAATCAGATTCCAAAAAATTTAAACGACCACTTTTCTTTACAAAAATGATATAAAGAATTTCATAAAATCTTATTTATTATTAATTCAGATTTCTTTTAATCCAACAGACAACAATCCCCGGAAAACAGCATGATCAATAATCGCGACATTCCAAAAAACAAAGCATATAATTTAAATAATGAAACGTATGTAGCTTTTTACGTTGATAATTCAACAAATAATATTTAATCACTTTCTTCTTCATCATCGCTAACAGGTCTTCCTTTTCTTGCTTCTTCTTCAATATCAGCTTCTTCATCAAGACCTTTAGGTGCAACAAGACCATCATCATCTTCACCACCACTTCCACGGCCTTCATCACCTTCTTCGTCTTCATCATCTTCTTCAAGTTCAAGGCGTCGTTCTTCATCTTCAAGATCAGTAACAATTTTAGGAGCCATTACAACTTTATATGAACCATGATAGCTTTCGATCTTTGATTTAATATCATCCAAAGCTTTTTCAACTTTCTTGATACCTTCTTCTCTATCCATCGTTTGAGCAGTAATAACAAACAGAGGAGCAGCAATAAGATTGATCTAAAAAATAAAATTAATATTTAGTAGAAAAATAAAAAGCAAACTTTAATAGGCATAACTTCAGATGAATGTTGCTTTCCAACGATAAGAGCTTCTTTAACAGCTTCAACACCTTCATATGCAAAACAGCTAACTTCAAAATCAGCACGAATTTTAACAGCTTGAGGGGTTAATTTTTTGGTAATATCTTCCAAAAGTTTTGATTTAATATCAGGATCCAAATTACATTCATCAAAAACAGTTGTATCTCTAAAACCAATTTCTTAACATTTAATTATATGAAAATAAAATTACGTCAAAGCTCTCTTAAAGTAGTCATATGCTGCAGCTTTTTTCTTTTCCTTTTTATCAAAATGCCATACAGCTTTTTCATACAAATCTTCCAATTGTTCATTTGTTGTAAATCCCAGTTGCGATGCAACATGTCGAAGAATAGAATTTACTGCTTTTGCCTTAGCATAACGTTCATCACATGCAGCAATATCTTTAGGATCGACACGACGTTTTGATAAATCAATATAACCTTTATCTTTATCAACTCGAATTACAACGACACATTCACTTCTTCCAACTCTAATAAGTTTGTTGACGGAACGAATACGACGACGTGATAATTCAGATAATAGAATCATACCTTCTAAAATGCAAAAGGTGTTATTAACTTTGAAAAAAAGAAAGCCAAATAAACCTTTGTTATCATATTCTAACAAAGTAACATAAGCACCCATTTCAGCTATTTTAACAACTTTGACCATAACGGTATCCTCGAGATCAGGCAAATGGTTGGAATAAAAACGACATGATAGCGCCATGTTTGTATATTAACCTAATTTGAAATTACTAATTATATAAATATTTAAAATTTAGCAGTACGGTATAATGGTATGATAACCAAAAGCTTCTTCTTTTACAAACATAAATAATAAATTTATAACCCTTCAAAAGCATCAACAAAACAATAAGATATATTTAAAATAATAAAAGACCTAAAGACAACTAATTCAATTACGGTAACAAATGAGATTTTTACTAGATAATAAGTATTCAAAAATATTTATTGTGGAAGTTGCATAAGAGCATTAAGGTCATGTGGAAGATATGAGACATTCTTTGATTTAGCAAGAAGTTTAGAAATATCTTCAGCAGCTTCAATTTTACGAAGTTCAACTAAACCATCACCAGCTTCACTAAAGGCTTTAGCAAGAAGTTTTGAAGCTTGAGCATCACCTTCTGCTGTAGTAATAGCAGCAAGTTTCATCTGTTCAGCTTTTTCGACTAAATAACGAGCTTTTTCTGCTTCTTGTTGGGCAACTTGTTTCATTTCAACAGCTTCTGTGAATTCACGACCAAAGGAAAGATGAGTCTAAAACATAATAATTTAATAATGAACCAGCATCTATAACGGCTAAAATGCAATACATGTAATACAAGCGTCAGATCAAAGTGTACAAAACATATGCAAGAAAAAAAGTATACGGTAGTAAAATTTTCATGCTTCAAGGCTTCTCGATATCATCATTCGCTTATTATTACAAAATGACTAAATAAAAAAACTTACAATAGAAATATCATCTAGTAAGAAACCAAATTGTGCTGCACGATGTTGAAGCTCTTCAGATACTCTTCGGCTAACACTTTCACGTTGAGTAATCATTTCATGTGCATCAAATTGTGCAACAACAGCTTTTAAAATTTCATTTGTAATAGATGGTAAAACACGTTCAGCATAATCTTGACCAATTGTTAAATAAATATTTGGAAGCTTTGATGGTTCTGGACGATGCAAGATACGTAGAGTTATAGATACATTTTGAAGATCTAAAAATTAAAATTTTTATATAAAACTAATAAAAAGAAGCAACGTATACCTTTACTACCAGTAACAGTTGTAACAACTCTTGGAGTTGAACGAATATCGAAAATAATAGGTCTCTGTACCCATGGAATAAGGAAATGAGTACCTTCCCCAACTACAGCTTCTTTTACACCAGCAAAGCGATCGAATATTACGGCACGTTGTCCACCATCAACTGAAAGAAACGTTTTGGTAAAAGTTGATACAAATAATTATAACAAACCATTATAAAGTGCACTTTGTGCAATACCTCCAATAAGTGCTGCACCAAGACCTATTTGTCCAAGTCTACCAAATAATTTTTGAGCAGCAGCAGACATTTTTCTAAAACATAAGGATCATCACTATTGCATCATTAAACTTTTAAGCAAAAAATAGCTAAATTATACGCGTTAAATATGTATAATAGCTAAGAGCTTAACATATTAAGGTGGCTGAATTAGTATATCAAAGCTTTAAATGTATTTATTTAAAAAAAGAAGGGAATCTGAATTCAGGTTGAGGTTTAAAAAAAGAAAAGACTTTGGTTTGAGTTTGCCTTGTTAACAACCATTGTTGTTATAAGTTGCATGTTGCCAAAAACACTCAAAGCAAAACGAGATAGCTGCGTGTTACACCTTTTTTCAATACAACGATCCTACGCAGCCAAATAGGTGTTCCCTTCCCTTTTTTTTGCTGGGCTAAATTTCTCTAACTCTTTTCTTTATTTTTTTACAAATGCTTTTTTATTTAAAATTATTATACTTTATTACTTTTTTTTTTCTGCTGTAATTTTTATACTAAATTTTACAATTTGTACAACAAAATTACGTGATTATTGCCATTTTTTCTTATTTTATTGCTATTTTTCAATCCATCTTTGCTAAATTTTAATTTTTATAGGATGGCAACTACCAAAAGAAAGTGCCGTAAACTTCGGGGACACGTTTCCCATGGTCATGGTCGTATTGGTAAACATCGTAAACATCCCGGTGGTCGTGGTAATGCTGGTGGTATGCATCATCATCGTATTAACTTTGATAAATACCATCCTGGTTACTTTGGAAAGGTTAGTTTCTTTTTTCCTTTAGGCCCGTAGTTTTGCATGAATCTATCCTTATATTTCTTGTGATTTATAAGGTTCCATGTCATGCAATATCATTATTCATTGTATCGCTAGCGTCGGTGTATTTTCGCCGGAGTTTGATAGTAGACATTGATACATTTTAAGTTTTTATATAAAAGCATTATATGTTAATCTTTTAGGTTGGTATGCGTAACTTCCATGTTCGTGCTAATCAACTTTACTGCCCAACTATCAATCTCGACAAGTTGTGGACTCTTGTTAGTGAAGAAACACGTAAACGATATGCTGATGTTAAAGACAAAGCTCCAGTAATCAATGTTCTTAATGCTGGTTATCACAAAGTTCTTGGAAAAGGTCTTCTTCCAAAGCAACCTGTTATTGTTAAAGCTAAATTCTTCTCCCATACCGCTGAACAAAAAATCAAGAAGGCTGGTGGTGCTTGCATCCTTGTCGCTTAATTGAACTTTATTTTGTTTTTGTTTTGTTAAATAAATGATAATTTTTTTATCTCTGTCTTTGATATTTTTTTTGTTGAACTGCGGTTAATTACCGTTTGATATTTTTTTTACTTTTGTTACATATCTTCTTTTATTCATTGTATATCTTCTAGGTACATTGTTCTCTTTTTGAGTTAAAGCTACCCCCGTGCGACGTGTACTGTTAAAAATGGCTTCAAATCACGAACTTGCTGTCTGCTATGCTGCTTTGATCCTTGAAGATGAAGGAATCGCCATCACCGGTGAAAAAATCCAAGCTATCCTTACTGCTGCTGGTGTTCAAGTAGAACCTTTCTGGCCAAGTCTTTATGCCAAAGCTCTTGAAGGCGTCAATGTTAAAGTGAGTTTATTTTAACTTTTGTTTTAATTGTCATTCACTTAATTTTCTAATTTTAGGACCTCATTAGCAACATTTCATCTGGTGTTGGATCTGCTGGTGCTGCTCCCGCTGCAGCTGCTCCTTCTGGTGGTGCTCCAGCTGCTGGTGCTGCTCCTGCAAAGGAAGAAAAGAAGAAGGAAGAAGCTAAAGAAGAATCTGAAGATGAAGATATGGGCTTCGGTTTGTTCGATTAAGCCAACATTGTTGTTTAAAATGTTATTATTCCTTTTGAATATTTGTTGTTGATAGTTCATCTGAACTTAATAAAAATTTGTTTAATTTATTTATTGCGTTTTTGGGGACATTTTGGATATTTATTACAGCTGCTGCATTGGGTAAAATGATCTTGTCATTTATCATTTATTTATTGCTCGGTTACAGTAACATGAAATTATTACATAATACAAAAATAGGCAAAGAAATAATTTGGTAAGAAACTAGAAGGCCATTTGACTGAGTTATTGCTAATGCTAAGTCATATAAAAGAAACTTATTACTTTAAAATAATAAAATCACAAAATTTATAGAATTATTGCATATACTGTAATATAAGATAAAAAAAACAAAATATAATAATTTGGCATAAGATTAGGCAAAGAAAAGATTACTGTATTATTATGAAAAAGTTAAAGCGATTCATTATTTTTTCGTAAAAACACCAGAGCTGAAGAATTTTTAGTTATTAGAAAAGGGGTGCAGATCACTGGATAATAAGAAAATAATATTTTATAAAACTATGGGTTAATGAAAGCGTTGGAAAAACAAAATTGTTCACATTCGAGAAAAAGTTTAAAATTATTAGGGAAATAAAAAGAACTTTGAAACAACAAAGAATATTCTAAGATAACCGGAGATCACAGGATTTTAATATTAAAGTGGTATAAAGCAAAAAAGGGATAATAATTTTAGAAAAGAAGCTGCACGAGAAAGAAGGAATAATTATTAAAAAAATGGATATATAAAAGATTTATTATAAAGCTGCAGCAACTATATAGCTGCCAAAATTACATTGCAGAAGATGTAAGAAAATTTTCAATGACTGGTTGAATAAATAAATTACGAATTTGTTGATGATTATGAGATTCAATATGCTTTTTAAAATCATCCTGAAAAATACATAACATTCAATTATCTCTCTTTCAGTTAATATAAATTCACGTACTTGTGTACCGGTCTTTGTATTACAAGCAATACATTCATAATGAATTTGTAAAAGTTTAAAAATTTTTCCTTCAAAATTTTGACAGATAATTTTTTGATGTGCTTCAAGTTGAGGCTGTTGCTGGAAAGTGTATGAACAACCTGGACATGCATATCCAACTTCATTGGTTACGGTAGTAACACATTTAAAATCATCATCAGAAATTTTAGCTTTTAAATCTTTTAATTCAAGGCCATCTTGGGTGAATTTTGTTGATTCTTTTCCAGCTTGAATATCAATTTGAATTTGTTGCATTACAGCTTGAGGAATTTGTAAAGCTGCGATTGGAGTACCGAGAATTGATGGATCACACATAAGATGTGGAAGTGTACCAGACTGAAGGCCATACATTAAATTAAATGGAAATTGTGAATTTGTTGATGATGGCCGTGCATTAATTGATGAAGGTTTTCGTGAACCTGAATCTCGAACTGCTCGAGCTCGGACTCGTTCTGGCGCAGGTTCAGCAATTTGGGGTGGAGGTGAAAGAGAGCCATCCTGTCGACCAGGATTTGAAGATTGGGATGTTGATCGAGAATTGAAACGTTCAGAGAGAAAACTAAAAGAAAATATTTGAATTCTAAAAATTTCGATTGCCAAAAATTTACATACCCAATATGGCGCTTTGTAAAAATGTGATCTTGCATTGTAAGCTTTGGAGTTCGAGTATTAAAATCAATGCCACACATGCTACAGCTATCATTGTTAGTTTTTGGCAAATCTTCATCTCCTTAAACAAAATTAGTTTTAATAATGGTTGCAACGAATACAGTAATTTTTAAATGCAGTTATTGAAAAATTGAAAGTAAAATATTAGAAAGTATGAATAATTTCAATGAAAAGCTTTTACTTACCAGTAACACTTCGACATTTTCGTTCTTTTGCTCGTGCATTTTGGAACCAAACTTGAACAACTCTTTTATTTAAACCAATTTCTTTTCCAAGAATATCACATTCAGTCATTGATGGAGTTTTGTAATCATTAAATAAAGCTTTCATAACATATACTTGAAGAGGAGTTAAATGTGTACGGTATCGTTTATTTCCACCTTGTTGATTTGACATTGAAGTTGCAGATGGTGAACGTTGTTGAGTTGGTGATCCCGATGAACCATTTGAAGAGAAGAAAGTATTTGCAAGCATTGATGGAAAATTTGTTGGTGAAACAGATGACATAACAGTTGAAAAATCAAAATCTGTATCAAGATAATTCAAGGAGGATTCTCGACGAGAATGGTTATTTGATGATGGATCTTCTTGAAGGAATGTTGGAGATGTTGATAAATCTAATGGAACTTGAGATAAATCATTTGAGAAATCTTCAAGTTGTTGTTTACCAGATGATTCAAGCAGTTTATTCAATGTTGCATTATCACATTTTCCGGTAAGAAATTTTAAAAGATCTTCAGAGCTTGCAATTGTACCAGGAAGTAGCGCAATATCTCTCGCTGAATCTTCTTCTTTATCCTCTTCAGCGCCATTATCAGAGGCAGTGCCATTCAATAATTGATTTAAAGTTTCCATGGTTGATTGGGATGGCAACGGGGAAGTTGGGGCATGTGATGACCCTGAAGGAAGGGTTAATGGATCACCAGTTGTAATGTTAACAGTTGCTGATGAAGTATTATCATATGAAGTTGTTGGCTTTTCATCATCTGACATCATTTCTTCAACAAATTTATTATCATTTTGTTGTGCATCATTGTCATTAACATAACACACTTTTTGTTGATGTTGAATCAATTCATAATAGCGAGGAAAAACTAATTGACATCTTTTGCACTGAAAATTTTGACCAGGAGTTCGAACAAATCTTTCATTATTATCCAAATTTGGCGTATTTTCATAAATTTTTCTTGCTTTTTGTCGAGCATTTTGAAACCAAACAACAATAACTCGAGGTGAAAGATTGAGCTTTTTTGATAGCATTTCTAAGTCATCATCTTTTGGATAAGCTTGTTTATCAAAAAATTGTTGAAGTGATCGAAGTTGAAGATCAGTAAATCTTGTACGATTTGCACGACGTCCTGATCCGCCACCGCCACTTGAGCTATTTCCACCAGTTCCATTTGGAGTTGCTGATGGCAAAGGAGAAGTAAGATCGAAAGATGTTGAAGATGCTAACATATCATTGAATGATTTATCTGTGCTTGTTGGAGTTCCTCCACCCATTGCAGCTTGAGATAATAAAGTAAATGGATTGAAATTGTTGTTGCAAGCTTTATTCAAATTTGCCATGAATTCCGATGCTGCTGAAACAAATGCTGCAGTTTGAGAATTGACAGCTGAAGTTGGATCAAGGACAACTTTTGGCTCTTGTTTAATTGAAATTTTTGGTTCTTTCTTAATTTCAAGTTGTGGCATTTGAATAGGAGTTGATGGAGCTGGAGTTGAAACATTCGAAACATCATCATTGTCCTAAAAATGTAAGGGTTTGTTATTCGGGATTAAAAAATTTGGTGTAATCTTACTTCAGATTTAAAGGGCTTAATTTTGGCTTCACCCGTCTTTTCATAAGTATCCAAATCAATGCTAAGCTGTGGCGGAACATTAAAATTATATGGTGAATCTTTATCTCTTTGTCTTTCCTAAAATGAAAATTTTTTTACTGAACACTTTTAACTTTAATACCATACCTTGAACAAAGTATTTCTAAACCAATGTTTGATAACTTTTTCAAGTAAACCGGTTTTCATTGCCATTTCTTTGACTTGTTGCTCGGTAGGTGAATTACTAATATCAAAATATTGCTTTAAAACTTTTAATTGATCATCCGTAATCTTTGTTCGGGCACGACGTTGTTGTCCTGTAAGAGCTGAAAAATCTCCACCACAACCAGGTGAAGATACTGTAGGCATGGAACCATTTGTGCCATTATTTGATCCATTTGCTTGCGAAGCAGCTGTTAACATTTCAGGATTCATCATTGATAAAAATGGATTCATTAACATTGGAAAATTTGATCCTGCAGCTAACATGGACATCATTGCAAGATTTGGAATATTAGATGAATCCATTGAAGGAGAAGTCGATGAATTGCCTTCACTTTTTGATTGAGAAGATTTCTTTGTGGATGATTTTGCATTGCCAGATGTGCCATTAAGTTTTCCAGCTTTTAGATTATTTGTAATTTCTTCAATTTTTTGCTTTTTAGTTTCTGGAATTTGATTTTCTTCTTCCAAGTCATCCAAAGCTTGCTTCAGTTTTTCAGAAAATTGTTGAACTGCTTCAAGTGGAAGACTGACAGCATGTAAATCTTTGGCATGCTGTTTCAAAATCCATATTGATGGAAATACTGTATCACAATTTGGGCAATCAACTTTACATAATTCAGAAATTTCAGAATCTGGTATTCTATCAATATTATGCTTAACTGAAGAAAGATTTGCAAAAAATTGTTCAATTAATTCAAGGCCATCTGCTTCAAGGGTATGCCGAAGGCTTTTTCCAGTTTTTGGTTCATCACTTATTTCATCAATTGGAGAAGCACGGGGTGATGAAGCTTGACTGGAATGGACTGATGAAGGTTGTTGTTGGGTTAAATGTTCTGTAAGGAAAGTTTGTAAATCACCGGAATCTAAAAATTTAATTGTGAGTCAAAGAAAAATAATTAGGATAGCAGCATAATTTGAAGTTTTATTTATTATTATAGGGATTTAAGAAATACTAACTTAAAGCAGCTAAAGCACTGTTAAAGTCCATAGAACCATTTTCTAAATTTTCATTTGCAAATTGTCCGAAAAGTTGTGACATATTCATTATATTTTGAAATGCTGCAAAAGGATTGGCTGCAGCAGAATCATCATTAATTTTACGCTTTCGAGATGATGATGGTGTTGCCGTTGATGCAGTAGTTGATGCAACATCCATTGGTGATTCTGAGCGTTGAAGCTACAAATTTATTATGGAAATTTATAAAAAAAGATTGTGAAATTTTATGCAATTTTTTATCAAACACGTGTGTAAAAACCTTAAAAAAGCAGCTTTGGACATTGATAAAAGTCATTAAAGGGAAAACAAGAACAATGGGGAGAGCAAAAGATTTCGAAATTTTTAAGTTTAACTATACATTAAGAAATCGCTCCCTTATCGCTTTTCCACGAAGAAGCACTGTTCTCGAAGAAATAAAGCTCGAACATAGAGAAAAAAATAGTGGAAAACAATATACTTAAGCAAACAAAAAATTCAATCATAAAATATTTTCTGATTGTATTTTATAAAAAAAATCGGGCAATAAATTTTTCATTTTCATTATATTTTAATGATAGACGCTTTTGATGCTAATGGTAATCAATGTGAAAAAGAAAGAAAACAGTGCGAAATTTATTTATTTAATGAAATGTTTGCAAGAGACAGTTTTTTTTGATAGAAATGATAGTAATATAGATGGATGAGAAAATGAGCAAAGATGAAGCTAAGATTAGAACATTTTAAATTACTGTAACAGCAATGTAAAAAATCTCAAGATTTAAAAAGCAAAGAGGCGACAAAGTAATGCTTCATCACTAACTTTTATAATTTAACTTTTAAAAATAAAATTTCCTCGTTTTTCTGCTTTTTTTCCATCTTCGTTTGCTTATTCAATTGATAATTAGTTAACTTTAAAAAGGGAAGAAAAAAAGTTGCCTTAAAGAGGCATAGAGACAAAGACGGAAAAGGAAGCCAATCAAGGAAAGGAATTGCGCAGTCTCATCTTTTTTTCATCTCCTTCTTCGGGTTACTTCTTTTCATCATCATCACCCTCATCCAAGAAGCAAGCCATCATCATCATCACCATCATTAATAGATGGAGCAAAACCATAAAATGAAAAAATGGAAAGAAACACGTAAAAATAAATATAATGAAAAATTAGGGACTTCAAAAATAAAAGAAATTGAGAGATATTTAAGGGAAGAAAGAAAACGATGTAATTACTTTCATTTTAAGTTTCTTTTCTTTTTTTGCGCAAAAGCTTTTTTAAAATAATGTCATGGTTCATTAAAATAAAAAAAGGAGGAAAAGAAGAGGAAGAAAAAAAATATTACTGAAAATTGGATAAACTAAAGCTGCCTCTGAATGCTATATGTATTTCATAGTAAATCAAAAAAACTAAGAGGCTTAATTTTTTTTGGTAGTAATATAAACTTTTGCTGGGATGATGAAAAGTGAGACTAATGAAGCATCGAAGACTTCATTAAAGAGATTTAGACATTC
The DNA here is from genome assembly GCA_024447215.1 of Panagrolaimus sp. LJ2400. Lineage (NCBI taxonomy): Eukaryota > Metazoa > Nematoda > Chromadorea > Rhabditida > Panagrolaimidae > Panagrolaimus > Panagrolaimus sp. LJ2400. The sequence goes on along the minus strand of JAMRYA010000009.1, from coordinate 2,249,559 downwards.
ATTAAATTCCTTTTATTTTTCTTTTAGGATTTAGTGTAAAAATGGGATGGTAGTAGTTGTTGTGAGAAGTTGCGAGAATCGGATTTAATAAATAAAGAAATAATGTGTAGCGTAGTAATAAGCAAGTCTGTGGAAAAGTAAAGTAAATAAAAGTAATACATAATTTTATACCGTTATCAAGCAAAAACGGAGTAGAATAATTTTGAGAAGCTATCCAAATTTAAGCGGTATTAAAATTGTAGTGATAGTCCACTAATGATAAACGTAACACATATTTTTTTTTTTGACTGTTACATTTTGTAAAATACTAATACTAAGAGCTTAAGACAACTTTTTTCTCTAAAACTTGACTCTACATTTTCTTCAACAATTAACGACCAAAACAATCAAAAATGCAAATTTAACACTTATTTCTTTGAAAATTTGCGATGCTTAAGTTTTCTCTTGCACTAATTAAAGTCATTTAGGATTCAGTAGTAAAAAATTACGTTACTTAAATAGAAATGAAAATTGCAATTAGCAAAAGTCAAGAAACTTTAGAAAATTCCAACTTGTATTCGTTGTCTTTTCTGGAAAATGATCATCTGAAGAAAGAATAGAGAATAAGAAAATTATTTCGATTATTTAAAAATGAATTATAATTATTATTGTCAAAAATCAAATGTTGTCTAAAAATGAATAAAGACGCTATGAGAAAGCAATCATGAAATATGCTTTGCCCGAGAGAAAGAGAGGTAAAACATGGTGAATGTTTCGTAATGTGATGGAGAAAGTAAATATTGTAATTACGTTTTAAGGGAAAGACCAAAAACGTGTCACGTGTTACTACCAACGAGAGTAATAACCACAAAAACATGCAATTTTTAGATTATTCATTATTAAAAGCCCTATTGATTACTAAGAATACCACAGAACATTAAGGCACACTAATTTTTACTTTCGCAAAAATTAGAAATCGCCATTTTTTGGCACTGTTTTCTTTAATACGATTTCTTCTAAAGTTTTTTTTTATAATTTTAAAACATTAAAATCAGTTTTCCCATAATTCATTTTTACAAACGCCAAAAATTAATTTAGTCTTTTTTGAGTGACATAAAAAAATTTAGTAATTAGTGATCAACAGCCATTAACTAACTCATTCTCCTCCTCAACCATAATAACCAACCCACAGGGACTAGTAATTCATTTCCTCGCCCCCTTTCATCACCCATCATCGTTCACGGACACGCGCAGCTTTGATTTTTATTATTTTATTTTTTTTCATAGAAGGGAAATAGGAAAAACAAGCAAATTGTAATTGTACCTTTTTAGACAAAAGCAATAATCATTTTTCGAAAATTTTTTTTACAGGTTGGCAGGAAAAAACTTCTCCCTAGTTTTTGAGTTGTGTCTTTTTTTTATGTCTCTCTTCACTAATTTGACAGTATTGGTGATGATGACTCTAAAAAATTCATAATTGCTTGCAGATCTTTTCCCCCAAAAATGAGTGCATTAAAGGTAGAGAAAAAAATGAATACAAAAAATAAATAATTATGGCTGCAGGGAAATAAAAATTTACTTCTAAATGCGTGACATCTGTTAGAAAAATATGGTTACTTCTTATTGTGATCGAATGTAATAAAGGACACATTTTAGGTAAGGATCGTCTTCATTCAAATAATATTACTGTGACACAAAAAACAAACCACTCCACAACATGCAGAATTCAGATATGCCAAATTTAACTGAAAGTCTTGAATTTCAATTTCGAAGAAAACCAATTCAAGTTAAACTAAACTAATTCTATCTACTTTAATTAAGTAAAGGTGTTAAACCTTTTCATGAAAGTGAAACACACTGAAATTGCGTGTTAGAACAGACAAAAATTTTGCAAAAATGGCATGTTTTAAAGTTAAATTTAACAAAACTTAAAACCAAAACAAAAGATATGACATTTTTGTGATTTCTGTAACAATAAAAATTTTTAAATTAAATGAAAGAAAAAAAAGTTTTGCTTTTGAGAAGAAAACTAATTACATACTAATAAATTTGTAAAAGGTTAAAATTTTTAAGAGGGTTTTTTAATGTCAAAGTTAAAAAAAAAAGAAAAAAAATGTAATTAGTGGTTGGGAGTTGCGTATATGTAGGAAACAGTGATAGAGACTTACAGAGGATACAGTAAGGTGTAGCCTTATAGCTTTTAAGTGGACTTTAAAAGCAAATGATAAATGAAATTTTCATAAATGAAACTTTGAAAGGAACGTCATTGAAATTTTACAAAACTTCAACCGTTCAAACTTCAGCAAAAAACTAAAGTCATTAACTTTTTTACGTTTTTTTGAAACTCATTTTCTTTTCATTTTTTTGCCTCAAAATCATTATTTTTTTTACTCTAATTGCTCCATTCTTTTTTCTTCTTCAGTTTTTTCGAAGAAAAATGATTGCGCATGATGTCCTCGAAGCCTCGACCGCCGCCGCAGCCATCAGTGATGAAGATGTTTCAATCACTCCTCTGTAGTATTCATTTTTTGAAGGATGAATTCAGCCAGAAAGAAAAAACAACAGTCTTCAACTACATTTCAATTTCTATAAATGACAACCACTCATTTTTCTTTAAAAAAACTATTTCTCTTTCTCATTTAAGGTAATGACAAGGTTTTAGCAAGAAAAATCATGTAAAAATTTCAAACATAATATTAAAAGTTGAATTAATTGAATTTTTAAGGACAAATTAAATAAATTCAGAAGAAATATAAAGTAATTTTTAATGGAATTGATATAAAAATAAGGGAAACGAAGTCATTAAGGAGTCATGCAAAAATAAAGTAGCACGCGACGAGGGGATTGATTGTAAAATGACATTTGATAAACAAAAGTAATAATAGAAATGTTATCATGAAATTTTTATTACAGAACTTTTTACTTGATTTTTTATAGTTATCACAATCAAAACAATTCAATGAAAATTACGCAAAAGTTGCAAATTTTAGGTTATGTTATGATTTTAATTTAGCCATAACAGACGCATTATTACTTTTTTTATAAACTAAAACATAAAAAAATTAAAGCAAACTAAAAAAGACAAAATTATAGCAACTTTATGTTTGCTCATTACTAGGCCCAAAAATGTGTCACTACAGAACACAATTAATTGAAAGGCATTAAAGTATTTAATCTGCTAAAATCAGATCAGCAAACACTGAAGAAAAAAAGGAAATAGGCGTGTGTAATCATCAAATTAATGAAATTTAAAGTGAAAAGCAAAAAATGACTAATGCATGGAAGAAGGTGCAGCAGCAGCATAAGCAAAATACAGGTCTTTTTTTCTCCGCTGCATTATCTTTAGTTAATCATTAAAATTAACTCAAATTTGACTTTGAATCATAGAGTGATAACTAAACAATATGTCCTTATTATGGGGAGGAGGCGGCGACAAAGACTTAAAACATTTTTTCAGCTTATATGCATGCGGTGATTTGCTTAAGCAATATTTAAAGAATCTTTTAATTTAACGAATGTGACTAGCAGAAAAACGTTTTCAAAAAATTACTTTATATTTCAAATAAACACTTATTTAAAAAGTACAATTTTCATTAAATTTCAACTTTACTTTTTTGAGTGGGATAAAACATTAATTTTTTTATATAAAAGAAATTCATTAATTTAAATGAATTTATTTAAAGCTAATAAATGAGCGCAGCATGGAGAAGAAAAAAACTTGGAAACGAAAAGCTTTAATGAATCATATTTTCTCTTTTTTCTTTCCCAGTTTTGCCTCCTTGTTTTCTTACATCATCATCGAGAAAAAAACACATAAAAAGGCAGTTAATTAATGAACGAAATAGAAAAAAATGGCTTCAAATTTTTTTTAATGTTAAAATTCAAAACATGAAGTTTGGAAGAAAAAGAAAGGTTAATGAATAAAAAAATATTTAAAACAAGGAAGTTGTCATCACATTTCCCATGTGTTCATTTAGTTTTCTGAAAAAATAAATAATTTCTTAATTAAGTGAGTAGCTAGCTTATTTTGATTCTTATGATTAATGACTATGATAAAAAATTAGAGGTGTAAATGAGTGATAAGCAAATGATGGATGGGTAAAAAATTCAGAGCAAGTAAAACTGCAAAATGTGTTGTTAAATACTTTACCAAAATGGGAATCAAGATTTTTTTGTATTGTTTTGCATCAGTAAAATATTGCAAAAACTGTGAAACAGGCTATATCACTTTGAAAAATGCTATCAGCACATTACGGTAGTATATTTTTATCAAAATCCGAAAATTATCTTTCTTTTTTTAAAAATTTCTCTAAACCCAAAAAATAAAAACTTCTGATTGGCTATTTCGCTTCCGCTTTAATAGCTTTTCCTTCAACTCTTGATGACTTTCTTCTTTTTGTTTTTTTGAAAGCATTTTGTTGAAGAAGGGAAAAATTAAAAGAAGTTATTTGTTCTTTTCTTTTCTCATTTCGTCAGAGCCACGCCTTTTTTCTTTCTTTCATTTCCTTCAAATGAAATGAAACAAAAAATGAGTGTCTTATTTGTTGCTGATAATTACGGTAGCACACTTTTTGTGCAGCAAAGGGTCTAACAGTAAAGGCAAATTTGCAATTCGAATAATGTGTAATGCAAAAGGTGATAAAAACAAACAATTATTGAATATTATTTTGAAATCTAAGTCAATTGGTAAATGAGAGTAATTGATCACGAAAAGCTTTTATTCATGTGGGGTTTTCTATATTTTTGAGAAAAAGATTCATTTTCATCAGCGTGTGTAGTCGCTAATAGCTTAATTAGAGTTGGTAAAATTTGAACAACATACTTTTGTTGAATTCTTTAATTTTCCGGTTCCTTGAGAATTTAAGCTTTTTCAAAATTTAATACAAATAACATATTTTTAACAAAAAATTAGAAACAACAAGAAACATTTTTTTAAGTTGCGCAAGTAAAAAGTGATCAAATTTCTTCCTAGAGAAGAAGAAAAAACTTACAAAAAAGAAACAAAAGAATAAAGGTTTTTTATTTCAAACTTTTTGAAGCCTTTTTACAGTTCATTTTCTTGTTTTTTTCATACGACTAATATTTTAGATGAAAGTCAGGAAAGTCAAACAACAGTAAAAAATCTGGAATTTATAAAAAAAAAGAACAAAAACAACAGAGCTGAAAAGAAAAAAAAACGGAAAATGAAAACAATAAAAACAATTGTTTAAAGAAAAAAGTTTCTTGGAACTTGAGTTATCGGGAAGGATTGGGGAAAGTAAATGATGAGGAAGAGAAGAGAAAAAGAAATTATTAGTTAGACAAGGTAATATCTAACTTTTTAGTATTCTGCAAATGTTATTTATTGTACGTTTCTACTGAAGCAAATGACAGCTCTAAAGCAATCTCCCACCGTCATTACACATGCTATTAACATAAAATGATACCATTCTTTTTTCAAGCATTTTATTGCACTAAAAATATTAAACAACAAAATTTGTCAATGAATAAATTTTCTTTAGTTCAATTAAAAATGGTAAAAAGCTCTTTTTATGATCGAAAAATAAAAAGGCACCCCGTTGTCAATTCTCATTCATCACCATAATGGTTTTTGAGTTTATTTGCGAAACAATGGCGGTAGAGATTTTTAAGGTTTTTTTACTGGTATACAGATCTTCATATCTCGGTTGTTACTATTGAAATGAATAAAAATCCTGTCCCCCACCTCCTCGTTTGTCAAGACAGAAAATTTGCGACAAAAGATCAAAAATTCGAAAATAGAAAAATGATACTTTTTACTTGTTTCTTTAAAAATATATTCAAGACAAAAAAATTGTTTAAAGTAGTTTTTAAAATAAAGAAAAAAACAAACCCGAAAAACTGAAAGAAATTCAAAAAGTATCGTAGCCGCTTGTATATGAATGAAGGAAGCTATAAGAGGGTTTTCACCTAACAATTGTAAGCTTATTTAAATGATTAAGGTTTAGTATATAGGAGTTAAATTTGAAAGCAGCTTCATTACATTTCTAAACCATTTTAGTCACTCATTCATCACCTCAAAACCACACACATCAAAACGAAACAAAACGAAGATCTTTTTCGTATTTTTTTATCGTTTACAATCTATATTTGGGTATTAGAGCAAAACTGATGAGTCAGTTTACGAATTCACAAGTCAGTTTTCAAAAATAAAATAAAATTCATGATTCCATTTTTTTTCTATTTCTATTTGTTGCCTTATATTAGTGAGGCAGGCTCTCTTTTTCTTTTTGATTTTATTTTATTTAATGACGATTAAACAACACCTCCGATCGTCTTTCATGCATAATTAACAGCAATGAGTTTTTCATAGATATATTTTTGCTAAAATAGAACAATAAAGATGAGTGATGATGACCAAAAAAAGGAGTCATGAGGCAATTGAAAATAAAATTGTTATCGTTATTATATATATTTGAACAGTGACAAACTTTAATGAACAATGTCTAATATGCATATTATTTTGTTACGATCGTGAGCGATTAAAATACATATTAGTTTTGGGAAATTTTAATGAAGACTGATAAAAAAGAGAAAAAAAATTAGGATTTTGTGAGGTTTGTAGTACAAAATTACTGAAAAGAACATTTAGCAGAAAATGTTGGAAACACTGCTGCGGTTTTTACAGTAATACGCAGTTAACTTGCTGTAAAGTTTGAGTTACGTTTACCACAGCCGCTACTCAAAAACTAAGATTTTTTAATGTCACAAAATCTTAAGACACCTAATGAAATGAAGTAAAACAAAAAAAGAGGATATACGCCATTTCAATCAAATAACAAACAAAAGCGACCCCGGTTGGCCCTCCTCAATCACACGTTTTTATTTGTATATTTTGGGTTGTATTTGTTTGGAAAATGGCGACAAAACCATCTCTTTTTCTATTTTCTTCTTCCTTTTTTGGCTGTGTGAAGTACAAAAACAAGAAGAGGAGAGGCAAAGACAAAAAGAATTCATTTTTCAAAAATAAAAATAATAAAAAGAGATGTGCTAATTTGGTGATTTTTTTGAGAGGTGTCGTCGTCCTTGTTATATATGTTTTGTTTGTTTGCTGGGTTAAAAAATGAGAATTTTATACAAATGAGAAGACACAAAAATAGGCTTATAATCCAGTCAACCAAATGATAGACAACAATAATAAATTAAAGCAGCAAAATTAGGGCTAATAATGTGAAAAAAAATTATGCAAAAATGGGAAAAATTTTGTGCATGAGACAAAAGAGAGATAGTAATCGGAAATGGGATAATATTTTGAAGATCGATTACCACCCACAAAATGGCACTAGCTTATTATTGGGGGTTTTGTCTAAAAGAATAGCTATGTATCACAATCCAAGGTACGTAGAACTTAAATTATTTTTAATTATAGAAATTGCAGGTATCTAAAAGTTGCGTTACTTTCATTTTCTACCGTATAGTTGCTCTTCCATATTGGAAAATTTAATATCGTTTTTTTCGCTCTCCCATATAAAGCAATCAGCCATCATTCATTTTGCTCATTTTCTTTTCTTTTTTCTTTCATCAATTCCTTTTCTTGTATTTGATGAATCATTAACGCATCCAATAACGTTTGTTTTCACGCCTACTTATCGTTCTCTTTTATATCGCGCGCGCGGACGCGTGCAAGCAATATAATTTCACACACACCAAAAAAGAGTAATATTTACTTTTCATTTTTACACTTCTTCTCATTGATGAAAAATAATAATAAGAAAAGAAATTTGAATTGAAAGAGTTTTTGTTTCACCACTTTTATATCGGTCCTTTTTGGACCCCTAAATTGCAGCTAAGAAGTAGCAGACGATGATGGAATGCTTGATTCAAAAGCCTTTTTGCTTGACGGTAATAAAAGTATTGATGGCTATTTGTTTGCCTTTCTTTTATGTCTTAAAAAGATATCTTTTGATATTACTCTAGGCATTTTAAGACAAATCGCTAAATATTGTATATCATCATTTATAATAGCTTCACCACAACCAACCAATTTTAAAAAGAAGGAGATGGAAGCAATTGAAAATGATATTATTTATGAGAAAAAAATATAAAAAAATGGAATGAAGCAGCAAAATATACAAATGAATGAAAATAAAATAAGAAGATGTAGGAAGAAAAAAAGGTGAAACAAATTTCTCAAATTACCTTCCATTACGAGTCATTACTGAGTGGATCTAGCAGTGAGTAAATGTTATAAGAAAAATATATTTTTAGGAAAAAGAACGTATTCTCTCAAATGAGGTAAATAAGGAAAGAAACAATAAAAGAAAACATATTATGAGAAAATAATAAAGTCTTATTTGAAGAAAAGGCAAGGGGGAATGAAAGTTTGCGACAAGATGCTAGGTTCAAGTGGTTTTAAGTGAAAATTCAGTAAAATATAAACGCACAGAAGGTGTTGAAAGTAATATAAGATATAATAACGAGTTATGATCTGAAAGACATAAACATTCTTGTTAAAGCTGCTATCTAAATCAAAACAAAAATTTGCGATTTCAAACAATCAATCTTTCTACTAGCTCATTGGAGAAATATTATTTTTACAGTAGTGGGTGAGATATTATTTCTTTTTATTCTTCTTTTGCTTTCAAAGCACCGTCAAATGCAATAAAATTCAAACACAAAATTAGCCAACCTAATTACCCTTCTTTTTTGATGCCCTAATAATTACCTCATCAAGCTCATCCCCTCATCTTCCTATTTTTCCTTTTTTACATTAATGATTTACTGGTTTTATTTCTTTCTTTCTACTTTTCAATCATTTCGCTCATTATTTTTGTTGCTCAAATTTTAAATAAATACCTCCCTTTTTTCCTTTTTTTTGTGACAATTCATTTTCCAATGCCAAAACATTATTCTAAATCAAAAAGTCAAAAATTAAAAAAAAGAAAATGAGTAAAAATTAGAAAAAAAAGAAGAGAAAGAGAGCAATTGAGGGTTCAAAAATGGCAATTGTTGTACGTTCTATCAAAAAAAATTATTGTCCTTGAAAAATAAACTTAATTGTTTTGGTTAAAATAAAGAGACAAAAAAAGTGAATAACTTAAAAAAATTTGCAAACTTTACAATCAGTTTTTTATTTTGATTTAAGTCTTCTATTTAAAAACACCAGGTGTCATTTTCGAAAATAATGAGCAATACCCCATTACTGTCTTACTAATTATTACTGAAAAATATTGCATTTCTCCATAAATTTTGTTGCCTTTTTACTGCGTCGAAGGAAAAACGCCATTATTTACTTATAGAACAACCCAATATCATTCTAACGTAAGAATATCTTCTATATGTATAAGTTCTGTATGCCAAAAGCGTTTAAAGATTTTCTCACTATCTTGTCATACATTTTTCTCTTTTAAAACTATCCCTCTTTGGTCTGAAATAAATCACGATTATGGTAATTACATTTTGCAACATTTTCAATGCATCCATTAAACAACCTCAAAGCCCCATTAATAAAATTCAAAAGTGATCAAACAAAACTTCAATCATCGACAAACAATCACAAATATAAATCGTTTTTCTCGAAAATCTTTTACAAATGAATCTGGCGTGTACCATTTTTTTTCTTAAATGAATTGAGAAAATTTGTTATTGAAGAAAAAATAAAAGAAAAGAGGGGTATTTGCCTCAACAATTTGGCTGGTCTATGGAACAATAGTTTTGTTACGCCTTTTTATTTCCAAAATGAGTTATTTGTTTATGATTGTTAAAAGTTTTTTTCTTAAATGAAAGGTACAAATCAAGGAGAACTAAAATGGAAATGAAATGAAGCAAAATGTTTTTATGACTTAATAGAGGGGTACTTTAAATGTAAATAATACCTTTCTTTTAATGTTTTAAGATGAAAATTGCCCTAAATGTTGAGGCAAAAAAAAGTTAAAATAGCACAATGCAGAAAAAATTTAAGATACGATGACTGTAAACAATGTTGGCTAAAATGTATTTCAACAATGTTACTTTTATGGCAGAAACAACATCTCATAATTTTGAACCACTTGGATACCGTATTACATTTTAATTTTTTAGAAAAAAGCTATAAGTACAAAAGTCATAAACCAAATACAAATTAAATAAAAAAGAATTTTAAAAATGAAATCAGGCATGACTAAATACTATTTTTGAATTAAATTCATAAACGATTATAATCATGGTGATCAGCAATCGCAGCAGCCTTTGATTGTTCATTGTCGTGATTTACAAAGACTATAAACACGACAAAAAATTTATTATTTACGAAAGAAATAAGCCTTTTATGTCCTCAATTGAAATCAATCAAATTATTATTTTTTTTCAAATGACTAATCGCTTTATAGACACAATTCCCAAACAAGTTTCAATGAATTAACGCCAAAAGATTCTAAACAAAAATTGACATTAATCGGTTAAATTTCTATAACTACTGCGCAGAAAGATTTACGGTAGCTTTAAATAAATTGAATTAAAACTTTTAAAAAAGTCCAAATATTCAAGTCGAAATGAAAGGGTTTCATTAGCGCAGTTCGGAAGAAGACCACCTACTGAGACAATAAACTTAATACAATAGAGAAACTTTGCATGTTCTCAAATTTAAAGATGTGATTTAAATTTGACAGTTGGTGAGAAATCGGTTAATTTTTCTTAAAATAAACAATAAAATTGGCAAATGTCTAAAAATGCGATATTTAGAATCTGAATTTCAGATGTGAAAAAAGAGGTAGGATAAATAGAGCAAGATAGGTGTTGCAAAAACTATTACTCCCTAGAAAATCTTGGATCTTTGCTCAAAGGTAATACGTTATTGAGCAAAGCTATGTTGAAAGAAAGACAACTCTGTGAAATTTTTATCACTTTCAGATTTTTATAAAGAAATTCATTTGCCAAAAATGCATTCCGAAAAAACACGCTGAATTTCGATTTTATTGCTACTTTCGTTTTTTCTTTTTTTCAAAAACAGATTGTTTCAACAAATTTCTTTTAATTAAACAAATTGACTTGAAAAAAGCGGGATGGTGTTTGCTGCAGAAAAGTGTGAAAAAAATAAACGATTAACTCCTAAACAATTGTTTCCATTTTTGGGAAGAACAAAGTCACTGAAGCAGCAGAAGCAAAGTCTCTCATCAAAAAAGCCAAAGCTGATGAAAAAAAATTATAAGTGGTTTCATTTTATAAACTCCTGCTGAGTTAAAAATGAAAGGGGGAAAAGAGACGATGACTTGCCCGGGAGACTCATTTCCATAAATGAAAAACAGGAGAAAAAAGAACCAACAAAAGAAACAATAGCAAATGGGTCCTTTTTTATCCTTTTCCCTAAAAAAGAAAAGGAATCATTTTCAATTGTCTTTGAGCTCAATTTCACCTTGACTATTGTTTTTTCATCCTATTTTCTTTACCTTTTATGAGATCCTTTTAAAAAAAGGAATTTATTATTTTTAAAAATACATTCAAGCCAAGCAAAAACAGACTCAATAAAAAGCGATTATTTATTATTAATTTAAAAAAAGTGAAGCCTCACAAAACAGAATGTCCTTGTCGTCTGCTACTTATTTAGGGAACGAAAAAAATTGTGTGCTTTGATATGTTAATTTACCATCCCCAAAAAAGCAACCGAGATGTGAAATTTATTTAGTATTATTTTTTGAATATAAATTATTTTTTATCTTTATGGCATTGAAGAAGAAGATGATACACCTGTGAAATAAAAGGATAAAAACAATAGAATGAAAGGGCGAAAAGGAGGAGAGATATGAGGATGGGAGGTTGATTTAATTTGAATTTAAAATTAACAATAGTGTATCAAAAATTGGAAACCATGGAGAAAAGGGGATGAAAGAACCAAAAAAGAAATAATTAATAAAAGTAATGTTTTTTTAGTTTTATGAATTTTGAAATGAAATGAAATAAAACTACTGTAACAGGAAAGTTTTGTTATTGTTATTTTAATCGCCTTACATCATAAGGCCGTGTCATATTAGCATGACAAGTTTAAATTAAATTATAAAAAACATAATACAGTAGATTTTGCGTCAAAGCTGTTTTTTAAATAAAATTTTACACACGTAGTCACGACTTAAAAAATCTTAAACCAACCTTTTCTAATTCTGAAGTCGTTGATGGCAAAACAAGTTCACCTATGCTTTTTTGAGCAATTCCACCCGGTTGTTCACTCACGGGCAGAGAAGCATCAACTTCACCAGAGGCAACAAGCTCCGATAATCTTCCAATTCTTGTTTGATGCGCAACACTTCTCAAATGAATATCCAACGTTGATCCTTGTCCATAACACAAACGGCAAACATTACATTTATATGGTTTTTTGGTGGCTGTCGTTTGGGAATCACTTGTACCACCATTTTTGGGTATTTTGGATAAAAGTGATAAGACCTGAAAATAGTATTAAACTTTTCAAAATAACTCCAGAAAACTATTGTAACTAACCTGTTCATTCAACTGTTGTCCCAGTTTGCCAGTGCTTTGTTGTTCCAAAAAGCTTTTAGCTTTATGCAAATGTTCGATAGAATAAATATGTGTTTGTAGCGCTTGTCGATCGCGAAAAGTTTCAGAGCAAATTGAACAAGAATTATCATTTGTAGAATCAAAGTTTGAAATTTCATGCTTATTTGTCATATGATTCCGCAATGATTGAATTGTCTTAAATGACCGATTGCACCGGGTACATTTATGTGTCGAGGTAAAAATATGCTTCAATGAATGCATTTGAAATCCATCATTTGTACGAAAAATCATTGGACATAATTTGCAATGATATTTATAAATTGGTGATGTTGATGGAGCTGCTATTGAATCACTAAAATGACAGATTTTTAAAAACGAAATTCCAAAAAAATGTTTAAACTTACTTTTCGTTACTGATTCCATTTGTGGCCATCAACTTTTTTGCGACATCAGAAGAAATTTTGTGATCATCTAATAAATGTGAGTGCAAGGAAGACATCTCTTTTGGCATATCACATAAAGGGCATTTCACTTCAATTGCTTGTGAATTATCTGATGGTATTTTTGTTTCTTCAGATTGTGATGATTTTTCAGGGTTAACTGAATGATTATTCAAATGTGATTGAAAGTCTTCGATTGAAGCTAAAAACAAATGTTGGCTAAGAAAGGTCAATAAGGCTATGAAAAATAATATTAATGCATAAAAAGCACGAGAACGTTTTATTTTCTGATAAAAACAGTTTCATCAATGTCTTAGTTCTAACCAAATGATCACCGCAACAACTGAATTGTTGCGCGAAAACTAATGTTGAAAGCATGAAAAGCAGTAAACAGTTTTTACAAAATGATTAATCATTCTATGTTTTTTTTTATTTCGCAACTTTTAGTCTCACATTCTAAGGAAAAAAGCTCTTTCATTTCTTTTCTGTTGATGATCTAAAAATGCCTAATCGGCAGTCATCAATGTTAGCGCTCTCAATAAAAAAAAACATTATTTCTTTCATATTTTCATTTACGTTATTAAAGAAAAAAAAAGAGAGAGCAAGCAAAAAAAAGAAAAAACAAAGAGCAATATCCTACTTTTTCTTTAATAGCATCATTTAACAATAATAATAATCTACAACACGGAACGACAAGACATAGTAGCAAACAAAAAGCGAAGAATGAAAAAGTGTGATAGTTTTGAATGTTAACTTCCGCAATAATAAGGGACGATCTCTTGGTGGTGGTGAAGATGATTATGAGCACTGCCTGTATTTTCACTGACAGATGGCTTCAAAGCAAAATGAAAAATAAGTCATTAGATGTAAAGGATAAATGTTTTGGTATTAAACTAGTTTGAATGCAAAAATGGGAAAAAGCAGCATACGAAGAAAAAGTAGTGCCGAAATCAAGAGTTTATGCAGACATGTCGGCATCAACTTTCATCACATCTTTGGATGCTAATTTCTGCCATCAATAGTAGTGAAAGACAAACATGCTTAAAAGAGTGTTACTATAAAAACCGTTCTAAAGTATATTATTTAGAAAAAAAACTTTGTTGTCGTTAAGAATGGCCCCCGAAATGCTCCTTCTTCAAATATCTTATTGCTATTAAACTTTGTTCTAATTTCAATAGAATAATTTTGTAATAAAAAAATTATTACTTCCATCACCTGCTACCAGAAAGTCGGCAAAATTTCTTTGTTGTTCTTCTGCATTTTAAAGGAAGCAATTGCGGAGAGAAGCAGCAAAGCTAATAGCTTTTCAAAAGAAATAAATACACAGAAAAGGTTCTCTTTTAATATTCTCTTTTCTGTGCAGCAAGAAAGAATAATAATGATCAGAAAGAATGATTGTTATTGGCATCGATTAAGAAGAGAAAAAAAAATATGTTGTTAGTTTTTTGAGTTTAAAAAAAAAAAATTACTACGAAGAAAATGTTTTAGGCTATTTTGGTGGGAAAAGTAAGAGTAACATGAAAAATAAACGTATGGCTACTCTTGCTTTGCCTTTAAAATTATTACGATGCAAAACGATTTTAACAATAATTTAAAATCTTACCAGTAATAAAATCAGGACATTTATCACATTTTAATCGAGCATCATTCATTTCTAATAAATGCACAAGTTCTTCTCTTTCTTCTGGTATTTGATCGATTAGTAATACTTCTGCATTAAGACAATCTGAAAAACTAAGGTTATTTATTTTAGTAGAAAAAGAAATAACTGTGACAAATGCAAAAACGATAGTAAAGACATTTAATAAATGCAAAAATAATTGCAGTCAAGAATAAAATCGTAACAGACATTACAGGACACTGCAATACAATAAAGAAACATAATTTTAAATTCGGGTTACTGTGATTACAAGAAATTAATTAAATAATAATGTTAATAATCCTTAAGCTATTTAAAAAAACCAAGAAACTTTCTTTAGCCAATATTCTTCCAGTTAACTTTTTTTTTGTCCAATTTGCTCCTTTTTTATCCTCCCAATTTTTTTAGCAATTTTTTTCTTCGTTTGTTTTCTTAAATTTTTCGACATCTTATTGGTGTCAGCTTTAGCGAATTAGTCCCGCGGGTGTTCTTCTTCGCGCTTTTTTGGTCCTTATATAAGAAATTGCATTTTAGACAATAGAAAGCGATATGAAATGCCCTTCTTTTCAAGCTTAAAAAAGTTTTTTGCGCTTCCGTCATTCCGTCATTTTTAGCCATTAGTTTTTTAAACAAATAGTCAAAAAAATTTAACGAAGTTTGAAGAAGTTTTATTTTTTTGTGAAAGAGGGAATGAAATGAGATGAAGCAATCTTGATGAGAATAAACGAAAACTCCTAAAGTAAAATTTTGATGCGTTGCACGCTTTTAGAGACAGCATAGTATAATTATGCATTCTACTATACTCAATCTTAATCAAAACACCAAAAATAAACCACATAAGCTGACGATCATTGATAATTTGTTTGATCCTCAGTGTTTTGCACGATCATTATTATTATAGTTTACAGTAACTCTTTTCTTTAAAAATTTTTCAACCCCAACAATGAGCAGCTTTTTTAACTTCTCATTTTTTCACAAAAATGTTTCGTTTGCTTTGGTTTTTTCTTCTTCTGTAGAGAGAATTATCAATAAGCAAATGGCAATAGCTTATTTACTTTTGTTAAAACAAAAAAAATAGATGTAACGGATTGAAACAAGCCTATCGGGAATTATTTTAGCGTTTTTTCTCATAAAAAATGTTTTTTCTTTGTTAAAACAAAAATGAGCGAAAAATATCTTTTTTCTCTTTCTGTGCTTTCAGCTTCAATCGTTTGTCTTCTTATTTTAGTTTCTGTCAATTTACATTCATTTTTTTTGTTATGAATCCATGAGCTAAAATGCAAGCAAAACAAGGAGTAGTTAGGCGAACACTGAAATGACTATTTAAAAGTTTTTAATATTTTCATACTGTTGCTATTTTTTAAGCTTCAGAGAAAACAATGACGTGTTGATAAAAAAAGGTGATAGGGTGATTAATGAAACTTATCGAAATAGTTTAATAGCAAACAATGATTTCAAAAAAAATATCAAAAAAGCAAAACCATCAAGAAAAACAATGATTTGAAAACTTGATTAAACGAATTCAAAAATTATTGTTTTTAGAAAATTGTGACATCAAAGAATCTTCTACAGTAACTAATCTCTAGAGAAATCTTGGCAAGAATGATAGCAACAAATTAATCAAGAAGTTTTTTTTGAAAAAACACAAAAGAAAAGACAAAAAACTAAATTGTAGTTGGAAGAATAATGTTAAAAAAAGTTCTATTTTTTTCAAAGAAAAGAAGATGCCAAGATAACTAAATGTAAAGATAAATGAATGGAATTCATTTGGGGTTAAAAAAGATTTGATGAAAAATTGTTGAAGATACGAATAAAGCTAATATGAAATGTTTTGACTCGCAAAAAAATGGGAATGACAGTAACAAAAATTCTAAAAATGTAATTCAGAATGTGTTATAAACGTTGAACTTAAAGAAAATAAAAGAAGAGGTATTTTTAATAAACGTTAACCGACGGCATCAAAATAATTTATTTTAAAATCATCAAAATCTAACCAAAAGTTCTTCTAAAACCAACTTTTTACTTAATGAATCTGCCCTTTCCCTTTTTCACTCCATTAAAGCCAAAAAAGATTTAGCTTGTTGATGCCGTTCTTTTTCTTGCATCATTACATTTTTGCTTGCTTCAATTTATTTAAGAAACAAACTTAAATTGAAAGCGAAAATGAGTAGAATAAAAAAAACTTGCTAATGGGCCTTTCCTTATTTTCTTTCTTTTTTTTCTTTTAACACCAATGAAGAAAATAGAGAGTTTATTTATTTTGTTGGAAGAAACATATCTTTTTCTTTAAAGTTAAAATCGTTAAAGGCGTTTGCGGCAATAGACTTTCTGCGCATAGATATATCCTTAAAAAGCTTAAGCTTAAATATGCCCTAAGGAGAGATGCCAATTAGACGCAATCAAACTCATTCATTTTCATTTTTTTGGCGGCTCTTTAGAAAAACTTGGAAGAAACTGTAAGTTTTTCGGCATCTAAAGTTGGAATAAAAAAGAAAATTTTTAAGTGTAAGAATAGAAGCAAATAAGAACAAATTAGAAAATGAAAAAAAGTTAAAGCCAGATTTTTTCGAAAGCTAAACGAAGCTAAATTAATGGCAAAAATAAAAGTAATTATTAGTTCAAAGGAGAGAGAGTGAAAAAAACATATGGTATTGTTTTCAATTAGCAATCATTAGTCAACGCAACTGAAATAAAAAAAGGATATAGCAGAAGAATCAGGGGTAAAATTATAAAAGTCAGATCAGCATCATCAATAGTTATAGAAGTGCCAGTGCTTGCTTCCAGCACATTAATGATGGGTTTTAGCCTAATAAAATGATATGGTATTTACAATACAGAAGTAACCGAAACAAGCTTTTATTACACATGTTTCCTTATCCCAAAAATCTTTATCATCTTACATAATTTCTTAATACTTCTCTTTCAAAATCCAGCAATAAACATATGTTTTAAGTTTTTTCTTCCTATTTTCAACCATTCGCTAATGAAAAGACTGAAAAAATATTAGTTTTTGGAAAACAGAAATAAAAATATGGGATGAGCTGCTCGTTAGTTTAAGCAAGAAAGTGAAAAGAAAATGGCGCAACTCGTTAGATGGATGAATGCTAATTTACTGACATCCTTCCTTCTTTCATTCTTTTCACAAAAAATAAGAACTTGTTTAGTTTTAACTAAATCCTAACAAACTTCTAATTGGCAAATTGTAAAAAAGAAGAAAACTCTTTTTTTAGATTTGGTTTTTAAACTTGATAGGGAAAAAAAGATTCATCGATGGCATGCCCATTGAACCACCCCATTTTTATGATCTTTAACAACCATTTTTAGAAAGGGTATAGGAGACAATGAAAAATTTTTCCTAATGATTTTAAAAGGATGCAAACAAAAAGGGCAAATGTGATGGAAAAAGATATTCGCGCCAAATGAATTGTCAGTTTTTAGTTTAGTTTTCAAAGATAGAACAAGTGTGAAAGGGTCAATTAATCAAGGCAAAACATTAGAACAACGAAATCTACCAACCCACAAAAATAAAGACAGATTGTTCTTTATGAGTCTGAAAAGCAAGTATGCAAAATAAGCAAATGATTTTGACTTGAAAAAATTAACCCAAAAAATTTGAAAAAATATTTTCTGATGATGTACAAAAAAGAACTTTTTTGAAAAACATTAAAAAGACTGTTTTTAGAGATTAAACGTATAAAGATTCTACTACTCATTAAGAAGAGATAGATTTGCTCTAGATTTGGTATTGCACATACAGCTTATTAGATGGTTAAGGCCAACCATTTTTTCAAACACACACATAAACTACTGTATTCTTTTTTTTCTTCATACCATCCTTTTTTCCTTGCTTTTTTTACACATCTTTGAAAAAACATAAAAAATTATTTCTTTATTTTTGACACAGTTTTCTTTCAAATTACAAAAATAAGTTTCCTCAATCATTTCTTTTTCCCTTTTTCCTTGCTTGCATTTAATAATGTTTTAATTCATTTATTGTGTTAGCATTTTCCCTCTCATTCATTGCCCTCAAAAAATATATAAAAAATGTTCGAACAAAAGATGCGCGGAAAAAGCAAAAGCGATTGAGTGAATGAGCAAAAAAAAGAAATAAGCAAAAGATAAACATAACATAACTTTGCTCATTTGCTTATTGCCGTTTTCTTTTGTAAAAAGAAAAATAAGGTTAAAAGAAAAAATACCGACAAGAAAAGAGATTGCTTTTCATATTTTATTAACGCCTGCTTCTTCATCTTTTGCTGTTTCTCGATTAATCGCTTTATTTGAGGACGAACGCGCGCGTATTTGAATAACTTGCATAAACATTGGCATTTTTTAATTTTCTGTGACAGCTTTGTTGTAGAAAATCATGGTTTCATGGTAATATCTATTGACAGGCGTTAATTCGTTACTTAAAAAGAAAAAAAATAAAGCTTTGAAGTGAATTTGACGACCACCCAATGATACCTATCAAAGTGAAGGAAATCCAATTTAACCCCAAAAAGTTCTGTTTTAAAAATCTTATAAAATTTTTTATGCGTTTTACCTCATAAAGTTCCCAAAACATGTTCTCTTTGTAATTTATTTCTTCTTTTCTCGGATGTGTAAAACCTATTCTTTTTCCTTTGAAAGAAAGTGTGAAAAAAAAGAAAATTAGCGTTTCAGCAAACAATAAAAACCTCCAACCAAAAACAGTAACAATCGAGCGTGCCATTGACATTTGCGGCTTTCTTTTCTTATTTTCTAAGGTAAAACAGGATACCGGAAGTTACAAGAAAAAGCATTGATTGTGCTTTTTTTCTTAAATTGTTTGTTTGAGGTAAGAAAAAAGAAAATCGTTCAAGCATGATTAATTAAAAAATAAAAATGAGGGAAGAAGCGAGATTATGGTACAGATTGAAGAAATATTCATTGCAGTAACAAGGAATACGAGCTTACTGTCAGTTTCTTATGCAATGACAATACTATTGCTAAACAAATCTATTTATTTTTTGTACTAAATGGCTTAACATAAAGTATCATTATACTGTTGTTTCTTTTTTAGGAATACAGTACGAATTTAGCTATAACTTTTAACAAAATGCTTTTTATGCTTCATTAAAATCAAACTTTAAACAACAACATTAAGGGACAAAGTTTTTAGTTAAAAAAACTAAAAATGCCCAAATAAGCAATTTGCGTCATTTTCTTCACCTCAACCAAAAATAATAATAATAATAAATAATGGTTTCCCTTGTTAGGATTTTTATTTTACAAATAAAAGCTTTGGGAAAAAAAGCAATTTAAGCAATTGTCAAAAAAGGTGTGAAATCGGGACCCCCTAACAAATTTAGAAGCATTAAAAATGAAAAAATAAAGCATTTAAGCAATTTAACCAACAACCATGGGGCAATAGAAAAATAAAGAAATATTTTGTTTTGTTCAAAGCTACTAACAACCAATCTCTGCATTTTTACACACATAAATTTTTTAAAAAAAAGATTGTAACAAATGAACGAGAAAATGACGGAAATGAAAAAAATTTGTTTTTACTTTTTTTAATAGCAATGAAAACTTGGGCTACGGTGCGTATTTTCGATGCAGATGGAAAAATTGATTTTACGTATAGTGAAATAGATTCGAACAGTTTTTGATAAGAATTTTAGCAAAAAAATGCCGCAAACGTGTTGCATTTTAGGGTAATGGATCACAAGCCATCTTAATAAAAAAATAAGTGTCCATTTGCTTTTAAATAAGTTCATTGTTTTTGCTTTTTATTGTTATTGAATACAAGAAGTGGCGCCAAGGAAATAACAATGGCATCGATTATGAAAACATTGCTTTGATTTTTTTCTCGATTGCAACTTTTATTATTTATTGCTTGCAGAACAACACCTTTAGCAAAATAAAGAACTTTTTGTCTAATGCGTTCTAAAAGTTTAAACGCTTTTTTGAATTATAGTTACTGTAATTGCACTAATCCATTTGCTCAATTAAAACAAGTTTGCGGGTTTTTCGTTAAATGTCATAAAACTTCTTTCATGAGTTTTTTCATAAAAAATTATTAAATCAAATTAAAATGAATGAATTATGGGAAAAAAGTCAAAAATCTTTGAAAAATAAAAGAAGTGAAAGGAATTGAAGCTCCTGCTGAGATTTTTTTAGAAGAAAAGAAACAATGAAATGAAAAATAAATAACCGTTTCAATCGGAAAAAAAATAAAGTAAATTAAAAAGTCATGACTTTGAATAAAAATTATGGACAAAAAAAGGATTAGAGTTTAAAAAAATTTGCAAACAGTGACAAAAGTCCTCCAAAAGTTTTGCTATCGTTTTTTAAAAAGTAACAAAGTAAAAATGTTTGACATACCTGAATTTGTCAAATCATGGTCCTGAAGATGATCTAAAAAAAATTGTTTATTACAAAGATGTTCGTAAACAGAAGATAGCCAGAGTGAGATATTTTTGCAATATCGCACCTATATTAATAATAAAATGAAAATTTACCAATTGCTGATTGTTCTTCCAAAGTTTGAAAATCGCATTTTAAACATTGATAATTTGATTCTTCACCGGTATTGAATTCCATCGATAAATCCATTGCAGCTTCACTTTCGTCACTTGGAAATCCCAAAACAGCTGCAACAGCGGCTGTATTATTTTGTATAAAATTTGTTCGAGTTAAATGACCACTTGTTTGACAGTGTTCGCGAATACTTTCAGTCCTGAAAAAAATATATTTTTTAAGGTTTAGATAAGTACAATTTTCTCAAAAATATGTAAATTCTTAAAAACGTAATAGTGGATAAACAATCTTGAACAAACGGGAGTCATATAATGAAAACAAAAAGAAGCAACAACATTTTATAAATTTATTGCCTCAAGTCTAATTACTTCTTTCTCTCAATTAAAACAAAAAAAGCAAACGGTAAAAGTGCGAAAAAGAGGAGGTCCTGCATGTTCATTGGATGTTCAAAAGTGACAACCACTCGAAATATGCGGTTGTCTTTTCCTTTTTACTCTTTTTCTTCTTTCTGTCTTGCTCTCGCTAGCTTCTTTGCTGCTCGTTTGTGTTTTAAGTTTTTAATAATAAAAAAGAATGAAAAGAAATGAGTCCTTGGGCGTTTTTTCTTCTTGCAAATTTGCGCTTGAACAATTATTATTTTTAACGCCTTTTCTCGTTTTAAAGCAATTAACGCTTTTTTCATACCAATTTTTTACTTTGAAAACGAAGATTACGGTATTCATTAAAAAAGGAAAAAAAGCGTTTACGTGACAAAAGAATTTATTAGAGATCGAAAATGAATGTATCATAGGCAGCTCGAAAATTGAATGGAAAGGAAGTACTTGAGTTTCTTTTATTGAAGATAATTATATTATTATTTTGAGTAATAAGGACATTTTTTGAGAAGTGTATTTTGGTCTTTTAATAACCTTGAAAAGCGCAAAAAAGTTTTTTTTTTGGCAAAAACACTTGTTGCATTATTAGAAGTTTGAATGAGAAGAGTACAAAATGATACCTTGGAATTTCGGGCTTTTAATATTTTGCAAAAATACTTTTTGGCTACAAAATGAATAGAGTTTTTAAGCGCAACACTGCGATATTTTTTGCAGCAAATTCCGGTGTTTTTTATCCAAAAACATATTTTTGCAGATTTCATAATATATGATTAATTATAAAATACCCTCAACAATTTTTAACCAGAAATATTCATTTCCTTTTTATGCCGAAAACTTTCCCATGTCCTTAAAAAAGGTCATTAACAAAAATTTAGAGCTCAATCAAGCGATTAAAATAAAAATGGTCAATGTAAAAATTAAAAGTCCGGAAAAATATTAGTTTAAAAAAGCAATAAGGGTTTCCATCAATGTCAAAAAAAAGTTTAACTAAAACGAGTCAATTTTCACGCCTCTTTTTACTAACAAAAAACTAAAATTAATCGACTTTAATCGAAATTGTATTTTATTTGACAAATTTTAATTTTTTAAATACTGTATCAAAGTTAGAAAAAATGACTTTTTTTAGTCATTTGTTTGACTGAGAATGATCATCATCATCATCAGCACTAGGCAAGACAGAGTAAAATAGACCAATCATGATTTGCTTTTCTTTTTTTTCCACAAATAAAGTATGTGTAATTCATTGAAAATTGTGAAGGTGACAAAAAAAGTGTATTCTTTTTTCATGATCGGTTTTGGGGAATGATTTTTGATGAATTATATTAAAAAATTTAGGAAAAAAGAGAAAGAGATTAGTTTCGGTTGAGTCAATAAATAAGGATAGTTTTATATATTTTAAAAAAAAGATGGGATAGGAATGGCGGCGATGATTTTTCAAATGAATTTAAAAATGAGGAAAAAGGTATTAATTTGATTACTGTATCATTTTTGTTTAAAAGACTTACAAAAGCACTTTAGCAATCAAATTTAGCATACAAAGTTTAAACAAGCTTCAACTCAGTATGCATTTAATGCATCAGATTTATTTGTAAAAAAGAATTAAACTTACGAAGTTAAAATTTCAAAGCATGGGCGACATCTTACTTGTATGCCTGTCTTGGCATTTGATAAGCGACACAGTAAATTTGATGTTGGAGATGTGGATGCAAGAACGTTTTCACGCATGTGGTTTATCTGCAAAAAAATAAATAAACAAAAACATATTACTTAACAAATGAGAAAAAATAATTAATTAAAGTGAAAACCCTTTTTGTTATCAGTACGTAAAAGAATTCTTATCCGTGTTTGTTTACAAATAAACAAAAAATCAAAAATCTATTCTTCGTTTCTGCTTAGTTTAAAAAGTTAAAAGTTAAAAAAGGAAGATTTAGCTTTTCCAGTCTTGGGGATTAAACAAATTAGTAAATAAGTAGGCACTGATAAGCAAAGAACAAAATCCTTTTTTGTTTTGGCGAAAATTATTAAAGGACAAAAAATGAAGAAAAAATTTTGCAAGAAAAGAAAATTAATTAACTTTTTTTATGCTACAGTAGGTGTATAAATAGTCTTTAATTTTTTTCTTCAAAGATTACGTCAAAAAAGATGGAAGAATTTGACACAGATTTCATTAATGCTATATGATGATGAAAGAATTGGCGCAAAAAAGATGCTTATGTCATTGAATGTTTCATTTAAATGGATTAAAAAAATACGACATTGGAGTCTTAATATGGTGCAAAACTCTGAAGCTGCAAATTTCAGTCTTTGGTTATTGGCAGATTTTTTAGCTACAACAAGTAAAACCCGTATTCCTACAAAAGTTGTTAGTAATCAAAACTTATTTTTTCTAGGTTCCACGATTGAAACAAACTTTGAAAATAACCTCAATAATAATTTCAAAAAAGATCGTTTACCGCGGTCGCGTTAAATTGCAAATTAGAAAAATAAGAGGCAAATAAAACGCCAAGTTGGATCCATCCATTCTTGATCTCTTTCTTCTTTACACAAACAAAAATTAAAGTATAATAAATGCCTTAAAAAAACAAATTTTTACGAAAGATTTATCGGGCTCTTGACCCTTTGAAATTTTAAATTAGTCAAATTAAACAAAAACAAATAATAAATTCATGATTTTAGAAATAAGTTTAACTTTGAAAAAAAGTGGAGTAAACGGTAAAAAAGCAGATCATGCAAAATTAGTATTATAGCTTTTTTTGATGTCATAGGATTGCGGATATGAGTAAATCGTGCCTTTGTATTACCATAAGTACCACCGTATCCTTCATATTATCTTCACAGTAACTTTCTTTTTTGTGCTTTTGTTTCACTCTTTTTCTTAGCCGACTCATCTGTGTCTTTTCTCATCTTTTGTTTAAAAATAAAAAATCTTTCTCTGTTTTCTTCATTCAGTGAATAAAAAGAAATAAAACAAAAATGATTCGTTTGTATTGAAAAAAATTAAACCGTAGAAAAGTGCGAAAACTTTGACGCGTGCCGGAAATCTCGAAAACAAACATGACACAAAACAATTTTTCATTTTCATTTTGATGAAAAATCGAAGAACTAATAAAGAATTGAAAAATAAAAAGGGAGAAAAAAAGGAAAAAACTGTAAAAGCTTTCATTGCAATAAATCAGTTATCTCATCAAACTACTTTGATCCATATCATTAATATAGAAATCTAAATTTAACATCCAGAATTGTTATGCTTAGAAAAGAAGCGAGTTATCTAAGGAGTAATAGTAATTCCAACAGTTTTTTATCGTTTTTGGCTTGTTCAGTATTTTTGAGTGTGTAAAATCGTTGATGGTAATCGATATAAAACGTTTTATACACTATCCCTGTGATGGTAGCAATCAATAAAGACTAAATCTCATTTAAATTAAAAAAATTAAGATGTTATTTAAAAAAAAACAAATATTGCAAAACGACAGGCGCTTTCTTTTAACGAATTAGCAACTAACGAAGTAAACTAAAATAAGACATCGCATTTTATGTATTTTTGTGGTTGTTCCAAGATTAATCTTCATTGCCGTTTAGCTTATTTTTTTTCATTGCCTTTTTGGAAGACAGCTAACTAACGGGAACAGAAAGCAAAAAAAGAAAGAATTAACTCTTAAGTAAGCAAAAAGGCAATATATTTCACACGATAAATTAATTTTATTATTTAGCTTGCAAAAGAAAAAAGTAAAAGTTTAGCACTCATAAAATCGTTAGTATTTTTTTGAAATAATATAGTTTTTAAAAACTTCTACATATGAAAAATGTTGTCTCAAAAAACAATAGTAAGAATTGTTTTACTATTTAGCGTCTCTATCACTGTGAAATTCACTTACCATTTGAACTCGTTGAATGTGTTTATCAGTTCTCATATGAAGCTGGAAATTTGCTTTCAAATTAGTTGTATATGGACAAAGATAGCATTGATAAATTCCATGTAAACTACTGATATCTGTTGTATTGGTTTGTGAGCGATCAGCATTTAAATGTGAAATCAAATCCTCGATACAATCCGTCGTAAAAGTTCCACAAACTAAACAATGATAAATTTTATCATCTGATTGATCAGATTGTGGTGCACCACTTTGAGATGTTGTCACTAAAAAATAAAACAGTATATAATGATAAAATATTCCAGAAAAAAATTTCAGCAAAAATAACTTTTGTTGTAAACGTTCTCAAATTTTTAACAGAAAAGAGAGAGATTTATGACATCTTTGCACTAAATTCGTGCTATAAGAAAACGCCCCATACACAAGTACATAAACATCTCATGTAATTAGTAAAACAAATAACCTTTATAAAATTATTTTAGAGCGTTTTTCTTCTCTAATTAAAGCTTTTCATTCAATGTGTATTAATAAACTTTATATTTATTAATTTATTGCTTTTCTCATTACAACTATAAAAAGCAATATTTTATTCTGGAAGATAATGGTGCCAGTAAAAATGGATTTATAAAAAAATTTACCAATTGTTGTTGGAATGTCTTGCATTGCATGCAAATGTTTATCAGATTGCATGTGGATACTTAAATTTCCTTTTGTTGTTGTACTGTAATTACAAATAGTACATCGAAATGGTTTATACCCGCATGAATATGTTTCGCCTCTTGCAAGTTTTGGATGTTGAAGATTTTGTATGCAATAAATGCATGTCACCTAAAACATTTAAATAATAATAAGGGTGTATTCATTGAAAAATACATACTTCAACATCAGGATGTTTATCTTTAAGGTGATTTTCCAAAGCTTCCTGATACTTGTAATGCCAGTTACATTTTGGACATTTCAACGTTTTTGTTGAATTTCTTGCAAGTGCTGAAATGTTCGAGATAGAAGATGTTGGTCCATCGTCTGAAATTAAGATACAGTGTCTTTACTAACAAGTTATTATTGACATACTCGAAAAACCACCGATAGTTGTAGGTGTTCCAGAAAAAGTTTCAAGAAATCCAAATTGTTGCAAAAACTTTGTTGAGTCTTGAAATAATGAAGCACCAGGACTGGAATTTGGTGAAAGCTCTGTAGTAGCTGAAGAGGACATTGCTGGTAGTGGAGAAGACGATGATAAAAAATCAGCCATAAATAAAAACAAAATTTAAAAAATGAAAAAGTTATTGCACCGGCAGCTATTTTTGCAAAAATTTGAATAAAATATTAAAACTTCATTGATTGAGCAGGGAAAAGAGAACGATTAAAGCTACTGAAAACGAAGATATTTATTTTAGTCGAGAAAGTATTATAAAGTAACAGAAAACACGATGTGTTACACGAAAAGAATTGTTCGAAAAAAGAAAATATTTATAGAGGTGTTTGACATTTTTAAGATGAAAATTAAAATTCAGGGAATTGAAATTACTTTATTAATTAAAAATATCTTTGTAATTTTTACAGTGAGTTATTTTGTATTTTGACATCAATATAAAGAACATTATATCTTAACATATTAGAGGATAGTGACTAGAAGCTATTGAGAAGCTTCGGCACCTTTTAAATTGGGCAAAAAATGTAAAATACAAAATGCATTCTTGTCTACCTATTAGGTAACAAAATGATCGGAAAACCTTCATAATGAAACCTACAGTACTTTCTATATCGTCTTACGTAAAAACTAAAATATTTTTTAACTGACTGAATCAAAACATTTTAAAGTTTTTAAAAAAGAAGTCCTTCGTCGACATTTTTTTCGGCAATTAGGCGGACTTTTTCAGGACTTCCTTTTCCCTCTTTTTTCTTCTTTTTTTCTTAACAACCTTTTTTCTTTGAGTTTATTATTTCAGAAAAACATTATGCGCCTAGTTTCCGCAAATTCTTTAAAAAATGAATAAACGAGGAGAGGAGAGATGGAGAAGGGAGAAAATGAGCCAATGAAAATTATGATGACGAAAATATAAAATTTATTCGCAATTTGACAAAAATTATTATTATCGCTTTCTTTCTATTTTTCTTGCTGTTGTCAAATTTGTTAAAGAATATATTTGTAAAGAAATGGGAAACATAATAATCCAAGGGATATTTGTGGACACAAACAAAATGGTGAAAATGTTCTAAGACAAGCGAATGAAAAATTTGGTTGGCACGAAATATATTCTTGAGAAAATCAAGACATGTAATAACTTGTTGAAGAAACCTTTTAATTTCAAAAGCTAAACTTTGTAGCAATACCTGAACTCAAGCTTATAAAACCGCGAACTTTTGAAAGATAATGATTAATAGCTTGCGGATTAGATATGAAAATGAGGTCAAATCGTATCAGACCTCGTGGGTGGGATATTTTGGGACCCCTTGGGGGTCATTAAAGCCATCCCCAATTGATCTAACTCATTTGTGTTCACCGTATCCCAAATGTGGCAAAAATTAGGCGTACTGTGAACACAAATGAGTTAGATCCATTCGGGATGATTTTAATGACCTCCAATGGGTCCCAAAATATCCCGCCCACGAGGTCTGATATGATTTGACCTCATTTTCATATCTAACCCGCGAGTTTTTTATCATTATCCGCGAACTTTCAAAAGTTCGCGGTTTTATAATCATTAGTTCTGTTAAACTGCAAAAGCTTTTTCTCTGTAGTTCATTTACTAGCGACTAGTCACTACATATGACAAAAATTCAAATTAAAAAATTCATTAAATATCAGCATTTAAACAAAATTTTTGTGAAAAACTTATTAGTGTAAAACAAACTGTATAAATGATTATGAAGGCTGTTAGAAGACAAAAAAGAGAGGCAAGCGCAACTCGTTAGTTTTTTTTTCATCTGTGACAATGATGAACACGAACGAGAAAATGAAAAAAAGAGAGAAAGGAAAATAGGCTTTGGTTAGTATAAAAATGAAATGATTACGGTAGTTAAAGAATTAAAGAAGCTCAAAAAAGGATAAAATTATTAGGGCGTTAATAAAGTAAATTAAAAAATTTTTGAAGCATAAATTTTGAAATTATTCTTGTATGTTCAAGAGGAGAAAGTATGTAAACAACAGTACTGTATTTGCAAAAAAACAGTTAACAATTATAATAGCAACCGTGAATATAATTTTAGCAAAAATCAGCAGAGAATTTTTATTCTACCATTTTTCTGAAGTAATCCTTCGTATATATTTTGACCTGTTTACGTAATATCGGGCCTCAAACATTGAATATCTTTTTTTGGAGCTGAGTCTTTTTTATCCCCTCCCTTTTACAAAGTCAACTGACAAACAAAAACATGAAATTAGCAAAAATTAGAAGAATTTTGTGCTGCCCGCAATTTTACGTACTTGCTACAAAACTTATCTCCTTCATATTTTAATAAGATAATCTGTGGCACCGTCACTAGTCTCTTACATTTTCATTAATTATAAACAAGAAAAGTAACAAAGCAATATTGTTGGGACTTTTCTTCTACAGATATAGAATTTCAAAAAAGCCAAGGAACAAAGCAAAAGATTAATACGGTGTTATATTCTTTTTTTCAGCTCACTTTTTTTAAGCTCTATTTGAATTACTTTAATTTAATCACTATGTTTCAATCCTTTCGATTTTCATCAAAGATGTGTGATTTATGTGAAAAAAAAACTCTGCACATAGAGAGCGGTCCCAACAATTTTTAACGCCTCATTTATTTCTTTATCGGCTGTGTTTTTTTCTTAACCTTACTATATTGGGGTGTTCCTTTCAAAAGAGTCAAATGTCGTTAATAAAATGAATTGGAAAAAAAACGGTTTCGTAAAAAACATTTTTTTAATCGACATAATTGGTAAGTGATTATTTGGATTTTATGAAGAAGAAAATAATCTTGGGAAAATGATTTAAAATGAAGGACGCCCAGAGTTTTGGAATTTTCGATAAAAGTAAAATCACTCATTCAAATATTATTTTTGCTAACCTATAACGCAACATGAAGAATACCCAACTTGCCAAAATTATTTTACTTTATGGTTAAGGCACATTTTTTTGATTCTCAAGAAAGCTCTTTTTTATTCGCAGAAAAAAACCACTGTAATTGCTGCAATTTTCTCCTCCCTCATTTTTTTTACTTTATTGCTAAAAATAGGAAAGGCATATATTGCTTTTATTTCATTTCAGATTTTATTTTTTAGCTAGAAAAATATATAATCATTTCTCTATTTTTTTCGGTCATCATTTGCTTATTTTCTCATTTTTGAATAAGAGAAAAAATAAATTTGAAGTGGATTTCCGCCAATCAGGGTGTTTGATGAAGCGGGACTCATTTTTTAACGTTTTTTTTAAATCGGCAGTTTTGCATGCCTCCTTTAAAAAGCAGCAGAAAAAATTGCCCTCAGGGAATGAAAGGCGCTAATTTTTAAGAAAAAAATGAAAGTCACGCCTACTTTTTTTTGCAGCAAAAGAAAATTGCTGTAAAAAGAATTGGGCAGAAGTTGTAAAAGAAAAAATGACTTAATGAGTGAAAAAAGGGATGGGCGATACAATACGGTAACTATAAATCTTCTGCGGAAGAGAAGATGATAAATTAGTACTTTGTAAGTATCAATTACTTTTAATAATTCTTTTGCTAAGATAAAAAGCCAGAAAAGTCAGATATTAAAAATTTTTAAATAATAAAATATTTTTGTGTTTTAAACACTAATTTTAGTACTTAACACCTTGATTTCATTAATGTTTAGAAGAATACAATAAAAGAGTGTGTATAAATAAAAGAGCAAAGCTTTTAAAAATGTGGCTACTGCTTAAATTTTTTGCGTAAACAAATCCTTCTTTACATAATCTGATTACAAGATATATTTAACCGTATTGTTTTCAAAAAAGCTATATGCACATCCCCTTATATTATTTATAACAAAAGAAATAAATTTTAAGATTAGCCTAAGGACAAAAATAATTCTGTAATTTTAATCAGAATTTTGTTATCCTTACAAGTCCCATGGAACAAAGATGGAAAAGTCTCTTATATTAGCTTATCAATCTTTTCTGTTTCCTAGTTTTTTTTCACTGTTTAATAATAAAATTGTTTAATAGTGAAACCACTTTTTTATTATTTCAAATAATAACTGCAAATAGCGATCATCTTTCATTGTCTAAGCACTGCTAAAAAAGTAATGATACTGTACCTTAATTAACGTTGTGATTAGGTATTGTCGAATTATCCCTTGACTCTTCCTCAAAATTTCTAAAAGGGATTATAATTTTCTTCTTTGTATTCTTAAAATTACTACGATTGCTTAAATTGCGTCAAACTTTAAATATTTTTGTTTAATGTAAAAATTTCTAGAGAATTCTTATAAATGACTTAACAAAAATTACAAAAAATAGAGGGTACAAAAAAGGACCGTCCAGCGTTGTCTTCTTCATTTTTTTAACAAAATGAGAGAATCTTCATGTTTTTTGTGTTTTTAAATCTATAAAATCAAAAAAATTTACGTATACATTCCATTTTCAAAATTATAAGACAATAATCTCAAATGTTAATCCCAAAAATGTAGGGCACTAATAATCTTTCAGTGCTAAGCTGTGTTGATTTTTAAAAAGGTATACAGTAGTCAAAAAAAGAAAGATAGAAGTTATCAGCTAATTTTTTTTAAAATAGAAATGTGACATATTTGTTACATATTACGATAATAAATGTGGATAGGTTTTAAATGGAGCCTAAACTTGGTGAGAAACGTGCAATTATATATGCAACAAATTTTACTCTAAAGACTTTGTGAAAAGAAAGTACACATAGTTTTGCAAATCTTACTGTGTCTTCTCTTTGGCTAACTAACTAAACTGCTAACAACTTTAAAAAGCTGACTAAAAAAGTGTTCATTTTCTTTTTACATCTTTTTCTTTTTGCTTATTCAAGCTTTGAAACTCGTTTATTTGGTTATTTCATTTTCGCTTCAATGCTTCATTTTTGTTGATTGACTTTCGTTAAGTTCATCATCATTTTTTTGCTGCCTTTCGGGCAAAGGCATTCCGAAAATTTTTGTCAAAACAAAATTTTGTTAATTTTAACACACTATTCTCTCACCCCATCTCTCTCTCCCATTCTGTCAAACTATTTTTCAATGTATGAGAAAAAATGACTTTCTTTTATCGAAGCCGACAGAAAAAAAACAGCGAATAATTGTTAGAAGCGTTAAAGTTAGCAAAAATTATTTTAGCCAATGATGATGATGAAAAAAAAGTTTTTCGGGAGGCAAGAGCAAATTGAAGAAGCTTTAAAACATAATTTAATTTTCAGCAGGGAAGGACAAAAAAGTTTTATTTTGTAATGCATTAATGTTAAATAGGCACGAAAAAATAAAAATATGTTTAAGAGAAAATAACATAAAAAGTTTTTTTGATTAAATACTTCAAAATTTTTTTGATAAAAAACAGCATAAAAGGGAATTTATTTAGAAAAGTACAGTAATATAAAGGATGCTGAGAATTTGTGTAAAGAAAAAACAGAAAATTTAGAATTAAGATTTTCAAAAATGAATTTAAGAGAAATAGTTTAGGTAACACGTGATATCTAAGGAACACTCAAACAGAAAATTTAATGAAGCAATTAATAGCTTTATCAATTAAAGAGTGATGCTCGTTATTCTTCTTTTAATTAGCAGTTAATGATAACCTTTTAAGTCTGGGAAAATCGTCGAAAATATTTATAATTACTGCATTGACAGAAAAATGGAAAAATTTTATTTTTTAAAAATCAATGTGTGTTAACTATTTGAAAAAACCAGACTATATTTTCAAAGATCTATAATTCAGAAGCTTATAGAACAAGAATATAATAAATAAAAAACAGAAGCCGAGTAAGGGAGCAACAAACAACTAAAGCAAATGTATTTTTTAACAAAAATCACAGACATTACAGCGTTATTCACTTGTCATGAAATTACTTCAAAAATAAGAGTTTTGAAAAAATTATGAGAAAGTAATTACGCTTTGCGTTGATTGTTAGTTTAGAAATCCAAGTTACATCAATTTCAAAGTTGCATAAAATTAAATTAACGAAAATATTACATAAAGACTAACAAATTTCTTTCAACATTTTCTTTAATGGAGCCAAGTTTATTATTATCGTTGCCACTGACTGAGTTTCATTTATTATTTTTCATCGACCAATCCAAGCTAATAATCCCCTCCGTTAACGACAGCTTTCCCGAAATTTTTTTAAGAAATTATTTCTCTTTAGCCAGCCTTAGAATATAAGAATGAATGAATTGATCCAATTTTTTTATTTATCCTCGGCAACGACGACGATGCTGCTGCCAATGACTCCAAATAAAACTGCCGCCAATTAGTCTCTCTTTTCTTTCGCTCTTTTTAAGGCTCGTTAATTTGCAACTATCTTTTGGTTATGAAAACAAACGCCAATTTTTCCTTAAATAATTATCCCTTACAGTTGAAAACGCCAAAAAATGTGTTCTTAACTTCTACAATTGTACAAAAAATGCATAAAAAGCTTAGTCAAATGCTATCATTCATTTCACGTTACAAAAGTTGTAAAGAGAGAATGGCAGCACACAAAAAGTTTTTTGTTTGCATGCAGCTAATAAGCTGGATAGTTGTTCAACGAATACTTTTAAAAACTGTATTATATAGTGTTCTAAAATTAGTTTTATAATAAAAAAAATTAAACATTTACTAGTATTTTTAAAACGATTTCATTGTTTTCTTTTGTATGCAGAAGCATAAAAAAATAGGAAAATTACATATAACTTTGAAAGGCATAACAGTAAGTCAATAATTATTTACCTTATTTAACGAATAAAAGAGTCAAAAAAGGCAAATATAAATAGTTCAACAGAAGCGTAGCAAGCAGAGCACAACGGAGAAAATGAAAAGCCAATAAAATTATGTCTTTAAGGGATTTAATTAGAAGTATGCTTATGGGCTAGTGAGTGTCATAAGATTTCTCTTTATTTTTTACTTGTAAAATATATTTTAAGAAAAAGTACGAAAAAATTAGCGAGGAAAATGAAGCAACTAAAAATTTATAGAATGTAGTTAGGTGATCAGTGTTTGAGTAGTTTGAAAATAGACGGTATCAAAAACAGAAGTAGGTTTTATTTCAAAAAAAGAGTTAGATGATTGAAAAAATTATATTAGGGGTTATCCATAAATTACGTAACAAGGGTGGGTGGGGTAAATGACCGTGCCGCCTTTCATGTGCGGCAAAAAGTGCCTTTGATGTAGAGGGTTTTGTCGAAAATAACGATAACGTAATTTATGGACAGCCCCTTATATAAAAAATAAATTTTTAAATATGGTATTGACATACATATAGTATTAACAATATACAATTTGAAGATTTTTGATCTTTTTTGAAGCTATGTAAAGATACAAAAGATATTTACCATTTTTGGAGCTACAGAAAATGTAAATCTGACATAAGCTTCTATGACCTTGTGAAAAATCCGTTGGCTGGAGCAAGAGTCTTTTTTCATGCTTATCTAGAATAATGTCAGAAGAATGGATTATAATTTGGGCAAATAATGAAAAACTACAGTACAGTAGCTTTTGCCAATAAAATAGAAACTGATAAAGTGAAAGTAATCTTAAATATTTCCCGATCGATATTGATTAATAGCGACATCTGAGGAGTAGAAGAACACGCGAACATGGAAAAATTAGTTAAAAGAAAGAAATCAGCACATCGTAAAAGAATAGTACACGAATCACATGAATTTATACATTTTTAACTGACGAAAAATCATTAAGCATTATGATAAGTTTGTCATTGGCTCCCAATAAAAGCAACAAAATAAATCTCTGATTAGTAAAATATCGTACAGCACAATACGCTGCAAAGATAAATCTTTGAAATGTAATCATTTAGAAAACCAAAATAAACAAAAAAGAGAATTTCTTCTTTTTACCAAATTTCAATTTAACAAATTGACAAAAAAAAAGTGGACGAAAGCGCGCATCCCTCATTTGCCTTCGACTTTTTAAATCTATTTAACCAAGCAAAATGAATCAATTAGTTTTTCCTAAAATTCGGCAATTTTAAAAAGAAGCTAAAAAGAAGGGATAAAGCTTGGATTAGAAAACTGAATAATTATTGAGTAAAATTAAAAAAGTTAGAAAAATGGAAGAAAGGGAAAATAGGCTAGCAAGTTAATAGAAAAAGAAGAGAAAAGACGAACTCGAAAAGGTTTTTTTGGGGCATAATAAAACCCACATTTATAAAACAACAAAATACCGTAATTTGTGAATCACAGTGATAAAAGTTAACATAACTTTTCAGAGTTTGTTTTGTCTGTTTGCATTCCTAATTTTTATAATATAGAAACCCTCTTCACCCGAAAAATGGCAAATCTTAATTTTCAACATTTTCTTTCTCCAACTTTACTACTCTTAATACATTTCCTAATATTTTGTACGAAACATAAATTAAAGCTATAAATTAAAGCAAAGAAAGCCATTAATAATCAGTTTTCAAAATTAGCTCTAATTATCACCTTTCCATCTATCACTTCTTTAAATGCCATCAGGTATTGGAACAAAAACATTTCTCTCATTTATCATGGTTGTTACGTAAAAAAGTCTTAAAAAGTATTAATTTGACACATATTTTTTTCTTCTCCTTTGAGTTACTCAAAAAAAACAACAACACATACTTACATGGAAGGAAGGCATCGATGCAGTGCGTTAAAAGTTAAAAAGCTTTCTTGTTTCATTAAAAAAATAGTAAGCAAAACGTCGGAGGAGAAAAAAGAGAAATGAAAAAACGAAGAAAGAATGTTTAATTAATTTAACCATTCACAAAAAAAAGTTTTTTGCCCACCACCGCCAAAAATAAAAGTGAACGACATATAAAAACAGCCTTAAGGCATTTAAAAGCTTTATGAGAGTTAATTTTGTTAAATGTTCGAGAAAGCAAGCAATAACAGTGAAAAAAGTTTTTCTTTTACTTTTGGTACAAAAAGTAAGCAATAATAAATTAAGTTAATGTAATTAGGATGAAGTATGATGGTGATGATGAAAAGATACGAGCAAATGTGGTAAGGCAATCTGTTGAAATATTTCATTCCACATAAACAACAAAAAATGTTATTTAGAATGTCAAATGTTTTGCTGACATTGTTATATGTTTTTCTGGAATGCATAAAAAAAAGACATCAAGGTGATTATTTTTCTTGATATCTTGCAATTCATTTGTTTAATATGCCAGGTGTAGGTGGAGAGATAATGTGCATAAAAAGGCTTATCTTTTTAAACCCTTTTAGAGCCAAAACAAATCGGCAAAGATATTTTTTTATAATTAATATATATATTACCGTATCCTTTAGGCCCTGTTTGGCATAAAAGAATTTATTATTTAATGCTCTCAATCCGTAATGGTTCTTTCTTAACTATGTATTTTCTTTTCTAAAGGGTAAAAGATTAAATATCATTGCATTTAATTTTTTTTCGGCATCTTAGACGGCAAAGCAAAAAAAACTTATTATCTAATAGAAAAAACAAATATTTTTTTGGCGAAAATTGGCTTTAAATATCTCCTTGAATAAATGAAAGAGAAGAAAATAAGTTGATTTTTTCTTAAGTGAAAAAGCAACCGAGAAGCAGGCGGCAAAGTGGCTTTGAAGTATTTCTTTTTTCTTCATTTTTTAATGCAAAAATTGCTGCATAAACATATGAGTACAATATGGAGTAGTTATTTTTTCGGGGCAAACAAAATGAAAGAAAACTAATCAAATTATGAAAAAAAAGAGAGTAAGTTTTTGATTATTAATAAAAAAATATTAAAAGACAAAAAAGCATAAGAGTTAAACAAAACTTGGCTAAAATCAACCATTCACTAATTTTTGTTATTTGAAACGTGTATCGTCGGGGTAATAAAAGGTGTGAATTGTGACGGAAATCTGTTAATCTTTTTTTACTATAGAAGATTAAGAACATTTAATTATTGGTTTATTGTCTTACGATACATCAGTCTAGATCATACAAAAGAACTATTTCAACTATTTCATAAATTTTAAGAAACTAAACAACTAAAATATAAAATTGCTTGCTAAGAGTGTAAAAGAAAGTCAAATCTAGTTGCTTCAGACAGCTTAAACAAAATAAGAGGTACGGCAAAAATTAAGAAGTAAGTAAATTACCAATTATTTCATTTTTTTTATTAATTTAGGGGAATTTTTTTTCAAATATCACCTGTTTAAAAGAAGAAAGACAATATAATGCTAATTTCAGTATTTAATAGGAATATAGTTGCTATAGGAAAAAAATATACATATATGCACTAATTTAATGGTTTTTAATGTCAAATATAGCCACGACAACGCTAAAAGTAATGACAGTTTTTAGTTCATTAATTTTTTGACTTTAAGGGATAAACAAGTAGGAATCCGTGAAATTATGTGATAAGAAGCACTAGAAGAAGTAATGTTAAGTGAGACAGGAAATAAATTAGTGTAGGTGAAAAACATACAGTAGTGTAAAGACAAGTTGTAATGAAAGCTAACCAATTATCTGAAGAGAAATAATAGAGATAAAGTTATTCATCTGCACCCGAGCATTATTAATACAAAAAATATTTTAATTATGATTAATAAAAGCAATATTGTATTACGGTATTAATGAAATTTTTGACCTATACAGTTGTACTTTTTTTATCTTACTTTGTCACAATCTACACAAAAATTTCGAAGAAATATGTATTTAACTGCAAAAACAAAAATTAACGAGTAATAGGATTAAATGTAAAATATTATTTTGCAAAAAAGAAAAAAAAACATTAAATGTTCAAAAACGATAAATTAATTGGCTGTGGTACTTGTTACTTGTAAAGTGGTAATTTCTTTTAACATACTGAGAGTAACAAGAAATCATGAAAAGGAATATTACGTTCACTATAAAATATTTGTAAAAAGCAGTTAGAACTGGAGTTGTCAATCATTGTTTAATGTGTCACACGTTTCTTAAAACGTTACTATCTAAGTTATCAACAACATGTAAAACTTTCAAATCCTAAAAATCTGGTAAAAGAGCACGATTGTGAAATCAGTCTGTTGCCAAAGGAGTATATTTAAATTTGATAATTACTTACTCTTTCAAAATCAATGTAGCATAGGTCTCTCTTCAGTTATTTGGGTATCCTATGACTTAAAAATTTTCATACCTTTCAAAAATTTCTAGTAAGCTTATTTTTTATGTCACTATTTTTATCCAGATTAATAGCAATTAACGGCACATTAAGAAGGAATCTTAGCTTATATTTAAAGCGCATTAACATTTCGGAAGAAAAGTGGGGCAATGTTTTTGCATTTATATACTGGACAAATCTTTTTTTTATTTAAACATAATTTATTTTTATTTTTAAATATTTATTTTTAAAGCTGTTATCCGGTTTAAAAAAGTTTTAACATGAACAAAACCAATCAAAATTTATATAATCAGAAAAAGCTAAAATGGCAATAAGAAGAGTTAGATTTTATTTAAAAAAAAGCAACAAGTCATTTTAAGAATTTTAAAAAGAGAAAAAACAAACTTGAAAATGAAAAACATAAAAAACTAGCAGCAGCAATTAATTTCAGTTAACACTAATTAGATTAATTTAAAACGAAGTTTTTCTTTTTACTCTTCCACAACATTCATCATTTTTCAAAAATCGAAAATAAATAAAAACTCTGAAAAATTAAAAAATGATAACACTGGTAAAAACATTCAGTGAAAAAGACATTGTTATTACAAAGCTACAGTAATTATAGAAGTAAAGAGAAGGAAAGGCAATAAAAAGCTCAGATAAATTATTTTAAAAATTATATCAAAAGCTTCAACATAATTCGAAGGTGGTAGTCATTAGTATCATAATATGATCCACAAGATCGCTCATACAAACTCCAAATATGGTGCCAAAAGTAAAAGTACCATGAAGTAAAGAAGTCAAAGGCAGCTGCTATTAAGAGTAAAAATCGTCTGTCTAACAAATATAATCAAATTAATTAACGGACAACTCAAGATGAAAAGCAATGAGCTTTTTTCTCCTTTCTTTTTGCGCTTTATTATAATATTTTTTCATGTGTTTTGAAAACAAGCAACAAAACTATGAGGACTAAATACCCAAACATGAAGTCAAAAGTCAAATTATGGTTCTTAATGATTAACCTAGAAATATGAATAAATGATAAGAACATTCTTAAGAATTTTAAATCATCGGACAAAAAATACAGACAATGGTAATTACAACGAAGAAAACCGTATCAATTATTAGCTGAACTTTTTTTTTCTAACTGTAGTTTTAATACTTATATGTTCTTTAAAAAATTTCTGCTTTAAGAAAACATTATTTTATAAATGACTCATGATTTATGGGGAAGGATAAATAATTACAAATAATTTTTGATCAAAAAGATGAGCTAATTTGAGGATTGAGAAAGGTGAGAATGCTGGACAACAGTATTATGATGATGAGGTTAAAATTTTGTGGAGTAAAAAAACAAGCAGCAGCGATCATTAAGAACACTTCCACATAAAAGTAAAAGGATAGTGTTACTGCTTTAAATTTTTCAAATCTCCTTTAAAAAACGCCTAAGATATTTTAATTACAATTTTCATTCACAAAATTAATCATTTTTGATTGACTTTTAGAATTATTTTTTTCCCTCTTTTAAGGCGCCGTTGAAGGAGCATGGATGCCAAAAAAAACAATGCCTCTCTTTTGTTTGAATCCAAGTCTTTCAAAAAATTTTTCATGCATTAAGTAAATGAGCGCTAAAAAATACGCATTTTTCTGGTGTAAAATGAATCTTATAAAAGAAATTTTTCTATGGGCCCCGAAGGAGGTTTAAAATCAGATGGTTCTTTTTTCAAGGTTAATGGCTAGAAGCATTTAAAGAAATTAAAAAAGCTACCGTTTCACAATACATACATTTTGTTAATCAATCTTTTTTCTTGTTTATAACTAACATTTAAAAAAATGTGAAAAAAAAACAAAGAAAGTTATTACAATGAATGAATGTGAAACAACAATACGTAAATCATCAAAAATGTAGCACAGCTAACTTTTTAGAATCTTTTTATAGTATAACAACCCTATTCTGTAATCGCAAAAATAGTTAACTAAAAATCTGCTTTTGCTATTCTCATCAAATAAATAAATAAATTAGAAATGAATTTGTTTTTAGTTTAAAATTAATTGAGTTGTGAAACTTTTTTTTGTTTGTAGTGAAAAATAAAGCAAATTTACTTCAATTACCATTAAGTTGAAGTTGAAGAAGAAATGAAAGAAATGAGGAGAATCGTTATCTCATCTCATTTCATTCTCGATGATGATGCCTGCGCTTCTGCTTGTGCTGCTACTTTTCTTCTTCTTCTTTTTTATTTTACAAATGAAGCCGTCTTGCTACTTAAAGGCCCTAAGCTCAATTAATTTTTTCTTTTTTTAGAATAAAACAAATTGAAAAAAAAAACTAAAATAAGTAATTCAAGTTTTGGGGGTAATGATTTAAATTAACCCTTTCAAAAGAAATGGATGAAAGTGCAGTTGAACTTCTTAAAAAAATACTGTATCTTGGGGACAATATATTTTTATCGCATATAATATATGTGATACAAACCTCAAATATACAACATGTAACAATGAATCCCTCATTTCAACAGTTACATACATTAACCAAGAAATCAAAGAGCTCAGTTACAACAAAACAGAACAATGAAAAGGGCATAATAATAGCAGTCATTTAATGAAAGTATGTTTGTTTCCGTTCTTTTTTTTCTCTTTCTTCCATAATAATTTTTCAATCGGAAACGGTTTTCTTTCATATTTTTTTGCTTCATGAAATGACAACCTTGCCTCTTTTTTTGCCATTAAATTGCCAAATATAAAATGAATGAAAATTGAAAAGAGAAAAGGTGCTTCCATAGAAGGGATTTGTGTTTAAAAATTCATAAATTAATTATCAAAAAAATGTTGGTCGAAAAAGAATTTTTTTGTTTAAAACTTGCTAGGAAAAACTTTAAAAAGTAAAAAATTACATTCCAACTATTTTTTAAAAAAATAAATAATTACAAAATTTCTGCAATCGGCAGCAATATAAGCAAGCAGAAGCCTTTATTTTTTCAAAAAGTAGGAAAACGAATTTTGTTTTAGAAAAAATAGGGCAGTAATTGGATAGCTTTTTAATTAATATTTACCTTTCCCTTTGAGGGTAATGGCATCCATCTTGTATCACTTTGTGAAAGTAAATATTTAAGAACCCAGAAAAAGAAAAAAATATATTAGTTTTTATTCCCAAAACGCATTTTCAAAAGTCAACATTACAATTAAAAAAATATGTTTTCATTAAATTCTATTACAATATTTACACAAGTAATTATTAATTATTGTTGTAAATCTAATAAAACAAGTTAGTTAAATTAAATTTAAACGAAATAAAAAGTAAACAGTAATTTTTTGGCTTATTTGTAGTACACACTTCGATGATATTATAATATTACATCAATGAATTATTTGTTGCCACACTTACCATAGTTACTTGAGGCTTTGAACGCTTTATGAACTGTATAAAATCTTGTCTAATAAATCTGCATACAACTAATAGAGCAATTGGATTACATAAACTTGATGCGTCAGTTGCAAAGGGAAAATAAATTTGTAATGCAAAAAATTGAAGTTCTAACAAATTATTTGCTGATGAAATAAATACCATAACATAAAATGCAACAATAGAAAGTTGAAAACACAGCGTTACAATTGCTTGACAAAAAAGTAGGGCATCTTGTTTCATTGAGGGAGTAATATATTGAAATTTTTTAAATAGATAACGATAGCGAAATATTATTAATATTGTTAAAAAAAAGTTTATCAATGATGTTGAAATTACTACAGTGGGACCAGCTGTTGAATGATACTAAAAAATAATATTTTCAATGAAGTGGTATATTGAAAGTTTTCTTATTGATTGATAAAATACTTACAGCTTTAACAAATGCTTCATTATAAATGCCACTTATATCTCCTTTGACAGTATAATATACTTTAACAGAGCCCGCAAATCTTGGAGATAAAATTAATAGCGGAATTATAGGTAAGAGCCATGTAAGCTTTTCACCGAAATTGTCCCATGATGATTTTCCTTTCATTAAAGAAAATGCAATCCATGTTCGATTAATTGCAACTGCAGCATGCATAATTGATTGAAAGTATATTAAATATCCTGATGTAAGCCAAACAATAGTAAAATATATCGGATTTTCAAAAAACCATGGCTTTAAAGAATCAATAAAAAATATTTTTGAGCAGAAAAAATTGTTTATTATTGTTCCGATATCAACAAGTGATGTAATAATATAGAGCAAATAGAAATGGGAAGTATATTTATTGTTCCTGTGCTTTCGCATACGGTAAATAAAAAATGTCACTGTGCAATGAAACACCATCAGTACAAAAATAATAGACCATCTAATTAAATCATATGTTGAAACAGACATTTATTAATAATTTTTAAAAATAAAGGTTTCACCTTTTCAAAATCTAAACTAAAGTACGATAAAAGTGATACGGAAAATACTTCTGTTTAAAAGGCTGTAACACGTTTTATGTTGGCTTATTTTACTAAGATTTAATAACTTATGATTTACAGTTTATATTGCTCAAAAATTAAAAGTTGCTTAAGAAGTTTTAAATATTAAATTGTGATGTATGT
Source organism: Panagrolaimus sp. LJ2400 (assembly GCA_024447215.1). NCBI lineage: Eukaryota > Metazoa > Nematoda > Chromadorea > Rhabditida > Panagrolaimidae > Panagrolaimus > Panagrolaimus sp. LJ2400. The sequence goes on along the minus strand of JAMRYA010000009.1, from coordinate 2,207,554 downwards.
GATATATGATGTTGTAAAACAATAATTTTCACTTTATCACCTGCATTTCAAAAAAAAGACTGCCGGTTAAGAATTTTAAATTACTTCTTAGAACAAAATTTTTCCGTGTTTCTTTTTTCTTTGCTGGTTTTTTTTAAGTTGAGTATTAGTGGTCTCTTGATTTTCTCTTCCATTTTACTGTAGAAAACAATATAAAAATTGTTAAATTCATTATTGTTTGCTTTTTTTTTGAACAGAGTTGCGTATGAGTGAAAATACAGTTTTAGTCAAATGCCTTAATAAAAGAAGTTAGAGATTAAGTTGTAAATAAACGAACGAAGACATGCATCATCGATTTATCGATAAAAACAAAATACGCAGAATAAAATGATGACAAAACTTTAAACTTGAAGAGCAAAAAATTTTACGGCTTTGTTCGTCCTAAACACAATTTCTAGTGACTCATTTTGCTTGAATCTTTGATACTACTTGACTATCCTTTCTAGAAGCACCTTTTTGTCCAAAAGCACCACTCCTTAATTTTCTATGATAACAATGAAGTGCTTAAAAAGGTAAAAAAGAGAAGAAACAAATCACTTTAAGTATTGTTTAAAATAAAGGTGAAAAATGTTAATACATGAAAAAATGATGTTTATTGCTTTAATCGTCAGTACAATTTTTGCAGCAGTATTATCACAATGTCCAAACAATGGAATTATGTGGCAATCCGAGTGTTATTCTTTTCAGACATCTCTTGTTGGATTTGCTAATGCTGAACAAAGTTGCACTCAATATGGTGGAAATTTAGCGTCAATTCACAACAGCTTCACAAACACTTTTGTTGCGCGTAAGCTATTATTTTATTAGTTTATGTGCGTCTTCTGCAAAAAAGTCTTTGATGTGGATTTTCTAAAATATCTTTTATTTGTAATTTTCAGAACAAGCTTCCCTTTTCTTTAACAATAATGCATCTCAAGATTTTTGGATTGGTGGAACAACAATGATAAAGCCACAATCTTGGTCATGGACAGATGGGTCAAATTTTGATTTTGATGAACTTTGGGATCACCGGATGGGCAATTCTTCTTACTGCATCGGTATGAGAATGTCTGATGGAGTTTGGAATGTTCAAGATTGTTATGAATCAAAAAGTTTTGTTTGTAAATTTCCTGCCACGCCTAAGCCATGTAATGCAAATTAGTCGAAATAAATTTGTATGCTATTTGATTAATATAAATAATACACAAAAAATTACTTTATGCTAACAAAATGTTCAAAAATTTTCACTGAAGCAACTTACTAGTACATTTTATCATTTTTGCAATGGTCTATTTTTTTCGAAAGGTTACTGGATTTCATCTACTATGGAACAAAATCTTTTATTTTAAATAGTTTTGTAAACATCTTAAATGTTTTTCTCAAAAACGCGTTTAATTATGGGATATTATTATATTAAAAGCAATAAAAGGAATTAAACTTCACAGTCAGGAAAAACTTTTTGCAATGCATAAATCTCGGAATTATGTCGAAATTCAGCGAATTCCTTGTTTTTACATTTTTCAAGTAACTCATCGTTGAGACATTCAATGTAGTTCTTTAACAATCTAAAATTAACAAAAATTCTTTAAGTAAAAGAATGCAAAAATGTCTTACTCGCATTTATCACCTTCACGAGGACATAAATTTTTATGAAAAACTTCTCTATCACATTTTTTGTCTTCTTCGGTTACTGAAAGAATTAAATGCAAATTTAGTCTGATTTTAAGAAAATTACAAACTTTCAATATTATGTTGACACGCACTTTCATAAAGGTAATAAAACATTAAAAAATTATAACCATTTTGTTTACCATAAACTTTTGCAAATGTTGCAATATTTAAACAGTTTTCTTCATATTCTTTAAGACATTTTGCTTCTTCATTATGAATTCTATAAAAGTCGTTATATGAATTTTTGATCAAACTTGGATTATTATATTTGAGCAAAACTTACTTGCAAGATCGTTCATCAATAGCTTCAAATTTTGGGCCTTTATGTTTTGCAACATGCGACAATGTCTTATTTAATGCAGTAAAAATATCAGTAATACAATGTTTTAAGCCCTACAAAAGCTAATAGTTGTAAGCTATAAGGATTATTTTAAACGTACTTCTTGACTTGCTTCATCACATTCTGACTTTACACTATCGAATGCTGCTAAAATTAAAACTGCGACAATAAAATATTTCATTTTAGGCGCCACTGCAGCCTTACCGAAAGTTGTTAATATTTTTCCACAATTCACTAAAGAACAAAGTTTGAAAACAACAATGTTTACTAAATGTTTGCTGTCTGTTTTTGATCGTAAAGTTTAATTAAAGAATTGAACTAAAAAAAGGTAACATTAATGATTATAGATGTCATTAATCAATCACCAATTTTTAAAACGGAAGGAAATGACGAACAATTGGTAATAAATAAAGAGGATCTTTTTATATGAACTATTTAATGATTTTATCAATGTCTCATAATTAGTAAAAGAAATTATGGTAAATTTGGTTTCAACAAGACATCTGGAATTTACAGCGTCTCGCTTTCAAACATATATTTCGTTAATATGACAGCTGATTTATTTTTCAGTTAAAAATGTAAACATATTAAAGCTTTTTCTAACATTTATTTCTCAAAATTTCAACAATATGAATTTAAAGAAAAGTGAAATTTCACCTGTATAAATTAGTAATACACATCATATATAAACCAAAACTGCTTTCAAATTTGCAATTAGAAATTTATGAAACTTGTCGCATAAATCCCCTGATCTTTAAATTTATTTGTCTCTGCTAGTTTCAAATGCACTAAATTTCAGTGGAACTCATAAAACTATGTCAAAAATAGTTGCTCCATCACCTTTAATTGTTCAGTTCTATTATTATTATTCCACGGTTTTATTGGTAATTTGTTGGATAATAGCACCCTTTCTGTTTTACATAATTATAACACAATCTAAAAAATTAAATTCCATAAAATGGTTTATTTTGAATCATACATTTTGGTGCTTGGCTTTGGAGACACTACTTGGTTTAGTAAAGCCTCTATTTATTTTGCCATGTTCATGCGGATATCAAATAGGAATTTTCAAGGGATCAAGTAATTATAGAGGTACTGCTATTGCAGCTCTTATATGTTTTTGTTTAGTAATAAATTGTATTTATGGTCTTATGGCAACAATTTCGAGTCGATATATGTATGTTTTTCCATCGAAATTAATGATTCTAAAAAATGTTAAAGCAAATTTTATTTATATCGCATTACTGATTACCGTATCATATACTTTAATTTTTATTACATTTTATTCTGCTTTATTTATCGAAAAAGACGATTTTCAAAAATGGGCAATGAAATATGATCTAAATTTAGTTCAATATTTTGATGATACATCTTTTTTTGTGATTCCACGTGAAAATATAGTTTTGATTGTATTCATTTGTTTATTCCTTGTTGCATTTACAATGACTATTTTTGCAGTCTTTTCGTTGTATTTCATTTATCTCATTTTTCAAAATCAAACAGTTACAACGACAAAACTTCAAAAGTCGTTAATCTTAAGTTCTGTTATACAGATCCACTTCACTAATATTTTTATATTATTTCCATTTTTTATGTTTTTTCTTTTTATCGCATTTGAAATCTCAAATTCAGCTTCGGCACTTTGTATTCTGATGTGTATATTTATGACTCATTGCTTGGTTGAATTTATTGCAACCCTCTATTTTATCACTCCTTACCGTAATTTTATATTTGATTTTTTTAAAATACGTGTGATTTCTTTCAAACATCAAAAAACAGATTCCTTTCAAGTTTCTGTATTATTCTAAAAAAATTTCAAAACTTATACCCCAAGAAAAAAGTAAAGATAATAATAAAAGCAATTATTATTGTCTTTATTTAAGAAAATATTTTATTGTATTATTAGCACAATAAATGCAAATATATGGAATACTATAAGCAATTTATGTGCTTTTATTCTATTCAATACGTGAATCTTAATTATCTTCTAAAATATCACATTAAAAAGTAGCAAATATGCTAAAACTTTATAACATTTTTTGTTTTTATACTATACTGTAAAATTTCATGTCTAAAAATTGTAGTTTTCTCGGAACGAAAAATTGATTAAAAGTTTTTCGTTCCAAATCCATGACCTTCTTTTTGTTCTAGAAGTTCTAGAACAACAATGCGCGCCAAAAAGTTGTGATGTTGTTTTGTTTTTTCAAAAACGAGTCATCTGGCAAATTGGAAGGCTTAGAGTAAAGTGGCTTTTATTCTCTCTCTTGCAATTTATTATTTTTTCCTTTTCTGATTTTATCCTTATTGATTATTAATAATGATTGAAGACGAAAGATTGGTGAATGAAGATCAAGATGATGGTGAATACTCTGAATCAAATGATAAAAATGATCGTGATAAGCGAAAATCCAAGAAAAGAAGACATGATTATTATGATGATGACGATGATGACTACTACAGCAGAAAACCAAAAATTTCAACAAAGGATTGTCTAAAAGCTATGATGTCTGTTACGACAAAACTGGTGGATCAAGTTGCTGTAATCTCAAAAGGTCTTGAAGAAAAGAAAATTGATGATCAAGAAGATATCCATGCACGCGTTGAAGCTGCACAATTCAAATCAAAGGCTTTGGAGAAACAATTCACTTTCAATTCAAAGATTATCAAATTATTAAATGCTGCTAAAGTTAATGATGCTTTGAAGGAACTTAAAGAAAGAAATGCTGTCCTAAAAATTGGTGATAATAATCCAGGAATCTTCAAACTTGTTGATGCTGAAGAAACGACAAAAGAATTATCACAAGTTTCTGAAGGACTTGGAAAAGAAATTCGTGAATTTATTTCAAAGGATAAAGAAAATTCCATTCGTCGATTTCCGAAAGCCGGTGCCTACCGCTACCCAGGAGGTGCCGGATCATCATCGGGTTATAATGGATATGGTGGATACAATGGATACAAGAAGATTCCCAGCTTGCTCGAAATCGATGTTCAAAGACCAACAAGAAAATTTCAATGTTATTCCTGCAATGGATTTGGTCATCTCTCCAAAGATTGTCCCAGCAAAAGAAGTCGAAAATACTGGTCAGTTTGTTTTTAAATCTAATTCCTTGAGAGATAGCCTTGATTTTTGGGAAAAGTTAAAGCCCCCTCCATATGTTTTTGATATAATAAAGAATGGTTATAAACTACCGTTTGTCTCAGATGCTCCAGATCCAAGTTTCAAGTTTTCGAATGTCGAGATGACTTCCACAGATAAAGCTTATATCGAGGAAGAAATTCCAAAACTGATTGCCTCCCAAGCAGTATCTGAAGTAAATCAACCACCTCAAGTTATTAGTCCTTTGTTGGTTGCCCATAACAATGAAAAACCTCGAATGATTATAAACTTGTCCAAGCTTAATAACTTTTTGGAATGCCCCAAATTTAAGTATGAAGATTTGGATTTTGTTGCCCGTATTATTCCTCCCCAAGGTTGGCTTGCGAAATTTGATTTAAAAAGTGGATATCACCATATTCCTGTACATCCAAGTCAACGAAAATACCTTGGCTTTTCTTGGACTGCCCCAGATGGAAAAGTGCGATTTTTTCATTTTAACGTTCTTCCTTTTGGACTTGCACCAGCTCCATATATCTTTACAAAAGTTTTTCGGGTCCTTGTTTCTTTCTGGAGAAAAAATGGAATTACTTTGGCTCTCTATTTGGATGACGGATTAATTTGGGCCCCTTCCTTTCAACAATGTTTAAATTTTATTGATTTTGTAGTAGATACGCTGAAAAAAGCTGGTGCCATATTGCAGTTGAAAAATCCATCCTTAAACCTGTACCATCCTTAACTTTTTTGGGAATGACCATTGATCTCGGAAGAGGTTTAATTTGCCCAACACCCGAACGTATTGTAAAGTTAAAAGAAACTTTAAGTTGGTTAAAACGAAAAAGACTTCCTACTTCTCGAGATCGTTTAAAATTGACCGGCCAATTGGCATCTCTTTATGTTGTTTTGGGTGCAAAAGGTTCCTTATTTACCAAAAATATTTACCAATCTATATGTGCCTTTTGCCTATTGGATGTAGGCTATCCCTTGTCTTTTGAAGAAAAAGCTGATCTTGAAACTATCCAATCCATGCTAAATGAGCCCCTTGAGAAATCCCTAAAACCATCTGAAAAAACGTTTAGTTTTTACACTGATGCTTCTGCCATTGCTCTTGGTGTTGTGTCTAACAATAACATTACTTTTTCGAGACCGTTAACTCCCCAAGAACAAATTCAATCAAGCACTTTAAGAGAATTATTGGGTGTCCAATTTGGATTACTGTGTTTTTCGGAATATATTAAAAATGCTGAAGTGCATGTTTTTACGGATAACCAAAATTTACTTTCGATTTTAAGAAAGGGATCTATGGTGCTGAAGCTTAATGATTTGGTGATTGAAATCCATGAAATCCTTAATTCCTTATCTGCAAAAATTGTGCCTCATTGGATTCCGCGTGAAGAAAATAAAATGGCAGATTTAGCATCCCGTTGCCCGGATCGAGATGACTGGTCCATTATGCCCCACGTTTTTGATAAAGTAAATAAAAAGTTGGGCCCTCTAAATGTTGATCGATTTGCAAATTGTTTAAATCATAAGTTGCCTCGTTTTAATTCAAGAGTTCCTTCACCCGGATCAGAAGCTGTAGATGCATTTACCCAAGATTGGAAAGGTACAGTAAGTTACTGTGTGCCACCTGTTGATCTCCTTTTTCCTACCGTATCATTCATTTTAAAGAACAAATATCCTGCAGTTTTGGGTTTTCCTTTTTGGCCTGCTTTACCTATAATGCCTTTGTTAATGGATAAAAATCAAAAATGGAAAGTTTTTGTGAAAGAAGTTTTAACAATCCCAAAAGGAGAAATTTTTTTGATACCCGAAAAAGATTCAAATACTGTTTTTGGAAAAAGTTATTTAAAAAGTGATTTTGTCTTTATCCGTCTTTTCTAAAAAAGTTTTGATTGCCTTGGTGTTCCTTTATGATTATTAACCGTTTTGATCCTTTTCAGATTATTTACCATGTTCCATTCCTCCAATTTGGTCCATCCTTCAACCTCGTCCAACGTTACCCTGGTGTCCAAATATATTAAAAATTCCTTTTTATCTGTTTTTCGTTTTTAATCTTATTTTTTAAACCCTTGTTTACAATGTTTTGTACCTTGAATGATGTTTTTTATGAAACAAATAAATATTTACCTTTTTATATATGCTTTTCGAACTTAAAGAATTTTGGTCCCTTTCCCAATGAAAACGTAATAATCTTCTTAGCTTATAGTAACCATTTACTACCAGTTTACACCTTCTTAAATTTTTGGGTTGGTTTTTTGGTCGTTCTTCGAACCTTCTAAAATTTATCTGTTATTACCTTCCAATAAACCAGACCCAACCAAAAGAAAAAGTTTTAAGAAATTTTTCAAGTGAAGAGAAAATATAATTTTTCTCGGAGATGAAGCGGAACGGAGGAAACCGAAGTGAAGCGGAATCGTAGAGAAAATTGTAGTTTTCTCGGAACGAAAAATTGATTAAAAGTTTTTCGTTCCAAATCCATGACCTTCTTTTTGTTCTAGAAGTTCTAGAACAACAATGCGCGCCAAAAAGTTGTGATGTTGTTTTGTTTTTTCAAAAACGAGTCATCTGGCAAATTGGAAGGCTTAGAGTAAAGTGGCTTTTATTCCCTCCCACCCAGCCCAGTTCTGTGTTAAAGTGTATCTTGTTTTTAGAACAACGTTTAATTCGAATTGCCCGTCAAAATCCAGGAAAAACGGTGGGTCCGGAAGAAATCAGTAATTTTGCGTTAATGGGTTTAGCCGTTTCTACCCGAAAGATGTACGAATCAGAATACAAAAAGTTTAAAGAATGGAGAAAATCTTTAACGATGGATTTTGAAATGCCTGACGATGAAATATTGCCACTATATTTGATGACTGTTGCCCCAGCTTCTAAATCAAAGGCTGCAACGATTACAGCAGCAGTGTCGTTTTTTGGCAAAAAGAATGCTTTTCCTGGTCCTGGTCCAACCCCTCTTCTGGGTTTAACTAATAAAAGTATTGCAAAAAGTGCCCCTCCTGCCAAGCATAAAGAGCAGATTGTACAAGAAGAATTATTGTTGTTTTACCCTTTGGCGGTGTCCGGGGACAGAAAAGAAGCACGAATTGGCACCCTTGTAATTTTTATGTTTTGTGGATATCTTCGACCATCAGAAGCCTTAAATTTGAAGAAAAGTGATTTAATTTTCAATGAAGAAAATGTGGTGGTGAATCTTAAGAAATCAAAAAGAAATCAAAACGGTCCTGCAGAAAAGGTATATATTACAAGATTAAATAATGATAAATGCCCTGTTATGATTCTGGAATCTTGGAATAAAAGAAACGAAAATTCTGATTATTTATTCCCGTCTTTTTCTGGTGCTGATAGGCCATGGTCTTATGATGCTGCTTTGAACGAATTAAAGAAAACATTACCAAAACTGAATATTACTAAAAATATTACGTTACATTCTTTTCGGGGAAGTGCTGCTACCGCTGCTGTGGAAGCTGGTTGTTCTGAAGCTGAACTTGATCGTGGATGTCGATGGAAATCTGCTTCTTCAAAAAAGTCATATGTTCAAGCAACTCCCAAATCGACGGCAAATGTTTCATCGGTATTAAAGAATTTGAAAAGTTAAAGACTCTCTACCATTCTTTTTTCTGTTGTAAAATACTTTTGTACTTTGTTATTGTACTTGTTAGTTGTATTGTTTGTTATTACCTTCCAATAAACCAGACCCAACCAAAAGAAAAAGTTTTAAGAAATTTTTCAAGTGAAGAGAAAATATAATTTTTCTCGGAGATGAAGCGGAACGGAGGAAACCGAAGTGAAGCGGAATCGTAGAGAAAATATATAATGATAAAGACTCTTATAAAAGAAAGTCCATGAACAACTTTTGAGATAATTTTAAAAAAATTCTATTTATGGCATTTATAACAACTTTGTAATGTAAAAAAGTTAATTATTTTTTGCTGCACGTTTTTTAACAAGAACTTTGAAAAAAATTTGAAAGATCGCATTGCGCCCATGTTGCCAGCATAATGCAAAAACATTATGCTCTTCGAAGATCTTCATCAATTTTTTCAGGTCTTTTTTCAACATCTGCAAAACTGTTATTTCAGATCCCTTATTAATACAAAAATGAAGCTTCTTACACATAATTTCTTGTCGTCATCATTCTTGAAGAATGTTAAAGTCGGCTATCCATTGATTCTTCGAGTATCTAAATCTGAGGTTTGTTTCGTCTGTAATAATATATAACCATTTTTATCTCCTTGTTTACTTTTTCAGGTAATTGAATCCGAATTTAATGCAGATTTTACCAAAAGAATGCTTCAAAAAGTTGAATATCCTGTATTAGCTCAAGCCGCAAAAGTAACAAATATTGAAAATCTTGATGTCCCCAATGAATTGCCATCGGATTGGGAAAATAATGAAGCGTTCTTGAATATTGTAAGTTTAATTGCGACTATGATTTAACATGTAACTACTTTTGTAAGAGTAAGTATAACAAATACATTTATTTTACAGGCTTACAAGCTTCTTAATTGTATCAATATCGTTGAAGGTGAACTCGAATGTCCTGAAAGTGGTCGAAAATTTATTATTCGTGATTCAATTCCTAATATGCTTGCAAATGAAGATGAAGTTGAAAATTAATGATCTCTTTTTTTATTGTTTAATGTTGGATGTTTATATATTTTTAGATCACTTATTATCAGTTCTTTTTTTTAAATTTTTGATCTAGTTAAGTTTTATAAAATTTATATCATTGAGAAAGTTGAATAATGCAAATTTGTGAGAAAGATAAGGGTTGTGTTATACGTACATTTCTGTTTTGTTTTATTCTCTTTTTTGGCGAGTCACTTACTATGTTTGATTTTTTCAAGGGTGGTGGAGGAGATCGAAAGAAAACTAAAAAGAAAAAGGTATGATTTTTATTTCGAGGGATTTAGAAGAGATATGATATACAGTACCCTTTTAGCAAAAAGAAAGATCAAGTCATTTGAAGAAAAAGCAGAACGTTCGTTCACGAGGTTCTGTACCTGATAATAAAGAAAAACTTGGTCAACCAATTCGAAGAGCACGACCATCTTCAACTCCACAAAAGATTTTTATTGAAGCTAATCGCAGTGATTCATCTGCACCAAAAAAGAATCCCCAACTTTTACCATCTTTACGAGGACGTCAGCCACAACAACAAAATATTCCTCGACCTGCACCACCACGTCCTGTAGCAGCTCCAATGCCACCTCAGTCATCAGCTGCTCAACCACCTCAAGCAGTAGATAATCAACCAAATCGTTTTACTTTTCGTGAATATCTCGCTGGTGTTCGATTACAACAAATTTCACCAAGTCGTCCTCCCCCAAAGCTTGATCAACCTCCTCCAAAACAACAAATTCAGCGACAGAAGATTGGCCGACCACCTTCACCAAAACGTCCACCACCTGCTCCAAAGAAGGCTGAACCAAAAAAAGAAGTCCAATTAAAGTCAAAAGCTTCACAATCAGAAAAGAAACAAAAACCTGCTGAAACTGTTTCACTTAAACAAAATAATGATGGAAAATCAACTGAAAAGCTTGATGAATGTAAGTTTTTTGCAGTATACGGTATTCTAGATATGTAAAAGTGAAAAATGTTCATATCACTTTTTATAAAGTAACTATTAATATAATTTTAGCTTCAGCAGCGTCAAAGGAAAAAGAAAAAGCAGAGCATCGATCAAATTCTGTAAAATCAAATAAAGAACGAGAAGCTGAACGTATGAAAATGTTTGTTCGATATTTTATGAAACGTGAAGCTGATGAATTGGATTCACAATATGATAAACTGCGTTCTTATGTACCAAAAAGTTTTACAAGATATTTATTTGATGAAAATTCTGATAAATGTAGATATGCAGGTTTGTCTTTATTAAATGTGATTTAATATTAACTTATATTTTAGATATTATTTGTATGGATCAAACAAGAGTTGTTCTTGAAGATTGCGCTAAAGATGGATTTGTTCATGCTAATTGGATTCAAATGAATAAAGAAAATTTTAATGATCGAGTAAGTGATACCGTAGCTTACTCGGTTAGTGCTCTATATTTCAGTTTATTGTTTCACAATTTCCAAATGAAGAAGCATCATTTGATTTTTGGTATATGTTGTGGCAAGAAAATGTTACAACAGTAATAAATATTATGACGTTAGAAGAATGGAGAAAATATGGTGAACCAATTGGAATATTACCAGAAACAGGTAGATGTCGACATGTTGCTGATGGATTTACTGTAACATTTCAAAAAGAAGCTAATTGTAATCGTGAATATAAAGTCGTTGTTTATGGAATAATCCATGAAAATGAATATCGTAAAATTTTATGGATTACTTATCTTGGTTGGCCAGAAGGAAAATGCCCGAAAGATACTGAAGCAATTTTACAAATTTTATCTTTAACAAAGTAAATACATATATAAAATGTTTAATCCTTATCTGCGTATGAGAATTTTTAGATCACAACGACGGCCAATACTAGTAATGAGTTTGGCAGGTGCTGGACGGGCTGGAACTTATGTTTCTCTTGAGGTATGTTATTCTCTTTTCTTACTTACTTTTATATTTATTGTATTACAGTATATTCATATGCTTCTTCATTCTTTGAAGCCGAAAAAGTTTTCAATATTTGATTGCGTTCAAAAAATTCGTGATGCACGGCTACATTCTGTTCAAACAGTTCATCAATACAAGTTTATTTTTTTGGTACTCATTGATCACATTTTGTGTGTTAAGGTTTGCTTATATTACGTTCACAAACGCCTAAATTATTTTTTTATAGAAACTCCGAAGTGACATCGAAGCAGAAACTATTGAAAAATATGAAGCAATGAAACTGGACATTTTAAATAAAGCATGGGAAGAAGAAAAACCATTTTCAAATATTATTTGTAAGTAATTATGATTGAATTCTTATTTATGATATAAATTTCTGCAATTTTCTGTTGTTATTATCAAAGCAATTAACCAAGATTTTTTCCTAAAAAGCTATCTTTAGCTCAAAAATGTTACAGTATGCTAACAAGGCATAAAAAAATTACATTAGCGCAATTATTAATGTCTGAAACTCACCAATCCTACAGTATCCTGTCATTGTTTGTCTACTTAAATGTGTATTCAACATAACATATGTTACATATACTGCGATAATATACTATGAAAAATAAGCCTGCAAAAAACTCAAATTTGCTTGCCAACGGAAAACAAAAAAAAGAGAGATGTAAAATATAACCTTAGACAGTGTTTGAGCGACCGAGAGAAATCGGCATATCGATTTTTATTTAAGAGTTCTCCGTTCATCCGTTCTTGAATAAACTCACAGTGCGAACGTCAGATATCCATCTTTAATTTTTAAGATACTTGTCCTCATTTTATTGGAAAATCTTTAGTTATAAATCAGTTTAAAAAGTATACTTTATAGAAATGAATGACGTTGAAGCTGTGTTTGAGAAGCGTGGATTAAAAGTTCGAGTTGAACCAAAATATAAAGTAAGCAATTTCAGCTATTTTTGTTTTATAATCTCTGCTGCATTTAGCTTTTCACCCCCGATCAAATTGTAGCAGAGGTAGAGAAAATCTCAAAAGATGCTTCTGAAATTATTGGATTTTCACTTGAAAATTGCAAAATTTTATTACATCATTTTAAGTGGGATCCTTTTAATTTAACCGAAAAGTAAATCCTTAGAAAATTAGTGTTAAAAGTGATTTTTTTTCTATTTTAGATTTTATGAAGCTTCATCCTCAAAATCTTTTCTGCAAAAAAATGGAATTAAGCTGATAGATGAATCGGTTAAAGATGACATGGTCACCATTGATGAATGTAAAAATTGTAAAGAGGTGAAAGAAGTTGTAATTCTATCTTGCTCGCATTTATTCTGTTTTGATTGCTGGAAAAATATATTAAAATTTGTAAGCTCTTTACCTCCATAGGATTACTGTCAACAGGTTAAATAAGGATAATTTGAATTAACCATGTAATCATATATCAAATGACATTATTGCAATGTTTCTTTCATTAGAATTTAGCTCATTACATTTGCAGGCGAATAAAAAATCAGACAATATAAATATTTTGCCATATATTACTTGCAGCTTCGAAGACTGCACGACTCCAGTTCCAGAAACATTTGTTTTACAATTATTTAGTGATCAAAAAGAACTTTATCAAAATATGGTGGTTAATTCTTTTGTTGAATCAAATCCTGAATTTAAATGGTGTCCAAATCAGAAAAATGGCTGCGAAAAGGCTGTAAAAATTGAATCCTCTTCAAAGGTTGAAGAAATAACATGTACATGTGGTTTTACATATTGTTTTAACTGTGAAGATTTACCACATTCGCCGTTTCCGTGCATATTTATTGAAAAATGGAAACCTGAATTTTCAGCATTTTTGTTACAAATAAACGAAACAACAATTACTTGCCCTAGGTGTTATGTATGCTTCATTTTTTTTAATAGGTAATAAATCTAACATTCTGTGAAAACTTCTTTAGGTAAACCTTGACTGCTCCGATGCAAAAGGGTTTCTTAGATGTGAAAAATGTGCACATTATTTTGATGCTTCTCGTGCTCGTCCTACCGAACCTCGTATGCATAATACAAGACAAGAATTTAAATTTTATAAGACACATGACAATATGCTTAAACATGAATACAAAGTATGGTTTTAATTTTTTGTTAAAAATGATTTCTTTTTCTTGAATACAAAAAATCATAAATATCCTTGATCTTTTTGATATGAATTAATTGTTTAATATTTAACACTAGAAAACTAATGTCGTTTTCTCATTTCAATTTTATTGAATAATATTCTTAATTAAATTTTCAGTATCTCCGTGATCTCGATGATATTACAGATGCAAATGCCAGCCATTTGAAAATTGCATTAAAGCTCCTTCATAACTTTCGTCATAAATTTTATCACTTTTATGTCTTTTCATATTTTCTTGATAGACCAAAAAAATATGGATCCTTTGAAGACAGCATATTACATGACAGGGATGAGACATCGTTGTCATGCACCCTCCTTATACCTTAAACAGAGCGCCTCCACTATTTCTTTTTTTTCAAAAAACGAGAGAAAGAGGGAGACAGGAGAGACACACATACGCGAGAGCGGCCGCGTTTGCCAACAAATGCGGCCGCTCGCGTGTCGGTGTGTCTCTCTTGCAGATCTCTTTCTCTCGTTTTTTGAAAAAAAAGAAATAGTGGAGGCGCTCTGTTTAAGGTATAATGAGAGCGCAGAAAAATAAGTCTCATCCCTGTAATTACATGTGGAAGATTTACTGGACAAGGCTACAAAGATGATTAACTTTCCTGAATATTCAAATGACTCTTTTTATTCTCAAAATCAGTTAACAGTAATTATTCAACAATCTTTTGTATTGTTCTGTACGCTTTAATATTTTAGGAGATTCTCGACATTTTGGTTGTCATCCAAATGCGGTTAGATGCACTTCTTCAAGCTTATTATGAAGATGAATGGAAATTTAACGACAAAGAAATTGAGAATGTTATGCGCGAATACAAATATTAAACATATTCTTTTATGATATAATGATTGATGCGATATCACCTCATGTTTTTCAAGATATCAATGCCATTAAAATTGAATTTCTTTCAAATTTGTGCAGTGCTATTACATAAATACTCTGTCAACAGTGGTTTTATTTTTATGTGAAATCTGAGCTTTTAAAAATTCGGTTTTCGCCGTTCAAAATAGAGAATTGTTTCATTGCATGCAGGAATGTCCGGAATTTCGGATCGTGTTTACTGATTAAATATTCTTTCTAGATTGTAGGTTGATTCTCCTAAGATAATCATCAATGAATTTCCGCGGATTCATCTGATGAAAAGCTTGGTGAGCACTGCAAGCGATATTTGGAAGGAAGTTTTTTCAAGGAACAAAACTGTTACAACAAAATATAACAGACTCCTCAAGAGTAAAAGACTTAATTGAGAAAAATCACGTCTGAAAAAATACGATGTTGATAAAAAATTAGCGTTGATGATTATCACTATTTTTTTTGCTCTATTGTCAAAAAATAACGATAAACATTCAGTCTCTTTGTTATAGTTCATTAAAAAATCAATTCTTTCCAATCTAAAAATGTTTAAAATTTTATTGATTTTGTCATTAATTTTTGGTTACATGACATTTACAAATGCTTTATGTCCAGGACTTTGTGTAATGCGGACATCGGCATATTGGAAATCCCAAGTTCTATCCCACTGGAATACAGATGTACACTATTTTGTTTGCCGTTTTGCAGAAGATGCCAAAAATATATGTAATGCAGAATGGGATAATTGTGTTGACAATTATGTTTATGTTCGACAAATTTTTGATGCTTTTACTTTTCGTGGCCCCATTATTGCATTAGATTCTGGAAGAGATGGCTATTACGGTAGAGGTTGTGAAGCATATTTATAGAACTGTGAAATTCTCTGTTAGAACTTAGTTATCATTTCTTTTATTGTATTTTTTATCATTTTTGTACTTTTAAATTGTATGTATTTATTTTCTTGTTTTTCATTTGATTACCAGCAATGGGAAAGAATGTATAAAAATTATTATTATTATTAATTATTATTATTTTGTTTGGATTAAATTTTGTGAATTTGTTGTTCATAAACGATTTATTAAAAGTAGAAGAAGAACAGTATGCATAATGTATAACACTCAAAGCTTTATTCTGTATTACCTAGATAATACGTGTCAGTATTGTTTTTGCGTGTAAAAAAGTATTTTACGTAGACAATTTACCCTGTGACTGATGTTTCTAGACAAATATTTATAATATTAATTAAAAAAGTGCGGATGATTGCTCCTTAAACATTAAATCTTTTAAGCACAGACTAAAGTCAAATTCAAAAAAACAAAAAAGTTATTTAATTATGTAATAAAATTTAAAAGCACATTAGGTTCATTGTAATCTAATATTTTTAAAAAATTCATTTTTATTTGGCAGATTAAAGGTCCCAATTTTTGGTTTATAAAGTTTCTTTAGTTTCCTTCTATTGAAAGATGGCATTAAACCTGTTTATTGTTGTTTCTTTATCAGTTCAATTAATGTTATACACGTTCCATACATCAGTATTAGTATTATTAATCGCAAAGCGACAAACTGTTTTTAAAGGGTCATTTTATAATATGTTACGCATTGTTTTGTTTGCGGATTTAATTTGCTTTCTTTTCGTAAGTTTTATAAATAATAATCTCATTAAAAAAACTTTACACACCCCCGATAAAGATATTCAAGTTTGATTTTTATGTTTTAACGATTCTGAGTTATCGTAATATGAATAATCTAGTCGTATACGTAATATATTATCTGTTATACCTATCTGGTCGGATTAGATTAATTACTGAAAATGAGTGTAAAAAATGAGATTTAAAAAGCATTGCTTCTATCTAAAAATTACGGAAACTATGCACGTATTCTTAAGAAATCATATTGTATCAGTAAAGAGATAAATTAACCAGTAAATTCATAATCTAGAAACAAAAACGCTAATATTTTAGAGTACACTTGGTAAAAAACTTCCCCTTTTTGGCATATTCCAAGAATTCTTTGAAACTGATCACATTTTGTCGTCTATAATTGTAACCATAACTTCTGGTGCAACAGCACTTCAATTTATTGGTCATACTTTGATTTCTTTTAATCGGTTCACAATTATTTGGTTTCCACTTCAACAAAAAACAATATGGAATTACCATTGGTATACTGTAGTTCTCATTGGTTTACCGATTGCACATGTATCATTAAGAATACATGAGCCAGGATATTTTTTATTCGCTTCTGATTATGTCGTAACTGCAACAATTTTAAATCCTGATGTCTTGGAATTTTTTTTAAAAGTTTCTACAATTTTATATATTACAACAACATGCATTGCAGCAATTTTCAATTCATTATCATTTTTTAAGTTTTATTTTTATAACAAACATTCTATGAATTTTAACGTGAATGAAAGAAACTTAATGTGTTTGTTTTTATTTTTTTTATTTTTAAAGTTTTATTCAAGTTACAACTTTGGAGTTCATAAGACCAAGATTGTGTAGGCAAATAACACTTATGATGCTTCACCCAAAGCTTTTTTTTCAGTTACATGATTTTAGCGAAAGTAATTAAAGAAATTTTAGTTGTCTCATTTGCATTATTCTTTGCCCAACTTCTTCGTATATCATATGATATTAATGGAATATTTTTTTCTTCAAATCTCGAGTTGACAATATTTTTTAGAACCGCATTACCATTTTTTAATGATATTATTGCTTTAACAGGAAGTATTTCTTTATTAATTTTAAGGTAAACTTTTATTCCCAAAATGTTTTCTAATCGAGTTTTATGTTTTAGTAGAACAGCATCTAATTCATACAAATTGTATTATTTTAATGTAAAACGAAGCTTCTATCAACATCGTAATACTGTTTCACCAAGTGTTAAAATAATTACGACTGTAATGTAATTTTTTCATAAAATAAAGTTTATTAATTGTGAGAAAAGTTTCATAATTTTTGTTCAACACAAAGAACAAAAAATATTAATATAAAAATTTGTTAAGAAAGAAATACAAAACTGTTAATTGTATTCTCAAACATCACTCGTAGAAATTTTTGCAAATATTGAAATACAATGCGCGACAGGAAAAAATGTGAGCAGAGTGGAGTGGATAAAAGGAAAAAAATTTCAAAATCTCCTTCTTTCTTTATCTGCTTCGCTCCCCTCCTCTTTTCTCTCCATCTTCTTATCGCGCATTGTTATTGGTTGATAAAAAAAGAATGCTATAAACAAGTGACAAACAGATTCAAAAAAATAAAATTTGCATAATTTCTCACATTATCATATTATGAATGGCCAACTAACTAAAGAACGCTTTCATTCACCAAAAAGGCTCAGCGATGTTGTCATCTCCTAAGATCTTAAATTCCTCAGTTGAGTTGTATCGCCTTCGACATGTTCATCAATACTTGGATGGTGCATCAAAAATTGTATATAAGCCTGTGCCACGTTGTGGTGGTTATATGATTGATTATCGTCGTGATCGAAAAATTATTGAAGATGAATATAAACCAAAAAAAGCTGAATGTAAACTTCGATTTGAATTAATGGATCAAAATGATATTGAATTTATGACACAAGTTGCAACTGAACATTTTGTTAAAGAATCAAATTTATGTCGACATTTGAGTAAGTATTTTATCGGAGTTTTCAGAACAATGGTTTTTATTCATGTTTAAAATTATAGAAGTAAAAGGTGAAGAACTTATCGAACGATGGGGTCCATTAATCGCAAAATATATTTTATCGGAAACTTCAATTGTTGTTAAAGATGGTGATAAAATTGTTGGAACTGGCTTTGGAAATGTTCATCATCGAGAAGATTTTAATCGAATTTTTCGTGGTCAATTATTTCACGATAGTCCAAAATTTATTATTAAAAATGATTATGCTGAAGGTGAGTAGTTTAGAGTTATTGCACCACATAGTAGTTTTATGTCAAATGTTTCAGATATCAGAAATGGTCCATACAAAAGTCTAAATTTTAATCGTATTGTTGTTCTTTTCGATGAACTTGAATGGCAAACAGGAAAGTTTTTACCAAAAGATACTCAAAAAATTGGATGTAGTGAATTGATTAGCATTGATCCAAATTATATGCGGTAATAATTTCTACTTATTCATCATTATTAAAATACTTTTTTGTTGAAGTTTAAACCTCGCATATAAAATTGCCCTGGTAAATCGGCAGCTTTTTCAATCTCAAGGATGCACTCATGAACATGCTATTCCCGTTGCTACTGGAACATGGAAAGCTGGTCAAAAAGTATGTTTTCTATTTTGTAATTTTTTTTACACCAATTTAAACCTTTTTTAGTTTGGTCATCGAACACTTTTTACGTTACCGTATAGCCGTTTTTTGGAAAATGGAAGACCTGTTTTTGAAAATCTTCATGATGGAGCAAGTGCTGGGCATTCAACTTTTATGGATTACAAAGTTGATAAAATTCATGAATCTATGCTTGATAAAATATGAGAACCTGTACGACTTGTTTTACTAAATGTAGGGATTTTAAAATAAAGTTTATGTTTAATATGGATAAAGAATACACCAGAAAAAGATGCAAAAGCTATTGCCGTAAAAAAAGCGATTTTCTCAACACTTTAATTTTTTAATTTCGGATAAATTTCAATGAGATTGAGATTCGATAAATGCCAAAACGGGAGCCATTTTCGTTAACATTTCGTCAACCATTGTAGCACAATTTACTTTGATTGACAAAATTTATAAAAATGACATATTTCATATTCCGAAATTTCTTCTTTATAAGAAAACAACTTTATAAGACTTTTGTACATATATATTTCCAGCTAATACCATGCAATTTCGTTATAAACACTTTAAAATAGCAGAAACGTAAATTTTTCTTTGCCAGTTACAGTATCACTATCAGGGCTGTCCGGGGCTAACTTTTTTGTCCGGTCCGGGATCCCGGACAACCTCCGGGATTCCGGGTTCCGGGATCCGGGTTTTTTAAACTTAATGTAAAACTTAAAAGAAAAAATTGAAAAAAATTAATTTTTTGTAATTTCTGAAGGAATGACGTCACAAAGAATCGAAAAATGGGGTATTTCTTTTCAAAAAATGAAGTTTTACAGTTTTTTCTCGAATCACTGAATAATTTGGAAAAAAATTTCAGTTTTATAAGTCAGAAATGAGTAAAAAAGTCAATTTTTAGTGATAAAAATCCCGGATTTTCAGTCCCGGATCCCGGAAAAAGTGGCCGGGATCCGGGATTCCGGTGCCCTGGATCCGGGATCCCGGACAGCTCTGATCACTATTAAAAAACTTAATTTTCTTCTTGTTTTGACAAAATGTTTTCACCATCACTTCCATTAATAAAACATATGTATTTTATCTTTGTCATTGACAATTTCAAATAATAATACATCTGCATGCTCATGGAAAAAAGATTTGTGACCACAGAAAATAAAAAAACTAGCACGACGAAATTTAGTTAAACGTCAAATCGCAGATGGCTGAGTTCTTTTCAACAAAAATAAATTTTGAGCTTTCGGTTACGGTAAAAAAAACAACCCCATGTAATTGCAAAACAAAAATATTTATTATAACCAAAAATAAAGTGATTACAATATAGAGTTAACAACAAAAAAGAGTAAAAGAAGATCAAGCATTGAAGCGGCGATGAACGAGGTCATTCTTCAAGTAAGTGAATTTTTGATTGAGTTTGTGGTAATTAATTCCACCTTCAGCATTACGAGGAACAGCAGAAACATCCCTAAAAAATAAAGCCAATTAATAAAACACATTTACGTAAAACACAAAAATAGCTTACTTGTAGCAAAGGAGATTGTTTCGGCCACGCTTGGCAAGTTCATGTGCAACGTAAACTGGTTATGGAAGAGAAACGGCAGAAGCGACAATTTGATGCAAGTAACACATTCCATGAGTGAAAGCTTGAATGTCATTCATAGGTAATTGAGCATCATTTGCAATTACTTCATAATCAGTGAGTTTTGCAGTTCCCTAAAAAAGCAAATATTAAAAACAAATTTAAGGATAAGAAGATAAAAACTTACTTGAATAGAGAAGGCAGCATTCATGTAAAATTCAGCAGCACCCAAACGAGCAATACCTTGTGATGCAACAGCATCAGTTGAATCGCAAAAGCGTTTCAAAATGGACATGCTGAGTTTGGATTCCATAGATCAATTCACAGCATTTAAGCATATCTAAAAATGAATATCATAAAGAAATATTTAAAAATCAGATATCAAATACTTACGATGAGTTTGTGGTTGACGTGATTTCTTTGGATCAACAAGAAGAACATATTCATAACCAAATTCAGCCAATTCATCAAAAAAGTTGCGTCCAATTTTCTTTATCAGTATCAGCAGAACTGAAAGAATGGATTTCAGGAACAGCCAATGCCAAACCACGATTATGAGCTTCAACCAACAATTTTTGAATAGCACTACTGAAAAAGAATACTGTATCATTAAAAACATAAAAGTCAAAAGAAAAACAAACTCAATATTCTGTTGTGAGCCAAGGAGAACCATCCATTTTGTACAAGATGAAGGATCAGCATAACGATGTCGTCGAATATCAAATCTTGCCTAAAAGAGAGACTTTGAAATAGCTCACAAAATCAGGAAAAACAAACTCTATCATCAGGATTAACTGCACCAGTTCCACTAATAACTGAAGGTTTAGCGCGAACGCCAAGATGAATCATTTGATCTGGAGAAAAAGTTACACCAAAGCTTTGGAAAATTGTCTGACTTCTTTCAACATATGAAAAGGAAACAACTGTCTTATCAAAACGTTGTGGAGCTTTAACTGCATTACGCTAAAAAAGAAATTACAGTATTACGGATAATAATAATTTAAACAAGCCATACCTTCAAAATATCATCATGCATAGAAGAAGAAACAAGAGGAAATTTTAACATTGGAACTTTTTGGCATTTTAAGACTACAAGGCAATCAAGAGGATAGTAAGCATGTTCACCATTTGTAAGACAAACATCAATAGCTGGCATCTTTCCTGCATTTGATGAGAATTGATATTTATGAAGAACATAATCAATAACACGAATTCGGACACCATCCACATCAAATCTAAAAAAACAAGTTTTTAGTATACTGTAGCTTTGTTAGAAGCAACTTACGATAGATCAAGTTTTTCTTTGCTAAGAGCAAGAACAGAAAGAATTTTTGATTTATTGAAAGAGAGGCAAACACGAACTTTCTTGTAGAAATCCAAAAATTGTTCAGCTTTATGTGGATTACCGTAATCACCGTTTGTTACATCATGATATGACTAAGCAAGGCGCTGATAAGCATAAAAAGCAGAGTCAACAGGATCGACGACGAACTTCACAGCAGCTTTACCATTTTCTTGAACAATACGAGCATTCTTCTTGAAACCAGAAAGGAAGCAGATACCAAGACGATATAAAAAAGGACGTGTTTGAGCATCACAGATGTACATTTCACTTCCAACAGCAAAGCAATCACGTCTATAAAACAGCAAAAGCTATATTGAGTAAAAAATGTTATAAGAACTTACGAATTAAGAGCACCTTGTACAACCAATAGTTCACAGAAAGAACGAAGTTCATGATCTTCTTGTCCAGTTCAAACAGCAACAGCAAAGAATTTAGCATCATAAAGTCCATACCATCATTACGGATTTCAACACGAAGTTTTTTGCCAAAAAGATATTGACGAGAATGTAACATGTCTTGGATTTCAACTTCCATGATGCAACCTCGAATTGGCTCAGATGTATACATCATAGCACGATTATCATAAACATAGCGAACGCCTTCAACACCAAAACCATTTGAACCTTCATAGACATCAGTAAGGATAAGATGATTAAGACGAAGTTCATGAGCTGATATATATAAAAAAAAAAGATGATTATAATATGCGTAGGCAAATAAACGATAAAGCTTACAAATCTTTCTTATCATCATTTTTGCTCTTTCTTTCGGTCAAACATCTTTCACGATCATCATGCAAAATAACGAAGATACGAATATGATTTCGGTATGCACGTGAACCAGCTTTTGCTTCAAACTTGATAGCATTAACATAACCATTTTCAGAAGAGATGAAATTGAGCTCGTCCTAAAAGATTTATAGATTAGTAAGAGTGTTATGGATAGATGAAAAAACTTACATTTCGAGAGAGTTGAAGAGTTGAAAGAGTATTAACAAGACCAGAAGCCATTATTGATAAAGTTAATAGCACTAAAAATTGATGATGGTGTTAGTAAGAAAAAGCAGCAGCAAACAAGAAGAACGTGAAGAACGATATGTTAGAAAAAAGGAGAAATGAGAAGAAAAATCGTGCATGGGCAGCTTAAATACGATTTGTAAGGCAAAAGTTAAAAGAGGTATTCAAATTTCAGCAAAAGAATGATATGGCTGTAAAATGTAATGTTTTTTTTAACATAGCTTGATGAAAAGGTGAAGGACGAAATTCCACATTCAATAAAATGTTGTACTAGTGTTTGTAGCAAGTGATTGGAACTTGGATTCTGGTGGAATTTAAAAAAAAAAGATACAACTCAAAAAAATTGCTTTTTCAGGTAAAAATGCTGTTCTAATGTTGATCGTCAAAAAGAAGAGAAGGATAAAGCTGAAAGCTTAAAAAAGTTTATTACCCGCTTTAAACTGTTTCCAAGATAAGAAGAGCATCATAAAAAAAAAGGGAGACCAGAGAGTGAACGAGGGGATGCGAGGCCACAAAAGGAAGCGAGCAAGAAAAACTAATGCGCAGCTATATTATAAGCAGAACATTTAGCGGGCAATTTAAAATTTGTGTCGCGTTTTTTTTTGTAAGTTGCTCACAGCAGCTGATGAGTTTTTTACTCCTTTTTTTGTGTTTTTATTTATATTAATTTTTTAAATTATCTAAAATACAGTTGTTTGTTGATGATTGTAAAGGAGTTCTGACGACCATTATAACAGTTTTGGCATTGTAAATTTATGAAAGATTCCCTTTGTATCTTTTTTTGAAGAACATATGTTTAATTTTTTTCGACATCTTGTTGGTAGTAATAATAGCTTCTCAAACGATTAAATTATCTTTTATATTGCTGTTAAAAAATCATAAATGCAGTTTTATCTTATCATCACATACACTTGATGCAAAATGGGGAATACATTAATAAAACCTGAAAGTTGTCCAATCAAGAAACCCAATGTTTCGTTTATTGCAGTTCAAAGGGCCTTTACTTTTTTCAGATGAAATATATTTTCCTCGAGATTTCAAATTATTTCCATTATTTTAATACTAAAAACTTTCCAATCAAATGCAACATGTTTATCACCAGCAATCATTGACTGCCATCTGTTTTGATTTACCATGAATCTTTGATCAAAGATTACCGTTTGTACAATCTTTTTAAAAATGACTCCAACTTTGCATATACTTAGACAAAAAATTACCACGTTTTTGAAAAAGTGGTTTTTGAGACGCGTAAATAAAATTACGGTATGTATGGTACAAACAACAAACGAAAATTATAACCTTTTCTATTTAAAATCAGATGCTTGGTTATTGGGCCACACTAATTTTGCCGTTTTAGAGACTGTTATTATCATAGAATAAAGGTTATTGTCTTGGCATAATTGCTATTATAAATGATTTTTTGTGCATTTGATGTCTTATTAAACATATATCTACTTTAGATTTTTACTTAAAATGTGCCATTATTTTTTGCAAAAGCGAACTAAATTAGCGCATAGAATATTCTTCATTTTCAACTTTTTTCTTTTTCTGTGCTGTGTTTTATTTTAAATTTTTGTGAAAATGCTTCAAACATGGGAAATGGTAGTTTTTATTATATGGGGCATTCCTTCTGTAGCATTATACATTTTTGTTATGAATCAACTGTTGTTTAAATCTGATTTTAAGTCATCGTTTTTTAAACTAGCCGCTGTGATTGGCTTTGTTGTTAGTTTTACAGTATCTCATTATGTATTTAAAAAAATTTGCTTTGAAGGATCTATCAAACTACTGTTTTATGTGGTTCTGTTATAAACTGATATCTCATCCATTGACATCGCCATTGTATTTTCTTGGAAATGATTGTGTTCCCAGAAAATACTGTATCCCTAAAAATAATTTTTTCTTTGTCCTTCTTAATTGGAGTTTTTATTATTTAAGCAGAGTTCGTGAACTTTTGTTGGTTTCAACAGCCTTCAATCGACTCACTGCAATTTGTTATCCCCACAAACAACAAGCTGTAAGTATATTCTTGGGTTAAAGTTTTTATAAACATGTTGAAGATATGAAACAAATGGCTATGGGTCTTTATCATTGTTGCTCTAACATATCCATTTCTATTAACGTTGGATTTGCTTTGTGGCATTGGCGATATTATACCATTTTTGATAGATGGAAGTGACGACACTTATGTTATTGCAATAATTCCTGCTAAATTCTGGAATCTTGGACATCTGGTTTGTTTTACTGCAAATATTTAAAATAATGGTTACACTTTTAGCTTGGAGATAAATCCATGTTAATGGCCATTCATACTACAGTAGCTTCCATAATATCTGTAACATTTAATGCTATTAGCTTAATAACCCTCTATGTTCGAACTAGAAACGCTCAGTTGAAAAGTAAATTGCCTAAAAAAGGTGAAATAAATTTATTAATATTATCTTGCATTGATTTCATACTCGATTGTTTATCCGAAGCTCATCAGGTAAAATTTTGCGATGTATAATAAAATTCAACTATTAAATTTTTATCCCTTTTTTTTAATATTACAGGTTTACATGTGGACATTTGCTATAAATAATGACATGTATAATCCAATTTTTGATCGGCTTTGTCTACTTTATCCTTGGATTTATGATATCATCAATTTATCACGCCCATATTTACTGATAATCATGTGTAAACAAATGCAAAATGCATTATTTGCCGCTTTAAATTTCAGCTGGAAAAAAACAAAAGATTACAAACGGTTCCATAACAGTTTCTTCAATCACGGTTTATTAAAATGTCAAACATATGTAGTCTTTACTCTTCGTTTAATAAATTTATATAGGGATACTTTTTTGTTGTAAAATATATTTATTGTTTAATTTATAATAACGGGATATTTTTTAAATAACAAATTACAGTAAGAGTTTTTTAGCCGGATCTTGCAACTGATTAAAGATAAATATTAGAAAAGTACATAAATATATCATCAATATTAAGTCATTATGTTGAAAAACAATTCAATTTACGCAATTTGTAAAAAACAAAATAATAATCTTTTTTGTTATTAAAAAACCATCTGTGTTATGTTAATCACTTAAAAATGATAAAACCCATTTGATTTATCAAAAACATGCCTTGTGTTTTTTATTATTGCATTTCGGAAATGATCATTTGAACATTCACTACAATCTAAATCGAGATGCAATAACAATTCAGGAAGAAGATAATAACAAGGTATGTTTGAATATTGATTATATTGTTTTTTGTTTCCTTGTTGGATTATAATAGCCCATCCATAATATGAAAAATAAAGCTTTGAATACATAATTCATTTTTGTGAGCATGGTTTATGATAACAAAAATTTTTATAAATAATTACATCGATGAACACACGGCGATAAAACGTAAGCGAAGGTGGAGGATGATGTATTATAAATGCATAACAATATTTAACAATTTTTAAAATTTAAAAAAAAAAATTTTTTTAACGTTCAAAATTTCTCGCTTGTTTTTATATTAGATGTCAGTTAGAAAATCAATTTATGTCAAAAAGTTGAATTTTTTACCATCGTATTTGAAATGTTTTAAAACAAAATTTTCTTAATGTGACCATTTTTAGATGCGTACAGCTCAATTTGTAGTACTTTCAATTGCATTTACTCTTGTAATAATACTATTTGTTGAAGATGAAAGATTACAGCCAATTCAAGAATTTGTTTATAAAAAGTCAGCATTCGTTGGTAACTTTTAATTTATGCTTGCAAAAAAAATTGTTTCTGTCGCCTGTCTCCTTTGTTTTTGATTTTACGTTTTGATTTTATCGTATGTATGTTATTTTAACTGCTTAAACCACAAATTTAGAAAATGTCACTTCATCAAACGAAATTCTTCCAACAGAACCAGAAATTTTATTTGATTACTGTATTTTACCAAAACTTGATCCATTTGATAAATCATTACGTAAATATTTAAGACCATTCAAGAATCCAATGAAGGGATGCAAACCTAAATTTGAACAACTGTCGAAAATTGAAGACGGAAAACTTTATGTTTATGCATCACCAAATTTGAATCTTACTTGCCGAACTCGGTGTCTCTTACCCGAAAGTGACTATTCATTGAAATTTGGGATTTGGGAGAGTTTTGAAAATGGGACTCAACCACAATGTGACATTTTTGAAATAGAATGTCAAAATGCTTCTCAAAAAACATATTACCAATTTTTACATTCAC
Organism: Panagrolaimus sp. LJ2400; assembly: GCA_024447215.1. Lineage (NCBI taxonomy): Eukaryota > Metazoa > Nematoda > Chromadorea > Rhabditida > Panagrolaimidae > Panagrolaimus > Panagrolaimus sp. LJ2400. Next base: position 2,180,420 of record JAMRYA010000009.1, on the reverse strand, counting down.
AAATTTATCGTCCGGAGTAAGTTTTTCCAACGTATTTCTGCAATGCGTATGTGCAACAAGCAGCACGAAATGTTAATGCTCTTTCTGAGTCATTCGTTTTTCTTTTCTAATAGATTTTGTATTTTAGTCCCCCAACCGAAATTCCAGAAGAAAATCAAGAAAAACCGGACGTGCATTTAATTATTTTTGATTCAGTATCAAGCTCTCAATTTATTCGTTCAATGCCAAAAACGCGTGAAATTCTTGAAAAAAGTTATGAATCAGTTTCATTCAAATATTTGAATAAAGTTGGAATAAATAGTCGGCCGAATGGATTTGGCTTGCTAATGGGTATTTAAAAAATTTCACTGTTAAACATAAGATTCAATCTGTAGGAAAATCAATTTATGGTATCAAAAAATCTCCAATGTCTAGAGGCGATGACGCCGATTACAAAAATCATGTAGAGTGCAAGAAACATTTAAATAAGGATCAATTCATTGGATATCGCTTTCAAGATGATGGATATGTAACAATGATGTGCGAAGATTGGGCATTAGGAGTATTTAATTGGCCTGATTGTGTCGGATTTAAACCAAAACCAACTGATCATTATATGAGGTTAAACCTAACGGTATTACAAATGTTGCCTAATTTGTTCCTGTTTTAGGCCGTTTCAACTTCGACTAGAAGGATCAAAAAAATATAAGGTGCCTGGTTTAAGTAAAAAACTTCATAAAGATTTATGCAAAGAAACATTTCACTATCAAATGGATTATCTTCAAAATTTTCTAGATGCTTATTCAGATAAACCAAAATTTTCTCTTACATGGATGAGCTATTTAGCACATGATGATCAAAATGCTCTTTATCATACAGATGAATATTTTGCAAAGTTCTTTGAGGGAAATATCGAAAATGTATGTATTATGATTAATTACTTTTTATTAAATACCACCCTTTTAGTTCAATAATTCCTATGTCTTTGTAATGGGTGATCATGGCAATCGTTTTGGTCCACTTCGAAAAACAAAAATTGGTGAAATAGAAGACAATAATCCATTCTTATTTTTATCAGTGCCAACAAATCTAAGAAATGATGTAACATTAATGCAAATTTTAAAAGATAATGGCAATAACTTAATAACTCATTATGACCTTTATGCAACTTTATCAGAAATTTCAAATGTAAGAGATAAGTGCATTTGAAAAAAATAATGTCATATCAGTAATTTTTAGACATCAAATTTTCGTGTTCAAAATCCATTAATAAAGGGCAATTCCATTTTACATCCTTTACCACAACCTCGAACATGTGACAGACTTCGAATTCCATTTGAATATTGTATTTGTAAAGTTGATAAAAAGAAGCTTTCACAAAAAAATAAAATTGCACTTCGGGGTGCTGAAATTATGGTTGCAAGAATGAATGAAGATCTTCGAAAATACCCTGAAACCAATGATTGTGTTTTATTAAAGCTGAACAAACGTGAAAGAATTTCTGTGGAAGAATTAGAAGAAAATGGAGATGTTAAAGTTTACCAAATAACATACAAGACATTACCAGGAAACGGCAATTTCTGGGGATTTCTCACCCAAGTAGGAGGGAATGGAACATTGAATATCCTATCGGAAAAGTTTCCAAGGCTTGATTCTTATGCCGCACAATCGCAATGCGCTTCAAAAGCAGTATTTGCGTCATATTGTTACTGTAAAAATTTGCTAAAAGGTAAATAAAATTTAATAACATACAAGCCTTTTTTACTAAATTAAAGTGATGTTTTTTCATATGACTAAACTAAGGTGATAAGTCATCCGAAACGTATTGGTTTTAGTTCTAAAAGTGACTAAACTAGAGATGGCAAGTCACAACGACAGCATTTCCAAAAATTTGTGAGTTGGTCGTAGGTGGATTTGAACCACCGACCGCAGGATTAGGCCTACTAAGTTATAAATTCTAACCGAATTAAAAAAATCAATTAAAAAAAGTATTTCCATTTATGCATTCATTTAATCACATTTTGCACTTTGGATTGTTGGACACGAACTTGAGACTAAAGTTAAAAACAGAAATATTTGTTATCAGAAAGTGCAGTGGCAGATAAAAATTGTTTGAATGAAGACAAAAATGGCAAAATCGCACTTTTTGTAAAATTTGGAATGAAGAATAATGCAAACAAAAAGTGTAATAATAAAAGTTTGAAAATTATACTTTCTATAAAAAAATTCATATTCACATTTTTGTATTGTAATATTTTTCATTTTAAAAAATACCAGTTCTAAAAGAAAGATGAGTACTCCACCAAAAGATTTTAATGAACCATCAAATAGAGACGAATCAAAATCATGCTTTGATAAATCTTCCAAGAAAGTTAAATTTGATAGATCTGTTGATATTCAGCAACGTCAAATAAAAGAAGAACGTGAACATCAAAAACGGATTCAGGCAGAATTAGATGAAAAACTGATGAAAGAAAGAATTGAACAACTTAAAATTGATGAAATGTTTCGAGAAGCCAATGGTATACCTTTTTTTGGAAATTTCGTATGTTTATTTTTTTGTTATATTTTTTACATAAGTTTTATATTTTTCAGGATTCTCCAGTTCCAAAAGACCCATTTCAAAAGCATTCCGAAGCTACAAATTTTGGTAATTCTTCGCCATCCTTTAATTTCCAACAATCTTTGGTAAGTTTTAAATTAAAAAATATTGTTAGACGTTTTTCATTTCAGGATTTTGAAGAGTTTAATTCAAGTATTGCTGCACATCAAACATCACCCAATTTTTCCTCTTCCAATGCTTTCAACAGTTCAAAACCTCATATTAAAAGTTCATATAAAATGAAATCAACAGTATGCGTTTTTTTAAAACATTATTTCACTATTTTTTATTATTTTTTTTAATTTTAGATTCATAAAAGCAGTCATTATAGCAGCCCATTATCAAACAACGGCTTTTCAACTTCAAAACGCTTCAGTCAATCAAAATCACAATTTGGAAATTCTGTCAATGTTCAACCATCTGTAAATTTTATGTTTTTTTATATAATCCGTAAATTTACAAATTTTTAGAGCAATTTGAATTCAAGTCGACTATCAGGCACTTTTCGAGCATCATTTAAAAGTTCAAATAATTCAAGAAATGTTTTCAATAATTCTTATAAAACTGCACTTTGTATTAAATTTAAAGATAATCAAGAATGTAGTTATGGAAAAAATTGCCGATATGCACATGGACTTGATGAATTACGACCACCTTCTAACTACGTAAGTTTATAATATTGTTTTACTGCTTAACCTAATTTTTAATGCTTAAATTTTAGCCTCTACAAATAACTTGTAAATATTTTCTTCAAAATCTTCCATGTCCATTTGATCAAAAATGCAAATTCCGCCATCAATAATGGTACATACTGTTTAGTGTTACTTTTATTCTTTAAATTCTTATGACTTATTTTATTTATTTTTTTATGTTGTTTTGTTACAATGAAGATTTTTTTATTTGTAAACTATATATATCCGCTTATAATGTACAACAATCCCACGGTGCCAAATGTATCATATAAGAAGCTAAAAAGCGTCCAGATCTGGCTTTTGCAGATAATGGGGTTATGTTTTCACTATCCCTTTAAAGTGGTAAGGTGAATATGTTAGAAACAAAGCCGTAACTGATTTAACCAAATTGGCGTTTATTTAGTATTCCTATTTCTTAATTGCGTATTTTTGTTCTAATGTGTATCCGCTTTACTTTATTTTTTTTCTTTTATCTTTTGCACCTGTCTTCTTGTTTTTCGAAAAGTTTTTCAGCTTGCGATCGCATTGCCTTGTTCATGTCTTTTTAGTTCTAAATTTAGATTTGTTAACAATATAAAATAGTAAAAAAGGCGCCAAAAAGAAGTCTTGTTTTTCAAACCCACAAAATGAATAAAAAGGAAAGAACAATAGATTTTGTTGCGTCGTACTTTTTTTTATTCGGAGTGCACCCATTTCATCATCTTTTATTTCAAACCAATGCCTAAAAACTGTCCCTAAAAATTTGTTTACTAGAAAAATTGAATTGCCTTTGTTTTTAATGTTTCAAAATTTAGGGACTTCGCTAGCAGGCTGTCATACATTTAAGGTTTTTTTTATTGTGTTAATATCGCAGTTTGATAATTATTTATGGTGCATATGAAATCATTTTTCCTTCGTTGAAAAAAACCCGTGTTTTAGTTTCCCCGTTCAACCTCTTAAACGAATTCTGAGACGCAAAAAGGAGCTTCTTTATTTTGGCGGGTAATTTCTTTTCAGTATCGGTTCCACTGCTTTATTTTTGAAACCCAAGGTTTATCTAACCAATAAAAATTTAGGAACGGCGGCTGTTCAGATATTACGTGATATGAAATTTTGGTCTCATGCGTGTTATATTTTCTTTTGACCTTTTACATTTTGATTAAAGCAATATTTATATTTTACAGGATGTCCCAACGAAATTGTTGGTTTTGTTTTGGCTATAAAATTTAAGTTTAATTTAAACAAAAACTAATGACGCAGTTATGTTCAGTAAAAAATAGGAATTTTTCACACAAAATTTGTCTTAATCCAATGAAAATTTGCAGTAAAAGCTGGTGATAATAACACAAATTTTGAAAATGAAAATTATAAAATGCATTTTTATTCAACATCGAGGAGGTATGGAAAAGTCGATTTTTCAAATTGCTTGAAATAAGCTGATTTTTGGTATACCGACTCTTAGGAGACCCCTAAGGACCGTCTTTCGTCAGATTTTTGTCCAAAACCCCTTGGGCGATAAATGGGATTAAGCAAAACCAATGTTGCAGGAACGTTTTATAGGTTCTAGTGAAGCTCCTCAACAAATTTCAGATTTAACAAATAAAATGAAACTTTTTTTTTGTTACTGTCACCATTTTTCATTGGGGACTGATTTTTGAGAGAGTAACAATAAACAAATAAATTTTGTTACTGTCACGAAAATCAGCTCCAATAAAAAAGTGTGAGTAGTAATCAGAAAAACAAAAGTCTTGGTTAGTAACAAAAATTTGCATACGCACAAGTGAAAAATTTATTTGTCAAAAAATTCCCACATTTTTTTGATCATTTAATAGAAATCAGTTTTTGTTTAACTTTAATAAAAAAATTTGTTAGGCAAATCAAAACCAGCAATTTACTTGAGACACTCTGTAAACATAAAAGCAAAATAGTGATTGAAATTATTTTATTTTCAGATGGCAACAAAAGATCATTGCTTGCATTTGAAAGACAAACAGGTACTTGTTCCTGATGAGATGGTAACTGGTCAATTCAAGGATCTCAATTTAAATCAAAGCCATCAAAGTTTTCATGCGAAAAATCTTCACGTTGCTACAAATTATACCAAAGAAAATCCATCATCTTTAGATTTTTCTCACTCCAATAATCCACAAAAATCTTCTATTTCATTGCCAAAAAAATTTTGCAAGAATTATTTATCTGAAAATTTAAACGTTCATGGTTCTGATTCTGAAATTAAGAAAAACGAAAATTCAAACAAAAACAGCAGCACCCTTTCACTTCATATTGCTGCATATGAAAATTCTGTTGATGCTATTTCTAGTGATTTAAATGTTGGTGAAAATGATGAAATGAATAAAAATAAGGAAAAATGTTTAACAAAGAAATTGAAAAATGTCAAGCAACTACCTCTTGGATTATCATCAGCTGTAAATGTAAGTACTTAGAAAATAATGGAGAATAGCCCTGGCATGCGTTGGATATATATTGCCGCGAATTTGCTGACAATATACAACCCCCCCCCCCCCCCCCCCCCACGTCTTCCTATTTCAAAATATCTGAGCCATCCCTTATCATTAATAATGATTAATGATTAAATACAAACTTTTTTTTCGATTTTGATTTTAGCTGGTGTCGGCTTTTGTCTAACGCAGGATAAATTTAGACAGTATTAGCTATTAAAATTTTTAGGATTTATTTGAATTTCCAAGACAGCAACCACAACATATCAGCAACCCAGAAGTAATGCAATTTAAAGCATCCCAACAATTACTGAATGTTAATCAAGCAACTTCATCAAACAATATTGGACATCAAAATGTTATTATTAATGTAAATCCTCCTCGTTTGCAAGGTATTCCAATTTTTCAAAATCATTTTCATCAACTTCAACATCCTTCAACAATTCTTCTTCCGCCGCCGGTATGTTTTTTGCATATAAAACGCTAAAATATAAAAGTTTTTCCCAAGTTGAAAACGTCTCAAATGGTAAATTTGCTTTACCTTTTCAGGCTTGCTTAACAAAACCTCGTTTTTTTGTAAATTAAAAAAAGATTTTCCTAAAAAGCCATCTAAAATGTAAAAAAAGTTTACAGTTTCAAGGATGTGTAACAAACGACCATTAAAATATATAAAAAGATGACCGTTTTTTTTGTAAATTTTAGAATTTCTCAGCCTACAGTATACCTTTGTTGTGCAGCAACCAGCCATCCTACTCTTCCTTTTTGCATTTCATTTCCCATTTTCTTCTGCCAGCATCCGAACTTCCTGCTGTCAAAACTGAATGAAAGCGGCCGCTTCTCGCTTGCAAAATGGAAGAGTTGATCCCTGCGCATTAAGGGTATACTGTAGCTTGAAATTTGAAAATTTACAAAAAAGTGGTTATCCTTTTTTGTAAAGGAAAAAGGATCAAATTTTTATTAACTAAGTGGCTTTCTAAAATATAAAGTTGTTTCTTTAAATTTATTCATATAATTTTAAGGCAAAAAGAAGCCGAGAAGACCAAAATTTCATTCCCACAAATCAAAGAAGTCTATTTGGATCTGGGATGTTTATGCCAAGATTACGCTTGCCTACAATTAGAATGATTCTTAATCATCGACAGCAACAACCACTCCAAGTTCCAGTAAGAAATCAAGCACCAGTTGTTTTACCAATTGCTGAAAATTCATCTTTGATTAAATCTGATCATCCTGTTGCTGATCAACAACTTCAACATTTACATCCTGTTGCTGATGGGCAGCTTCAACCGTTGGTTATTAATCGTGTGTTTTTGCTTCGAAATCATATTGGTTACAAAATTCTTTCAAATGGTGGAACAATGGAACAAGTAAAAGCTGCTGTTTCTGTAAAAGTTCCAGTAAAATCAGAAAATGCTAAACAAAAATATCAACGCTTACAAATGAAGAATTTGAATGCTTCTTTTGAAGAGGATGATATGAAAGGCATGAATATTACATATGATGTTAATGAAATCGTCAATAAAGAACTTGTATTTCCAATTTGCCATGACCAACCATTTGATCGCAATCAATATGCTCATGAAAGTGGTACTCAAACTTTTAATTGTTATTTTTGTGGTAAATCTTTTTCAAATTGGAAACTTCTCAAACTTCATCTTACACTTACCTATACTTCATACACTTTTACTTTTTCATCAAATACCATCAAAATTTCTTTGACGGCATCAATCTGGGAAGCTAGACCACGTGTTGGAGAAACTCAAAAACTTTTTAAAAATCGATATGTTCCATCTAAGCCAAGCAAAATTTATCATCCAAAGAAAGCTGAAAATTACACATTCAGCCCTCAAATGGATATGTCTGTTGCTTCTGCTGCTGGTCTTTACGTTCATGAACCTACATCGACCTTTTTAAAGCTCTTTGTTCTTGGAGATGTATGTGATTTTTTTTGCTTTAGGTTTTACAAACTTCCACTTACTTCCACTCCCAGCAAAAACTATTACATACTTTCATTTCTAATTACTTCCCTCCATAATTTTAGTACTTCCAATTATTCCCAGTTTCTTTCAGTTACTTCCAAATTAATGACAAAATTTTTTTTTATAAAATTTAAAATAACTAATTAACACTCACAAAATAATATTTTTTGATCTAAAAAGTTATAAACAATGTTTTTGTAAAAAAAATTATCACAATTAACAATGTTCATGAGAAACAAACTATGGAACATGAGGATATGAGAATTTTTGGAGAAAAAAAAGAAAAAATAAACTTTGATTATTATTTTCAATGAATTTTCAAGAATTAATTCCCCTTTCATTAGGAAGTAAATGGAAGTTTTTTAGAAGTAATTTCAGAAGGAGGAATTTCTGAACACTGTAAGTAATATTATTTAGGATCAAGAAGATATGGAAGAAAAGATTCATATGTTTTATAAGTTATGGAATACATTTATTGCTAAACCACGTCTTTTCGGAATGTTGGGCATGTATAATACTTTAGTAATATATTATTTTTCTTGCTTTTTTTAAATACCGCATTTCTCTTTTAGATTGAATTTATTCGAAAAACGTATGATCAAATTCAAGATGGTGAACTTGGACATGTATGGAATGTTTTTGTTTTATGGTTTAAAACAAAGAGAATTATTACTGAAAAGCAATTTATTACATTGAGCTGTTACAAACCCACAGTGCAAAATAATTTGTAAAAGTAATGAAAACATTTGATTTTTGTTTTATTATTTTTAATGATATGTGTGTTTTTTTACTAAAGTTAAAAGCTGGTTTAAATATATTTTTTGGGTCATTTTCATATTTTATATTGTAAAATCCTTGAATGTCAATGATCTGTCTGAGACTGGATTTTTTGTTCGATCTGGGATTCGGGATCCCCGACACAACAAAAATTGAAAAATGCCGGGATCCGAGATTTACAAGCATCAAAAAAGAAATACATATTTTGGTTTTATGCACTTTTTTTCTGGAAGCATCGAATCAAGTTTTTTCCCCGTTTTTCACACTATCAAATTTTTTTATTGTATTCCCCATAAAAAGAGACAAAGATACTTGATTAACATGGCACAACATTAAACAAATATAAAAAAGAATGTGAAAAAAAAAGAGCAGTGATTTTTTTTGAAGAATGTGTGAAAAAAAAAGTCCTGAAAAATCCTGGCCGAAATCCGAAACACGCGTTCGGAATCCCAGACAGCTTTGGTTGAAATTTGTTATGACACATGACTGTGCAGTTGAACTTCGTTATTACGTGCCTCATTGTTACGTTCACCTCGATCTTACGTGGTCTCTGTGGGGTCCCTTAAAAAGGGAATCACTGTAAATGGACCTCGTTATTACCGTTACGACTTCTACTGTAATAAATGAGGTATATAATTATGCAATTCACTGATTAACAATTATATTTGTAAAACGTTTCGAAAACACTGTCGAGATTTGTCATAACAAATCGCGATGTTTTCATTTTTCTTATCTGATAAAGAAAGAAAGCTTCTTTTCTTTCTTGTTTCTTCTCACTTGCTTGAAAATCTTTTCCCCGCGATCGGCCGATCCGCTTTTAATGGGAATAAAAATGTTAAATGTTTAAATGTTAAAATAAAGTCCTTAAATTCATACCCATATATTTGCCTACTTTGCCACGTTTCTCGACAAACACTACTTTCTATCTTTTTATTTAAAAAGCAGAGAAAAATTCATAAATTGAGAAATCAGAAATTAAATTTGCACTTGATTTTTGAGTTTTTAAAAAAGAATTTATAAAATACATGGAAGTAAAAATGCGAATGATGGCAAATTCTTAGCTATATCCAAAACGTATTTCAAAGTATTCAAAATTATTAGATATAATGAAAATTATATGAAACAATTTTGCAAATTGTCCAATAAAGCCGATATCGTTGAGCGCAACTCCATGTTCCGTCATTTTCAAACCCAACGATTCTTTCTTCAACACCTGGATTATCATTTTTTGGGTCACCACGTTTCCAATTTGTATAATCCAATTCACTACCATCCGCCCATCTAGAATATCAGTTATAGAATAGACTTTTAAAATTAAACTATCGTGGTCACCGAAATGCTGTAGTACTCCATGGAACATCAGCTGGAATGTATAAACAAAAATATATTGCTCCGAATGTCTCTGCAAAGTTATAGCGTAAAAACACATTGTAGTAATACGTAAAAATTTACTAAAAACAAATTGATTTTCTGCTTTTGTATGAATTGAAACAGATGTAGCATTTTCAGTGACATTATTACATGCTTCTTCATAATAATCACCCAAATGTGATTGATATATATTTTTAGATAAATTAAAATAACAATAATTTTGGAAGACATATGAAGTGTACGGTACTGGTGGACAAATATATGTTTTTACTCGCAAAGACGGTATAACGCAGTAACTTCCATTATAACTGGCTTTAAAGAATGCTGCATATTCGCCACAAATTTCTTCCTAAAAATAAATATTATAAATATTCTCGCATTAAAAAATTAAATTTCCACGCTTTTGTTTCATATCTTTAAACCTACAGAACATGCATACGAACAATTAGCAAGTTCATCGTTCCAGCTTTTAGGGCATTTTGATCCATCAATGAATGCATTATAAAATGTGTATTGATCACTTGTGCCAAGTTTCTTTGTATCAGATGTATTTCTTCGATCGGCAACATAATAAAAACAACCAGGATTATCTTCAATAATATTTCTAATTTTTATTAAAAGTGTACAAGTATCCAATGTTGGTAGATAAAACCCCACACATCCCTGAGAAGAATCTGAACACATTTGAGCACAAAGTTGAATGTCATCCGTTTGAAGGGTAAGATATGTATCCGCCAAAATTTTATATCCAATTAATTGTGTGAATTTTTCCGGATTTGACGCAAATACTTCACAGCAAAAAATGAATAAATGCAAAAGAGTCGACCTTATCATGACAACAAAAAGCAGGAGAATAAAGGAAATAGTGTAGCATTGTTTTATATTTATGCATTCCAAAAGCTTGGTAACGGCTTGTGATAGTCAGTGGCTTAAAAAAAGGCGCTATTTTAAAATATTTTTTACATCAGCCTTTCGAAGAATCCTTGATTCTGCAAAATAAGTAAAAGATTATACTTATCTTATCAATTGTTAACATATATTTAATGGTTAAAACACTTTTAGGCATATCAAAACATTTAAACTTCAATAGCAGTTTAGGATTTGTGTCCATTGAAATTTAAACATTAAACATTGACATGTTTAAAATGCATAAAAAAATATGTTGTTCATTTTATGCTAAAATGTAGTCGCTACATTGTTTCCATATTTTGCTCTATTTATTTATATAGCTGCCTTTGATGATTTTTAAAAAGTAACATTTAAAATTAATGCATTAAAAGATGCGAAATTTTTTTGTTGCTATGTTAAACGAACCAAATTTTTTGAACGTTTATTTGGTAACACTGCAAAGAAATAGTTGCACTTTTCTTATTTGTTGATTAAAAACAATAATAACAAAATAAATTAAAACAAGGAAGTCAGAATTAACATTGTAAACAATCGTAAGTCCTATAAATAAAGAGTAAAAAATTGCAAACAGTTCAGTCAGAAATTTAAATTATGAATTTCACAACAGTCTTTCTTTTTGTTGCATTTTTTACTGTCGCAGTTTATGGCGATGTACTTATTTCATCTCCATCAAGACAAAAGCTGTCGTAAGTTTAGGATTTTTCACATAAATTATACTTATGCATTTTATAGCAATCTTCAAAGTATGTTAGAAGCTGATTCACATCATTACTTGGCAAAACGTTATGCTAGTGAAATTCGTAATATTCATAAATCTGATCGACACCGAATCGAAAAGCGTACTGTTATTATGCCAAATGGTAGCTACAATTATTCAAATTCAAATGGACAGTTTGTACAAGTTGGGCCTCGACCAGGATTTGGCAAGAAATAATTTTACTATTTTCTGTGTATCATAACATCCTAAATATAATGTAATGATTTCGTTTATAAATATAAAAAGAATAAATATATTTAAAGCATTTATTATTGAATTTTAAAATTATTTTGAGATTCCAATACAAGCTGCACCAACAAGTGTAATTAAAATTGCAAAAATCAAAAAAGCTAAATTTTTTCCTTTTTCAATTTCTTTAAAATAAAAGATGCTCCATATTGCTGCGACACATCCAGGAAGTTTAGCAGAAATTGGATAAGTTATAGCTGCTGATAATTCAGAGGTTGCGTTGATAAGAAGAGTTTCCCCAATCCCCCATAGAAATCCAGAAATGAGCGCAGGGATTGTGACTTTAGGATTTATTTCAGCCTTGTTTCTTCTAAAATTTAGTTAGCATTTGCTAGGCTACATTTGCGTAAAGTCTTACCTTACTAACGCATAAATAAAAAAGGCAGTACTACTTGTGATGAATGCACCAACACACTGTGAAAAAACATAGGGTAAGCCGTCTTTTGGAGCATTCGGATATAGTTCTTCATTATCTTGAACTTCAATAATTGGTAAAAGATTTAAACCAAAGAAGATTCCAGCGATAAGAGCCATATTAACACCACTGTAAAAAAAACATTTAATTTCGAAGAGAAGCACAGCTCGATAAAAAACATACACAATTTTGTCAGATTTCTTAAAACATGATACATTTTTGTCAAGATTGAGCGAACCGTTCCATTCACTGTTTTCTATAACACTTTCAACGTCAGCAGTATCAATAGGCACTTTTTTAAAATGTCCATCAGATTCTTCATATACCTTATATATAACTTCTTCATTTTCATAGGGAGGTTTGTTTTTGACAAACATGAACATAATTCCTCTTTAAATTCAATCTTTAATTATGACAATAGGGTGTTTCAAAGACACGCTTACCCAATAAAAATTAGAACCATTCCAAGATATGATAGCCACATCATACTGGCAGGTCGTGCATGAATCCCAAAGCCACCCCACGTTCCGATAACCCCTAAAAAAGATTCTTTGTTACTTTGTGTTTTGTACATGACAAATAATACGTACAACCAAATAATGTACTTGTAGCATTCCATATTAGCAAGCCTAATGCCAATCCCAGTCTTTTAATAATCGGAATTGCTAAAATATTTCCAAGGCTCCAAAATACTCCACCTAACATTGCCATTGGATAAAAATATACGAAATTTTGTGATGCATGGACACAAAATCCAACAAACATGATAGCAACAGACATAATCCATTGTGCATAAAATCCATCCCCAGAATTATATTTCTTTACTGGAACAAAATTTGAACCAAACAGTATTACGGAAACCAATAACTGCGAAAGTCCAAGAACTAATATTTGCACCATTCTAAATTTATCAAATTACTGGATAAAAAATCTTAATTTATCCATTAACTTTATAAGGGATTCATTTTTCACGTTGTTTTATAAAAGTGCGATCCTCCCAATTTTGTGCTCGTGGTTTGATCATTTTAAAGAACGAACAAAGAAAACAAGTATTTCAAAAAAAGAACATTTTTGTTATTGTGATAAGATATTTTTAACATTTATAAACTTCCGTGTTTAAAGAAAAGAAAAACATAATTGTTTTGATGTAGTTAAACAAACTAAGTCTATGAAAGAGAAATCTCAATAAAATTCTATGAACATAATTTATTCGTGATCTTTGAATATAATCATTTATATTTGCGCTTTTCTCTAATTTTTAAATTTTAAACAGTATCTATATTGGACAATTTTTCAAGTAGTGTAAGCAATTCAATAAATAAAATCAATGGGACAATTTTTTTATTTATTAATGTTTACAATGTTATGGTATACAATATTTATAATTTGAAGATATAATAATTGCAAAACAATGTATTGTTTCGAAGCCCCCAAAAAATATATCACAAAAGTCGAGGTTACATTTGTATACAGAGAGGTTAAAGTTGTGAATAAAACAACTTTTGCAAAATCAGAATAATTAAAACAGCAGAAATGATGTAATGATCACATAACTGATTGATATCATTGCAAATAATACAAAGCAACAAATATTTACTATTTTATACTAAAAAGTCATAACTGCTTATTTTTAGTGCCTTTACTCTAAATATCAAACCTTCGAACGTTTTGCTTCAGGATGTGGATGTGATAATCCAAATGCACCTTTACTCTTTTCAAAATCAGCAGAAAATTCCATTTCTTTAACTGCAATAACGTTTCGCTGCTTCTTAGTTTTTACAGCAAATATTTCTAAGGCCACGACAATTAAAAACCCGGTAATAAAATATATTACAGTTAACAAAGTTGGCAGCGATTCATTAAATCTTTGAATTCCAAAGTATGTCGCCATTAGTGTAAGGCAATCCGCTCCGCCGGCCTAAAATGCGGATCACGGATCAATCCGCCAATCCGCTCCGCGGATCGGCGGATTATAGACGGATTGAAAAACTACGCGGAGCGGATTGGCGGATCAATCCGGCGGACGGATTCGCGGATTATCCGCCGGATTCAAATTTTTTTCAAGGACTTAAAAATTTCAACTGAATTTTTTACTTTACTGTTCGGCTTTTTTAAATGATTTATGACATTCTGACTGGAAACTGCAAATTAGAGATGAAAAACTTGTAATTTTCAACGATAAACAAAAAACCAAAAATGGGCGGATTGTAAATCATGGCGGAGCGGATCGGCGGATTATAGACGGATTGAAAAACTACGCGGAGCGGATCGACGGATCAATCCGCCGGATCGGATTGGCGGATCATCCGCCGGGCCGGAGCGGATTGCCTTACACTAGTCGCCATAACTGTAAGAAAAGGTATTGGTAAAAACCTATTACTAGGTAAAAAAACCTGCAAAAATCATAGCGGAAACACCAATGGTACGATGGAAGCAATTAAAAATTGGGCGACGAGGATGTTGTGGGCCACATCGAGCTAAAGCGCCAAGCGGTTGCATTAAAGCAAGAATGATTGCAATGATCCCTATCTAAAAATTATCATATTCAAATGTAAATATGGAAATATCTTTTGCTGAAGGAAATTTACCAGAGAATGAATAGTTCCAGTATTCAAATTGTATTCTGCATCAGCACCAAAAAGGGGTCCCGTCCATTTTAAATCTTTTGCAACAAAAATTAAAACAGTTCCAATAATGATAATCACGGCAGCCGTCATGTTAAGTTTACGATGAATTTGAAACCATAAATGAAGACCGTTTACTTTTGTATTTGGCGTTACAGGTTTAATGTATCTTGCAGAAAAAACTCCATTTGCTATTAATGCAAACCATGCAATAGTTATTTTTAAATTATTTTTTAAAAATTCAACGAAGTAATTAATTGCGTTCTTTTTCTAATGTCGCAACAAAAATTTTTTTTCTTTTTCAACTTGAATAAAATTTAAAGACTCAAAATTCTATTAATATATCTGACAATCGTGAGCTTCTACGAAACATCACTTTAAACGACCTTGCACATTAATTCTTGACAGAAGAAGAAAGTTCAATTAAAGAAATTTTTTTTGATGTTTGTATGTAAATGTTTTAATGTTCTGTACAAATTAATATTCAAAGACAAGTTCATACAGTAAGAAATGTATTTATTTATACAAAAAGGAAAAAACGGAAAAAAATACTTTTAGTGCAGCTCTAAGAGGCTGTTTGAAAAAAAATTCTTGATAACAATGAAAAAATCAAAAATCCAAAGAGAAAAGCAACAACAAAAATTGTAAGAAGTTTATCAAAAATTGATTGAAAAAATGACTTGAGCGAATTTCCAATTGAAGAAAGCTTGGACGAAATATATCGACGAAGTAATGAAATTCTAAGAAGCATCTTTCATAATCATAAATTCAGCAACAGAATGGAAAAATTAGAAGGTCCTAAAAATGTATTTAATATAAAAATATATTATAATAAAATAAAAAAATGAATATTGACTACTAAATATTTATCTCATTGAGTGAGATGCAAAAAAAACAAAGCATGGCTCTCAGTAGCTAAAAACAAAACAATGGTTTGCCCTGAAAAAAAACCATTGATTAATGAAAACTTACTAAAAATCAAGAAAGTCGAAATTTTCGAAAACAACCAAAGCTTTGTTTGTTGAAATCCAAAAAGGAAAAAGACGAGAGATCTTTATTACAAAAATTATTATTTTATATTTGTTTCCAGATCACGATCTTCATATGTTTCTTATCTTTCGATAACATCATGAAAAACAATTGTTTTTGCTTGTAATTCTCACTTGGTAAAAATGTGACCCTAACAGCCGATCAATCCACAAGAAAGGACAGCATAATAAGAATTAAAGCCTTAAATTCATACGATTTTATTTCATTTAATTTTACAAATTTTGTAAAGACTTGAAATAAAGAGAATACACATATACAACGGATTACAAAGTCTGCAAGTTTGCAAATTTATTTAAAATAAAATGTTGCACATTTCATAAAATTCTTTCTTTGTGCTTATTTTGTAAGCCGTTTTTAATACATAGAATTTACGCTCTTTTTATAAATGATTGGTTATGCTTATTTCTTGAGGAGTTGATGATTAATAAGGATTTTAATTTTGCTCAAATGAAGCCGAACAAAAACTTTTTAAACAAGAAAAATTTTGTTATAAAAAAACATTTTGACTCTTTTTTTCATAATCGCAGCAAAAATTGATATAATCAATGCTGCCTCTTCTTTTTCTTTTTTTAAAAGAATGATAAGCTATTGATCGCTATTTTGAATAACAATATGGTCGTTTATGTTATTTTTCTTTGTACAACTTTCATTGTTATTAATGCAAAAAAGCTAAAATCAATTTCAACAACTATTGTTGTCTAACTTATAAGATGCTTTTTTAAATATTAATGACAACTGAACGTTGTTCTTCAAAAACAAACGCAAAAATATTTCAGCCTCAATTTTTTTTAAATTTTAAGATCAACAGAAATAATGGCGATCCAAATATCAAACACGCCAGTAAAAGAACGAATCACCAAGCCCGTAAGAATTTCGTTGTTTTAAAATATGTGCAATAGTTTTTTTTTTACAGATTCTTCCATATGCAACGTCAATCCCTGGTGGAATAATTTTAGAGAAAACAATAACAATCCGTGGAATGCTTTTTAATATAGAGCCATATCAATTGGCGATTGATTTATGTTGTGGTCGAAGCGTTCAGGGTGACAATCTTGACAATAAAGCATTACATTTTAATCCAAGATTTATTAAAAAGAGAGGTTTCTTCGATAGGGCTGAAAATGCTCTTGTATTAAATTCATTGGTTGATAATCAATGGGGAACTGAAATAAGATTTTCAAATTATTTTCAAGTAAACGCCCCGTTTACTGTTCGAATTTTGGTATTAGAACATTATTTTAGTGTAAGTATTTTAGATAAATAACAAAATAATACACCTGATTATATGTTTTAAAAAATTCCATATTTTAGATATCTCTTAATGAAAAACATTTATTAAATTTTGTGCATCGAATCCCATACACAGATATTAATACTTTATTCATAAATGGGGCGGCGAAAATTGATTCAATCGAATTTAACATTCCCGATCCAAAAAAGGATCTTTCATTCATACCTGATTTTATATTTCGTTACCCTGTAATATCTCTTAAGGATATGTAATTGCTTTAAGTAAATTGTTTTAGCCTATTCCATTTGCACATTCATTCCTTTCTGGCACGCTGAATTACAGAAAGGAAATTATTTTAAATGCAACGCCAACATCAAATGCAACAATTTTTAATTTTAATTTAAAGAGAAATAATGACTATTTTTTTCATTTAAGAGTGGATTTTCCCAAACAAAAGTCTACTGTAAATCGGTTACATCATTTCTAAAAGTAAAAAACAAGTTTTCAGGGTGCACTTGTCCGAAATCACTGCATAAATAATAACTGGGCATCAGAAGAAAAATTTTTGAATGAATTTTCTTTCTTAGCAGAAAAATTGTTTGAACTTAAAATTAGACTAGAATTTGAACATCTTGTTGTAAGTCATTCATTTATTGTTGAAAATTTGTACACATGTTTTAAATTTAAGGCAGATCTTGATGGTCAACAAATATTTGTATTTAAATATCGTCCTGGTATTTATTTAAATGAAGTCAATAAATTAACAATTGATGGTGATCTAATTATTTCAAAAATTGAGCTTAAAAACTGTGATTTTTAAATGTTTAAATTATTTTTATGTAAAGATTACTGAAAACATTTTTTTAAATAAATACAATGTAAAATTTTGAAGACAGGTTTATTCAAAATTAAAAGATATTGGAATACAAGGCTACTTCAATCGAAGTAAAAATATGTAACCTATATAATGGACAATAATGTGAATGCAAAAGCTTTTGAAGAAGGCAGAATAGTTTTTTTATGTATTTTTCAAAAAAAGGAATTATCATACTGTAAGACATCAATTATTAATTAATTTTATATAATTAGTTTCTAAAAATATTTTTATTTAACTCATTACAATTATGTGCCAGCATCTAAAGTCTTTTTTGTTTTGTGATTCAACAACATCGTTTTATGTCCACGAAAAAATGTGTTTTTATTTGCAAGCAAAAGATCAAAGACTACTTGCTTTGCATTTTTCTGTGTCAGTTTTTAGTTTTTCAAAAGTTTTTTTGTTGGCTTTTATTGATTATTAATATGCTCCGAGAATATCAAACCAAAGAAGATCTTACAGAGTTATTGGAAGAAACACGTTTTTTTCCATATTTTTTAAATATTCATTTTGATATCTTAACAAAAATTAAAGAAAAATTTCCTGAAAATGCCAGCCGTTATTTTGTTTACCGAAATGACGATGGAAGATATTTGATTATTCTTTATCGAAGATATATTATAGCGCCGTAGGTTTTTTTGGTTAAAACAAGCGTTCAATAAATAATGAAATTAATGAAAAAGAAAATGTTCAATAATCTTGTCTTAAAATCTCTTGCAACATTAAACTACAATTTTTGTTTTTAGTAATCGCCCAATGTTAGCTTTTTGCTGCGACACAAATGCAAACTTTGACAAAACTGTTTTATGGAATATATTTGATGAAGTTAGTTCAATCACTCATAGCTTACATCATCGTGTTCCTGTTACTTGTATTTATGACCCATTTGCTTCTTACGTAAGTGTGTGTTTTAAATGTTTGCTGTTTTGTTATGACTTATGAATAACTTAACTTCATTAAAACATTTAAATCAAAGAATGAGTGCATGAGAATTAAGATTTCAGTATAAAGAATGGTACGATGATCGCTTCAAAACAAAAACATTAGGATCAAATCCATGCTTGATGTATTACATGACCAAAGAACAACAAGATCTGTTGATTGATGAATGTAAAGATGTGATACCATTACCAGAAGGATATTATTTTGACAAAACAAACTTCAAATCTGATATTGATGTTATCATTGATACTGGAAAGTTTTGTAGCAAAAGTGAACATCCAATTATTGAGTAATATTTTCCCAGTTTTGGCCAAGTTATAACAATATTTTACAGAGCTCAACTTCGACAAATGCCATATTCATTAATTCGTCACAAATCTTCGAATGAAGTAGTTGCATTTGAATATGTGGATGCTCGAGGGTGCTTGAATCATCAATATGTTTTACCGCAACATCGTCACAAAGGTTTAGGAAAAGCAGTGGAAAAAGATGTATGTCAAAAGCTTATCAGGTGAATTCTTTCAGCTTTGAATTTGTATAATTTATTAGTGTTTAGCGAAAAAATCATTCCATTTAAATTTGTTGAACAATCAAATGAAAGTGTCATTGCTTCTTCGAATAAATCAAGATATTGGACATGTTGGGAAGATACAAATGGACCAGTTATTCAACATTGGATGAAAGAGCGAGAACTACATGAAATTTAACAAATTTAAGAAAAAAACATAATTATTTTTCTTAATTTATCTGTACTTTAACTATTAATGTAAATGTAGCTTGATTCATATCGATTTACCTTTCATATTGAACTTTATTTTAAAAATGACAGATTTGTTCTCGAAATAAATATTACAATTTATTTAAAAACTAATTTTTTTCAATAACAAAACACAAAATGGTTCAAAAAACAAAAAAAACCAATGTGAATAAAGTCCAAAATTTATTACTTTTTATTCCGGCTCCTTAAGCGTGTAAAACATGCTTCAAGTGTAATAAAAAAACTGAAAAAGGAAATGTACGTTGATACTTTGACATCCGTTTTACTTTTCTTTCAATGTGTACACTACAATACACGCAACATTTTGCTGTGCTTCTCCTTTCATTTTTGTTTGCTTTGACTTTGATTGACTCTGATAACTGATAAATGATTGATCCAACGTTGTCCTAAGTTCGTTCTGTTCTTGTGAAAGACGAAGCAATGCTTCTCTAAATGCAGAACCATAATTTTTTATCAAAGAATATTCAAGCAGAAGACATAAGCATTTTATGATAATTAATGGAATCTCCTTCACTATGTATGACGGTGCTAGAGAAGAAGCAAGCGTAAAAGGCGTGTTTCAAAACCTTATCATTAAATGAATGTTTACTTTCATTAATGTCTTTTGATTGCCAATCCTATGTATATAAGCTTATAAAAGATACATTAGCAGTCATCACTTTCTACTGATCATTTAAGAAGCATGCTTCGAACTGCTGTTTTGATTTCTGCTGTTTTTGCAGTTGGCTTTTGTTGTGATGCATGGCCAAATGGTACTGATACAACTTTAAATTGGTTTCCCTCGTGTGATTCTAAAATTACGGTATACTCTGTTGTGGCACAAGATGGATCCGGAAATGCTGAATATCCAATTCATTTAAGCTCCCCATTATATGCTCAAGTTAATCTTACCAATAATGGAATAGTTTATGATCAAATGAAACTTACAACCCATGTTTGGAATTGGGGTGGATTTGCTGGATGTGAATGGCATTCCCTTCCCACTGATGCCTTCTTGTAAGTTTATATTTTAATCTATCGTTTTTAAAGAGAACGGCATGCGCTATCGTTTTATTCATATTTTTTCATTCTTTTAAGGGCTAATTTGGATGCTTGTTCCAATGGTATCCCATGTCCAATTCCAAAGGGTAATCAACAACTTACAATTACAATGGATTTCAGTAAATTTGGAGCTGTCATTGGTCTTTTACAAGATGATAAACCATATCAAATTCAACAAGTTATCACCGCTTCAAATGGAGACACACTCTGTATTACGTATGTTTACTTTCTTTTAAATCTTAATTTAATTCATAATTTTTTAGCGTACAAGCACGTGCAAAAATTAAGTAATTCTTTTGTTTTAATACATGTACTAATAAAAATTAAACTTATATTAATTGTCTAATTAATAGAACAATAAATGAGAAACAGTATCAGTATCTATATAATTACAAAGACATTTTATTCGATAGAATAAAAGACTGAAGCATCAGCGATAACCCTTTGGATAAATCGAATAAAAATTAAATATTGATTGTAATACATTGATAAACATACATACTTTTAAAAACCTTAAATAGCTTTTTTAATAAAACAGCATTAACAAATAATAAAAAAATTAAATTAATTCTAAGAAGACGTGGGCCCTAAAGTGCAAAATTATTATTTGTAATCATAAATTTATATCTCCAATTCTACCATGAACTCTAGCAACAATTTCGAAACAGTCTTCCAGTTGAATATACTCTGCAAACTCAACCATAAAAAACATTTCTAAAAATAAACACTTTTCTTAAAATTAATTTATTGCGGGAAAAATATATGCAGCTTCTAATTACTTTTGCAATATTTTATGACAAAATTTTGTTAATTTCTTATATTGTACTTCTAAAAAAGTGTCGACGTAAGTTGTTAAATTACTAATTGCTTTTGTTGTATTGTCACCAAGTAGTATAACTTATATTATTTAAGATTATTTTTGTATTAATAAAATTTTATTAATGAAGAAAAAAGTTAAAAGTAATTAAAAAAGGCAGACATTTCTTCCACTTCGATTAATTTTTATATAACATACGACTGAATAAACTTTAAATTAAGTTTAAAATCTGTACTTTTTGTGGCCTTTGTTTGAAAGAAGTTGTATTGTTAATAAATTCGTATCCTAAATACAATTTCGGAGAAGGAAATAATTTTTTATATGCTTTGAAAAAAATTATTTCCTAATTCAAGATGTCCACTGTTCAATGGTACAGATATATCATTATTTGTCACAATTTGTTACAAATTGGATTCTTTGAATATGTTGTGATTGTTTGCTACTACTTATTGAAAGCTAAAAATTTGAAACACAAAGCTTCGCCAACACTTGTAATGTTTTTTGTATATTTGATTATTCTAAGTTTTGCTTCATCTATTTATGCCTTATATTTGATTGTTTTTTGGACACCAGGCGAAAATAGCTTTTATTTAGAATCCCAAATGTATTTTTGTGGAATTATACCATATTTACTCATGTTCTCAAATCCATTATTTGAATTTTGCCTTTGTATTGAAAGATGTTTGGCAATCGTGTATCCAACTAGATACGATGATAAATGGAAGAAGTTCCTTCAACTGTTTACAGTTGCTGTGTTTTCCGCATCTCTCAGCATAAACATTCTTGTTAATAAACTTATATTTATGCCAGATGATGAATATACCCCTTGTTTGTTCATTGATTGCATTTTTACATCAAATTCAAGAAGTTATTCCACAGAAATAAAAATTAGCCATTCAGCACTGGAAACTGTTGCAGCAATGTTTTTATTGTACTTGATAAAAACTAAAACTTCTCAAGCAACGGCAAAAAATGGAAAAAGAAAAAACACTGCAATTTTAACAATCATTTTTACTACTGTATTATTTGAATTTGGTCCAAATCTGCTGGATCAACTATATAAATCGGTTGGTTTTTTTCGTTGCATTTCTAATTTATTCTGCTTTATAAAAAACAGATGTAGCTTTGTTTTTTTTTGAATTATCAATAATACATGGATAAACATACTGCAAGTAGTATAAATTATGTTTATCCATGTTATACTACTTGCTACACACTTCTACATTAATTTGTTAAAAAGTTTTTTTTCAGATTAATGGTGTATTTTTGAGTACTGTCATTGGACCGTATCAGACAACCTTGAGCTCATTTAACATAGTCTTGAGTGCATTTATGTACAGAAGGGTATTTAAACAAGGAACAGCCGAATCAAGTGGTGGCGGTGGTGTTCAGCTTTTTGCTACACGCAGTAAATAGAAATGCACTTATTACATTTCTTAAAGAAATAGTTATAGTTTTTTGTGGTTCTTTTATTTTGATGTTTATAATTCTTGCATTAATAAATCAAAATTTCCGAGTTATAATGTGGAAAAATGGTTGAAGTTTAAAGCTAATTGGCTTCTAAATAACAATTTTTATTTATTATTAACGTTATAAGCGATAAGAAATAAACAACGTTTCTATAAAAAAATTAAGCTTTGAAATTTTAATTTTGTTTTCTACAATTGAAAAACTTCATGTAGCCTTTTTAAAATTTAATTCAGCTTTTACTTTTTGATCTCACTAAATAACAAATTTACCTTCAACAAGCAATGAAAAAAGTTTAACTTTTATTATATTTTTTGAACTCTATTTTTATAACGGCAATAGAGCTAATAATGCTAGAATCATTTGAGAGCTTTTTAATTACTTGACCATACATTAACGTAGAAAATAAAAGATTCAGTGATGAAATAGTTGTTCGATAAGGACCAATATATATCATCAAAGGTGATGAAGTTACCTAAAAATGTTTATAACTAATGTTTAAAAATCAATTTTTAAAAAAACTAACAATGTTAACAATATAATCAATTAAATTAGGGCCCAAATCGCAAAACACAGATGCAAAAATGATATAAATAATTGCTTGATTTCTTCTTTTGGCATCGGCATTTTGAATCAACTTTGTTCTTATTAAAATTAATAATACAACAGCTGATAATGTCTCGAATACTGATAAAATCATTTTAGTTTCAATAACATAAGTATTAACAAGGCTATAAAGAATACAAATAAAATATAAGCAAACACATTCGTCATTTGGGGGAAAATTTGTGAGCTTGTTAATCCAGATATATAAAAACATGTATGAAATGAATAAAAGCAAGCAAATCGCACATATATAGCGTTTCATTGTATTGTCGTATTTTCCTGGAAAACAAAGTGCAATGCAGCGTTCGATGCAAAGACACATTTCAAAGACCGGATTTGTGATTAACAGTGTCCATGGAATCAGTCCAAGGAAATAAAGTGTTCGTGCATTATAAAGAATTTCATTTGGTCTCCATAAGATTATAGCGCAAATATGAAAAATAATCAACGATATGCTAACAAACAGGAGATAATAGATGAAGAATACAAATGATGGAGATAATTTATTATTTGCTCTTTTTATTCGTAGAAAGTTAACACATTTATAAAATATGTAAATTTGTGTAATGAAAACAAGCAAATATTGAAATAGCACCACAAAGGAGAAAGCTGACATTTGAAATTTATTAACAAATTAATATTTTTATATAGCAAACTTAAACAATGGGATATAATAAACTTAAAGTTTTTATAAAATGAGTGTAAAAGAGCACAAACAATTAAAGCCTATAAAATGTGAAAATGTACCAACTTTCTTATTATTAATCAATTAATATTTTCAGCTAAAATATTTAAAGTTTTGACTAACAGATTATATACTGGCGATTGCAAGAACCAATTAAACACCGTAATTTATAATTACAAACTTCTAATCTTTAATCAACACAAGTGTGAGATATTGACTTTAAATGTGTTAAAGAAACGATTATTAACCTTGATATATAGTAATGTATAATCTTGCAACATCATACAACAAAAGAGCATATTTTTGTTACAAAAAACATCAAATTGTTTTGCTAAAACACCAGGAGAATAAAACGCATTTAAATAAAACTAATGGATATTTTGATTCTCGCGTAATTGAATTTTGTAAAAAAATGTTCTTTAAAAGGAAGAAGGAAGCATGTTGGAATTGATGTTTGAGATGGTTAGACTTTTTAAAATTAGTTTTTTTGGTTTTTTTCGCAAAAATATTTACGCTTAAAAAGCGGCCCATGTTACCCTTGAGTATTAGTTAGACAAAAATGAGTGTCAGAGGATTATTTCCATATTTAATATTGATTGAATTTTTACTTGCATTTTTAATTCAAATATGGGTTCTATTTTTGTGTGCTCGATTATTAAAGCTGAAAAGCATTCTTCCAAAGTTATCAGCTACTTTGAAATTTTACTTTTATTACATGATTGCTGTAAGCGTGTTGCTGATAATATATAGCATTTATGCCATCAGTTTATGGAGACCCCATGAAATTCTGTATAATCCCTTTATACTTTATGCTGTTGGAATTGCACCATGGATTATGTTAATCTCTGAACCAATTTTTGAGATATGTCTTTGTCTTGAACGATGCTTTGCAGTGTGGTTTCCATTCTGTTACAATCAAAGAACAAAGCGCAATATTTGTATTTTATGTTTAATTTTGTTAATTCTTTATGTTTTGTTAAATATGTGGTTCAATGATTTAACAAGTTTTTCATCAGCTGATTTAAGTACTTGTCGATTTTTTACATGCATTGCATACCGTATTGGCAATGATTACGTAATCGAGTTTAAGATTATTCTTTCTGCAATAAGCATTTTATTGGCTGTTGTATTATTAATTTTGATAAAGCTCAAACAAACAAATAATGATATGCTTGGGAGAAAAAAGAATTCAACAATCATTTTTATCATATTTGCTACAGTAGTATTTGAATTTAGCCCCAATTTATTTGATTATGTCACTAAAACGGTATCTTTTAAAGAATTAAAAATATTTGTAAACTATAACAGATCGGCCCCTTTTATGTTATGTAGCAAACTACTACTAGTAATACTATCAATTTTGTCATATTTATTAATCGCTGTTAATATTCTTTCGAATTAGGTAATATTTCTTTGTATTTCAGCTAACATCAGAACCTTTACACATGTTTATTGGTCCTTATCGAACTACAGTATCATCTTTGAACATTTTGTTCTCTGCTTTAATGTATCACCGAGCACTAAAAAAACTCTCTAGTGAAACAAGCATCACATCTATCAAGGTTGTTAAAATAAATGAAACAAACAATAAATTGTGATAATATATTTTCAATGACGTGATATTCAATGAAATATAAACAATATTGAAAAATGTAATTACTTCAACACTGTTTTTTCGGCTCACGTATGCTCATTGCCTAATTTGTAAATAAAACTTTACTTTAAATACAGTAACCAATGCGTATCCAATCAAATGCGTTAAGCATTAGTCATACTGTGTTAACATGTGTTAGTTAATCGAATGTTTTAGTCATCTACTACTACTACAATTTTTTAATGTTTTTCTCTTCCTGTTTTAATTAAATTTTATTTTAAGATCAAACTTTACTCAAACTTAAATATAATTGGCGTATTTCTTCTATTATTTTTGTCTTTTTTGTTATCGCATTTCTCACTTTGTGAAGTGTGAATAATAGATTTCTCACGCATAAATAAATAATTCCTTATTGAATGACAGAAAATACAAAAAATTTAAATAATTTGTATTTATTTTAAGTGGTATATAAAAAGGCCAATTAAAAAATTGTGTATTGTTAACTTTCAACTTTTTCCTTTGTTTTCAACTTCAAGCTCAAAAAATGGAATGGATAGATTATTACAACTTGTTAGGTCTTGTCCATTTGATTTTACAACTGCTATTTGGATCGTACATACTGTACAAAGTGTGCCAAATCTTAAAGCTAAAACACATTACAACAAAAGCCACACCAACAATGATGCTGTATTTTTCTTTTTTGGCTACTTTAAGCTTAACTTTGATCATTTATGTCGTGTATGCTATGGTACTATGGAGACCTGATGAAATTCTTCATGACCAAACAACGTTATACATTGTTGGCTTCTTTCCGTGGATTCTAATTTGCACAAATCCAGTTGTAGAATTTTGTCTTTGCGTTGAACGGTGTCTAACAATTCTATATCCATATCAATTCCTTGATAAATCTAAGAAGCTTATGAGTCTTTTCACGCTGTTGCTGTTCATTTTCTGCTTAATTTTTAATGTTTGGTTGAATGATCTCTCAAACTTTCCCCAATTCAAACGACCATTATGCAGATTTTTCACTTGCTTTACAGTATTTATGCCAAAAAAATTTCTTACGCCGTTTAAAATCTTGATTTCGTCAATGGAAGGCATAGCGGCAATATTTTTGCTGTTCTTGATCAAGTATAAAACTATACCATCTGCTTATTCAAAAGGCAAATCACGAAATAAGGCAATATTAATGATTATTTTGACGACCCTTATCTTTGAATTTACTCCTAACTGGATCGATGAAGCTTTTGCATTAGTAAGTTTAAAGTAATCATTTATATTACTTTACTTTTAAAGAAATGTTTTACAGATTTTTGACGATACTCATTTGGTAACTTATCTTGGACCATATCGTACTACAATTAGCTGCATCAACATTGTTATCAGCATTGTAATGTATAGCAAAGTTTTTAACAAAGGCACTAAAGAAACAAACGTCGTTCACATTACCCCAACTATGACTTCATCACGAACAATGAGTATCAGTTTATTCAGGGAAAAAGTAAACGTTGTTAAAATTTTATCATAATAAATATTGATTGTACTTAATTAAATATGTATTATTTGATAATAAAAAAGATTATTTTACATTTGTTTTTTTAAGCGGTATAAAAAACAAATTGGCATACTTTTGAAACACCTTTTGCCTTTCAAAAATTCGCAAACAGTCAATTTCGTGAACATTTTGATTGATAAATTATTACATTTTTGGTTACTGCAAGACTTTAACAGCAAGCATGCATAATTATAACTTTATCCCTAAATTTCAATCGTAACTTTTATTTTCATTTTTGTTTGCCCCCCCCCCCCCCCCCCCCCGCAATCTTTTCTGGATTAAATAAAATTAAACATATCGTTATGAAAAAATGCATGTATCATTAATATTTTGCCGCAAATTAATTCATATGCTTTAATAATTTCGGTATTAGTCATTTTAGAAAAAATAGCTTTTTAGTGTTCATCACTGAATTGAAAAAATAAAAAAAAATAATTTTTCAATGTATGACACATTGAAATTGTTTTGCTATGTCAGAGCGTCGTACATGTTATCAAAAGAAAAATCAATTATACAAAAAAAATAAAAAGCAATTGAAAAAATCATTTAAAACCGTTACACCATTTTTCCACTTTGTTTTTTCAATATTCGCAAAATGGTTGGATTATTTTCTTGTTATTTTTTTATTAAGGCTTCAGAGGATAAAACTCCTTATGTTCAATCAGCTCCAGATTCATCTAATAATTTATCCCCACGTCTAAACGTTGATAAAATCCCGTCAAATCCGCCTCAAAGTTCTTTTCCACCAGATGTTCTTAGATGGATGAAAAAGAATGCATCACCACGTCAAACATTCGTGCTCATGAAAGTGAACAAATATTTCTGTCAAAGAACACTATCATTTTCGGGAATAAAAAGAGTTTACGCTTTTTGTGAAAGAATTGAATTAATAACAATTAATCGAAGAATCAGAGGTTCATATTTAAAAGATATTCCAAATAATTTATGGATTACAAATACTTTTGAATATTCCATTCCAAATTTTTCATCTTTTATTTCCAAAGTTGTATATTGTGATCTTAAAGATCTATCACTGTTTAATCAATATTTATCCTTAAAAGATTTTAAATTTTTGACTGTTTCGGGAAGCCTCAAAAAAATTCATTTGGCTGCTACTGTAATAACTAAGAGCAACAATTACTTCGTTAGCCTTGAAGATATTTTTGAATGCATAAAAAATGTTCGAAACATTTTTTTGTAAGTTGTTTTTAAACTAAAACCTGTTGCAGTAATTATTTTCGCATCGCCTTTTTTAGTAACGATGTTGTGCACTCATTTTATTCTACTAAAATAGCTACAGATTTAAAAAATTTGAAAGTATTTAAATTATGGAATTTTCCAGAATCTTTCAATTTTAATGCACTATCAAAGTTTATGCGAGTAAGTTTCTTTTACTTGAGAACATATAATAAATAACTAATTTTTCCAGCAAAATAAAAATGTTACATTCGACATTGTAGTTTTGGAAAGCTTTTCATTAATGAGAACAAAAGAGCTACAACATGAAGTTGACAAAGTTATCAAATCTTGGTCACCAAAATTTCCTGTACCACATATTAAATTTCCAGGTCAATCTGAAGTCTCGAACTTCAACTTGTTTAAACTTAGTCATGCTAATTCTCATGTCAAATAATGTGGCTTGTCTTTACTAGATTAAAATAGAATCCATTTTTGTTCTTCTTCGATTGACTAGTGTTTCCCCCGTGTCTAACTTAACCTTTAAGGCTGCTGTGGTACTGCAAAATTAAATAATACATATTTTTCGGTATTTCAAAATTTTTAATTCTTTCCTGTTTATTTAATTTTCTGTTGTATGTTATTCTTTTATTTTTTTTATCTTTGCCCACTCAATCTTCAGGAGTGAAATAAATTAAAATTAAAATTAAAATTGTGTTTTCATAAAATAATATCAATGATTTTTCATCTGTTTTTTTTCATGTTTAAGAAGAAAGATACAAATAAAAACCCATTATAAGTATTACAGCTTGAATCGACTTGAAACAACAGGTAGACTGTTAGCGAAAAGTATGTAGAGTTCCCACATCTAATGTGCACCGTGCATCTTTTTAACAACTATGCAGATTTAAACCAACGATAAATTTTTAACCTTAGTGTGAATTGATAGTCTCAGCTCAGCTATTTGCTATTCTTTAAAATTTGATTCAGTTTTTACCTAACTACAAAAAATGTAGAATGGTTTTATACATTTTTTGAATCAAAATATTTTTATTTATGCTACATATTTTCTGTTATGTCTTAATTTTAAAATTAATATTGTTTAAATTTTGCAAAAGATGGCAGCAGAAAATATCTTAGACGTTGTAAATGTTTCAAAAAAACTAAATGACCAACATTATTTTACTATTGGATGGTTACTAAATTCTTTAAGAACAAATGATGAAACATACAAACGTTTACATGGTAAAAAATCTGTAAAAGAGGTTAGTAATGTTTGTTACTGTGGAAGCCAAATGTGTTAAATTTTTACAAAATTATTTATAACAGATCATGACTTATTATTACTATTTGTTAAGCATATTTAACTCTTTTAGATCACATGTGACAATATATCTGAAGGCAAAGGATTCCTTTCACACGTTTATCAATGTAAGATATATTTTGATAATGACAAGGATAATTCTCCAGTTTATTCTACAGTAATAAAAATTCCATTTTTAAATGAATCAGATATCTCAGATGAAAACCAAGAAGGTATACCCTCTTTAACAGAAGTTCATAAATGGGAATGCGTATTTTATAATAATTTTGCAAAAATTCTTGATATTCCTCTTCCTACTGTTTACAAAACGGTTGAATGGATTATTGGAAAACAAGAAGGATGTATTCATATGGAAGATTTAAGTATTCGTGGAAAATCGTTATCACACTTTAATGATATTAATTTATCCCAAACAAAATGTTTCATCCGACATTTAGCGCACTGGCATAAAATTATTCTTTCTACTGAAAATTGGCGAGGAAAATATTTAAAGAATGCAACAATGATTGGGAATTTTATTAAAGGCGATAACGAAACTATTGATGAATTTTTAACTCAATGTAAAAGAAAAGGTGGGCATTTTTCACTGCTTTAGATTATTTAAAATTCTGTGTAATAAATTAAACTATTTTAGAGCTTTTTTTATTAGTTGAAAAATATCGAAACTTTTCTTTCAATGATGGCTTTATTCACTTTGTTAATGTTCAAGCTCATAAAGATTTGGAACTTCCAACTGTAATTGTGGATGGAGATATTTCTGCGTGCAATATTATGTGGGCAATAGATGGTGATGGAAATATTCAAAATGAAATTGCAGGAATTATTGATTGGCAAGTTATGCACGAAGGTTCACCGATGTCCGATCTTTCATGCTTTTTGTCTCGATGTCTTAATGGTTGTGTTAGAAGACAAGCTGAAGAGTTTGCAATTCAATATTATTATGATTGCTTGGTTATGGAGTTTGGTGACAAGAATTTAGTACCATACACTGTTGAAAAACTACAAACTGCTTATGATAATTTTTTTATTGTACACGGGCTACATTCATTAGGAATCTCCGGATGGATGTTCAAAGCTTTGCATGAACCTAATCAAGTGCTTAAAGATTCCTATTATGATTATGGCATCCTGAAATCACTTCATGCATGGGAAGATGTTGATCGTCTCTTGCAGGGGAAATATAAGCATATTTTTGAAAAATATCAAAAAATGTAGAACTGTCACATAAACTTTTTATTTATTAAATCAAGAAAAAAACAAGAGAAAAAAGAGAGCAGAAAGGAACGTGGAAGGCTTACTCCTAATAATATAACTTTCTATGACAGTAAACGTGGTATTCATAAAAGTGTGAAACTTTGAGAGAGAAACAGGAAGACAAAAAAAGGTTTTTGAACTCAGAAATAGTCCCATTTTGCTGTAATAGCTGCCAAATTTATTATCAACAGATGTTATTTTTTAGCAATTATGACGGCATGAATAACCATAAAAACGCCTCACATTTAATCACCTTTTAAAAAAAGGTTATAATATTCATTTTTTAAAAATTATCCTTTAACGGATGTGTATTTTAAAAAAACCTCAGCATAAAAGTTAGTATTTCCTATGTTCCTGTTGGTCATTTATTCTTATAAACGAAGGAGCTATATAATTAAAAAATAAATAATTGGTTCCGTCTTTTTTACATTGGCTAAATTAGTTTTATTCTTTGACGTTTGAAACCTAATGGGGCTTTGGGCTCATTTTGATTATTTAAGTGTGACAGTACTGAATTACTGAAGTTATGATTTTGTGATTAATCATTTTTTGTGAATTAGGGAGATCGGTAAAACTGTTTTTAATAAAAGTTATTTCTGAAAGCTGAAAAAGATGGTTGACATTGTTTATTTTTCTTATGTATTAAGCTTTATATCGTCATTATTACTGTTTGTTTTATTAATTATTGCTCTGACAAAAAGATGGAAAACGTTAAATGTGCTCCCAAAAGTTTAAGGTAAGTTAAAAAATATTTTATGTTTTCCATTCTACACTTTTGCGGATAACGAATTTAATTACTCAAAAGTTTTACAACACAAAGGGGCTATCAAAATTAGAATAAATTTTAATTTATGTTTTTGCAAATCAAATACGTTAACACCTTGTATTTTGAAACAAAACTAAAGTAAAAAAAATGCTACATTGTTTAATTTATGACTTTTATATTTAGACTCTTTATGATAACAAATTATTTTCCCTTTGTATTCATAACAGCTTTTGCATCTGGCAGCAATGCAGTGCTTTATTTCATTTATGAAAAAGAACGCCAATCCATTTCTCATTATTTCAGTTTAACTTTAGTTTTCACGTCAAATGTAATCAGGAATTTTTTCTGTTTATTCGTTTTGGAAAGAATTGTATCAACAATATATCTCGAAAAGTATACCCTATCACGGAATGCTTTTCTTAACTGGATTTTGACGACCTTGTCTTTATTATTAAGTGTTTTATATATGGTGTATTACATTTATGGTATGTTTCTTTATGCTTTACATTGTAAGAAGTAATCCTAGTTCTGGTAATTATAGGAGTATTCATTTTTCCCGGAAAACTTTCACTTGATTTTTTAACGCATATAGTATTAGTTATGCATTTCCTAGTAGCTTGTGGGTGTACAAAGCTATATTTTTTAAATAAAGAAATGTACAAAGTTACAGCATATCGTATTAGCTTAAAAAGACGATGCCAGGTAAATAAATGCAATTGAATTTAATTATTGTCGTGCTTTAGATTGCTGAAAATATTAAAGTATTAACATTTTTGTACCATTCAACATTGATTTATACTATTGTTGCACCATTGGGTTCTGTTTTATACTTAATTTTAGCACTATGCAATGTATCTCCAAGACCATCATCAATGTTTTATTTTGTAAGCAATCTTTGTAAATCGGCAAGTTTATTATAATTATTTTAGTCACAAAATTTGGCACTTGTGATGATCTGTATTAAGTGGCTTTTATCAAGTAAAAGTAATTTTAATTTTACAAACACAAATGCCAATTTTAAAATAGTGAAAAATGCATTTGGTCAAAATTTGCCTGCTGCTATATCAACTGATAAATATTTTCAAAATTTACAAAATCAATGGAAATAAGTTTTTTTACTTCTGTTCCATTTATCTTTTTATATTTATGAAACATAAATGTCAACATGAACGTAGGCTTACAATTTATTCTCAAAAGTTTATTTAATAAAAACAGAACTATTAATAAAAAGAAAATACACTTGCTCCATGGTTTTAATATTTTTCGTAAGCGCGAAGTTGTCTTTCGTTTTCGAAAACAGTAAAATATGAGGGTGGATTTGCCGGTACATTTTGGAAACCGTTTTTTCGTTTTGGGATATTGTTGCTTTCAGAATCGTAACCACTTCTAACACCGTAAGAGGGGTTATAATTAAAAGTATTTCGACAAAAATATGAACGGACTTTTTAGAAAACACAGATTGCACAAATGTTGTACAATATAATCAAAAGAACAATAAATGCAAGGACGAAGAAGGCTATTCGAGCATCTGAAAATTAAATACATTTATTTAGGAAAAATAATATTTAACAAAACAAAATGTTTTGAAAAATTATTCTTACAAATTTTAGCTTCATTTTCAGATGCTGTTTGCATTTTTTCTTTATCTACCATATCCTGTGGTAAAGTTATTCGCAGAACTAAATAATTAATAGAAATCACGACATGAATGACGACATTGATGCCCTAAAATTTACAAAACAGAAGCCATATATTTATCCCACTGAAACTAACGATCATAATTTGTGCAAACAGCAGTATTCTTGAATGATTTTTTTGATACTAAGAAAAGCCAAAGTATATGCGAAGAGAAATAAAATACAAAACGGAGCATAAAAATAATTAAGAAATACACAAATTATAGAAAGAAGTGAACCGCAAACTCCAATGATTGCAACATTTTTTTTTCTGCTTTCTAAAACAAATACTGTAATTTTTAAAAGATTGGGGTTTACTAATTCTGTTACTTCACTACTACCACCATTCTCGTTTCTCATTATGTATATCGTAATAAATATTTTTTACAATTTTCTAAAAAAACTCTTCCAAAAAAAAAATTAGAGATACAATTGTAAACAATTCTTAAATGTTAAATTCAATTTTTAAAGGGTTGATTTGCACTTGTTTTCTCAAACATGGCATAAGTGTGTAAAGTTGTTTCCTTAAATATCTTCGATATGGAGCAATGAAATATAATGTTCCAGCAAAATCTATGACACTATAAGACGTGATAATGGAAAAACAAATAGTTGTACTGTTGGGTATTTGTAAAACTAGAAGTATATTGGCACACAGAATTGGTAAAATAAGCAGCAAACAAGCGGACAAAATTTGAATAATTGAACTAGTTATTAGATATTTTTGCATTTTACGGTTATTACGGTACCATTAGTTTGAACAAGATAAATAAAAGTTATTGCAACAAAAAGCGCAAAAACAAGTAACAAAATTATTACGAAAGATGTTAAAATTGCAAAAATTTGGATATTGCTGAATGGAACAAAAATAAGTGAAGGTTCATTTAAATTTTTAAAAAACTCATCATATTCTGATGGAGATTCATGGATATTGTAAATACCATTGAATAAAACATGTTTTCCAACAATAAAAGATATAATATGTGCACCAATAGTTATTACGCATGCTGCAAAGATGACAACTTTGAAATTCAAATATTTCAATAACACAGATGGAAATAATAATAAATATCTGGTTGCAATCGTAGCGGTTAGGCCAATTGCGAAATTGAAAATACATCCACCCATAATAAACAGGCAAATTACGGACTTAGTAAAAGTTCCATTTTCTCTTATAAATGATAGCGGAAAGCCAGCCGTAGCAGGAGTTAAAAGTATTGGCTTGAATAAACAAACAATTGTTTCTAACATTAAACACCAAAATGAATGATTAATTATGAACCACTTAAATCCTTTTAAAGATTTGGATTGCGTAAATACTACATATATTAAAAATGGAGTTATGATCCATGTTAAAATTAACACAAGATATGAAAAATAATAATAAAAGTTTAATATCAATGGTGATGGTAAAGCCACTTTGGATAAGTTCATAGTAAAATAAATATTAAAACTATAATGACAAAGTGTAAGCGAAAATTTATTGAATAATTTCATTATTATTTGTGCAAAACAGGTGCAACTAGGTTTAAGATGTGCTTTAATAATTTAATTATTATTAAAAATTAAACTATTTAAATTTAATATCCTTCAGAAAATAAATTTTTACACATAATGGAACTTTTACAATCTTAAAAGAGAATGCTTTAATGGTGTTCGACTATTTTATTTTCAATATAGTCGTTTTCAAGTATATTATTTATTCACAACTTTTTGTGATATCAAAAATGTTCTTTAATCTTGTAAATTAGTTTTGCAAGTATTCTTTGATGAAAAATGTTACTCATCAGAATTTTGAAAATAGCCGGAAAAGAACACTAAAAACCTATTCTTAATTTACACAGCTTTAATTTCATTCTTTTATTGAACAATATTATTAACAAAAAATATGTTTTTAAAGCTCTTTTTGTTGACCATTCATTTAGTATAAAAGCTTATTTTAGTTCCTTGATTGTAACAGCTATATCTGATTTACAACAAAATGTTTCCAATGATGTATTCCCGTTTAATTCTTTCAACTCTCTGCATCTCTGCTTTAGTTGTTTTTGCACAAAACTATCCAACCAATTCAGCTCTTTATGGAAATCTAGCTACTAATCCCAATGTTCAAAATCAACTTCACTATACAACTTTTCAATTTCCAATGACATGGTCACAAATCCCTCAAGGATATAACAGCTACTACATCCCGTATGGAAATTCTGGAATTCCACAATATTATCTTCAAACTCAATTGCTTCAACAACAACAACCTTTATATGGATAAAAAAAAGTCTTACTAGCTGTTAAGATTTTGTAAATATAATTGTAATATTTGTTTTGACCTTTCTAATAGATTTTTCATAAATCATCTTTTGCATGCTTTACTTTAGAACCGTCTTTTAATTTATTAAGTTCTTATGAATACCATTGATCATGATCATATATAGAATGCTCAATAAATTGAGTTAAATTAAATAAAACATTACTTTCGAAAATATTATTAAAGAATTTATTAAAAAGATGCTAAACAAACGATAAGTTCTGTTGTTTTGATCACTAAAGCGTTGCTCAATATATTCACTGCATCTATGCTCGTCCGAAGAGATTAACATATTCTATATAAACAAAACACAACTAACTCTACGAACTTTGATTGAAACAAAAGTTTTATTGATTTTTTTTAGTTTATTTATTTTTTGTTCAACATATCTTTTTTGGTGAATTATTTGTTGAGATTTGTATCATGACAATTACATACAACCTCGATGTTCCTCATTTTGGCTTAAAAGGATTTTTATCAATATTATTCAGATGGCATGGAAGCGTATGGAAAGCTGTTGCGCTTCCATTATTTTATTGGTTAATTGCATATTACACTGTTACTTGTTGCTATTACTACCTTTTTCGGCCGTATGATAAATAGTAAGCTTTTAAAAAGTAAGCTTTTTGTTGTGTTTCGAGCATTGCTGATTCTCTCATTTAAAAAAATCTATATTATTGAAACTGTCTTTTAGTATATTTGACAAAGTTATGGATGCATTGAGAGGCAATTTAGATACGTTTATTCCAATGACATTTATTTTGGGCTTTTTTGTTTCCTCCGTTTTGGGACGATGGCAAGATTGGTTGAAAAATATGGGATGGATTGAAAGGTATTTTTAGCTCGTAGCATTAGTCGAAAATCTACAGTATTAATAAGTATTTCAGTGCAGCAGGTGCAGTCGCAGCATATATTCAAGGCACCGATGAGAAAACTCGTGTAATGCGGCGAAATATTATTCGATATTTAGTTTTAAGTCAAACACTGATATTCAGGAATATAAGTGTTCAAGTTCGGCGACGATTTCCAACATTGGAAACAATTGAAGCAGCTGATTTAATGTCTTCAGAAGAACGACAAATTTTAGAGAATACCACTGATGATATTTATACACAATATTGGATTCCAATTATTTGGGCAGAAAAAATTGTTAGTGACGCTCGAGAAAATAAAAAAATTCGAAGTGAACCTTTTGCAGTACATATCGAAAGAAAAATTGATGGTTTTCGAACGCAGTTAAGAAATTTATTAATATATGATTGGGCTCCAATCCCGCTTGTTTATTCACAATTGGTAACATTATGTGTACGACTTTATTTTTTTATGTGTTTATTTACACGGCAAATTATTAAATCTGATGATATTGGGATAAAGGTAAGTTATTCCATGATATTTAACGCATGAATAAGTGTTGATTTAACTTGATGCTTTGAATTTTACTTTAAAATTTCTGCTTTTAGGAATCACCACTTTTTTGGATCCCTTTTGCAACAATAATTGAGTTTATCATTTATATGTAAGATTTTTTTTCTAATATATTGAGATTACGTTGCTACACCAAAGTTTTGCCCAAACATAATTAAATTTTAACAATGAATGTTATGTTGACTTATATATTGAATATTTTCTAGGGGATGGCTAAAAGTTGCTGAAGACATGCTTCATCCGTTAGGTGATGAATTTGGTAATTTTGAATGTAATTATATTATTGATAAGAATCTTATAACGGGGTTGACTTTGGTTGATAAGCCCGAATTATCGTATCCTTAATTAAAAAAAGATGCATTTTGGGATAAAAAGAAAATTATACCATTGCATACATTTGAAACAGCACAAGAAAGTATTTCAACAATGAATGGGACAGCTTCAAATGTTAAGTATGTTTTAGTTTGATCTGTTCTTTTATTATCTTCAACAAATCTCAAATTTAGTTTTGTTAAAAATAGTGACAACATCCTAATGGTTCCACACAAATCAAAGCTTGTAAACATGAGTAAAGATGAGCAGGTTTTTTTGCATAGTTTTGTTGTACATGTTTAAACAGCATTAAACCATTTTAGGAAAAATCAATTCAAAAAGTGGATGTTAAGGAATACAACAAAAGCTATAGAAAAAAAGATGCAAAGTATGCAAGTATCGACGGAAGAAGAATTCTCGAAAACCTTAAAACTGAATTCCGTGATCATGAACTAAAGCAAATACTGATAAAAAGGCAAATGTTTGATGAAAAGTAGAATATAAAACATTATTTAAATTTTATTCGTTTCAAAAATATCGTTGCGGACTTAGATTTAAAATTTTTCGTGTTCTAATTTATTTTTACAATGCGTTTTATTTGTACACAGCAAAATTTAATGAAGATAAATCTTTACTTTTTACAGTCCATTAATTCAGAGGTGAATTCTGGAACAAAAAAATGACTTGAACTGTAAGAAAGAGATGTTCATGTCTAATGACCGCTACAAAGAAAAAATCCAGTTTCTCATTCCCAGTGTTCAGTGATCGTCTTCCGTTACAAAAAATCATTGTGTTCGCATAAAAACCTGAAGTACAAAAAATGGGGGAAGAAAATCAGTTTTGATCTTTTGAAATAAAGAAGCGAGCGAAAAAAAGATAGTTTAAAAAGACAAAGAAAGAGATATATGTAGGTCGGAGATGCATCAAAACGTTGATTTGAATCGTGGTATAAAACTTCTGTATTTTCTTCTTTTAGTTTCTTAGGTTAATTTTTTTAAAATTAAATATGAATGCTTTTCAGCTTAAGACTATGTTGATTATTAATATGCTGCAAATGTAGTATCAAACATTGTAAATTAAAAAATAATGCGGTATTTATATTTAAAAAGTTTCGCAACTTTAATTCCATTGTTTTGTGGTTTAGTTAGCTCAGAATTTACATGCCATTTCCGAGATTTTTTAATTCAGAGATATGGGAAATTATGGCAAGAACGGCTTGAAAGATTAGAGATGGGAGCCGGACAATTAGGAAGCTTTGGCGGAAAAAGTTGTGCCACGGAAGTTTTAAAAAATCGAGTATGTTTATTTTAGCGTAATTGAAACAAAAATTTTTGTTTGTTATAGCCAGTAATATTTGTTCATGGTATAATGTTTCGTGCAGGAAATTGGATTCTTAATTATTATCATTTTTTATTTAATGGATATAATTCCGCCGAGCTGTATGCTACAACATGGGGTTTGTGTTTTGAATGTTGTTCTTTAAATATCGAAAATCAGAAAAAAGCAAAATAAAAAACTTCTTTTAACGCCTTTTATATTAAACTTTGTTTAGGTGACGGAGGAGCAACACCGCTTTGTGAAAAGACTTTCACATGTGAAGATGTAAAACAGGTAATAGCTAGTTTTTTGGAAGCAAAAAGCAATATACTATTTTTAATAAAGGTTCGACACTTAATAATTGCAGTAACCGAATATACCGGATCTCAAGTAGACGTTATTGGATTTTCTGGTGGTGTGGCAATATCTCGGAAAGCTATTCTTGGTGGGTGTTGCGTGGATACTGGTGAAGCGCTGGGGGAACCTCTTACAGAATCTATTAATACATATATTGCCGTTGCTGGCGTTGCATATGGCATGGAAACATGCTTACAACAAACTGCTGGAAATCTTATCAATGGTGTTAATTGTAATTCAGCATATTTGGTAAGTTCAAACATTGTATGTAATGTATATTATAGATGAATCACACCATTTTAGCGGGATGTAAATTTTCCACCATATCGTTATGAAGGAACACATTCGTATAATATTTATTCGGAAACAGATGAAATTATTGGAAAGCGGTGTTGCGGTCATTTATGTCCAGCACTAAAAAATGCAATCGCGTTTAAATGTGAGATTGGTATGCTACATGTTAGTGTCATAGTTTTAACTGAAGATGTACAGCTAAAGATGGTACAACATCGTTTTTAACTATTTCCAGAGTGCTTCAATTTTTGTTGTTTTTTGTTTATTTACTTTTTTGTTGTTGAATTATAGAAATTCTATTCATGTAACTCGATTTTTCATTTAGCGCGATTCTGTGAATTTCATTTTCCTTATGAAATTTGCGCAGTCAGATAATTGTTTTTGAAGTTTGATAAAATGTGTTTTTTATCAAAATAAATTATTTGGCTTGCTCTAAATACACATATTATAACGATGAGATCTATAATGCATAATTAAACTATCAGAAAAGTAAAGTTACAAATCGGCAAAGCTTTTTGTACTGCGTAACGTTCTTTTCCATCCTCATATTCAATAAATGCTTTGTTGGTACAACTAATATTCAGAGCGTTCTTTTTGCAGTTTAATTCTTCTTCAATGATCCTAAACTATCAGCATTATTTTATGCATAATAATTAATATAAATTATAATTGACGACAAAAAACTTACTCGCAATCTTCAGTACTATTAACCGTATTGAAATTAATATATGGGCATCCTTGAACAAATGCTGCGTCGTTTGCACACATAATATCATCCCTTGTTTCTGAAATTAAAGCTTGACTGAAACCAAAATTATTTGATACAATATACAAACGTTTAAAGTTATGCTTGCACTTGTAATCCAACAAATATTCTCTGTACAAAAATATCGCATTTCCACGTGGTCCAATTGCTTTTATGAGATTATCAGCAGTCAGGAGAGTTTTGTTGACATTTTTAAGACATTGTGCCTTCTTTTTTAGCTCTCTAAAAGCTTTTGTCCTCCGTTTAAATTCGGCTTTAAAAAACCCACCTGCAAATGCTGCTATTTTGAAAATTTTTATTATTACTTTTTTGTACCGTAATATTACTGGCAGGGCTTTTCAAAAATTTATGATAGCATTTTTTGAGGACCTTAATACATAAATATTACCTTACTTGTATTTGTAGAAAACAAACTTGTTCGTTTGAAAGAAATTTATTCTGATTATCTGCAAATAAACGTGGGGCAAAAATAAGGAATATAATAGCACTGCTTACAAGAATAACAGAAGCGACAATCAAATATTTCATGTTTTCTTGCAAACCTTAAACAACAAAACTCTGGAATAATAAAAAAAGAAAAGCTTCTTTGTATAATAATTAATTTATTCAAACGTTCAAAACATTTTGAAAATGATTTGGGAACCGTTCACTCAAAATAGGTTTTCAGAAAAGTCACAAAAAATTAAATATAAATAAAAAATGTTATTATGCTAAAATGAAAACGAACATTAATTAAGTTTAAATTCAAAAAAGATTGATGTTTTTGGTTAGTCATTTGCTGCAGCAAAAAAACATTTTCTTTTTCTTTAAATGAGCATTTTAATTAAATATACTGGGACACAGAAAATAACAAAATAGTCTTTTTTACATTTAAATGATGAGAGCATCTGAATGCCTAAGACACTTCTATCTTTCTTTAATACTTTATAGAATATTATATGAAAGAAAGCGGCTCAAAATTTATTTATTTATGCGATGAGAAAATAAATTTACTGCTTTTATTTTAAAAGATTTTATTCCTCCAAAAGTTTGAACATTGTATCAAAATGTTTTCGAATATATGGTGTTAGCATAAATGATCCAAATCTTGTTAAATGATTATCATCAAACATTAAAGGTACTTTTCGGCTTTCATCCAACAAAGAACAGTATCCGTTTTTACAAAATGGCTCAAGCATGCTTATAAATATACAATTTTTACATTTAATTTGTTTCCATCGATTTGTTGATACAATATGGAGATCTTCAATATCCTAAAAAAATCTTATGTTTTATCTTAAACTTTTTATTAACATCTTAACCTACTTTTTGTTTTACTCTGTAGTCATTAGACCAGCCTTTCCGCCAAACATTTTCAGCCCATTTCATTGAAGTGAAACCAAAACCGTAAAAATGCATTTCGCTGATGAATAAGGCTTTTGTATTATTAGACAAGAAATCAATCATTTTTTCCATTGCTTCGAGTTGGAAATCAACAACTCCAGTTGGAGGTTCATCAAAATCATCCATGTATTTAAAAATAAGAAATATCACATCGGGCTTATGATTGATAACAGTGTGCTTTAATTCTGATATTTGTTTGGAGGTTTTAAAGCCCTCAAATGGCAGACTTCCACCAATAATAAACTGCTTAATACTAGAATACATTCCTCTAGTGGCGACTTCTAATGCCGGAAAGAAGCATTCTGCATGACTATTACCTAAAAGTAATATTGACAACTTTCCAGCTCCATATAAATTTGGTTCATTGTTTTTGCAAACGGCTTCCCATGCATACATTCCTAATTCCGCAGATGTATCAGGGTATATGTCCTTTGTGATTTTTGTCCATTCAGTGGAATTAATGATATGCTCAGATTGGTTATGGAAGAGATGTTTCGTAACATTTGATATTGGCTGTAATAAAAAACTGTAAATAATTACGGCAATAAGCTTACATACTCTAGAGAACTCATTTGTTGAAGCAGTGAAGCCAATAGCCAAATATGCAACAGCAACTAAGAGAAGAAATAGTTCTGGTTGAAATCGCGCTTTTACAATTGGCTTTTCAAAGAATTTATGAATGATAATAGCAGCGACGAAACAACTAACAAAAATTAACTGCCGATCTACAAAAATTAATATAGCGGGATACAGCACTTTAGATTTATTCCGTCACTTTATTAAGCCCAACATTTTGACAAAAGCTTTACTATCTTTTGTTTTTGCACAATATAATTTTTTAAAGTTTTTGGAAATATCAAACTTACTTTGATTATTATCTTCAAAGATTAATTTACATAGATGAACAATCCCCCAGTGACAAATGTATAAGGAATATGAGGCATCTCCAATAAAAACAAACATCTTTTGTGTTAAGATAGAATATTCAGATTCTTGTATGTTTCTTCCAATTGAAGTAATTATTACCGATGTAATAATTACGACAATTGGTAAAGAAAAAACATCGTTGATTTTTATCGGGAATAATACAATGGCCGTCAAAATACACGTTAGTAAATTGATTGTAATGACACTTTGAATAATTCTTTTAGCTTTTATCATTACTTTTCGGTCATTAAAATGTAGACTAATATATTCTTGTGCATGAAAAGCAATAAAACCTCCAACAAATTCATAAATTCTCGCGGGAAGCATTGTGAAGGTAAAAAAGGATCCAATCTGTCCATAGTTAATGAGAACATAACAATTTAAAGCAATACACAGTGCTATTAGAATTGGCCAAAAAATAAAAAGGTTGATAAATAATGGCAACTTTTTACTAATAACAAATATGAAAGGTACAATTGCGTAAAACTGCATTTCAACACAAAGTGACCAATAATGTTTGAACCAG
This sequence comes from Panagrolaimus sp. LJ2400, assembly GCA_024447215.1. Classification (NCBI taxonomy): domain Eukaryota; kingdom Metazoa; phylum Nematoda; class Chromadorea; order Rhabditida; family Panagrolaimidae; genus Panagrolaimus; species Panagrolaimus sp. LJ2400. Next base: position 2,137,183 of record JAMRYA010000009.1, on the reverse strand, counting down.
TTATACGATAATCCTGGGGTAAAATAATAATTCTTTGTAAAAAACATCGAAAAATTTGTCGAAAACAATAAAGCTGTTTTTACTTGGCCCAAAATATTTGAGTAATAATAGCTGTAAGACAATACAGGAATAAATATTAAAGTTGCCAAAATGTTTAGCAAATATAATGGAAGGATACGATATATTCGTCGATAATAGAAAGTTAAAGTTGTGCAAAAAAATGATGTTTTTAATGAATCGTTGGATAACAGAATTACAGCCATAATATAGCCAGAAATAACAAAAAAACTGAAAGTATTTTATTTTTGTAATATCAAGTTTTATAATCCTGAGAATGCCAATATTACTGTTTGATGTTAGAAACTTACACATCAACACCCAAAAAGCCATTGCAAAAACAATCTGGCCATATATGAAAAAGCAAAACCGAAATAATGGCGATACATCTTAACCCTTGAAGTTGAACAATTTTTTCTCCCATTTTTCGAAACCTGCTCTTTTATTTCTTTGAAATCGAAAAGTGTTTGATCCTTAAAAAGAGATTTTTCGTTATAAAAATCTCGTATGCATCCAACAAAAATTTGTATGTACTTTAGATCTTTTTTTTATTGCAACGCAAAAAAAAGAAAATCAAAAAAGTCTAGAAATTAAAAACCGGAAAAATTAGGTTTGGTTTTTTTTCTTGGGAAACGTTTTTTTTGTTCAACTGACCACTTATACACTTTAAAACATAAGTAAAAGTGAAAACGATATCAACAAGGATTAAAAAAGTAATCCATATGATATTCACAACCTGTTGTTTTTATTGCTTTTAATATTTCAGTTATAATATAAAATAAACGGTAGTAATGGATAAACTCTTTATTAACAACAATAATTAACATAAAAACAATATTTAGGAAACATAGACGTATAAGGAATAACATTTTTGCGACTTTTACAGCAAAATGGACAAATCTTTGGCAGAAATAGGAAAATATATTTAAAGATATTTTTGATAATTTTTAACGAAAACTGATATGAGAAAATAAATGGAAATGAAAAAGTCACAAAAGTGCCATTTGACAAGCAAGTTTTGGCAATTAAGTATATAAATGATATGTAAGGCACCGAAATACACCGTATTAAAAAAAGGGAAGTTGAACTTAATTTTTCATCAAAGTTAACCTCTGTCATTACATTATTGAACATTTTCTTTGACTATAAATTTTTTGATCATCTTCTTTTTTCTTCTTTTTATCCAGCTTTCTTTTTTCTTTTAGCTTTGATGTTGACATTGAAGCTCTTAGAGGCTCTAATTCTTGAGCAGCTGGATATTTTGAGGTAATATTTGGACGATAAAATCTCTCTTTTCTGGGTTGAGGAGTTTGGGGAGTTTGAGATCGTGGTGGAGATCTTCTAGGAGTTTCATTTAATTGTGTTGTTGATGCAAATGAGAAGCCAGTATCTCTGCTAGCTGGCGTCTCGGGATAAGGAGTTGTCCGTTGAGGAGTTTCTTCTATTCCACTTTCAGATTGAGTTCCAGTCCATCCAATATCTTTTGTTGGTTCATCTTTCCAACCAATATCTTTTTCTTGCTAAAAATTATTTAAAATTATTATCAAAATTTAAAAAAATTTTGCTTACCTGTTGTTTTTCATTTTCTGGTGTAAGTGGAGGAGCAGTTGGTTTCATATGTAGCATATTAACTCGAAAGCTGTCATTGATAGCTTCTTGTTGTTTAAGCAACCAGTTATTGAATAAAGCTTTGGCGAATGCACTTGCAACGACACGATCTGTATGAGCTTCAATGTAATAAAATAATAACAAATTTCCCATTTTAAATTGTGCGGCAAAGCGTTCAACGAATTCCAATTCTTCAGGACGAAAATCATCATCGTTCAACCATTTCTTCATTACCCACTGTTGACGCTTTCTTCGACTGCTCATTTTCATTGCCCATGTTAACCAAAAGAATAAATTGAACAAATTCATTATTGTAAGAAATACGAGCATTATCCTATAAAAATATATTAATATTATTAAAGTTAATAGCAATTAAAAACTTACCATGTGAAAAGTGCAGTTCTTTCATGCCAATTTGCATCCAAATAGCATCGATATGTAAGGACATGATCATTTCCAAGTGTTACGAAGTGATAATCACAATATGTTATTCTTGGTATTAGTGGCATAAGTGGAGAATCTCTGCTTGAACCAAAAGCTGGAGTCAAAGTTGATCCTTGCCTAAAACAGAAGTTTGTAATGGAAGTAACTTTTTTAAAAAATGGTAGAATTTTAAATACTGGTTTTAACAAACAAAGAAAGAAACTATTTTCTTGTTTGGCTAAAATGTTGGTTTAGCTGTCACAAAATGTTTGAATAAAAGCTTAGAGAAAAAACTCTAGCTTAAGCATTTTATAGTAGTGTATACTGTAAAAAAGGAATTTCACCTACTTTTTCATTTTTTTTTCATGAGATTTAAAACTTCATGCAACAAAAATTTAAAAAACCTACCATTCTTTCTTTTCCCACCATGCACGAGCCACGTCAAGTCCCCATGTACGATAATTACCACCAACCAAAATGGGTAAAATGAACAATAACAAAACTGCTGGGGCCAGTACCAATGTTATTTCAAACCATATAAATGCTGCAAATGCATTTGAAGAAGTTGCACAACGGAAATTATCAGCAATAACAGGCACTTTATCATATAATTTATCTTCATCAACTTCTGTAATGCCATCATATTCAGTGACGACATTTGTTGAAGCATTTACGACATTATTAAAGTTAATACCTAAAAATGTTTATGGGTCAACACTGTGATGTCTTTTTAGGGGAAAAGGGGGTTAAAAGCCGATAAATAATTGTTATATCTTACCTTGATTTTCCATTAACAATGACCATAAGTATCTTGTCAAGACGTACATGACAAAAACAATTGGAGCCCAAAACCATAAAATCCATTCTGGATTTTTAACTTGTCGTTGTTCCCTCCATGATTGATCATATTGAAATGGCTCATTAATTCCAACAAAATATCGCTTTGCGGTTTGACAATGCCTTTGTGCATCCTCGTCTAATGTTGTGCCACTAAGATCATAAATGGATGCCCCTCTGCATGTCGATTCTGCCAAGGCTAATTTTGATCTAAAAAATGGAACTTGTTTTTTTTCATTCATACATTTCCAAGGTTAAAAAAATTTTCTCTTTTTTCAATGCAAATAAAAAACGCAAATGCGCGAAAAAACTTGTCGAATCCAATTTATTGCTCTCTCTCTCCCTCAAAGGCCTCTGTTCACGGAGTAAAAAATAAGGGAGTTTCGAAATCTTATTTTTTTCCGGTCGGATAAGCTTTTCAATCAACTTAAGTTAAAAAAGCGTCTGTCAAATTTTTTTACACTCTTTTGCATTGTTTTTCCCTCTCTCGATTTTTTTGGACTTGATTACTCGATAATGTAGAAAAAATTGCTAAAAAAACAGAAAAGTGAGTTATATTTTTAATGGAACTAAATTTTTGTTCTGTTTTCACCCGACTGGCTTCTTTTTTTGCCAAGTAACAGGAGGCAAAATGTCAAATACTAAAAGCAATAAGACCAAAAACAACGCTTTTGTTTTACTCTTTTTTCCTATGTTTCCCTTTTACGACCTTAAAATGACATTTTTTGTTTTTGATTCTTTTTTGATGTTACCTAAAATAGTAAGTGTAACGGTTTCCTCGTGAATTTCTCTTAAATGTCAAGTTAACGAGGAAACACTATGTTTTTAGGGAGCAAAACTTCTGTCTTTGAATGATGAAAATTCAATTTCATAGGAGTTCACAAAAAGCAATGTTTGTATACTTTCATACTGTAGCGCAATATTTTTTTAATTGTTTGATAAGAAATAAACTTACAATTTTGTTGTCCATAAAACGGCAAATGCTAATACTGTAAAGCCAGGAACAATCCATAGATTTCCTTTATCCATTTTATCACCGATGCCATCTTTTAATAACGGCGTCAAAACTTTTTTAAATCTTCCATTTATATTCTTTGATAATTTGTTGAGATGGTCTATGCCTATCATAGGCAAAACCATTTTGGATGTGTTTCTGAAAAATTAATTTAATTTAGCATGGGTTCAAAATGGTTGCATCATATTTTGTCAACAATTATTCCGCTTGAGATATATGGATGTTTTTGGTAGAAGTAGAAAGGGCACTGTAATGGCTAATTTTTGATGTAAAAAGGACAAGGAAAATGAGGGGTAATATTTTGTAGGACATAAAACATGGACATTTAATTGTAACACAACATTCACACTTAACAAAACTATCGTTGACAAAAATGTGACACCACCATAGAAAATGTTTAAAAAGAAAACAAAAAAATACAATTTTGAGGTAGTGGAATTACGGTTATGTGCTCTATTGGGGAATAACCAATCAAATATAGGCATAAAATATTAACACTGTACTTTTTTAATGGAATACATTCACTGCAAAAAAAAATGTTATGAATTTAACAAATGTTTCAAAAAATCGTTTCTTAAAACATAAAACAAATCTTTGGAAAATATTGCGCTCTAAATCAAAGGAAAATAAAAAATGTTTTTAAAAATAAATCGTAAAAAAGTTTTTGATCATAAAAGGAAGATAAAAATAGGAGACGGCGAGCTCTTAAGCTAACAAGCATGAATCAGACAAAAACAATCAACAGCCAAAAAGAAATGCGAAAGAAGTCCCAACATAATATTTTTCCCCAAGAGTTTACACAGATCCATCCCGAAATAAACGTGTCAAAATTATTCGTAAGCGGCAAAGATAGCAACTTTTGAAGGACTTTTTACGGCCCCACAAAAAAGAGGAAAGGTATGTATGCGGTAAAGCAGCGGTTAAAATCAAAAGAGGTGAGTACTACTTAAGTACGTTTTTTCAAGTATCCGCTCAAAAACAAAGGAAGAAACAGTGAAATTTTTGTTAAAACAAAATGTGAAATATTTTTTCTATAAAATTTTGAAGAATGGTTGTCTACTTAAGATTTTATAAAAAGCATTTTGTTTTAAAACATTTTTGAACTATTTTACAGTATCTAAAAAATCATATAAAATGCTTCTTCCCTCAAAAATTTTTTCTAAAGATAGCTTTTCCACAAATATATCAGTTACATTTGACTCATTAAAATAAATCTTATTTTGTCGGATCTTGACCTCATTTTGCCACAAAAAGCGCTTTAATTTTGCCATTATCCGCTAATTTTTTAAGACAGTGACAATATTTACAATTTAAGCCAAAAAAATGAACACCTGTGGTGGTCATCAAAAAAGTAGGATCGGTTTTATCTGCGCTGAAAAATAAAATGACTTTTTTTTACCCACAACTGACCCCTCTATCTCAGCTAGGCGGCATTTGATTAATTGCCAAGAAAATATTTCAGTCAATAACTTTTTTTGAGCTTCTAGGTCAAGACTATTAGCTGTCAATAAAAAAGTATTTGCAAAACTGCAGGAAGCAAAAATATAAGTATCAACATCAAAAAAGCCTAAAAGTTTATTCTAGAAAAAGCTATGATTAATCTTTCGAATTTCGAAATTAATTAACAACAACATCTCATAGCTGCTTTAAAATTTGTTGCAACATAAAAAAAGCTATATATAACTTGATCCAAGAAAACAACACTTGTCGAAGGTCCGCCGATAAAAAGATGCCGGATCAGTTATCTCATGCTCAAAAATCTTTAAAAATTTTTACTCTGCAGCTAGCTTGTTATTTTCTTGTCCGAGTTTAATTAATTGCTAAGGGAATATGATCTTGCCAAAAGACTTTTTTTATGTCAGCTGTCTTGGATTGCAAGCAAGAAAGCGGCTACTAAAAATATTATGCAAAAAAATAAAGAGCCGGCTTACACCTTAAGCTAATATCACGGAAAACAAAAAAAATTAAATTTTAAGGAAGAAATGCAAAACGAATAAATCAGTTTTTTATGCCATCAACACTCCCGAAATGTTTTTATAATGTACAATAAAAAGCACTGCTGCTGTTTTTTGTTGCTGATGAAAAAATTTATTAAAAAAATTTTCTCCCCCTCTTTTTCAGGCCAATTTAATTGCTTCATTTATAATCCATTAATGAATAAGACGGACTATTTTTAATCATAAAAAATGTTTCCCTGAAACACCAGATTCTGCTACAATAATATTTTTAAGGTCATAAACATTTTTTTACACAAAAAATATGTTTAAAAATAACATCTAAGGAGTGCCAGCGGTATAAAAAAAGCCAAAAAACGACTTCCTGTGGTTCGTATTTTTTACAAAAAAAATTACGACTTTCGCAGCCAAAAAGGAATGAAAGAAAAAAGTCAGTTTTTGATAGACATTTGCCGAAAAAGTTCTCTTCTTATTTTTGATTGAAAATTGTTATTTTTTTAAAAATCAGTGATAAAATAGTTTCCAACAACAACAAAGCATTAATTCAAAAGGTTTTTCAAAATTTTGCGCATCTCTATTATGAAAAGGCTGACTAATAGCGTAAAGGTTTATCTGGGGGAAAAATGTTAAAATCACACATCAAAAGTCCACGTCTCGAATGAGGAAAGAAAAAACAGCTACGGTATTTCCGTTTCAAAACAAACGTGAAAATTTTAAAACAAAATATTTCAAAACAAAAATTTAGATAGTGATGAAAGAATGAACAAACTTTTTTGCATAATCCAATGCCCTCAGATTAATTTGGTTGATAATCCCTCTTCCAATCCCGAACACATAACTGTAACTCATAATTTTTTAAATCCTCCCTCGAAGGCACGCAAAAAATACATAAATTAAAAAAGCATTTAAAAAACCCGAGAAAATTAATGAATAATAAAAAAATCAAATAAAAGCGACACGGATAATTTCGCGCACAAAATCGCTGCTGTTGCTGCCGTTTTTTTTAATTTGACGGCTGATTTATATTCCGGGGCGACACTTCTTTATTATTAAAATTCCTCTCAAAAACATGAAAAAAGAAATTGGTCGGTTCATAGTTTTTTTACCTCGGCCGACTTTGGGTTGGTTATCTGATTACCTAATCTGCCTTGAAGAGGTCTATCAAAAGAAGAGGAAAATAATACGAAATACCGATAGATAAAAAAATATGAAAAATATGCTGCGCTAAATTATTCGGGCTTGTCGACATAAAAAGAGAGGTACTTTCGGGGGGAAAAAGAGGAGAGGGGATGATGATTAATGACGTTTAACTAAATTCATTATCGTCGTAAATGATCTTCACTTTTCTTGAAAGAGAGCTGCTGCCTGCTTCTAGAGGGAAAAAGGAAAAAATAATAGAAACAAAAAGACAATAGGATAAAGCATCTTCGGAAGGATGAAGGTTAAACAAATTGTTGCGATTTTTAATAAAGAAAAAATCGGCACAAATTCTTTTAAAATGAGATTTCGGTATCATCCAATTCAGTTTTACCGTGTTCTTATAACACCTCAAATAAAAGGAGGCAGAACAATAACGAAATCAAAGAGGAGGAAGAAGAAGAAGAGGAAGAGGGGAGTGAAAGTCCGATAGGCAAGAAAAAAGTTCGCAATTGAGTCATTTTTTCAATGTTCACCCATTGGGCCTTAAAAAAATCATTTTTTCTTTTTGCGCGCCAACTAACATGGAGCAATGAAGTGTCAAGCAGCAGCAGCGGCAATAAAGGTCTTCTTTTCACCCGTCTTGTCCAGGAAGGACCCCGACAAATGATGACTAAAGACAACTTTTTAGGAGAAAACAGCAGGAATACATATAAAAAAATAGATGGAAGAATTTACGAAAGGACAGATGATTATGAAACAAAAAAAACAGAGAGAGAAAAGAAAAAATTTCTTGCGTGTTATTGCATCAAAAAAAGGAGAGAGGAAAAAGTGAGAGAGAAGCGTTCGTTCAGGAATGCGATTGAGTCTAAAAAATCTGGAAATTGAACGGACCCAAAAATTGAAGTGAAAAAATAAGTCAAAAAAGGATGATTGAAAAAAATTAAATTACGAAATATTTGTGCGATCGCATTGCTGCTGTTATGTTGATGGTTCAATGGCGCAGTTGTTAGAACGGAGGAGTTGCGCGTTAAGCAGTGTGGATCAAATCCCTTCACTGGTCATTTTTCAAAAAAATTTTTTAAGAGGTTCTCTTTAGAGGCTTCAAAAATAATAAAAATTGACAAAAAATATACGGTCATCAAAGAATTTGCATTGTAAAAAAAGGCAATTCACAAAAGCAAATACCAATTTTTCTAACTTGTTGACACTTCTCATGCTAAATTTACATACAAATTTGATTTTTTGCTTATTCCCCATAAAAATAAATTTAGCCACATAAAACTCTACCGTAACCTAAAAATAAAAACAAATATTTCCAAATTTTTATCCCATTTTAGAAAACTTAAATTAACTAAATGAAGAACTTTTACACTAATGGCGCGGTTGGTTGTTGCTAAGAATTGAAATACAGTATAAGGATTAAATTTTACTACGTTTAAAACAAAACTTTAAATTATTGTCATACAAAGAAATAATATTGTTTTTCTTTAGCTTTGGTCAATAATAATGGATATTTTTTCTTTTGTTTGCTTTAAGAAAAAGAAAACAAACTTAATGAGTCATTACAAATGCTTGAGAGGGCAGCGATGAGAATGATCGACAATTGTTTTTGGACGTTCAAGTGGGGGATTTTGAAAGATAAGTTAATCATGCAGTGTTCGGGAAGGGATCACGTGAATTTTTTTGAGGAAATGTTATTTTTGCAATAAAAGAAAGGAGTCGTTAAAGAAAGCGCTGCTGTTTAAAATTTAAGTGAGGGAAAACTCCTTTTGGAATGTTAGCGTAATAAATTGCGCAAAATATCATTAAGCAGCTTATCAGTAGACATTCCATTAAACTTTAATTAGCTCCTGAATTCTGTGAATGATAAGACTTTGTTGTAATAAATGATATATACTTATTCTTTAAACTTTTAAATATTACACCATTACAGAAAATTGAGAAATGAAGAAAAAGGGGCTTTAAAATGTATAGGATATGGGCAAAAAGAGGTATACGATCGCGTTTTAGCGTTTAAAAAAACCAGAGGCCATAATTAGTTATTTTTTAAATATAATTTAGACAAATTGGGGAACTTCTTCTTAGATTTTGGATCAAATAAAGTATTGTTAGATAACAGAAATGTTTTAAAATTGGTTCCACGATGCAAAAAAACATAATAATTTTTTTGTAAAAAAATAGTTGAAAATTTTCAAAAAAGGAAGAAACAATGAATTGTAGAAGAACAATATATGTAGTCATCAAAAATAGAAGCTCGAGAAGCAAACAATTAATTGATGAAACAATAAAAAAACTTTTATAAAAAGGTTAACAAAAGAAGATGGAGGAAGAGTCATCTTAAAATATTGCAAATACAGAAATAGCAATGTTTAACAATTACCAAAATAAACGGGACTGTGGCTAGGAATGAGGGTCAAACCATGCATTTCCGGTAAGTAAAATAAAGGAGGAAAGCGTCTGCATTTCAGTGCAATGCAATGAATCAGTACAGTCTGCGGTTGGTCAATGATTAATGGTAAAATATTGATGTACATTATCAAGACAAAAAAAGTTTTCTAGGAAAAAAAGCTAAATTGTACAAATTTTTGTCAGTAGCAAACATAGATGAGCACACATTTACGGCACTGAAAATGTGGGAATGGTAGGAGAAAGTTAAATATTTTGGGGTAATTGATGGGGACAAAATTAATAACTAAGAAGGTGTTGATCCGCCCTGGGAACGTCTAAAAAACAATTATAACTTTTAATAACTCATTGGTAGGAGTGATTTAAAGAGACGATTATTCAAATTTGTTGGTTTGGGGCAAATGAATGATTTTTTTGTTTATGGTCTTATCTGAATATTTCTGTGACCTCTTTTTTGTTTTGGCAGTGGTAAATAATGTCTTAAGAGGTAAATCTATTCTTTTGTAGTCATAAAGTCTTGAATTATTGATAGACACTTTTCTTTGATGACCTAATAATAAAAGCCTGCTAAGATTTTTTCTTTGAATGCGTGCAGTCAATGAGGTTGAGGTGCATTTGATTTCCGGCACTAATTTTTCAAAAAATATTTTTTTTAAAAAGAGGTCAACCCTTTAAGGCAAAAAGGTCAATTAGTAAAAAAAACCGACGAACAGCAAAAAATTAAGGCAAATATTCACAATTGGATAACTGACTACGATAGAATTCATATAGCGATAATTTTAAAAATGAAAAGTAGAAAAGAAAAATACCACTATTGACATATTTCAGGAATACAAATCAATAACTTTAATCTTAAAAGCAACAAAAATACTCTAAAAATGTTGCTCACAAGCAATGGCTTTTTTGTGAATAATAACTATCTAACAAAAAATGTGCAAACGTCGAACATTATATATGACTAAATGGTTCTGACATTTCAAAAAGAGGTAAAATTTTTGTAATTTTTGATTGTTCTGAGCTAAAAAGCAAGCCATATTTGAACGCCGTCCTCATCACTTGTATATCAGTAAACATAAGGGAAAAACTGTAGAGGGTGTCAAAGTAATTTATTGACAAAAAAACTCATAAACAAAACGAGCACTGGAAAGTTACATTATCGATATCGTGACAAATTTATTTGAACTGAAAAAAGATAAAGTGATGTAAATAAATTATTGTTGCAATTCCGCTTTTTGAACGAGTTTAGCTAGTACACCATAGTTGTGAAATGCAGTTTTTGTGGGAATTATTAGTACTGAACGAAATTTTTTACATGTGTTATTGTCGGTCGAATCAAACTTCCATCACCCGGTGGTTAATTAACAATTATGGAGGCTGAAGTCTCTTTATCTTTACAACATAGTAATGTTTGTCTTTAATTTTTTTTAAATTATTGTTTTTTTGGAAAAAGCAGATGACACCTTTTTTGTGGAACAAAAGGCGTTCAGCCACTCGGTAGATAGTCTACAGTGTAGACTACTGTATTGCACAATTTTGTGAAAACTGTAATATCTTGCAAAAAGATCATTGCTTCAAATGCAAGAAAAATTTAAGCGAATTATTAAAAATTGTGTTGCAAGTATTCCTCTAAAATTGGAATTAAATCAAAACTAGATAATTTTTAACACTTTAAAAAAATATGATGCTGATCTTTCTTTGCATCAAAACCAAAAGAAGGAGAAAAGACCGGATTATCGACCGAACAAATCTTTGTCTTAATAATACGTTAGTGCAAATGTTTTTCCGATTAATTACTGAAAGAGTATAAAAGGTTGACGAAAAATTTGCATTCCTTTTATTCTTCTTTAACAAAAAAAGAGATAATAGGAGTTGAAGTTGAGTTTGATTTTGATAGAAAAGTTTTTTTTACGACTTTATAAAAGATATTTTGACATAAGTATTCTTTTTTGTTTTTGCGACCTCAAAATGTACTTCGTCAAATTATGACTCATTTTTCGAAGCATTGTTCCTTTTCAGGAGTTATTGTTGTTTTTTTGGACAACCTTTGCAGTAATTGCATGAGTGACTGGGAATACTTTTTTTAAAACAACTTATTTTAATGTTCTGAAATGAAAGTTTTTATATTGGTTGTCTTGTTTTTCCTGGACTCGTATGGATCTGTTGTCAAGAGCAATGGCGTAAGTTTTCCAACAATATCCGATCGGTGTTACAGTTGAAAATTTTTAGATAGATAAAATATCAAAACGGTTCAAGAGACAGATTGGGCAGTATGTAAGTAGTTCCTAGCATTTATGCTTCTAACTAGAAAGATTTAAGGGAGGCGCGAGCTGTATCGGACAAGCAATTATTAACGGACAAGTGACATATTCTTTTAATGCTCCAGGAGGCCTTTTCCCGGCTGGAACAATTGCTTCGGGATTTTGTAACCCTGGTTTTTTCCTTGCTGGAACACCAGAAGCATTATGTCAAAATGGCCAATGGATCCCACCAACCCTTGGTCCTTGTAATCCTACAAATGCGCCAGGAATTGGTCCGCAAATTGGTGTACAACCTGGCGGTGCTGTATGTGGTACCATTCCTGTGCCAATTAATGGACAAATTGAATATTCATCCAGAACCATAAACTTGGCACAATATTTGCCTGGTACAGAAGCTGTCTTGTATTGTACAGTTGGAGGTGTAAGTGGAAGTGATTTTACGCAATGTCAAAATGGTGTATGGAATCCTCCATTGGGAAGTTGTGTTGGAACAAATGTTGGTGGTGGCATCGGTCATGGAATTGGTGTTGGTGGTGCACAATGTCTTGGTGGTCCATTAACACCTCTCAACGGTCAACTTCGATATTCAACTGGATCAGTAATTGGTCCATGGCCACCAGGTGCTGTTGCCATGCTGATTTGTAGTCCTGGATATTTTCCCTCAGGTACTATTGAAAGTATTTGTATTAACGGCCAATTTAATCCCCTTGGTGAATGTGTATTAGGAGGAAATATTGGTGGCGGCTTTGTCGGAAGACCGTTCTGGATCTAAGACTATTATATTTTTGATTGTTAAACTTTTATTTTATATAATTTTTTTATTGCAGAAGGACGCTTTTGAATATATTCTTTATCAACACATTAGTGTAAAATTATAATTACTTTTCTTATCTATTTGTTTATTAAAAGCTGCAATTTTTTGAGGTTTCCTTTTATTATGTAACTAAGTTTCAATCTTTAAATGAATAAACAGCACTACTATTAAGAGGTATTCTCAGAGAGCATGCTAAGCGTGTGATCGTAAAACAAACAGTTTAAAAATGATCTATAAAAATGAGAAATGCTTTTACAATATAATTAAATAGATATGATTCAATTATTCGTCATTGGCAAAAACAAAAAATATTTTTTGTCCCATTTTTCAAAATACTACCAAATTTTAGTTAAATTTTTATCAAAAATATTTATAATGGCTTTGTTTATAAAAAGAATAATGAAACTAGAACCATATTTTCAATTTTTTATGTCCTAAAAAAATTATTGTAAGCTTTTGCTGTTTTGACGACTCTTTTTGCTTTGATTTTTTCCTGCTAATTGTTTCACTAAACGTTGTTTGTTATGAAGATTCATGTAATTATTGTGCCTTTTAAAAAAATTTTCAAATATTTATTTTTCTTTTCAAACTTTATAAAAGTGATATGGCACATTTAGTATATTTATATGCATTTAAAAATGAAATAACGCTACGAGTCAACAATTGCCAAAAAACAAATAAAGGAATAGCAAACATGGGATGTTCTCTATTAGATAAGATTCTTTGGACTCTGGTATGCGAAACGCTTTGGGCCATAAATTAAAGTAAAAAAGTGCCATGGTTTAAAAATTTCAAAGTCCATTTGCTCAAATGTTTATTTTTTTAAAGTTTAATTTATAGTTTTTAAAACTTATAAAAAGCATGTAAGAAAAAAGTTTGTTTTCCTAGTATAAAAAAAGAAATAAAAAAGGTAAATAAAATTAAATTTTGTATTAAAAATGGTCCTAAAATAATACCTATGTAAAAAACCAACTCTCTTTTTTAAATGTTATTTGAAAAAAATATATATCACGGTCGTTTTTTTAAAAAATATTAGTCATAATCGTAAAATCACAGGGTACGGGTGGTTATTTAAAGCTTAAATAGATAAATTTGTGTAGAAATTTGCGTTTTGATTTTTACAGCTTAAATTAAATTGCTTTTCGACTTAAATTGAATTGTTATAGTTATAACAAAAAACTATATGTTCATTTCAAGTTCTTTTTTTATTTAAGTTATTGAACGTTCTTAAAAACGGATATCTTTAATGGTAAACAATTCTAGATATATAATTTATTAAACATAAAATAGTATTTTTTCCTTTTTAAATGCTTCTTGATGTTTTTATTGATACTGCTAATTAGTGGTCGAAAAATTGTATTACGTTTACAGACGATTTTAACATAATTTTGTTCTACGAAAAAAGAGACATGTAATTTTTAACTGTTTTCAGAGTATTTTTTATGGGTGTTATATATTAAAAACATTCAAAATTTAACTTGTCTCATTTGCACGTGCGACTTGGAAGTGTACAAGACAGCAGCTGGTTTATTTAATTTTTATAACAGTCTAATATTTATTTCCTCAATATAAAAATCTCAAATCCAAAGAAATAGGGCAACAATGAATATTGTAGTTGCAATCTGCCACAACACTATTTCCATAATTATTCAGCTATTTGCTATATTCGTTTTTGGGCAAATTGTATTACCTGGGACAAAAATCTCAAAAGTTATTGAATTCAACGTTTCAATAAAGCTTTATATGATTAGTACAATTTCATTTTGTATTGTATCAATTCCACTTGAGATTTATTATTACTTGGTATGGCCTGATGAGAAGCTAATGAACCCATATTACGTTTGGTGGGCTGGAATGATTCAAAGCATGACGTTAATGGCAATCCCAATTACTGTTTTATTTTTATCAGTTGATCGATGCTTGATAATTGCATTTCCTAATTCTGAATGTAAACGAAAACCGTTCATTATTGGATCAACAATTGTTTTAATCGTGGTTGCATGTGGCGTTTCATTGTGGAAAGACGACATTGAACCATACACTTTAATCCCTCAACACATGGACAAGCTCTCAAAATGCCGAGATTTTACTTGTTTGCTTGACAAAGCTTCGTTTACAGTATATCTGGTAATAAAATTATTTATTACTTTCCTAATTGTTATTGCTGGAATAATTTGTTGTTTGTTGATAAGAAAGAATCTGATTGGAACATCGACGCACGCTTCTTTAAATAAAATTATATTTTTTACTTTATTAAATACTGTCATTTTTGATATTGCTCCATATTTGATAGATCTCTTTTTATTATTTGTAAGTTTTTTTTGTTTGGTCAAACATTTTTTTATTAGCTGCATCGTTAAAAACATTTTCAAAAAAGCTGATTCACACTTTTTACGTAGTGACAAAAACAAGTACTTTTGTGTAAAAGCATGGTAATTACATGCTTACTGTTTTTAATGTTTTGCCTTAAATCTTTGACTTTTTAAATGAAAGCTATACCTGAATGTAAAAACTACAATATAAAATTTGTTTCAGGTCTTTCATGTAAACCTTAATGAAATACTTGGCCCCTATCGTACATTTATGGCTGCATTGGATGCTGGTGTATGTGCTTTAAGTTATTACAGAGTCATTTCTCGAAGAATGCAAGCGGCAAAAACAACGCCTCTCGGCACAGAAGATCACAATCGAAAAGAGGCTACAATATATAAATTGGTAAACTCAATTAAAAGGAATAATTGGGTTAACAGCACCATAGAACAATAAAATATTGTGACATAATATTTTCAAATTTTAGTGAAAAATAGGTAATTTTATAAATAAATTACGTGTTAAAAATGATAAATAAAGCTTATTGTAATATTTTCAAGATATTTTCTCAAAATAACTTTTGCAGCTGCTTTTAGGACAAGTACTAAAAGTTACCTTTTGCAACATGGGTTAATGTTTGCTTGTTTTCGGAACATTTTAGATAAAATTGAATTATTGTTTCTTTTTATTGCCAAGAAAAATAAAACAAATTTAAAAATAATGTATTCATAGAACACAGGTGCAAAATAAAAAAGTAAAAAGAAATAAAGCACTAATCTTGTGCAGCAACGTAATGATTGACAAATGAAAACACAAACCAGCTCATTTTTTAAAAAGGTTTCTAAGAAAATTCTAAAAGCATCACGTTTCATGATCCAAAACAAACAACTGCTATTATTGCCCCTGAGAAAGAAATTATTTTTATCACAAACATAAAAAAAATATAATGGTCAAGTGGGCGCTTCCGGGGAATTTCAAAACACTCTTCGAAAAACCAGAAATCTTCGGACCACTGAAAAATATTCAATATAATGTTGCTTTTATACAAACTGATAAACGCTTATGCAAATGCAGAGTGAATTCCACAGTGGGAAAGAGAATCAAAGAGTCACTATTTTTTATCGTTTGAATTCATAATTTTCGTTAAACGATTTACAAAAAGTTTTTTAATGTACAATGAAAACTGTGTTAAAGAAGTTTGAAAAATGTTTTAGATAAAACTGCTTCTCGGTAATTTCAAATTCTTTTTCACATACAACAAATAATAGTTCAAAACACATATTTTTAGCAAACAATAAATTCCATATCCACGTATTTGACCTTTTAATTGCATTGCTGCTCGATAACGCCTACAATGGTAACAAATAAACAAATTTTATGCACCTATGATCACCAAAAACAAACACGACAGATTTGAGGGAGAAAAATTAATAATTTACACACCTGATTTGTGACAAATGAAAATTCAACGTTGTCACATTTGTAAAAGATTATGCTGATTCTTTCGTAGTAAATCAGAAGGCTAATGAGGAGGGGCTACAAAGAAAAGAGTTTTAGCAATGCGGGGGTAAATAGCAATCAAAGGCATAAAAATATATAAAAGTAATTTTAAAAATTTGCTTTTTATAATTTTGCCGTTTAATTTGCTTTTGATGAAACATGTGGTTTACAGTTTATTCATTATTTGGGTTACATTTGGTTAGATCTATTTTTTGCCAAGAGTATTATGTCAAAAATTTCGGCGCCGTTGGAGATGGAATTGCATATGATACTGTTGCAGTAAGAGCTGCTTTAATTGCTGCAGCAAATTCAAATGGTGGAAGAGTTATTTTTGATTTTGGCTACAAATTTTTAACTGCTCCTTTTAATATAACTAGTAATGTAATTTTGGATGTTCGAGGAACTATCATCGGATCTCCAAATAGATCCGACTATTATCCAATTCAACAAGATCCATGGTTTTTAGAGTAAGATTCCTTAAATAATTAATTATGTTATAAAGAAGTGGTTTTAGTTGGTATCCTACTCAAATGCACTCCTTAATTTTATCTTATCATGCTAAAAACATTACAATTACTGGTGGTGGAATGATTAACGGACAATCTGAATACTGGAATGGAACAGTTGGGTAATATTTTTGATAATTTCACTTATATGTTTTTATTACAAGTAGATACTTAAATGTTTTCAGACCGTTCACTCTAAAACTGTTATACACAAACTATAGTGTTATTGAAGATATTACAATATTTAATTGCCCAAGATGGACTTTAGTGTTGGGTTATGCAACAAATATTCATATTAATCGTGTTAATATTACGAATCCAACAGGATATTTTCCACTGGGATCCGATGGAATAAGCAATGATGGGTATGATATTGTTTGTAGCGTAAACGTTACATGTGAAAACAGCTATTATAAAGGAGGTTTGTTTTTTACCATTAACATTTTAAATGCATTATTATTTAAGGTGATGATGGAGTTATGATAAAAAGTGGACGAAATGAACCCGCGCTTCTTCATGGACGTGCTTCTGAAAATATTTTAGTTCGAAATATGACACTTGAAGCTTCGGGTGGTATTGGATCTGGAGGTGTTAGAAATGTCACATATGAAAATATTACACTTCTTGGTGCCATGAGAGGAATTAATGTCCAATCTCAGAGAGGAATGGGTGGTATGTAAAACTATTTTTTTTGTGATTTATGTAATGATTGCTAAAAAAGCTTTCAGGATTCATCGAAGACATGTCTTTTAGAAATATTCGAATGATCAATGTTAATGCAACTTTAATTTTTTCAATGTGGTATTTTGTCACAAATATTACAACCAACACTCCAAAATTTAAAAACTTTCTTTTGGAAAATATTACCATTGATAATTCAGCCATGGACCCCACTTGGTTCACCCATGAATGGGCGCTAAATGGTGCAGAAGAAAGTCCAATAGAAGGTTTTACTGTCAGAAATATGCAGATAAATTCAAGCCTTCTATATGTCCAAAAGTGTTATGAAACAGTTGGAACTTGTTCGAACGTTTCTCCATTCTGTCCCCCGTGCTTACAAGAAGAATTTTCTGAAACACCCGAAACAAGATGTGCAAGTGGATGGACTTACTACCAAGCAACAGACAGCTGTTATGAGGTAATAAAAAAAAGTGTAAACAGTTTTTAAAGATATATTGTAGCGAATATACA
Source organism: Panagrolaimus sp. LJ2400 (assembly GCA_024447215.1). Taxonomy (NCBI): domain Eukaryota; kingdom Metazoa; phylum Nematoda; class Chromadorea; order Rhabditida; family Panagrolaimidae; genus Panagrolaimus; species Panagrolaimus sp. LJ2400. Next base: position 2,119,163 of record JAMRYA010000009.1, on the reverse strand, counting down.
ACTGTACGTTTGACGAATGTGAGAGCTATTGTCAAAATATGGGAGCACATTTAGCTTCAATTCACAGCATAGAAGAAAACAAATTCGTAAATGGTAATTTTATGCTAATCATATTTCACTATCTCACCTTCGGTTTCAGATTTTGCTGCATCTGGTCTACCTCAATGGAATTTCAATCAGACAACAATTGGTTTGCATATGGTTGATGAAAAATGGGTTTGGACTGATGGAACACCATTCGATTACACTAGCTGGGCAATTGGACAACCAGATTTCAACGGTGTTAAGCAATGGTGTGGCTTAACATAGGCTGATATACCATCGCAAAATGCATGGAATTTGGAGCATTACACTTGGGATAATGTTGAATGTGATATTCCAACTAGGGCAGCTATTTGTAAAATGCATTCTTCTTATATTTCTCCAACAATATCTGCAGCTACAACAACAATAGCTACTGCAACTGTCAAGCAATCATTAACAACTTGTGCGGGTGCTATTGATCTAGTTTTTGTCATTGATGGTTCTGATACTATGACCAAAGCCAGATTTGATGTTCTTAAAACTCAATTAGCTTCTGCTATTGTAGAGGCGAATATAAAATGGGATGATGCTGTATGTTTTAAGTTTTCCCTTATTCTTTAATTAAGCGTAAAGATTATTTTAACGATTTTATTTTTAGAAAGCTCATGTTGGAATCGTTCTTTCTACTGGATTAAATCCAGGCTGGAAAACTACACCATACCGATACATTGATTTAAATGGCTGCCAATACTATGCTTGGGATTGCACCCCAACAATTTCGACTACATCTGCTCTAATTACTGCTATCAATGATATGCCATTCTATGGCGGCAAAAATAATTTATTCTTAAGCATGAATGAAACGTTAAGCGGAGAATACAATGGAATTCCCGATTCCTATGTCGTTTTTGGTGATCCGTATTGGGGCACAGCAGGTCGTCAATTCGATGTGCCCCAATACGAATTGATGTACCTGATGTAATGATTGTAATATCTGGAAATGATACAAGTGATGTCACGCTAGCTACAAACGCTTTAAAAGCAAAAGGGATCACAGTTTTTTCTATTGGTTTTTCTGATCTTCCAACTAGCCAGTTGCAAAAGATTTCTGGTGATCCAAGCCGTTCCTTTACAACGACCCCTGAAAACTTAGCGAACATAATTAAAAATGTATGCTTCTTCAAATAAATACGTATACTTTAATTCAACTTACTTTTTGTTGAAATTTGAAAAAACATCATTTTTGTTTTGTTCCTTTTATTTTTTTCGTATGCGTTAAAATAAATATTTACATTTGTTTCCAAAATAGAGTAAACTGACATCTCATGAATATTAGCTCTTAAGCATGGTTTCAGTGATGCGAATTTTACTAAAAAACCAACGGTTCTGAAAACCTAAGATGTGATACTCAATTATTTTTATAATTTAACTGCCAGAAAAAAATAATTTTTCAATGTGAAACCGAAATATGGATTTTTTCTTTTGGTTGTATTTATAAATTAAGTATGGCCACACATTTAATTCAACAATCGACTTTATTTTTTCCTTTTTTTTGCAATACATTTGATGGTGCCTAATTTACACAAAAAACAATATTTTTGACATCGTTTTTTATTTATATCTGATAATTCAACCTTATAAAAAATTTTAAAAATTCCTTTTGCTCTTCTTGAAAAGCATTCAACGATTTCACTCGTGTTTAAACTCAAACAATGTAAACTACTTTTAATTTTTTGCAATAACGTTTCTTTTGTATTCTCAGTGATTGTTAAAGTCAACAAAGTCTAAAAGATTGAAACTACTTTTTCCTTTAATTTTTGCCGCTATTACGATAAAGCATCTGACTATTTTTTTTCTCATATTTAGAGACACCGTGCTACGTCAAACCTTTAAAATGGTTTTTTTAAAAATAAGTTCTGTTCTTGAAAATGTTGATTTTTCCAAAAACTGTCAATCAAAAAGTTATTTTACTTTTAAATGTTGTATACTTTTGGATGCAAAATTAATTTTCATTAAATAAGTTTAGCTTTGCTTAAACCATTAAACGACACACTAAAATTCACACGCCAGTCTCATCTGATGCAGCAAAGTAAATATATGACGTTTTTGCTTTTTTGTGGTATTTAATGATGCAGTATTTTCTTATGCGGCATTGCTGCCAAATAAATTCATTTATATTATTTTTTAAATGACTTGTTGCCATATTATTTGAACTTCGTAAAATTTAGCATCCATTTTTTCTGTTTTGCACATTTAACACTTTGTTTTTTTTTCAACATTCGTTGCTTTTTGTTTAAATTTTGAAAAGCGATACACTTTTATTTTTTCAGTTATACGCTGTCTAATGTCTTTGGTTTTTGGTTCCTTGTATGCAACTTAAAAAAGAATAAATAGTTGGTATCACTAAAAAAGTGTTAGTATGTCGGCAAAAATTTTATGTGTCGGATTTTGCACAATTGATGTTATCAATTATGTAAATGAAGAAAAAATAGAAGATTGCAAAATTGATATTATTGATGAAGTATGTTTTGCAAATTATGCATCACAAAGAAGCTTTTTCGAGGGCCTGGGAAAGCTTAGTGGGATGCATCCATCGAAAAATATGTGTTTAAAAATACATATTTTTCAACATTTGTAAAAAAACTTGTAATATGCTTCTTTTTTAGAGAAAATGCATTGGAGGAAATGCAACAAATACTGCGAACGTTCTTAAGCAACTTGGTGCTGATATTGACTTATGTGCAGTTTTGGCTAAAAATGATCCAGAAATTGAAGAGTAAGATAAAATGAGAGAAAAAAGCTAAGTTTACAATTTTTGAATTACAGGTTATTGTCAGGAATAAATTTAAAAACAGACACATGTTTTTATCGACATGGAACATTTCCATTTTCAACTATTGTTGTAAATGAAGCAACTGGAACTCGAACAATTTTTCATCATGCAAGAAATTTACCAGAAATACAAGCAAAAGATTTTGAATTAAAATTTGCTGAAACTTTAGGAAATTATTCATGGATACATTTGGAAGGGAGAAATTATAAAAATCTCGAAAAAATTATATTATTTATTGATGAATTTAAGAGGACAAATAGCAGACAAGATATTACTGTAAGCGTACATTTTGAATTTACACCAACAATACCATGTTCAGAAGATTTATTTAAACTCGCAAATGTTCTATTTATTTCAAAAGAGTTTGTTGTGGCTAAAGGATGGGAAACGGCTATTGAAGCTTTAAATGAAATGAAAGAAAATTATGAAGGTTTGAGAAATACAACTATCATATGTGCGTGGGGAAAAGAGGTATATTTCACTATAAAAGCTTGTTAAGTTATATTTGCATTTTAAGGGCGCATATGGTATTGGGCCAAATTCAAAAAAAATTGAATGGACAATTGGTTCACCGGTTAAAGCGGTTGATACTCTTGGAGCAGGTGACTGCTTTATTGCAGGAGTAATATGGGCAATGAATCAAAAGCTAAATTTATTAAAATGCCTTGAAATTGGAGTATTTGTTGAATCCGGTAAATCCGAGCAAATAGGTGTTAGCAATTTAAATCACCTTAAAAATATTAAAAAGATGATTGAGAAAGTTTGATGCGAGACATAATAAAAATATTTTTATTTCAATGGTATACACCACATTGCATTCTAAATATAATCCTCAATCGTCGTTCATTCATGCTATTAGGATAACAAAGAATAAACAGATTTTTATGATATTGTTAACATCTTTTTTACAAAATGCCAGAATTGTTGCTTATTCATTTTAATGAAAAATATTTAATACTGAATTTCTTGTCTAATTTACATGTTTATTTCGTCATCTTTCTTAATATAATATCCTAATAAGGGATTGTCGAGAGCTGATGTCAGCGGTTTAGGCATGGATGGGATAAAACCAAATCTGACGCTTCACCTTAAATGCGGCAAAAATCAAAGAAATTTTGCTGATTTAGGCATGGATGAGGTTAAAAATTTAAGATTTGCTGACGTCAGCTCTGGACAATCCCTAATACCTTTATCAATCAAAGATTTTTTTTCGCACTTTTCTGAAATTTGTGTGTCATCATACTTTTAAGCTTTTAATTTGTCTTTTCTGCTTTTAAAGGTCATAACACAGACAATTTTACATTGAAAATGGAACTTCCACTATAAATGCTGCAATATTTTTTTTACAAATTATATCATTGTTTATTACGCATGCATTTGATATTTAATGTTTTCGTAATTTTAATTAATCATAAACTGTTCAAAAAAATCATTTGCTACATTATCATTTTTTTCTTGTTTCAATAAGTTGCTTTGATTAAATTGCATTAAATTTTTTGTTAATTTTGGTGTTATATAATGCCAATGGAAGTTGCAGAATGTGAAGTTTTAGTCAGTTGTCATTATCCACAGTGAGATAATTGTTCTGGTTTTCAGCTGCTTGCCAAAGCTTTTGCCATTGTTGGACTCATCCTTTCAACGATTTCTGTGATCATAACAACACAAATAACGGTGAATATAGAATTTGTGGTTCTTGGCATTTCTTTTATATATTGTTATGGTGTCTTATTACATGGTTTAATTAATAAAAATCAAAGCTGGATCACTGTCGCTCAAAGTCTTTTAGTTGGTCTTTAAAATTTTCAGGTGGCTTTTGAGCTCCGAAAATTTCAGATTGTCAATATGATTCTAAATTTTTTTGGATGTTTTTATCTCGTTTCATCTTACAATAGATGGTATAAAATGAATGTTTTTATGGTTGTAATAGATGTCTTGGATAATATTTATGGCATCTTTGTTTTTCTTATCACTGACGCAGCTCAAAAGTACTTAATTCAAGAAGCCTTAAATGCGTCAACTCCGTCAACTTTTAAAAAACCCCCCGCTTTTACAGTTGTAAACGAAGATGCAGTATCCAAAGCAAGCGCACCTTTCGAAGAATGTTAACAATTTAATTGATTTTATTTACACATTTTTGTAAAATAAAGTGAATCGTATAACATTTAATGCATTTCTATTTTGCTAGGATTTTCATTTTGGTATACAGTTGGAGAAGTATCAGAATTTTGGGAATACATTGCGGGATTCATGCCATAAACGGGTAAATTCATTTGTGGATTTGTTGGATAACCTTGAGGATACGCTGCTTGGAAAGGAGTTGTATCGATATTATATCCTCTTGGAGGTAATTGTGGAGTACCATTATAAGTTTGTGGATACATTGGAAGATTTGAGCCGTAACTAGAAGGATATCCAGCAACAGAATAGGGGGGAGCAGCATTAGGATATGGTGGTGATGGAATATAAACTGGTGGAGCATGTGAATGTGGAGGAGGTTGCCCCGAGAATGTGAGAGGAAAAACTGAACATCTTCGTGGATTTTGTACCAGGTTTAATCGAGCTTTATGAAAAATTGTAAATGCAAAAATTAAAAGCCCGATAACAACTAAAAGTAAAGCCGCAAAAACAGAATATCCAATTCGTAGATCTGTAAAAATAAATATTCTTGACATTTTGCTGAATAGAGTAGTTACCTGTTTTTGCATCACTCCAATAACCAGAATTATTTAAACTATCGACAACTTCTTGTGGAACCGAAATTGCAACATATATACAGCATATTGCTAACAACGCATCAATGATAATGTTGATAATCTAAACTTTTTCAATTCAGGTTAATTTTAAGGTTAAAATAAAAAGAAATAAAATGCTTACCAAAATAATATTAGCTGCCGTTAAATTTCCAGGCCGATCTCTATTAAGTCCGACAACAACAAGAACAAAAGCAACAAGAAGAGATATGCTAGATGGAATGTACAACCAAACAAGAATGCTCACAAGCAATGATAGAGCAGATAAAATTATTCCAACAATAGCTATTATTTTTGCACATGTCTAAAATATATTATTTATGCTAGAAAATAGAGATAAAAAGATTTTACTTTAATATCGGAGCCGCAGCATCCTGCACTTGCTGACATTATGGTATACTTAAATAATCAATCAATAAAAAATAAAAGCTTATGTCTTCAAAAAAGTTTAAAAAGAATTAACTACAAGTTTTACTGACATAAAGCATTTGATGAGAAAAGAGGAACAATGTTCACTTAAAGGAAAATTGATAAGGGAATAATTGAAGCCAAATGCAAATACATCACTTGTCTTTTATCGCCACATTTTAAAAAATGACAATAAAAAATATTTTTAGGATTGTTGGTGACACTCCTTTAGTTTAGGGATCGGTTTTATGTGAAATTTTAGTTTTGGATTGCGTAAGTGTTGTTTATTTATTTTCTAAAAAATACTGTGGGGACTATCAGAGTAGAGTATGTTTGCATTTTTTTATGATTTGCATATATTTTATTTAATAACTAAATCACTTAACAGTCGAATATATACAATTTCACACATAGACGCCATCATTTTAACTGGTGGACCCCAGTAATTTACACCCGATGAAACATAGATTTGTGTATTTGTCTCTTTATAAATATAATGACCATATAAATATTTATTTGCAATTCGAACCATTGGATATACGGCATACATTTGACCACCATGAGTATGTCCTGAAAAAACATGTTGACTTAATATGTTCAAGAATAGGAAAAAAAAACGTACCAGCTAGAATTAGATCAGCATGGCGACCAAGCTTTGGAAGCTCTTCAAGAATTTTGGCAGCACCTTAAATTTCAATTATAAGACATAAAATGAATATCAAAAAACCTTTAGGTTGGTGTTCCAATATGATTGTTGAAATATTTTTTGGGCAATCTTGTAATGCTTTAGTGACGTTCATTTTATGCCCTAAAAATTAAAATTTTTTACAAAACAACATTATGACGCAATAATACTTTAGCCTCATAAGTCAAAACAAATTTTTTTGTTACTTCTTATTTTTAACATACCATCAAATTTCGCATCTTCTGTATAAAAATCATCAAGTCCCGCTAGACATAACTGTTTACCATTTCTCTCTAGTATTAATCCTTCATTGACTAACATTGTTAAGTTCAAATCTTCTTTATAAAATTTAACCCAATTATCAATATCTTCATAAAAATATTCATGATTTCCAAGTGTTGCAAATGTTCCATAACGAGATCGCAAATCTTTGAGTGGCTTTGCCCGGCCACCAATATATCCTCTATATCCATCAGTTAAATCACCAACCACAGTAATAATATCTGGATCTAGATTATTTACAACTTTTACAACTTCTGCGACTTTTCCTTTCCCGACTGAAGCACCCGTATGAATATCCTGGAAAAACATATAGATTTTGTACAATTGAAATTAATATCATTCAGCAAGCTTACCGTAACTAATACAATAGAAAATCCGTGAAATTCTGGAGGCAAATTTGTTATCAAAATATTTAAATTTTTTACTGTTGGTCGAACTTCAACAGAAATAAAGCCTTCGATTACTAAAGCAAATGCAGCCAAAAGTGCAATAATTGCATGTAAAGTTGTTGAAGTAAAAACTGCACTTTTTAGAATTGGAATCATAAAATGCATAGATGAAACCCATCGATGAAATATATAGCACAATAGATGTGAGAAGCATTCTAATAAAAGCAAAAGAGCAAGAAAGACTGCGAAATGTATGTAAATACCATAGGCAAAGAAGCTAAAAAAGTAATATTCTGATCCTGTTGATACTTTTTTAAGCAAGTAATATCAATTTTCTGAATCCCCAAAATGTAAAAACATTATTTTTAAAAATCCTATATACATAGTTAATACTATTGCAAAAATTAAACTTACCAAACTGTAGCAATCCATAATTCATCTGGTAATGGGATATAATAAAATAAATATGATAAATGTGTAAGTGCAGATAAAATTAAAACAAATCCAATTAAAGCTATTCTTACATATTTGAACCATGAGATTTTTTCACTTTTAAAAGTAGTTGATACATATTTGAATAAAAATAATGTGGCGGTTGCCAACAAAAATTCATAGAGTAACAAATCGAATACCTTTGAGACACTTATTTTACCAGTTTTAAGTGTAACATGTTTTGTTCCATAACATACTAAAGTAATAATACCAAGAATAAAAATACATACAATGGCGAGGTACTTTATAATTAATGCACAAGTGTTTTTTCTGAAACGCTTTAGTCGTCGAGAAAGCTTTGAACTTGTTGGAGGTTCCGTGGGAATTGTATAAGTGCCATAAATCGATGGCAAAATTCGGTTTGATCTTTTTATTTCAAAGCAATCCATGGCTTTGTAAGAATTTAACTTGGATTAGGTGTTTTCAAATTCTTGAGGCAGCCGAAAATCAGACAGCAAAAGTTGTAAAAGCAGAGGTATCACTTTTGGAAGAAAAAACATTGTATCAAAAATAAAAAAATTTTTTTGGTTTTTGACTCCACTTTTAGCCGAAGACGAAGCATGTGAGAACTGTAAAAAATCTATTCTTTAAAGATAAGAAAGTAAAAAAAGAAGAAAAATGCGTGAAGCACGAGAAGAATAAACAAACAAAAACAAATGTGATCGATGAACGATTAAAATTATTGCGTTGCTAAGCTGTAACCATGCATCCAGAAAAAACGAAGAAAAAGAAAGGAACCCTGCAAGTTTTTGAGGCAAACAAAAACATGGTTGACCACAATAAACAAATCCTATTTCTTTCTTCTTCAAAGAAAACGGAATAAAAGAAATTTTCAAAAAGAAAAAACTTCTTATTTTTCTTGCTAAATTGATTTGACGATTGAATATTAATAATAGTTTTATTTTCATAATTTTGGAAAAAAGATAAATTGTGTATGTCAAACAGATGAATGAACGATTTTTTGTCGCACTTAAGTTTTGATTTTGTAAAATATTTTTAGTAAACAAAGGTGAGCAATACTTATGAAAACCAAATGATTTCAAGTAGTAATTGTCATTTATTTAATCCTTCGAATACACAAAGCGAATCATTTTGAACAGTTATCTCACTTGTGTATTTGGATAATAACACAAGCACTGCGATGGTTTAAATTATATGCATTGATACGATAGAATTATTATCAAAGTTAATGTGTAATTAGGATTAATAACAAAATTTTAGTATTTTCTTTTATTCTCCCCAAAAATCGTGCAAATTTTTAAAGAGCCATCACATTTTCTTCAATGTTGCCAAAAGAAAAAACAGTAAACAACTAATTAACAAAATTTATTCTTCTAATAGCAGAACACGTTTTTTCTTGTTAAAATTCACAAAATTTTAATAACCTATGCATTTAAAAACAACGTCATAACTTTAAAACGCTTGTCACATACACTTTTAATAACTGATAAAGTGTGCCAAAAAACTCTGATGTCTGATTATTTGTTAATGCTAAGGTTGTTTTCATTGGTAGAATAAAAACATTATTGCTGCAAGCCGTCATTAAAACAAATACCGCTAGTAAAAAGTTTCATCAGAAAGCGATTCTTAAAGATATTTTGAAAGATAAGTACATTTAGAAGTCGACCATGACCGTAGTTTTATCAAACTGGATTCGATGGGGAATCACTCTAACTCTTCTCTTATTCCATATTTCGGTTACATATTTTATTTTTGTAATGATACGTAGAAAACACAAATTTTACAATTCTTCTTTTTATATTTTATATCTGATTGTTGCAGTTGCCGATATTTTAACAGTTATAAATAATTTCTTAGCAGGTGGAATAATCTTATTTGATTCTTTAAAGCCATGGTTTTTTGATCATCCAATGTGGGATACGATAATATGGTTGTTATCTGGTTATTTTATATTTCTTCAATGTTTTACCCATACGGCAATTGCAATAAATCGAGTGTGGATGTCTTTTAAACTTAAAATCAAAACATCAGAGCTACAAAAAATTGGAAGAAAATTAATATGGTTTTTACCGTTTATTCCTCTTCCAGCTCTGTCTGTCAGATTTGCGGGGCATTCCATTTATTATTATGACGAAACCGGTGAACTTGCCTCTTCATATGTAGAAGAATATGTTATCGTTGTAAGTTTTAAATTTTCATTAATGCGTAGTTATACCGTATTTTTAGTATCATGAAATTGCTGGTCCAACGGTGGTTGTTTTCGCTTCTTCGATTTGCTTCATTCTTGCATCGATAACAATTATTCGATACCGAAATGTTTATAAAAATTATTGAACACTGTCAACTTCAATAAAACAAGATTTACTTTTATTTGGTTACGCAAGTGTACTTTTATTGCTTCAGCTTGCGTTACTTGGTTATTATGCTATGAGATTTATTGGAAGATATTACAAATTAATGAATTTACAAGCTTTCGCATTAACGTATTTTTATTACGTCAATGATGCATTTTGTCTTTGTAGCTCCATAGCTCTTTTATTAATTTTCAATTTTATTCGAAACGATTATCTTAAATTTATTACTCGTCAGAAAAAAAATCCAAGTGTTAGTGTGCCGGGAAATAATTGTCAAATCCCCCAACTAAGAGCAATACATTGAGGGGGGCAAGTGTAAATTTAATAGGCTAGTTATTTATCTAAAATTGTAACAGGAATAAATGAAAGAAATAAAATTTTTAAAGCTCATTAATGAATATTTGCTGATGCAATGTCATTCGTAGGAGAAGGTGTGACATCACTTGTAAATCTAGAAAGCCCAAGTTTTTTAAAGACGAAAATTCGATAGGGTGTGACACAAGATATAGTTACAAAAAATTCAAGCCATGAATGAGTCATAATAACACATAATGCAATTGTCATTGCTGGAGCAGAATGATTTATTTGAAAAAGTATTAAAATAATATAAAATGTAGCCGGGACAAATAAAAACGCTGTTGCCAAAAATGCTTGTGCCAATGAAATAAACATTAAATTTCTTTGAACTTTGTTTGTAAATTGTTGAGATTTGTTGGTTCTCAGAAGCTGATAAAAGAAATATCCAATAACTAGTGGAACTAATAAAAGAATAAAAATCATAGCAACAAAACCACCAATTGCTCCTGGTTTGATAAATGGATATGGAATAATAAATAAAGTTGGCTCAGATTTAAAATAACTTTTTATTGACGGCTCAAATTCTATCCCCCATTTTTTAATGCTGTCGTAATTTTCTGTCAAAGGTTTATACATCATACTCCATAATATAGCTATTCCAATAATTTGAGTTACAACTGCTATAATAATAAGAGTTTTACCGTTTAGCCAATTAAGAGCATCATTTGGAAAGGATTTTAAATATCGTGTGCCCAAAGTTGCACAGACACCATATACAACATTTGTAATCATTGTGAAACAGATGATTGTGAGAGCAATACTGCCTCTGTGATCTGCTAAATATCGAAAAAATCCCATCTGATATCCACCCGGAATAGGGGGAAGCAAAATAGGCTTTGCTGAAGCGAATGCAGTTTCGCATAATAAACACCAAAATAAATGATTCAAAATAAACCATTTAAAATTTCCAATTGTTTTTGATTGTGTCCAAATGATATAAAATGTTAAAGGTGCAATAAGCCACGTTGAAATTAATGTAAAATTTGAATAATATACATAAAAGTCGACCAAAAATTGTGAAGGTGCACTTATTTTTGACATTTCAAAAAAATGTTTAATGTTTTTTTTGGTTATTTTGTAGCAGTAAATTTTTTACGAAATATTCATTCAAAACAAGCTTAAATTTTAACTATGTAATTTATTTTAATTGTTAAGCACACTTCCCCCTGTTGTTGTTGTAGTAGAAATTTCGAGCAAAGGTTGTCATTGAAACTCAACAGAACAATGATCATCTTCACAGCAATTACAGAAACTAAATTACATACTTCCATTTAAAAATAGTCTACCGAAAGTATTGGAATGTTTTTATTGCATCAACATACTGTTTACATAGAAGAAACAGTAATCCCATTAATTTTTTGATTTTCTTTTTTTAATGTACATATTAATATTTGTCTAAATTTAGAGAAACACTTTTACATGACATTAATTTTGTAGAACTCTAGTTTAAATTAAAACTTTAAAAAGCTAAATGACTTTCAAGACAAACAAGTTTCATAAAATATCAAAAAATTGCGTAAACAATGCAAGCACTTTTTGTTTTTAAAAAATACTTTATGTTTTTCAACATAGCAATTACCTACCTCAATGACACCGACAGCTGTGCTTAAGTCGATAAACAAAAGAATTAAAAGATTATGTAGTTGTTTTAAAAATTTAGTCATATTTGTTTTTATTTTAAAAATCTTTATATTTTTGTTATCCGGTGAAAAATATAACTTAAAATGGAAGAGGAACGCCAGCACAAGGTCCTTGAAAATGGAAAATGGGAAAATGGTAAAGTTGTTTATTCACAAGAAATTATTAAACCTGATGATAGTGACAAAAATCAAAATTAAAGATGTAATGTGTGTATTTTGAAATGTGAATGTTTTTTTATATTCTCATATTGTTTAATTATACAAATCACAATATTTAAAATAAACTTTTATTTATGATATTTTTCATGCAAAGAAAATAAGAAAAAAAAATTAACATAGGGGTGACAATCTTTATTTCCATTCGATTTTCACTTTATTGATAACAGTAAATTAATCAAACATAGCGATGACCTTTCACCTTTCGCAATCTTTACTTTAACTCAACAAGCGAAGATTGCTGGAAATTTTGTTGGGGAACAACAGAAGTTGTTGAAAGCCATCGTGGGACTTTGCATTCGCATAATTTATGAAAGGCATCGCTTGTGGAATCATTTCTGTCACATTAAAAGTAACTGTAAAAACAGAAAGAGAAAAAGAACAATATTTTAAAACTTAAAAAATGTTAAAGAGAATTTAAGTCGTGCCGCGTCTTTTGGTGCCAATTTTTGAGATAGACATAACAGCACTATGTTTGCGAAAAATAAAAAAGCCTTTCTTAAACGTAAAAAAAGAGAGCACATTTCTTCGATAAACTTTAATGCATAAAATTTCAGCTATAATATCAAAGAAAGGATAAGCTGTCAGCAATATTATACAAATGAATGTCGCTTCCACAGAGACATTGGTTAATAACAGAAAAATAAACAAAATGCTTGGAAGAATCAGTAATAAAACAGCTAACGAAACGCGGATTCGATAGTTCAATCGTAAATCATGTATCGTTTTTAAAAGTTCATTTGAAAGTTGTTGATCTTGTTCTGATCGGTATTTGAGATAATCATGAAAGAGGAATAAACAAAAAATAACAAATATTAAAATAATAATAGCCGCATAATGAAGAAATATTTTTAAATGTTGATTATTTTCAAGTGAAAACGCAATGATCGAAGGGTTTGACATTGACTTTATTTTTTTCAGCTAATTTTTGAAGAGTTTCAGCACTATTCGGAAGAGTAAAACAATGCCCAACACAAATTGTAAAAACAATAAAATACCAAAAGCAAAAAATAAATACTAATTTTTTTCTGCTTGAAAACCATGCTTGACATTTATGAAGGCTCATATGATAGCAATACAATACAGTTAAAGATAATCCATGGCACGAATGTGTTACGCATGTTACAAAGATACATACAAAAGCAAAAGTAAAATTTGCACTCCAGTTTAAATATATCTTTTGTGAGTAAATCATGTGATATTGCGGAATGCCAACAGGTTGAAAAACTAAAAATGTTATCGCAAACAAAAATCCAAATGTATGTGTATAAGTTGAAAGCCATCGAAAAATCATTGACATTTTAAGGTTTTTTCTCCAAATTGCATACAATATTGTTGGATAAGATATAATTGTAAGAATGCTAAATATCGAAGACACAATCAAATAAAAAGGGAATACTTTTTGTTCAAGATAAATTAAGCTTGTGGAAGTAAAAGATGAATCCATGTTTTGGTTACTTTACGCAATACGGAAAAATGAAAAGTGGAAAATGATATCAAGTAATAATGAAGTGGAGATGTGAATTTAAAACACTTTTCTCACGTTTCTACATTTAAAAGCAGCTACAAAAAATTTCTTTGCAAAAAACGCTGCAGACGTAGAGATTTGCAATTTGAAAAAAATGTGACTGTGTGACGTTTGGGAATAAAAACGTGTTTCGCATACAGGTTCCAACGTATATCTCATCTTTTAGGTGTTTTCCAGAATCATCAATGTAGATACCGTAAAGAAGACAGTTTAAATTTTATCAAAGCTAACAAACAAATTTAATTTTTTAATTTCTGGGCTTTCTGATACTTTTGATTTTCCTTCAATAAAAAATGATTTTCTTATTGTAAGCTTTCGTTTTGTTAATAAAATATCTTTTAAAATTTCATTTTTAGACAAATGAAGTAGTAAAAGCTCTACTCACTTATGATTTTCGAAAACGACTTTCAAATGCTTACAAAAAAAGAAATTTTATGAATAAAGTTATTGAAAATCCTCCTAAAAAAGAACAAATTCCATATATTGCGTTTCCTGGATTGGATGACACTACTCGTGCCAAATATTTATCGTTACGTGGTGGTGCATATGAATTGTAAATTCTTTCTTGTTGCTTGTATTTTGTGATGTTTTTTGTTATAAAATTTATTTAAAATATGCTTGGATTTGTTTACAAGTAAAAGCAATATTAGTTAATTCGCATTTTCTGACACCTCTATTTTTGATAACTAATTCGGTTCCATTGAATCTTGAAAAGCTGAGTGTTTTCTTAATGTCGACTTCACAGGTATAGCAATGAAAAAGTATTGCAAGAAAAAAGTGAAAAAAAATCTTTTTTTCGTTTTTTTCTTTACTCTGTACCCTTTGGTTTTATACAAGAAACTTTTTTCGACCCTATATAATAATCTTTTTAAGAACAACCTTTATAATGCCGATTTGCAGGAAATAAATATTTTAACGCTACTATTAAAGGTTGACAAAGAAGGTAGGTAATTTTTGAATAACCTACTTGGCACATAATGGCAGCAGCAAAATACATACAGAAAAATAATACCACTACTATTAAATTTATTTTTTCAGCTACTTTTATAGAGTTATCCTCATTTAATTTAGAAACTTTTATTTTATTTAATTATTATATATCTGGAACTCAATGAGGGCATTTTAAGTTATTTTAAATTTTTTCTAAGCGTTTTAAAGCTATAACTGCCACTACTAGGAATAGGATTTTTACCGTAACTATCTTATTGTTTCCCTACCTTTAGTGTTTATTGCAGTTTATATTTTTTAATAAATTATAACTTTTAACAACTTCAAAATTTTTTAGTTCTTTTTTGTTGCAAAGTTAAACCATTTATATGATTTGTTATTATTTATCTGTGCAAAATTTTGGCTTAACTTCAGGCTACAATTTGGGGTCAGGACAAAGAGAGAAGTAAGTATTACCTTCTTAAAATTAAAAAATACATATAATATTATCGTTTCTTTTCGGTGTTTTAATATTCCAAATCTTTTTGAAAAACAGTTTTAGAAGTAAATCTTGTTTTTTGCACAATTAACTTGTTGCTATTGTCGACATAGTTTTTATTGCTCTAATTTTCTACCATCATTTTGACACAAGAACATTCTTGTAGATGTAAATGGAAAATGACGCTTGCATCTATCTTAAATTATATTATGATGGTTTTTGCATCCACTGGATCGACCATGGAATTATTTGTGCTAATATTTTTGATTTTTACTTTTAAAAAGAAAACTTCGGTTTTTTCGTCATCTTATTTCCGATTATTGTCTGTTGGGTATTTTTTGGATATATTATTTTTTTCACCTTTGGCTGTTATTACCGTACTCTCAATCGATGATACACCAGCTGTAATATTTACAAAAAGATTTTGCGAATTATATGTTGTTTTATTTATTGGTCCATGGAATCTTACGTTGTGTTTGAATCGACTAACCTCTATCCTTCTTGATAATAAACATCAGAGCTTATGGACAAATAAAAATCTCGCTTTTTTAGTCATTTTTTTATTTGTATTTCCACTAATTGTTTGTGCCATAACTTTTTCGAACGCTGAATGTAAAAACCTAGTAGCTTCTGATGGATGTTATGACTTCATTTATGAAAATTTTTATATACTGTCTATCTCAAATGGAATCTCAACTTTCGCATCTCTAAGCATTGGTAAGCCAAACACAAGTGTTTTTTTACATCAGAAAGAAAGAGATAAAGTTAATCTGCGTTTTTAATTTTAGGAATTTTGACGTTTATTGTATTATCACGAAAAAACAAGCGATATTCAACGGTAACAATGAAAATAAAGCACACAAAGATTGAGAGAAATTTACTTTTGCAATCATTTATTTCATCCCTTTTTTATGGAAGCTTTTGCATTTCTTTAGCTATATATCCCTATTTTTCTTCACATCGTCAGGCTTCATCGAGCAATTACGTCGCTTATCATATAGTGGTCTTTTTAGAAAACATTTTATACATGCTATTTCATTATTCATCGTTTATTACGCTTTTGATTTTTTCGTAGGTTTTACAACTTAAAGATAAACGCTAAAACTTCTTTTCAGGCCAACTCTTAGATCACAGTTTGTCAAATTTTATTATCTCGACATACTTATGTTTCAAATTAAACGACGTCCAACTGCATCCAGCATAGTATTCTTAGCCAACAAATAAGATGTAGTATTGGGTAACAGTTCAAATACTTTAACATAACATTTTTACATTTTTACGTTGTGCATGCATATGTTTTCTTTAATGCTTTTATGATATTATCTTCATTCGAAAATGAACTCTTTTCTACTTTTTATTATAAATAACATAAAATCTGCTACGCCTAAATCGCATATAAACAAAGATGCAAACTGATTTATGAACAAAAGTTTTACGTTTTCAGTAATAAACATGGTTCATGGCAAATATTTGTAAAACTGAACTTTATGTGGCCGATTTCAGTGAGCTCTTAGTCACTGAAAATTTGTAATAATATCATTGAAGTCAATTAAAATTAAATGAAATATTATGCAGAAAACAGCTGGTGTTTATTGTTGCTTTAGTAAAAAATGATTTTTGCTTTTAAAAAACAAATATTTATCTGATTACTGTTACTCATACTTTTGAGTTTTTCACAGTAAAGAATGCGACGTGTCAACATTTTGTATCTGATAATCACATTAAGGCATGCCTAGAAAATACTGAGCTTCCGAGTACTTCAAATTATCATTCTGTCTTTCATAAACATAAACATAAATATTTGTTATTTCGATTTGCTTCAATGAACATTTTTGTTCGCTTTAATTCGGAAATGAAAAATGCGAATTAATTAAATGATTAAATGCGTCCAACATGCTTTTATGACATCTTTTCTGATGGAATTATGTCGAGAATTTTATTGTTGTCAAAAAAAATTAATACCTTAGAATCATGGTTTCTGTTTTTTAAAACAGACATGTGATTTCATAAAATTTTTGTTTTTATGATTTTAACCAAAGAACCATTGCCCTCTTGAAAAAAGGTTTTTACTTTCCACGAAAAACTTAGATAATTCTATTTTCTTTTTTTGCAGGTTAAAAGCCTCAACTATTTTTATTATTGCTAAACGAAAAACAAAAAAAGGATAAAGACCGTCTTATAAACATAATAATAAATACTTAAACGAATTCGAAGCTATGATAGATGCAGTTCTAATGTTTTTCGTATCCTATTTTCCTCAACAGTTGAACCATAAAATAAATCATTTTTGATAAACGTGCTTGTATTTACATGTTTGTTAATATTGAGTTTTTGAGACTGAAATACACTCCAGTTTTAGGTTTCATCCTCAATCAGTAAAATGTTTCTCTTACACTTTAATGCTCCAGAAACTTTACATTTCACATTTGCCGAAGTATATAGTAAAAAACTACAATCTATTTTATTGCCAATAATGCATTATACTTCAATAACAACAGTATTCTTAAGCATTATTTTGATTTACATAATTATTAAAAAGACTCCAAAAACGATGAAATTTTTCAAAACTTATCTAATTCCGTACGTCTTTAATACGCTCGCCTTAGAAATCGTGATGCTATGTTTCAAACCATATTTTATGCATCCATTTTTTGCAATATATTCGTTAGAATTGGGAAATTTTATATCAACAAAATATTTAATGATACTATTTATTTTAATGTCATATTTTGCCATGGCTTTAATAGATTGTATTGTTGGAATGTCTGCAGAAAGATATTTTGCGATAAAAAATATTCGAACCGGGCATTCTAAAACACCATTGATAATATTTTTAATTTTATCTGGATCAAGTTTGGCTTACTTGATTCTTGCAACAATTGCCGTTCAGTTTCAGTCTGTTCGAGAGTTATTGATTTTATCGGAAAATGAAGTCGTCGAGTTTTTCGAAAAACATTTAAAAGATGCTACTGACATTATCAATCCTGCTTCAATTCTTATTATCCGACCCGATATTCCAATGAAAAGTTTTGCAATGGAATTTGGGGCTTTTGTTAGCTTTGTCTTTTCTCGATACGTTGTGGCTATTGTATTATTAATCCTTAATGCAACAAACACCCAAATGCCAAATATGGAAAATATGTCAGAGAAATTAAAAAAGAATAACAAAATGTTATTAAAATGCATTTTTGCTCAATTTTTTGGTTTTTTTACCTTGGCAGGACTTCCAGCTTTTGTTATTGTATTAAATTTTTATTTCCTCTCTGATCCGAATCCAGTTATTCCATTATGCTTTTTATTTATGAATTGTTTTGGTTTATATGATATCTTTGTTACCGTAATCTGTGTAAAACCATATCGAGTATTTATTGTTAAGGTTGTTACTTATGTAAAACGAAAGTCGATAAGATATGTAAAGAGAAAAGTCAATCCAAAATCAGAGTTTAATCCTAGACAACAATCTATCTTCATCACTAGATTATTCGATACCTCATCTGATATGGTTTCAAAGACAATGAAATAATTAACTTTTTTTCTACTTTAAAATTTTTTGTTTCTATGCGAGATTTTGAAAATAAATATGTTTTAAAAACTGTATTTCAAAGCGCAACCTTATCAGAAACAAATAAATTTTTTATCACAAAATCATTTGCATAAACAACTTCTATATTATCATGAGAAAAGGATTTTACAAAATTCAATAATTTAGCATTCAAAGATGCATTTTTTGTCAATGTCGTCAATTAACTAAAAATAACTAAATTTTAGCAGATATTTCAACAATGTGTTAAGGTTGTTGTGAACTGATGTGTTGTACATACTAAGGTCACAGCATTTAATAATACTATCACGTGTATTCATCTCCTACAAGACTGTTTAACTGTCTTATTAAAATTTTTACAATTTTCTGTTGGTTGTACTCTTGATGTTATGTTATCGACAATTCGTGCATGTTTTCTGATTCTATGGGTTGAAGCGATGAGAACAGTGTTTTCAAGCTCAAATATTTATAACAATGGTACTACATCAAATTAGATGCTTCATTTTTTAAGATTGTATCTTACTGAAGCTTCATCATAAAGCTTCGCATACATCTGGAAGCCGCACAGTTTTTAGAAAAACTATTAACAGACATAAAATGTTTTTTTCTAATTCGCGGAATGATTTTTTAGCAGAGTATGTAAGCCAGTTTTATGTTATATCACTTTTTTGTGTTTAAAAATCTTTATATAAACTATAATTGAAAATATCTGACCTTTTCCAGATGTATAAAGATTTCACCTGTTTTGGCGTCATTTTCCACTTTCCTTTTGGGAAACAAGAAAATGGTTAAAAGAAAATCAAAAAAAGTTTCACCCCTCTATGTTCACTCGTATTTTTTTTGGTTCGACATCGGTGGTGGCAAACAGCTGAAAAAGAGTTGTGGTGTTAATTCTGTTTTATGCATTGCTGAGGAGTTAAGAATACTGTAAAACTAACATAACTGCTATAGAACAAAGACATCAAAATGACTGTTACTGATGTGTTTCCAGCCTATATCTACCATATCACTTTCAATAGTGTGTTTATCATTTCCACAGCACTTTTCATTTTTATGATATATCTCATCAACAAACATTCATCACGGCTAGAAGATTACAAATTTTATATTTTAAACAATATTATCTGGGCATATACTCTCCAAGTCTTTCTTGTTGTTGCAAAACCGAGATTCCTCTTTCCCAAACTTCTCATGTATTTCGATGGTCCTGTAAAGAACTGTGGCCCGATAGTAGTGTACTGTTTTATGTGCGCTATCATGATATCTACAGTATTCATGATATGTGGAATTTTAATGACCCTTGGATTTCGATATGGTCAACTTTTGCCATTTTCTGTTACAACTTTTGTCAAAAAGAAAAAATTATTTTGGCCATGTATTATTGGGGAACATGTTATCGGTCTTTCGGCAATCGTACTCCCAATAATGACAATCAGTTTTGATCAAAAGGTAAGTAGAATATTTACAGCGTTAATTGGGGATAAGCTAAAACAAACCCTTTTTACCGCTAAATACGTTTGCAGGTCATCAGTGTTCTTATCCAAAAGAATGACAATCTTTCATCTCCGTTTACATCATATGAACCATATCTTACAATTCCTTCACTCTTTACTCTTAATATAAACTACTTTAAATCAACGCTTTATTTAATATATGGTTTTGTTTTTGCGTATGTTATCATTATGGGATTAGCATATATCCATATGAAATTTATCGTTTATTCATCCACAAATCGTGTTTTTTATTTTACTTATCAACTTCAGGTAAGCTGTTCTCAAAATTGTTTTTTTTTGAACACTAAAAAACGCAACACTTCTAAGAAATTGTTTTTGCAAGTTTACTTTTGAAATGACAAAATTAGAATCCCTTTTTCCTCACATTAAAAGCGTCTTCTAAATAAAATATATTAAAAATTTCAGAATATGCTGGTAAATGCATATGCAGCTGAAACACTTGCAACTTTAATATTAATTATTTTACCGCTTTTATGTGGGTTATATGTTACTGAACAACAGTTTTATTATTCAAGCTTTATTTGTGAATGCTTAATTATTCTTGCATCACATTACCCCATCGTTTTATTCACAACTATAATATGTTTCATCAAACCGTATCGAGATTGTATTAAAAGTGCTTTCATGACTGTTGTATCGAAACTCCCACAAAATATCCAAAAATCGTTTAACCGATGTACTGTAGACGTTGGTGGTCCTATGAATATTGATCAATTATATCGTGGAAAAAATATTCCAAAAATTTGTTACACCCCAAATGATCTTGTACCACACGATGAAGGATATATATAAATATGATTATGTACTATTCAAGAGTACTGTTTGATTTTGTGTTTTAGTGTCATTCTAGATATTAATTTTTATATCATCAATAAAATTTTTATTTATTTTATGTTAAAAAATATACATACACATATCTGTTAGATTTCGTGAATTTGAAATCGAAAGTAGTTTATAAATTTTCTGCCATAGTTTCAAACATTAAGTTTAAAATGGTTTTTTTAATTAAAATGAACACTAAAGTTATGTTCCGTGCTTGCATGAATAATCTTTTTAATTAATAATAAACGAAGTTTGTTGTGAAAGAAAAATGATTCATTGCTTTAGAAAGAATTAATTATTCAAAATTCAACATTTTTTGACATTTAAAAAACGTCTGTAAAATAATGTATAAAAACTTTTAAAAAAGTGTCTCTCTGCTTTTCTTTTACTTTTATTTTAAATCATAATCAATGAAACTTTAAAATAATAATGTTATATGCATGTAAGAAAATAAGCTAATAGTTACCACACCCTATTGAATGCAAAGAAAAACCGTCATATAGTTGAAAAACATGTTTTTATCAAAAAAATGTAATTTATCTCTTAAACTTTGTGTTGAAGACATACTACTAAAAGAAAAAGCAATCGAAAAAATTTAATGAAAAATTTTATTGAGTGTCGCCAATTAAAGAAGGTATTACTGATAACAAATAAAGTCTAGCTCTTTTTTCTTCGCTTTTTTTGCTGCAAGAAACGGCTGCAAATCCTTGAAATATGTTAAAAATATGGATTTGTTTAGCTGTTTTGTTTGGCTTAGCTTGGGCTCAAGCTTCTAATAACACCATATCACCAAATTATATTTCAATTAATTTGGATCAAACAAATCCGACATTCGTTTTATGGCTCGCTGATATGAAGGCAAATGATGCATATGTTGTGTGTTCTAAAATCAATAATGATTTAGACCTATTTGTTACTCAAGCTGTTCAAACTACTGATTTGCAGCCTTTCTCTTTGTATGATTCTAAAACAGTAGATAACAGCACTTTTATAACAAAGTGAGTATATTATGCTTTACTACATACAATTTTGATGATTACAAAACGAAGAATATAAACACATTTTAATTATTATTGTTTTCTTTACAGTCTCATTTGTAAATTAAGCTAAAATAATGTATATTTGTTTTATAGCCTATCGGATCAAGATCAATTTACACCAGGGTCATCTAATAGTCATACACCATCTTCAATATCATCAAAAAACGGGTGTTTTACTATCTGGTCTCAAGCTAAAAATGCAACATTAGCAACAGCCTTTTTTCGGATTGCTTCAAGTAAATACTTTAAGTGATTGCTTTTTTAATTCATTAAAATTTTTAGTTCAAAGCCAAAATTGTATTGGAGACAACATTTTTGAAGCGCCAACTGTTCCATTAACATTCATAAATTCAGGTGCAAATGCAAATGGTTCATGTGAAATTATTTTTTTATCATCAAGATTTGAATTTCCTGGAATTCGTGTGGGAGATATTTCTGCAACAGGATCAAATGAACCATTTGTTTTTATAAGTGCAATTAACCAAAAAATATTTTTGAGCAAAAAGTATAACTATATTATTCTCTTTCTTGATTATAACACACATTACTTTTTAGTAACAAAGATTTTAATGATTGGAATAATTTCGGATTATATACCCCTGCATTAAGTCTTATAGCTCCAAAAAATAGCAGCATTTCCATTGAAACTCAAATTTTTCAAGGTATTGTCGAAACTACTTATTTGTTTCAACTTTTAATTTTGTAATTGGATGTAATATCATTTTTAGATTTTTTTATCATTCAAAAACGCGGATGCTCATATTATAAAAATGGCGTGATGGCTTCTCCAAGTTATGCAGGTTTTACACACAAATCAGCCAAAATAACTGCTTTTTATAAAAGTTCACTGCAAAGAACTAATTTAATGACTTTTACTATAAAAGAATTATATGGAAACGAAACAGTTGTTTTCAACAACAATCACACGTAGGATTTTGACATAGCATTTATAGTAACTAATTATTAATTTAGTTTTGTTAATGGTGAAACTTTTAATGTTACAAATAGCACATTTGATGTTTCAAGTTTTGAAAAAAATCCAGCAAATGATGGATTTTTAATTGAATATACTTTAACAAATATTTGGAAGCCGAATTACACTTCAATTCGTTTAAATGACACCACGCCATTTTATGTGACAGTTACCGAAAATGTTCATGTAAATGATGCATTGGTTTTTTGTTCAGCTTCAGATGATGCCAGCGATGTTGAGTTATTTATTACAGATGCAAATTTCAATTCATTTTATATTTATGATTCTGTAACGACTCCCAGTTTTGAAACATGTATTGAGTAAGTTTCTTTAAATTGTAACAAAACTTTAAAATATTTATAAAATATGAAACACTTTGCATATTTTTAGAAATCCTTCTCAATCAAAGTCTTTAATTCCTCCAAATGTTGCTTCTTCTAAAGGCTGTTTAATTTTTTATCGTTGGAGTCATGTTGTGGCTAATGCAACAATTTTTGTTCGTTCAAAAACAAGTAAGTTGTTTGTTTTTTTAAACAGAAAAAACGTGAATTTTAGGTCAAGCAAAAAATTGTGGGACTTTGAGCAATGTTTTCCAAATGCTTGATACTTCAATGACTGCTACTCCTGTTTCTGCTGGTGATAACTCATGTGAGATGATTCTTCTTGCATCTGCATATAAAACACTTACATCGATTTCACTTGATAAACTTGATGGAATTCAAAGTGGAAATCTAGTTATTAAAAGCGCAATTAACAATCAAGTACTTGCTGATATTGCATCAGATGATATTAAATATTGGATGAATTTTGGAATTTACACTTATGCATTAAGTGTTGTAGTTCCGAAAGGCAATACGCTAACGGTAACAGGTTCCGTTCAAAGAGGTAAGTTGTTATGTAAAATAAAGATCAACTATGTTTGGCATGACTATTAGTTAGTTTGTAATAAAAAAAGGACGAAAATGGCTACATTTTATAGAAAATTCTGTCAAAACTTATTTTAAAAAGCGTTTTCAGCTGCTTACAACATTGGAAAATACGGATGTCAGCACATTCAGAAAGGTGTTATTGCGTCACCAAGTCTAAGCGGATTGAATTATTCTTTGACAGAAAACCAAGTATTATATCAAAGCACTTTTGCACAATTAAATCAAATGCAGTTTGATGTTTCGATTTTAAATGGAAGCGAGTCTGTGGAATTAAATCAAGACCATATGTAAGATTGTTTTAAGCAACGTTAAATGTTGTTTCGTATATATTGAATTTTAGCTTTACACAAAATGAAAGCTTTATGGCAACTGATCTATCTATGAAAATTCAAGTTCAAAATACTTCAACTTCAATGTCAAATGGTTTTTTGATCTATTATAGTTTCACAAGTGTCGTAACCCCAGATTACAATTATGTAAATTTAAGTGATAGTCAGCCTTATTTCGCATCATTTATTGATGCGATTCCTTTAAATACTGGAACAGTGCTTTGCTCAACAGCGAATGATGTTGACTTCTTTATTACAGATGGAGAAAATTATGATTCTTTCTGCCTTTATGATTCAAGAGAATTAGAAAATAACATTCTGTAAGCTTTCATATAATTTATTACAGCTTTGAATTTGCAAAAAAAAAATTGTTAACTAAACACTAATGTTAATTCTAGTCTTGGTGATTCATATCCGTTAACATCAAAAAGTGGATGCTTCCATCTGTATCATTTCACAAGCCCTGCAACTTCTGCAACAGTTTTTATTCGATCTCGTACACGTATGCTTACAAACTTCTTTTACAATTATTCTGTAATTTTGTAATATTTACAGATCAAGCAAAAAATTGTGGTGATCCTAACAATGTGTTCTTTTCAAATACAAGTGATGTTTCAATGACTTCAACATCTGGAGGTCCATGTGAAATTGCTCTAATTATTCCAAAATTCAGTGATTTAACTTCAATCTCAATTGAAAAAATGGATGGAATTAAAAGTGGATTTGTAACGTTAAAAAGTGCATTCAATGGAAAACAGCTTGCAAATATTACGTATGTAAACGTTTTTATCAGCTGAATTAAAGCTAAAGTAGTAGTTTTAGTGCATCTGAGCTTCCAAGATGGAATAATTTTGGCATTCACACATATGCTTTAACTGTCACAATTCCAGCAAATAGTGACTTCACTATGACGGCGGGCTTACAAACAAGTATTATCATTTTTGGATTGCACCTAGATGAGTTATGATAATAATTTAGGTGCTTACGAGATTGTAAAACAACCATGTCAATTCATTCAAAAAGGTATCATTGTTTCACCAAGTTATAGTGGTTTAAATTCAACAATTACTGAAGCAGAACAACTATATCAAAGTACTCTATTCCGGAATGAAACGATAACATTTACTCCAATTTCAATGTATGGAAATGAAATGATTCGAGTATATTATGATACATATAATTATCAGACGTTTGTTTCATTTAATTTTACACAATTTATGATAATAATTTTAAGATTTAATTCAACTCAAAACATTGACATCACAGCACAGAGTTTTCTTATCAGAGCATTCTTTGCAAATCCTTCTACAGATGGTTTCCTCATTGAATATACTATAACTAATTCTTTCAATCCTACGTTCAAACATGTGAATATCAGTGACAGTAACCCTTATTACTTGGCCCAAATGAGTGATTTTGCTTTAAACGACGCAGTTGCAATTTGTTCACAATATAATGATGCTGAATTATTTATTACTGATGGAAATTATGATTCATTTTATCTGTATGATTCAAATATTCTGGATCGTTGTTCACCGTATAATTAATAGATTAGTTATATAATTATGAAGTTTATTGTTTTAGAATGCCTTCAGATTTTTCTTCTACTCCTTTGAAAGCTTATAGTGGATGTTTTGTTCTTTATAAATGGGATAGTGCTGCCTCAACGGGGACTGTATTTGTCCGATCTCCACAAAGTTAGTTTATAAAAATTAAACATTCGCGTTACTTTTCAAGAACATGTTCACTTAACAAGCTAAAACAAAATATTGTTCAAATACTGTATTTCTTCATTTTAGGTCATCCCACAAGTTGTACAAATTTAAATAATGTGTATCAAATTGGATCTGCAGCAACAAATACTGCAACATCAAGTGGTTCATGTGAAATGATTCTTCTTTCTCCAAGTTATCCCATTGAAGTGAATGTAATAACTGCTAATGGTGGAGATGGAGTTATTACATTTTTGAATACATTAAACGGCAAAACAATAGTTGATATACCGTAAGCAATGATATTATAAAGAAATTGTTCAAAACCTGAAATTTAGCGTGTCTGAGCTTTCTTTATGGCATGACTTTGGTATTTACACGTATGCACTGACAGTAACAATTCAACCTAGTAGCTCATCTGTTACGTTAAACACTAAATCAGCAAGTAGTAAGTCTTCCTTGGCCTTGAAAATGTCTTTAATTTTGTATTACAGTTTTTATTTTCCTTTGACGTTAATATAAACATTATAGATCCATACACTATTACGAAAACCGGATGCCCACTAGTTCAAAAAGGAATAATGACATCACCAAGTTATGCTGGATTAGGAGGATTTGATAGCTCACAGCTCTATTCAAGCAGTTTAGATAGAAACAATATCATAGAATTTAATGTGCTTCAGTTGGGTACAAATGAAGCTGTTGTCTTAACCTATGATAATGGGAATCACACGTAAGTTTTCATTTTCTTTTCTTCTTATATTAAAGTTTCTTTAGCTTTATTGCCAATGAAAAGTTTGTTGTAAACAGTACAGGAAGCTTCAGCATAAACACTGCTGATGGTGATTCAGCAACCAGTGGTTTTGCTATTGCATATAAGCTTACAAGTGATATTACACCAAATTATATAACAAAAACATTTACGGATAAGGAACCATATGTTTTGCTTACGGTTGATGACATCAAGCTTAATGATGGATTAATATTTTGTTCTCCTACAAATGATACAGAAATTTATGTTACAACCAATAATATTGGTAACAGCTTTTGGTTACATAATTCACAGAATTTGGATAACTGTGATAATGTTCCTACAAGTTTTGGACCAAAAAAAATTACATCACGATGCTTTAATCTGTATCGTTATAGCAATGCAAACACAAATGCCGTTATGTTAATAAGATCACAATCACGTGAGTCTTTTTTCATCAAGAAAGTCCATTTTAATTTCATAGTTTTAGTTCATACAAAAAATTGTGTGTTTAATAATTCCACACAAACAAATATCTTTGATATGGCAAACACCAGCAACCCAATGGTTGGAGCAAATGCAAATGGTCCATGCGATATGATATATTTGTCACAGCCATCGTTATTTAAACCAGATATGACATTATCAATAGATAAAATTGATGGTTTACAAAATGGAAGTATTACATTGACTAATCCAATTCTAAATACAACTTTTGTGACTATACCGTAATGTTTTGATATTATTAACCACAATGTTTAAGAGAAAGCGCAATTTTAGAGCAGCAGAAGTCACTAAATGGAGAGGATTTGGCATTCCTACGCGATATTTAAGTTTTTCAATTCCATCAAGAAATAAGATAACATTTTCAACTTCAATTAATTATGGTAAATACCTTAGTCACTTGTGATAAAATTAATCCTTAGATTTTAGGAACTTATCACATTAATAAAACCGTTGACGGTCAAAAGGGTTTAATGATATCTCCAGGATATATGAATGAAGCAGCTCCGTCTGGGCTTAATCTCTATTACGATATAACAAGTGATGTTAATGTTACTGTAACTTTATCTGTTAATGAATTATATGATAATGAAACACTTCTTTTCCAAAGTCAAAATTTGGATAAATGGGTCAATACAAAGTAAGCTTGAGCAAAATGACTTCTGTTTTATCTTTCTTTTTCAGTCTTACTCAAGTGAATCAAACTACTTCTCAAACTGCCATGTATTTTGCGTTACATGGTGACGAAGAACCTGGTCAAGGATTTTTTATTAAATATTCTATGAATGCATATTTCCATCCACAAACTTCCCGCATTGATTTAAATGCAACAACTTCATCATATGCTTTATGGCTGGATAATATGAATGTTTATGACGCAGTCACTGTTTGTTCAACAAATGGATCCTTGAAAATTCAAGTAACTTCCTCCAGTGATTCAAACGAATTAACAAACTATCGGCTGTTTGACTCAACAACAATTACGAATTTTGTTACAGAGTAAATTTAATCACTAAATTTTAACTCTAAACATAATGTTCCTTTTTCAGCTTAAAATCAATTTCAGATGCATCATCTGGTTATGTACTTGGTAGTTTTACTTCAAAAAGTGGATGTCTCACAATTTTTCGAGAAGATGGAAATTTAACTCACGCCACTGCATTTTTCTCAATACCATCTGGTAATGTTATCCTTAATTTAAAATATTTATGATAAGTAACTTTTAGTCCAAAGGCAAAACTGTGCTCGCGAAAATGTCTATCAGGCTCAAAGTCCATCCTCGACTGATATGTCACTTTTCTCAGTCCGAGCTGGTAATGAAGGTTCGTGCGAAATGATAATCCTTGCATCACAAACTTCTTTGCCTTTAATTTCAATCGAAAATTTAACTGCAACAGAAAATGCATATTTTGTCTTTAAAAATACTTTTAATCAAAAAACGCTTTTTAATTTGAGGTAAGTTACAAGCGCATGAAAATTATATAAAAATGCATGCAACTTTAGTGGAAACGATGCAGCACAATTTAAAAAAGTCGGTATATATAGTGCAGCATTGAGCGTTATTATACCAGCAGGTAAAACAATCAACTTATTGGCCTATAATTTTGAAGGTAAGCTCCACATTAAGAAAAAATAAATTGCAATGATTAAAAATTTGCAGGGCCTTATACTATTACAAGCGATATTAGCACCCAAAATGGAATTATGGTATCACCAAGCTTCAATGGCATATATGGTACTCTGAACAATAATTTATTGTACAGCATTAATTCAAGTGATACGCTGAGTTTATCAGTAAGCGTTAAATCACTTGATGGAACATTAGTTATGCAAAATGGAAATGATAATACAACGTAAGAAAAAAATTATAAAAACTTATATTAAGCTTTATTTTTATTTAGATTCCAAACTGGACAAACAACAACAAAGCAAGGCACGAATTTCAGCTTTTTCTTCAGCAGCAACAACAATCTCAACAATGGATTCTTAGTAGAATACGCAATTAATAAAACTATCAATACTTCAACAGATAGCGGGAGCTTTAAAACCAGTACCAATATTTTTATTTATTATTTCGTTGCATTAATTACCATATCATTACGTTTTTTCAATACGGTTTAATTAATTATATAATATATTCTTAAACAGTTATGTGAGATATGAATAATATATTATCCGAAATTCTTGGTAAGCATGCGAAAGTTTACAGAGCAGTCAATTCATATTATTTTGTGAGACATCCTATCGTATTCTTATAACAATGACATGTACTCATAGTTATTGCTATATAGAACTTAATTTAGTCGAAAAATGATCATTTATATATCAAAAAAGCTTGTAGCAGGAACAATCGTAAATAAAATAATTTTTTGATGTTTGATTAATTTCTTCATTTCTTGTAACAAGCTTATTTAAAAATAAATGAGTAACTTACTACGTAAATACATGGAAGAAAGATAAACGCAATAAAGACCAATAATTATTGGACAAAAGTCCAAAAATTTTAATTAATTGTTTTTATAAAGCATTCAAGCATGCATATCAAAGCACATTGTCATCTTTTAATGTTCTTAGGTAATATTTTTTACTTTTTGATGAAAAACACGACATCAGCATATTTTCATAGAAACTCATTATTGTAAAGTAAGTAATTAGCAGAAATAAAAAATACAATTTTATATGCAATACTTGTGAAGTTCCGTAATGGCTCTATCTTTGTATTTTATTGTTTGGCTTGTTGTTGAAATATTACTGTACTCTTTTCATTTTGCAGTTTTTATTTTATTAACTGCAAAAAGAAATGCAGCGTTTAGAGGGCCATTTTTCAACATATTTAGAGCAGTTTTAGCGGCAGATTTGTTGTGTTTTGTTGCTGTAGGTTTTAACTTCTCTAAATTCCAATATTTTTTGCTATTTATAGATGGCAATTTCACAAAAGCTAACATTCATTCAGGCAGTCATGAATACTTTCCAAAATATAAATCTTCTGCCAACAGTATTCTTTTCTTTTATAGCTTACATAAGTGTGATGCAATTTATTGGTCATCTTTTAATGACTGTTAATCGGTTTACACTGATTTGGTTTCCGCTTTCTCATAAACGAATTTGGAGTCGTGAATGGTACATCATTATGCTGATGTTATTACTATTTTTATCCGTTTGTTGGAGGCTACATGAACCAGCAAATTTGAGAGCTTCTTCTGAAGAGAAGATTGTTTTTTCATTTGCAAACAGTGCTGTTGGAAATGCAAATTACATTTTATCTTTGATAATTTATTTTTCAACTACTCTACTTTCAGCAATTCTAAATTTTTTATCTTTCCTAAAGTTTTGTATTCGTAAAAAAGATAATTCTTCCATTAACCTAAATGAAAGGCATTTACTCAGTCAGTTTATTTATGATGTTTCTTTCACAAAGATAGTTTTTTATTTTTAGTTGTCTCTGTAGTTGTATTTTTGGCTCAACTTCTAAGGGTTTTTTCAATAGTTATACTTTACTATTTCCAACTACCCCGCAGTTGACGTTATTTTTTAATCAAACTTTACCCATCAGATATGACATTTTTGCATGGTCTGGAAGTATTTCATTGTTTTTATTAAGGTTTAAAATATCTTTAAATAATTTTTATAAATGATTTTGTTTTAGCGGATCAACGAGAAAAGCATTTATGTCATTTTTTTCTTTAAAAAATTGCAACAATGCTTCAACTACGCTGTTCACAATTTCGACGATGCTAAAATTAACAATTTTATTTTAAGAAAAACAGCACATTCAACAAAACCATGTGCAAGACAATTCTTCCAACTTTTAAAGTATATTTTGGGTAAATATCAAAGAACCAAGTGATCAGTGATGCCTCGAACGCAATAAAGAATGACAATAAATCTTTTCACTCTCATCTTTCCAACGAAAAAAAAAGAAAACAACAACAACAAAATATCTTGTTTATGTAACCAACAAAAATTGCAGTTTTCTATTTGTTGCAATAAAAAAGGAGTACACTTTAAGTTTAAAAATCTGCAAAATGTAACAATCGTCATTATTTTTCAAAGATTGCTTTTCTTCCTTTAACAAGGATCAAAAAACGCATTTTAAAGGACATGCAAAGCACGGGTCCACTAAATAATTCCATAAAAAACGGATGCAAAAGTTTTTTTTTTCAAATTGAACAGTTTATCAGATAAAATAAATTATATTACTTTCAAAATATACATTGTAATTTGTCGTTTTTACAGATATAAAGAAATTAATTTAGAGTAATCCTTTACGAATTTGGTTGAGAAGTGGATGTGAGCCGGCACCACAAGCATTTTTGTAATCGTCACCATCCATGCTCCAAACAAATGCACCTGCATATTGCTGGTCCTTGATGAACTGAGTTTTTGAATCAATTGAACGTTGGTCATCGTATCCAAACCACTGATTATCTTTAAATACGTATGGGACTTGACGAAGATCATCAAATACATACTTTCCTTTCCATCCGCATAACTAAAATATTTGCATATCTGTTTTTGTATGAAATAAAGCTTAAATAGCTGACTTCTCTATAAAATGCAGTTCCTTTTTCTTTACTATCAGACATTTCATTGGAAGGACCAGAAGCAGGTGCGCCAATACCAGTATTGCCGGATGAAAGAGTCCATCCTTTTCCATATGCTGGTATTCCCATCACAATTTTTTCTTTTGGAAAGCCATGATCACGCCAATAATTCATTGACCATTCAACTGAAAGCAAATCACCTTTGGCACCATGTAATGGAGCATTAAAGCCAGTGTTTTTCTCCCAATTCCCATGATAGTCATAGGTCATAACATTCAAATAATTTAAAGATTTTGCCAATCTAGGAATATCGTAACCGACATCGATAGCATCACTTATTTTTTCAACAGCAGCAGTTAAAATTTCAGTCTCAACCATGGCATTTTGAAGATCCTAAAAATGAGATAAACTTTTCTTTGCCAAATGCTTTTTCAGTAATTTGCTTTTGAAAAAATGCTTTAAGGAATTTGTTTTCCTAATAATACCACCGTATTAAGCCAATAATACTAACCTCCATTAATTGAGCGAAGTTTCCTTTATCTTCAGCCTTTGGGAATTCCCAGTCAATATCAATTCCATCATATTTTTGTTCGCGAATTAATTTTATTGCTGAATCGACAAACTTTTTTCGACGTCCATTATCACCTGCCATATCACGGAATCGAGTAGTTACAGGTTCTCCCCATCCTCCAATAGATATCAAAGTTCGAGGATTTGTTGTTCCCTTTTTTATATCATTCATTCGTCGTACAGTACCAATTTTTGGATCCGGATTTAACGCATTTGGATCGGCGAAACTAAAAAAAGCTTAATTAAAGTTAAACATTTTATAAATATTTCTAACCCAACAGTAAAATCTTCATTAATGGTCGCGAAGGCATAAAACAAATGAGTACACATTCCGTCTTGATATGCTCCCGTGTCATAATTTGACCAAGATGTGAAATAACATCCACGAACAAATTCGCCCGATACTACTGAAAGATAAAAAAGTGTTACACAGTAAGATAATTATTTTAGTTGTTTTTTCTATAGCTTTAGCTTAAACAACTTACCGAAAGTCGAAAGAAAACAGAAAAGTAGAACCAAAACAAAATTAAATACCATTTTTTATTTTATGATGTTTTAGCATTTTTCTGATTGCTCTTTTAAACCTATTCATTTACGGAGGTGTACCCTTATTTGTTATGTAAATCCTTTATTATTTCGTACCGTTTGATCTTTTACATGTTTTTAAAATGAAAACTTATACTACATTGGCAAATATTTTGTTCCATAAAAGTGCATTCTATGTTTTTACAAACATCTATGTTTTGTATTGCTCTTGTGGTCGGAAACTAGCTTTATTTAGTGGTTATTTCGTCAAAATCAGTTGCGTTTATAAAGCTTAAACCATTTCGTTCGTTGTCACTATTTTTAGGGGTTCCCCCAAAAAAAATGTGCTTTGAAAAGCGGAAATGTAAAATCCAGAAAAAAACAAAATTCTCACAAAAATTGTTTTTTAAACCCAACACATGATTCTGGTAGGAGCAACAAAGCTGCACTATTATGTAGGCTATTTATGTTTTATGTTGATAACACAAATATTTATAAAAATTCTAATAATTATATGTAAACGATCAAATACATAAAAATGTTATGAGAACAAAGTGTTGAAAGAAATTGTTTTATAAAAAGTGCATGTAAACGCTAGAGTTTGTTAATATTTTTTGAGAGAAAATGCTGAATGAAATTTTTGTTTTCTGTTTTGTTATGGGTTACGGTACTTTTTTAAAGAAATTTTATTCATATTTAGCAAGTTAAATATATCTTCACATAACTCGGCTAATGGTTGTAAAAAGGTATCTAATATTTTAGTTGCCTCAGATACTTTTACAAATCCAGTTTTACAAAATGGTGCTGATCCATGGGTTTTAAAACACGGTGAATGGTATTATTATACTCAAACTGCTGGTGATAAAATTGTTATTTACGAAACAAAGGCGATGAGTGAAGTTTCAAAAGTTACACGAATTACAATTTGGACTCCACCATCTGCCGGACTATTGTCCAAAAATATATGGGCTCCAGAAATTCATTTTTATGATAACAAGTTTTACGTGTATTTTGCTGCGGATGATGGTAATAATAATAATCATAGAATGTATTGCATTGAAAACTTTTCTGACGATCCAACAACGGCTAATTGGATTTGGAAAGGTTTGTTTTCATAAAGGGCAGAAGTAATATCATCATTATTGTATCATATATATTTATAGGAAAGGTATTCGACAAAGACAACGATCATTGGGCAATTGATGGAAATATTTTTGAGTTTAAACAAAAACTATACATGCTTTGGAGCGGATGGGAAGGAGATGAAAATATTGCCCAGAATATTTATATTGCAAAATTATCAAACCATGGACAATTGATGGAAATCGTGCCTTAATTTCCACTCCCGAATATCTTTGGGAAAAGGTTGGAACTGCACCAATTGTAAATGAAGGTCCAGAAGCAATAATAAATTCTAAAGGACAACTTTTTGTTACATATTCAGCCTCAGGATGCTGGACTGATAGCTACGCTATGGGACTTTTAAGTTTAAAGGATGGTGGTGATCCAATGAATTCAAATGACTGGATAAAATCTAATATTTCCGTTTTTTCTCAAAATCAGGGTCATGGAGCTTATGGTCCTGGACATAATGGATTTTTTAAATCATCTGATAGAAAAGAATATTGGATTATTTATCATGCCAATTCCCAAGCGAATCAAAAATGCGCAAAATTGCGAAATATTAGAATGCAAAAATTTACATGGACTGACAGTGGTACTCCTAATTTTGGAAATCCCGCGGCAATTAATTCTCCTATAGAAAAACCTTCCGGTGAGGGCACATTTGTATAATTCATATTTGAGAACAGTGATCTGATTTTTTAAATTTATTTATTAAAAAGATTCAAATAAAAATCTGAAGTTATGTGTTTAGTGACAATTATTTTACCATGAAATTATTATTTTAATACTTTTATAACTCTGCCAAATTCTGAAAATTAATCAAACTCTGACTGTCGCTGTTGCATTTTTTAAATCAATTACATGAGTAACGTGAATTGTTTGGCTGCTTTTGCATAAATAAAACAATGTATATTCTTTTCGAGTTTTTCCACTAAAACAATTATTATTGAACAAAACATACAACATTGTAAATAAAGAATTTTACCTCAAAATTAACAGCGAAATGCTTCCTGATAATGCAAAAATATCATTAAAATACAGCAATGCTGCGTTAAAAAACAGAGCAGTAACTTCGTTCGTTGGCAAAAAAATTTGATTAATATTGTACGAAGCTCGAATCAATTACGCAAGAAATACTGCAAATGAGACAACTAAAATGATATTTGTGTATCTCCATAAGTCAATCATTAACGTACACAATAAATTTGTTTCATTAAAATTTGCAGTTGATGATGGCGTTTTATGGCTATAAAACTTAAAGAATGATAATACATTTAATTCAGCAGCAAACAAAGTTGTTGTTAAGTAGAAAGTTGTTGAAACCAATTGCTGTTGGGTCAGAAATTCTTTGTTTTTGAATAAAACCGATATCACAGTTTCAGAGTAAAAAACAAAACCCGAAGGTTGATGGAAAGTCCATGCAATATGAAAAAACGGTATACTACATAGGAAAACTGTGTACCAATGACGTTTCCATATTTGATCATGTTTTAAGGGAAACCAAAATATTGTAAATCGATTAAAAGCCATTAACAAATGCCCGTAGAATTCTATTACGGTTGAATACGTAATGCTGTATGAGACAAAAGAAGCAAATAAACCGCTATTTTTATAAAAATTAACAAAATGTGGAATTTGAGGGATCTTTTTGGCAACATTTAACTAAAAGCTTATAATTAATGTTGAAACTCTTTTACATAGTCAGTGCTGCATATTTAGGTGCCACAGAAATCGTTTTAAAAATTATGTATTTTATCCATTTTAAAAGCTTTTTTGCAGCTATTTTGTGAATCATGTTCAAACAAAATCGCTTCAACTTACAAATACAAAACAAAGCAAATCAGCAACTAATACAATTCGAAGTATTTCAAAGAAAGGACCGTAAAAGACTGATTTCTTTCTTGAAAACAATAAAATTAGCACTGATAGATGAAAAAGATAAAATATCAATTCAATCAAAAATATGACAACAAGGTTAAATTCCATTTTCTTATTGAATATTAAAAGTGAAATTTTGAGATAAATTTCATTAAAATACGCTCACTGGATTTTTTTCAGATTTCTGCTCAGTTACAATGATACTTCTTCATTTTAAATTACTTTTTAAAGGGATTAAAAAACTTCCTTGAAATTTTTAATTAATTTGTGCTTGCGTTAATTGCATTAATAATGGTATTAATGTGTAAAAAGAATTACTTACACTGTAAGCTTAAAGTAACATAGCTAACAAAACTAAGAGGTATTTAAAATGTTTAATTTTCTTCCGGGTTTAAAAAATGGCTGTTTTTAGCCAATGAATCAGCGCAAAACTCAGATGTTCGTCGATATGCACTTGCAGTAAACGCTTTAAACTTTCTTGGATTTAAAAGTTTACACTTTCCAAGAATTTGCTATTTAATCTGTGTATCTTTTTTAATTTGCTTTCGCATTCATTCTTACTCATCGTAAAACATATATTCTTTAAATTAATTTTCAGTATGATTTTGTTAATTTTTAAATTGTTTTTTTACGTAATGAAAAGAAAAAAATATTCTAAGAATTACACATTAAAAAATTTTCGTAAATTTGTATCTTGAAACTTTATTTCTTATTTTAAGTCTTGTCTACATTAAAAAAAGGTAAAAAATCACAATCAATGTTTTATATCGCTGATTAAAAGTGAACATCTTTCTATATACAGTTATTTATAGCAATATAATAATAATAATAATAATAATATTCATACATTTTTTCCCATTACTGGTAATCAAATGAAAAGCAGAAAAATACATACATACAAAAAAACACATAAAAATTTCCAAAAAAATGCTTAACAATTTTACTAAGAATAAAAACAAAAAACTATGAAGTATAAAAGTTTTCTATTTCTTTGTTCATTAAATATTGCTTAAATTCATTCTTTTTGGTGAAGTCGAAAAAAAAAGATAATTGATAACTTTTATTATAATATTAATACATGTGCTGAAATAAAGGTTATAAAACCGCGAACTTTTGAAAGCTCGCGGAAATGGATAAAAAGCTCGCGGATTAGATATGAAAATGAGGTCAAATCGTATCAGACCTCGTGGCTGGGATATTTTGGGACCTCTTGAGGGTCATTAAAGTCATCCCCAATGCATCTAACTCATTTGTGGTCTAATTATGCCAAACTTTTAAAAGACTCCTTACAAAATTTTCATTCTTTTTTGCAAAATGCATTGGGTCTGGTCTGTGTTTTAGTGAGGGCCATCAAAAGTTAATTGGGAAGAAAAAAATCAATGGACGACATTAAATCACTAGTTGCTTTTTGAAAAACAGGGTTAATTAATACTTGCCGTAGCATGTAAATAAATAAAATATGTGAAATAAAAACATTGTTTAAAAACATCACTTTAATATAGAGGGGAAAAATAAATAATTGCAACCGCTATTTGACACACAATTGCTTCGACACTAATATCTGACACTCTTA
This sequence comes from Panagrolaimus sp. LJ2400, assembly GCA_024447215.1. Taxonomy (NCBI): domain Eukaryota; kingdom Metazoa; phylum Nematoda; class Chromadorea; order Rhabditida; family Panagrolaimidae; genus Panagrolaimus; species Panagrolaimus sp. LJ2400. Next base: position 2,081,488 of record JAMRYA010000009.1, on the reverse strand, counting down.
ACCATTGTATATGTTTATAACACATTTTTCTTGCAAATTTGCGCATTGTTTTTATTTGTGATTTAAAGAGAAGAACCAAATTAACGCTTCTTTCTCTTTTACCCTTTTGTTCCGTTTTGTTGCACTTTTTGCTGGGTTAAAAAAGAAACAATGTCCAAAAAACGAATTTTGATCATGTGCTAAAAAAGTACCTTGTAAGAATATGTCAATATAAAATATGATTTTTGTTAAAGATAAAAACAAATTTTTGTAGTTATAGAAAAATTAAATAACTCTTATTTGTGTTTTCTTAAAAACTTTAGTTAGCACACATAACTTTTAATTAGTTTGTTTGAGGAAACAGTATTCTTTCATTTGTATTTCTCAAGACTTTCCGAAGATATTATATAATTAATTACGCTTTTTAATATCTGCTTTTTCACATACTTCGTAACCATGTTTCTACATTTCTTTTCCAGATAACAGCTAAAAATATTGTTATGTACTATGGCATTTTTTCCCAACAGCAGCGGAACGGCTTTACATTCAATTAACGGAAACAGTGCAAGAAGGTTAGTTTTTATATTCGCAGATATATTTTTTAAACTTAAAACGTATTTATCGCGTTTTCTAAACGTTACAAATTTTTCACTTACTACAAACTGATAAACAGATTTGATAAATTGTTGATTTAATTATAATAGATTTTCCCAAAAGATTGTGCAGAACCGTATAAAAATATTATAACCAAATTTTTAAGAGCTTCTGGTGCATTCATTGAAACTGCAAATACTGCTGAAGATAATATCCACAGTGTGAATAATTCTAACAAAATATATCGAAGAGTTCCCCTTGACGATATTATTGCTCGTCCAAATAAAAATGGAATAGAGAATTGTCGTTTAATTGTTCCAGAAGAAAATAATACCGAACTTGTTAAAGAATATACAAAAAAGAATGACTCCTATTATTGTGTGGCATGCTATAGAAAGAACAGATTCAATTCTGGAAAAATTGACTGTAATGCTTTTTTGACTCCGGTTTTTCATTTTCCATGGTGTCATCCAATATCTAGAGAAGAAGCAGTAGCAAAAGTTAACCAAAAAGTGCAAAAAGAATTACGGATGCCTAAAGTGAAAATTCCCAAAAGTAATAATAAGGGAAAGCAAGGACAAACTAAATGTTCACCTGCTGCAAAACTTAATTCTGCGATTTTGAAAGATGATGATGAAACAGATGAATATACGGCAAAAAGCCGTCGATCGCCGTAAGCTACATAAAACCATACAATGCTGTATTTATTAATCATTAACTTTATAGATCTATTGAAATTATATCAGTTGTGCCCCGTGAAAAATCTAACTGTGAAGGGCAGAGTACCTCCTACAATACTAATACAGAAGAATTCAGACAAGTAAAGAAACGCTTTGCTGAAGATGTTTTGCCAGATCCAACTCCCCCAAAAATACAAAAACGTGTAATTCAAGTACAGAATAATGAAGAGTAAATTATTATAGCTTTATGACATTTATAAATATGTTATGTTTTCAGAATATCGTCTGCTATTAGTGAACAAAATGATGTTGATTTTATTCAAGCTGGAGCTGCAAAGTCATGTGATTTTTATCGATTCCATCATCCAGCAACTCACTGGTTAAGAAATGCATGTGAAAAGCTGAAACTTACTTACACTCAAAATGCATATAAATTTTGGGGAAATATTGATATTGTAGAAATCACGGAAACTTCAGAGCCTCAATATATTCAGCAAGTTAAATGTGGAAAGAATTCATGTTTTCGAGCTATATCTTTTTTATTATCCGGTGAAGAAGACAAAGCTGTAAAAAAGTCTATTAAAAATTATTTTTTCGACAACTACAAAACCTTGGGTTTGTTTATGTGAAAACTGTTTGTTATTAAATAATATATTTAGGCGTCATATCTGGGCATGATCTTACAGTTGAAAAAGAAGTTGTTAAAGAAACGATTTTTTCCGAAGTAATGACTCCAATTTTGTGGGGAACTCTTGCTAAATTATTAGAATGTAGAATCGGGATATTTGAGAATGAGGAGCAGCTAAAGTATGGAGACTGGAGTAACAATGATGACAATGAAATAATTACTTTGCTTTTTAAAAAAGAAAATGATAATTACAGTATTATAACCAAATTAATAGACCCCTCAAATGTTTCATTGTAAATATTTTGTTCATATTGGTGAATGTACATATGCATATCATGCCATTGTTATTTGATTTTTATAACCAGAACTTTTCTTAATTTATTTCATCAATAATGTGCTATTATTATTATTTTGATAGTATGTATCTTAACTTCGCTAGCAAATACATTTTATATCGATTTCTTTTTTTAACATTTCTGAAATAAACTAGACTCACAAACGAAGAAATGATAGCCGAAAACGTTTTTTCTTTTTTCAACTCGTTTTTAATGTTAAAGAAAGAAGGCAGCCGACGTTCTCTTTTCTTTCTTAAAAAACGTTATTGACATTTTCTGCTATGTTATGAACCAAAACGTAAATGTGTGTGTGTTGCTAGAATATGTTTAAAAAGAAAAAAGAGTAAAAATGTTTCCAAAAAATATGTTTTAAAAAAGTAAAGAACTAATGTAAAAACGTTTTAATATTTAAGGAAGAAAATATGTACGTTGTAACATGGCATTTTAATGCATAGTTGCGTGTTCAAGTTATTGACATTTTTTGCTTTGTAATGAACCAAAACGTAAATGTACCACGCTAAAATTAAGTAACAGAAATATTTGTTTAAGAGAACTTTTTAAAAAATAAAAATATCATTTGGTGTTGTTGCATAGTGGTGGTGTCGAAATATAACTGTGATATTTGAACAACAATGAATAACAAAACAGAGTAAGTGTTTTTTAACGACATCATACCCTTTGTTAATCATAATTTCAGATATGATTTTGAAGATTCAACACCTTCACATGAAAGACGATCAATGTTTGATAGCAGCTATTCTAATATTACAGAAAATTTTAATGATGAACAAGAAGCATTAAATGAGGAGTATGTTTTTAAAAATATTCAATGTATTGTTTAATAAAATAAAATATGCAGCACGAGTTATTTTTACATAAATCCTGCGGAAACTGGTGTTATCAATGCTGAGGGTAGCGAAGAACAAACATATCGAGATGTCCCCAGAGAAAAAATTATTATTGGATGTAATCTACAAGGAAGCCCAAATCGACGTATAATTGTGCCAGAAGAAGCTGGCGAAAACTATGTTAGAGAATATACGAAACTTGGAAATACGGGCGCTGTATTTTACTGTATTAAATGTCATAACGCGAGGACAAGAATTGTCGGAAAATTGAAAGAAAAATTTTTTCATGCTCCGTTATTTCACGTCGAAAGTTGTTTCCCAATTTTAAAAGCTGAAGCCGAAGAAAGACTTCGGATAAATAATGAAAAACTACAAATTAGTAATGATGTAATTAAAAAGCCATCAAAGTCACGAAGGTATGAAAAAATTACTTAATAAAATTATTGCATAACAAATACTTTTTCAGACGTTCAACAAAAGAGAAAGTACAATCTACAGCTTCAGACATTAACATTACAGAAGAACCGCTTAATAGAATCTTAAAAGATTTAGCCAGGCTTGACGAATTAGCTAAGCAACGTGAAGAAATGGCAAAAGAAAAAGAAAGATTAGCAAAACGACGAAAAAAATCGTCTAATCAACAAGAAGAAACTTCACTGCCAATGGTTCTACACTTCAATTCCATTACAGGTTCTTATAAAATTAATCATCCTTCTTCATTTTGGCTAGAAAACGCATGCAAAAAGTTGGAAATAACTTATAATTTTTCCGCTTATTGTTTATGGGCTGAAATCCAGATACTCCAAATTAGGGACACATCAAAGCCTCAAAATGTTCATTGCTTTAAAAGCGGAAAATCTTCTGGCTTTAGGGCTTTATCATATCTTATATCAGGCACAGAAAATAAAAAAGTCAGAAATGTCATATGCAAATATTTTTTTGATAATTTTAAATCACTCGGTGAGTTTCAAAAACGCTATTTAAATAAATTAATTTAATACTTTAGGTATTTTTCGTGGTCAAGATTTTTCAGTGTTGACACATGATTCCGATCTTGTTAAAAAATTCATATTCGCTGAACAACTTACTCCAGAACTTTGGGAAATAACTGCAAAATGGCTCAACTGTCGTATTGGAATTTTCGAAGGCACTGCATGTGTGAAATACGGTGATTGGAGTGTAAATGATGACAATGAAATAATTACTTTGCTTCTTAAAAAAGAAAATGAAATTTACAGTATTGTAAAAAGTTTGGTGAAAGTTATGCATTTGCATATTTCATTGTATCTTTTCCTTCTTTCATCCCTTGGCATTGTGTCCTTTTCCTCCAACCTCATTTATCGTATATAAGCTGAGCTTGTCCACTTTTTCTAGCCCAGTCTCTGTCTCTCTCTGTGTTGAATGTGTATTGCTCTCTATTATTTTTATATTTAATTGGTGTTAATAAATAATATTATTAAATCAAAGTGTGGGAATTGGATATTGTTGTATGTTTGTTGGATAATTATTAAATTCTTTTGTGATTATTCTTGTAAGTTTATTGGGTTTTTATGGGTAATACGGGATTATTACCGGGTGGTAAAACCACAACCACATGTGATCAGGGCCACATGTGTAACATGGAGGGCGCACCTCGGCTTCTCGTTCCTGCTTCTGTTGGAAGTGTTGGAAATTGTATGGGAAGCGAATTTGATCGTAAATGCAGCCGATTTAATGGTGATGAATTAGTATTAAATGGTGATACTATTCGTCGTGAATATATGGATTTGTGTAAAGCTGGAAATGAATTAGCACAAGATGGTGTTGCTATTCCACAAAATATGGATTTATATGAATTAGCACAAAATGATGTTGCTATTCGACAACATATGGATATATTAAAAGATGGTGATGAATTTCTTGATCGACAAGCACATGGTATTGCTAAAGATCCTGATATATATGGTATATATAAGATTTTTAATCAGTTAACACAAAGTACTGCTGTTAATGATTGTATATATGAATTTGGTGATCGACAAGCATATGGTATTGCTAAAGGTCGAATATACATGGATGTATATGATTGTGGTGATTCATTAGCACAAGATGGTGTTAATGATCGTAATATATGTGATAAAAATTTATATGAAGCTGATATTCGATCAACACAAGATACTGTTGTTGATGATCGTAATATTTTTGGTGATAAAGATCGATTAGCTGTTGTTAATGATCATAATATGGATGATAATGTTATAAATGGATATGGTGATCGAGTAGCTCAAAATACTGGTGCAAAAGATCGTACATATATGAATAATGATATCTTTAGTGATAATATAATTGCTGTTAAAGATACATATGATAAAGGTGCTATATCTGGTGGTAAAGATATATATCTATGGGATGTTAATATGGTGCAACAGCATAGTACTTCTCCACGTGAAAGAATATCAGTTGATGCTGGTAATGCTGATGCATTTGTTGCTATTGGTGTACAAGGAAATAATGTATCTCCTCCACCTGGTTTTAATAATGTAAATCAATGGAATGATTTGAATGATGGAGATAGATTAGCTGGTGCTAATGCTACTCATCAAAATGAAGAGTTTGTGCGAGTTCCACTTGCTTCTCTTCATCGTGCTCGAAGGCCTATTGATACGATAGATGATCAATATGGGCAAGCACTATCTGTTAATTCACATGTTGAATTTAATCATGTTGGACAAGGTGATCATGAACCACAGGGTGTTCCTGCTAGTAATGAATTTGTGCAAGATATTGCAGCAGATATTGAAAGACAAAATAGGAATATTGTTGTCGATGCTGCTCGTGTTTCTCGTGAGATGAAACAAGCTATTGTTGGAGCACATGAATATCTTGATGAACGTTCCAAGATACCTGAACAACTTATTGATGCAATGAGTGTGCATCTAGAAACATCTATTGTATGGCTGGTTGAACAAATTGATCAACAAGATACAGCAATGCAGCATCATATAAATGTTCGAACTAATTTAGAAAATGAAGTTGAACATTTAGCTGAACAAAACCAACGGCTTGTAAATAAGTTGGCAATTCAAAGGCAAGGTAGTCTTGGATTAACTTCATCTCAGCTGTTACAATTCCAATTCATGGGAATTAGTGATGTTGATGACTTGATTAATAAATATCGTTTATTACAAGGTCAATTAAAGAATCAACATCTATCTCTTGCAAGATCATCGTCAAAGCTATCTTTGGATTCAACGCAAGTATCACATCGAGCTGGTCTTGTTTCTGTTCCACGTGTAATAGGTGAATCACCGCTTTCATCTATGGGAAATGGTGATAAAGATTCAAAGAATAAAGTTGAAGTTATTCGTGAAGTTCCTCGTGTTGCAAAAGCTCCGCAATTCCCACAGCTTGAAAAGTTTAAAGGAAAAACTCGTGTTGAACTTGAAAGGTTTTTCCGGTATTTTGAACCTTATGCTGAAAGTTTATCTATGAGAGATAGTGATAAGGCTTTGTATGTTGGATTTTATCTTCCAACTTTGCAACCACAACATGATAGTTTGATGCAAAGAAAAGCGAGCTATGAACAAGTTAAACGTGAACTTTTGAATGCATTGGGTTCTGATAGTTCTATAACCACCTATAGTCTTCGTACAGCATTGGATAAAATTGTAAAACCAGCTGATAAAACTTATCGTAGATTGCTGGAGGAAGTGGAACGTAAAGTTGCTGAAGCATATGGTGCTGATCAGGGACAACGAGAACAAGAGCTAAAGAAGATATTACTCCGTTTAACTCAAGAAGATGAAAATACTTCTTATAATAGTACAATATTGCCACATACAAGTTCGGATTACTACAGATTGAAGGAACTTGTCTTAGGCACTGAAGATGCAAACAAACTTCGTAAGCAAAATGTTGTTGTTAATAAAAGCTTTGATCGTAAACAGGATGTAAAGTCTTATTTGACTTATCGATCTTCTCCATCTCAGCAAAGGTATAGATCTCCTGATATTTCACCAAGGAAGTATTCAGATGGTAATAATCCACAAAAATCTTTTGTATCTCCTGGTAAACGTGAACATGATAAGCAAAAGGATTTTGCTAGATGTTATGCATGTGACAAGTTTGGTCATTCAGCTAAAGATTGTTCATCACGTGGTGAAGTGCAATTAATACAAGCACAAGATAATCTTCCATACACTGTTGGTGGTATTTCTCTTGTTGGTGCAGTACAACAAAATGATAAGAATCATTGTGAATATTTTGGAGCTAAACCATTGTTAGAAGTAACGTTTGATGGAGTAAAAGTAACTTCCTTGTTGGATTCTGGTGCATGTGTTTCAGTCATAAGTAAAACAGCATTGATTTGTATCCTTCGAGATAAAACACGTGGTGGCAAAATTACACGTGAAAGAGAAGAAAAGTATAAAGGTAATGGGCTTGTTGGTGCTGACGGAAGTAAGCTCAAGGTTGTTAACTGTGTGCGCATTCCGATTGCTTGGGGCTGTAATCCTCCTAGTTTTGCTATATTCTTTGTTGTTGATGAATTACAACAAGATGCGTTAATAGGCACAAATGTGTTGAATGGTAATTCAACATGGATGAATGCACTTCAACATGCATTAAAGGTAAAGTTAGAACCAGCTAGTTTTCCAAAACATTCTTTTGCATCTGTTGAATCTGGTACTGGTAAAAACACAAAGACGAGGAAATGTCTTGAATCAATCAATGGTGTAGGATGTGAAGTAAAAAGAGTGCTTGAAACATCTTCTAAAGCAACATATGATGATGCTGGTACTGAATCATGTACTAAAAAGCTTGCTGGTGAAAAGCTGAATGAAATTTATACTTTATTGTATCGTGCTTTATTCTGTATTCGTGAAATTGATGATCGTCAATATGGGAAACAAGTTATGTATTCAACACAAACTCGTGATATTCATGCTTCAACTGCAATTCGTAATTTTGAACATCAAAGCTGTGATGCATCAAGTTCTGGAGCTATGCCTGATAAGAATCATAAAGGAAATCGGAAATTTTTCAAAAGAACAAATTCTGGTCAAAGTTCTCAATCATCAAAACGAAGCTCTCCGTTGGTCCATCAGAATTGTAATCGTGATCCTCAATCAACTCGTGGTTCTCAATTTTCTCTTGATCCTCAATCAACTTGTGATTCAAAATCAACTCGTCGCCTAAAGAATGCTCGTCCTGGTGTAAAGAATCAAACTTATTGGGGACAATAAACTCAGCGGGGGAGGGGCAAGTTATGCATTTGCATATTTCATTGTATCTTTTCCTTCTTTCATCCCTTGGCATTGTGTCCTTTTCCTCCAACCTCATTTATCGTATATAAGCTGAGCTTGTCCACTTTTTCTAGCCCAGTCTCTGTCTCTCTCTGTGTTGAATGTGTATTGCTCTCTATTATTTTTATATTTAATTGGTGTTAATAAATAATATTATTAAATCAAAGTGTGGGAATTGGATATTGTTGTATGTTTGTTGGATAATTATTAAATTCTTTTGTGATTATTCTTGTAAGTTTATTGGGTTTTTATGGGTAATACGGGATTATTACCGGGTGGTAAAACCACAACCACATGTGATCAGGGCCACATGTGTAACATGAATCCCTAAATAAAAATATTATGTATCTAATTGTTGTCTGCAGATGCCACATTTCTTTAATATTTTTCTTTGCATTATTTTATTGCGGCAGAAAATGCTCTTCATGTCAGTTGTTACTTGAAAAAAAATGAGGACCTATCTTTAAAAAAAAGTGCGCAAAAGTCTTATTTTAAAAAATCGAATCAATTTGGAGTGGTTTTGAGAAAGAAAGATATGCAGCAGATGCAATTTGTTTTTATATGAGCAGACGCATTTGACATTGTTAGAGTGAATAGATCCATTTTATAAATTTTTTGTATATTTTGTTGAAATGGCATATAAATATGAGTAAGAAATTTTCTTTTTTTGTGCTAATTTATTTATCAATTTTAGACATGGTGTGCGTCTTGCATTATAAACCTAATAATGCAAGACGCACACCTTCCGATGGACTCAGTATTTCCAGCCAACTGTTAGATCTCGTACGTAGAAATGAAACAAATCCATATTTGATGTAAGTTGTTTTTGCTTTAATAAACACCTTCATTTTTTCTTATATTTTATCCCTGTCAAATTTAGAGATTCCGATCGAACAACTGCAGCACAACTTACAAATGCATCTGCTGAAGCTGATCCAACAACTGCAAAAAGAGAAGTACAAATGCATAAAAAAATATTACTTTCTGATATTATCATTGGGCCAAACAAGAAAGGAATAGCTGAAAGCAGTCTCTTAGTTCCTGAAGACGTTAATTCAAATAAAGTAAGAGAATATATTAAAGCGAAAGGTGGAAAATATTTTTATTGTGTTGGCTGCAACAATAATAAAAAACAAAATTTGGGGAAAATTGAAGACATTCATTTTTTTGCTCCGGTAATTCATGCACAGAAATGTCTTGCAATTTCCAAACAAGAAGGTGAAGGAGAGCTCAAAAATAATATTCAAAAGCCAACGATCTCAAATACAGCATCAAATGATGCTATGATACAACAGTTTGATGTATATGAAACTTCAGCACTTATGGAAAATGATGAATCTCCAAAAACATCTGAATCACCGTTTGTCTTATTTTTATAAATATGCGATTCAATATAATTTGTTTTTTTAGTTCTCCTCAAGTTTTACCTGAAGTAAAACAAACCGGTACAAAGATTGCCATTAATGAACATGATGTATTAACGCCACCTCTCCGCTTACGGGCCAAAAAAAGAGAAGCAGAAGAAACGATACCTATACTCATGAAACAACAAAAAATTGTAGTCGATGGTTTTATTGCTGATGATTATGAAAGGTAAGTTTTCCTCATTAAAATTGTGCATTTAATAACCCTATTCTTTGTAATTATAGAAATTTATCTGCTACATCTCAACAAGAGAATGAACATCTTATTTTAACAGAATCTTTAACACCAAAGAGCATTTATAAATTCAATCATCCGTCAACATTATGGTTAAGAAATGCATGTGAAAAGCTGAAACTTATTTACACTCAAAATGCATATAAATTTTGGGGGAATATTGATATGACAGAAATCAAAGAAACTTCAAAACCTCGTTATGTACAAAAAGTTAAAAGTGGAAAGGATTCTTCTTTTTGTGGCTTATCATATTTATTATCTGGCGAAGAAAATGAATCTATCAAAACCGTTATCAAAAATTATTTTTACGATTACTTCCGATCTTTGGATTTGTATCTATTACAAAATTTGTTTTTACTTTAAATAGTCTTTATTTAGGAATTGTGGCAGGGCATGACTTTTCAACTCTTACACTTGAAACAACAATAATAAAACAAACAATTTTTGCGGAAGAAATGACACCATTTTTATGGGAAATAGTAGCAAAATGGCTTGGTTGTCGTGTTGGAATATTTGAATCTAACACACTCTTGAAATATGGGATCTGGAATGATAATGATGAAGAAATTCTTACATTACTTTTTAAAAAAGATGGTTGCGATTACTGTGTTGTTATGAGCTTTGCTTTGCGTAGGTTAATTGTTTTCGAGCATAAAGTATAAAATCTTTCAGTTGGTTTTTTAATTATAGTCACATCAGTTTATTACAAACAAGTAAAATTACAAAACTTTAGTTACTTGAGTATCGAAAAAAAAACAGTTGCAAAAAATAGTATTTTTTAACAAATTGAGCTTTTTAGTTTAGTATTATTGTATTATTAACATTGCTAACAACATTTACCTTAGACTTCCTACCACATTTTGCTAGCTTTATTTTTCTTTCGGTAAGTTAACTCAATTACTATATCAAAAAGAGTTTAATTTTGCAGATTTTTGGCATAAACTTAACAGCCTATGCGGGCCCCTATTCAACAACAATTGGAGCTGTTGAATCTGCAATCTGTGCCTTTCTCTATCGAAACATTTTTAAAAAAGAAATCGTCTTCAAAATTAAATCACAAAATGCTATCTCAACTTTAAGCATACGTCATATTTAAAAATAAATGAATATTATGTAATATTTTTAAAAGATAAATTGCAGTAATTTTGATAGGGAAAAAACGTTTTTGTAAAAAGCTTTGACAGAATTTAAAATAAAAAAATTCTTTTAAATATGTTTCTTTTTTCTACAAAAACAGTGGAGTAAGTCGTAAGTTCAGAAAATTCTCTAATTTAATCAAAACTATAAGACAATGAAAAGTAAATGGAAGTGAAGCGAAAAATAAAATAAAGAGGCGGTTACATTTAAATTTTAAAAGATCTTTGATGTAATAATTTTGGCCAAAGACTTTTACTCAAATATTCTCCAAATATAATTACATAAAAATATTTGCTAAAAAATTAACATTGTTGTTTATCTAACACTTATAAAGCTGGTGTTTTGAATTCAAAAATAAAGCAGTTTTATCGCTAAAATGTTGCCATCTATTTGGTTAATTCTCGTTGAATATGTTATCTCACTGTTTTCACAATTATTAAGCTTGTATATATTTGGCGATATAGTTATTAAAGTGCATTTTTACAACTGCAGAGCCTCAGTATTAAAATCCCCAAATTTAACGTTTTATTTTTGTACACAAACTTTGGCATCTTTAATTGCTACCGTATACCTTCTGTATTTGTTATGTGGATGGAGACCATATCCAACAGAGTATAACGCATATCTAATGTATTTTATTGGAGCGTGTCAAAGTTTAATGATTACTTCAACTCCATTAACAGTTTTTGCATTGGGAATTGATCGATGCATGAGTGTTATATTTCCACTTCAATACACAAAACGGCATAACAGATGTCCTATATATTTAGGAATTGCTTTAATGGCACCTTTAACAGCGATATCCTTAATTTTTCGGATTATTCCAGCTTATCCAACGACTTCATTGACATCATGTGGATCATTTGGTTGTATGACAACAACACAGGCTTTGGAAATTTATGTTTTTATTCGTTATTTTACCAGTGCTTTAATTCTTGTCACCAGCATTATTCTGTTTGTAACTATTAGACGTAAATTACATATTTATCTTGCTCACAACAAAGCTGGAAAGGTAATATTTAGAAAACTGCTTCATTTAAAAATTTGTTTCTGTTACCGTATTTTCAAGAAGCAACAAATTTATAAAGAATATGTTAAACAAACATTAAAAAATTTCAGGCGAATAAACTTGTTCTGTGTACCCTACTTACAACGTTAACCCTTGACTTCCTGCCACATCTTGCCAGCGTTATATTTTACTCGGTAATAATCATTTATTTATGGTCTAGTTCGTTTAATCTCGTAACCAAATTTTCCAGCAATTCTAACGATTAATCATGTGCTTTTTTTATAATTTCAAATTTTAGGTTGCTGGAATTAATTTAACATCCTACATTGGTCCGTATTCAATTGTAATTGCGGCAATTGAATCAGCACTTTGTGCCTTGTTTTACTGGAATGTATACAAAATATATTCACTACAATCAAAGCTTCCGTCTCAAAGATTTACAACTGTTTCACCAGCCATCCATAACAAAATCTAATCAGAAGAAATCTTAAGAAATATCAAATAAAAATAAATTAACTTTTTTCATTTTTATAGTTTCAGAAATACAAAGCTTATTGTGAGAACAAATCAATCTTCTTACACTTGCAAAAGAAGACATAGCACAATTTAAAAAAATTAAGATGTCATTAAAATTTAATAACCAAACTACTTTATCAGACTTACTATAAAAAAACAACAAACGAAATTCATTTGTGCAATATTGTTGCTCTTTAGTTCTTAAAATCAAATTAGAGCATAATACAGCCTAGAAACATGGCCATTTGCAATAATAATTTATTAATAAACATTTAAAAACAGGTTCGATTGCGTCAATGGTTACAAATTTAAATTTAAAAGACTAATAATATTGTTATCGCTTTTTTTTATTATGATGATTCCTCAACATTAAGCCCAAACAATATATTTATTTCAAAATCCGACTTTTAATGATCAATGAACAAAATAAAGCACTTTGAAAAAAAAACAACAACATTGTCATTGTTGCAACTGCTGCTGCTGTTACAGCTTCCTTCTCTTTTTCGTAAAAAACTAAAATCTTTGCATGCATTTTTGTGGTTGTTTGTTTCTGTTCTTTTTGGTGATCAAAATTTTGATATAAAAATTTGCTTCTTTACTAATTTAGTTAATTATATAAATGATACAGTTCAGCCTCTTTTAGTTGCTGTTAAATTATGATAATAAATCATTAGTTTTAACGTTATTGTTTTTCATGAACTGAATAAGGGAAAACAATAATATCATCATAATCTAGTGATTACTTTTTCAATGATTATTTTGTGCTACTTTGACATTGAAATATTGTACAAAATAAAGTCCAAGTGTTTGAAAAATTTCCTCCAGCATTTTTTTGCTTTTTAGTGCAAAACAAAAAAGTTCAATACACAACGCTGTGCACAATTTTCTCTCTTTTTTTCTTCTCTTCTTTTCTCTCTTCTTTGCTTCTAGGGCTTTCCTGTGGTGGCTACTCGCGTTTTTTCCGCAATTGATGTTTGTTTGTTGTTTTCTTTTTTTTTTCGTATAAAAAAGAACACAACAGAGAATAATATTTACTTCTTGGGTTCATGCTTTTTCGACATTTTTCATTTACTATTTTTCAACATTACCTATTGCAAAATATCCCTCGTAACTTTTTCAAAACCGCGTTTGTAACTTCTTTTTTCCTGCTAGGTACAACAAAGAAGTTGTTAAAATAATTAATTCATGTTCACTGTTTATTAAAAACGTTAATTGTAATAATTTAAGGAGTTTGTTTCAACTTAATATTGTTCTCATCTAAAAATTCTCAGTTACTGCCGTAATATTGATTTGGCGCCAAAGAAACATGGGAGAATCAGATTTTAACAAAGAAATTACCAAACAGCTTTCAACTAAAGATGTCTTTGATATTTGTGTTAAAGAAGGATTAATTGAAAAGGGAAAGAAGGTATGTGATTTTTTTATATTTTGCTTGTTTTTTGTTCACGCAGAAATTTAATTGACTCTATTCGAATTCAGAGACGCATTTTTTATTTGTGCAATGCAACTGTGCCATAAAAATGCGCGTTTTATGAACCTCTTTTTTCCCGATTTAATGTTCTCCTCAACATTTTAGCAATCAAAAGAACCTGAAGTCAAAAAGCTTGGCGAAAACAAAGGTCTATGCTCCAATGTTTTTAATGTTAAACTTTTTTATGATGATGACAACGTTTGTTCAATTGTTGCTAAAGTAGGCTTTTTAATTTTTCCATTGCCACTTCTTAATTCTTTTTTACTTTAGATCCCAACAACAGAAAATTTTGAGCCATCAAAAGATTTATCAAAAGAAGAACAAGAAAAAGAGAGAAAAGAAAAAGCAGAAAAGATTCGTCAACTTCATCAAAATGAACTTGAGTTTTATCGTTTATTTAAAAAGCATAAGGATGGAAGCTTGAAAATTCCACATTTTATTGATGGCGCTGAAATGACAGATGATCAAGAAGGCTTTATATTGACTGAAGATTTCTCAAGTGATGAAGATAAAGAAGATGCAGATGATGAAGAGCATGAAGGATTTGAAGATTTAAATGATGAACAGGTTGGCAGTTTTTTAGTATTTGAAATTGCTTCAATAGTAATATTTCCTTTGCACACTTTAATAAGATTTAAGCACTTTTTCTTTCACTGATTTTACCATGGTCCTCTTTTAGATTCAGCAAGCAATTTGTGAAGTAGCAAAACTTCAAGCTCTTGGTTATAAATTTCCTGAAGCTAGAAATTTGGGTAAACTTGATGTCGCAATGAATGACTTGACTGAAATTCATCATGATGTTTTGGATAAATTTGCTGAACTTGATTTAGATTTTGTTAATAATAAAATGATTAAATTGCTCAAAGATAATGCTGCAATGGATATTTTTGAAGAAAATGTCTGCTCAAATAGAAAAGGTTGGTTTTTTTGTTTTTTCTAATTGTGTACTGTAATTTTGATTTGTTAATAAGGCTACTTATTAATAAATCATTCTTTCCATCTACATTTAATGATATCACATTGAATTTTAGCTGGTCTACCAGAAGTTCTTTCCCATAATGATTTTTGGACTAAAAATGTTATGTTTTCACCTAAAACTGGGGAACTTCAACGTATTATTGATTGGCAAACAGTTCGATTTGCTTCATTGACTCATGATCTAGCTGCACTTCTTTCACTTGAACTTTCTGGCAAACATCGTCGTGAACATGAAAAATCATATGTTGAATATTATCTTCAGCAAGTTCAACATTTTCTAGATAAATATGAAGTTGAAGATGATCATGGATTAAGAAAGGCTAAAATTGAGGATGTTATGAAAGCTTACAAGAATTCACTCAAAATTTCAATTTATGGTTTAATCTTTACTTTAATGGAATCTGAAAAGACTAAAGAATCAAAAGAAGCTGCACAAAATAGTGAATTGGTTAATCGTATTCAGTATCTCTATGAAGATGTGTATGCTGATATGGATAAAAAGTAACTTTTAACAATGTATAATATTTGTCTGTAATATTTGTAATTTTAAAATTTTTTATTATTAAATAAAGTTTTCAATTTTTTGGAGAAAACGATTCTCTTAAAGTTCTTGAATTCAGTTTAAAATACATTTGGTTATACTTTTTGCATCTTTGAGTTAAACACAATGTTAGACATGTCATATATTTTTATTCTTCAAAATCAAATAAAATATAAACAAAATCTTTGAAAGAAATCATTTTGTTTACTTCTTTCTTCCATACATACCTTGATGAACTTGTCTTAAGTATTCACTAAGACCGCCTTGATTTTCGTGATTATATGCTCCTTGTTGTTGATGCCCAAGTCCTTGTGGTTGATTACCATAGTTGTTGGGATGTTGTCTTCCAGTTTGCCGCTGTTGAAATTCTTGAATAATGCGTTGTTGTCCGCCAATACCGTAATGACTTTGTGGAGTTGTTGTGGCTTGATAAAAACCTTGTTCATATGGTTGTGGTCTACGGTATTGTCCTTGATTACCATTCTGTTGGTAGCTACTTGATCCAAATGGTTGTTGTCCAAATTGATTATTTGGATATTGATTATTTAAATTGTCACCACGTCTTTGTTGAAAAAACTGTGATGGATATTCATACCCATTTTGCTGTCGTTGTTGTCCATTTTGGCGGTTGTCGTAACGATTATTTTCATTTTGTCGTTCAAACGGATTTTGAGAATTTCTTAAATGTTGGTTTTGGTCATTTCGATTTCCATTATTATAAAGATTTTGAAAAGATGCTTGCAATTGCCGAGCAAAGCGCTCTTGATTATCATTAAAATTGTAGCCAGTAGTTGAACTTAAATAATAGGGTGTCCAAATAGTTGAATCATGAATCCCACTTGGAGTTGTCTGTCCAAAACTTGATGAAGAAAACGTCATAAAAATAACACCAAAAAATATAAAATCAATCATTTTTGCGAAAACAAAACGTTGCGCAACGACTAAAAAATAAGTTAAAATCGGTGACCCTTTTTATTTGAAAAACTTTTCCATAATATTTGCATAACTAATAATCTTTATTATTATAAAAATTTGCGCACCTTATGCGTTTATGGGTGATTTAATCACAAATTCTTTAAGACACATCGGCCTCAATGTTTCGTCGAAATAAAAATTTGTTAATCCAATGTAGATCTTTTCATTTCTTTGTACAATGCATCACTTGTACTAGCAAAAATGATTTTGATCAAACTGTAACTCTTTTTTGTTTTTCTGCTTAAAGAAAATTTTTCATTGTAATGAAAGATATTCTTTTTTCAAATGGGGAATACGCGTTTTCAGTAAAAAAATATTTAAATATAACAAAATGTTAGTTCACAGACAATCACCCGCAAACCCGATGACTGCATTTTAGTTACAGTAATCCAAAAATTTAGCAGGCAGAAAGACAACGACAAAAATAAAAAATCACAAAACCTTAACATTTTTTAAGTTTAAAAAAATGTTATTTATTCAAGATTGTGATATATAATGCTATTCTTGTCCACTGAAAGTTCTGTTGCTATCAAACTCAAGCTAATCAAACAAAAATATGTAAAAAAACATGTTTAGAAAATTGAAACAATTAAAAAGACATCAAAAATTACCATTTGATCTTTTTTTGTAAAAAACAAAAACATAATTCGTCGGTATAAAAGGAATTCAGGAATTTGCCTTAAATCATCACATTCATTTTTGTGACAGTCTTCTAATCAACTAGATCTCTTCATTCAACAATGGTTTCAATTGTTTCTTCATTTATTGCTCTTACACTTGCTGCCTCTGCTATGGCACAATTTAATCCTGCTTTAACTGGATACGGTGGATATGGCTATAATCCACTTACAAGTTATGGTGGTCTTGGATACGGTATTAATCCATTGACCTCATATGGCATGGGCTTGAATGGGATAAACCCATATGGAACAGCCCTTGGTGGTGCATATAATCCATATTTATCTTCCATTAATCCTGCTCTTGCTGGTTATGGTATGGGTGCTGCACTTCCAACTACCGGATTTGGTGGATATCCATATCCTGGAAATTTCGGTGGACTTTATCCCCAACAACAATTAGGCGGCTCATCTTCAAATGCTCAAGCTTCTTCCTCTTCAAATTCCGGAAACAATAATATCCCTTATGGAAAATAAATTCATTCTTTTTAAATTATGTAAATATTGCTCTTTTTGTTTAATAGTATTAATTTGGATTCAATAAAGACTACTGTAAAAAATTAAAAATTATTTTTTGCGTAAAATTCTGAACAACTTTTGAAAATACATTTCAAAAGTTTTGTTACCATCTTGCACACATATGGAAAATAATTTTTCAAAACTTTGTATATTTTCTCGTGCTAGATGTATATGCGCATTTCGTAATTTATTAACTCTGTTTTTCATAGAAATAGTTTTCATACAAATAAGTCTTTAATAAATAAGTATCATGGATGTTGGAAGTATGAACTCCATACACCTTGGGATTTCGCAATTGCGGCAACTTTGACAATCTGGATCCTTGCATATATTCCACAAGTCATAAACGTAAAGTATCTCTTATAAAAATGTTTGCTAAAAAACGCTTTTGTAAAGTATCTTTTTGATAGAGTTCATTTTCCGCAAACCTTAAGCACATAAAAATTATCACCGATCCATAATGATAAAATCCGAACAGAATATTTGCAATGGAAGCATAGAAGTTGAATGCAGTATAATTTACAAAATATTTTCCGACTGATATTAAAGAGAATGTAGTAAAACATGCAAGGAAAAAAGATAAATAAATTGACAAAAATAAAATTCTTCTTTCAAGCTTTTGTTTTGAATTCATTTTGTTTGAAGTTGTGCTGTTGTAATCTTTAAAAACAGCAAAAATACCAATTGAAAGAGAGATAATTGCTTGAGAAATATTTGTACATGAAATATACATTTGATGAGAGTAAAAATATTCTTCGCATTTCTTTTGATAATAGTTTAATTTACAATCTAAATTTAACCAAGCATGCCCATGCACAATGAAAGGAAATAATATTAGTAAAATGTAGATAGCTAAGACGTTTTTACCGGACCAAATCTGGAAACACAAACGTAATTTTAAAGCATGTGCTACCAAATAACTTACAGTTTCATGTCTCATTGGAAAAACAATTGCAGTGCAACGATTAAATGCCAACAATGTCGTAGCAAAACCAAGTAATAATCCAACGTACCATGAAACGTTATCATCTATAGCTCCAACCAATCGATTGTTATAATTATAGGAAGAATCAATCAACCACAGAAATATGCTACAGAAATCACCAATAAGACCGATGGTAAAAATCACAAAATATGGTGTACAGAAAATTGCATGCTTTTTTATAAATTGTTTTATAAAAAATACTGCAACTGTTATTTCAAATAAAGCACCAGAATAGCAAATAATTTTTCCAATTTGGCTTACTAAATTTGTCCATTCGACCAATGGATCTTCAGTAGTTTCACCAGAAGACATATTTAAGATCGGGCTTTCTCGAAGAAAGAAAGCTGAAGCTCAACTAGAGATGTATTGACTCTAAAAACCGTATAAACAAATTAAAAGGGCTATCTCAAAAAGTACAACCTCTGGTAACTGAATTGTAAAAAATAATTTACCCCCTAATTTGTCAAAGCTGTAAATAAACATAAAAAAGTAAAAACTTGACGCCCCGTTAATTTTAGCGTTAAACAGAGATTATTTTTTACACAGACCAGGGCTGTCCGGAACTGGCTTTTTTGTCCGATCCGGGATTCCCGGATCCCGGATTATGAAAATTGATGAAATTTGTCTTGGTTCCCCCTGTGAAGAAAAAACGCAAAAACCTTTTTAAAATCCGGAATTCCGATCCGGGACAAAAATCCCGGACATCCCTGACACAGACCTTCAGTTTTGAAAAATTTTGTTATAAAAAAATAATCCAAAATAAATAGTGACACAAAAATTAGTAGTATGAATATTTTTAAAATAGTAAGCTAAGTGATTTGCAAAGACAACAAAAACAGAAACTCGGATGTCTACATCATTTGAAGTATCAAATATGTCTTTACCATTATCATATTAAATAGGCGTGATTATCTGGTATATTATCGACAAAATTACACGCTGGCAAAATTATATGTCTCTAAAAAGCAAATCATTACTGTTACCACTAAGAAATATGTGTACTTTATTATCAAATGCCATTTAAATGTCAAAAATTTTTTAAATTTCGTAATTACTGCTTTACGAAAAATACCAAAGGAAGAAAAAAATATGAAAAAAGGGGCAAAACATATTTAGAAAAAAATTTCCCTAAATAGTTTGCATGATTGAAATTATTTTACTTACCGGCAACGTTAGAATTTTTGACTCTAGAGCCTCGCAAAAACTTTTATAGCGACTGTAAATAATATTTTATACTTTCTAAATTATTTTCAAGAAGTCGTAAAAGCACGATCTTAAAAACAAAATTTCTTGAAAAATTGTAAACGGGTGATAATTTGCAAATAGGTGATAAACAACTTCTCATTTCTTTTTCATTGAAAATCTAAGAAGTAATAAATATGTGACAAGTGAAAAAAATAGCTACTGTCAAATTATTTTTTACAATTTTAAAACGTAACTTATTTTATCCTTGCAAAAACAGATTTATCAGAAACTTTCACAAAAAAATTAGATAAAGTTATTATTGTTTGTTTAGAATTAATTTAACAACAAATTAATAATGTGATCAAAATCAAAAGCTGAACAAATAAAAATACGATGTAAGCAACAATTGAAAAGACATCAAAAATTACCATTTGATCTTTTTTTGTAAAAAACAAAAACAAAATTCGTCGGTATAAAAGGAATTCAGGAATTTGCCTTAAATCATCACATTCATTTTTGTGACAGTCTTCTAATCAACTAGATCTCTTCATTCAACAATGGTTTCAATTGTTTCTTCATTTATTGCTCTTACACTTGCTGCCTCTGCTATGGCACAATTTAATCCTGCTTTAACTGGATACGGTGGATATGGCTATAATCCACTTACAAGTTATGGTGGTCTTGGATACGGTATTAATCCATTGACCTCATATGGCATGGGCTTGAATGGGATAAACCCATATGGAACAGCCCTTGGTGGTGCATATAATCCATATTTATCTTCCATTAATCCTGCTCTTGCTGGTTATGGTATGGGTGCTGCACTTCCAACTACCGGATTTGGTGGATATCCATATCCTGGAAATTTCGGTGGACTTTATCCCCAACAACAATTAGGCGGCTCATCTTCAAATGCTCAAGCTTCTTCCTCTTCAAATTCCGGAAACAATAATATCCCTTATGGAAAATAAATTCATTCTTTTTAAATTATGTAAATATTGCTCTTTTTGTTTAATAGTATTAATTTGGATTCAATAAAGACTACTGTAAAAAATTAAAAATTATTTTTTGCGTAAAATTCTGAACAACTTTTGAAAATACATTTCAAAAGTTTTGTTACCATCTTGCACACATATGGAAAATAATTTTTCAAAACTTTGTATATTTTCTCGTGCTAGATGTATATGCGCATTTCGTAATTTATTAACTCTGTTTTTCATAGAAATAGTTTTCATACAAATAAGTCTTTAATAAATAAGTATCATGGATGTTGGAAGTATGAACTCCATACACCTTGGGATTTCGCAATTGCGGCAACTTTGACAATCTGGATCCTTGCATATATTCCACAAGTCATAAACGTAAAGTATCTCTTATAAAAATGTTTGCTAAAAAACGCTTTTGTAAAGTATCTTTTTGATAGAGTTCATTTTCCGCAAACCTTAAGCACATAAAAATTATCACCGATCCATAATGATAAAATCCGAACAGAATATTTGCAATGGAAGCATAGAAGTTGAATGCAGTATAATTTACAAAATATTTTCCGACTGATATTAAAGAGAATGTAGTAAAACATGCAAGGAAAAAAGATAAATAAATTGACAAAAATAAAATTCTTCTTTCAAGCTTTTGTTTTGAATTCATTTTGTTTGAAGTTGTGCTGTTGTAATCTTTAAAAACAGCAAAAATACCAATTGAAAGAGAGATAATTGCTTGAGAAATATTTGTACATGAAATATACATTTGATGAGAGTAAAAATATTCTTCGCATTTCTTTTGATAATAGTTTAATTTACAATCTAAATTTAACCAAGCATGCCCATGCACAATGAAAGGAAATAATATTAGTAAAATGTAGATAGCTAAGACGTTTTTACCGGACCAAATCTGGAAACACAAACGTAATTTTAAAGCATGTGCTACCAAATAACTTACAGTTTCATGTCTCATTGGAAAAACAATTGCAGTGCAACGATTAAATGCCAACAATGTCGTAGCAAAACCAAGTAATAATCCAACGTACCATGAAACGTTATCATCTATAGCTCCAACCAATCGATTGTTATAATTATAGGAAGAATCAATCAACCACAGAAATATGCTACAGAAATCACCAATAAGACCGATGGTAAAAATCACAAAATATGGTGTACAGAAAATTGCATGCTTTTTTATAAATTGTTTTATAAAAAATACTGCAACTGTTATTTCAAATAAAGCACCAGAATAGCAAATAATTTTTCCAATTTGGCTTACTAAATTTGTCCATTCGACCAATGGATCTTCAGTAGTTTCACCAGAAGACATATTTAAGATCGGGCTTTCTCGAAGAAAGAAAGCTGAAGCTCAACTAGAGATGTATTGACTCTAAAAACCGTATAAACAAATTAAAAGGGCTATCTCAAAAAGTACAACCTCTGGTAACTGAATTGTAAAAAATAATTTACCCCCTAATTTGTCAAAGCTGTAAATAAACATAAAAATACGGTGGATATGGCTATAATCCACTTACAAGTTATGGTGGTCTTGGATACGGTATTAATCCATTGACCTCATATGGCATGGGCTTGAATGGGATAAACCCATATGGAACAGCCCTTGGTGGTGCATATAATCCATATTTATCTTCCATTAATCCTGCTCTTGCTGGTTATGGTATGGGTGCTGCACTTCCAACTACCGGATTTGGTGGATATCCATATCCTGGAAATTTCGGTGGACTTTATCCCCAACAACAATTAGGCGGCTCATCTTCAAATGCTCAAGCTTCTTCCTCTTCAAATTCCGGAAACAATAATATCCCTTATGGAAAATAAATTCATTCTTTTTAAATTATGTAAATATTGCTCTTTTTGTTTAATAGTATTAATTTGGATTCAATAAAGACTACTGTAAAAAATTAAAAATTATTTTTTGCGTAAAATTCTGAACAACTTTTGAAAATACATTTCAAAAGTTCTGTTACCATCTTGCACACAAAAAGTTTCAATCGGCTCGGCTCACTTCCAGTGAATGAACAAAAACAACACTGAAAAAAGAAATGTGAGGATGAATAGAAGGGCGATTATATACGTACGATCTCTTCCCTTTTTTATACAACAATAAAAAAGTATGCCTCGTTTTGAAAACTATCCTTCAAATGACTGAAAACAAAAACTACCGAAAAAAACTGTTCTTGAGTTTTTTCTTTCTTCATCCGACGTGTGTTTGTTTGTCTGAATTATTGCCAGCTGTCATTGACTCGAAAATTCTGACAGACGTTTTGAGAGAAAAAAGAAAGGAATAATACAAAAGCTCAACCAATCCCTTTCAGTTTTTTGTCTCTCTGGTTTGAAAAAAATAGAAAAAAGTTCTACCCATGGATTTTTTATACAAAATAGAATACACAAAAAATAGGCGGTAGCATTGAATTGAAGGGATGAAAATCGAGGGAGGCTCAACTATGGGAATAATATTCTTCTTTTTTTCAAGTGAGCAATTGAAAATGTGAAAGTTGTACAGAAGACTACCTTTTTAATCATGGTGTTGATGATGACGAGTTTTTTAAGTAGGTAACACAGCATTAAATATTTCCCTTCAGTGTCAACATGATTTGTTTTAGGTTATCGTAACCTAAAATTTTTAAAAGATTTTGTTTTTCTTACTTCTGATTAATATATCATAAAAAATAAAATTTTCTAAATCACTTATTTGACTTAAACAACAAAGGTTTGGGTTCTTTTTGTCACCAATAACCTTCAGGAGCTATTCCATAAAAAAGATGCAACTTTTTTTTGATTAGAATGACATTTAAAATAGAGTGATGTAAACCATATGTTGCATTGCTTCTCTCCATCTGCCGCTTGGTTAACATTTTCTTTTCATCCTTTGTTTTTTATCTGGTTTTCTTTACATAATTATTTGATTTTTTTCTGTCAAAGTTGTTTTGCTGCAGCATAACGTTTTCTGTATTGTGTTTATCCATTTAAGTTTTCTTATGCAAATTTACAGCCACAAATTTTTTTTTCTTTAAGTGTCAATATTTTTAACAAATGTTTATTTAATAATGAATAGTGCACATATCCTTTTTCACTGCGGAAGAATATTGCGCACAAAAAGGTTTTAAAAAAAAGATGGAAACGATACTTTCCAAATATGAATCACTTTCCTTCAAATTTGAGAAAACGTTTTTGTCCAAAATCTCTTTTCAAAAACTTAAAAACTATTTTTATTGCCATTGTTGTTTCCCATTTTTGGGCAAGCAAAAGTTGCTGTATTTGACGTAATAAATTTATCTTATTTCCGTTATTATGCAAATCATTTCTTGTTTGTGGTCGTACTAGTTGTATGAATTTTATGGTGACATAAAGAGTGGTTGGAGTGGTTTAGTAGCGGCTGTGACGTTTAAGATTTTCATATTTTTTATAAATTTGAATCTCGGATGCTAATTTGACGCAAGTAGTAAAACTTTCGATTAAAATTTTCACGTAAATAATTTTTTTCGTCTTTCATAATCTGTTCCCTTTTTTGATTAACAATAGAGGAATTCTGTAAGAGATTTCGTAATGATAAAACAAAATTTGTTCACGTTTTATATAATTTTCAAATATTTGTCACTTTAAAAACAAAATTTTTTAAATTGATAAATATCTCGTAAAAAATTGGCTTAAATCACGCAAGCTTGTATTTTATGCCATCCATGAAGCCTTCTTGCAACTCATGAAAAGTTTTGAAGATTTAAGAACCAACTTTCTTTAAACTCCTCTCTTTCTTTCATCTTTTGCTTTTTTATAAATTATTAAGAATGATAAGTCTTAAATTATTTCCGCTCAAATCATCGCTTAGCAACCTTTTTTCAATACTAAAATAATTTACGATTGATGGATTTATCCTTTGCTGTTTAGCATCCAAAAACGCATTTTTACAGCTTCTTTTTTTTATTTCTGCTATTTTTCATCGATAAAACAGCAAAAGAAATATACTTTTTGGAAAAATATTGTTTTACGAATGACAGAAAAAAAATATTCAATTTTGATGCATAATTCCCTTGCGGGACTTTCACATTTCATTTTTTTATTCCTATCTTGAAACATTTTCATTGTTTTTATTTGATAAAAGTAGGAAAGCACAAGCAGTTGAAAATTCAAAATTACAGGGTAGAAAACAATTTAGTACGGTATATATTTTTTCAGTATTTTTATGCCTGACTCGGATAAAAAAATATATTATCTGTGGTGTAGAAGCTTTTTTTTACAATTAAGATGGTGTAAACCTATAAGAAAATTCCATCTGTAAAGATTTCTATCTCTGTTTATAATTTGAGTATTTTTAGAAATTAAAAAACCCTAATTTATTAAATAGAAAAAAGCCTGACAGCGATCAAAATAAAAGCCGTTGTTGCCATCCATTATTTTCGTTGTTTCATCTCTTTTTGTGTCATTTAGGCCCAAAACAACGCAGCTCATGAATTGAAAAACCGCCCTCCAGTAAAGGTTCATTTGGAATGCAAAATAAAGAAATTTAATCCAGGACTCTTTTTTTCATCTTCTTTATTTTTGGTTTCTGTCAAAAAGCATGAAAGACGCGCATGGAAGCATTTTTTAGCATCACTATATTTTTTACTTTAAAAACACACTTTTCTTTACTTTTTTAAATGTAAAAATATCCGAGAAACAGTTATTATTTTTGTTGCCCTTTTCTTCATCAAACGCAGATAAAAAAAGCGATGTTTTGTTTTTTTAGCAGATGCTGCCGATGTGCACGTTAGATTTCTTTGTCATTAATCTGGGGTAGAGTTTGCTTACTGGGTTCAAAAACATTAGTCGTCGTTTCAAATCTTTTTTATGTACACTTTTCGTTATCAGCAATGTTGAAGGGTGTAAAAAGACTATTGCTGCTTTTGAACCAAACAACAACAAAATGCTTTAGTTTTTACATTGTGAGCATTTCTATTATTTTTTTTTTTCAATCTTCATCTTTAAAGTTGATTTATGTTACCGATTCGTCATTGTTACGCTCTTAGAGAATTCCCCAGTGATTAAACAAATCAGCCATTTTGATACTACTAGGTCACCTATTGATCTCATTTCTTATCACTCTGATTTACCTCAATGAGAAATAAGTTTACCCTTTGAATGAAAAGTAAAAAAAAAATAAAACAAAGTTTTATGAATCACACCTAGCAATGACGCTTTAACTTTTCTTTTCCGGCGAATTTTTTCATTTTGTTTTCAGCATTTTTTCCTTTTTCCTATTTCTTAGCAGTTATAAAACGCTATTTATAACGGCGTTAGACAAGTTTAACTTTTTTCATTGATGAGTTTTTTTTCCATTTACAAAGCCTTCCTTTAGCATTCTTCAACGTGCAGCAGCAACAGCATTGACAGCTCATTTCAGGTCTTATAGAATATTTTTGTTTTTCATGGTTGAATAAAGGATAAACTTTGGGCAATGGCTTCTTCTTTTTTTCTTCTTCGTTTCATTGCCTTCTTCAAGTTTTTTTTTCATTTTCCTGGTTCGATGGTGTGGCATTTTTAAGCCAAAAATGGCTTCCTTCCCTTCTTATTTTCTATTTTGGAGCAGAAGTCTTTTCCTACTTATTTGCCGTGTTGTTGCAAAACTTTCTTTTTCCTTTATTAATTTTGTTTAGTTTTTTTCTTTATGCTTGGGGTTGTTGTTTTGGCTTACATTTTTTTCAGCTCTTTAAAGTTTCATCCCCCGCTTGACAGTTGTTGTTGCTGTTCTAATGTTGTTTTTTGATGGCAACTGTTGACATCAAAGTTGATCCTATGAATTAGTCATAGCTTTTTACGCGGAATTGATTGCGGTTTTGTATGCTATTTAAAGCGTACATTGATTTTTACTTTGTTCTGTTAATAATAAATATTTATCAGAGTTTGCATTGATCCCATTTTTATTTATCGCGTGTACAAAAATGTTTTATTGATTCTATTTTACATTTGTTTCAGCTTTTGCTCATTATTTCATTGATCAAGCATGTCAAATATGCTTCCATCAAGTCCCAGAAAGGATGTTGAAGCTCCACTTATTAATGATGATAAAGAGTAAGCGTTTTCCATCACAAATTATTTATGCGAGCATTCGCTTTTTTAAACTGCGTAAACACCAAAAATTAATAATGTTTCTGTTTTGGCAGCAGATGTAACAGAAAAAGCATTTTTGAAATGCAGCAAAAACTATAAAAACTCGGTCAATTTTATATTTATTCACCTTATTTTTGGCTTTTTGTATTTTTGAAGTTAATTTTAAACGGGGACTAGATTAGTTGCAAAAATTAAAAAGTAAAAATGGTAGCCTATTTCGGCTGTGAAAGGTAAGATTGGTACAATCAAAGCGGAGAGCAGAAAGGAACCAAAAATTTGGATAAACCATGATCGTTTGTTACTTACCCGTTCTATAATTTTTAGAATAACTCTTGAAAAATTAAATAAGCACACCTTGGTATATGATGATGAAGCAAATGAAAGAGTTATTTATGTTTTTGATTATTCAAGTATTTTTTTAAATCGTATGGTTTTAAAAAATCTCAAAGATAAAAATAAATGGAATGTTATCAAGCATCCATTCATGTTCAATTACATCAATGAAACATTGTTGAACTCGGCATTTACTTATACAATGCATATCACTTTATATTTTGCATTTTTATTCTTGCTTTATTCTTATATTCATACAAAACCTACTGTATGGAATAATACTTTGGTTACAGCATTTGTTTTTCTTTTCATCTTTTTCTTGGTAAGTTTTTATACTGTTTTGAAAACAGGGATCATGGCCACTAGACATAAACCCTAAGATTTGAACTGCTTAATTTTTACTCATTCATTATAAATAAAATTCATTTTTAGATTACAAAAGCAAGTCTCAAGTTTGAAAGAGATAATATTAGCTTATGGTTTTCTGTCTCTTATGTTTTTACATTTTTCACTTATTTGGTTACATTGGCATTTGTATGGATTCCATTGTTTTTTAGTTATGACACTTGGAATTTAGAAATTAAAGTAATTTTCAAGGTTCTAATAAAACACGAGATAAACTTTTATAATTTAGAAATCAATTGCATGGTTGCTTCCAATTATTGCGATTATTGCGTCATGGCTTCAATGCTTACATATTCTTAGAAAATCACCTTGTGGACCTTATATCATGATGATGGCACGAATTTTTAAAAGTTTTTTCAATGTAAGTTAACAGTTACAAAAAAACCTCATTGATCATGTCATTTGTAGCTTACAATTATTTGGATTACAACTCTTATCTGCTTTGCCTTCTCATTCCAACTGGTCATGAGAGATAGTGGCACTCACCCATGGGATGATCCAATCATTGCCAATACATCTTCTATCGGAATGTCAATGTTCCAATCGTTTACGAAAATTTCTGCAATGATGATTGGTGAAGTTGAAGCCAATGATATCCTTGAAAGACGAGCATGGATTGCAAATTTATTGTTGATTATGTTTGAAATTATTACTGTAATCCTTCTCATGAATCTAATGGTAAGACTTCGAAAAATGTATATGAAATGAAGAAGAGAATATTTTCAGATTTCACTTGCTGTTGGAGATGTTTCAGAGCTTCGAGCATCAGCTGAAGAGAAGCTTTTACGTGTCAAGACAAATTACTGTATCGAAGCATTACATTTATCTGAGAAACTCGACTGCTGCCCTGGCACTGCCTTGTATAAAAAGCGCATCAATAATATTATGGTCATTTCCAAAAATGAAGATACCGAATTTTCAACTTATCTTCCACTTAAAGACCGAGCGAAATTCCCTGTTCGGTCTCGTGAAGAAGAAAAGGTTCATGATGTTACTCTCAATGCAAAAGGCATTAAATTCTTTTCTTCCTTAATTTCAAATAATTTTGATCGTCAGTCAGTTTTATCAGTCAACAATGCAATTTTAAGAATTGTCGAAGCTAATGGATCTGGTGTCGGTGCTGTTGAAGATGAAGGATTCAAAAATGAATTAACAAATTTAAAGGACAACGAATCGTTTGTTACCAAATACAAACGCTGGTTAATTGGATTACGTTGGAAAGCTTTTTTAAATATTGATTAAAATCTCGTTTATTTTATGTAAATTTATGTAAACGTTATGTTGTTTAAAATTCTGTAATGTGCTTTATCTAAATATATAAAAATTGCTACCAAAAATATTCAAAAAATATACAAAAACAGTATTTTGAAAAATTACTTTCCATAAGGGATATTATTGTTTCCGGAATTTGAAGAGGAAGAAGCTTGAGCATTTGAAGATGAGCCGCCTAATTGTTGTTGGGGATAAAGTCCACCGAAATTTCCAGGATATGGATATCCACCAAATCCGGTAGTTGGAAGTGCAGCACCCATACCATAACCAGCAAGAGCAGGATTAATGGAAGATAAATATGGATTATATGCACCACCAAGGGCTGTTCCATATGGGTTTATCCCATTCAAGCCCATGCCATATGAGGTCAATGGATTAATACCGTATCCAAGACCACCATAACTTGTAAGTGGATTATAGCCATATCCACCGTATCCAGTTAAAGCAGGATTAAATTGTGCCATAGCAGAGGCAGCAAGTGTAAGAGCAATAAATGAAGAAACAATTGAAACCATTGTTGAATGAAGAGATCTAGTTGATTAGAAGACTGTCACAAAAATGAATGTGATGATTTAAGGCAAATTCCTGAATTCCTTTTATACCGACGAATTTTGTTTTTGTTTTTTACAAAAAAAGATCAAATGGTAATTTTTGATGTCTTTTTAATTGTTTCAAATTTTTTAAACATGTTTTTTACATATTTTTGTTTGATTAGCTTATAAATGTGATCCTTGTCGGAAAATTTGTTAGCAATGTTTTTTTGTAATTTAACAACAAGATGTTGGTGAAACTGCACTTTAAAAAAACAAATTATGCTGATTTTTTGTGGTGCGCTCAATGTTTGTGGTTTATTTGATGAAGCCTTGTCATATACCGTAACCCTTATGTTACCCTCTATTTTCTATTGTCTCCCCTCAAACACAAGAAAGTTTATGTTACACTCATTCATTTATTTTGACAAAGTTTTAAGATATACGTACAAAATATAAACAATATACAAGAATATCCACAATTTCCATGTTAATAAAATTAAGAATATTAAAAACAATCATCATCATGGCTCGTCGAGATACATCAAGAAGTTTTTCATGGAGGGTGGAAGAGGAAGTTTGCTAATATTATCATTGATTTGTTTGTCTTCTTTTCCCATTCTTGATAAAATTGTTTTACGACACGTATCCATTAATTCACGAGGTTCTGCTAAAATGAAATAGGTAACAAACACTTTTAAACACATAGGATAGAAGCGAGAAAAAGTATGCTAGCTTGGTAGAGAAGTATTCTCAAATAAGTAATCTCTTTGGCGTGTTTTTACAGTACCCCGAAACTTAAGCATATTTTCTTCTTCTTCTTCTTTACCGAAAAAAGCTGTTGAATAATTTGCGATAGACAAAAAAGATATCAAAAAATTAAAAGCAAAATCAATTTGCTGCAAAAAAAAAGTCTTTTAAAAAAGCAAGCAAATTGATCCAAAAACTTTTTTCTATGTTTAAAAACACAGATAATTGACTTACGATCAAAACCACCAAGATATTTCATTGTAACTTCACAGTGACCCCATACACAACTAACTATTGGATAAAGCTTCTTTCCTTTTAAATTACGAAATGCAACACCAAGATAATTGTTATCAGTTGCAAATGCCATATATCCTTCATCCATATCAAGTAAGCAATAAATATTATCTGGTGCAATATATTGTTGTCCATTTGATGTTACAGCATTTGGATATTTCCATCCTGGCACATTTCTTGAATCATGACCACATTTATTTCGATCTAAAAAGAAGACAGACAATTACTAGTCTGTCAAAAAAACTACAAACTACAGAGTCACAATATCATATACTTTGGTAATCCCACACCCCAAACTTTTGGCACCCAAAAATGCACTTACTCAAATCCCAACCATATGATTCTGCATTTTCACCAATCAAAGATGTATAACCATTTACATGGAGCGGAGCAGCTTTAGTTGCAACACCAATCACAGCATTAGTACCACGTTGTCGAAAAGGCCATGTAATTTTCCATACATGAAAACCTGTTGAATAACCCCATTTACCACGAATACAATCAGTTGATTGTGCAACAGGATGTCGATGAAATGTAAGTGGATCATCATCTTTTACAAAAACATTTAAAGATCGGTCATCAGAATTCCATGCATGACCTTTAATAATTTCTTGATCCGTTACTGTATTTGCTAAGATTGCATCAAATTTATATGGACGAAGTGTAACAGATGGATGGCTCTAAAAAATAGATAGATAAATAACAAGAAATATACAATGTCTCAACGGGTAGAGCAGCGGACCAGCACTTAGTATGTCGCAGGTTCGAGACCCGCTTGAGGCAAAAAAATGTTTCAAGTTTCTTCGCTTCTTTTTGATTTCCTTTCGTTATAATGAAAAAATTAAAAACTTACCCCAGGATACGCAGGTGATATTTGCCGTGTAACTCTTGTTCTAGTACGAAGTTCACGAACTACACGATTTTCTTGAGATCGACGAACTGCTTCTCGAGCTTCACGTAATCGATTTTCTCGTTCACGAACTGCTCGATTTTCTCGAGATTCACGAGTTTGACGACTTAAAGCACGAAAAAATCTTTGAGGTTGAGTTGTAGATGGTGCAGCTGGAGATGGAGGATTGCCTAAAAAATATTGAAAGTTATTAGAAAAATTTCATATATATCGTATATATCAAGACCTTCATAGAAGGCATTCTTCAACAGTTAACTCACCGTCATATGTATAATTTTGATGACGAGAATAGGAATGGCCCATGTTGTCTTCCTGAAAATATATGAAAAGGTTAATAACAAAAGTTGAACATGCACTGACAAAATAAAAAACAGCAACAAACATGCGCGAATAATAAAAAAAATAGCAGGCGGAAGAGATGATAAACGTATGAGGGAGTTGTACGGTCAACGTGAAAGGAAGAGAGAGGTGATAAGAGGCGAGTCAAGGAAAGAAGGATGGATGGATGAGTGTCTAAAAATGGTAACAAAGAGGAGAGAAAGATTAAAGAAGTATGGACATTAAAGTTAATCATGTTTAAATTTGTGTGAGTTTAAGGGTATTAGGAACAGCTTTAGTAGATTCAAGAGTTAAACTATGATCATTTTACAAAAAGTTGGTAAAAAAATTCCTATAAAGGCAAAAATTACAGAAAACACATAAAGAGAAATTTGACAGGAACGTCGATGTATCATCGCAGGATAAGATTTTTGTAGATGGAGATAAAGGTAAAGAGGATATAGCATTCGAATAGAAGAGAAAAGTCAAAAAAAATGTTTAGTATTATAGATCCACCACAAGCAAAGAAAAAATTAAGGATAAGATTTGAAGATGTTGATTTGATAGACATTGTGTAGATGGAGATAGAGGGAACGAAGATACTGTTGGATTTTATAATACGATAATCAGATAGGTAAATTACCAAACTATCTGCGGCAATAAGAATGTTATCAAACAACCAGAAGGAAAAGAGATAAGATTTGTAGGTAAGAGCTGATGGATATGTTGATGGCAAGGTTTGTAGATGGAGAGAAAAAGGCAAACAGGATAAAGAAAGCTTAACGTGAAAATTAAATAACACGATAATATATATACAGTATCAGCAACAAAGTAAATGATTGAAAAAAAGAGCCAAAAGGGATTGTCCAGATCTGACGTCAGCACTTTTTCTGAAATTTTCGACCCCACCCACCCTTAAATCAGCACCTTTTCCTTATAGCTCAATGTGAAGATCAGATTTTGGCTGACTCCCACCCACCCATAAAACTGCTGACGTCAGGTCTGGACAATCCCAAAGAAAGAAAAAGAAATATGTTTTGTTGATATTGACTTGATGGACAAGGTTTGTTCAAAGAGAAAGAAAAAGAAGATAAAGCAGGATATATATAAATTGAAGATGACAAAAGAATACTGCGATATAAAATAAGTAAATAAATAATTATCAATGATAACAAAAAAGCCAAAAGGAGAAATATTGTTAGCAAAAAAAAGCAACACCAAAAAAGATCGAAGAGAGAGAAAAAAAACTTCGCTCGCTTAAAAAATGTTCTCCGTTTTTGGGTACTCTCTCGCGAGAGAGCTTTCAAACACCTTTTTTTTAATATTTATAATCTTCCATTTTCTTTCCTATCTGTTGATGGCGAGAAGTTATAAATTTACTCTAACTTCTCCTCCAAAATCACTCAAACCGAGTTATGGAGAACCCCATTTTCCTGTAGAAATAGACAAACCCTTTTTGTTTTAATAACACATTCATTCAGATCTCTGATGGAAGAATCCTTCTCCAGTATTTGACAAAGTGAATACCGTACAGTCGAACTATTTTACTCGTGTTGTGTCCATATCAAGGCTAAATAAAGTATGATATGTACATATATATCTATGTTTCACTTAATTTTTTTATTCATGAAGGAAAAATATTTATTTCGATACAAAAAATAATAGAAAAAATCATTCTTCCATATAAAATTTTATATGTTACATCTTTATTTTTGTGCAGTGCATTAAAATTTTGCTGTATATTTTATTTATTTCCAAAACCTTATACATTCACAAGTAAAATAATTAATAGCACACTGACGATAGAATTTAATAGTAAAAATTTCAACAAACGCATCAAGAAAAGGAAACATACTAAACATACAGATACAAATAGAAAAATATATTTGTGACATTTCTAAATATAAGCAAAGACAACAAACAATAAATGGAAAACCTAAGAAGCTAAATATAACAAGTAATCGAATTTTCATGCTTATTGTTAATGCTGTGATAACAGCTTGAGCTTTAGTCGTTAAATTTCTTTGTTGCCTTTTTAAAGTTTTATGATAGTCATAAAAGAGATATGAAAAAATTAGAAGATAAACAGGAATAAGAATTGCCAAATACACAAAAAATATCATGAAAGAAAATGGAAGATTGTAGATATTAAATGCCAAAGCTGGAGATTTGAAGGCCAAAAAATGCGTCATAAATGGATATCTACGAATGTAATCATGAAATGAATCACTTGAATTAGGGAATGTCAACCAAAACATTGTTATAGTTACAGTAACCAAAATGACAAAGAAAATTAATAAAAATCGATATTTCTTTGGATCACCATGCCAGCTTTTGCATGGCATCAAACTTATTTTACAAAGGTACAGTATTTTAGAACCAATGGCATGTGCAGAACAAATACCAGAGCCCAGAAATATCCATAACATAATGAAATGAATTATGGGATCAAAGTGTTTTATTATCCCTTGTGAATAAATTATGAACAATGGTGAAATACACACTGGTTGCCAAAGCAGTAAAGTAACAGCAAAAATAATTAAAGAAATTCTCGAATATATACCATAATACATGTATTGCTTAATTCGACTTGGAGTTGCTACATATGAAATATAACCAGCAAACGGTGATATAAGTAATCCAAATGTTGCCGAAATAATAATTATCAATCGATGATAGGGTAAGATGCTGAATTCGAAATATTGGAGTTCTGTTTCCAGTTGTGTACTGTTAGTTTGCATTTTACACCTGAATTTTGAAAAATGCTTTTTTAATTTTTCAAAAACTAACAATTAAAGGTCACAAGCTTAAGGGTTTAATAAAAAGAACATTTGCAAAGCACTGGCGGAATTAAAACAATAAAAGTTTCGTACTGCAGAAAAAAAATAAGAGCGCGTAGATTTATAGCTTCTGTTTCATAGAATCGCATTGGATAAGATTAAAAAGTTTAATATATTTCAAAAGTAATTTAATAATTTATTTCAACCTTTGACGCGTAAAAATATAAGTATTTATTGAAGCGGTAGTAACAATAAGATAGAATTAAACAAAGTTGTCACTATTTTATTACCTTTGATTATGGTAAAGTTTATATAAGTAGAAAGAGACAAAGGTAGAAAAACACCGCTGTTATTCCCACGTTTTTTTTAAATTTCACACCTTCATGTACTCGTGGGGACTTGTAGAATTATTTTCTTTAAGATTTACTGAAAAATGCAAACAATTTTTAGCGTATATGATTTGATACCATGCAGCTTAATTACTGTGGGTTTTATGCTTGCTCTATAATTCAGCGTAAGTGTAAAGAATTCATTTATAGGTTTAAAGTACACAATAAAGATTTGAGAACAATGTAAATGAAGAGAGACATTAATTATTTCTAAGAAAATCTTTGATCAGCATTTCCCCAACTTGGAAAATGATGGTTGGAAATTTTTCTTTTTTTCAATTTATCACAGCACAAAATGCTAATAGCTTTCTGTCGATAGAATTTGATAATAAAAATTTCAATAAAGGCATCAAGAAATGGAAACATGCTAAACATACAGATACAAATAGAAAAATAAACAGGAAAAAATCCAAAATACAAACAAAAACAACAACAAATAAAAGGTCCCTCAACAAAGCCAATAACAAAAATAAGTCTAATCTGAATACTTATTGATACGGATACAATATCTTTTTGAGTTCTTCGTGTTAATAGCTTTTGCTGCTTCCAAACAGCCATGTAATAATCAAAAGCTTGATATGGAAAAACTATAAGACAGATGGCAATTATCGAAATGAGATAGATGATAAAAATTTTAAAGCATGTTGGATATCGAAAAGAATTAAAAGCTAAGACTGAGCTTTCTGAAGGAAGAAATTTGTTTAAGAATGGATAAATCTGGTGGTAATCTTGAAGGGAATCTTTTGAATCAGGAAACATTAACCAAGCCATTAAAATGCTCACGACGATTACGGTAGCAAAGAAGATCATTAATATTTTATATTTTTTTGGATCACCATGCCAACTGTTACATTGTAATAAGCTAATTTTACAGAGAAATAATAAATCCGATCCAATGGCATGAACTGAGCAAACTGCAGATGCCAAGAATAGCCATAGCATTATGAATTGAATTGTTGAACTGCAGTCTTTCAGCACTCCTTGTGAATAAATAATAAAAATTGGTGAAATACATACTGGTTGCCAAAGCACATTTATTACAGTAAACACAAACAAGCTTATTCGATTATAAATTGCATAATATTTGTATTCTGTTAACTTCTTTGGAGTTGCCGAATAATTAATGTATCCAGCAAGAGGCGTTATTATCAATCCCAATAAAGCAAAAACAATTACAACTATTCTCTCATACGGCAAAACAAATGTACTAAAAAGCTGTAACCGTTCCTCAATAAGTGTTAAATTGTTTTTCCATTCACCATTTAAACTAATAATAAAATCATCAATAATATCTTGGATAAACATATATAATCAAATTGGATGTAAAATTTAAAAAAAACTAAATTTAAAGTTTTTACAAAATAAAAACAACAACAATATTTTGCTTAAAGTATTTTGTTTTCGAAAACTTGCAATATACTAAATAGCTAAGTAAATAAAAAATATATTAATCTTTAACGTATGAAAATAAAATATTATTTTCAGTTTTAAGGCAAGATGTATTAATTTATTTTTAACACATTAATCAAATTCCTTTTTAAAAAATTCCTTGCAAACTAGATGCTATTAAAATAGGTCAAACTTTGAAATCTCTTTTAAATGCATGGCATTTTACCTTGAATGTGTTTGTGTAGGTACACTCTATGTAGGAGTTGTACAAAGAATGGGCTAATTTTAATTAGTTGTTGAATGCTGTTTTTAACAACCAAATAAACATAGATAATGTCCAAAATTAATTTGATTTCCCTTTTTTACTTCCTCCAATTTTGAATTTGTTTTTACAACTTCTACCAAAATATACTTAAGAAAAGTTTATTCTTTGGTTGAAACACTATTTTTGCGCTAGTTAAAAATCTCTGCTTGTGATTAATTGTTGTGACATTTCAGCTGCTTAGAAATTAATAACAAGATGTTTTTAAAACATTTAACGACTTTTTTAGAGGAAACTGCTCGCTATAGTTTTACCAAGCCCTTAAATAGATAATGTAATAATTGCAAATGCCGTATTTAAAAAATATAAGAAGATTTAAAAAAGACGACGATACTAGTGATATCATAATAATAATGCTTTCAAATTACGACCTTTTTGCTTTTAAATATCCTGAACTCCCACCATACTCATAAAATGCACTTTGTATTACAGTAGTACAAATATATTTTTCATTGCATACAGTTTCATAAACATGAAAGAAAAGTCTGAAAGAGTTTGATTACACGATTAATCTTCAACAATTTTAATGTAAATAAGGAAAACAAAACAAAAAAATACTTGTAAAAAGAAGTATGGAAAAAAATTCATGCTGTTTTATTTTAATTCATGAGTCAGAAGCATAAATCAATAATAATGCTATGTCAAAAATAAACAGTGCTTCACCCAAAAATAAGGTGTCTTTTCATCGTTTATCACTGCACTATAATGTCTCTTAAAAAGTGCACTTTGATGAAGAAAAATTTTACTTAGGTTGCTAAAATTATTATTTTTGTTGTATCTAATTTATTGAAATGAAATCTGTTGCTTTTATTAGCGTTTTTTGTTTTAACATTTCTTATAGTTTATACTGCCGCGAATATGCTACTGGTGATCCACTTGCCTTAATGGTTGATTGTAATAATACGTTTTGTTACACATTGTGGCTAAGCGTTGATGGAAAAGATTCATTTACTCTTGGATGCGCAAATGAATTAAAATCTGATGTCAATGGTGATTCTGTTTGTAAAGTAAGTGATGAAAACTTATGAGGTTTTTACATTTTTCAAATTTAAGAAAAATGGAGTACAAAATTATAATAATGGAACATACAGTGGCAGTCTATATTGTTGTGATCAAGATATGTGTAATATGGTAGAAACATATGGCTCATCATCAACAATTAAACCGTCAACAGACTCTCAAATTTTGAGTACAACAGTAATTAAGTCTGCAAAGTTCTCTTTTTAAAATAACTTAAGATTTTATTTTAGTCTAAATCTTTTAAAATGTCGACAATTTGCTAGTGGTGACGCGACTGCTATAATGATAGATTGTGCCAACACTTTTTGTTACACTTTATGGTTAAAAGATGGTGATACTGATATATTCAATCTTGGATGTGCTGACGAATTAATACCAGATATCAATGAAGATAATTTATGTAAAGTAAGCCATATCTTTAGATTGTAGCTTTTTAAATCAACATTAAACATTTTGTCATTAAACTATAAATTAACAAGTATCTAACTTAATTTCGGCTGATGTTTAACACAAAATGTCTTAATTTCAGAAAGATGGAACCCAAAACGTTTATTATAACAATGGAATTAATGGTACCCTATATTGCTGTGACCAGAATTTATGTAATATTGTGCCGGAAAATGACTTACCGAAAACCACTCCAACGACAAAGTTTGTTAAACGCTTTAAATAAAAATTTTTATAAAATTATTATAGTGCAGCATCCTTGATGACATCTTTTAAAGATTGCTCTCTTATTGCCTTGGTTTTCTGTTACCTGCTAGCTAAATGCTAACTTCATTGATGTTGCATGTTTCACCCCACATGCTCCAGAATGATTATAACCATTCACAGTTTTATTTAGAACTGTACATTACGTCTATTGCTTGTAAACGTTGCATATAAAATTTATCTATCGTAATATTAAAAAACAAAGTTGTGACATGAGTTATTAGAAAATAATAGTTCCAATATAACCCGTCAAATTATTAGCGCTACTATTCTCTTTTATGAAAAATTTATTATTTTTTTCAGGTGAATCGAACTATTTATGCCACTTTATCTTTTTCGCTGTTTTGATATCGTCGGTTTCCTGGAGAGATGAGTTTAATAAAAATAAAAGAAACTATTTTTCTATTTTAGTCCTTTAGGTGATGTTTGACATGTTTTCATAAAAGTTTATGTTTGCGCGTAAATAAAAACACGGAAGAAAACCCGATAAGATCAAATGTTTTGAATTTAAAGGAAACAACGTCCCAAATGAATGTTTACTCTTTCATTTATCGGGTCTTCGCAGTTTAATAAATTATATAAATAAAAGATTTTTATGTTTTTTTGTTGTTGTTTTACTCGTTTTTTGATTTTTGCTACTGCTTGAGTAAAGCTAGATGTCTTAGTTTTTCTTAATGAAATTGTCGTTATCTTATTAATTAGTATACAAAACTCTTTAATTTTCAGATTTCAATAATGCCTGATTCCAAACCAATTTTATCTTTTTGCGTATCCTTGGATCGACTTGCACAAAAATCTGAATGTAATGCTTATGATGTTGAAGAATTTTATAATTCCGTCTACGAATGTGGTAGACAGTTTTTAACAAAAAGTCAAGACTACTCTGATATTGAAAGAGACTCTATTAAACAAAGTTTTCCATCTGCAATTGAAAAATGTGCAAAATTTACAGCCGAAATAATTCAACATCAAAAACCAAATCAGCTTAAATTGTTGCTTTCAAGTATTGAATTTTTAATTCATGATATCTATGATATTTTTAAATATTTTTCCCTTGATGATTGTCCATTCAATTTAACTCAAAATATTTCGTTGCTTGAAGAAAAGCAGGAGAATATTAAAAAACTTTTAAAATCAATGAAAAGTTCCGATTTCGATGGTAAAGATGATATTCCAAATTTAGATGGAATTCCTGAAACGCATGACTGGTGGAGTCAAAAAGATCGTGAATCTAAAAAAGTGGAAAAGAAATAATTTTTTATTACCTTAAAAGGGAAGATTGGGGCTGCCCAGAAATCGAGTGATCTTTTTTTATATTTTTCTCTAACCCCTCCCTCCCCCTTGGGGTTCCGTTTTGCTTTGATCATATGCCGAGGTTCACTCTGTTGTCAAACCACATAATTTCTGGACAGCCCTTTGTCAATTGCAAATTTTCTCTTTTTTGAATTTGTTAAATTTCGATATTTTTTCAGCTTGTAATATCTGTAATAAACTACTATGATATCTCTTTTTTTACAAGGTTGAATATACTAACACAAAAATAAAAGTATGTTTAACTTTGGACATTTCAAAAGTACAACATTGAAAAAACAGACAAAAGCCATGACTGCGGCTATAACCAGGAAGAGAAAAATAAAAGAGACAGCACTTGCTTGACATTCAAAAGACTAAATAATAATTATGGAAAGCTTCCGTGGGCGTAGTTCAACTTTTGTTTAAACAGCTTTTGGTCGTCATACTTTATTTCATGGATGATACAAGCATGATACAAAAAAGAATACACAAAAATTTTAAAATGAATGTGGGTGTTATTAAACATTAAAACAGAGAACAATTCATCGGTATAAAAGTTGACCAAGTTTAAACATTCAATCATAGTATTTTCCTTGCTCCATACAATGCAAGCTTCACTTCTTCTTCTTGCTTTTGTGCTTCCAATTGTTGCTTCAACATTTGGCCCAGATGCATGGAATTGGGTCCCAAAAATGAAAAAATGGCCTAAACCAAGACCACCACCAGTTACAGCAGGAAAAGCAAGAATTACAATTTTAGACAGTGGTCGGATTGTTTCAACTGCAAATGGAAATGGTAAAAATTTTGAATACGTTCCAACTATTGCCTTTATTGAAGATGGGCCAAATAAGATTATCTTTGATACCGGATTACCTACCGATGATGGAAGTTTAAAAAGAATGATGGATGGTAACGTTTTCTTTCCATAAGCTGAAAGGAATATCTTTTAATTTTAGCTCTTTTACGACGTGGAATGCTTCCAACTGCCATCAATAAAGTCATTCTTTCACATGCTCATTTGGATCATACTGGACATGCAAATGTTTTTGTAAATGCTAAAATGTATCATGGTAATCACGTTTTTGATGGATATTCATTAACCTATATTGGCACATATGAGGTAAGTCAGATTGTAATGTTGGTAACTATCAATATCTTACAGTTATTTTTTGTCATATATGTTTATTATAACACAGTATAAGCAAAAAGACTTTTAGTTTGGTGGATATAATGTCACAAATAATGTTCAAATAGTACCTACTCCAGGACATACCTCAACTTGTATCTCTGCTTTAGTAAGTAATGCCGAAACCGTGAATTCACCTTCTGCACCACCACAACAACTTGGTTTAGTTGCAATTACAGGTAAAATTTAAAAGGTTGAATAATGAG
Organism: Panagrolaimus sp. LJ2400; assembly: GCA_024447215.1. Lineage (NCBI taxonomy): Eukaryota > Metazoa > Nematoda > Chromadorea > Rhabditida > Panagrolaimidae > Panagrolaimus > Panagrolaimus sp. LJ2400. The sequence goes on along the minus strand of JAMRYA010000009.1, from coordinate 2,040,297 downwards.
AATTCAAAAATGTTATAATTTAGGTGATCTGTTCTTTAAAGTTGAAGATCTCACAGATGCAACAATTTGGAAAGCTTCTTCAACAGATACCGTGAAACAAGAAGAAAGTCGAAAAGCAATTTTATGTGACGTTGATTACATCATCCCTGGACATGGTGCAATGTTCAAAGTTCCTGCAGCACAAAAAGTTGGATGTCCTGCTTCATAGACTCACCAATTAGTACAAAATATGAATGTTACAAACTTTTTAAGTGAAGGCTTGCTATGGATAACAAATAACATGTTCAAAAATTTAGAATAAAAATTTTTTTGAAACAGTTTTCATTTATAATTTTAAAAAACATTAAACATTAAAAACGTTCTAAAATATTACATTCAAATGCTTTCGGTTGTACAGTAATTCCAGGTGTCTTTTCTAATGATGGTAAATTGTTTGGATCAATTGGAGAAACTTTAAAATGATTATAAAAGTTGGAAATAATTAAAAATAATTCCATTCTTGCAAGAGATTCTCCTAGACATTGCCGTTTTCCAATTGAAAATGGAACTAATTCATTCACCTTTTTAAGTTGACCATTTTCATCAATAAATCTTTCTGGCTTAAAATGTTGTGATTCAGGAAAAATCTGAAACGAATTTAATTAAAAGAAGCAAATGTGTCACAAAAACTATCATACGCTTTCATCATATAAAACATTAGAAATTTGAGGGATAATTGTTGTGCCCTTTTTAATGAAATATTTTCCAACTTTTACATCTTTTAATGTGCGGTGAAGTAAATTCTGCGGCAAAAGATTCACACTTCTTTGAACTTCATTTATGAAGGCGTGGAGATAAATTAAAGAATTTTTATCAGCAAGCGTAATTCTCCGATCACTTCCAATAACAGTATCCAGTTCTTTATGAAGTTTGCTTTGAATTGAAGGATAATGCAAGAGATACAATACCGAAAATATTAAAGTGTTTGCAGTTGTTTCTTGGCCTATAAAAGCAATAAAATTCGCTTCAAAAAAGGACGTAACTCACCAGCAATCCATAAATCGAACAATGAGTTTATCAATTGAATATCTGTAAAACTTGGATTTCTTTCACTTTCACGAAGATATGCTTCAACATAATCTTTTGGTTGGCTTTCTTTATCATATTTGTCCTCTTTCATTTCAGCTCTATGCTGTTCAATTTGTTTTTTGCAATAATCAGTTAAGAATTTAAAATCATCCAAAACAATATCAATTTGTTTGTTAAAATATGGTAAATATCGCACAGTTCTAAAAAACAGTAGCGCCATTAAAGCAGAAGGCCATGTTCCCATTTGCATATGCCGTGCAATGACATCCTTGTAGCGTGAAAATTCTTTCTTTTTTTCTTCACCATGATATGAAAAACCGAATAACATTTGATTGATAATATTAGAAACAGCTACTTCAAAAATTAAAGCAATATTGATTTGAGTTTGTTTTTTGGAATCAAGATGATAGTTAATACTTTCAAGCATATTATCAAATTCACATAAAATCTAAACAACGATTATCTTGTAAAAATAATTAGAGTATGCAAACCTTTTCTTCCATTAATCCCTTTCCCATTCCAAAATCTTTAAAAACATGTAATGCAAATCGGCGATGTTCTTTCCATAAATCACAATCAACCATAATAATACCATAATCCCCACCTCTAACATTGACATTGTAATTCCCAATTGCTTTTCTACCAGCAAATGCATCACCATCTTTTATGAACGTTTCATTAATTAATTGATAGTCTGCAACAACGACAACAGGTTGTTCAGAAATCCAAAAGGTGTAAACATTTCCATATTCTTTTTGCCATTTTTGAAAGCCTTTATAACCAGGAGGATCTTTTAAAAGTTCTATTAAATTTCCAGCAATTGGAAGAGGTGGTGGACCTATAAAATATTATAATCCTAAACGTTGAAAACTTTTCATGTTTTTAATAAATTTTTAGTTTCAGTTATTTGCAAATCATAAATTGCATTACTATTCGTTAATTTGCCTTTTTAATTAGCAAGGTAGAAAATTAAAACCGTTCAAAACAAACCAGGTGGCAAATCTTTCCTTTTCCAATAATAATTATAAAACAAAATACAGCACAAAAATACCACGAGGAACGGAAACATTTTTTTAAATCAAGAAAAAACCGTTTTTCTTTTATAATTTTAGTTTCCTTTTCATTTTCACGCTTTGTAATTAAACTTGTTTGTAGTTGTTTCGAAAAATAAGATGTATCATGGGAATAATTCAATTTCAAAAGGCGTGTATAATTTCAATTAAAAATTAAGGGTCTCTTTTGTTTTTTTGTTGAACTTTTTATCACAAGTGACTGTTTTTAGGTTAAGTAACACTTTCAATTTAAATACAGAAACCTGAAAAAACTATCCGTGGGTCATCAAAAAACACCACCTTGTTGTTAAAATGTTCTAATGGGCGAAATAAATTCGAAGTTGTCAATTACTGACTCTCAATCACAATGCAATAACCTTCGCTAAAGAAGAATCCTCAACTCAAAAAAAAATGTTGATTGTTTCTGGGAAATCTGCAACTACAACCAGTCTCCATTCCTGGATTAACTTTAAATGGCATTGCTAAATCAAAAATAAACATCAATTTATCCTTTTTCTAACAAAACAAAAACAACACAGTAATATAATATCTAAGACAGCTAAACAACATAAAAAAAATAAATAATTCAATTTTGAGTTTCTTTTGAGCGATCAACATAATCATGATTAATAACAAGCCCCAAATTATCACAAATCGGTTGAGTAAAATAAAAGAGACGTTCAAAAGTTTCCCAGTTACGGAATAGTTGATAAGTTTGAAAAATATATTGAACATTCAAGGTTTCTTCAGCTGAAAATTGAATTTTCTTTAACAATTTTTTTAAAGAATTTAACATTAAACAAAAATAGCTGTTTCTTGAAGCTTATTTCAAAAAATGAAAAAAGAACCTACCTAAATCTTTATTTTGACATTGCATCTTCTGAAAAATATTTACATCTAATTATGCTATAAAAAATACAAAAAAAACAAACTGCAAGACATGTTTGAATAACTTGATGAACATCTCTCAAATGAATTTCATGATTATCAGTAAACATTTCAACATTAAGAAAAACAACATGACGAAGATTACATAAATCAATCTATAAATATCGTGATATTAGATGATTATAAAGATTTCAGAAAAAGATTTTAAAAAATAAAGACTTACTTCACCACTTCGAATAAAATCAAGTTTCTTACGATCAACCACAAGAATATCACATCCACCTTCCAAATTTTTGCGAAGTTTAGCATTGGTACAGAAAGTATGAGGCATGGAAATGTGGCATCCTCCTCTAAGATACCGTTCAATAATGTTATAAATTGGGATACAATCAGCTTCTTCGAGCCCAATAATAAGCACATATGGATTTCTATTATATAAAAGTTCTTGTGGTGCTTCCCCATTTTCATTTAAACATTTATATCCAACAACATTTTTGAATAATACAGCACATATTGCAGTTTTAAAACCACGAAAAGACTCAGCACAAATGAGAAGATTGTTCAAAAACATTCTTTTTCCCAAATCTGTAATTTAATTATTTTATAAATTTCTCAATGCTCTTAAAGAATCTATGAAACACTAAAGAAAACGTAAGCTTTCCAAGATCAGAATTTAAAAATGCACATTTCATTCTTTGATTTTACGTGCGACAGGGATGAGTGGCATGGATAATTTTACACCACAACGGCCGAAGGAAATGAAATTGCCAATTTTAATTGTCTCTAATCCTATGCCAGGAAAAAAACTTACAAGATCGTTGAACAAGATATGCAATTAAACGTTGTAGTTCATTTAAATATGTAATACCATTATCTTTTAAAATTGACATAATATAATCATAATGAAGATGAAAACGTGGATCACTAAAATGGATATTATTACTTTTGGTTTTTGATTCCATTACAAATTTACCCTGGAACACGCATGCCTGCCATAAATTTTTCACTAAGAAAGAATTTTGCCATTGCTTTTTCACCACCAACAAAATCTTTAGCTTCTGCTGAAAAATATTAAAATATTAGTTGTATAACAGGTACCGAAACTTTTAGGAGGGGAAGTGGAGGGCGGTCATGGCGGCAGCTGAAAGATTAGAAAAGATGCGGAACTGTGTAGAACACAAAGTTCATTCAAACAGCGTCAAAAAAGTTCTTTTATCGGTAAAGGGAATTAAAATTTCCAAAAAAAACCTTACGTCTTAGTTTATATTCATCTTCAATATTAAAAATATCACGAAAAATAAGCATTCGATTTTCATTTGTTGTATATGTATATAGTCGAACATCTCGCACTTCTTTGACATCTACTTGAGCTACAGTACTTTCCAAATCAGCATCTTTTTCATCTTCTTTTTCTTCTTCAGCAACAGTCAATCCCATTCTTTGACGAATAATGCTATCATCATGACGTTCATCGTCGTCAGAATTTTTTTCATTAGCCGCTTTCTTTTTTCTTTCTTCAATAATTTTCTGTTCATCAAGTTGATCAATAAAACTATCATAACGAATACCACGAGTATTTTGCATGTATTCAAAAAATACTTCATCAGCTGTTTGATTTTCTTTTTTGTAATATTTAAGATCAATTTCAGTATCTTCCATAAGAATATTAATCAGTTCTTCATGTTCAAGCTTCTGTCGACGAAATGCTGGTTCATTTGTTTTGAGGCTAAGCCAATAGCCAAAACCATAGCATTGAATATCAATATGTTGGATATTTCGAAACAATACCAGTGGATGCTTTTTAATTTTTTCGCATACTTTTTGAAATGCTGGAAAATGGAAGTATTCTCTGAAAAAGTAGTTTAATTTTTTTTTCAATCTATAGCGTAAAAGCAGCACATTTATTATAACAAAAATAAAAGGCTAATCTCATGCAAAAAAAAAAAAAACAAAAGCTCACTTTTGAATAATATCCACGCTTTCGGATGATATATAATGTGGTTTTATTGTATTTAAAAGATCAAATAAATTTTCTGTATATAGCCGTTCAAGAGATGACATTTTAGCAACAACTTCCGGTGGAATTTCTTTTCGTTTTGGCACAGAATGATGACGTGAACCTTGAATTTTATGTGTAGTTGAATGCTCTGCTCCATCTTCTTCTTTTTCATCATCAGCGAAATCTCCATTAGATTGATCCGGATCGAATAAACTTTGGGGTCCTCTAAATCGCACTACTCCTGGCATCCTTGCTGATCTGCATTTTCGCTGTTGTCTTGACATTTCAAAGAATGCCTAAAAATGTGTTTTATGTTTAAAAAATGGAACCACGAGAAAAACGAGCAGAACATATTTGTTATATTAAAGCTTAAGATAAAAATGTTTTTTGGGACACGTAAAAAAATGAATGAGTTTTTTCCATTTAAAGGCAATTTCTGCGGCAAATTTTGCCGGTCAAAAGTTACAAGTTACCTCAAAATGCATTTGGTCCAAAACGCCAAAAAAGCAAAAGTGTTTTAAAAACTAAAATTTCTTTCGAAGTTTTCCCAAAAGTCTTATCCAATTCTTAAATGTTTAACGTACATTTAATATTACTTGTTTTAATTTCTTTATCAGGTAAAACTTTTCAACCAACACACCTTCAATTCTATTTTCATATGCAGCGATGTGACGTGAAAGAGAGCTGTTTATAGGCGCTTGAATATGTTTTTTTCAAAAATTTGATTGCTAAGAATATCTTCAACAGAAGCAGCTTCAGAAAGATTTAAAGTTTCGATGATTGTTAGTTTTATTTCTTTAGTTGCAAAAAAATATCATTCTGACCCCATTTATCTGCTATTATATTAAATGCTGCAGTCACCACAAAATTAAAATAAGAGTTCAATGTCAATTTATTGTTATACATGGATACTATTAAATACTTTCAAATATCAAAGAAAAGAATGGCAATGTTACAATAAAAATTCTACAAAGAAATATATACTACAAAATTATATCAAAACAAAAAAGCAACAACTAAATAAGTAATAAATTTACAAAGCTTCAATACGCTTTTCTTGCAGTTCGAGCTCGTCACGAATTTGTTGAGGGAGGTCTGAGCCAACCTGGTCGTCAAGGAACTTTCGAACTTCTTTTGCATCTTGTTTCCAATAGTCAGGTGGAAGTGACATAAGTTCATCCCAATTAATATCTCCAAGACCATCAAGATTAATTGAACCTTGTGATGGAACAACACCAACAGCAGTGTCCTGTAAAAAAAAGGAATAACATGAGTGACATTAAACTGAAAGAGAAAAAAAACTTACAATACCAATACCTTCTTCACCATCAAGACGACGAATAATCCAATCAATAACACGAATATTATCGCCAAATCCAGGCCATAAAAATTTTCCTTCTTTTGATTTACGGAACCAATTAACATGATAAATTTTTGGAACTTTATGTGGAGCTTTTTCAAGTGAAATCCAATGTTCAAGATATTTACCAAAGTTATATCCCATGAATGGTCGCATAGCCTAAAAATGTATATAAATATTAATTTACAGTTCCATTTACGAAAACAAAACTAACCATTGGATCATGCATAACATTCTTTCCTTTATGTTCAGCAGCAGCAGTTGTTTCAGATTTAAGACATGCACCAGTAAAGATACCATGATGCCATCCAAAAGTTTCAAATACAAGTGGAACACCTTCTGGACGACGACCGCCAAAGATAATTGCTTCAATTGGGACACCTTGAGGTGATTCCCAATCAGGATGAATGATTGGACATTGTTTAGCAGGAGCAGCAAAACGTGAATTTGGATGAGCTGCTGGAGTTGAATCTCCAAGTTTCCATGGATTTCCAAGCCAATCAGTAATTTCAACATTCTAAAAATAAATGTCACATAAGACTATTGACACCAATGAATTAAAAGATTACCTTATCTTTGATTTCATCTTCAAGACCTTCCCAATAATATCGTCCTTCAGAAGTTTCAGCAACATTGGTAAAGATTGAATTTTTTTGGAATGTTGCAACAGCCATTGGATTGGTTTTATTTGATGTACCTGGTGCAACACCAAAGAAGCCAGCTTCAGGATTAATAGCATATAAACGACCATCTTCACCAAATTTCATCCATGCAATATCATCACCAACACATCGAACTTTCCATCCAGGTAAAGTTGGTTCAAGCATTGCAAGATTTGTTTTACCACATGCAGATGGGAAAGCTGCAGCAATAAAATGTTCCTTCCCATTTGGTCGCGTAACACCCATAATAAGCATATGTTCAGCTAGCCATCCTTCATCATGAGCTAAAAAATAATTGGGTTAAACACGAGAAAAACAAAATTAGACATACCAATATTTGATGCAATACGAAGTGCAAAGCATTTTTTACCAAGAAGTGAATTTCCACCGTATCCAGAACCAAAAGACCAAATTTCTCTTTCAGATGGACGATGAGCAATAAGAACACGTTCAGGATTACATGGCCTAAAAAGGTTTTTTACAATTAGTATCAATAATATCAAAACAAGCAGCCTACCAATGATTAATAACACGTTGTTTAACAGGGCGTGGAAGACCAACAGAATGAATACAACGAACAAAATCTTTATTACCAAGAACTTCCCAAACATCAGGATTAACACGAGTCATAATTCTCATAGATAATACAACATAATTTGAATCAGTAAGTTGGATACCAATTTTGGATAGAGGTGAACCAAGCGGGCCCATTGAGAAAGGAATAACATACATAATACGACCAGCCATGCATCCTAAAAATGTTCAAATTAAGTTGCCAATACCTTAAACAAAACAGCTTACCAGGGAATCGAGAATCTAATTCACCACCAAATTCAAGAGGTGACATCCAATGTCCCATGATGGGGTCGCAGCCTGAAAATTCATAGTAGATTTAATCATATTACAAAACAATAAAAAGTTACCAGGAGCTGTATGCGTGACCGTTTGATATTTATCAGGCGTAACCATCCATGTTTTTGATTCAACACGTGCAACATCTTTTGGATCAGTACGGCAGAGATAATTGTTTTCATAAGCTGCAAGCGGAGTTAACATACCACGTTCAATAAGCTTTGAGATAATTTGATCGGCTTCATGCTGTGATCCATCACAAATAAAGATACCACGAGGACGCATTAATTCAGCTTTTTCAGCAACAAATCGTTGAACTTTATATGGAAGATCATGTAAATCACCTTTTAAAATTGGAATATGTCCAAGCCGACGAGTAACAACTTCATTAATAACATAGAAAGCATCTTCACTAATTTGACGAAGTGATGATGATTCAACGTCAGCTTTTGTTGCTTTGAAAGGTGTAAGAAGATTAGGGTTAGTAGTCATAACTGAAAAAAAGGAGTGATAAAAAAGTGTAAATGAAAAATCCGCAAAAATAAAACAAGAATGGTTCGGAGGAAAGAGTTGCGATTATGAATCCTCCAAAGTTGAAGACAAAAAAAGTTATGGAGAAAAATCAATGGAAAAATTTATTTCAAGCAAAAACTAAACAAACGAAGAAGAAGGAAAAGCAAAGCACGTGCAAAAAAATTGAAAAAAAAGAAGAAGAGAAATGGACACAAACAAATTCGAACACAACAAAGGAGAGAGAAGCAAAAAATGGAAGAGTCAAATTAGCGAAGAAAGCTGTGAGAGAGAGAGATCAAAAAATCAAGTGTAAAACGAGAGAAAAGTGGCAAAAGGTTAAGTGTCTGTATTGATAAATTTGTGTTGGTAAACTAATGTCTAAAAAAGTGAACCATTTTTTTTAAAATTATTTATGCCTTTTGTAAAAAAATTACGATAAATTCAATCATCACCTAAAAGAATCAAACCTATCATAACTAAAACTCGGCAATAAAACAATCTAAATAAACGCGATTCCTATCAATTTCTTTTCATCACAGCCAAAGAAAAAACGTATTTATTGAAACATAGGAAAAAAGAGAAAGGCAACCAAAAAAGAGCAAAAACCAAACAAAATGGTTTTAAAGTCCGAAAAAACCCGACATTTTTATTTCGTCTTTTTTTCTTTTTGGCCGTTGTTTTAAATAGAGGCCTTTTTTCGCTGTTCTGAAAGAAATGGAGGAGGGGAGAGAGACTTGAAAGAAGATTCAAAATATTAAAAACATGCTTTTTTTTATTATTCATCAACAAAATATATGGGAAGAAAAGGGGGAGAGAGAGAGATAAATGAGCAGCACATTATTGACGGAAACAGTTGTGTCTAACAAAACCTAAATTATATCACGTTTTAAACAATTGTACACGATGTCTACCTAACATTGACCCATCTCGGGATATCTTCAGCAATCTTTGCCAAAATCTGTTATAAAAGTGCAAGCAACAAACAAACAAAACATTCTTCTTTCTTTTATAGCTTTTAACCCTATCCATTTGTGGACCTGACTTTGTTGAAGTTTCATTCAAACGTTTGCATTTTTTTACAGCAGCACGTGGCTGGGATGTTTCTTGTTGTTTTTTTTTGTTCTCAGTCTTTCATGACCAGAGAAAGCTGCTTTTTTTTGTCGAAAAATGCAATAAAATAGACTCACATGGTTTTTTCCCTTTTTTCGAGGCAAAATAGAAATAGACAACGGCTTAAGCGTTTTATAAAAAATGGATGGCCACAAAGAAGAATGAGAAAAGCGAAAACTTGGGTGTACTTTGGAATCATTTTATGTAGCTTCTTTAGTTTCATTTCAAAAGCAAAAAAAATTGAAAAAGGTGTTTCGTTATTAAAACACCTTTTCATTTTTTGTTAAACACTACTATAATGTTGAATGTGATAAAAAAAGTTTAAAACGCGATTTTTGCAGAAATGCTACAAAAAACATATTTTTGGATTTCAGCTATCTAAAAACTTTAAAAAAACCATCTACGCTGTTACCATTTAAAAGAGCACCGCTATCGACTAAAAACAATGCTTTAAACAAAAAAAGCATGCCGCTTTGTTTTAGTTTTGGTCTTTTTAGAAAACCGCGCCACCAAAATTAATAGATAACAGTGACCTGCAACATTGTTCGCCTTCTAAAAATTATTGCGGGATACGATTTGGCTAAAAACGAATTGTTTATTTATACAACAAAAAAAAGTCAAGATATTCTATTATAAAAACACGAGACCTAAAAATACTTTGTACATGGAATTATTCTTTCTTATTTCAATGCAGACTAAAAAAATTAATTTTTTTAACTGAAAAATTTTATAGTTACTTTTCTTTAATTGATTATCAAAATACCGTTTTAGAGTAGTAACCGCAAAAATTATCAAATGGTGTTCTGTCAATGACTAAATGCAAAATTCTATCTTTTAATGCTGCCAACATCTATAAAACAGCATTGGACCAAAGTATAACAACTTTCGATGAAAAAAGCATACCACTTTTTTTCTTCTTTTCCCTTTTTTAGAATGAAATCAAAAATGATTGATTACACTAATCAAAGTATGTTTGTTTAATGATAAAAATTAAAATGATTATTTGACTTCATTTAGGATGAGGTCAAAGTTAAAAACTGAAGGAAATGAAAGCAGTCTATTTTGGTTACATAAATGATTTTCACTAACAACCCAAGGCTTTGATTAAATGGATTATTGTTAAAAAAGCTCTAAATCCGATACAACATACATATTTTAACCGAAAAAACCAATTTTACCTGCAAACATTTTCTGCGATATTCTTTAGAAGTTGTAAATTCCTATAATAAGAATGCAAGAAAAGAGTCGTTCATATAAATGTTATAAAACGAAGAAAAAGACAGAAAAATAACAATTTTATTTCCCAAACAAAAAATAATTTGCAAGCATAAAGAACAATCACGTTGAAAAATTGAATGCTTTTTACACTGAAGAAAACGAGCAATAGAAGAGTCAAAAAGTGTGTGTTTCGTGAATTTTTTAATGTCTTCAATTTTAAAAAGTAAACTTTGAACTTTGTTCAAAAGCTGTTTCATCTGCTGTGACAATGGCATGCACTCAGAGATATTAACATAATAACAAAAGAAACGGATAAATGAAAAATAAAAACAATCAGGTTTATTTTATAAAAAAGTTGCCTGTTAACTAAATTTGTAACGGCCTTGAAGGAAAAAAGTATCATCAGTTGCAATAACAATTGTTTTTAAATAGCAAAAATCTGTCTTTGCAAATGAAATTTTTGACATCATTTTTTTGCAAAAACAATTCAAACATTTACAGCGTGAACTTATGCACTCTCCGTCTCCTCTTTTTTATTTACAATGCTTTTTGAAATAAACAAAAACATATTTGTTTGTTTCATAAATGGAGCAAAACTAAAAATAGATAATTGCTTGCGAGTGAAATAATTTTCAAACAAATGGCTAGAGGCAATGTTAATAACTGTTTCGTAAAACTTTGAAAACGTATTATTAAGCTACGGTGTTTTTGCTGTTTAACACGATAATCAGTAGGCATTGTAATCCACATCCAATTAGACATAAATGACAAAATTTACTGCAGTACATTTGACAATTTTACGAATGCATGGTTAACAAATTTGCACCCCATCCCCATAATTCAAATTCTGCAAAATCATAGATCGTTTTTGCGACATTCTAAGAAAAACAGGTGAAAAAGAGCAAAGAAATCATTTTTTAAATTTACTACATTTTTAATACAGCAGCCATCTTGAAGTTTATTGAAGAGATTAATCGGACATAAATGTTCCTTTTCTTTTTATTTCTAATTTGTTAAAGCTTCAACAATAATTATCTATGAAAGAAGTTAATAAAACTATTAAAACAACTACCATGTTCTCCATTGTAATCAGTCTCTAAAACAGTTAAATTATTTAAATGTCGTACAAGGATGTTGAAAAAGAAATTTTTTACAATAAAAATATTTCATTTTGCTATGTTTTAAATTTACGTATTACTTTTGTAACTTCAGCGGTGTTGCATCCATTAATTTCTTATATAATTACCAAGCATTCAAAAGGAATAAAAGTTTACAAATGGTTTATATTGTATAATATAAGTGCAGCATTTATCTTAAATATTTGTTTAACGATTTTTTCACCGATACCTCTATTTCCCGTTTTGGCATTTTATTCTGAAAATGTTTTTAACACTTCAAATTTATTTTTTCTTCAAATGTCATTCCCTGTTGTTATTACGAGCGCTATTTTCTTGGTAAGTTAAAACTTAAGTATACTATGGGTGACATGTTCATTCCATTTTTTCCATTTTTCTAATTAAAAGATTTCTAGAAGACCAAATTACATGAAACTTTTAGAAAATGTTCATATGGACCTAGGGAACAGATCTATATTACTTACGGATTCCAATATACCCTTTGACCTCCCATCTGGAACCCAAAAACCACCCCAAACCCCTAAACATGACAAAAAAAAATGGAAAAAAGTATAAAAAATTCGTGGGAAATCGTAAAACGTCGTGGAAAATCGTGCAAAAGTTTTCATGATTCATGACTTTTTACGATTTTTCACGATTTTCAACGGTTTCCCACGAATTTTTTATACTTTTTTCCATTTTTTTGTCATTTTTAGGGGTTTGGGGCGTTGTTTGGGTTCCAGGCGGAGTCAAAGGGTATATTGAGGTCCAGTGATATAGATCTGTTCTCTAGGTCCATATGAACATTTTCTAAAACTTTCATGTAGTTCGGTCTTCTAGCAATCGTTATATTAATAAAATGGGAAAAATAAGAGAAAAAAAGTATGAACATTTTGTCGCCCATTGTATTGTAGTAAGAGCTATGTGACCGAATAAGAAAGCCTTTTATAAAACAAATAGCAAAATTTGCATCAATAAGTTTACAGCAATAAGATTGTAAAATATGACAAAGACTTTTAACATTCTCATAAAATAAATGAAATGCTAAAGATTTTAGAGTTTAGGAATTTGTTCGTCAACGTTTTACCGTTATCTAAAAATTTTGCCAAAATGGGGGCCATTTATTTTACAACGATGGAAATGGCTTGCAAGTTTTATTTTATGTTTTTATCTCACTGTTGCTGGTTTATTTTATTTTTTACAACAATATCTCATTGTGGACCCGGTGGTAAAACTGAAATTTAAAATTTTTCGAATAATCAATTTTTTCTTGTAGCTAATTGCTGACAACCTTTTCGACGCTTCGTCATTGCTTCCATTAGTAAAGGAAAAAACACTGTTATTAAAAGTGAACACTCGTTTTACGATTGCATTAATCGCATTTATTCAAACGCTGGCACCGTTAAGTTTTGGGGGTATGCTAATTCATATGTATGTCCTAATCAGAAAAAGAAAAACAATTTCATCTAAAAACACTTATAATTTACAAGTAAGTACCAAGAATTTTCTCTTAGTGCTCAAATGTTTTCAAATTTCAAAATCTCATTCATTCTGTTAGAAACATATTTTTTTAAAATAAGTTTTGCTTTGCAGATAACCTTATATTGGTATATGGTATTTGAATGCCTAATTATTTATTTTATTCTAATTGTTCCATTTTCTACCTCACTATTACTTGCAACTTTTAGCATTCCTTATGGTGGACCAATTTCTACGGTTCTTTTTACAATCATAAGTTGGCATTGTATTGTTGAATATGGAATTTTGTTGTACTTGGTAAAGCCATACCGACGAGCACTTCAAAAATATTTTAAAGAACTGAAAGATAAAATGTTGCTTTTTGCTTATTGAATGCCATACTAACAGTGACCTAAAAATTGCAGAAATGTCAAAAAGCCACATGCCATGTTTACAGTTTGGTTCACATCTGCTGCACCATAGTTAGCGTCTATACAAAAATCTTATTTTTCCAACTTTGTAATATGTCCATTTTTACAAAAGCTTTTAATAAAGTAGAACAGTTTATTGCGAAACAAAATTGTTCCAATAATGAAATAATGTGAAACTATTAAACTGTAGAAAAGTGTTGCATTTTCTCTTTTAAATCGAAAAAAGTAAGTGATAAGACATTTCAATCGTACTCAGTGTTACACAAATCAAATTTTTTAAAGGTTTTTGAATCAACAATTTTATAACTGTGTTTTTTGTATTCTGTGACAGCTGTTTTTCGTCCTTCGCTAACTTCGTCATAAATATGTTTTATGACTTCTGGAGTTTTGTACAATTCACCAGAATATTTGCATAATTCTCGAAAGTAATCCCATTGTTTGTCTGCCAGAACATGAAATCGTTTGGCTTCGATGCCATCATTTGCTAGCATTCTGAAAACATGCTCTTTGCAAAGACCACTTTTAAGTTTAAAAATTTTATTTATCGTACTTGAGCCTTCTACTTTCCCACGTTTTGATTTCTTCTATTCCAATATCTTTAGCTTTTCCATTGATAAAAGATAAGGCCAATCCAACTTGATAATCGAAAAGAATAAATGGCACAACCACAAGATTTAATCCGATAAAAAACAGTGAATCAGGATACTGTATATGTGCAACATGACAAAATAGGGGTGAAACATAACTGTTATCTTCAGGAGTTTGAACAAGATTGTTATCCATAAACGGATAGGAGTATCTATATCCTGTGCAAAGAATAACTGCATCAATATCATGTAATATCGTGCCATCACTCAAAATAAGGGAATCTTCAGTGGCACTTGTTACTCCTGGCACAATTTCTATTGCTTTTGGAAGTTGTATTTGAGTTGATTTATAATTTTGATGACATAGATAAACCTAAATTTGAATAATACTTACATTTTTAAAAATAAATTTACTTTTCTAGCATATTTGCCGACTTGAATTCCAATATCTGTACCACTGGCACCAGCTCCAACAATTGCAACAATTTTTCCTTCATAATTTCTGGCTTTACGATAATCATGACTATGAATCATCGGGATCTTGAGATTTTTTGCCCAAGATGGAATACGTGGATTCGAAAAGTGACCATTACAAACAAAAACGACATCAAATTTGGCATTATTTTTACATTCATTGTGTTCGGTTATTACATTCCAGTTTGCATCATCTTCTGATCGTTCAACTTGTACCACTTTTGTATCATACTTTAAAAAAGTGTTAAAGCTAAATGGAATGAGAGCTAATTTACCTGTATTTGATCCTTTATTTTTGACGCGTAATTATTTAAATATTTTAATACTGTAAAATGTTCGATGAAAGATTGGTCGCCCTCAGGAAATGGAAAATCTTCAAATCTCATTACTTCTTTTGGAAGATTGGTGCTAAAACATTTTTATAATCTGGCACAATGTATGTTAGAATGCTTTTTAAATAAACTGAACTTCATATCTTAATTGTTTGATAGCTAACTTAACGTAGTTAAATTTTAAAAAGTTTTTGTATTTCTTACAGCTTCCATGATCAAAGTACAAATTTTAAATTACTTACTGCATTTTTTCATACATACTCGAATGAATTCCAATTGAATCATTATAAACCCACGTTCCACCAAGGATTGAACATTGTTCATAAATTTTAACATTATGCCCCGCAGCTATGCACTGTTTAGCTGCACATAACCCTGCAGCTCCAGCACCAATAATACAAACATTTTTAATAAACATCTACCTTGCAAAAACAAATTTTTGAGCTTTCTTTGATCAAACAAACCAAAAAAAAGAAAGAAAAAATCGATTGCATCAAAGTACTTGAAAAAAAAAAACTAAGATAATAAAAACACTCATAACAAAAATAAATTGACTGCAAAAATCATTTTTTTAGTAATCACAAGCAGACTAAAGTCAAGAAATGTAATTTTAAATTTGGCATTCAAAATGTTTCTGTATAAAATAATGTTTAATAAATCATCTGTAAAGCAGTAATCCAAATAAAAAACAGATTATAATCATTGAAGCATCTGTAGATTGAATGAAAATGGAAAGAAAAATTCGATGGAGAATTAGTTTCTTGTACAGTTCAATAACTTTTCTTTACAGCCTCAAGATTCATTTTGTGACAAAAAAAAGTTAATATTAAGGTGAAACGCTTTATAAGTGCAATTAAAATGTTTTTGGTGAAAGTTTTTGCTTGGAATCACTTTTAAGATAAAATATTATCCTATAAATCAAATATTTTAACAGTTAAAACATTAAGCCCCACACCATGTTTTTTGGCATCATTTGTTTTTCATTTCAAAGATTTTTACCCCCCCCCCCCCCCCCCCCCCCCACAATTAAATTTGCATTTTTCGGCTACTTTAGCGATTAATTTTAACCGGCTACAAATATTTGCGTAAGCACAGTAATTAAATGTCTGATTAATTACTTTTTATAATTAAGCAAGAGATCATTCTATCACACGGTTAAATAAGCTAATTAGAATAGGATTTTATGTTTTTTCATACACACATTTTTACAGACTTGTGACTTCTTTTCTATAAATTTATTATTAATTTAAAAGAGGAAGAATTTATTGCCCAAATTATGGTATAATGATAATAGTTTGAGCTTTTCTGAATTTTCATAGATTATTTTCAGCTACGAATATTACCATATTTTTTGTTTTCTATATAGTTTTATCGCGTTAAAAATTTTATGAAATCCCTCCTAATTTCCTTAAAAATTATTACAAGATAATGATTTAGAGAAAATACAAAATGGCATTCAGCTACATCATTTACTGGACTCTAATCCAAAATATTATCATGTTTGGTTTTCATGCTGCTTCATTTATACTGCTATGGAAATTTTTCAAAAATGTAAAAACTTTAAAACATTCTGAAATTTCTGCACCATTTCTAGTTTATTTATTTACCGTATTTATCAATGCTGTGTTGGGATTAATAAATAGTGCATACATTATTTGTGTGTGGTGGAATGGTAAGATAAGAGACTCTGTTGTACTTTCGAAAATGTTGAAGCAAACTAGGCATGGCCCAGGGACCAGTTTTTGAGGTCCCGTCTCGTCCCGTCCTGGTCCCGTCAACACAAGTCCCGCCCGGTCCCGGGACGGGACGGGACCAGGACTTTTTAAAAAATTTTTAAAAAAATTTTTACATGGATTCTGTTAAGCGAGGGCATAATAAAAATACTTGAAATTTAAGATTTTTGATAACCCTTGTTAATTTTCGGCAAATAAATGTTTTAATTTTGAAAATTAATTATTCATTTGTCAAAAATTTTTGAAAAAGAAGAAAGACAAAAAGTTCCGGGACTATTTTTTCAAGTCCCGTCCCTCCCGGTCCCGTTCCGTCCCGGCGGGATCCCGGGACGGGACTAAGCGGGACTTGTGGTCCCTGGGCCATGCCTAAAGCAAACTAAAAGTTGTTCAAAAAAGCTTTAGTTTTAAATATTGCACATAGCAGATATTAAACATTTAATCTATATTTAATACAGTATGGGTTGTTTTAGGTACAAATTCTGCAATTGTAATTTATGTAACAACGGCTGCAGTAATAAGTATTTTTCCGCTTTCTTCATTGTCAGTTTTCTTTTTAATTATCCATAGAATTTTGATAATTAGTCGGAGATTTTCTAAAACAAATATTCATCATTGGTTATTGGTCATTTCACTAATTACTATGACCATATTTACAATCACATCAATTGCATATTATGCGTGGGCTTGGACTTTAATTGAGCAACCTGGTTAGTATGTCTAAAAAATATTGAAGAACAAAATTTACAGTAATAAGATAACAGAAATAAAAAATTACAACGTTTCAGCTCCCAATAATTGTTGGTCAGTAAATTGTGTTACTCGCTTTAATGGAAGTATTTTCTCGGTTTATTCAAAGCTAATCGGAGGATTCATGAATGCCATTATTGGAACATGGTTTTTGTATGAATTAAAGAAATCCCAAAAACAAAGCATTCTTTTTCAACAATCATCTCAAAAATTAAGTCGTGCAAAGGTATGCTTTTTTCCTATCAGAAAAAAAATATATTTACTTTTTAAGGCAAATAAGTTGACATTGCTAACGATAACCTTAGAAGTAGTCTTAAATTTTATACCTGCTGTTATTGATTTGATACTAAGATCTGTAAGAAAATTAAAATTATTATGATAAATATAGTTTATTTATATTTTAGACAATAAATTTTGCTCTTACACAATATATTGGTGTTTATGGAATGTTTTTTGCTTCTGCCGATGGATTATTTATATCAGTTTTCTACTCGAAAAGTTTTCAAAAACTCAAAACAACAAATTCATCAAATGCAGTTACAATGTTGAATACCACAAGCAAAAATGTTTTCCAGTCTGCTTGAAAACAAAAAAGGATTTATTGACATACAGTAAACGCTCTAATAGAAGCGCATCATAAAACAAAGGGTCATAAAAATAAAGTTTTTGTAAATGAATCAGATCATTGATTTCGTATATTAAGCATACTGATCAATATATTAAATTCATCATTAAATCAGGTAAAGATATTGGGAAATTATCAGATGTATCAACTGCATAAAGCACATTATTGGTTAAAAATTTTATTTTCCCCGCTACGAAATAATAAAAACGCCTATCTAATTGAAGCGCACTCTCTATTATAAGCGCGTCGCTTCTATCAGAGCATTTACGGTATATTTTTCTGTAGTAAACTACTTAGTTGTCAAAAAAAACTCGGATCTATAAATTTAATTTTTTTTTATTTATGTTTCATCAATAACACAATATAAATTACTAATAAATGATCCGTCACATATAACTGCAAATTTATTGCTCCCTTTTTTAAATACAGAAATACCAAAGCAAAAAAGGCTGGTTTTAGCAGATGAGCTTGTCAATAAAATCAAGAGATTCTCAATTGCAACCTTTTTCTCAATTGCAACCTTTTTCTCAATTGCAACCTTTTTCTCAATTGCAACCTTTTTCTCAATTGCAACCTTTTTCTCAATTGCAACCTTTTTCTCAATTGCAACCTTTTTCTCAATTGCAACCTTTTTCACAATTGCAACCTTTTTCTCAATTGCAACCTTTTTCTCAATTGCAACCTTTTTCTCGTTCTGTGCGGGTGACCAAAATTTATTGCTCTCCAAAAAATTAAATATTTATTTATTATCTCAAAATCAATCAATATATGATATTTATTTATTTTAATTTTAAAAATGGATTTTAAAAGAGCTACCAATGATGAATATGATCAAATGAGTCCAACTGAAAAATATCGATATAACAATGACTTAATCAAATATTATCAAGAAAATATGATGCCTCAAATTTCTAAATCTTCAACTGCTGAATCCTATACCCCATATACTTCTAAAACTTCAACTTTTACTCCAAATCTTTCTGCTTCAACAAATATTCCTTCAACTTCTCGTCCTATTGCTAATGCTAAAAAACCTTCCAGTAACGCGGCGGATTTATTCAACCAACTCAAGAAGGAATTTGATGAAAAAATTGCTAATCTTCAACAAAAATATGATCTGATCCAAGCTCAATTAAAAGAAAAAGATAGTCAAATACAAGCTCTTCATGAAATCGTCGCAAAGCTACAAAATGATAAACAACGTCAACTTATTCCTCCGTGTGAACAAAATGATATTCAAACGAATCAAAATATTTCTGTTGATATTCATATGGATGAAGATATTCCTGTTACACCGAATCTATTACCAACTAGTGAAGAAAGTGCTACATCATCTGTCGTGATTACAAATATTCCTGAAATTATGAAAAATGATAATGCAGTTGCTTTGACTGATCAACAAATAATGGAAGAATTTATTCAAAAAATTGATCCAAATGCCAGAATTACTTCCGTCAAAAGAATGGGGAAAAAAGATGCTTCAAAAGCAAAAAATCGTCCAATCCAAGTATCTTTTAAAACCAAAGATGAAAAGACGTCTGTTCTCAAAAATGCTCCAGAATATATTAAATCAAACCAAAATCTAAAGAAATTAAAAGTATTTGTGAACAATCTCGAATCTCCTGAAGCTCATAAAATCCAAGTCAAACTTAACAAGAAAAAGAATCAACTTTACAAAGCTCGTGGAGTAAATACATCAGTCAAATATTTTATTAAAGAAAAACAAATTTTCTGGCATAATGTAATTACAAATCAAACCAAACTTGTTGAATGTGATGAAAACGTCCAAGCTGCTCAGTTCTATAAAAGAAATCAAAAATCTGCTCTAATGAATATAAAAATATAAAATTTTTCATAGTTTTTATCATTTATTTTTATCTCTTAGTTAAAATTGTTAAGTCATTTTTTGTTTATTCTTTTTTATGTATGTATTTATTTTCTTGTTTTTCATTTGATTACCAGCAATGGGAAAGAATGTATAAAAATTATTTATTATTATTAAGAGAGAATCATAAGTACATTGAGCTTGAAAATTTCCACTTTTAGAAATAACATTTATTTTAAGACATTTGCTTAAAATTCCAGCTATTGCTGCAGGATCCGTCATTTACTTCGCAATGAAACAAAATGCAAAACTTTGAAAATTTGTTTTCGCATAAATTTAATGAAATATGAAATGTTTTATTCAATTATTTGCATTTTAAATGTTGGGGAAGAAAGTGACGAAATATTTTTTTTACAATGAAAGGATTACTGGAGAGTCATAAGAAACAGTCATCAAAAAAGTATTTAGTCATCATTTTACAAAAATTTTTTTACGTGAAAAAAACTAATTTGTCAAAAAATAAGTGATAAAAACAAAAATAACAACGAAATTTTATTACAAGAAATAAATCAATGGGAACGATCATTATAACTAATACCACAGATCTCACTTGTAAATTCTAGAGATAAGATCGTGCATAAATTCTTTAACATAAAAAAAATGCAATAATGGCAGAAATAAGTGACGTAGTAATCATTGTCTCATAATTCATTTGCCAAGTACATGTCACCCACAAATGCACCATTATTTGAAACAGAAAATCCTTCATTATCTGATTTAACAATTACTGTAATACCCAAGCAAAAAAGATCTAATTTGATGGTTGAATCTGCCAATAATGTTTCCATTGTTTTGTAATCACAATTAGCTTGAAATATTCCGCCTTTGTAATCAACTTCAATATTTAAACATCTGCTTAAAATGTCTGCTATTACTACTGAATGCGTCATTTTTTCAAATAATAACGCTAGAAACTTTAATATTTATTTTTTAAATGTTTTAAAGAAAAAAATGTATTGCATTTCAATTTAATGACATCACGATCTAAAGAAATAAATAAACAGAAACAAAATAAAAACACTAGTTTTTTGATAGCGCTCTAGCAAAACAGCCAAAAAGTTTTTTTAGAGTCCGTTGATTTTTGTTTGAAAAAAGCAACCCCAGCTGGCTGGCATGTTTTTTCTTTGCTATGATATTTTTTGATATTTTTTTCCAAACAACAAAATGTGTGAAATTGCAGCTGTTTCTTTGTTTTATTTCTAACAATTGAATGTGACTTTAATGTTTCATCATTTTAATGTGTAATAATTAGTGAAATTCGCTTTTAATAACAAAACATTGGTCATTTTAGCAAATTTTTTTAAAATAAAAAGCAGAGAAACTGTTTGTCGCATTTTCCAATCTTCGGCTAATAGACCAATATAATCTTTAAATTTTAAGAGATTGTTAAAGCTATATTTTATCCGTTTTGAAAGGTCTCATACGATGTTGTAAATAACACAATTTTCGAATAATTCCATTTTTGGTTACAGTATATATCAATGGATAAGAAACTTAAAGTGCAAAAACTTGTTTTCTTGTAGGACATTGCCAGCAATAATATTACAGTAAATACACTTCTATAAACAACACAAAAGCATAATTGCTTGCATTAATCTTTTAAACACTTAAATGCTTTATTGTCGTCTTTTAAACTTCTTATTCAAAAAATTATTACACATTTTCTTTACTGAAAGTAATTGTATAAAAATTTTTATAAGCTTCTTGGTTTTCTTTTCAAAAGAAAAATTAAGCAATAATACAAATATATTAAATGATATAATTAAGTAAAATAACAAATACTTGGTTGTTTTTTTACCTTGCTTTCATTTCTTTTTAAATTTGCATTGTTTTGTTGAACAGTTAAAAAGCAACAGTTTATCCTTGAATGAATAAATGATGAAAAAGGTCAAACTATATTTTTGGCAGACAGTTTTCTTAAAATACAAAGCTTTAAAATTACATATTTCACCTTTTTTTGTTTGTTCATGAAAGTTTTTACTGCTTACTTAAATTATGCTATGTATTGCTTATTTCATATTTTGTGCTCGTTTAACAAGCGTTTTTTCCTTAAGAGTGCTACTGCAATCTTAGTAAGTAAAAAACTTTATTATCAGCTTTAAAAAAAAGATGCATCTGTTATAAATGAAAATAGTGGAAAATATAGGTTAAGGTTAAATCTCAGATGCCTTTGATATATTTTGAAGTTCTTTCATATCTTTCTGCGATCATGTTTGTAGAAGTACAAAAAATACACAAGGAAATGGATGAAAACCATTTATTTAAAAAAAGAGAAAAAAGAGAGAAGTTGTTTTTATTGAGAACAATTTTGCATTATTCATTTTCTTTCTCCCAGCGTTGGTCACGCACTTTTCTGATTTTTTCAATGTGACTTTTTCAAAATTATTTTGCATTAAAACCTGTTATTTTGTTGTTTTCGTTTTGGTCAATAAAAAAATGTTTCGCATTTTTAACGCACTTTTCATCACTCTCTTCCATCTCACCTTTTTATATTTCTCTTTTTTCAGTATTTTCTCTATATATGACAGATATTTGAACGGAATTAAATAAAATGTTGTTGAAAACACTTTTAATCAAACAAGCAATTATAAATATTGGAGATGTGACCCATATCACTGTCAATGATGATATTAAATTTAGTGTTGTTATTCCACCAACAAATAAACATTCACATGTTTATCAAATTCAAAATATTAAAGGAAATTTCGAGATTTTAGAAATTCGTGATGCTGGTAAGAGACATTTATTATTGGGTTTTAGTAATACATTGACCTCGATAATTGCTTTTAATTTGAGCTTTTCTTCCTGATCTATATGAACCTTTGACATCCCTTTCATTTGTTTTTTAGTCTTTTTTATGAAAAAAAACTTCGTTAAATTTTAGATGATGAGAGATCATTGCCATATGATCGTAAGGACAAAACATTTGCAAGTAATTACCATTTCAAGGATGGATTTGTGTTTCATATTTTGGCAGAAATTGATTTCCAAATTGTTGATGACAACAATGAAGACTTTTGCACTGATAATACCTATAAACTTCATGTCCCTCAAGGATCACTTGCTGCTTTAAAACCACGCGAATGTTTGGAAAAAAATATTGTTCTCAATGATTCATCGAAGACAGTTTTGCCTTGCTATATCAAAAAAGTTGATAATGAAACGATGGAAGTTCATATTGTTAATCCTCATCATATTGGAATCAACGGTATAACTGTTTTTTCTTCCTAAAATTTTCAAGCGAACTGTATTTCTTTTCAGGCGACACTTCGGATTTCCGAATGCAGTTTTACGTTTCAGAGAATATTACTGTAAATCTTGTTTTTGATCAACATTTGTCTAAGTCCAGCAAAAAAGATGGAAACCAAGAATGAAAATTTTGGCATCATGGTGTAAATATTTATAAATTTTTATCTTATCGATATTTTTGTGCTAATTATTTGTTGTTTAACTTCAGTGTTTTTAATGAAAGTTTTCTTGATTTTATTAATATTACTTTTAATGTATTTTATCCAAATGAATAAATTTAAAAAAGCGGTCATTTACTGAATAATAATCATCCTTAATTATATTCAAGTCACTGTTATAAATTTAGTTTTTATAATTAAACTTGTCATGTGAGAAATTAATGCCTTGTATCAACAACTTAACAGTTTACACGCATCTTTGTTTTTTAAAAAACAATTTTTGATCTTTTACTGTTTTTAATATAATAAACGGTGAAATAATTTAACAAACGATTTTTGGTTGCACTAATAAAGTTTACCCATACATTTTTATTAGAATAACTAAATTGCAAAATATCATGTAAGATTTTTCTAAACTGTGTTTTCATTTATTCAAATATACTGTCAGGAAATCCTGCAGCGAATTTCCTGCATATTCTTTTTCTTACAAGAAAGTTCCAGCAAAACCACTTGAAGATCAACCAGGTCAAATGGACCCATATAAAAGCAGCCCATTGCAGCCAAATAAATCAGTCGTCTTGGATTGCCAACTAGAAGGTAGCAGCAGCCGAGGAAAGGGAAGCAGTCAGCGATTAGGGAAAGACAACCCATAACTGTCACTGGACATATTGGGCCTTATCTCGACTTGTATATATTTTGCCTTGGCTTTGCCTTGTATTATTTTATTGTATTTGTTTAATTATTGCTTTGTGTTTTATATTTTATTATTGTGTATAATAAAATTATTATTGCCTCCAGTTTCTTACAAATATTCCAGTTTATCTATCCCCCCCCCCCCCCCCTATTCCCACATATACTAACATGAGGTCCATTTTGTTTTGGTTGAAGTTTATTACATGTTTTTAAAAATAGAGATATGGTAATAACTCATCTGCGCTACTATTACAGCTGAAATAACGATCTGTTATAAAAAATAATCTAATATAAAATGAAACAATTACGTCTAAAGAAGAAAACAAAATATTGTTATTTTTTGCACTTTTAACGTGTGATTTTTGATGAAAATATTTAAAAATTTGATGCATTCAATGATCAGAAAGACCAAACAAGTTCAAAACTTTTATTGCTGACAATTATGTCAGTAGCCTTTTGGGTGGGTATAAAATGACATTTGTTTCTTTCAAAATCATTTCCTTATTTCAAGATTTTAAAAAATGGTAATCCTTAAATTTGCTATTGTTTTTGTCATTGCTTCTGTTTTTACCTCTTTTTGTCAATCAGCAGCTGTTGGTGATAAGGGGATCTCTGCTGTGGAATATGGGTTGCACTCAAAAAAAATAGATACAGCTTATGACGCAGGAAGAACCATCGATCATATTGATACTTCCGACAATATTGGAGACTTGTCAAATCTCGCATATAGAAACAAACCAGCAAAAATTGATGTCGACGATGGTAATGTCCAAAGCGCGCCAAGATATGATGGTGGAGTAATTATGGGTGGTAATCAAGTTGTTAAAGCTCCAACAATAACCGGAAGCTTGTATTCTTCTACTCTAGATGCTGGAAGATAAACATTTACCTTTTATTGTTTTCTTGTATATTTTCTTTTTGTTTGTATCATTTACTGCTGAAATAAATAAATTTATTATTTTAGAGAGCATTTATATATTTTTTCCAAGGGGGAAAAATACAGACTATAAACCTAGTTAGAAATGGCAAACAAATTGATGTAGGGAGCTTTTTTTGTTTATAAAAAACATTATATGTTTTTATTAAAATTCTCTTGTACTCTGAAAAATGCTGTGTTTTCGCGTCTAATGCTGCAGC
This sequence comes from Panagrolaimus sp. LJ2400, assembly GCA_024447215.1. Lineage (NCBI taxonomy): Eukaryota > Metazoa > Nematoda > Chromadorea > Rhabditida > Panagrolaimidae > Panagrolaimus > Panagrolaimus sp. LJ2400. The sequence continues at coordinate 2,014,951 of JAMRYA010000009.1, read as the reverse complement.
TGTGATGTATGTAATTCATCATCAAGTGACTCAGAAAAAGAAATTTAAAAAACATAAACTAAAAAAGTGTTTCACCTTTCCGACGTAAAGGAAAGGTAGAAAAATTACGAATCCTCGCATATATATGGCAAAATAAAGGCGCTTCTGTAACATTTATTTCCACATTTCTTCAGCCTTCTTTCGACCTTCTCTTTTTTCGCGTTCTGCCTATAAAAGAGCCTTCTTTTCGCCATTTATAATATATATTATGCAAACTTCCCTTTTTTGTTAGATCAAGTTGTACTTTCTTGTCCTTTATGTTCCTCATTGCATAATGAATTTGGATATAAATGTGAATGGATACACAAATAATAGGGATTAATTAAAGGGATATTTATTGTTCATCTTTTTTTTAAAAATCATTTGAGCATTCAAAAGTTCGCGTCTTTATAAACATGAGTTCTGGTTAGAATAACTGCAAACAACATACATAAAGTGTTTGACAAAGTTTTTTTTATTTGTTAGTTTACTTAAGTTAATAGCGTCACCAGCTTTCAAAAGAAAGATTTTTTATGTAGCTTGCAATTTGTCACAGTTTTAACATAGTGGGTGACGATAAATTCTTTATATTTTGAAAGTTTTACACAAATGTTTATTTAACATTTTGTCAGAGATATAAATAAAGAAATTCAGCTGCTGCTAAAGAAATGTAACTTACCCGGTTGTCATGCCTACTCATAAGATAGTGAAACCTCCAACCTTCTTTTAATTCTTTTAACATTATTTAACACTTTAACTTTAACATTCTATTCTTTACTGATAAAAAATTCATGAAATAAATATGCTAATTTTATTTTTTATGTCAAATATTTGCGTGTCTTTGAAATACTTTTTAAGAGTAACGATTTGATTCTTTGTATAAACCAAAATGTTGTTGATTTTTTTCGCGTTCAAGAAAACAATAAACATAACAGTTTTAAGAAATTTTTGTTATAATGGCTTATTATCCACCCCCATCGGAAAAATCTCAGCAACAATATCCACCTCCCAGTCGTCGATATCAAATTCGTGAAAAAATCTTTTCAATTGGCGATAATTTTAAAATCAAAGATGAAGCAGGTCAACCTGTTTTTACAGTTCGTTCAAAAATATTTTCCATTGGTGATAAACTTGTTTTAGAAGACATGGAAGGGAAGTAAGTGACTATTAACATGTGAAAGCTTTTTCTGTATAACAACAAATTTATAGCGGCTTAATGAAAGTTCGACAAGAATTATTTCATCTTATGCCAAGATTTACAATTTTGTCAGCGCATGATGGTCAAGAATTAGCAACCGTAAAAAAGAAGCTTACATTACTTCGTCCGAAATTTTCTATCGATTCAGTTTATGGTAGTTATGCATTAGATGGTCTTGATATTTGGGCTCATTCATTTATGATTGTAAAAAATGATCGAGTGGTGGCGACTGTTGGCAAAAAATTCTTTTCTTTCACTGATTCATATGGTGTTGAAATTGTTGGGGATGAAGATCACGCTTTTATAATGACATTGGTCATAGTTCTCGATCAAGTTATATACGATAAAAATTAATGTGTCTTGCTTAATAATTTTTGTAACAAAAAGACTTAAAATGAAAGTACCGTAAAATATCATATAATAAAACTTGTATAAGTTAAACTGTGAAAGGCATAACCTATTGATTTTCAATTTTATGGATAGGAAACTTTTAAATGAAAATTTTTTATTGTTTTCCAAAACTTTGCAAAATCTGTATAGGCTATGTGAATAGTTACTGTTTTTATTGCTGTATTAACTGTTTACGGAAAAGAAAAAACAATAAGCCAAGATGTCGTTCATATTGTTTGTGTTCAAAAATTACAACCAGTAGGTTTAATCAATGGAAATTGACAAAAGAATGGCCTTTTTGTAGTACAGTCCAAAGCAGACCATTTTCCTGAAGGAACAAAAACCCCTGTGCAATTTGCCCAAGATGCATTTCGAGGCTCGTCTGTATCCCAAACATTGTAATCAAAATTTGTGCCATCAACCCACGTCCATGTATCTGGCGTAAACATTTTAGAACCACCGGTCCAGAAATCCAATTTGAATACATTGTGAACATGATTTGAGACATAATCTAAAAAATTTAATATTTTTCAGAGCTTTGTAGATTACATATTTTCATACCATTGAGTAATGAGTTAACAAATGCATCGTGGATTGAGACTAAATCACCACCCAAATTTTTACAGAAATAGGCAGCTGTAACAAATTGAGTTTCATTTGTGTAAAGAGTATAACACTTTGAATTCCATTGTATACTATCCGGAGAGCATGAACTTGAAGTTAACGCAAAAATTGTGACAACTATCAAGAGCAACAACATTTTTAAATAAACTTTCTTAAAACTAACATGTTTTGTAGCAGTATTTTTCGATTTAAGAGGTGAGCTCAGAACATTGAAAAGCGTTATCATTCTAATCTGAAGACAATGACTCACCCTTAACAGGAAAAAGGTGCAATTCAATACTTTAATCTTTCATATTTTTGATCCCTTTGTCTAGTCTACTTTTATGCAACTTTATCACAAAAAGCATGTATATTAGTTTTGTTCATTAAAATTGCATCTTTTATTATAGAAAAAAAACTCTGTATATACAAACTAATGAGAAAAACTAACATTTCAAAAGTATATACAAAAATATTGGTTACATTCTTACATAAACACTTAGACGACGGGTGCAACCGTAGTTGTACCAGAAGATGTTGAGCTCATACTTGATGAAGAACTAGAAGGTGAAGAAGTTGTTAATGTTTCTGACGTAAGAGATGTATCAGAAGATGCTGTTGATTCACTAGTTCCGGTTGTTGATGAAACTTCAGAAGTTGCATCTGAAGTTGTACCTTCAGAAGAAGAAACAGTAGACGTTTCAGTTGTAAATACTGTACTAGAAATATCCATAGTTGAATCATTTGATGCAAACAAAGTTGTTCCTTCAGATGTTGACAGAGAATTTTGGGAAGGTGAATCAGTAGAAGTCATTCCCGTTCTTGGAGTTGTTGGTAATGAATAAGCTACAGTAAAGAAGAGGAAAGCAACAACCAATACAGCATTTGAATACATTTTGAATTTTATTACTACTATTAAATAGCTTGAAGTGGGAATAAATAGTGGCTATAAAGATTTTTAAAAATGCTTTTATACTAACAATATTGTTCAATGAGCACTATGTTTTTAACTAAATTTTACAAATCAAATAAGGGATTATATTAAAATTATGTATGAGCTATTAATTTTTGTTTCAAAATAAGTCTATTGTTTTTAAAAGTGTTTTTTGCACTTTAATGATAAAAAAACAAACTTATTTTTATTTTTAGTTTTGATAGGTTTTTAGTGATAGTTTCCGGGTTTAACATTTTTCATATTGTATTTGGTTTTTTTTTATTTTATGATTTTCAACTTTACTAATTTCGTTTTACAATGTAAAATACTTCAGGCAAAACATATCCAAACTTATATTCTTATAAAAAAGATACATATGTTCCAAAAAATAGATTTGAAAAATAAAGCTCAAGATTAAAATCGATGATTAAGAGTTAAGACTTCTTTGTTGTTATGGTATGGGGTTGCTTTTCTTCTTGCGGCTTCATAAGTTCGTGAACTGATACTTTCCTTTTTGACAATTGTTGCATAACGATTTATTGAGAATAGCTGAATAATGAAAATAACAGTGAATAATGATGTAAAAATTGCCACAATATATCTTCGGTTTTGAAGCCATTCGATGGGTGCTCTGTTGAAGAGTACAAAGGGTTCATACCGACGAGAAGTAAAAATTGCAACGGTTCCAAGAATTACACAGATAAGTTCAAAAAGCTAAAATTTTGATTCATTTTTAAATCATTAACCTCATATGAATGAATTTATGTATTAAAATTAAATGTATTACAGTTTTGTTTACATTTTAAAAATTTTATAAAATCGTTGAAACGATAACTACAAGTTTTTTTTCTTTAGCAAATCACTATACAACTTTAAATTAACTTACAATAAAAACACTTGTAACAATTGAAAATCCAGGCCGATCTGATAACGCTAGTAAAATGTATGCAACAGTTTTAGCAATAAAAAATATTAAAATTGTTGAAATTGCAAATGTTATAAAAAATGGTGGAACAGTTGGACTAGCTAAACTTTTGAATAAAATCCAAGCAACCATCAAACAAAGAAAAAAATTGATTAACCATGATGTACAAAAAACTGACTGAAATATTACAATTTTTTAGCAAAAGAGTTTACGTTTTAATAGCTATCGATTCCCTAAGCATTGGTGATCAATTAAATTGAACACTATTAAAATTTTATCCATCCAGTGTTAACTAACATTTTTAAAAATGGTTAGGTAACACTAGTGGTGGTGCGTTCAAAAAATATTATTTTTAGTTTATCTTGCGTAAACACTTAACGCTCAAAAAGACCCAAAAAAAGAACATCTGTGAGTCTTCAATTTAGAATTATTTAAAAAACAAAGTCTATATTTTTCTCTTTTGTTTTAGACATGTGTCATTTCCAGAGAGAAAGATTTTATGAAAGTCATATACCACATTGTAGTTCTTTCGTTTTAAATGTATTATGATATTGATTCTAAAGGATTAGTTTTCTAAACATAATATACAGACTCTAAGAAAATATACCATTTTTGAAAACGTTTTAAGGGATAAGAAGGATGATGTCATTTTAGTTAAATACCATTATATCGCCTTGTTAAAAGTTTTACAGAAATGTAATAATAAGTAGACGGAATAACTTTTTTTAGTCGTCAAACGCCATTGCGGAAAACCTTCACGATTTAAACTAATAAGTTCTAAAGGGGGAAACTCATTCTGTTAAGTATATATCCCCTATCAACCCAAAAGAAATAATCAGAGGAAATCGTTGAATGGATAAAAGATAAATATCTTACCTTATAAGCTTTGCCAGCATACATTTTTAATAAAATTATTTAGCAAAAGAAATCACAAATTAAATGTAAAAATTTAAAAATAACTTTGAAAATGAAAGTCTGTCACTAAACTTGAAACCTAAAAAGGCAAAAAACTTTTTAAAATTTGAAACTAATTAAACAAATATGTATTGAAAACACGATATACGTGACATCCCTCTTCTGCCGAAGTTAGCATTTACGAGATAAACAAAAAGTAAGCAAAAAACCAAACGTTTCTTAGTCCCATTTTTGCTACAGCTCTTTATTTTCTCTGAGCTTCTAAAAAGTGACACTTTTTTCTATTTTTTTCACTTCCACACCCCTTTTTTGGCTTCCATTATTCCAGCAAATAAAAAAAGGGATAGATGAAAGAAAAAAAAGTAGGAAGGATATAACAGATTAAAGTTTCTGCCCCTATTTTGGTTAAAAATAAATAAGATTTTTCTTTATGGGATGGAATGGAATGTAAGTAACTAGCCGAAGAAAATAAAAAGAAGTTGTGGGTTGTTTTTTGGGAAAAAAATAAATCAAAAAATAATATACCCAAGTTGGTAATAAATTACTCCAAAATCCCCCATCCACCCTCTCATTCTTTGAAGTCCAAAAAATTAATGATACAAATTCATTGTGGATCGCAATTCAAACATGTCAAAAAGCAAGAATAAATTGAAAGTGGGCATTAACTAAGTGGTTAAAGGCTTTCTATCATAACAAAATGTTGTTCGCTTAATTCATGGTTCATATTTATAAGAATATTGTAAAGTCAATCTTTTATCTGTACCCTTGATTCTTTGTCAACTTAAACTTCTACAAAGACATTGCAAAGCATTCTATTAAAGTTGCAAAATTCAATTTTAAAACGCCAAAAACAAAAGTAAAATGTGTACTTGCTAAATAAAATTAAAAAAAGATTTTTGGTTTCTGTTTTTTTGTTTTAGGCTAAACAGATATATTAAGGTTTCGCAAAACAACATTTTAACCAACAAATAAATAGCAATTTTTCCGCGAAGACAAATTTTCAGCATAACAAAACAACAGTGGCAAAATGTTGCACAATTTTTGTATTTTTTTTTAAAACAGGATTGGATTATGAAAACAGACCGGATATCCGGATAGAAACATATAACGATGAAAGGGATATTATTCGACATTGTTTTGTGATGCGCAGAAGAAAATGATGCATCAAAAATGTCACAAAAAAAACATAAGCCAAAAAAAATAAAGGAAATTATTGTTTTTAATATTAAAATTTCTTTTTAATGAGTACCAAAAACCCCAAAATTCCACTGGGGCTTCAAATTAGAAATTTATAAAAGATAAATAGAAAATTGACATTAATCAGACTAGGCAATAACATACAATTTTCGCCTAGACTAATTTTTTAAGACTTCAGAAAAAACATGTAATTTTTAAAATGGCTTATCACATCATAGCCTTAAAATTATTTTAGTGTGACAAGCCTCCAATGTATTGTAGAACATCCTTTTGTAATCTTAACATTATCCATGGGATAAAATAAAATTCACATTTTTCTGTTTTTTTTAATCCGCGCTTTTTAAATCCCAAACATGTTTAGACGATTGTTGTTGTAGGATTTATAACGCCATCGAAAAAAGATAAATATTTAGCAAAAAAATTCATTTCATATGAAAACACATGCTAAAGCTGTATTTCACCAAAAACGTAGTTAATAAATGGTTAAAATTAAAACATATAAGTTAACTCATAAAATACTAACAAACAAAATCATGAAATTCTAAATAAAAAGTTGGAACAAGAAACATGAAAGGATTTATACAAGTGAAACAGCAAGACATTAAAGCTATGATTTAAAGAGTAAATGCCATAAAAGTTATAGATTTGTTCGAAAATTCTTTTATCCTAAAGAAGCTAGTAAGGAATGACCTCCTCCGAGCAATCAAAAAATAATAAGAAGCCTCAATTCAATTCATTGCATCCCATATTGCAAAAATATGGATGCACTGAACTCCTAAAATAGAGCAAATGTATGTCACAAAATTCCTTATTTTATGCAAATTGCAACAATTTGAAAGGGATTTTTGACGTTGAAAAAAAGCAATTATTTATCTTTTAAAAAGCTTCCTTTTTATTCAACAACAAAAAATTATATTAAATAAAGTCCAAAACTCAACTATTTTTAGCATTTAAATATCTTATATGGACTAGGATTATTAGATACGTAAAAAATTGCAAAATTTTAAGCAGGGCTCTTTCCTTGAACCATATAGTAAAGCAATATTAGCTTTGTTACAGGCTTTTTTATGAGAAAGAAAAAAGATGGATATCCAATTTTTTATTCATTAAAGTTGTCGCAAAAGAAGAAAGTTTTTTTGATTGCAGAAAAGTGACATAAGAATCTTAAGATGTATGTCTTTCTAACATCATCTTGAAAGCGAAAGAGAAAATATATAATTTATATAAAAATAGTTTAAAATGAATCTTTTTTCTTAAAATTGGCTCGATATGGGAAGGCGTTTTGTTATAGTTTTATCCTTAGCATGAATGGCTAATTTTGTCACAATACATCAAGTAGAAATTGTCTCTTACCTTTCTATTGTTATTTTTTAAAAACATGACGATGCAAATATAATTAGAATAAAATTTTTATCGCAGTTTATCTTAATTTGAATAATTAATTGTTTTGCCCTTGAACAAAATAGGAGATTTCTTCATTATCCTTTTTTTGTCATTCTTTATGATGTTGTACTCTTGTTTTTCTTTAAATTCGTGTGTTATATTCTTTTTCATTGCTTACATAAATGCTTCTGTTGTCATCCGAAGTGCTTCATCTTCTACTACTTGTAAGTTAAATTATATTTTAGTAGTGATTCCGAACACCTTTCCTAGGTTAGGAGACAAAAACTTAGCAATCCTGAGGCTTATGTCTTTTAAAATTTACAGCTAATATGGAAGCCAATAATACAATGGGTATCAAATCAGTAATTATTAAAAAAGAGAAAATTTTACCGGAAAGTGCAACGGAAATATATGAAAAATATTTATCCAGAGTTGCAAATTACTGTTTAACAAAGCAGGAATATGAAGAAATTTATGGAAATAAATCATCTTATGGATTAGTCGTTTTATTTGCACCATTGTTAATAGCTGAAGCATCAAAACAAATAGGGCTAAATGAACTTCGACGATATTTTCATTTAAAGCCTCAACGATTTGATTATTATCCTATAATTGAAGAAATTCCAAAAGATGGTATTAACTTATCTGAGAATGTCAATAAAAGTATAAACTATTTCCAAGAAAAGAGAAAGCTTTTTGGCAGGCCTCTTTATATTGAACAATTCAGGCCCGATGAAATTGATGTAGCAGAGGAATTTTTAGATCGAGAAATTCCCGAAATTCGAAAAATGTTTAAATTAAAGTTTCAAGAAGAAGCGATAAAATCTAGTTTCGATTTATTAAATAACGAATTTAACAAAACTGTAATTGATAAAATGTTTCGCTTACTGAATGTCGTACGCAGAAATGTTTTTGATGCTTCGTTAACAATGAATGAGCAGTCATATGAAGGTTTAACCTTTGAAAAAAATCAAGGTAATTTTTGTAACAAATCGTGATTTGATTTATATTTTAAAAATAATCATGTCATAATAATTCTAAGACAAATTTACCCATCACTGTCACAAATGTGTTTTTTTAATTTTCAAAATGTCTTGGATTTTTTAAATAAATACAATTTTAATCTTATTATTTTCAACATTCTAAGTTTTATTTGAAACACGAGTTTACAACGAAATCCATGAAGGCAAAAAGTAATCACTTTTACTGACAACCGCATCCAACTGTGATCCAGATTTTGGCCATCCCGAATAGTATACTGTAGGTCCATTTGTGAGATATGCAGTCCACCAGGAAAATGTTCCAGTCGATAAAACTGTTGCATTACAAAGTCTTAAAGTTGCCATATCTATTTCTCTTTGACCACTTTCCACAAATAAAAACTTTTCTAAAAAAAATTTATAATTAACTAATTGAAAAGCGTTTAGCAGATTAACCTTTAGGAAATTGTGCAAAAACTTTTTTCGCCCATTTTAAGTCATCTCCTGCAACCACGAAGATTAATTTCCTCCAGTGATATTCTTTTATAAAATAATTTATTGCTTCTTGGTAGTAATCAATTGAAGCAAAAGTATGTCCATGTCTAATATTTCGGGAATGCATTGTTATATCCAGGCCATGACGAACGTGAATTCCAACAAAGTAATAATCAGGATCTATTTATAAAAAGCCATAAAATTGTTTACACTTTAAAGTATGAAACATACCAAACATATCTGGTAACTTTACCACCACATCGTTACCCTGTTCTTCGGGATCTGTATTAAGCTCTTCATCCCATAACTTAAATTTTGCATCTTCTAAGCCCTTTTGCGCTTTGTCATTTATCAATGGCAAAAATGTAAACTGTTTCAAAATAAATTCTTTTTTATCATTAAAATATTTGAATGATTGAAAATAGCCATTAATTATTTCAATTTTCTGTTTTTCTGCAAAAAGTGAAATGTTTGAATAGAATTTACAGCATTCCTAAAAATGACAATTAAACAAACGAGTGGAAAATTGTTTTTGCATAAAAAAGTTGTAAAGAAAAGTGCACCTACATTGTATTCTTTTGCCTTTTGTTGATTTTTAATTAAATATTGTTCAATTGTTGCGGGTTGCAAAAATATGACTTTGTTATCAAAATTTCCAAACGCCCGTCGAAGAAGAGTATTGGATGGAAGGATTAAAGTTGCTTGGTGATCATCGGCTATGGATTGCAGTGAAGCATATTGAAACATTAGATTTCCTAACCCTGAAACGAAATTCAGATTGGATCTGTTTACTAGCTATTTTATAATACAAGTTCAAATTCAAAAAACTAACCTGGACTGTAGCTAAAATTACTCATAACATATCTCTGATTTTTGTCAAGTTCATCAACACTTTTATAAATTTTTGTAGGTGGTATTGTCCAGGGTGAATCAGAAAATTTTAATTCATCACCTGCAAATTCGTTCGAATTAAATTATCTTTAAACTTTAACTAACCTCCTCTTGGAAAAATTTTTATTTGAGTAATGACGTTTGACTCTTCTTTACCTTTCTTTGCAGCTTTAAAAACATTTCTTTTATGAGCAAAAACTTGCAGTGGTGGAAGATTTTTAGAATCTTCTGCAACCTCAATATCTTTTGGATATGGATTTTCAGTGGTCCAAGTATATATGCATAGTATTATCATAAAAATATTTGCACTTATTAGTGTTTTTCGAAGAACTAAATCGCTTGTTAAACCCCAGCTTGAATAAAAAATAACTTACGATTTTTACCCATATTTGATTATCCGTGATAACAATATGCACAAGTGTTAAAACAAAGCCGATTGAATATTTTTTTGAAAAAAAAGGTGGTTCCATTTCTGTTTCTCAAGATCGCTTTTGATTTAAAGATCCTGAAAATCGATGACCTTGTTATATATTTCTGCGCATTTGAAATGAAACCATTGCGCAAGAAAAGGGAACGATAAAAGGGTTAATGATAAAAAAAACATTTATTTTGTTTTAACAGTTTAAACAAGATGTTAAAGTAGGCATAATTCAACAAACGAATTTATGTTTTTTCCTGTTTGCTGATTGAGCTCTTACGAGTAGCTAACTAAATAGGACACTCATTTAAGCAAAAGCCAAAGTCAGCACACAACAATGGATAAAATGAATCTAATAATACCATGGAAATTTCGAATTTCATTTTGATATGCGGATTCATGTGTCAAGTCCTGCACATTTGATTACCGAGGTAATACTGTTTCTTATCTTAAAAGAACACCAAGAAATTTTTCAAATTTGTTAAACAATACCTACCGGAATTAACATAAGTTAAAATTATAAAGTTTTTTTTTCTTGAAAGTCATAACTCCTAATTTCCGTTTTAGGTCAACAGCCAACATTCCATACCATTTACTTTTTTCTCGCCTCTTTTCACCTTCAAAGGAGCACTGAAGAAAATAAAAAGAGGGAAAAGAGAGAGGAAACGCTGGTCATTTCCCTGTTTGACCATTATCTCTTTTTTTATTTCTCTTTTCCGTTTTTAATGTTTTGACACTACTAGAAACTTTAATTTTATGCTTTTAACTTTTAGCGTTCAAAATTTATTACGTTTTTTTGTCTTATTTCTATGCATAAAAGAAAGTTTTGTATGACAAAAAAGAGTTAAAAATTTTCACACTATGAGAATAAAATTATTGTACAATGATTTTGTTTATCTAAAACTTATAGAAAAGAATTATCTTATCCCATCAATGAACTTTAATCTTTTTCTCTTGCAAAACTCAAGGTACACCAAAACATCTAAACGTCTGCAAATATTAAAGACTCTTGCTGTTGGTTAAAATAATGTGTCCTTTTCAATATAAAAAATAACCGAAATTTGAGAAAATGCCTCTACTTTAGTTGTTTTGCTATAGTAAAAATGCTCTTTTAAATGTTTAAATGATATTCCTTTTTGTAACTGACTGAAGCATGTAATAGGCGATACTTGTTGCAATTTTTGTACAGATTTTTTAACACTTTTACCCCTAATTTACTCATTCAACCATAAAAAAAGTGGATAAAGATTAAAGGGATTGTTGACGCATTACATCATCATAAATATCTGTGTCCCCACCACCGACAAAAAATCATAACCTTTTGTCTCATTTTCATCGCCTCTTTCATTTTTCTTGCTATTTTATTTTTTACCCAATAATAAAAAAGAAACAACAAAAAACAAGTTCTATAAAACTTTCGCTGTGTTTTTTTTATTATTATTTGGTTCTATCATAAAAAAAATTTGTGTAACGCTTTTTTTGGCTTTTTTTGTTGTTCGAAAATTTCGATGAAAACGAGAAAATTGCGCGAGAACAATATTTTTTTGTTGGTTGCCAATTGTTGCAACTGATCCTTTTTCTTTTTCTCTTTTTTGGCCTCCAACAACGGAAAGAGGAAATTATCCGATTTTAGACTGAAATTTGTCCTTTGTTCCCAAAAAATAGTTTTTCTGGTACATTATTTTAGGTTGTAACAGGAATAATAATAATTGATTTCGTATGTGTCGCTGAAAAAACCTGTGAAAGGATATCGTTCAGAAGCGTAGAAATAACGATTGCTATGTTTGATAAGCAAATCAAAGATATTACCTTGTTTGACAATTCTTCTAAAATAAGTAGCAAAGTTACCTTCTTAATTATAATGAGTGATAATAAAAACAATTAAATTCGTTTTTCTATTGTAGACTTTTTAATTTTTCAAGATAATTAATAATATTTTCACATCAAAAATACTTACCAGTTTATGCGGTTATCGTATTCTCCTATTTTCCACCCACATTTTTTATCATTCCTTCTAAAACAAGAACCCAGTTAGTTTTTATTGTTTCAGAAATAAAGATTGAATACTTTTATGCGTTTTTTTGTTATAATTAAAAAGTATTGATGAACATCGGATTGAGAAAGAACTAAAAGTTGATTGATTATTACTACACTCTTTTTATTGGCCATAACCACTTGTTTTAGTTATTTGCTTTTTTCGCATTGTTTGGTTTTCTTTCATCTATCTATCAATGATCAGTGTTTTTCATGCAACTATGATTTGTATGCAAAGTTTTAAATTTGCTGATAAAATTGAATTTGTAAAGATAAAGTTCTGCGATGAAAATGAAAAAATAAAAATGGCAAAGATTTTGTCCTATTTTTAAGTTTTTATATTTTGGAATACTATTTACTTAAAAATTAGAACGCTTTAACTGATACAAGTTATCCGTCAAAGCTCTCCAGCTGCCATGAATGACCATGAACTTGTCCTACTTTTTCGCACTTTTTTTATTTGCTTCTGTTTTTACCCCCTTTCAATACCTCCTAGTTATGAGTTTTACCCTTTATATAAATTTCCCTCCAGCAAAGTAAAGCATCCCTCTCTTTTTCTGATGCGTGAAAAAAATCAAAGCAATATAATTTTTTTTGCTGATTTCAGCTGCTGATTACAATTTTTTTCTACGCTTTTCTTTCTTTTTTTTGACTCTGAAAGCTCTCACACGGTCATCCTCTTTCTTTCTCTTTTTGAAAATAATTTTTCTGATTTTTTTCCTTTTTTAATTTTTTTTTCAAAAAACTTTAACAATTAAGGCTTCTTTCTCTTTGTGAGCTTGACTTTTTAGTTAAAAACAAATATTGATTCTTCTAAACTTTCTGTCATGAGATGACTTCTGCTATGATTTTCTTTTGTAATTGAAGATTCAAAGGTTTGAAAAGCATATTCATATTTGCATGAAAGATTTATTTATTTTTTTGCATTGGAGGCTTACGTTTAATTTTAGTTAACGGTTGTTATTTATAAAAAAAGACGTAAGTGATAGGCCATCGTTACGTTTTTTATTACTTTTTACTCTTTTGTTTTTTTTTTTCATTCTCATTCTAAAGCAAATAAATATCCACTTAATAAAAGATGACTTGTGTTTTTTGATTAAGTTTTCAAGATTTTTTTGATCATTACTTGACTATATTCTTTTGTCATTTTTAACATCACTGTTTTTTGTTTATTTTATTTTATGTAGCTTTTTCATATGAATAGAAATATTCTTTTGGCTATTCTAAATTCAGATTGTCAGCAAAAATAATTGATTTTATACGTAAAAGGTTTCGACAATAAACTTTGTTAAACGTTAGATTACAGACATTGCCTTATTTTAACTCATTTTAACTGTTTGAATCCCATAAAACAACTTTTTAAATGTGAAAATAGTTTTAGTAAAAAATCATATGTTCTTTGACATTTTTTGCCTTTTACTTTTTTCAATTTTTAGTTAATGTTCTTTTCTCATTTTACAGTTCAATACTTTCGTGTGTTTAAAAAACGTGTTTTTATCGAGAGTTTCGTCTAAAGTATCCATGATTTTTAATGACAGTTTTGTAACAACGTGGTTTTAGCACAGATCGCACCAATTTGTATGGAACCATAAAATACTGTAGTGTAAATTATTCACTGTTAGTAATTTTCTATTGGCTTTTCAAATTTTGCTCAAGATTTTGGGATAATTGTCATTCATTACATTCAAGATGGATGGTATGTTTGTTATTTGATTTTTTGCGTTACACTTTGGACCAAGTCATTATTGGTGTCTTGCGGTTGCACAGGCATTTTTTAAAAGTGATCTGTTGTCGCATTTTCCAGTTCTGTTAAATGCATATTAAAGGAAAACAAATTTTATGGAAGTATAAAAAGTGAATAATTTATTTACGTTTTTTGTATTATAACTATATAGAATAATGCAAAAATAACTGTTATACATTAAAAAAAACGTTGTAAATCCAAAGTTGGATAGAGTCACCCACTTACTGGTTGTGTCATTTTTTAGGCAGCACAAGTTCTTGTGCACAACAACAAAAGATAAATTAAATTATTTTCGGCACTGTATGCACACATAAAAAATGTTTTTATTAATTGAACAAAATATTAAAAACAAAGTACAAAAAAAATGAGACCAAATAAAAAAGACTCGCTCTTAAAGCATAAACAGAATTCTGAGGTTTAATTTCGTAAACATCAAAATCACATTTTGTTTCATTACAAAATGTATCGCTTTCGTCACAAATATTCAAGACACCATGAGAAAATTCAGTTAAATTCATTCCAGTTTTTGTGTCAATTGCTATTGTTTCTGGCCATAAAGGATCCAGATCATCCAAGGCAGCGCAGGAATTAACTTCAAGGGTTACGTTATCAATAAGATGCATAGAATTTAAGCAGGTGTGAAGGATCGTGTATTGAAGAGTTTCATTTAGAGCCATTACTGAAAATGAAGAACAAAATAGAAATTTCTATTTTGGCAAAAGTAAGAATTAGCTTTTTGTGTATCAAAAAATATTTCAGCAGTAGCTAGTTTTTTGCTTTTTAGAAAAATATGATTTGTCCATTTTTCAACTAAAATAAACTAGACTTTTTTGGAATTAGAAATAGTACTTACATCTTGCACAATACAATCCGCCACACATTTGTGGATAATCTTCATCACAGGGTTCAATACAATCATAACATGTTAATCCATTGGCTTCTGAAGCTTATCATATTTATCACAAACCGATTTCGCACATTAACTTACCATGTCGAAAAAGTACTGCACCAAAAAAAGCGACTATCCACCAAAACATTATTATTGATTTCATCACTTATTTTTACTTTTTTTCTACCTGAAAAAACGAAAAAATAACAAAGTACTCTCTATTTTTTTTACTCAAAAATGCCTTTTATGTTGCATCGTCAAAAAATGGGATAATCCATTACCTTTTTTTTTCAAATGAATGAATTGAAAGTCAAAAATAGAAGTTAAAAAAAGATTTTTTTATATTTTTTGCTGTTTTAATCGTTGACTTGAGAAAGATTAGTCAAATCTTCTTTCTTTCAGAATTTTTTAAATGACTTACAGTAATTAACAAATTATAATTAAAAGTACAAATAAGCAATAATATTTCTTCTACAAATACAAAAACGCGCAAAATAATTAAGCAAAAAAACTGGGGAAGAAAATATTACGAATCTTAAAATCTCTCTTTCCTTTTTTTTAAAAATACTAGCTGGTTTAAAAGAATGTTGAATTTTAAAATTAAATTTTTTTCTGAAAATTGTCGGATATTAAAACTGTCCAGATAAGCGACATTCAACCAACCATTTACTATAGATTTATCCTTTTTTTTTGACGTTTTTGACCTCAAACAGGTCTTCCAAAAACACAAAAATGAGATCATTCACGTGAATCCGAAGGCACCAAAAAACATAAAAATGATCAACTCAAAGTCATTTTCAGAGTCAAAAAAAACAAAATAAAATAAAATCATTAAAGTTAATTTTGCATTTTCAGGTACCGTGTGGTTTTTCATAATTCTGGGACTTGGTATATTACTTGCTATTTGTATTGCGATCATTTTATGTGTTTATTTTATGCAAAAACGAAAGAGGAATAAGGTATACGAGGTTCAGTTAATTTTATATCCATTAGCTTTTTTAAAGCTTTTCTTTGTTAAAAGAATGCTAAAAACAAAGCTAATAAATATGGATATGTGTGCTTGCACGTAGGGATTTAGCCTTTTAGCTAATTTTGTGCCAAAAAACCTTGCATTTCTAAAGCTGCTTTGAATTTTTTATATATGTTATCCCTTTTAGATAAATGTTGCCCATTCTTGTACGGATACATCATCGCGATCTTCTGATGAAAATGAAACAAAAAAGGGTCCAAGAAATGGGCACATTCATGTTTTTCATGGAATGCCAAACGAAGGCAAAATTTTTGAGGCTCCACCACCCCCTCCATTAACCCCTGAAATGGAATTAGAAGGATATAATAAAAGATCAAATAAGAAACAACCGAAAAGCCCAATGTCCCAAACTTCTATTAACAGCAATAGATCATTAAGTGGAAAACAGCGTGGAAGTAATGCCATTGTTTTGGAAATTGATGACGATAATCCATCATTTAATCCATCACTACCACAAGGAATTGAAATCGGAAAATTTCGGCGGCATTCTCAGACAAGTAATAATAATTATGAAACACGACTTGAAATTAATGGAAGTGAAGTTGAAATTCTTGATAGCTCAAATTATTCAAAGGGGACACCAAATGATTCAAAGAAAAAGCAGCATATTAATGCATCAACAAATCGGTATAAGCTTAAATCAATTACTACGTATAGTTGCTAACAATATCATTTTTATTTTTAGTCCATTTCGGATAGATTTACCTGATGCAATCAATAATGCTGCCAATTTCAAAACTCCTCGACATTTCTCCCCAATTTCTGCTCGAGCTTTTCCACAAATCCTTGAAAAATTGTCTGAAAATGAAAATGAACAACTTTATGCTGAATTTGAGGTACTCCAACGCTCTTCCTGTTACAATATTTAATCCTATTTTTTAGCTTCTTGAAACAGTTAAAACTGGTCAAGCATCAATTGCAAGTTCAGCCGCGAATATTCGACGAAATCGTTTTTATGACATATTACCCTTTGAATACAATCGTATAATATTACTTTCAAGAGGCGGAAGAAAACCCGATTACATAAATGCTAGCTATATTGAAGATTATAATGGTAAGCATGCGTATATTGCTGCACAAGGCCCTATTGGACAAGAAGACGGTGGAAGACGTGATTCGACAGTATCAGACTTTTGGAGAATGATTTGGCAAGAAAATATTGATTGCATTGTCATGTTAACACAATGCGTTGAAGGAATGAAGGTAATTATTTGTCAGCCAAAAAAACCTCAAAAACTATTGCATTTTTATTTCAGCCAAAATGCTCTAGATATTGGCCAGAAACACCTGGTGAAAGTATGCAAGTCGATGATGATTTAAATGTAAACTTCTATTGCATTGTTGAAGATGAACATAGTTTTCAACGGGAATTTGTTATTCGAAATACCACGTTTACTCAAGATCGTCCACGAAAAGTTCTTCAATGGCATTTTAAGCAATGGAATGATTCGAGCAGTCCAGAAAATGCTGGACATTTATTACACTTCATTCGACAAGTTCGAACTTCCACACACTCGTCACCAATGTTGGTTCACTGCAGCGCAGGAGTTGGAAGAACAGGAGTTTTTATTGCATTGGATCAACTTTTGGATAAACTTGAAACTGATGAACCACTGGATATTTTTGGTGTTGTAAATCATCTAAGACATCAACGAATAAATATGGTACAAAATGCTGAACAGTATTGTACTATTTATGATGTCATTGCATTAGCCGTTAAACAGAAGCTTGGTCAAGAAGATAAAGATGATTTAACTTCATTGGATCGTAACAGATGGTTAAGTACTGTATCTTTAAGTGTCGATAACAAACATATATAGTTTTAAAACAGTTTTTTTACATTTTTGTATTGCTCATTCATATCACCATTCCTTGTTTTAAAATCTTTGCATAAAAATATATTATCTTAATAAAAATTTTTAAAAACTGAATTTTTTGAACAAGTTCTTATTCCTAGATAAAGTGAAGCGAAAATAAAAAAAAAACAATCGATGTTATCTTCAAATAATTTATTCTTCACAAAAAAAACACTTTTTACAAACCAAAATTTTTTATTTTCCAGCAGCAATACCTTGAATAACGCTAATTACAAGTCCCGTGTTCTCTGGATTTTGAATCCATTTAAAAATGCGATCAGTTGGAGTATGTTTTTGAACGATGGAAAAGTTTTTAACTTTTGACAAAATTTCTTTTGGAACCTAAAAAACAATTTTTAGAGATGCAAATTATCATAGTATTAAAATAAAAACCTGTTCGGTCCATTCTTCTGTTCTAGATGAATGCATATTTACTCCGAACATGTGCCATTCGCTGTGCCATAAATCTTGCTTGTTTTCGTCAAAGAGAAATACAGCAACGCCCCCTAAAGAATTTAAAACTTAAACTTTAATAAGAATTTATAAACCTGTAAATCCTTTAATCCAATGTCTTGCTTTCAATGTTGTAGTACCCTTGAGAAGTCCATCATCGTTTAAGGTTATTGTTGTTTCCATTGATTGCTTTTTGTCAACATTATCGGGACCTTGATGACCAGATAAAATATCAGCAGCGCTGATGGCAACTTGAAAAATATATATTGATATTTATGAAGTATATTTCTGAAACACTTACGAGATAACCCAGCCAAGATCAGGAGAAATTGATAGAACATTGTGTAACTTTAACAATTAAAAGGGCTTGATTCACATTTTTTCTGGGTTTGCTTTTATAGTAATTTTTAAGCTAATAGCTTATATCAAAGAAATTAAACAACAAACATTATCAAGTAACTGTTATTTGATGAGCTGCAAATATTGCACATTTACACTTTCACTGTTATTAGGTGCTTTTAAAAATAAGTTATGAAAAAACTTTGCTCAGTTAAAAACAAATTTGGTCAAATATCAAGTGAAGTCTCTTGTTTTTCTCCCGTATTTTTGTTTTGATAAATGGCAAACAATAATTGCTGTTTAAATATTTTGCAAAATTAAAAATTTCAAAACAATATCTGTTTTCTAATGCATTATAATGTTTTTAGAACGGATGAAAAAAGTAAAACGGTTGCAAGAAATTTCATTGCTCTTTTTCAAATTTGGTAAATCGTATATTTCTCTAACTTTTTAATTTCCGACAATAAATTTTTAGTTACCCTGAATTCTTCCAATTCCAAATATGAAATATGCATTATAAATTTATCTTATAAATAACAAAAAATCAACAACATCTGTCGCCATTGTTTTAAAAAGACAGAAACTACTGTAACCAAAAATTACTATTCAAAAACAAAAATAATCTTAACTTTTGGATTTCATTTTCTTTGGCATATTCTATTTCGATGATTTCAACAACTTCTTTTTCTTTTCAATTACTGGCTTAATCTTCGCTTCATTCTTCTTTTCCGACAATTTCTTTTTCTTCTTTCCTTTGAGCTTTGGTTTACGAAGTTTACCAACAATATCACCACCCGTATCATCATCAGCAAGCATTTGGCCCTTAACTTTAACAACGTCCATTATTTCGTCGTTCATACGTTTAAATCGTTTAATTTTTTCCCATTTTTTGATGGAACCAAATGTTTTTCTTTCAATTTCATTTGATTGAAGTTCTTTCTTTTGTTTCCTAAAAAGTACCGTAATCACTATATTAAATTATTTCAATTAAACATTACATTGTTGGTTTATCCAAAGCTAAAGTATAAGATGGAACTTCAAAACCAGCTTGATGAATTACGGTAGCAATCGGACGGATATATTTTAAATCTGCTTCTGTAAAATATGTGATAGCTGTTCCTTCTTTACCAGCTCGACCAGTACGACCCACACGATGAATATAATTAACAATCGATGTAGGAAGATCAAAATTTATAACAAGATTCACCGATGGAAGATCAATACCACGACCAATAACTTCAGTACAAATAAGCACAAAAACTTTTTTCGAGCGAACTTGATCCAAGATTTTGTCCTTCTAAAGATATGTATGATTAATATATGAAACTAATGCAACAAAAAACAAACTTCTTTATCAGTAATTTCACTTGAAATAAGTTCAATCGGAAGCTTGGGGAAATCTGTTCGAAGTTGAGAATACAATTGACCTGCTCGATCCTTATTTTGTACAAAAATCAAAGCAGGTGGATCAAAACCTTTTTGTAAAACATCACGAATAGCAGAGATCTTTCCGCTTTCAGATCCAGCATATATTAATTGCTGGGATACGGATGTATTCGACGTATTTCTTGCACCAATGCAAATCATAGCAACATTAACCAAATGTTGTTTACACCAATGTTCAACTTCATGAGAAAATGTTGCAGAAAAAAATGCTTTCCTTGTCATGGCACCATCACACCATTTAAAGATTTTACCAAGCTAAAATAAATTCAATGAAGCAAAGCTTAATAAAAATAATAGATTGTGTTGAGCTTACCTTTTCTCTAAAATTTGCAGTGCCTTCATGATCATCAAAAAGTTTATCACTTTCATCCACGACAATCCAATTTAACTTTTTCAATTTCTTTATTAGTGCTTTATTACTGTCAACCGCAGAAATAAGACGATTTGGTGTTGTAATAACTACTTGAGCATCAGAAGGAAATTCACCGTCAGTATAAAATGCATATTTGATTGATAAATTTTGACAGTATTTGACAAATTGAACAAATACTTGTCTTGCCAATACCCTGGTTGGTTCCAAAATAATTGTTGAAAGCTTATTTTCTGGTTTATCAACAAGTTGTTTAATAATCGGTAAAATGAATGCTAATGTCTTCCCGGATCCAGTAGGAGCCGATGCAAGAAGATCTCTTTTCTGTGACATTACTGGAATTGCTTGCATCTGAATAGGTGATGGTTCTTTGATTTGAAATTCTGATAAATTTTTTAAGAATATTGGTGATAATTTTAAGTCAGAGAAGTCGATAAAAGGATCAGGAATTTCATCTCCCCAGGTAAAAATTCGGTTTAGTTTTCTTATATTTACTACCTAAACGCTTTATTCGTTTTTTTATTCCTAAAGTCAAAAGTAATAATGTACCTTTTCTTTCTGAGTTTCAGCTTCCAAGTTTCTTTGTACCTTTTTTGCAGGTTCAGCTTGAATGTGAGTAGATGCTGATGATGAAAAGATTTGAACAACATTTTCCTCATTATTGTCGATTTCTTCACTTTCTTGGTTCTTAGTTTTCTTTGCTGGAAGTTCATCAACTTCAGGTAAGATACGTATTCTTAATTCTGTTCCATCAGATGAAGTTTGATTTGAATTTGATTTCTTTCGTTTAACTCCAGTAAAAAGAATTTTTGAAAAATCCAGTTCTTTGGTCGCCATTATTTTCAGCCAGTAGTAAAAAAGTAATAATATAAACTTTTGATTGTTAAAATAAAAGTTTAGAAAGAAGTCAGTCCATATTTGTGTCTGTCTAACTCTAATTTGTGAAAAAAAAGTTCAACAGTTTTTGGGTAGTGTTCGTGTCAAGAATTTTTTATTGCAAACTATAGATAAATAAATACATTACTTTTTAAATGCCGTTGCGATTGCATTTCATAGAGTTGGTGATCATTGCACGCATAATTGTACAGGTGTATTTCAGAAAGCTGTTGTATTGCAAACAGAAAATTTCACAACTTTGTAGAGATTTCAAGTTTTATTGCATCGGAGATAAAACATCCAAAAAACTGCTTTTTAAAAGTAATTTCTTTCAAAAAGAGATACAAAAATGACTAATTTTTTGTAACAAATATTTTCGAACGAGTTGTCAATTGCCACTGAAAAAGCAAAAAGAAAGAAGGAACCAAAGATGGACAACAGCAGCTGGCTGGTTTGGCACATGTAAAAAAGAGAGACAAAATTTTAAAATGCGCCGAACACAAGCGCAAAAAAAGAATGGCATAAAAAGAAAGCTCCAGCTGAAGAATAAAGAAGGCAACAAGAGCAATCAATGAAGAAAAAATGAAAAGAAGAGGCTTCAGCCTTGTTTCAAAATTTTGTTACTTCTTCGTATTTTTTGTTGGCATTTTTCATTTCAACCAACTACTATTTTATTATTTTCTTTCAAAAATGGCAGATGAAGCCTCCCCGGAAAGTAATGAAAGGTTAGCTTTTTTTGTTTGAAGTAATAGAGTATGAGAATTTTGGTGTTAAAAATTACAACTTAAATTCTGCGCCCATTTTTACGAACAAATTTTTTGGATGTTTACGTTTTAAAAAAATAATTTTCAATAAAAATGTTTTTCGATTTACAGTTCCGCTTTTAGTTTTCGAGATCGTGAACTTTGTGCTTTTTATAAAAGAATAGGAGCATGCCGACATGGACAAAAATGCTCAAGACTTCACATTCCACCAGAAACAAGTCGTTCAATAATGATCAGCAATTTATATCGTCATGTTCAACCATTATCTGCTCAAAGTAAGTAAATTACTATAAATAATACTGTGTTTGTTACTGTAACGTATATTTTTAGTTGTTTCATCGTCTCCCGAATCGTTAGCAATATTTGAAGATTTTTATGAAGAAGTTTTTTCTGAAATTGATGAAGCGTATGGTAGAATAAATCAAATGCATGTTTGCGAGAATATGGGTGAACATTTAATTGGAAACGTTTATATTAGAGTAAGTAATTATGTTAGAAAATAATTTTTGGATATATTTCAAAAATATTGTTGTATCATTTAAAATAACGTATTTAGTACCGTAAATCTTTTAAGCCTATTTCTGATTTACTACGCTTTTGTTTTTCGTTAAAAAATTCATGTTTTAATAAAATTATTTGTTTTAGTTTTATAATCAGGCATCTGCAAATCGTGCTGTAACATTCCTAAATAATCGATATTTTGCTGGATTACCTGTTTTCGCTGAACTTTCTCCGGTAGAAGAGTTCCGAGATGCTGTTTGTCGTCAACACGACGCAGGTGAATGTTCACGTGGAGGATTTTGCAATTTTCTTCATATTAAACATATTTCTCGTAAACTGGAAAACAAACTTTACATTCCATCAAACAAAAGAAGTGTATCACCATATTCAAATTCTGAATCTGATTTTTCTGGATATGAATCCTCTTCTTCTTCTGAATGTCAAAGTTTTTATAATTCTGATTCAAGTTCTTATTCTGGTCGAAGTTCTGAGTTAACTGAAACTTCGTTTTTTTCTACTTCAACAGAGGCATCATCATCTTCGGATTCTGAAAACATTACAGATGAAAGGGATACCGAAGTTGAATCGGAAAAAGAGGGAAGTATTGATGTGCCACGAGCATTTCGAATAAAACCTTTAACAACTACAGTAGTCGATAGTTCATCTTCTTTGTCTGACGAAGAAGAAACAATCGATCGACATCAACAAATTAGTCGAAGACTTCGTTGGGAAATTTTTCGACAAAAACTTGAAGGCCCTGTTGAATGGAATGACGAAAGAGAGCGACAATTTGTTTTTAATTTATTGGAAATGTCTTAACCAAATTTCACTTACTTTTTAAAAATGTTTAATTGGTGCAAATATTGATGTACATACAAACTATAAATTATTAAATTTTTAAATAAATAATTTATTTGAAACACAGTTTTCAGGTTAATATTAAATCACAAAAGTTTTGCACCCATTCCCAAAGTTGTAATCGATATTGCTTAACAGCACAAATTGTTAAAACAGGATTGGTAATAGCAACAAATGAATGCAGTAAACTCATATAAGTGGTAATTTCGGCATTTGAAAATTCAGTGAACATATATGCAGCAGCATTCACGCTTAAAGGAAATACAATTGCTGTCGCTGATGAAATACACTAAAGTATTCTAAACATTATGATTAAAGATGCATTTAAAAAACAAACTTGTAAAATCATGCATGTTTGTAGTTGTCGAAATGAATTTTTCATTTCAGGAATCATAACTTCGAACTTTAAGAATTTTAGAACTTTGTAATTAAAAAGTATTATAAGGAAATAATTTGCAGTAACCATTATAACAGCAAATATCATTGCCAACACAAAATGAATATTTTTCTGAAAACACCAAAAAACTTAGAAACTTAAAAGCAAAATTTACTAAAATTTTGATTAATAAAAAAAGACGCTATTATGTTTATGAATTAAACAGGCCCGTATTTAAGGGAGGTATTGGTGGCTCCTGTCCCTTCGGAAATGAAACATTTCTTTTCATCTTTTGCCAAGGCGGCAAAAGATTAAAGGCTCCGAAACGATTTTGCCCACCCGAAAAGTTTTTTCTTTATACGGCCTTGGAATTACAGTAGATTTTGGCATCTAAAACTATTTACATAATTTACTTACAGGTTCAATGCAAATATAATTAAACCATTTGTATTCTTTACTTGATGCAGTAGCTTTGTAAATTTTACAAACGGGATTTTCTTCTGGGTTGTAACAAAATATAAAAGCCAAATAAATATTGTAAAAAATTGCAATCAAAATAAAGATCGAATAAGCTTTAAAAATTTTAGAACTTTGTTTTGTACAAGAGCATAGAGTCAAATATCGAACATAAAACGGCAAAAAAGATATCATAGAAATTGTTACAAAAATTATTGGAAATAATACTGACATTATATTTGAAAGGAGAGATGGTAATGAATAATTGAATAAATTTGTGGACGAAATAAATACTCCATTAATTACCGTAACTTCCTATAAAGCAACTGAATTCATATCTTTCATATTTTATATAAAAAATAATCAACGTTATGCTACAGTAGCCATAATTTTAAATTTTTGTCAAAAAAAAAAGACAATGTTCTTGGAAAAATTAAAGCACGTACAGGTTGAACAAATAGACAAATAAATGCATAAAGAAAATCTAATATACTATTTTGTAATAAACCTTGAGTATATCCATATAGAAGTGAATTACTTCTTGTCTGATACATAATTATAAACAAAATAATTCCACCAACAATTCCACCGATACAGTTTATCGTCCATAGTATAAACATTTCTTTTTAGCTTAAAGTAAACACGCTAAGTATAAATATTGAAAGTAAAGAAGTCATTGACTGAAAATAATTAGAAAAAGAGATTCCATTGGAAAAAATACTAATTTATAATACTTTAAACAGAGACCAAAACGGATGACGCAAGCTTTTATTCGAATAAAGATATAAATAAAAAAATGTAATACCTTTCGTTTTGTTGTAATAAAGCAAAAACAATAATAGAGTGCTCATAACGCATAAAAAATAAATTTTCAAAGATTTTTCTAAAGGATTCTTTAAAAAGATTTTCCAAAAAGAGTTAATATAACAATTCGTATGATATTTCTTACTGTAAACTTTTAATAATGCTTCTTTTTTAAACGATAACAATTATAATATGAAAAAATGCAAAGACTTTTGCACACCAAATTAGAACTGACTTTTTTTTGTTCTAACCATTCAAAACTAAAGCTTAATGTCAGTGTGTTTAGATTATGTAACTTTAAATTTACAGTATTTTTGGAAATTGAAGTGTGATCTAACAAAATGTTTCTTAATGCCAATGCAATTTTACAGCGCGGCAACAAAATTTTTTAAACTACAGTTTTTTTTGGAAAACAAAATCATCCAGCTACTAAATTAGATATTACTCTTTCAATTTTTACACCATGCTATTTGATCCTTGCTTAAAATTTGCTGATCAGCAGTCCCCTCCTCAAGCATCTTTGCATTCTATATTACTAGATTATGATGATTTAAATGTCTCAAAGCTATGCGACTATTTTGAAGGTTTTGATTTTTTTGATTTGGTTTGTTTTATATTAAAAATATACAAAAGTTTAATAAGAAATTATTTAGGCATTTGATGATGTTGATCATGTTGATCGATTAATAATTCGAAGTTTGAAACCCAAGACAAGTCATGCTGAAGTTGAAGAAATTATAGAATTAATTCAAAATCTTGCAATTTATGCATTATTAAAAAGGAATAATGAAGTGTATCAAGCTTGTTGTAATGGATTATGGAGAATGGGAAAAAAGTATATCCCATTGATCATGGCAAATAATAAAAAAGTATAGTTTTTTAAGTCTTTGTTCAAAGATATTTTTTTATTTTTAAGGATTTATCTGAAAATTTTCACCTTCGATTAAAAGTTTGGACATGCCTATTTCGAATCTGCTGTTATCAATGTTTTGAAAAAGCTCCTTGTGGTGTTGCTGATTTTAAAGAAGATGCTTTTGTTGATGGTATATCTGTTATTCAATTTGGGTCATTGATGAATATTGCAAAGCTTAAAGTTACTTTTTCTTACTGTATTTACGATGATACTAATATATATTTTAGGAGAAAGCAATTCCGTGTTCATGTGTATTGACTTCTTGGAAAACGATGATCCCAACATCCATGGGCAGCACTTTTCTGACTAAATATTATTCATATTTTGAACTTCGATCTCCATCTGTTATTATTGATAATACTTTCTTTAAAACAGCATATGCATTTGTTTGTTCTTTGTCTTGTGAAATGTACATTGCTGTATTTTATGCACTTTTCCCTGCATTTTTTCAAGACAAGAAAAAAGCTGGAGGATGTTTGGAACGTTTTCATTCAAAGATTCCTTTTGATCAAGAAATTTATAAAAATCTTATTGAATGCTTTTTACAAAATCCAACATTCATTTCACATTGTGAAAAGCTGCTTAATGATTTTGCTAATAAAATAAATAATATAAAAGATACGATTACTGTAAGTTGGCTTATATAGGTTAGATTTTTTAAAATAAACGTTCAAATAATTTTAGACAAGCTATTTCCCAGATGAATTTTCTTCATTGCCAGGTGTAGTCGAAGAATACTGTACCTCGCCTAAACGGGAAGACGACATCTTTCAATTATTTATACGACTATTCGCTCAATCCTTAAATGATTCTAATATAGGTGCAATACTTATTTCACGCTTTGAGACATTTTGGGCAAAATCAAAAGTTCCTAAGATTTATTCATTCTATCTGATGCTTTTAGCAACAGCTGCTAAGATTCTTGGTTTGTTTGTTTTAAGTTGCTTATGAATATTTAGGAAAAAATTTTTAGGTCCACAATATGTTCTTAACCCAATTCTTTCTCTTACTGATATTTGTCCTCAAGAATGCTTATTTCTTCGATTTTTTATTCTTCAACGTACATCAGATGTTAAAAATACTTTCACTCAATTAAAATCAAAAATTATGGCTTCTGCTTCTAATTTTTCATTATTTATCAAAGCTTATCCTTCTGTTGCTGCAAATTCACCAGAACCAGCTTTAATGTTTAATTTAATTCCAAAAGAAGTTTTGCGAAGTTTATCAACCAAAGATGTATCAACATTTATCGAAAAAATCCATCGTATTGCACCACTTCAATCTTATATTTTTGACATGTTTCAAAGAGATTTAAATTTTGATAAAACTTTTGTTACAAGCTTTTTTGCCTTTCATCTCTCGGCTTCATCAGTTCCACCAATGGAAAAAGTCTTTACCGCAAGATTTTTGACTTTGGAATTTATTGAAAAACTTGTTGAAGCTACAGTAAGACAAGAGAAGAATTTATCAAAGAATGCAGTATTTGTATATCAACTTGCTTTGCTTTACTCTTTTACAAAAACATTTATGATGACTGATGAAGGAAAAGGTAGGCTTTTTATTAAAATGATTGTTATATTTTATATATTTTAGTAAATTTTACAAAACTTGTAAAACATGCAAAACCAGAGATTGTGATGACTACGAATGAATCTTATGATATTGGTATTGTTTTCGATACTGTAAGTTTTTATCTTGCTTTTCGTTTATACTTCATTTTATTGAACAGTATATTAAAAGAACTATAAAAGAAAAATTTATAAATAATTATAGGCTTTGAATAAAAATGAACAACTTTGTCTCAATGTCTTCTCCAAACAAATTTTTGGAATTATTGATGAAAATGTAAAAAATATTCCAGGTGCGGATTACGGTATTTGATTTCAATAACCCTGATAATTTTAGAGTGTATACCAAATGCTTGTAAGCAAATGTGTGAAATACTGTTATCAGAATCTTTTGTAAAGATGTCACATGCATTCAAAGGTTCTGCAAATGATATGCCATTAACTTTTATTCTAGATGGTTTTATTAAGAGAAATATGGTAAGTTTTTTTGATTTTCGATTAAAATTACCTATAAAGTTTTTAGATTCAAAAAGATTTTTCCGATGCTGAACTTCATATCATGTTGTTGAAAAAATTAAAAGAACTTAATTTTCCACCAAAGCTTGTTACCAGTTATAAAGCTTTTATTACATCTTTTAAGAATACTTTGGACAACAAAATTGAGGATCTCGAGTTCTAATAAACTGTATTTATTCTTGATTTTGATGATTGATTTTTTTATTTTCTAATGATAAACTTCTTTTTTTGAAAGCATTTGGTAAAGAAGAATGATGTTGAATTGGTGGATTGGATATTGATTGATAATGTTGAATAATTGATGGAGCACCTGATCGAAAGCTTTTCTTTCCGGATTGGCTCAAATGACACATTGTTCCAACAGCTTGTATAAGTTTAACCTGCTCAGCATCAGAAAATCGAGACGTATAGTTTGTCTAAAATGAAGATTTAAAATTTTGCGGTATACTGTAGACCTCACTTGTTTAGATGTAACAGAAAAATTAACAGACTGTTGATTTTCTCGTGTTGGTGATAAGCTAATTTCTTCACCATGTGGTCCATTAACGGATTCATATTGTGGTTCTTCAACAGCAATATTAATTAGTTCATCCAGTTCCTGTATGACTTCTCGCAATTGATTTGGTGTTACCTGCAAATGTAAAAAAATATAAGTTAAATTTGTATGTAAATTTTAAACTTACATTAAACTGTTCACTAACAATTTCTAAAAGCTCCGCAATCGTAAATTTACTTCCACCAAAATATACTTCAACATATTCTGCACCTTCAAATGTTCTTCCGATGTAATGAATTCTTCTTATGACCACTGTTAATGATCCAATAAATGCCGATAATATTATAATTCCAAATGATAGATAAGAAATGATAATAACTGCTTCAGATAGCGATGAAGTTTTTGGAGAAATATCACCAAATCCAATAGTTGTAATTGAGATAAAACTGTAAAAAACATAATGTAATGAAAACAATAAGTACTTAAGTAAAAGACTAACCTAAAATAAAAAGTATCAACATAATCTAAATCTGGCATTATCCATGAAAATAATACGGATCCAATAGCAGAATGCCCAAGAATCAACAGCATTGCAATAGGAACTGGAAGTTGATGAGGATGATCTGTATCAAGCTCCTGAAATTGCACCCTTTATACACATTCATACAATGGGTGATAAATAGTATTCGGATTCCGTATCATTTTTAGAAAAACGCGGAAACGGAAAAATTCTGAAAATTGAAACTAGCCACGATACGGAATTTCCATAATTTAAAATTAGCGCGCTACTGAACCAAATCAGTGGTGACAAAATGTTCATCCCTTTTTTCTCTTTTTTTCCCATTTTGTAATTAAACGATTTTTAGACGATCGAATTCCATGAGACTTTTAGAAAATGTAAAAGAAAAATTCGTGGAAAACCGTAGAAAATCGTGTTAAATTTTTCACGACTTTCCACGGTTTTTTACGAATTTTTCAAAATTTCTTTCATTTTTTTGTCATTTTTCGAGATTTGGATTGTTGTTTGAATTCCAGACGAAGTCAAAGGGTATTTACGAGTCTAAGAGTGATATAGATCTGTTTCCCAAGTCCATATGTACTATTCATAAAAGTTTTATGTAATTTGGTTTTCTGGAAATCATTTAATTAAAAAAAATGAAAAAAACGGCATCAACAATTTATCACCCATTCAAAGATTTCACAAATAAAAATCTCTGAAACCTTTGAACGTAAAAGTTCTTGGCGATATCTATTTTAAATTCTCTTACACTGTTTTTAAAGTAGGACATACCTTTTGACATTTAAAAGTTGCGATAAGAATCCAATAAAATTCTGCAATCATTTCACTAAAATTGCTTAATACCAAAAATACAGTAGGAACTCCACAACAAATATAAAAAATAGAAAAAATTATTGAGCTTTTTGTTGACGGGACAATAGAACCATATCCAATTGTTGTTACAGAAGTAAAAGTGAATAATAACATATCGGGAAATGATTCCTTTGATAATGTGGAATCAATTTCTTGAAAAATTAGAGCTCCAATAACAATATAAGATATACCAAGAAATAATTTAACGATATTTGGTATAAGCGACATAATAAACTAAAAATAATAATTCAAATATAAAAAATATCACAGTTTTCTGTTCGTTCTATCGAACACATTAAACATTAAAGTCTCTATCGTGCTTCGAAAATTATACTTTTTGAAAAAAATGTATGCACGAAATTGGAAAGTGCGATTACCTTTTTAAAAAAGTGAACTTACAGTATGCCAAAAATCTTTTTCATAACATTGGTGAGAATCCATAAATCTTTTCTTCCAAATATAATAAGGTAATAGCATTAATTGATTAACTGAAGCTTCTGCTTTTTTGTTGTTGTGTTGTTGTTGATGATTTTCTTGGTCATGATGATGATGACGATGATGACAATGTAGCCGACATGAATATCTTATTGATTGTTTACGAAAATTTGGTACCAGAGTTGGTTCATTATACGAATTTAATTCACCCGAAGAAGAAGTGGAAGAGGCCGATGATAGAGGTTCATATAAATTAGTAGTTGTTTGTTGAATCGAAGATAATTGATTAATTAATTCGTTTTCATTTACACGTTTTACAATAAATGATGGATGTTTTACAATATTAGATGATTGTTCATGTTCAACATTTAAAGTACCACATGATAATTCTCCAGTTAAATTTGTAGCTTCTATGGAATCCATTCAAAATTTTACCATACGATAATTCTATTATCAATACATAAAAGAATTATGTTAAATTATTTGATTCAGAATAATTTATGCAGCTAAAAATGAATAAAATTAGCGGTATTTAAAATTTTTTTACAACTTAAAAAAATATAAATCAAAAAGTTGTATCTTGTTTTGTGGGTTAAAAAACGTGATTATTACTTTTTAGTTTGTCATAAAAAAGTTTTTTAAGAGACAAAATGTTTGCAAAACCTTGGTTCATTTATCATTTTTAATGATCATTTTTTTCAAATCACGAAATGTCTGATAAATGTGAACATTTGAAGAATTTATTTTTTGCAGATGAATATTCAACTTGAATTCCCAATTTTTTAATTGTGGTTACTGTAACTGTTTACTTCATAACAAAGCACCGTTTGTAGATCATTTTACATTCTGTTCGACACAAGAATTTTGCACGGTAAGAAGCCCAAAATATTAAAGTAATTTAAAATCAAATTTTAAGCTTTATAAAGTCTTTATTTTTCAAAAGCATTTAATAGCTGAAAAACGATAATACTGTAGAATAAAATGGAAAAGGTCAACGTTTTTAATGCGTTTTTAAATTTTTCATATAACCCGATACATACCTAAGAACTAAAAAACCTAATGCTGGCATTAAAATAAAGACGTCGCTCAAAGTTGATGGTTTAGTTTTACTGTATGTTCTTTTTTATAATTGAATTTTTTAAAAACTTTTTAAAGATTAATAAATTTTTTATTAAAAAAAAGTACGCTTTGCGGCAGTCTGCGTGCAACATGCAAAAGATGAAACATTTTGTTGAAATTTTTATTGTTGCGCAACTTTGAAAATTCCTGAAAAATAGTTGATTGTATTTTTGTCATGCTATTTTTAATAACTGTTGTGATTTTGCCTTAAAATTTTTATCATTAGTAAAAGCTATTTTTAAGAACTAAAATTAAGGGTGGAAGTTTGTTTTACATGGCGACAACCAAGAGTGTCATTTTATGTTCCATGAAAAAAACTTTTGATAAACTATTTTTCTTTCATTGTTTGTTTTTTACCTGAAAAAAAAATTTTTTTTAAATTCTTTTTTAAAGATTATCTTTGCCTAATTTCTCTAAACTGTTTCTATCTGTAATAAGCATTGCAAATACGTCATAACTTAAATCCATTATTTCGTTTTCCACGTTATTTCTTTTCCTTTTTTGCTACCAATGTTCCCCTTTTATTTTTTACGCGTGTCTGTTTTTCTCCTTTTTTTACTAGATGAAATAGTTTGTTGCTTTTTTATTTGTGGAATTCATGTCAATCGGGTTTTTTAATGTAGAATTTGTGATCGTTTTTTGATCAATCCATTGTGTCTTTGAATATGATCGACAATTAATTTTTTTATGCTTTTAGTTTATTCGTTAATTGCGTGATTTTTAAACCATAATGTCGTCTGATCTTAATGACTTTTTTGCTAAAAAAGCAAAAACAAAGAAGAAAGTAAAAGGATTAAATGTTGGAACTCTTGCACAAAAGCTTGATAGAAATGTTCAACTTGAGGTTTGGTTTTCGGCTTTGCTTTTGTAGCAATAATAATACTGGTTACATTTTATAGGAAGAACGTGAACGTAAAGAATCACAAGAAGTAGTAAATGGTGATGTTAATGATGAACAAGGTGATGATGCAGATTCAGAATGGATAGATCCATCTGCACAAGAACTTACAACAAATTTAGAAGAACTCGGTATTAAAGATATGGCATCATCAGCATATGCAGAAGATGAAGAATCTGAACATGAAAAGGTTGAACCTGAACCCATTAAAACTTGGGGAACTGCTCCAAAAGTAAGAATATAAAATGTTTATAATTTTTTGGTTATCACCAATATTTTAGAAAGTTGAAGATAATTCTAAAAGTGAAGAAACTCCTGCAGCTGTTGCGCCTTCTGCAAAATATCGTCCACCTGCATCTCGTACTGCAGGGTCATCTCGATTGGGTGGCCCTGGAATGAAAGTTGATATCAACAATGAAGAACTTTTTCCAACTCTCGCTGCTGCAGCTATTAAAGTCAAAGAAGAAAAGGCTAAAACTGAAGAAATGAAAACTGCAAAGTAATGCATAGCAATATTACTGCCTTTTACCTGACTAATAATACAATTATTTTTTAGAGCAGAAGGATGGCAACATGTCCAAGGTGGAGCGAAAGCGGTTACAAATTCAATGCCAACACCTGTATCTCAGTCGAATTCTTTTTCTGCTAAAACTTCTACCAATCCTCCACCATCAAGTTCTATTTTTTCCAAAACTTCATCAAATGCATATCGACCACCTGCAGCTCGTGGAGAAAATATTGCTGCACGCCCAACTCCAACAGTTCAAGAACAAAAACCTGAAGAAAAAAAGCCTGGAAAATATA
Source organism: Panagrolaimus sp. LJ2400 (assembly GCA_024447215.1). Classification (NCBI taxonomy): domain Eukaryota; kingdom Metazoa; phylum Nematoda; class Chromadorea; order Rhabditida; family Panagrolaimidae; genus Panagrolaimus; species Panagrolaimus sp. LJ2400. Next base: position 1,981,687 of record JAMRYA010000009.1, on the reverse strand, counting down.
TTCCCCCTAATAGAAGATAGATATGCTAAGATTACGGGTTTTTGTTATTTATAATTTTTGTTATTGATTTTTCAATAAAATTTTATTCTGTAGTTTATTCTTGTTTCAACAACCCCAAAACAATATTTAATAAGGATGGACAAGACCTAAACTGAAGGCTCTCACAGCGTGGTCAACTTTTTATGTGACTCAATGCCAACACTATGTTTGCCGATGTTGAAGATGTTGATTGAGTTATGTTAAACACGGATAATTTCATTAAATTGTATCATAAAAAATATTTTTTTATTTACTATACCTGAAGAAATGTATAGCAAAGATGACACAAGTTACCGCTTGCATTTAAATGCAATAGCAAAGTCATACGATGGATTTGAAATTTTTGTTTGATTTTTTTGATATCTTATTTTCTGAATCAGAATTTTTTGCACGCTTTTTATAACAATTTGCTATGTGAAACAGCTTTATATGACTCTAAAGATATATGAGTACCATTTTATTTTTGTAGTTTCCCACGAATTCTAATATTATCGACTGATTTGTGTAATACATTAATTTTTCAGCAACAGCATGTTATAGATTCTATATATTGTTTAGATATTACTTGAAAATACTACAAATCAACTTCCCATGATCAGTAACATAAATTAATTTTCCCACAAACACCTATCAAATCCAAATTATTCAATGCAATAGCAACGAACATCACCTATATATCCAATATCAGATAATGGAGAAAAATCTTCGAATTTTATGAATAACTATCAAATAAGAAGCTGTAAACAATGGATTAATGGTATAAAAGCATGATAGTAAGTACAAAATCTTAAACTTTAATAAATTTGATTGTTTCTGGCGATTTTCAACTACTCATCAACACTCACGTATACTGTAGTTTTTCAATGTGACCATATTCCAATGTTAGATATATTTATTGCTTTTTTTATTACAATGGATGTTCAAGAAGCTTTATTAAGCATTATCAATGCATATTTACGTAAGAAAAACTAAATAAAACGTTCATGGTAGCTGTTAGGTGTATGTGAGGTAAGTATTATACTATAGTAACACAAGCAGTTGAAATAATAGCATGGAAAAGTTAAAGTGTTGTTTAATTTAACTTTAAAAACTTTAAATGATCAATATTCAAAAATATTTTTATGTTACAAATGTAAACAACCTTTATTTTGCGCATATATGCTATTACAGTATAATGCTTACCTTATGCTTTCTTCACATATATCATGACGGTTGTGGTCATCTTTTTCCTTATACAAATGAGTTTATGATGACTAATAAAGCTTTTGAGACATCCATGTTAACGAAATAAGCAATAAATTTATATAATATTGGAATACAATCACGTTGAAAAAATACAGTATGACTTGATGTTGATGATGCCTCAAAGATCGTCTGAAATAACCAAAACTAATAAATTTAACGTTTTAATACTCACAGTTATGTTTGAATATTATTATTTTAACGATTAAAGCTTTCCCAATAACAGCAGTTGATAAAATTTGGCAATTTTTCTTTATCATGGCGTGTTGGAGGTATAGGTGAACTCAATTGTAGTTGTGTTAAATATTTTGAGTTGATTGGTGATTTTAGTGTTTTAAATGTATTTTATTGATCATGGGAAGTTGATTTGTAGTATTTTCAAGTAATATCTAAACAATATATAGAATCTATAACATGCTGTAGCTGAAAAATTAATGTATTACACAAATCAGTCGATAATATTAGAATTCGTGGGAAACTACAAAAATAAAATGGTACTCATATATCTTTAGAGTCATATAAAGCTGTTTCACATAGCAAATTGTTATAAAAAGCGTGCAAAAAATTCTGATTCAGAAAATAAGATATCAAAAAAATCAAACAAAAATTTCAAATCCATCGTATGACTTTGCTATTGCATTTAAATGCAAGCGGTAACTTGTGTCATCTTTGCTATACATTTCTTCAGGTATAGTAAATAAAAAAATATTTTTTATGATACAATTTAATGAAATTATCCGTGTTTAACATAACTCAATCAACATCTTCAACATCGGCAAACATAGTGTTGGCATTGAGTCACATAAAAAGTTGACCACGCTGTGATGGGTACTATCTTGTTGTTGGCTTAAGTTTTTAATATGTGATACATGGATACTGTATATCTCTATTTTATGGCTTTTAAATTTATTTAATTTTTGTTTAATTTTTTTCTTTGGTTAATAAATCGACGTAGAATTTTCTTACTCATGATTTTTAACACAATAACTCAAGGAATACCCAATGTCGGTTATATAAAAGATTTCTGTCTACGATCACAGCGATATTTATACTGTGCTATGTTGCTGAAGAAGAATTTGGCAAAATGTGTCAAAGCAATGTTATACGTTTGTCAACGGGAATGAATTTGATGAGTTGGCTTTTACGTTTTGATCCACTTTTCATTTACTTTTTTCTTCTTACCATTTATTTATAATAACTACTATACTTTAATTATTACTATTAAACATGCGGAACGATAAAAAGGATGATGAAGTTGCTGGATCAAATCCTTACGCACGTTTGGATAAAACCGCTGTAGTTCAAGAAGCTCGAGCTTTCAATGAAACTCCAATTAATCCAAGAAAATGTGCCCAAATTCTTTGCAAATTACTTTATTTATTTCAACACGGTGAAGTTATTAGTCGTACAGAGGCAACTGATACATTCTTTGCTATGACAAAATTATGGAATTGCAAAGATCCTGTTGTTCGTCGCCTTGTTTTTCTTGCTATTAAAGAGCTTTCAGTGTACGCTGATGATGTTATTATTGTTACAAGTTCGTAAGTGATCCTGCTTTTAGAAGTATTACTAATACTAAAAACATCTCTTTAAGCTTAATGAAAGATATGACTGGTCGTGAAGATGTTTATCGTCCTGCTGCAGTTCGAGCACTTTGCCGTATTATTGATGTCAGCATGCTTCAAACAATTGAACGTTATCTTAAACAAGCGATTGTTGATAAAAATCCTGCTGTTGCATCTGCCGCACTTGTATCAACACTTCATATTCTTCGAAAGAACCCTGAATTTGTTCGTCGTCTTGTTAATGAAGTTCAAGAAGCTGTATCATCTGATAATCATATGGTTCAATTCCATGCCCTTGCTTTGCTCTATCATATTCGCTCATCTGATCGTTTGGCTGTATCTAAGCTTGTTCAAAAGTTTAGTAAATCTGGCCTTCGTTCTCCTCATGCTATATGTTATTTGATTCGAATTGCTGCTAAATTGGTTGAAGAAGATGAGACTGGTGATCGCTCACCATTTCAATACATTGAATCATGTTTACGCCATAAATCTGAAATGGTTATTTATGAAGCTGCATCTGCAATTGTTCGACTTCCAAATATTACAAGTGGTGAACTTGCATCAGCAATTAATTCACTGCAGCAATTTTGTTCATCGCCAAAACCAGCCCTCCGTTTTGCTGCTGTTCGAACTCTTAATCAAATTTCAATTAATTATCCACAAGCTGTTATTTCGTGCAATGTTGATTTGGAACAACTTATTACGGATCAAAATCGTTCAATTGCTACACTTGCAATTACAACTTTACTCAAAACTGGAGCTGAAGCATCTGTTGAACGTTTAATGAAGCAAATTAGTACATTTGTTTCTGAGATAAGTGATGAATTTAAGATTGTTGTAATTGAAGCAATTCGATCACTTTGTTTACGGTATCCTCGTAAACATGCTACAATGATGAATTTCTTAGCTACAATGTTACGTGATGAAGGTGGATATGAATACAAAAAATCAATTGTTGATACAATTATTACTATTATCGAAGATAACCCAGAAGCAAAAGAACTTGGTCTTTCACATCTCTGTGAATTTATTGAAGATTGTGAACATACAAATTTGGCAACCCGTGTTCTTCACTTACTTGGTCGTGAAGGTCCTACTGCACAAACGCCTCAACGATATATTCGTTTTATTTACAACCGTATCATTCTTGAAGCTGTACAAGTTCGTGGTGCTGCTGTAACTGCTTTAGCTAAATTTGGTGCACAATGTTCCGATCTTCGTCCATCTATTATTGTTTTACTTCAGCGTTCACTCTATGATACCGATGATGAAGTACGTGATCGAGCAACATTTTATCTTGCTGTATTGCGTAAAGGTGATAAAAAAGCCGTTGCTGATTTTATCCTCAATCCTCTTCAAGTAACTTTTTTTTATCTTGGTGTACGGCAGCTGTAATATAACTTTTGCGCTGTTTCAGATCTCTGTTGTTGGACTTGAGCGCCAAACGGAACAATATCTTGCTAGTGGAGATTTTTCAAAACCTTTTGATATTAAGCAAGTTCCAATTTCTGCTCAACCAATTACTGCAAGTGAGACAAAGAAATCCGCTCTTTCTGTTGAAGCACCTGTTAAAAAAGAAGAAAAAACTAAAGCATCACGTCAAGATATTTATGCTCGTATGTTTTTTTCTTTGTTATAGATATACTAGAGAACAGCACCGTGTGCGGCGTGAATGACAAATAAAATGCCGCGAATACACTAACACTCTCTCGCTTTAGTTGGAGGATATTTAAAATGATTTTCAATTTTTAGAACAACTTTCTGCAATTCCACAAATCTCAAAACTTGGTCCTTTGTTCAAATCATCTGCTCCTGTTGAATTGACTGAATCGGTTACTGAATATACTGTATCTGTTGTGAAACATATTTTTCAAGAACATGTTGTATTACAATTTGATTGCAAGAATACACTTAATGATCAACTTCTTACTGATGTTCATGTTGAACTTGAACAATCAGATGAAAATGGATGGGAAATTCTTGAAACTATTCCGCTTGCCCAATTACCATATTCACAACTTGGAACAACTTACACAATTTTAAAAGATGAAAGCCTTACAGCAACATTTGGTGCAACACTTAAATTTAAGGTTGTCGATGTTGATCCAACAACTGGTGAACCCGAATCAGAAGAGTCATATGATGACTCTTATGTTCTTGAAGAAGTCGAAATACAACTTGGTGATCATATTCAAGGTCTTATGAAAGCTAATTTTTCATCTGCATGGGAATCTGCTGGCGAAGAAAATGAAGTCGAAGAAACGTATTCTCTTTCAACATATGATGGTCTTCAAGATGCTGTACAAGGTTTACTCAAGTTTTTATCAATGTCTCCATGTGAACATTCTGAAAGAGTTGCTGAAGGGAAATCATCTCATACATTGCTATTATCTGGAAAGTTCCGTTCTGGTCAAGATGTTCTTGCTAAAGTTCGGCTTGCATTGGATCCATCCGATAATTCTGTTACAATGAATATTATTGTTCGGTATGTTTTCTTTGATGCGGTTTCTTTTCTAAATTAATTGTTCCGTTTTTAGTGGTGAAGACAAAGACATCAGCGAAGTCATTGCTAATGCTATCTCTTAATTTTCTTGCAATTGTATACTCTTTTATTTAAAATATTTATTTGATAAAGATATCTTTTATGTTATATAATGAATTGAAATTGTGAAAAATAAAAGTTTTTAATTTTCATTGACTTTTTTCAAACTGCAGACGTTTGAGTTGGGTGAAATCCTCTACTAACAAATTCTGGAGCCCATTTTATACTTTTTAAAATGAATTCACGGAATTCTGGATTTAAAAATGCATATAAAATTGGATTTGTAACACATGATGTCATGGCCATACTGTAACAATCATAAAAATATTATTTTAATTCTGCAATAAGAGCTTACCAATGACTAAATAGATTTAGGATATACGTGACATCAGTTCCATCTGATAAAATCATAACTTCATATTCACTATCAAATTCAGTAATAAGATTAACAATATTATGTGGAAGAGATGTTAATGCAAAAATTACAACCATACTTACAAGAATAATTGTTACTCGACGCTTTTGTAATGCAATCTTCTTTTTTTGGTGAAATAAATGCGTTAACTGAAAGGGAAAAGAAGCATTACAGTACATAAAAAATTCTAATGAAATAAATGATTGCAAAAGAGAAATTCGTATTAAAATCTTTAATCACAAAGAATCCGGCAATTATCACTTATTAATTTTTAATTAAAAAATCCCGTTTTACCGTACCTGTTCTTTATGTTGTGTTGTTTCTCCACCGGCAGTTGCAGCGAGTAAATAAAGCATATTTGATTGTTGTTGAATTGATGTCAGTCTTGTATGAGCCCGCTGTCTAAGAAATGCAAAAACTGCTCGATAACAAATTGCCATAATTGAGAAGGGAATGAATGCTTGTGCAAGTAATACCAAAAATGTATAAATCCTTTTGGAATTGTTACTTGGCCATTTTTCTGTGCAAAATTCTCCACAAATATCTAAAATTAATTTAGTTAATAGAGAACGTCGGAAAAGAGGACTGATATTATGAAAGTTAAAATTTCTTATTCTATCAAATAAATAGATAATAAATAAAAAAATAAAATCCAATATTATTTTAGACAACTTATTATCTTATATCAGCATTATACAAAATAATCGTTAATAAAACATACTCAAATGATCATAAGTTCGAATTTTCATGTGATAAATATATGGAAGTGTAAAGATTATTGAAGCTGCCCATAATGTCCATGTTATTCGAAAGGCTTGTTTACGTTGAAGTGGACGGCCTGAAAAGTAAAAATTACACAATATTTACTTTCATAAATTTGACGCAGATATATTTTTGGTTGAACTTACAGAGGCGAGCAATGTTTGCATGAAATAATTACAAATTTTTTTTGTTAACTTTACCCTTTTTTTGTTCAGCATTTTTGTAGTTCACTTTATTTTAAATTTTAGTGCAAAGAAAACTAATTAAATTTATTTCCCCATTTTTTTTTCGACAAAAGAGTTGTCAAGAAAGAGGCTAATTTTAGAGTGAAAAAGAGGGTCAATTTTATATAGACTAAATTTTGACATGGATTAACAACACCCCCAAATTTTTTTCATTAGGATGTTTGGGGGTGAATGAACGTTGTTTCAAAATTTCAAAATTTTTTAGAAATTTGTCTCTTGTGGTTTTTTTATTCGAGGTTAGCTCATCCATCTTTTGATTATTTGTTGACAAATGTTTGTTTCTCAGCTAATCAAAAGTTTTTCACCCTCTTTCTTCCAACACTTCTCCCTTTTTATGTTCTCCTTTTTAATGATGTTATACAATGACAAAAAATATAATCAATCTTCATGAATTTTTAGCTTTGGCTTCTAGAGATGCATCCATGTTCTCTCATTTTTATAGCTTCAGCTAGGTTCTTTAAAGGATTTTAAAATTTTCATAAAAGTATCGAATGATTTTATTCTGTAAGTAACTACATAGTTTACTTTTTCTTCCAACTATAAATTTACACACAAACCTGGAGAAATAACTAAAGCAAAGTATCGATCAACTGCAATTGCGCATAAACTAAAACTTCCAATGAATGATCCAATTGCTTGAATACCTGCAACAATTTTACACATAATTGAACCAAAAAACCATTGCTTGAATATATGCGTTATTGGTGTTAATGGAATAGATAAAAGACATAAAATTATATCAGCAATAACTAAATTAAGTATAAAAATATTTTGCACTGTTTGTAGGGATTTATGACGATAGGTTATTATTAAAACAGCAAAATTTCCGACAATCCCAATTAAAAATATTGAAGTATATAAAATTGAAAATATTATTATTGTAATAAAATGAGATGATGGGTCCTTGTATCGAATGTGATATGGAATGCATGAACCAATTTCATTAGAGACTGTATTATTCGTATTGACATTTGAGGCATAGGGAAATATTGGTGTTGTAGTTACCGTAGGACTAAATGTATTCGAGGAGGAGTCTGTATCAAAAAGTTCCATTTTTCCAGTAGCTTAAAACGTATCTTTTTAGCTTCGACTTCAAACATTTATAGATACGCAATAACACGGTAACAAAATTTTCAAGATTAAGACTTCTCTATATCGATGCATTTTAAATTCATACGGATTCAAATGTTTTAAAAATTTATACACACCTCCTCCATAAAAAAAAACAAGCAAACGACACCATAAACCTCCATAAAAGTAGTGGCAAATTTTATAAACTTCTTTTTTGTTCATTAGAACAAAAAAGTGTCAACACATCCAAGAACATAAGGGAAAACACAAAAAAAAAGAAAAAAACTTTCTCGTTTCCTTCTTTTAACAACTTTTTACTTACTAAATTTATAGGGGAAATAGAGCTACTTAAGTTTAACATAAAAACGGAATAAAATAAAAAGCATTAAATGCAAAAAAATTATATAATGAATAAAATTTATGGTCATTTTTGGGATGAAAAATGATAAATTGCACTTCCAACTTTATTTGTTTCAGGAAATTTATTTTTTATTTTTTGAAATGCCATATATAAGGGGAGGAGGAGGTTGTTAAATTTATGATTAATTACTTTATTATTTACATTTCACAGTCCTACTAATTTAGGAAGTTGACTGACATTTTAATAATGAAAAAGCTTCAGTAATTATTAAATCATAATTCATCATTTATTTTTCTTTATAAATATATTATCCCTAAAATGATATGACATTTAAATAGAAAAGCTAAAAGAGTGAAATGATATACAACCGCTTTCAAAAACTCTAAAAAGAATTATTCATTTTCAGCAAATGTATTTTTGTCCTAAAAAGTAGCTGAAGCGTTGCAACAAAATATTATGTTGAACAAATTCCTATCACAATTTGTTGAATATGTTGGACCATAATGGATATATTTGGTTATCCCTTAAAGACATATCTATTATTCTAAAACAATGGAAAAATTTTTAACTTGCCGATTAAAGTTCAAAAATAATCGTGTTAAAAAATTTTTAAAATCGGTAATTTGTTTATTTTAAAGTAAAAAATTTACAAAGTGTCATACTGTAGCCTAAAGACGAAATCAACTGAAGTCAGCAGTGTTTACTTGTAACAAAAGCTTCTAGGTGCTCTGGAAGTGATGGAGAAGGACATGTACACATAGATTCCAAAAAAAAGCTTTCAAAATCACATGGCTCTTGATCTTTCAAAGCAATATTTATTGGAGTTTATACTGTATGATCGATGTTCATTTTGCCGTCAGTTTTGAATTTTTTTGTGGGGGTGAATTTCAAAGATCGGCGGTGTAAGCACAAAAGATCTTTTTAAAAAGACTAATTTACAAAAGAATTTTTTATAAGTACTATTTTATGAACAAGCAAAATAAAAAAAATTTTATTTTCAAGATTGATTTTTAAACATGCAAGTATTAAAGATGCAACAATTCAAGATTTTTTACAGCAGAATTTTTTTTAAACATGCAAGGTTTCTAGATTTTTTTAAAGATGTATTTTTTCAAGACTTTTTGCCAAAGAATTTTTTTTAAACATGCAAGATTTGAAGATATTTTTTTGTAGAAGTTTTTTAAATGATGCATCGGTTGACAATTTCCTTTGATAAAAAGGGTGAAAAAGTTAAAATGTTGCATCTTTTTAAAAAAATCTTCAAATCTTGCATGTTTGAAAAAAGATCTCTTGAAAATGTCTGCTTTTTTGTTTCACTAAATACAATATACAATACATTTTTGAAAAAATATAGCTGTGGAATTTTTTTATTTATTTAAATTATCATTTTTCTTCTGGCACTTTTAAAAGTGGAAAATTGATTTCAGTAATCATTGTTCCATCACATGAAAACATGTAAAAAATTATTTTGCTTCTTGTACATTAAAATCACTTTTACTACCATATTTAATGCTACTAACGGAATTACATTTTTTCAATAATTACTTTTTCTTTCTTTTTTTAATTTAAATGATTTAGCTTAAGAAAATTTGGCACTTTGCCAACAAAAAACCACTCAATGCTTAAAAAAGAAAACCAGCTTAAATAAATTTTGTAAAACGTTCTTTCATTTTACTTCCGAAATTAAAGTGTTTTTTTTCGCTGACACAGTTTTTTTTGTTTCTTCAATTTTCTTCAATCAATAAATAAAAGCTTGATAGCTAAAAAGTTCTGTGATTCATTTTGTGTTGCTTTTAAAAGTCACAAAAAAGCAGTCTTTAAAGACTTCAAAGAACACTGCTCTTCCCATTTTTGTTGAAAATAGTGTAAAAAAGTTTATGCTAATGTTTAACGGCTCTAAAGACCACTGAGAGTAGATTAAAAATTTCTGTTTTGTGGCCGATATAAAAATGGTTATCAAAAGCAAAAATGGTTATTCGAAAACTGATGAAACTTTAAAATCGGTTTGTTTTTTTATATTTCCTCTCGTGTTTTTGAAATTATTTTTCATAGGACTCAACAAAGCTAGTAATGCAACAACGAAATCCTGACTTTGAGTTTATCGAACCTGATAATCATGGAATTCTTAGGTATGTAGTGCCGTACTTTTTAAAAATTCTATTTTTTATCCGTCCTGGGATAAGCTTAAAAATCCTAAATTTAGAACCGTAATACAAGAATTCACGTCTCCTTGTAAAAGTGGCCATGATCTTTTAAATTCTATTCTTTCGTTTTTTCCAATTTTAAAATGGCTCCCAAAATATTCGATGCGCGATAACTTAGTTGGTGATGCCATTGCTGGGATTACGGTAGGTGTATTGCATGTTCCACAAGGTTTGTAAACTTTTACATGAAAAAGAATATTTCAAAAAAGGCATAAAAATTTTCTTAAGGTATTGCATACGCCCTTTTAGCGGGTATTAAACCAATTAATGGATTATACATGTCATTTTTTGCCCCATTTTTTTACATGTTTTTTGGAACTTCTATGCATGCTTCAATGGGTCAGTTTTTTGTTTTGCAGAATTTCGAAAATATGGTACTATTATCGTAATTGCTTTATTTACAACAAAGTTTTGTTTTTGTCTTTTCGTTGCTAAAAGCAGTATTTTTTAAGAATTTAATTCTAAAATTTTATAACATAATACAACATGATTTGATTATTATACTCCCAACAATGATTTTCTTTTAAAGGTTCATTTGCTGTTGTATCATTGATGACGGGTGTTACAAATGAAAATATTATGCAAAAATATTACGCTAATAATGCAACTGAAATATTTGAAATGGATAATTATTCAATGTATTCAATAAATCCGATAACAATTGCATCAACCTTAGCATTCACTGTTGGAATTTGTGAATTGATTATTGCTTTGTTACGGCTGGACTTTTTGTGTGTTTATTTTTCTGACCCATTGGTTGGAGGGTTTACAACTGGAGCTGCTGTTCATGTGTTTTCATCTCAGCTGGATGATATTATGGGGATTAAGCTAGAACGAGTATCGGGCCCGGGATATTTATTTGTTGTTATTTATCAATTGGCTTCAAAAGTTTACGAAACAAATCTATGGACATTAGGAATATCTGCGAGTGCCGCTGTGTTTTTAATTATCGGAAAAGATTATGTGACACCAGCAATTAATAAGTGTACTCCGGTTAAGCTTGTAATACCGTATGAACTTATTGTGGTATGCTATTTTTATTTAACACAAATGTTACAAAAAAAAAATCTTGTCATTCTTTTCTGAAAACAGAACAATTCATTATTTTCAGATGATTATTATCACAATTATTTCTTCCATGTACAGTTGGCATGATCTTCACAATGTTCCCGTAGTTGGTACAGTACCAAAAGGTTTACCAACGCCACATTTACCTCAAATTCAACTCATCCCTGATTGCCTTCCAACGGCATTAGCAATTACAATTGTGACATTTGCGGTACATATCTCTATGGCAAAAATGATTGCAAAACGACTAAATTACGAAATAGATCCATCACAAGAAATGTATGCCGTTGGATTTACATCAGCTTTATCTGGATTATTTCCAGTTTTCCCATGTTCAATCGCGCTTGCGCGAACAATGGTTACGGTAGAATGTGGTGCAAAAACTTTATTAAGCAATCTTTTAACTGCTTCATTGTTGCTATCAGTAATTATGTGGTTTGGTCCATATTTTGAAGCACTGCCGTTGTGTATTTTATCTACAGTAATAGTTTGTGCTTTGAGACCAATGTTTCTAAAATTTAAAGATTTGCCACAACTTTGGAGAATTTCTAAATTGGATTGTGTAAGTTTTGAATTTTTGAAAGCTTTTGTAATCACTTTTATTGCAGATGATTTGGATTACAAGTTTTTCAGCTACAGTATGTATAGATGTCATTGGAGGATTTGCAGTTTCAATTGCTTTTGCGTTGTTTACCGTAATCCTAAGAACGCAATGGCAAGCTTACAATCTTTTCTGATTTTTAATAAATAAAAATTTGTAGGCCAAATTGGGGTGCAAAAATAACAAAAGCCGTAATTTCACCAAATGGTTTAACCTTTCAACGAACATGTATATTCAAATTTGAATCATTTTTGCTTTTTACAAATGCAGAAAGATTTAAAAAAGCTGCTTTTCATGTTTTAACTACCTGGACAGGCCATTTGTCATCAATAATGGAAAATGATAAAGTAAAACACTGAATAGATGAATTTTTTTCTGTTAAAACGTGCTTTGTTTTTAGGCAGGATTTTATTTTGTTTTTGATTGTTCAGCTTTAAGTCAAATTGATACAATGGGAATCAATGCTATCAAAGATGTAAGTCCTTTTTACTAATTGTGTGGAAAGAGGAGGGTCTTATCTGCTTGTTAGAATCAGAATCCCTATATTCTTCTTATTATTTTTTAAAAATCCATTATAGGTGATATCCAAAATACAGTCAAGAACAAATGCATCGATTTACTATGCCAATGCCCGAGGTTAGTTCTAACAAGAGCATTAATAATCTTAAACTCATAATTTTATTTTAAGAAGAATTAATTGATTTATTGCTATATTCTAAAGTTGCTGGATCTCATGATGAATTTGTGTCATCAGTCGACGAATTTTTATCTTTGATGAATCTTAGACCCTTTCAACGAACAGAAACAGTTCCTAATTTAGTAGGGAATGGTTTGATGTAATTTTATACTTAAGTTAATTTAATTTTTTGAGTAATTTTAATAAAAACGACATCAAAAAATGTTATGAGTTTACTGTACTTTTCGCATATCCAGTTATTCAGTCAAAAAAATTCCTAACACGAAAGCTATAAATAGAAAAAAACCGCGCAAGTAAAAATTTCAAGCTTCTATCTGCCGCAGCTGTGATTTATCTTCAAAGATCTAATTTTTTGTTCATCTTCTTCTAATTTTACTAATCCAAGCTAAAAATGGTCAGAGCAAAAGCTCTTCAAGCAGAGTATGTCAAAGAATTTATTACTGAACGTAAAAAAGTTACAACTGCCCGTAAGTTTTTTCTGTTTCTTTTTTTATTTTGTTTAATTAATTTTTCAGGTAACAAATGTGTGGATGAATTGGAGCAGATAATCAAAGCCTTGGCTCCAAAGCTGAAACAAGAATATGATAGAGGTTTCAAACATGCTTTTAAGGTGGGATTTGTTGGATTTGGGCAGATTTGTAGTTAATAATGACAGCCAATTTCGCTTTAAATATTCGTGAAAGGCAGACAAAATACTGAAAGGTTTTATTTAATGGATGAAGTTCAGTCTTTTTTTGACAGTTCCAATATTTTAATTTTGCTTTTCACGAACTTTTTTAAACTGATTATGACTATTTATTGAGAAAATTAATAGTAAAACTTTCAGGACTTCGATGCCAAGATGAAGTTGTATGATTTTCTACGATTGGATACTGTGAAAAGTAATTTTTTCTCATTTATTGAATGATTTTAAGCGCTGTTTTTCAGATGAACCTACTATTGTCGAGCGTACTCAAATTACAATCAAATCAAAATCTCCACGTACGCCTCGTCCAGAAGAAATTTTGTTCTCGATTGATGGTACTCCAATAAGAATTTAATGTTTTTTGTTATTACATGTTTTTGTTACCTTGTTTTGTATTTATTTTTGCATTTTTCTATTGTTTTACTTATCCTATTAAACAAGTTTTTAAGATAAAGTGTTGAAGATTATTAGATGGCGATGAAATATATGGCTACTTGGAAATAATATATCATTATAATCTGCTTTGATTCAATAATGGGATATTGACATAAGTGTAGATGGATCTATTTATATTTTTTTTAATTTAAGATTGCAATTAATAGCACACATGGCAAATTTAAACTTGGGAAAACGGACATATCATTCTTTTCATACCTTTCATAAAATCACTAAATTAAATATTAGTTGTGATGGCTATACTTTATTAGCTTTCTTATCATTAAATCTCACCCACCTATCGAATTCAGAAACTGACCTAATTGAAGGTTCAACTGCTGCATTTTAATCGAAGCTCTCTTTTGTTGTCCGTTATAAATATGGTATTGACGATGTGAACTAGTGTTAATCCCCCCTCCCGTTTCCCCCGGGGGTCCCTGTCCCCGCGATTTTCCAAAAACTGTGTGTGAACACAATAATACAACTTATGCGAACGTTTACAATGAACCAAAAGGAGTTACAAGTGACCTATTACATCAATATTATAAGATAAGGTCAAAAAGAACAGTAGCCGAGCTTGTAAAACATTGTAATAATATCAACATAACATAATACATGTGTAAAATTTTTTCATTTATTATAAGCCATTACACAACGACAGAATATCAACAAAAAGAAAGAAATTTATTAAAGAAATGATTGAAACATTTTTACATATGGCGATAGTTGCCCATATTGACACCACTTGCATTAGCGCCTTTGTTGCTACCCATTTGCAATCCAATAATAGAATCACCTTGCTTGAGTTGTTCATCAGTCCAATTACGCTTTTCACCTTGAGCTTCTTTAGGTCCAATGGATGGTTTACCAAATTTATCAGCTTTACGAGCAATTGCAGAAAGGCATGTAAGAACAGCATCTAAAAAAGTGGTATTAGTCAACAAATTATAAGCATTTTATATTCTTACTAGGATCTTGAGCTTCATAGAGATCAACAGTTTGGAAGAGTTCACTTTTGTCGATATGCTTTTGAGCAAATTGAAGGAAGAAGCTAAAGCAAAACGGATAATTATTTTCTATTGTAAATGCACTGCCGAAAATGCTTACCTAATATTTTCCATTTGTTTGAATGCCAATTTACTTTCATTAACCTTTTTAACTGAACCAGGTTCAAGAGCATTTGCTAATTGACATAAGACTTTTCCATCTTTCAATAATGAACAAAATTCATCAACATTGCCAGATGTGTCAATATCATTTAAACCAGTAACAAGTTGAAGCCATTGAAGAAGTTGTGCAGCAAGTTGTTCATCATACTTGCTATGAATTTTTTGTTGAGCTTCAAGAGCTATTCCAGATTTTGTTGCACGATCAGACATGATGATGATAGTTGATAGATATATAAAACGATATGTAGATATCTATAGATGTAAAAGTTTGTTGAAGAAAAAAAATTGCAATCAAAAGAGATCACAGCAGCAGCCAAAAAAAGATGGAAGATAAATTTTGTCAGAGAAAAAAACGAGCGAGTAAAGAAAAATAAAGATGACGCGAGATGCCCTGAATCACGATACGCGCCAATTCAAAAAACTGATCAACTTTTTTTGAAAAAAAACTGAACATCAAAAAAACTTTAGTAAAGATTATATAGGATAAACTGTAAAAGTTTTAGTAAACATTGGTAAATAATTTTTTATGTTTTTGAAAATTTTGTAGACTAATGAATTGATGACATCGCGCATCAAAA
Source organism: Panagrolaimus sp. LJ2400 (assembly GCA_024447215.1). Taxonomy (NCBI): domain Eukaryota; kingdom Metazoa; phylum Nematoda; class Chromadorea; order Rhabditida; family Panagrolaimidae; genus Panagrolaimus; species Panagrolaimus sp. LJ2400. The sequence goes on along the minus strand of JAMRYA010000009.1, from coordinate 1,966,008 downwards.
AATAATAAACTTTTCCAAACTTTTGTTTTTTTATACGTAAAGATACAGTATACATAATTTAGGTTTAACTCAAAACTAGGCATGGCAACCGGCCCACTTTTTGAAAGCCCGGCCGAGCCGGGCCCGTTGTTTTCCAGGCCCGGCCCGGCCGGGCCTGAGCCGGCTTAAGGCCGGTTCGATTTTTTCGCTATTTTGTCTTGGTCCCCCCTTTGCATTTTTTTCTCAAACCTCAAAAAATCAAAGCCGGGCCGGCTGCCATGCCTACTCAAAACTGTGAACGGCAGATAAAATAATTTACATTCACATAAAAACTTTCTTTTTTTTATCTTTAAGATTAAACATTATGATGTTGAATCTCAAAGTAGGACAAAGTTTTACAGCAAAGTGTTGCAGAAAATCTATTTTCTACAACGATATGAAAGAAACAATGAAAGCTAATCAAATATGTAAGCTTATTACCAGTTTATCGATATCAAATTTCTTTTTGCCCAAAAATATCAACAAAAATAAAACATTTCATTTTCATTGCTTAAAAAATGACGCAAAAAAAGCGATACAACAAGCAAAGAAGTTTTTTGTTTCTTTTTTCTCCTTCAAAAAGAAACAAAATTGTTGAGGGAAGGAAACATGAATGCTTCATTATTCCAAAAAGAATTGATTTTCAAGAAGATTCATAAATTTCTGATTCAGGAATTAAAGCAGAAAACGCAGACTTAAATTTTGTTGACAAAATATTTTTGTACTTGAAAAAAGTGTTGAAGGTCACCCCTCAAACTGGTTTTTTACTATGTTAAAGCTTATTAGTAAATATTTAAAGCAGAATTACTTTGTATTTTTAAGAAATAAAAGTTTGTAGAGAGTACTTTCAATCAATAAAAAAGATAAACACAGAACAATATATATTCTGTAACACACGGCTTACAACTATTAGAAGAAAAAAATTAGCAGTTATAGAGAATTGTTTTTACTGCTAATATTTTTTACAACCCAGGATACTCGATTTAAAAGAAACGTAATGCAAAATAGCTTATTCGCCTTTACACGCGTTTAATATTTTTAAAAAGAAGCTGAATCACGTCTAAAAATACAAAAAAAGAAATGAACAAAGAAAGACAAAAAAAACACAATATTAAACATCACAAAAAATATTGAATAAAAGGAAGACGTAAGACTGTTTTGGGGAGAAGGGTCTTTCAAATAGGGAAAAAGAGAAACTTTAGACACAAAAAATGGAAAAAAGAAGAAACACAAAACTACCGCCAACAGCAGCAACAGCAATTTTCTTCTTTTTTTTGTAATGGAACACAGAAAAGATGAAAAAAAGTGATCAATCATATTTTAGAGGGGTTCTTTCTACCAACTAATGTAAAAAGTTATTATTTTTATTATTTTTTCTCGAAGCTTGGCAAAACAACATTCAAAAAATAAAACTTCTTTTTGGATTCTTTCTACAGGTGCGTATTTCCACATTTGAGATGGGGAGTTTTGTTAGCGTAGAAAAGAAAGCTGCGGAAAAATTATTCAGCAATGATTCAAAAAGATTTTCCGGTTCTTTTACACTTTTAGAGGTGTTTTTAATGTTTTCGTATCAAAATAGTAACAACAAGTCTACACTGAAATCATCGGAATTTAAGAATGCTATCAACGAAAACTTAAAGACAACATGCATTCTCTGAATTCCAGTGTATTGTTTAACTTTAACTTAATTTATATTTATCATATCAGTTCTCGAAAAATTGTTTTGATTTGAAAATTCACATGTTTTTCTACTGCAATAAAAAATCTTAACTGACTCTATAAAAATAACTCAAAAATAGATATTTAAAAATGAATGGCCTTCAAGTTTCGCAATTTTAACACTTTGACATTCGCAAATCATTTTGAGTTTAAGTGAGGGAATCAATGCATTGACATTGAATGCAGCATTTTCAAGAAATGCTTTAGAAAAATTTCTCAGTGTTGTTGCGACTCCGACTTCGACTCCGAGTAAAATTTTTAAAAATCGTTTAAAACCTAATATTTAGTCAGTTTTTTATTTTGAAAACCTTTATTTGACTCAATTATCGCTTGGGTAGGTTATATATGACCTTTAAACCAACTAAAACAAACATACAAAAAATTTCAAAATTTTGAAAATTTTTAGGAATTTTTCGAAATTTTTTCAAAACCTTTGTTTTTGCTTTAAAATAGCTTTAAATCAATTTTTATATGTTTTAAAGCTATTAAAAACAACAAAAAATAGAAAAAAATGCGTTTTTTAACGTTTTTTTAACTTTTGAAAATTTTAAGTCGGAGTCGACCCCGACTCTTGAGCCATCGACTCCGGAGTCGGAGTCAACAGAAATGAAAAGGTACAACACTGAAATTTCTCATGTTTATTTGTAGCTAGTATTTTATTAATTTATGAATAAGGGAAAAAATATCTACACGAACTTTTAAAATTATTGTGCTTTAAATATTTTTGGTATCGTATCTTTAGTCAAGCTTTTTATCCATTTATTTTGATCTATCTGTTCTTAAATTTTATTATATTTCAAAGCTTATTAACTTCTTTTTCTAATTTTATTGTATTTGCTTTTATTTTGTAGCTTTCACTCACTTTCACAGTTTCTCGAATAATGATTAAAAAAAGTAAAATCATGCAAAAGACTAAATTATTTCAAATACAAAAACTATATTGATACAAATTTCTGAAGTTTTTAGGTTCTACAAACTATTCAGCAACATTTTAATTTTTTTGGATTAATAGAATCACAGAACTGACGTTTTTTGAAATTGTGAGTCTAAAAAACACAACTTGAAAGCTTTTTTGATGTACGTAAACTGAAAAAAGAAACAAAAAAATGTAATTTTTGATAAATTGTTTGAACCTTTATTAATGGAAAATTATTACCAAGATTTACTTTGATATCTCAATTACATTACTTTTACAACACAAAGAAAACATACCGTATAATTATTTCTATGTGGAATTTCGAGTTCAGCCTAAATTTAGATGTCCTAGACTTAAACATGCACGATGTACTGTAGTTGTTATCAGTATTAAACCAAATCTATTTTTTTTACAAGGGTAAATAAAATTTTGTAAAAAATCCGACACCGTAAAAGCGATTTTTTTGTTATTAACTCTGGAGTTAAAATAACTTGTGCCTCAACTAATGTTAACTTAAATACTGTAGACATATATTTTATTAAGCATTAGTATTTCATAGCATTTTTCTTTTTTCCAAACATTGTACATATCCTTGTTTACGATTTTATTTGCCTGATCGAATTTTAATAGATTGCGACAACGCTAATTTCTACAAAATAAATTCAATTGCACATGAAGTAGCCGTAGTTTTTATTGATAATTTATAAAATTTACAAAATAGAAACATACAAAATGAGATCATGGAAAATTTATTTCCATACATACAGTAAGAAATCATGTGTCTGTTGAATGAACAGGTACAATTTGAAATTGTTCGCCGCCATCTAGTGTCATAACTTGAATGGGTTGTCCGGGTGCAGCTGATAAAGGTATTGAAGGGCCAATTTGTGTTGCTTGAATAAATTGTCCATCATCAAGTTGAATTAATGGATGACCGTCATACTAAAAATAAGAAAAAGATACAGTAATCCAACATGCTAACAGAATTCTAAAAACTCACGTAATACTGTAATGAAGAATCATTTGTTTGTGGTCGAGAATTATTGTCAGTCTATAAAGATATATAAAACACTCAGTACAGTATAAACAAAACTTACTTGAGATTTTTGTTTATTCAATTCTTCCCTTGGAATAATATCAATCAGAAAATCAAATACTTCATTTCCTGAAACAGCTGCTGCAACATCACTTTTCTGAATTGTTTTTCGACGATTTTGTTCCGTATGAATCCATGCTCGTAAAGTCATTTCTTCTATTAAATATTCTGCTGCAGTTGATAATAACATTGGGGCTTCTGAACTTATCATCTGTAAAAGACTGGATAAAAATAATAATAAAAGACAAAATTAAACATACTTGGTGCTCTGCATTTTCATCAAGTCTCATAATCTTTTTAATTCTAGCTAATGGTAGTTCAAGATGTTTACCAAGTTCACGAAAATGCTGCTAAAAAGGAAATTGCTTTAAAACAAAATTTACATAGTTTTTTAGAAGCTTAACAAATATAAAATAAATAATAGAAAATCTTACGAACAATTTCAAAATTACAGTAAGATTTACTAGATTTTTTTATAGTCTGTGGTAATAATGCATTTATGTCCTATATTAGTATATACAAATGCCGAAAAATCTTACCAATGGCATGGCATTAACTTTTTCTAATCGTTTCTCCCAAAACATTTTTAAATCTTTTTCGCTTTGACTATCACTAGCGTTAGGATTTGATGAAGATGCTTCATCTGCCATCACAAATAAATTCGCTTTCTTTTTTCTTGGATTTCTGAAAAACCATAACAGTTAATCTGTTTCACTTTATTTTAAAAGTTGCAAAAAATATAAAACTGATGCAAAAACCCGTTTTAAAACAAAAGTAAATACAGACAATTTTTTCCTACATAAAAGTATTGTTTGTGTTTTAATTTAAAAACTTTTTAAAATAGCGATACGTTTTTCTTTGACAATAAACTAAAAAATCAATGAAAAATAAAAAAATTTCAAAGACATTTTTTTCTTAGAAGTAAGAAAATCGAAAAAGAGATGGTCGATGATGATATTTTTAATGATGACGATGATTGTGCTATATTGTTAGTGTTAAAAAAATAAGAAAGAACAAAGAAACGTGTGCATTTTGCATTTCAATTCCATCATCGAAATCATCATCATTAACATCGTTTGCTACTTCAGCGGCATTCATAACAAAACATTCGATACATTACCATTTGCGTTTTAAGACAATTCTATTTTTGTTGCATACAAAGTTGATTTTTCTCATATCCGTTTTGCTTGTGCTGCTTACTCTCTTTTTGCTGGCTTTTTAAGCCGCTCTTTTTCTTCTTTTGCTTACTAAATTGTCGTCAAGCAATAAAGCAGAAGAAAGGAAAAGAAGAAAAAAAAGACCCATGGCTATGAAGTGAGTACATTTCTTTTTTTAGTTTATACTTTTTCAAATACATTATATTCTATTTTGTCACTTTTTTGACGACAAAGAAAAAAGTATATGTTTAAGAGTTATTGATTTTGAGAAGTTTGAAATGTTTTATATATTTATCCATTTCAAGATTCCATATTTTTTGTTGAAGGTTTAAAAATTACACCTTAAGATTTTTTGGCAATAATTATTTCTTCAAAAGTTTTGCTTTGTTCTCCAGTTCTATTTTTGCCAATTTATTTTAAAGAAGTTTTCATCTAACACAATTTTATTATTTGTTTAAAGATTTTTTCGATTAAGAAGATGCTTTGGATGGAATTCGGTTGTTGTAGAAAAGAAAAAGTAAAACAAATTAAAGATTTATTTAGAATGAATTTGGTAATAAAATTAGACACTGTTGAGAATAAATGCTATTGGGTTTATCCTTATAAACGTTAAAAAAGAATAAGATGCATTAGATTCCATTTTTTCATTCAGCTAAATTTTCGTTGTTATAATCACTTAATAAATTTTTTAATAATAATGTCAAACAGCTCACAAAAAAGTTCTTTTTGTAAATGTGTTTTTAAAAATCTTAATTACGGTAAGTTTGTATTTTTTTCTTCCATCGATAATTATAACCCTTAATTTTCTCTTTACCAGTACTCTTTATGGCCAATCTTGTGACTAACCTGTTTTTTAAACATTTTTCTTTGCTGAATATTACTCACACCTCTTACTAAGTAACTAAGCAAAACGATCGATCATCTAAAGTATTTCTATCCACAAAACCTTAAATGTTTTTCATTTTTTAGTTTAAATTCTTTCATTTTTCCATTTTTTATCGCTCTCTTTTATCTATTTTTTTCCACTAGAAAAATGTATTTTCAAAACGAACGTTCTATATTATTTTTTCAAGTTCAAAAAGAAGATTAAAGTTTCATATTACAATCAGTATGTATTTGCTTTTTTGTAACTGCTTTTCTACATAGAACAAGATATCTAGAATACATCGACCAAAAAAATCTAAAAATGTATAAAAAATTCAGTTTTGTTTGTTTTAACAGATTCCAAAAAACTTGAGAGCGAAACTTTGGTCTTTCTGCCTGCCTGTTTCCAGACTTGTCGCATATCTTGCGTCACATTCTTGTCTCATAGCTTTTTGAGTTCATATATTACAGCTAAACAAAACGAAACCCTCTTTTATTTTTTTAAACTTTACTTATATCTTGTTGTTACCTGACCTATTTACTGAGAAAAATTTATCGCTTTGGTCTCGCATTACCGTACTCGTTTATCGAACATTCAGATTTTTTCATTTATACTGTATTCTCTTGTAGGTAATATTCCTGACTGGTCAAATGTTATGATCACAGATTCTAACATTTTTATACTGTCACTTTATTCAATGGAAGATAGTAATGACAGTTTAAATAAATTAAAATTATCAAACAAAGCAACACCTTTTACATCAATAACCACTGGAATCACACCATCTTCTGTTGAAACAATAATGACGCAACAAAAAGTAACGGAATCTGTGACATCATCATCATCATCAACTTCAACAGATAATACCACCTCAGATACAATAATATTAAAAAAGCGTGAAAAATTTTCAAAAGATTCAAATGGTGAAAGAGTACGTGACGAAAAAGGATATCGGCTTAGAGCTGCTGGATTATGTACGAGATTAAATAAAAATTGTAATATTGAGTTATTACTTGTTAGCGGACGCGGAAATACAAATTCATGGGTTGTACCGGGTGGAGGAATTGAAGAAGACGAAAATGGAGAACAAGCGGCAATACGTGAAGTTTATGAAGAAGCGGGTATTCGTGCAACAATCCGATCCATGATTGGAGAATTTAAAGTTAGTATTTTACTTTCAAAATAAAACACAATGTTAAATTATCGTAATCTATTTTGCATCCATCCAATGCAAAAAAATATTTTTGGCACACCTCTCATATATCGACAGTAACATTTTCGCTAGATGATGAAAGCACATTTATTAATCTCATAGACATATAGATATAACATAAATATTTTCCACACCATTATAAAAAAAACTCTGTTAAACCCGTATAAAAAATTTATCAAACATTTGATATTCAGTTCTCATAAAAATTAATTTAATTTAATCATTTTTTTAGGATGATGAACGTCTAAATCGAACATTATTATATGAATTGAATGTTATAGAAGAACATGAAGACTGGGAAGATGGTCGAAATGGTAGACAGCGTTCATGGTTTACAATTCCAGAAGCACTTGAAAAAATAAAATCATCACAACGGGTTATGCTTCAGAGATATATCTCCGATTAATGGCTTCCCCCAACCATTTAATGGATTTTTCAACATTTAAATTATCTACTGCTGATATTGACATTATTGCTAATTCTCCACAATTATCATCTTCTGAACGTGTTTCAGCAAGCTGTTGACGAAATTTTTCTAAATTTGTTGTACATTCTTCTTCTTTTCCATTTTCCTTTATTATTGGTTTTTCTTCATTATCACATTTGTTAAATAATATTAAAAGGGGTAACTGTGACACACGATCAAATGCAACGACTTTTCCTAAAAAAGTGAAACGAATATTAACAAAAAGTTAAATAAATTTTTTTTAAAACTATTGTGTATATCTAGCAACAGCAAAGAGTGATAAGAAAAAGATGTAAGTACATGCGCATCAAAAGATATAATTTAAACAAACGAAAATACAGCAAAACATGCCAATAATTAAATTTATGCTATCATAAGACAAGGTAAACGGAGTTTACCTTGTCTTATGATAGCAGTATCAAGAGTCGAGAAAATAAAAAAGAATTGTTCAAACTTTTAATAAGTGATAGAAGTAAATATGATTAAAACTTAGTACTTATGTTTAATTATCCGTGTGCAACTTCGTGGATGACGTGGGTAGCATGTTATTCCCGAAAAATACAACTTAGATAAAACCGTTTTGAGATTTTAAAAGGAGTATTGCTTCCTCCTAGAACGGCGGCGCCGTTAACTGTACAAAACAAGCTATATATTTTTTCATTCAAACTAAGGCTAAAAAAACTTACGGAAAGCTTCTTGAGATTCTTGGATCCTTTCTTCATTTGACGCATCCACAATAAAAATAATAGCATGACATTCTGAAATATATTTATCCCATAAAGTTTGTAATTCAGCTTGTCCTCCAACATCCCAAAATATTAATTTAATTCTTCGATGATCAATTTTTCCTACTAAAAATTATAAATTAAACAACGGAAAAGAAAAAATATTGAACGTACTATTCATGCCAACGGTTGGTGTAATCTTTGAAGGCGGAGGCATTACAGAATTATTAAAAATTGATTTAACTCGTTCTAAAAATGTCTAAAATAAATGTGTTTTAATTTTTTTTAAAAATAAAAACTTGTAACTGCAAACCGTTTTTCCAGCATCATCAAGTCCCAAAATAGTAACATAAAATTCTTCTTTTTTAACCATTTGAGTAATCAAACCTTTACTCAATGCAAACATGATTCGGAGATTCTGGCAAAGTAATAATTTAGAGATTCATTAATAAATTTATATAAGTTTAAAATAAAAACAGTTTACACAAAAGAATGCATTTGTAAGTAATATGAATGTCTGAATGCAAAGCAACAAAAAGCGGAATATTCATTTTTCAGAAATTAAACATTTCATTTTGGCGCTGAGCCTCACTATGCAAATAAAGTTATGTCTGGCGCATATTATACAGTTTAACTGATATATCAGCTGATATCAAAATTATCTTAAAAGAATTCACAATCAGCATTCCTATTTTATTTTCTGAATTTAAAATCTAGTCTATTGACCATTTTAAAAAAGCTTAAGTGCTTTACAACTATTAAAAAGTCAGACTAAGGAAAATTATATTAGTACAAACTGACTTATTATCCCTCAAAAAATTGTTTCCGTGTTTTTAACACAAAAATATAAATCAGCAATGTACTTTAAAAATCAGTTGTTTTCTTTTTAAAAAACACTAATGTTTTATTGTAAAAATGATTTGAATAATTTTTGATGAAACTTGTCTAAACATTGTTAATTTATGTAAACTTTTAAATTTAATCCAACATTGCTTGTATTAAATCAAAACAAAAACAATGTTCAATAATCAAAAATATCAGTATATAAACTGTCTGAAAAGTTAATCTCAATATCATTTATTGCTTTATCGACACTTCATTTCAAGCTACATATTTAATAGTGGTAATAAAATTCAAAATGTATTCAAGTGCTGTATTGGTTGTTGCTTTCCTCTTCTTTACTGTAGCTTATTCATTACCAACAACTCCAAGAGCTGGAATGACTTCTACTGATTCAGCTCCCCAAAGTTCTATGTCAACATCTGAAGGAACAACTTTATTTGCAACAACTGATTCAACTTTGGATATTTCAAGTACAGTATTTACAACTGAAACGTCTATTGTTTCTTCTTCATCTATTTCTACTTCTGAAGGTACAACTTCAGATGCAACTTCTAAAGTTTCATCAACAACCGGAACTAGTGAATCAACAGCATCCTCTGATACATCTCTTTCATCAGAAATCTCAACAGTTTTTTACCCTTCAAGTGACAGTACAACAATGAATTCCACACCTATTATTAGCTCTACAATTAGTGCAACAACATTAACTGTCTAATTTATTCATAACTTTAGAAATATTTCTTGTATATAATTTCGGGATGTCAGTTTTTTCGTTGTTGTACAGTACGTGGCCTAATGATTTTAAATAATAAATAAGTATTTTCAAATTTGTATAAGTGAAAGCGTCAATGTTTTATAAAATACAGTTTTGTTTTTTATAATTAACGGTTGCTTGTGGTATAAAATTTAGACTCTTGCCACATTGTTGCACGAAAATAAATAGCTTTTACACTTTTTCATCAACTTAACTCAATAAAAAAATTTAACCCTCCTAAATCGAATTTAAGAAAGGGTAACGATTGCTTGTGATTTAGTAAAAAGTGGATGCTATGACTTCACAAAAACACAAACGGCATTTTTCTAGAGCAACGGCGACAGCCTTTTTGAACAAAAAAAGTTAGTCATGTTTAATATGTTATCGGAAATAGCATTAAAGGTACTGTTTTGTTACTTTACAACATTTGATTAAAAAGCTTTTACGGAAAACATGTTTTCGTTGAATTCTCTCTTGTGTGCCTACATGGTAGATAACTGTTCTGTTGTTGTTTCGTGGGATTAGTTCCCAACTTTCGACAAATTAAAGCTTTTTTAGATTAATGACTTTTGTTGTTTTTTATTTGTACTTCTATCTCTTTGAACTTGAACATTCACATAAAGGCACGCCTTAAATATACATTTTCTTGCTGTTTGTTAAGGAATGTAGTTTCTACATAGCTAAAAGTTTGATATTATTCGGTGGCAAATAGTTGATAACTCAAATCGTGTTTAAATAATATTAATGTGTCTGACACTAAAATACAAGACTCGGCCGCATAGTCGACTGGTCTAGGGCGCCCATGACTCACCCAAGAACTGTAAGCTCCCCGCTGGTTCGAGTCGCCTGCAAGACCAGTTTAAAAATGATTATGCGCGTCCTTCCTCGGTCGGTCCCCGAGCTCAATTCCGTCTTCCAAGTTTAGGCATTTGTTCCATTGATAATATCAGTGATACCACAAATAGCAGAAATGATTTTTGTTCAAATCAATCCATGGCTGGCAGCAAAAGGGCATCTCTTTGTAATGTTTGTATGTGCTTGGGCATCAGTGGTAAATCCAATTTGTACCATATTTGTTATTGGAAGCTTTCGAAAAGCCCTTTTCGGATATTTCAAAGCTCTTTGTTATCAAAATCATTTTTCAATTAAGAAAAAATTTCTTTCATTAAAATCTGTTAACGAAATTGTGCCAACTTGATTGCATTTGGTTAAATTTTTCAATAAAAGCAAACAAAAAGAAAGTTTTTACCCGTCTTTTTTCTGTTTTATTAAGGAAGTTCGTGTTTTATTCTGCAATTTTGTTTGACATGTTTGCAATTATGTTGTACATTTTTTGCATCATTTCCTTTAACAATACTTTGAACTTTAAAATAATTGGAAAGTGTTTGTTTGCTTCATTTCACGCATTTTTGCTTGCGGCAAGACAAGGCACTCTTATTTCTAGAATCATATTTTTATAATATTTGGTCTTCTATACGTCATTATTTAGACTGATATAATCCTTTTGATGTTTCTGTATTTTTGTAATTCAAAAAAGACAGCAACAAATCACTAATTTCTTTAGCTACAATGAATTTGTTATAGTAAAGCTCAAACTTGTCTGTTTATGACATCTTTTAATACTGCAGAGACGTTTAAAATAAACTTTTGATATTGACTTCCGTTTTTTAACATTCACTGCTTTTTGGACATGTAATGCGACTCTCTGTTTCTTTGAAAAAAATTTCTATATTTGACTCACGTTCATTTTTTAAGCTTTTCTTTTTCGAATTTTTTTCTGTAAAAATAGGAGAAAAAGAAAAATTTTTTAATTAAACTTTTAATGCCAGGGCTTTGAAAGATATTGATGTGTTGTTTATTATTTTGTGTAAATATATTCGATACATTTGTCACTTTTTACAAACAACCTTAAGACTGGAAAGAAATTTATTTAAGACAAAATGGAAAAATTAATTGTAATAACATGTCATATTATAAACTTAATAATATCTATTATTACTGTAATTACATTTGTTTATTCTCGTAAAATGAGAGAGAAAAATATTTCTAAACTTCCTAGAAATATCAGGTATTTGTTGCGTCTTCTGCTGCTGAATCTCTAAAAATTCATGGCTTTTCAGAATTTATCTTTTGCTTTGTTGTTTCCCATATTCAATTATTATTTCATTTCTTTCAATAACTTCAACAATTTGTTATTTTGCTAATGTCAGTCATGTTTGTCAAAGTATAACATATATTTTATTGGCATTTGCATTTCAACAATTTCGATTTTCGCTATTATTGCTAGCAATTGAAAGAGTTGTTGCAACAGTTGTGCTAGAAAAATATGGAAAATATTCATGCAGAAATTCGTTGTTTGTCGCAATGTTTGGGTTTACTTATTGTTTAGCAGTGATTTATGTGATTTTAACAATTTACGGTAAGTTGTTTTTATATTAGAGATTTATCATAGGTCAATCTTTCAGATACACTTACAACGAAAAAATTATTAATATTTGACTACGATGTGTACTATGTTGTATTTTTGCATGCAATAACATTAATAATTTGTAAAGCTGTTCATTTAGCAAATAATCGATTGTACAAATTACTTGCTTACCGGATTACTTTAAAGAAACGGCAACAAGTGAGGCGTTTTAATTGATCACATTGTCAAACAATTAATTTTTTATAGATTGTCAAAAATGTTAAAGTTATTAAATTTCTTTGGCCAACGATATTTATTTTTGCGGGTTTTGCTCCAATCGGGCCATTACTGGCGTTGATTTATAAAATTTATTTGAGTAAAAATGCTGCACCGGTTTTAACGCAATTGGTAACTGATATCCTTGTGCAAAAACTGTTAAAACTAACTACTGTTTTAGTCTTACAACTTTTCATTTTTGTTAATGATGGGATATCGTATTTATAAAAGCTTAAAAAAACAACGTCCAGAAGTAGCAGAGAAAAAGCCAATGACAGTAGTAAAAAGCCCCTTTGGAAAAGAAATTCCAACTAATGTTGAAATGGAAATTTATTTTAAACAATTAAATGCACAATGGAAATAAAGATTCTGTTGATTTTTTTTCAGTGTTCGCTCTGTCCTTGACAAAAAATAATGCAATTTTAAAACTACAAAAGCAATTTAAGTGGATGTTTTTGGTAAATATAATGTCAGGTCTTGACTATCCATATTATAAAGTATACTTATACTTTAAAGTATTTTTTGCTACTTTAAACTTTTTTTAGTGTGGTCATCAAACACTTTTTACATTACCGTATAGCCGTTTTTTGGAACATGGAAGACCTGTATTTGAAAATCTTCATGATGGAGCAACTGCTGGGCATTCAACTTTTATGGATTACAAAGTTGATAAAATTTATGAATCTATGCTTGATAAAATATGATAATGTATTTGTACGACTTAAACACTTTTAAATAACAGTAACGTAAATTTTTCTTTGCCAGTTACAGTATCACTATAAAAAAAATTAATTTTCTTCTTTTTTTGACAAAATGTTTTCACCATCACTTGCATTAATAAAACATATGTATTATATCATTGTTATTGACAATTTCAAATAACCAATACATCTGCATGCTCATGGAAAAAAGATTTGTGACCACAGCAAATAAAAAAACTAGCACGACGAAATTTAGTTAAACGTCAAATGATGGCTGAGTTCTTTTCTACAAAAACACATTTCGAGCTTTCGGTTACGGTAAAAAAACAACTCCATGTAATTGCGAAACAAAAATATTTATTATAAAAAAAATAAAGTGATTACAATATAGAGTTAACAAAAAAAAGAGTAAAAGAAGATCAAGCATTGAAGCGGCGATGAACGAGGTCATTCTTCAAGTAAGTGAATTTTTGATTGAGTTTGTGGTAATTAATTCCACCTTCAGCATTACGAGGAACAGCAGAATCATCCCTAAAAAATAAAGCCAATTAATAAAACATATTTGCGTAAAACACAAAAATAGCTTACTTGTAGCAAAGGAGATTGTTTCGGCCACGCTTGGCAAGTTCATGTGCAACGTAAACTGGTTCTGGAAGAGAGACGGCAGAAGCGACAATTTGATGCAAGTAACACATTCCATGAGTGAAAGCTTGAACGTCATTTAAAGGTAATTGAGCATCATTTCTTACTTCATAATCAGTGAGTTTTGCAGTTCCCTAAAAAACCAAATATTAAAAACAAATTTAAGGATAAGAAGATAAAAACTTACTTGAATGGAGAAGGCAGCATTCATGTAAAATTCAGCAGCACCCAATCGAGCAATACCTTGGGATGCAACAGTACCAGTTGCAACATTATCATGACGAGAATTGTAAAAGCGACGATTATGGCGCTTTGTTGCAAGAACCATAACAAATTGATGAATTGTTGTTCAGCACCATAAAATTCATTGAATGCTTCTTTGATTGCTTCAAGTTCTTCTAGCTTTGCCATATTTGTTACATCATGATATGAATAAGCAAGGCAGAATCAACAGGATCAACGACGAGGTTAATAACAGCTTTACCATTTTCTTGAACAATACGAGCATTCTTCTTGAAACCAGAAAGGAAACAGACACCAGGACTATAAAGATTAGGGCATGTTCGAGCATCACAGATGTACATTTCACTTCCAACAGCAAAGCAATCACGTCTATAAAACAGCCAAAGCTATATTGAGTAAAAAATGTTATAAGAACTTACGAATTAAGAGCACCTTGTACAACCAATAGTTCATAGAAAGAACGAAGTTCATGATCTTCTTGTCCAGTTGAAGCAGCAACAGCAAAGAATTTGGTATCATTAAGTTCCAAAAAGCCCATACCATCATTACGGATTTCAACACGAAGTTTTTTGCCATAAAGATATTGACGAGAATGTAACATGTCTTGGATTTCAACTTCCATGATGCAACCTCGAATTGGCTCAGATGTATACATCATAGCACGATTACCATAAACATAGCGAACGCCTTCAACACCAAAACCATTTGAACCTTCATAGACATCAGTAAGGATAAGATGATTAAGACGAAGTTCATGAGCTGATATAGGCCTAAAAAATGAACGAATATAATAAGCGTAGGCAGATAAACGATAAAGCTTACAAATCTTTCTTGTCATCATTTTTGCTCTTTCTTTCGGTAAAACATCTTTCACGATCATCATGCAAAATAATGAAGATACGAATATGATTTCGGTATGCACGTGAACCAGCTTTTGCTTCAAACTTGATACCATTAACATAACCATTTTCAGAAGAGATGAAATTGAGCTCGTCCTAAAAGATTTATAGATTAGTAAGAGTGTTATGGATAGATGAAAAAACTTACATTTCGAGAGAGTTGAAGAGTTGAAAGAGTATTAACAAGACCAGAAGCCATTATTGATAAAGTTAATAGCACTAAAAATTGATGATGGTGTTAGTAAGAAAAAGCAGCAGCAAACAAGAAGAACGTGAAGAACGATATGTTAGAAAAAAGGAGAAATGAGAAGAAAAATCGTGCATGGGCAGCTTAAATACGATTTGTAAGGCAAAAGTTAAAAGAGGTATTCAAATTTCGCAACTTAAAATGAATGAATATATCCGTAAAAAAGCTATTCTTTTTTTAACATAGCTCGATGAAAAGGTTTAGGACGAGATCGCAAAGTGAATAAAATGTTGTATTAGTGTTTGTAGCAAGTGGTTGCAACTTGGATTCTGGAGGAATATTTAAAAAAGATACAACTCAAAACACTTGCTTTTGCAGGTAAAAAATGCGGTCCTAATGAGGATAAAGCTGAAGGCACAAAAAAGAAAGAAGAAAAACAGTATATCCGCTTTAAACTGCTAAGATAAAAAAGATAAAAAAAGAAGAGCATCAACAAAAGAAAAAGAGAAATCAAAGAGAGTGAACGCTAAAAATGAGGGATTGGAGGCTTCAAAAGGAAGCGAGCAAGAAAAGCTGATGCGCAGATACGCATCAGCTTTTCATTTGGCGGGCAATTTAAAATTTGTGTTAGCAGAAAATGTTTGCAGCTGCATTTTTTTTGAAGCGCTTGCACATTGCGGTGGTTTTTTCTTTTCAAATTATTTATTTGTTCAAATTAATTGTTTTTAATTATTTGCGATACAGTGGTTTCTTAAAGCAGTGATGGATTGTTCTGACAACCATTTATTATTTCAACATGTTGGTGTAAACTGTACTAGCTTCTTAAGTTTTACGGTAGCTCATACTTTTACCGCGTTCATCCCCTGACCCTACTGCATTAGTTGCAGTTTATATTTATCTTTGTGTCGCACCTTTACTGCATCAACCCTCATTTTGTACACCGACGACTGATTAACAATGCTACAGTATCGGGTAAAAATGGACCAGATGTTGTTTTATTTAAAATTGGTCATGCGTACTGTACTAATCAAAAATATGATGTTAAATGTAGCAAGAATGGAACTTGGACTGAAAGATGTTGTTATCAAATGATATTACCGTTTATTGATAAAGATTATCATTTAATTAGGACAAAATGTTATCATGATTAATCGCTTTAAAATTGTTTATTTATTAATATATATTAATTTAAACTAAGAAAGCATTTCGGCTTCAGCAGATTTTTTAAGTTGTTCAATAACAGCTGTTTGATTCACATATTCAAAAACATTTGGAGCAGAAAAAAATATTCCACATGTTCCACCCACAGTAACTAAACAAATCTCTTTTTATAAAAATTACCAGACTCTATAAATAGTTTTATACCTGCAAAAAAGACATAAAGCAACAAACGATCAATGACCATTGCAACATATTTCCATTCTTCTCTAATCTAAAAAATCACATCTTATCTATCTTCATTGATTACGATATTAACAAACTCTTTTATATTGATTGTCTTTTCTCAAATGTTCTGTAATATATTCAATGGCGTCCATGGCTTTAATTGCTTCTTCACTTAATATTGAGTTTAAATCTTCAGAGCAATTTCGGAATGATTGAAAACGTTCTTGTCTTCCAAGGGGAACTTTTTCAACTTCCAGCAAAGGGGGTGGAAGAAGAGCAAGCTGTTGATGTGTGCCATTTGGAGTTTTTACAGAATTTGTATCTTTTTTATTTGTTGTTGTTCGACGTTGGCGGTTCAAGGAGCAATAAGGATGGTGATGGACCTGTAGCAAATCTCTGTTAATAAAACTTACCAGACTCTAAAAATAGTTTTGTTTTTACCTTTGCTTGATTCATTTCAATGAATTCTCCAGGCAAATATTTATCTCCTCTAGGTGTTCCGTCGTCTGTTGCATCACTTTTTCGTTTTCTTTCTTTTTCCAGTTTTTTTACTTCATCATAATTGGGACGTCTCATCACTAAAAATAGCGGCAAATACTGTAGAAATACCATTTTAACCCATGCTGGCATTGAATGTGTTGTAGGGCCACGAAAATAAACATTAATAATAATTACTGTAACAACAATAGTAACAATGTTAAGGACAAATGTCATTAAAAGATATTTGGCCATCAATGGAATTGTTGAACTTGTTGGTGGCAAAATTTTTGATACCAATAATAGAAAAACAACCAGAGCAAGAAGAATACTAATTGCTAAAGTAATTTTTTCACTTGCTTCTGCTGGTAAATAGAAAACCATCATTGATAAAAACGCCATTAGGACAGTGGGGATAATTAATATCATTGTATAAAATAATGTTTTTCTAAAAATTCAAAAGAAATTAATTTTGATTAAAAATTTATTTTATCTTTCTTGTCTCATTTTATGCAATGAAAAACCTTTTTTGTTAGCAATTTACTAACCTTCTGATTCTTATTTGATAAGCGATTTTTGATTTCTTCTGAATCAATTCTCCTGGGACTTCCATCAAGTCCCAAATTCCACTTGGTGAATAATCATTTAATTCAACTTGTCTCTTTCCCATTAAATATTTTATTGTCACTTCATCCTGGTTGAATGTCCATGAACCGAATATCATTGCACAAACCTAAAAGTTAATAATTACCTATTAGAGGTGTTTCAAAGATGGCTTACTTGTTCATCAAATGGAAAATATTCAACGTCAATTGTGCAAGAGCTTTTGTAAATTGCAGGTGGAACCCATAGCATTTCACCAGTATGCTCTACCACAACATTTGAATAAAAGCTAACTTCATAATTTCCATCGGCATTATTGAACAAAACTAAAATTTTTAGGCATTATTCCAAAAATGGGATTAAACGCACCAATATCAGGTAACCAAACTTTATCAGGGGGAACACGAATGGTTTTAATGTTACCGTAATCCGTTGGCTTCCATTGTAGTTGATAATCATGCCATCGCTGAAATCATATTATGACTAATCTTTGATTTTTTAGAAGCTAAACAAACCATTGTTGGCCAAACATTTGTTTGCATAATCTGATTTTTTTCATCAACATTAATAAGCAATACTAATGCTAATGAAAATGAAATTTCAACTGGAGATGATGACAGATTTTTCACAGGTCGAACTAGTTGATTATAACCTTTAAAGATATGTTCAACTAAACGTTCTTCATCATCTGATCCTGTGGCCACTAAAATCAAAATTTTTACAATCAAAAGTCTTAATTATATTAAATTGCCCCTTTAATCCTGCTGTATGTTTTTGGCGCATCATGCTATTTATAATTCATAAAATTAATAAAAAAAATAAAGCTTTATACAAATTTTTAAAAAATTAAAAACAAAGCAAACAAATGAAATTTAATATTCGATATCTTTATTTTGAGCAATAAGTCTTCGAATAATTTGATGTTGCTCAACAAAATCAAATACATGTGGAGCAGAAAAAATGATTCCAGTAGTTCCCCCCAGGGTTATGCCTACAGTAATAATTTACTTATTATTAGAAAATTTAGAATGGATTAGACGCACCAAAGAATATTACAAGTAGGAGACGATCGATTACCATTGCTATATATTTCCAATCATCTCTAACCTAAAAATGTATGAATGTGTAAATACGTATTTTACAAATGGCACATAAAAAAGTAAGCAACAAGACAGAAAAATTTTAGAATAGCTTTTTTTACCTTTTTAATGCTCATTTCATCTTTCATATGTTCGGCGATGAAAGCAATAGAATCAACAGTGGCTTTAAGCTCATGTGAAACTCTTGTTTCATAACTTCTTTGAGCGGCATCTACTTGTGGATTAATATTTCCATTTGCAGCTGTTGAAGAAGATTGTGGATCTGGAGCAAAAGTATACTTTCCAGATAATAAGCTACTTTTTGAAGTGCTTAATGGAAATCGAAGTTTTGGATCCAGACCTCTTCCACTTAAATCATGCCGTTTCTGAGATGCATCTTCACTTTTTGTTCTTTGAGCAAACATCCACTTCTTTTTTGCTTTTTCTTTTGTTCTCGGAGAATCCCCAAAATTATTATTATTAAAATTTTGTGGACGTTTAAGTTTCGCAACATCCGAAAACGGCAAAATTGTTGCAGCTATTGATGGCATTATAAGACCTTAAATCTTTTTGTGATAAAAGTAATGGCAACTTTTTAAAACTGACTGGCATCAAAAATTTCTTCAGCACAATATTCTTCCACAAAATATCCATTAAAAATAGGGATTCTTTCTGGTCGTTTCATCATTAAAATTGTTGGAAGAAATTGTAAAAAGATTGAACGGACAAATTTCGGCATTGTATGAGTTGATGCTGAACGAAAGTATACATTGATAATAATTACAGTAGCCTAAAAGACAACAACTATCGTAACAATGTAAGCATGCTTTTGCCTTACCATAATAGTAACAATATTCAATACGAATGTTAACAATAAGTATTTTGCCATTAGCGGAATCGTGTCACTTGTAGGAGGTAAAATTTTTGAAACGAGCAACAGGAAAACTACCAATGCCAACAAAATACTTATTCCAAGTGTAATTTTTTCAGAACATTCCGCAGGAAGATAAAAAACCATCATCGACAGAAATGCCATTAAGACGGTTGGGATGATTAAAATTACAGTATAAAACAAAGTTTTTCGACGAATAACAATTTGAAATTGTATACGAGATTGTTTATCAACGAGCTGTCCAGGGACATCCATGACATCCCAAATTCCACTGTAGCTGTAATCTTCTAATTCGACCCACTGTTTATTATTGTACCATCGAAGCTTAACTTCATCAGATTCATATGTCCATGAGCCAAATATCATCGCGCAAACCTTAAGTTTTAGGGGTGTTAATTATCGCTTAGAAATTTCAGTTTACTTGTTCGTCAAATGGAAAGTATTCAACATCTATTCGACAAGAGCTTTTATAAATTGCTGGTGGAACCCAAATAACGTTTCCTTGATAATCGACAACAACGTTCGAGTGATAAGAAACTTCGTAATTGCCATCAGCATTGTTAAATCTTAAAATTTGAAAAAAATCAGAAGAAAGCAGATGGTGAATTTAAATGCGTATATTTTTTGGTTACAATGTTATGTAATTGCCATCTGTTCTATCATTTCCTTGCATATCGTGTAAAAACTTACAAAACAATATCTGGTACCCATACTCGATCTTGTGGCACCCTCATACTAGAAATTCCGCCAAATTCTCTCGGATCCCAACTAAATTGACAATCATTCCATTTAAAAGTTAACCAAACATTTGTTTGCATAATTTGATTTTTTTCGTCGACATTGATTAACAAAATCATTGCCATTCCAAATTCAACATAAACGATACTTGAATTTTTACAAGGAGATGGTCGAATTAAATGATTATAATTTCGAAACATTTCAATGACAAGTCTTTCTTCATCTTCATTTGTTGGAATCAAATCTGTGTGGTCTGAAACAAAAAGAAAATAAATAAATTTTTTTCTGTGAGAAAATGAAAAATGACCCCGAGAGACATTTTTACGAACAAATATGTGTTGGTTTTGATTGATAGCCAAAAGCGTGAAAAAAAGTGTTCGGGGAGTTCGAAAAAAATTTGAGCTTGCAAGGTTTTAAATTAAGATAGTAGAAGGGTTCAAAAACAAAGCTCCAGGTTATAAAAGGGAAAGGTTTTCAACAGATAAAAATTAAAAACGTAATTTTAAAGGCGTCAGCTGAAATGATGAAATTTTCATATAATAAAAGTTGGAAAAACACTTTATAATAATAACGAATTGTCTCCGATGGTTTTAAAAATAAAGAAAAAATACATACCTGGACCATAACCAGTTTCATAGGAATTAAAAATTTGACTTGGAGATACGGTAGTTACGAATGCAAGCCATATCACGCAATACAGTATTTGATGCATATTATTAGTTTTTGTTATTACGCTTCCATCATGTTTAGCAATAAAAAGCAAACAAAAGATTTTGGAAAGAAAAAACAACAAGAAGTGTTTTACAGCTTTGCACAAAATTATTGAAGATTTCTATCTTCTGCTTTTCCTTTCCTTCTCTTTTCTCTTTCTTCTTGTTGTCAATAAAAGTCGGTGAGATGTAACTAACTGATTTGATTACTTTTGCATTTCCTTTCAGTTCTTTCCAATTCTGAATATGATAAACGAAGAACAAATATAAAAAGAAAGTGTTAAACAAATCTTTCTTCCTTTTTGTTGCAAAGAAAATTTTTAAAAAATAGGAGATAAAAAACGAACACTCAAATAAAGTCAAGGATGGCAAAAAAAAGAAGGAAAGAAGAAGGAAGAAAGATGAGTTAGTTGTCGTCTTTATTCCATTCTATCAAAATATTGAGGGCTTAAAAAAGTCTTTAAACAAAACAATGGGGCAGCAAAATGTCAAAAAAAAAAGAAACCGGTGATGCCCTTTTGTGTTTTTTCCCTTCCATAAAAAACGAAAGGCGGAGTCAATTTTTCTATGAGAATTTCATTTTTTTTTTACCATCAAAGAACAACATCATTATCATTTGTTTCCATTCCATTTAGAAAAATATACAAAGTATTGTTTTTTTTTCCTGCCATCTTTTATAAAGAAATTAAGAAGCACGAGAAAATAGAAGGAGAAAAAACGTTATTGACTTTTATCTTTTTCGCTTCATTTTAATGAAGGAAAAAAAGTTGAGAGAATCCATGGATTCATTAATAAAAAAAAGAAGAGAAAGAGCTTCAAGTTGAGAAAGTTTGAAAGCTTTCAAATGACAAGTTTGTAGAAATTAAAAACACATTTTATTGACATAAAAAATTTTAATTTAAAATTAATAAGAATAAAAAAAACTTGAAAAAATATAGCTTTTTTTATTATAGCTGTAAAATATGGCATCAAACTTATAATTAATTATATTTTTCGATTTAAAAACCGTAAGCAAGTCTGTCATAGAAATTATAAATTAATCAAATTTTTTTCAGCCGGTGTTAATTTTTGATTTCCTTTGTCATAAATAAATAAAATAGTTTTGAAGATCAAACTTTGATCTTCAAAAAAAACACAAAACGCTTTCAGTGAAGTGAATTCAAAAATTAATATTTAATTGATTGAATATACGGTGTCGCAACTTGAGGATGCGCATTGGTAGCCATGGGCGTCATTTTAAAAGATCGAAGTCTAAAGCAAAAATTAAAATTCAAATGTGCCATTTGAACATGTTTTATGATAATCGAAATTTTCCAATAGTGCCCTTTTTAATCTTGGCCAAGTTGCGGCACTGATTGAATATTTATAAAAATGTTAAGGTCATTTTGAATTTTAGCAAGTTAGCATCTTTAGCTGTTTAATCGAATGTTCATTTTTACAACAAAACATGTTATATCTTTTAATTTTTAATATGTAAATTTAGCTATTTTAAAATAGCATGCTTATCTGTAAAAACATACAGCAGGGCTAATATTAAAAAATGCTTACGGTAAAAACACCCCATCAATATCAGCAACAGCTTGCAGATAATTCGTATTAATAATGTTGACCAATTTAAATTAATTTTTACCATTTTATCTACAATAAATCAATGCATTAATTTAAGTATTTTAAACAAAAAACGAGCAAAGGTATTCAATAAATAATAAACGAAGTCAAAAAATAATCGTTAGAGAATTTTCGTTTTGCTTGAATGATTTTCAATGATTTCTAAAGCTTTTTTAAAAAAAAGAAACATAAAAGAAAGCATTTGTGTTTGAAGGAAAGCAAGAAAGAATAGGATCGTTTTTTAATAGAAAAACCAAAAATAAATAGATAATTTCCGGTGCCATTTTTAAAGCAAAAAACGGAAAGAGTTAATTTTCAAAAAAAATGAAATACAGCTTGGATAGAGGTTTTGATGACACAATAATTCGGGTCATAAAAACAATTTTAAGAAACTGTGCGTTTAACATGGAAAAAATTAAGCCACTTGTATTTGAAAGGTTGTAATAAACAAAAAATATCTGTGTCAGAGTTCATTATCCCCTGCAACTTTGATTTTTAGAAATACCAAAAAAATAAGAATAAACAAAAAAGAGGGAAAAAAATAAGAACCGAAAATAATGTCGCTTCTATGTTTCGCATTTTTTTTTAAAAAGGAGGGTATTAACTTTAAATCGAAGACAAAAATTTTTTTGGGGCTTTTGGTTTTTTTGAATAAACTATTTTCTGTTTTTTAGAACATTTAATAACAGTTGTTAGACTTTCAACAATGTTTTATGTTTATCCATTTGAACTTTTTTTGAAAGTTACGGTAGGATTTTTATCAGGGTAAAAATGCCAAAACACATCTTATCTGAAATTTTGATAGGATGGCTATTACACAAAATTTATTTCTCACATTGTCAGACAAAGAGTTATCGAAGTCGATATACATATTACATTGTTTTCGCGATGAATGGAAGTTATGAGATATTAAAACATTCTAAATTTTAAGAAACAACAGTTTTAAAATAATACAATAAAATGGGGTGATAGTATCAAACAAAATGAAGAAATTTATTGTGTCAAACAAAGCCCATAAATAATTTTATTCCAATAGAGGGGAGAGAAATGGGAGCGATATTGGATTGAATAAAGCTTCCAAAAATATTTTGTTTGGACTTTTTTCGTTTTTAGCTTTTTTCTTTCGAGTAAACGTGGATAAAGATGTTAGAAAATGAGAAAGGCAATGATGGCCTTATTTGGAAAAAGGGGAAAAAAGAAGAAAATTGAAAAATAAAGTCTCTTCGATAAGTGGTTCGAATGGCTTTTTGATGATGAAAATTGTAATATATTTCTTCGAAGATGTGATAGAAAAAATGATGAAAGAAAAAGTAATATAAGTTATGAACTAATAGCGTTATTGAATTTCATTGCTAGAACATCTGACGAAGCAAATGTGCATGCATTTACAATTATTATGGTTACAAAAAACATATTTTATCCAAAAGAGTTCACGGATGTCGTCACCACTGGAATTTAATGCTTCATTTTAAATATTTTTAATAATGTGTTTGCTTTTTTCTTGTTCATAATATCGAGTTACTCTCCAACATTTACCGCAATCATGAATCTTTGCCTCAAATTTTTAGTTTTACTGTTACATTTTTTGACAAAAGCTTAAGTAAATAGCTGTTATTCTTTAAGTTTGCCGTTTTCGGTCTTAAAGTATCAGGGAAATAGCTTTCTCTTTTTTGGGTAATCTTTGAAGAACATTATTTTTCTTGCAATGCATTGCTTTAAAGCATCTTTTTTAAACAAAAAAATAAAAATAAAAAATAAAAATTGACAGATGGTTGATGTTTTTTTAATGCTTTTTTAGTAAGAGGGTAAAACATTTTATTAATTTTTATTATTATTGCTGTACATGTACGCCAGATCACAATTCGATTAATTCTTATGGATAAAATTTAAAGGCACTTTATTGCAATGTCGCAAATTATGTGAAAAATTTGTGCATTCACAATTTGTTTGTAGCATGTTGTTATTCCATTGATGACGAATTTAATATCTTTGAAAACAATTTGGCTATTCAAAATATTTTTTTAATGTTGATAGACGCAATCAGTGAAGATAAAACTATATCTAACGAAAAATCTCTTTATGAAAATATGTACTAGAATATATAAAAGGCTACATTATTAATCTTGTATACTGTATTTGAAAACTATATAAAATAATACATTTACTTTCGTTTCTTTCGTTAATACTTAATATAAATATTATTTTCTACTGTAATGTAGTCAAAAGATTTCCGGTTTTCTTTGTTTAAATGCAAAAACGTAAAATATCCTACATGAAAAAAGTGTTCTCTTTCATATATGTTCCCAGTACTTCAAAGGATGATGTTCGTTTTAAAATTATTCAACAATGACACATGTTTTAACCTTTTGAAAGATAAACAAATATTATGAATTTATTATATGCACTTTTTTTGCACTTAGAGATCAAAAGGTAAGCTCACGTCAAAAAAATTAATAAGCAAATTTGTTTAACAGCAAAAGACAAACTGAAAATTCTTTTTTTTTAAATAAAAGAAGATCATTTTAAGAAATTATGCTATTGTTAAAAGAAGGTTGTAAATATTACATATTTTCGTAGTTTTTTGATATCTTATAAAAACATATCATTTTTTGTTTACTTAAAACAATTATATACGTACATAGATGTGATAATTGTTTCCTAAAATTTGCTCCATCTGAACAATTTTTTGAACAAAATTTAGCAAAATTTACCCCCCTCCTATTTCCAGTTATTGAAAATATACTGATGAAGCGGAAATGAAAATTTTGAAAAAAAACAATTCTAGAAGGATTAAAAATAAAGCACAAAAGAATGTTATTGTAACAGAAGACGATATGAAGTAAGTAATATATGAGGCATGTTTTAGAATAATAGATGTGATAATATTTTTTTACATTCCGCCCTCAGTTGAAATTGTATAAATACAGAAAAAAACTCAAAACAAATTTGAATTAATTTCAGTATTGAAGTTGTCACCTTCTATTATACTTTAAACGCTGCTTATAAAATAAAGAAATAATGGGTTACTGGATGTTTATATTGCATCATCAACAATGGTATGATATTTATGAAAAGAACTGTTCATTGAAAACCCAAGCTGAATGGTATGCTGAAGGAAAGCCAAACATTTTTATTGGATTAATATATTTATTAGCAGGACTTATTTTTGAGGTAAATGTATTTCTTTTTACTTGAGTAATAGAAACAACTTTTACAGTAACAGTACTTTACTGTTACAATAATTTTTTTTTAAAATGCATTCATTCACTTTTATCAATTATAGCTTTCATATCTTCCATTTATGATTGCAATGGTTAAAAAAGAATTTTTTCAATATTCTTGTTATAAGTTAATGTTTATGATGGGAATTTATGATATATTTATTCTTCCCTGTAATGGAATCATTACCGGACTTCAAGTTATAAAAGGGGAGCACTTTTGTAATAATCCAAAATTGTATTATCTTACTGGTGTAATTGGAGTTGGTAAGCTTGAACATATTACTTACTCTGTGGTATACAAAATATTTAATTTTAGTCGGATTCTATGGTGTAACGACACTTTGCGTAATCCTGGCATTCGATAGATTCCTAGAAATGAGTTTTCCAAAATTTGCCAAATATGTTTTTGGTGGCTCAAAAACATATTTATGGATGTGTATTCCAATTTTATACCAATGTTATGTCGGATTTCAACTTCCACATATCTTTAATATAAAAATTTATGCGATGCATCATGACCCATATCATCTTATTCCTGGAATGGAAAATAATCCAAAAGTAAAAAATTCATTTGATTCGAGTCTTTTTTGTAAAAAAAATATGTTTAGTTTGACTTTCCAGCATTTCAAACATTTTTTGCATGGAATAACAGTCTCATCATCACATTTTTAATATTATTTTATGGTGGACTTTTAATTGTTACTAAAATCAGAACAAGAATGTATATCACATCAACGGTTTCAAAAGCACAAAAACAGGTAACGTTGCCGATTGCAAATATTGCAGCAATTAAAATTTGCTAAAGTTTCTTTGAATGATGCTGTTAATAAGCGGCAATAATATCCGTTGTCTTTTCACTTGTTTCCTAATATTTTAGATGACAATTCAAGCTATTTGTGTTTGCGGCGAAATGCTTGCAGCACCTTTACTCCATATTTTCATGCTATTTTGGGAATTTCCAGTTTTTATCGAAATTATAGCACATTTTTCATGGATTTGTTTACATGGTAACTTTTAATCATCTAAATTACATTTTCTCTAAAAATATGAGTTTTCTAGGTGATACTCCGATAATTTATTTTATTTTAAATAAATCTCTTCGAAAAGCTGTAACTGATATGACTTCTTCACATTTGAAACTTCCCAATCCTTTTGCTAAAAATTCTTTATTATCACATTCGAATCGCGTTGAACCATCAACCAGCTATATAATGCGGTCCAAATACTAAGAGCATCAATATGAAGTTAATATGAACTTTAAATTTGTTTTTTTAGATGCGTACTTAATATTTTTCTGTTTTTGAAAACGTTCTTTAAATCATAAAAGTTTAACATTGAAAGTAATGCATTAATTGGCATTTAGACGCATTTAAACAAGTCCATGAGACTCGTGTTTTTAAATTTTGTTTTAGCCACTTAATTTTGCTTCATTGTTTCTGTTATTTCGTAGGCATTTAAATTTTAAAATATTAATGTTATTGATAAAGTCACAATAAAACTTTTCTACTGTAACTCCAATATTGTTTTTCATATATTTGAATATGAAATTTCTCTTTTCTCTGCTATTTATAATATATATTCAAGTGGTTCGTTTAAATTAAATTCATTGAATGATTTTTAAGTAAGATAAACATTTTAAGGTTTTTGCAACAAATAAAGATAAAATTTTTGTTCGACAAGATGCTGTTGATCTTGAAGATTATGAACCATTTAAATATTTTAAAGAGCATATACGACCAAATATTGTCAAAGAAGATGATAGTAATACGTGTGTGAATAATCAAGTTAAACCGAAAATATAAATTCTGTGCATACCTTAACACTCAGTATTCATGCGACCCACAAAATATAACATAATCATTAACCATCCGTACAAAATCCGAAATACAACTAAGTGTCGGATCGCTATCAGCATTGCTTTAAAAAACCAAGTTAGAAGACTAATTGTCTTTTTTGTTAATTTATTTGTTTGTCAAAAAACCCAAACATTTTGCCTTTTTTAGATGTCCAATTTCGAAAACTTATTGGAAAGGGTAAAATCATCCCTAATTATGTTTATTAGGTTATAATGAACTAATTAATATATGTATAATAACCCTATGTTAATCTATAGAATTTGAACTTATGGCTCAAAAATGGTCACCTATCAACGTTTTTTCAAAAAAGGACACCTTTTTGTAAAAATGGTAAAAATCGTTGACAAAATTTGATGAATAAAGGGGGGATTGTTTCTACATTATTTTTTAGAGATAGACTTAAAGCATCCCAAAATATGTTTCGTCGTGAAAAGTCGTAGAAAATCGTGCCAAATTTACGACTTTCCACAACTTTTCACGACGAAACATATTTTGGGATGCTTTAAGTCTATCTCTAAAAAGGTGTCCGTTTTTGAAAAAAACGTTGATAGGTGACCATTTTTGAGATGATGTACCTATGACATAGATTTAACCATAGTTATTTTGTATGGAAACGATTCCTAAATAATGTAGAAACAATCCCCCCTTTATCCATCAAATTTTGTCAACGATTTTTACCATTTTTACAAAAAGGTGTCCTTTTTTAAAAAAATGTTGATAAGTCACCATTTTTGAGCCATAAGTTCAAATTCTATAGATTAACATAGGGTTACTATACATATATTAATTAGTTCATTATAACCTAATAAACATAATTAGGGATGATTTTACCCTCTCCAATAAGTTTTCGAAATTGGACATCTAAAAAAGGTGACCTCGATTAGATGGGATCTTTATAAATTTGAGTTAAGGATTTCTTAATTTAGGAAAAAAAAGGCGAAAGAATCATAAACTAATTGGTAAATTTTAGACTTTTTACATCATAATCAAAAATACATTTTAGTTATTAAACGATCATGTACCAAGTGATACAATATACTTGAGTAACAGCTCATTTTTGTAAAAATTTGTTTTAACATAATTTTCATTGTTGTTATTAAAAAAAGCTCAATAAATTTTACTGCTTAAAATATACACAATTTTTCAAATACAGGTGAAAAATTTGCAAAGCTTTCACTGAATAATTAACGATGACGATTAACATTTTAATCTGTGCAAAATTTTGTAAGGTTTCATTTAGTTTTTTTTACAAGGAACGCATTTCTTCCTGGTTTTTATTAATCTTTTTTTATTGAAATATATCCTTAATAAATTTTTAAAAAATTGGCAATCTATTTCGTGGGAAAGTTAAAAAGGAGTTTAGAAATTTTGTTATTTATTATTATACAATTTTTAATCAATTGTGGCATTTTTTGACATACAAAAAATATTATTTATTGCTACAAAAAGAAAATTGTTCTTATAAAACATCTGGAGTAGGGTTATTTTACGTTTCTCCAATATATTTTGATTTAAAGTTCACTCAACTACTATAATAGCCTCATCAAGATATTTTTAACAAAAATACGATGAATTTATCTTCTATGGAAGAAGGCTTTTATTCATTGCACGATTTAACGGATGGCGAAAGAATACTTTTATACGTTTCTCAATACTTTTTAATTGCCCTTACGTTAGTTGTTATAATCTCAACAGCATGTTTAGTCATATCTTTCCTTATGAATCCACAATTTCATGTAAATATGATTATGCTAATCTCAAATTTAGCCTGCTTGTGCATTACTTATTCAATCTGTGAAATCTTAACTGCAATTAAAGTTCTAAAATGTCCAGAAACAGATTACTGTAAGATCACTGTTGTTTTCATTTAGATATGAAGTTTGTAAATTTTTAGGTTTTCATGGAGATTACTTACTTGCTGGTTCTAAAACTATCATTGAAGGGCTCAAAGTTTCAGCAGGTATTTGTAATGTAATTGCAATGCCACTTATCATTTGTGAAAGAATAATTGCCACTGTTTATTTTCGATGTTATGAAAAACAACAACATCTTTATTTTGTTGTATTTGTTGTTTTTGTACAATGGATTGCTTCATTTTTAACTGTATTTTTACTATTTAACGGTATGTTTTTAAACATCCATCCGCTTTACTTTATTCGTAAAACTAAAAGGAAACATAATTTTTCAGGCTATATTCCTTTTCTCCTTGTTGCAATACCTGGATCATTAGTCTGTATTATTTTTATTGCAGTAAGCTTTTTTGACATAAATTTATTAAAACATTTCTTTTATCTTTAAGCTTTTAGTTATTCTTTTACATAGATTTTTTAAACCATAAAATGTATCACGAATCAATGTCTGATGGTTGTGCGTATACGTTATCTCAACGTTATCAACTGTGTGAAAATATTCGAACATCAAAATTACTTCGCAAGTGTTCCGTTGCTTCGTCAATTTTTCTACCATTGGGAATATCAGTAAGCAAAGTTTTTTGAATTTTCATGCCCTCTTTTTTAAGAAATGAGTTTATTGCTTCCATTGAATATCGTAAAACCAAGAAAAGCTCAATGAGTTCATGTGACATAAAACATATCTTTCCGGGAAAAGGTTTTACGAGCTAATTAACAATTTCTTCTTACAGTACATAACACGTATTACTACAAAATATTTGTGACAGTACAAGTTTAAATTCTCATTGTAGAATTATAACTCCTTAAAATTTATTGTAATGACTTTTTATTTTTTAGTTATTTGCTGCCCAAGTATTATTTACGTCTTTTAAATACAAACTGTTATTTAAAATATGTTTTGAATTTAGCGTTGCAATTTTTGGCTTATTATTTATTGCAAGTGCCTTAAAAACAAACGAATTATGGTGGAGAAATTTTTACAGGTATGTTTATTTTTTTTGGAATTTCTAAGTAGCCGCTTATGAATTTTGTTGTTTGTATTTTCAGAATATTATGTTGTAAATATCGTAAGAAATGTCGCACATTACCGTATATTCAAGGCTGTAATAATACTACGTCAGTTTACAATGCAAAAATATTTCGAACATCCACAGGAAAGCGAATGATTTTTGACACAAATCTCGAATCTGGAGTGTATTTCTCACAATTACAAAATTCATGGAATAAATAAACAAATTAAATAAACAATTGTTTAATAATTTTTTTAGTTTTTAAAATCTTACAAGGATGTTTGTTGTTGTTGTTTTTTTTGAATACAGTTGAACCTCAATCTTGCGTTCACCTCGATTTTACGACGTTTTTTCGCGATTCCTTGGAAGACGTAAAGTGGTTGATATAACATAAAATTTTAAATATTTTGGTCTTGATCGTTTAACAGAAACTTTGAAAAGGTATATGTCAGTGAGGGTAAAAACGTTGTTTATTGTACAATAAAAAACATATTGTTGCATTGATTTTTGAAAGACCGTCTTTCCTTTTCAGTATTTTTGAACCACGAGCTATCTTTTGTTTTTGTTTCTTTTTTATCTTTCCCCTTGCTCGACAAACATTTTGTTTATTGCAAAAAAGCAATGTTGAAAGTTGTTTATCGTGTGTCGTTCTCTTTTTATTTGTTGTTGTTTTTTGTTTTAAGCTTTTATTTTTTGGTTAACTTTTAAACGTTAATTCAATTCAAAAATGGGCTCTAAAATTTTGGCCATTGGATTTCCGGAAGCCGAGGAATCTGAATTAATTATTACTGTTGATATTCTTCGCCGTGCTGAATTAGATGTTACAATTGCAAATTTGAATGACGAAGAACATTTTACTTGCGTTCAAAAAACTAAAATTAAAGCTGATAAACTATTCAAGGATGTTGAAAATGAGACTTTTGATGCAGTAATTATTCCAGGTGGACCAGGATCTTATAAAGTTGCTAATGTAAGCTTTCTTTTTTTGAATTTTTTAAAATAGATTACTTTTTGCTTATTAACTTTTTTGCCGATGGTATGCTTGATAGCTAGTTTTGATTTTTATCTTTTAAATCAGGCACTGGCTAACATTTTTATTCTGCTTTGATTGAGCATATTTAAAGATTTAAATTTATATAACTTTTGTAATTCAGTTATACAATATTTTGCGAGTTTTATACAGAGGTTGAACTAAAAAAATTTCAGAATGATCGTCTTGTAACTTTTCTCAAAAGACACGATGCAGCTGGAAAACTTCTTGGAGCAATATGTGGTGCTCCTGTAATCTTCGCTCAAAATAAAATTGGAGAAGGTGGAAAAATGACCTCTTATCCAAATGATAAAGACAAAATTGAAAAAGCTGGTAAATTTTATCTGTATTAAAATAATAGTACCTAGCACTATTTTTTTAGGTTACGTTTATGACGAATTGGATGTGGTTGTTTCAAATAACATTGTTACAAGTCGCGCTCCTGGAACAGCTTTTGAATTTGCTTTGAAGCTTGTTGAAATACTTGTTGGTGAAACAACTTCTATGGAACTTGCAAAGGGGCTTCTTTATGTTCAATAGTTTTTTAATTGAGTATTGTAATATTTTTTGACTGTAATTATATTCCAAATACAGATATTTTGCGTTACTTTGATTTTACAAAAATTATTATAAAAATACTTGCACTCATTATTATAGTTTTTTGAAAATCAGAATTTTTAGAATCTATCGCAAAAAATAATAGTCAATTCAGAATAAACATTTTATTGTTATCCGTCATATGTAATTATGTCTTTTTAGTAGGTCCATTCTATAGTGAAAAACCTGTTAAAACATAAAAAATGCAAAAACTGAAAAACACAAAAATCTCATAAACTATTGGCTGCTTAGAATAATTTGTGTCGACATTGTATTTTTTATCACTCTGTGATTTAATCGAACAAAAACTTGTTGCTGTTTGAAGCGTCGGAAGTGTCAAAAATAACTTTAAAAATAATACTGTTTTGGACACATGCTAAAATGTTCTTGTTTTTTTCGTGTTGCTGTTTTCACCAAAGTTTTATATATAACATATATGTGAAAAACCTGGTGGCCATGAGAATTATTAGCGTTGCTATGCCTGACTTGTAAGCGTAAATAAGCTAACGTTGTTTTTCTAAAAAGAATACAGTTTTTTGTAGCACCTATATTGGTGCTTTTCGTTTTTACTGTGTTGCTAAAATATGACATATTATTTTTACCCAAATTTTTACTATTGTTCGTTTCTGTAACATAAATTACATCTTAAAATTAAAATTAGAACTTCATTTGTTTCTTATTCATTGAAAACCCTTAAAAATTTGGTTTAACCTTGTAGTGTCTTAAGTTTTCCATTGTATTTTCATTTTCCACAACTACCACTCTTAAATTAAATTTGAAAAAATAATTACAATTTCTCGTTTTGTACTTTGTGATTCCGTTATTGCAACACTATGTTACATTTTTTTGCTCGTCTTTTGCTTTCACATTATAATTTTAAAGTAAACATTTCAACTTTTTTATTTTCCTCTCACACGATTTTTACCGCACATCATTTTTTCTTTTGATTATCAAAAAGTTTTGTTGATAGAAATAAGTGCAAACAAAAAAAAGATTTCAGTTTTTTTGTTAACTTTGCAAAGCATAGCGAGTTATTATTTTGTATGCAAAAAGTTGGTATTTCAGAATTTATTTTATTACTTGAATTTTTAAAATGAATTGCAGACCTTTTTCGACAACTTGTATAAGCAAAAACTTAACATTTAAATATCTAATGTGTTAATTTTGCATCTCTTTATGACAGATTAAAGAACCATTTCGAACACATTTTTTGTTACTTTGTGGTTCTATTTATTGTGTCTGCCAAAAAGAAGATTAAGATAAAAAATAATTGAAAGTATAAAGCACAAACTTGTGTCAAAAAAAGTGTCGGCTCTCCTTTTTTACTTTTATTTTGTTATAAAAACATTTGCGTGTGACGTTGCTGTCTGAATTTACCTCTTTTCTAAAAAAATTAAAGTTAAACATTAAAATCTTTTTTTAGACCAATAAAATGAGTTTCCAGACAAAAAACGAAAAAGTTTATGTAAGTTATTTTTAATATATGTTTATCCCGGTTGTATCTTTTATGCGATCAAATCATAACTTTCTTCTACCTCATATTGTTTTTGAACATTGAGATTTCTTAATATAGGCATCACTTATTTTTTAATGCTTTAAAGCATTAAAAAAACAATAAGTTTTTGTAGTTCAAAAAGCATTAAGAATTCGAGAACCTGTTAAGTTGCAAATAGCCATAAATTGCGCCATAATTAAATGAAAACGATTCATACCTAGAAATCTTAAATCGTTTAAAGTCAGTTATAACAGATTTATTTATTTTTAGTTGAATACCGTCAACGGTTCATCCTACCAAACTTCAAACAGTAACCGATGGAAGACCTTAATCTTTGGTTTATTTTACAAGATTACACCGTTTCCTGATGTTACATCTTCACCAAAAAAAATTATTAGCACTATTATTTTTATCGTTGGCTTTCTACCATTACTTTTTAGAACCCTATTGTTACTTGGAAAATTGGGAGAAACTACTGTAAGTCTTGCATTTTTTAAAATTACTGTTAAATGCAATTAATTTTCAGCTGTTTTCTTTGAATTGGGCATATACGTTTCCAATGGCAGTGTTGAGTATGCATTCGATTTGTGCATTTGTAACACTTTTTGTTCTTGCGAAATCAAATTTCTATAATGAATTTACAAAAAGATATACGAAAGTTGTTCACAATGAAGTAACCCTTTTAATATCTGTTGAAACTCTTAAATTGCTCCAAATGTTTAGACACCAATTGGAACTCCACATGCTGCAGCCCATATCATTCTTGGAATCTTCATGTCGTTTTTTGTTTTTTCACATCTATTTTTTGCTTATGAAAATTCCCAAATGTACGATTATTATGTCACGGATGTCACAAACAGCTCGGCAAAATTCCGTGATAGTCTTTTTGGGCCCGTTGATTTTTATCGTCTTGATACGATTATTGTCATTTGGGCTACTTATGTTTCTGCATTGGCAATAATTATCTATAATTTGGTTGCCGATACAGTTGTCAAAACATGTGAAAAACTGAATACAGAAATGAAAAAAGCTGGTGAAGCTGGAGAATTGGAAGATCCTGAAAATCTTAATCAGTATGGAAATCAACAATTAAAACTTCTTGAACTTGCAAGTTTTGGATTCTCATATTTTGGTCCATTAGCAACATTTACATTCATTGCCGGATTACTTACACATATCTTATTTGCTTTCGTCACCCGAAGCTTTATGGAAGATATCTTACCTTTAACAAAAATATTTTCATTTATGTTTATGTTTTTAGGTAAACTTTTCTCTCAATTTATTTCCACCAATAATATTCACATGTGCTTTCAGGATTGTTCATGATATTGGCTTGTGTAAAACGGACATCAGATTTTGCAAATGAACTTTCTAAAACCAGTAATATCGTCCTTTTTGAGCCTTCAATCTTTTCAAATGGAAATGAAAAACTTTCATTAATTGCAACAAATATCGTTTTTCGTATTGAACACAGTCATTACCTTCCAAAAGTTTTTTCAAGCTTTAAAATTAATGAAAAGTTTTTCCAACGTGCTTTCCTTACAATGCCTTTTGTCATTGAATATTTGAATGCTTTTAAAAAAGAAATTCCTTAAAATTTTGTTACAATTTTTAATGTCAAGAAAAAATAAAAGAAATGTTTAATACACTTTTTATAAAAACAATATAAAAATCAAGCGACTCTAAAGAAGGAAAAACAATAAAAAAAAGAAATGTTTAAACTCTGCCAAAGTATTTTATGTTAACAAAACTGTTGCATTTAATTAAGATGCAATCATCTGCGTAAAGCTTTCACTTTCTATTAACTGTGAAATAATAGCGAAACTCTCTGCTTTTACAATTTTCGATAATTATTGTTTTGTTAATGTTGACCTTTCTCTTGTGGATTATCTGATCAAGAAAATAGATCTGCCAACCACTAAACACATATTCCATGCTTATGCATCTTTTTTATGCTTCAATGGAACTAAAAAAGTGTTTTGTAACACTCACCACTGAATATGTGTTTGTTTTTTAAATAAAAACACTGACCTTTTGGTGCTTCAAAAAACTGAACGTTCGCTTTTTCTTTGACGATGCTTTTTTTGCATTCTTTTTATCGATGTTTATTGCAACATTTGGCTTGCGTCGTTACAAAGGCCTTGCAAAGGCACCTTTTAGTTTAAAGTTTATATTTTTCTGATTTTTTTCTTCAAAAGTGTTTCTTTTTATTTCATCGCAACTATTTTTTTAAAGTGCTCTTTTAGTAAATTTATGTAAAAATTTAATAAATGTTTTCTAGGAAAATTACCGAATATGGATAATAAATGTGGAAGATGTGGTGGAGCATCTCATATATTAGAGCAATGTCCTGCCAAGGATTATTATTGTCATATTTGTGGTAAAACTGGTCATTATTTGGAATTTTGTAAATCTCCTATTGATAATTCAAACTCAAAAATTTCTCTAAACAATGGAAAACCAACAAAAGGATGCAAGCATTGTGGAACAACTCATGTTTACCGTAACTGTCCAGCACATAAATCAAGATGCGATGAATGTCATGGCAAAGGGCATTTTTTACAATTTTGTCCATCTCTAAAGCAAGGATCATTAAAATATTTTTCAAAGAATACATCTGAAAAATTAACTACTATTAAAGCTTTCGCAATTGATACAGCTGAAAAAAGCAGATATCGATCTGATATTAAAGAAAATGAACTACAAAATGTTATGCGACGAGATAGCGGATGTTCAACAGGAAAATCGATTAACCGGCAATCCAGGGATGTCAACAAGTGGAATTTTTTGTCTACTTCGGTGGAAACACATCCACCTTGGTGGAAAAATTTTTTTCTGATTTTTTTGATTTTTTGGCATTATTAAGTGCCAAAAAACGTTATGGAACTATTTTTATAGCAAAAAAATGAATTTAAAAGCTTTCCACCCAAGTGGAATGATATTCCACTCAGGTGGAGTTCAATTCCACCTTGGTGGAATGGTATTCTACCCTGGTGGAATTGAACTCCACTCTGGTGGAACTGAACTACACTCAAGTGGAATTATTTTTTTGATGTTTAACTACATCAGAATTATTACTGGTAACACTTTTTAATCGATTTAAAAGGTTTTATATAGATTTAAGCATTACAACGATATTCCACTTTGGTGGAATTCAACGTTATGTTATAATATATAAATAATCATGAAAAAAAGATCAAAAACAGTAAAAAAGAATAATTCTGATATAGTTTAGCATCAGAAAAACAATTCCACTCGAGTGTTGTTCAGTTCCACCAAGGTGGAGTTCAATTCCACCAGAGTAGAATACCATTCCACCAAGGTGGAATTGAACTCCACCTGAGTGGAATATCATTCCACTCGAGTGGAAAGCTTTTAATTTTATTTCTTTGCTATAAAAATAGTTCCACAATGTTTTTTGGCACTTAATAATGCCAAAAAATCAAAAAAATCAGAAAAAAATTTTTCCACCAAGGTGGATGTGTTTCCACCGAAGTAGACAAAAAATTCCACTTGTTGACATCCCTGCGGCAATCAAAAGCCAAGGAAGCCGTCTCAAGTCCCATTGTTGTAAAAAAGAATACCAAATGTTATAAATGTGGAGCTTCACACGAGTATGGAAAATGTTTTGCTAAAGATTCATATTGCTCAATTTGTAAGAAAAATGGACATTTGGAAGAATCTTGTGTTTTC
Organism: Panagrolaimus sp. LJ2400; assembly: GCA_024447215.1. NCBI lineage: Eukaryota > Metazoa > Nematoda > Chromadorea > Rhabditida > Panagrolaimidae > Panagrolaimus > Panagrolaimus sp. LJ2400. The sequence goes on along the minus strand of JAMRYA010000009.1, from coordinate 1,928,576 downwards.
AAAAACAAAAAAGAAGAATCAAAATCTGATCCAGCTACTCCACAAAAGAAAAATGAATGCAAAAAATGTGGCAAAAATCATCCATGTAATAGCTGTACAGCTGAAAGCTATCGTTGTCGGCATTGTAAAAAGCTTGGACATTTTGATGATTATTGCAAATATAAAAATACAGAAACGAATGATAACAAGAAGGATTGTGGTAAATGTGGTGGCATGCATGCGGGAGTAATGTGCCCTGCCAAAAATGAATACTGCAACAATTGTCATTTACAAGGACATTTAACTCAATGCTGTAGGAGTCCAACGCCTGAAAAAATTGGTAAGCATTTGTTTTTGAAAATAATAGAGCTTCAAAATGTGTGTACATGTAGTATGAGTCAGCTAGTTATTCTTTACATTTTTCAAACTGTAATAAGACATATTGCTTTTCAGAAGAATGGAAAAGAGATGAACAAAATGCTTTATGCCGATATATTTTTACAATGGCAAAAGAAGAATATGGAAAGAATGCTTCTGGTCCGGTCCTTGAAAAGCGAAAGAAAGAAGCAACGAAAATTCGTCAAAGGCAAATTGAAAGAAGTTTAAAAGAACAAAAGAAAGCAAGAAACCTTGAATTATGTTTCTTACTGGATGCCACAGAAAGTATGAAGCAATATATTAATGGTATTAAAAAATATATCAACGATATTGTTGATTGTATTATTCAACCTCAAGCAAATATGAGTCAATATGGTTGGGCAGATAATGTTCGATTGGCATTTGTAGTTTATCGGGATTTCGGAGATGCGAAACAGCTTGAATGGCTCAATAATGGCAAATTCACAGAATCAATACAAGTTTTTAAAGAATTTTGTGAAAATCTCAATGCTTATGGGGGTGATGATAAAGCTGAAGATGTCTTTAGTGGATTGGATAAAGCTTTATCCCTTGATTGGAGTGATAAATATGTCACAAAAGTTATTTACCATATTGCTGATGCTCCATGTCATGGCAAGAAGTTTCATAATTTGAAGAAAGACGATGATAAATATTACGATTTGGGACATCCAAATGGATTAACTGATAAAACATTATTTTCAAAACTTGGTGGAATGGGAATTCAATATTTCTTTGGAAGGATTTCAGAAAATACTGATAAAATGATTGATGTATTTGCACAAAGCTATGGAGCAGAAATTGAAAAACATGATATCAAAAATATTGAAAATATTCTGGAATCTGTTTTATCGGCCGTTTCAATGTCAATCACAACAAAGATATCAGAAACTGTTACATCACTGCTTGATAAGAATAATGCAAGAAATTACAAACCTGCTAAAGAAGAACCGAATTGGAATAAATTAAAAGAAATTCCTGTAACATTTCTTACATATGAACTCATGGAATCTGTTGATGACATTGCAAAACGTGAATTTACTCTTTCAATGCCACTCCAATATAATTCAATCAAAATTGCATCGAATCCATTTGCAAAAGGTGGAGATAGATTAGCATATTTTGGAAAAGTTTACACCAAAAATGGTATCAAAGATCAAGTCTTCAAAGAATTCAGCAGCCTTAAGAAGGAGTCCAATATTTCAATCAATTACAAAACTCCCAATGAAATTTCGACGATTGCATCATTTTTTGCTCAAGCCTACAACAAAAAGGTTAAAAATGCCATTGCTGAAAATGAAACTCAACTTTCATTTCTAAAAGTTAAAACTGTTCGAATGCGTGAAAATGGAAAAGATGGAAAAGAAAAAATTCGATATATGTGTGCTGAAAATAAATTTCGAGAAAATGATAAATTTCATAAATTTACCAATAATGCAACATTTTTTATGACTGAAGCAAATGCACAAAAGAATGACATTGATTTGAAGATTATTGAAATGCTTTTGGCTTTTTCACATTTTACTTATCAGGTTTGTGTAAATAACAGTGCTTTTTTTAGATTATTATTAATTTAAAAGGCACCCTGGCCTTTTTTGCCAATAAACCTCTGTAAAATCTTTTTTTAGGAAAGTAATGGATATCTTATGATTGTTGATTTACAAGGTGTTATTAGTCAAACAGAAGCTGGTAGCAGCAAGCTGGTCCTCACAGACCCTTCCATTCATTGCAAAAATTTACTTCGATTTGGTAAAACTAATTTTGGTGAAAAAGGAATGAAACATTTTTTTGATCAACATCGATGTAATTCTTATTGTCGACGTCTTGGTTATGCTTTTGATAATAAAGAATAAAAATTTGATTTGTTTTGCGTGTATATACATATATCTTATAATGTTTTCTAACAATTTGGTACACAGTAAATTTTTTAAAGGCACTTGCTGTAATTGCATTGAAAACAAGGTATGCAGTTACTATAGCTTTTGTAGTTTGATAAATTTTCAAATTATATTTTACCACAAAAAAGTTGCAGTTGACCATTAAATTTAGCTGTGTATTCTTGTTTATTACCAAATGAATGTTCAAATTCCCTTAGAACTTTGTCATAGCAATGATGATTCAGATTATCAAAGGCTTATAGTGCAAATGCAAAAGCTTGTTAATGAAAGAAAAATAAGTGAATATATTGCCTTATTGAAGAAGATATGTTACTCATATATGTTTTCACGTAAAGCTTGGATTGCTATCTTTCAGTACGAAAGCATTTAAAAACACTTTTAAAAATTAATTTCTTTAGATTTATAGAAAATACCGATGTATTTTGGAACGATATACACTATTTTGAACGGCAATCGATGTTTCAGTTTTTTTATCCTATGGAAAACGACAACTTGTTTTATGGACTTTGTCAAAGCTTTTGTCCTCCAAAGTTATTATTTATTAAAAGAGATTATACAAGAAGAAAATGGGGCGAACAGTTCAAAGAACAAGGGATATTAGGAATAAATAATGATTTATTAGTTAATGATCTAAAATTTCCACATTGCGATCTTGATGAATTTTTTTCATGGTATGAAACACATCTATGTAAGCATTTTTTCAAATTTAAATAATTAATTTTTATTTTTGTTTTTAAAGGTTCATCACCTCCGAGAGAAATTGTTGAAATTTACAAAAAATCAAAAAAAGCTTATGAAAAGCTGAAAAATATGGATGAAGAAAGTGATGAATGGTTTGCTGAAATATTAAAAATAGATGATACGGAGTTTATTGAAAACAATTTTGAATACAAACTTTCTAAAAATTTATTAAACAAGGAACTATGGGAAAAATATCTTAAATTCTTAGAGCAAAATAATATTCAAGTAAGCTTTTTACAAACATATATGTCATAAAGCAAAATTATTTTAAGATCCTATTTGAGAGTGTAAAAGATAACAGCATCATATAAATACATTCTTTCAGAAAATGCTTTGTGCGTATTCCAAGTATTATCGCGTATATCCCGCTGATACACAAATAAGAGAAAGATATCAAAGTGCAGTTAGAAAACATACTTCAAATGTATTAGCCGTGCCATGGTATAATCCTTTAGATTTCGAGAAATGTGAAAAAACATTTTTTGATGAAAGGAAGGATGAAAGTGATAAACCTGAGCCTATACATCAAAGACCATGTACGACTCATTTTATTTCAAATAATTTTAAACTCCAACAATTCCCTTTTAAAAATACCTTGATTCATTATATTCAAAAAAATGCTAATGCAAACATTTGTCTCAAATTAGCTTTTTCATGCAAATATTTTTATTCAAGCTTACCTTTATTGATTTGTTACAAAATTAATGTCATGGATTACAATTACAAGCAAACTAAAATTTGTCAATTTTATCAACAATCTTTATTATTAAGTCATTATAAAGTTGATGAAATTATTCTTGATAATATTTTTGCTACGACAGTGTTGAATATTCAAAGCGAAAGCCGAGATTTTTTATCAAAATTTATTCTCCGAATAACAAAATGTACTGTTAAATATTTGAAAATCATTGAACAAGATTTGACTCTTGGTGAACTAAAATTTTTGACTAGTGAAGGAAATGTTGAAGAACTGCTGCTTGACAATGTCAGTGTATTAAATTCTGATGGAAAAGATGCATATTTGGAAGATATTTTGCAAATGGTTCCCAAACTTAATAATTTCGTGTAAGTCTTCTCTTTGTTTGATAAAATAATGCTACATTGACTTTTAGTGGGCTAGGTTTTCCAACATCAACTCAAACGATGGCGAAAATGATGGAAATGCCGTTTACAAACAAAATAAAATCCGTAAATTTATCTGGCACCCACATTGATCATTTTGATTCCTGGAGAATTGTTGAATTCTTGAAAGTAATAATTAAAATCTTGCTTTCCACTAATGATAGAATTTGTTTCAGAAGAATTTTAGCTCTGATGCGGCTCTTTCTATTACATTCCCTGAAGAATTTGAAGACCAAGAAAGCACAACTCAATTTCGTGAGAATGTTTTACATGGAATTGAAACATCTTGGAATGGAAGTGAAAAACCACTATTTGCATTATTTTTTTCGTAAAAATATGTGATGAAAGTATTTTTCAAGAGTTACGTAAAAGCGCATGATTATAATTAATTTTATATCTTTGTAAGCCATCAGGATGCTTTCACTTTTTCTTTACTTGGATGACCTGTTTTAAATAAAAGAAAGAAGACGCTTCACTGATTTCTCCTTTTATTAATTTTTCGCTATTAATTTTTTTGAAGACAATATACATTGGATTTTAACGATAGAAAAAATATGAAAACGATTTTAAATGCTTATTTATTTCTAGCTTACTTCGAACCCTTTGCAAAGTCTAACACATTTTTTGTTGATTCTTTTTTCGTTCTCTTTCAATTTTTTAGACCTTGAAAAAAATGTCTATCAAAAACAGTTGTTAGAGCTCAATTTTATGTTCCCTTCCCACCCTTTTTTCATTCATACAGATGATATTTCTGTTACGTGTCACCCTCTCTTTCAACCTTCATGAAAATAAACAGAAGTAAACTAATCCATCATTGGCCTCTTCCTCTTTTTTTATTCAAAGCTATTTTTTACTTATTTTTTCAGTGTTTTATCAAGAAACAAAAAATGAGTTCAATCAGTTAGAACTATTTCATTATTTGTTAGACAAGAAAAATGTGATAATAATCTTTGACTTTGTTTTGAACTCATTTAGGGAAAAACATCGCTTTAAAGCATTTATCCAAGTGAATATCCCACTCAATTTGTTTGATTACTGTTACAATACGACCTCGCTTCATAACGTTTTTTCGATATCATTTATTCTGTTTTTTGCCACATCATGATTTTCTTTTATTGTTTTTCTGTTGCATTCTTTCCATTTTTTGTTTTAACTCCGTTGCACTTTGATACAAACATATAAAAAAAGAGGGAATCATTGTTTCCTCCACCTTCATTTTGCTGACAGCTGTTGCAACACTTTTTTCTCCCCCAACAAACCAAATGCATGTCTTTTTTTCTAAATTTTGTTTGCTTCCTTTTTTTCTCAAAAATATCAAAGTTTAAATCATTTAAAATCACGAACAAACAATTTCCGGAACGTTAAATGTTAGTTATTGAACCAAACGAAAAAGGGGAGAGAAGAACGGAGCATTATTTTTATAAAGAAACTGCCTGATTCTTCTCTCTCTTTTTTGTGTTCGCTTTTTATGATAATAATTTTTGGAAGAAACAAATTTGATTTTAAAAATATAAAATAGAATATAACCTTGTGATCCCAATTGGGGGGGGGGGGGGGGGGGGGGGGGAGATGTGATATGATTGATTTATGATTTTTTGTGATTTAAAATGTTTAGCCAATGAATCGTCATGCTAAAGTTTTACTATAATAATAATAATACTTTTGATTTAACATTTTTATGAGGAGTAAGTAAAATATCAAAATGTTATTCTCATAAATTAAAAATAGATGCTGTGGATTTTTTTAATCAGAAGTTCATTTTAATACCGTGAAATAAGTGGATAGAAAAAATGTTCATGACTTTATGCGTTTTGTGATTTTCCGTCTTCTTCGTTAGAAATAAACATGCAGCTTCATACCTTGACTTCTGCTGTTGATATTTCGTTGGATGCTTTTGTAAACAAAAGCATTTATTTGATTTCTTTTACAAAGCTTTAGCCCATATTCTCTTTATTCATAACATGGCAAATAAAATATGTTTTTGTCACCACAGGGAAGCGTGTCCTTGACTCTTATTCGACACTCTTGTTCCAATTTTTATTCACTTTTTGATCTCATTTTTATTTTGCTTAAGTGACACTTTATTGGTTTTGAACTTTTTTTTATATTTTTAGCGAATTTATGTAGTGACTTTAAAAAGTACACCTTAAAACCGGAAATTAGTTCTTTTAATATTTACGTTTAAAAATAGCTTTGGTTTCTTCGTAATTCTTTGTAACCAACATTTTGGTATTATCGTTTTTAGCTATAATAATAATCATTAATTTTTTTATCGCATAAAGCGAAAAGCAAAAACTGAGGACAGAAGTTTCTATATTTTTCTTATTGTTTCAAAAGGTGTTAAAAAGCACTTGTTTTCAATATCATCTTAAAGTCCTTGAATAAACGTGGTATTTTGCACTACCCCTTTTTATTTCAAAGTTCATGAAAAATATTGTGCTTTTCAAACAATCATCTATCTGATACTTGGTTTTTTAAAAGGCCCTCACTTCTTTCACCTTTTTATTACTCACGAAAAATGTCTATGTTATTGTTGTTTATGCTTTTTTTCCTGTTTTTCACACGTGTTTATTTTCTTTTGCTGAAATTTCATTGTCTATATTTTTTTCAACTATTTTTTATTTGATGAATTTCTTTACAGTTATTTTTTTCTGAATAAAAAATTATAAAATAAATGTCTTAAATTTTTTTGTTCCTATCCACTTTTCTCTTTCCTATCGCTTCCTTTTCTTGCTTTTTTTTCTCACAGATGAGTTTATTGCTGCCGCCAGTTGGTGTTGATGCACATATTATATTTTTTGTAACCAGTTTCATTTCCTTCCGCTTTTTCAGTTCTTTTTTTATAAAATATAAAAACTTAAGCTTGTTTGAAAAGAAAAATTTGACACCTGGAGGCATTCCAAGCTACAGCGAAAAAACTGAGACATGTTTTTTTAGATTTCCTCTGCTTTTCCAATTTTATGTTATTGCAGCATATTTTGATCAAGTTTTGCTTTTCTTAAAAACCTTATTTCAAATGTCCTCCACAACGAATGAATGAGTTTTACTGCAACGAAAATGTTTTACGGCCTTCTGCACTTTTTTGCCCTTTAGCTTCATTTGAAAAAACGCCTAAAATGCTTTAAATGCTTTTTTCAAAGACTGCTCTTTGACTAACCAATTTCTTCCAAAAAGCCATCAAATATGTTCACACATCTTACACAAAAGACACTTCTTTATATTTTTTGTCGAGAAATACCTTTGAAAAGCGATTAAAGTTAACTGATATATTGTACTTAAAGCAGCAAACATTTTTTGGGTGTGATTGACGTCTGTTAAATTTATCAGCACGTTCTCTAAAATACATGTGGAAAATGGTTTTACTGATTGACGTTAATGTTTTATGCTTTTGATAGTCATTGAACAGATCAGAATTATTCCATACTTTCCCCATTTTTTGACTTTTCCAACTTTCTTTTACTATTTTTTGTTTCCAAATTTTTATGTTTCAACAATAAAAATAACAGCGTTAATTAGTTAGACATAAAAAAAAAAGAAAAACATTTTTGTTTCATTCATCCAATTAAAATACCGTCGAACTATTCAATCGGTAAACATTATTTTTCACAGTTTCTAAAATAATTTTTTCTAAAAAACGATAAACTTGTTTTACTTTTTTTAACCAAATAACTAACCTTTACTTACTAATTTTTAGATGCAGAACAAAAAATAAAATTTAATGTTAATTAATTTTGACTTTTAAATAAACTGAAACATATACTTAATTGCGCCTTTTTTATGAAAAGATGCCCTACGGAAACGGAAGAAAAATTAACAAGAAAAGTTTTAAAAAATGTCTGCTGCTATTTCGTCAGAGGTTTGAGGAGCACGAAAGCTGATGTGAGTTGTTATATCTGAAAATAGCTATGTGAATCTTTTCTATATGAAAGTTTGCTTAAAGTTTTAACTTAGCTCAATTTTTACATTATGCTGGAATTATTTTTCATGCGATAACTATCTATATATTTATTATAATTTTATAACAGCTACCGTCTGATTTTAACAAACTCTAAAGAAAGTATTTAATTTTACCCAATATTTTTTATTTTTGTTCTGTTATTTAATTTGATTACATGTTTTAAACTGTGAATTTTCTTTTTTTCTATATCACTTGAAAAAACTGAAAAACTTTCGCTTCTGCTGAAAAAAGAAACACTTTTTAACTGCGCCTATAATTGATGCTTCCTCTATCTATCTCTTTTTTTCTAAAAGAGTAACTGTTCAATTTAAACCAGATTTGTTTTTTTCTCTTCTTCCTTAGTGAAAAGAAAAAAAGATGAAAAACGAGAGCAATAATTGACAGTTTAAAAAGTAAAGAAGAAAGAAAAAATTTAATGAGATTTCAGCGTTGATGCAAATTGGTTTTTTATCATTTGGAAGAGATTTTATTTGTGATAATAAATTATAATTTGAAACTGTGTAAGTAAGTGTTTCAAACTGCTTCCCTTTTAAATATTGCTTCTTATTACGTACTTGATTTTTTAAATATTTTTCATGTAAAACAGTGATACTGGGCTTTCTGAAACAATTTTGTTTTTTATGGATTAATATTATTAGAAGAAAAAGATTAAACAAGGTTTTATAAATGTTACCACTTTTGCACTGCTGTTCAAATATCAGGACATGCCGTAACAATTTTTCTATAACGCTTTTGCCTGATGTTTTTCATAGGGTTTCTTTGGGATCATTACAAAGTCATTAATCTTTTTATTGGTAACTATTAAAAGCCATTTTATCCATTAATTGACTTTTACGCTTTTAATGCGAATACCCTTAAGGCATCTAAATCATATATATCAAAAAAATCTTGTGAATATAATAAATGAACGAATGAAATGAAAAAAAGAAGTGTAAAACCAGTACATTTATCACTTATTTTTCCTACCCTTTTTCATCGGCTTCTGCTAGAAATTTAACAATTTTCGAGATTACTTTTTTTTCAAATCTATGTTATATTTTAATTCAAAAATTTCTTTCTGATCATCATTATCATCGTCATCTTCAAACTGAAAACATTATTGTGAGCAAAAACTAAAAATGTAAAAAAGACAGAAGCGTTTTTTCGGGAATAAGTTTGAGCAACTTTTTTCAATCATCGCTGCGCAACTAGAAAAATTTCGATGCTTATTAAAAACCACAATTTGAGGTTTTTGAGCTTTTTAGCTTTAAGCTGCATTTATGCCTTAAGGCAATTAAAAAAGAGCTTTCGAAAAGGCTTTGTTTTTTGTTCCGGGATTTCGTCTGTTTGTTGTCTTTTAATTACGTCTGAAGTTCATTTAATTATTGAGTGTCTTTTTCTCGGTTGGCACTTCTACAAACTTGTATTTTTTATGCTAGTATTTTATAAAAAAAACAAAATTTATTTCACATTAACAGTTGCCCGACCGACTTATTAATTTATTCATTTATTGAAATAAGCAGTAATTTCTTAACTTTTATATTTTCGCTGCCACAAAGGTTTTTTCTTAGCTACAAATTAGCGTTTTGTAACCTTTAATCTTTTATTTTCATACAAAAAACAACTTTCTGCCATTTTGCTCAAAAATAATTTTGTTTTTTTGAAAACAAACAAACATAGCATGCCATATGCAGCTGGCATTTATTCAATTTCTGTTTTTTACTCTTTCTAAATTTAAACCACTCTTTTAAGTAATTAAAGAACATCTGTGACTGGGATGCTGCTGCTGTCTCTATTTTTAAGATTTTCACACATTCTTTGTTTTTCGAATAATTTTTTAAAAACTTTTTCATTGTTTGTTGACTTTTAAAAATGCGGCTGCGCAACATTCCTCTACTCGAGGTCTCTTTTAGTTTTCCATCTTTCAATTTTATTGAGTCAAAATTTGAAAAGTTTAAAGAAAATTCTTTGATGTTACAAGTTTGGCGGGAAAAGAGAAAAGAGACTCTTGGATCTCTTTTTTTTTAAAATTCATCGGAGATTGTTTAATTTGGAAACTGAGTTTTTTTATGGAACATAAGAAAATGAGAAAGAATAATTAAGAGGTGGCGGTCAAAGTGTAAAAGCGGAAAGGCTGGAAGCAATAGGGCTTCGCTTAAAGAAGATTTTTTTGGACATAAACATCATGTTCTGATTCTTTTTGCATTGTATCAGCTATTCGTTTATAAAGCTATTTAAACTCAATATAATTTTCCCAAACGAGTATAACGTACCTTTAGAATAAGTTACATTTGATAAGTCACGCATCTTCTTATTCTTATTTTTTGCTTTTTCATCTTTTCAAACATTTTTTTTCTCACGCTTCACAAAACGTATCTTCTAAACAAAGAATTTTTGTTTTTTATTTATTTCCCTTTTTCCTTACAAAAACAATATAGTGGAAGAAAATTTGTAATGTTTTTCTTTTTTGGCCTTTTAATTTTTCGTTAAAGTTAATAGCTTTGATTTAATGTTTTATTTTTTTATTTTTATTGATTACGAAAAACTTTTTGTTATTTTTTTAATTATTTTCAAGTTTATTTTAGTATTTACCATTCCTTCAGGGTATTTAAAGTTCCATAGCTGCAAATATCAAATTAATGTGGTTTGGAACACGCGTGATTTTAAAGAGCACTTTTATGAGGCATTCGTATACAACGGAATTCGTTTTGCTTTCCTCAAAAAAACAAAAAGATTTTTGTTCAGTGTTAATCGGCGTAAAAAGCCATTTTAAGCTTTTTAGGTTTTGTTCTTTGAAAAACTTTTGATAAGACATTCAAGCAATAGCATTGTTTTAAGCTATGTTTGCTTTCCATGGCATTTTTAGCCAAAATAATTTTTGCAAGTCATTTGTTTGCTTATTAAATTTGCAAAACAAACTTTCTTTCATTTCGTTTTTCTTTCTGACTCACACAACATTTTTATTTTATTCTTTCCTCCGCCTTGCCTAATAAAGCGAAACCTCCGCAAATATTTAACCAAAAACTTTCAACTTTTTTTGTGCTTGCTTATCATTTTATCACCACTTTTTCCTTTTTGCAAGATTACTCTTCACAAAGTGATTGTCTTTTTCAGACATTTTTTCTTTGCTTGCGACCATAAAAAAGACAGCTTTTTTACTTTTTTCCAAATGTTTCTTTTCCTTCTGTTATCCATTGATCATGGGTATAATGATCCATTCTTTTTTGACGTGCGCAAAATTTTTTTTGCTGTGACGTCAAGAATCCAAAAAAAGGAGATATATTTATAAATTTATGCGATTTTACGACCTTCCTTTTTCAGCCACCCAGAAAAAATCATGTGCTTTATCTTTTTCTCCTTTCAATGTCTGCCTTCCTTCTTTTTCTGGAAACTGAAAAGCTTTAATATAAAAATCTTTCACTTCTTTTTCATATATTTATTTTTGAAAGCTAAAAGATTTATGACTTTTATATCGCGAAGGTTAGCAACGATCGTAAAAATGCAATAATTATTCCTTTTTTGGCTCTAATTCAAAATGATAGAAAATCTTTTTTGAATGATTTGAGGTCATTGAGGGAGTTGTGTAAAACATAAAAAACGAAAAATATTATTATTTGCCAGCTGGCTTGTTTGTTTGTAATAAAAAAAAATAATCGTCAAAAACAAACGATCAAAAGAGAATAATGTTGGTAGCTTTGATTGTTGCTCGGCGGCGTTTTTTTTGCGGCATTTTTAGCCGCAATAAAAAGAAGGGAGTGTACTCTGCGGTCTTCTTTAATGTTCCTTGGGAAAGAAAATATTTAAATATTTTGGTAAATAGTGTAAAGATTATTGTTTGCAACTGTTCTTAACATTGGTAAGATATTGTCTTTTTTTCATATACTGTTTAATTTCTGCTGTACTTTTTAATGAAATCGTGTTTTGTTATTTATTTTTAAGAACCCTTTTTGTATTAAAAATAAGCGTGTATTTTTTTCTGACAAAGCAAACTTGGTTGCTGACAGTCGAAAACAAACGAAAGAAAACAAAACCAAAAACCTTTGTTTTTGCTTTAGAATCTAAAAAAATATGGCCATACTTTAAAGTATACTTTGTTTACCTTTTTTCAGCGTATAAAAAGAGAAACATAAAAAAGAAAGTCAATGTGAGGTCAGTTATGTTCAAATTCTTCAATTGTTGTATCTTTTTTCCACATTGTTTGTGCAATTTTTTAAAAATCAAAACCGCGAATTAGAGCCATCTTTTTGCAGATAAAAAAGTCTTTGTGAATCATACCGGAAAAGCATGTTTTTGTAAAAATGTGGAATCTTTTTTTGCATAACTTCCACCTGTAATCCAAGTAACAGGCGTAAACAAATAAAATGCGAAAAAGATTTGACGTATGAAAACATTCCAAAATTTCTTTAAAAATTCGGACATAGAGTAATTTTTCGCAAAAAGAAATGGCCGATGTTATTGCCATTTTAAATTGAAATTTATCTCTGCTTACTATTTTTTATATATTCAAACTTTTGAAGATTTATGAATCGATTCATTCTGATATCGTCGGTTCCTGATGATACTCTTTTCTTTTTACTGAACCCACCCAAATGAAGGCAAAACTATTAAAACTTCATTTATTTTTTTACAACACAATTAACTAAACCTGCTTTCTGTTTTAATAAATATTTCTTGATGGTTGTTGTTTTTGATTAAACTTTTTCTTCTATTTCCCGTCATTCCTTTTCTCTAAATCATTTTTTTGTCTTTAAATTATATGTTTGATTGAACAAATACATTGTCCTTGAAAAGTTTTATTGCGGCTTATTTTTTTTAAAAAACTTATTTGATTTAATTTAATTTTATTATAAAAAAGTTTTTTACATCTGATCAGACAGAAACTTTTAAAAAAAATTCAGCTTGAAGTTAATTTTGAAATTTCCAAAGCCTTTTTTTTATTATATCACAGTTTGCACATTTTTTAATTCAAATATCTGTTTACTTCTGCAATTTGATCTGCCATATTAGTTCCTAGGAAGGAACGTTCCTGTCTGTGCACGTTTTTATTCTCTATTTAGTCTTTCTCACTCTATTTTTAAACGAATCACACCACCACCAACAGCTTTGTTATAATTATAACAAATCACAAATTCTACTAAAATTTTGTGTTGTTCCTTGTTTTCAATGTTGTGTTTGTTAAAAGAAAAAAAATGTACCATCACTTTTTTATTGTCTAAATATTACTAATCTCTAATGATTCATCGCTCTCTTTGAGCTTTTCATTGTTCCTAGTGTTGTTCCGTTAGATTAGATAGCAACACCCTCAGCAAAGTTCCACAAAAAATGCTAAAAAATTTTTGATAAATTTAATAAAAGTTTTGTAAGAGATTACTGTTCTTTTAGCATTTAAAAAACTCTTCAAATGACTCTCATTTATTTTCAGGTGCGGGAGTTTGGTATATAAAAACACTAGTTTAAATATAGTTTTTTTAACCAAAACTGCGATGTTTAATGATGTTTTTTCATTAGTGTAATGAAAATATGATTTTATAGCTCATGTGAGCTTTATTCCCAGTTTGCAGTGATCACTTGCTTTGTTTTCAGATCAAAAACACCCCCTTCCATTTTTTCCCAAAGCAGAATCAAAACTACAAAACATTTTTGTACAAATTTCCGTTTAATATTCTTCTATCTATCTGCTGAAAAACATACAATTTTAAACTTTTCAATGCTGATGCTTCTTTTTGTTGACGTTTTTTTAAACCATTCATTGTTCCGGTTTTATGTCCCTGACGACAAAAAGCGAAACTCTTTCTCATAGAATGTAAAAAAAAACACAGAAACAATCCCCATTTTTCTTTCCTACCAGCCAGGTTTTAACCGGTGTTCTCTTTTTTTGTTCATATACTTTTTAAAAAAATTTTAATTAAATTAATTTAGACAAATTTTGAACTTAAAAAGAAAAAAATGGAATGTTGCCCAATTAGCGTGACGAGCGTGTTTCATTTGAAAAATTTGTACTCTTTTCATAGAAATGTTGAATACAATTAATTCTTTTTTGTAGATTATCAGCAGCATCAAAGCCTATAAAAATGGCAACAATTATTCGTAAAATATTTGGGTTACATCGAAAAAAAGTGACAAAAAAAGATTCAATCACAGGCAGAAATAACAGCTTTGTTAGTTTTATTTTCTTGTCATTTACATCTTTTATTCCTCTTCTAGCCAGTTCCGTATCTTTCGAAGCTTGAAGGAAATCAACTTCAACCTGGACAATCATTAATCGTTCGCGGTATTATTGTTGGAAGAGAAGAATTTGTGATAAATCTAACAAGTGGTGCTCGAGTTGAATTAGATGAAGAAGTTGATACTTTGGATAACCGACTTCTGTGCCTTAGAGTTGATATTACTGGCAGAAAAGTACATTTAAATGCATGCATAAATGGTGAATGGGGTCGTGAGGGCACGGTCAAGCATCGATGGCAACCAGGTGATGAATTTGATATCCGTGTCAGATGTCATGATGATGATTATGAAATATTTATTGAACATAAATTAGTGGCTAAATTTGCACATTATGTTCCATTAAGTTCTGTATCACATATTTATATTAATGGTGACGTTGAACTATATTCTGTTTCATGGGAAGGAAAATATTATGTAAGTTCTTTATGAATCATTTGAGATTTAAAAAATCTTTTTGAGCGGAAATAAAGAACTGAAAAAGCGAGTCTAGTTTTTTAATTTCTTTATTAATCTATTTTCAAAATAGATTAATACTGAAGTAATTTAAATAATGATAATATACACAATATATCCAATTAATAACTTTTTTTAAAAAACAATTTTATTTTTTAGTCTGTACCATATCTTGCTGATGTTCCTGGCAATTTTTATCCCGGAAGAAAATTGTATGTTTCAGCAATGACAAAGAAAAAGGCAAAACAGTTTTACATTGATTTTCATAATTCTGCTGCACAAGATATTGCATTAAGAGTGAATCCAAGAATTCCAGCTAAAAAGATAATTGCAAATACCAAAGTTGGACAAAATTGGTCAACAGAAGAAAAACTTCAGGAAGGCGATTTCCCATTTAAAAGAAAGAGAAATTTTGATTTGCTAATTTATTGTGAAGAAAATAGATTTGTTGTAAGTTAAAACTTTAACTTTAAAAAAAGTATAACAAAGATTTAATTGTTGCAGGTATACGTTGATGATTGTCTCCTTGGAAGTTATGAGCATAAAATGAGTCCAAGAAGCATTGATAAACTTTCTATAGAAGGAGACATTGTCCTTCAAGGTGTACATTTAAAATGAATGTCAAAGAAGTAGTCGTTTCCTTTATTTCTCTTTTTATGCTCTTTTATCAACTTTATTAATCCCTGTGTTGTTTTTAAATTTTTATTAATTTGATGCATTCCTTTTTTATTTTGTACATCGTTGTTACAATTTATGATCAACAAAATAACTATTTTCAAGAAAATTTTTGCTATACTGTATCAATATATCAAGAATAATTGAAAAGCTATTTAATTTCTGTTTTCCTATTATTACTCAATGTAACAATTTTTTAAACAATTGTGCTACATTCATTATGCGGGACATTGTTTTTTGCGTGTTTTTAAAAACAATTTATAGAAAAATAAAAAATAATTTGTATTAAATAACCTGAGTAATAACAAAGTTGCAAATATATAATTTTGAAAGAAAAGGAAGAAAAAAATGTAAATTAATTAAGCTCTAAATCGTGGGTTAATATCTCTTGGCAGTTCAACACTAAATTCAATAACTTGTTGTCCTCCAAGTACATATAAGTCGATAACTTCGTTGTTGCAATCCATTGTAACTTGATCTACCGGAGAGTGAATGGAATCCTTTGCATCATAAAGAACTTCAGTACTATAGAATTTTACCTAAATAAATTTATTCTTGCTTATGAAAATAAAGTTCTTCAATACATACTCGTAAATGCCATGAAAGCGAATCATCATTTCTCAAATGGCCATATTGTAAAACGGCATCATAGAGTGGATTTGAACAAAATTTAACATGTGGAAGTTCAAATTCAACCATAAAACTAAAATCCCAAAAATGAATAATAGCTTGGAATGAGATTTGCCAAAACTGTAATACAGCTTGTTATCATCCTTACCGGGTTCGTTTACATTCTTCTTCCTTCAAAATATAAGTATTTGTATCAGATGAAAGTAAATAATCACAAATTTTAAATTCTTCACCGCTTCGAACAAGTTCATCCAATTCATCTACAGTATCCATTGGGAAAAAGAATCCCACTGAAACATTCGAGAATGAATGACTTTTCTAAAAAAAACTAAAGAAGTACCTGATTTATATCCTTCAGGTAGCTTGTTTTCTTGAATTTGATAAAGTCTAAAAGAGTAATTTGATAACCTATGTAAATATTGTAATTTAAAACAAATTTACTTATTTGCATCAACATGAAGAATTGCATGCCGTTGAGAATTATAAAGAATAACTGCATTGGCATTATCAGCTAAACTTTGCCAATCCGGCAAAAAGCTGTAATAAGCTGCATGAGACTGAGAAATTTCATCTAAAAATATTTCACGGTTATCAGAAATTTTGTTAGGTTTTACAAAAAAAAACAAACCATTTTTCTTTAACCAGCAATCAGTTTTGTGGTGTCTGCTGTGAGGTGAAGTTGAGCAGCAAAAAAGCTGTAATTATCATTTATTATGTATACTAATATAGGCATTGTGATGAAATAGTTTTAGAAACAAAACACTACAGAAATGTGAATCACAAACTTACGTTATCAGTGAACCGCATACAATTGTCATAATTATCTGAAACATTCGAGAATGAATGACTTTTCTAAAAAACTAATGAAGTACCTGAATCAATGTCGTGTGTAGCGCCCCTTAAAAACACACCTTATTTTTAATTACCAAAGTACTGAAAAACTTACAAAAATCCAAGATCATATTCTTCAATCGATAATTTCTCACTTTTTAATTGCTTTTGAGCTTTTAAGTATTTTGATAAAATCACCGAATCTGAATTTTCATCATAGCTAATTCGCTGACTAAAAAAAGGGAGCGAATATTTGCATGATTCTGATGGAATATTTAAGAGAAAGCTTACTCAGGAATATGAAATTTAGCTAAACTTCTGCTATTAAATGTCAATGGAATAATTTGAGCAGCGTCATCTTCAGATGAATTTAGCCAATAGCTGGCAGCCAAAATTCCTATTACCAAAATCCCCAAAAGCGCCAATAATAGGATGCAATTTCGTTTTGTACAATATTGAGTGTATCTTCGAATCCCTGGTGGTCTTACAACTCTTGGCCCAGAACTTGAAGATGTATGACGACCTTGAACTGGAGCAGGACGAGCACCTGAACTGCTGGAAGGAAGTAACGGAGCAGCATGTTCTGAGAAGGGAGTATATGGTGGTGGATCAAGATTTGGAGGAGGGGGAATTTTTGGTGGCCTTGGGGGTGCTGAAGTTGTTGTTGTTGTTACAACAGTTGTTACTGGACGGGATGATGGTGTGGTCGGCGATGACATTGCTGAAATATGAAAAATAATAGGGAAAAAATAATGAGAAAAACTTTTTTGTTAAACATTGGAGGGAAAATTGAGGGATGACTCATTCAACAATAAAATAAAAAAGTTTTTTTTGAAATAATTTCAGGATAGTTGAGGACGCACGTGTAAACACGCAAAAAAACGGTGACATAACTTTTTTTCTTCCGTAACTTTTTCTTTGCTGCTATTATCTGTTTGCGTTCAAGAAAAAAAATACGGAAAATCGATGATCGTCGAAAAGAAAATTAGTACAAAAATATTTATACATTTTTCTATACTTAAATTGCCAATTGCATTATTTTTTAATTATAAAATATAATTTTTAAATTACGCAACAAAAGGTTCTATTCGACAACACTCCAAAAACATTAAAAAAAACGCAAAGAGTACTCCAAAAAACGGTCTCTCAGTCAATGCTTCCGTGGCGCAATTGTTAACGCGTAAGATTTGCACTCGTAAAACAACGCGGTTCGATTCCACTAAAGCAAACAAGGTCCGATGATGATACCGTTATCACCAAGATTTCTGAAGTCTTTTGATTACAAAAACAACATGCACTACCAGTTGAGGGACGATTTTTTTGTATTTCTACTAATTAATGTTTTAATTAAAAACAGAGTAAACATGATAAATAAAAAAGAAATAATACAAAACTAACGAAAAAAGATGAACAACTTCAAAATGCGAAAAAAGAATAGTTAATTTGAGAGTGGAATTTTTTACTGCTGTTTCCATGAATACAAGTAAAAAGGGAAGAGAAAAGAAGGCGCGTCCTTCACGTTTCGCACATCTTTCTAAAAATGGACACGAAAAAATCAATTCTCTCAACGTTTAACCGCCGCAGCCATCATTAATGTCTGATTTCGGGAAAAAAGTTTTTTTATTTTGTATGCATGAATAAATGAATAAAACAGAAACCGAAAAGTTGTATTTTGAACACTGTTTTAAACTTTTATTTTTGAACGGAGCATTAGATGTGAATGTCTTCAATATATAATAGACGAAGTTGGTGTTATTAATTTTTTCCTTTTACAGCCCGGTTAAAATAGATAAATCTTTTTGTAATTCTTTCATTTTATCAATTCAAATTCAACTTAAAATAACTACATAATGTTTGCGTAATTTCGATAAAACAGACTTGTTCATTCAATGCAATTTTCTTTTAAAAGCGTTATTAAATTATGTAATAAAACCGATCGACGACATTTTTAAACTATGAATATATTGATAATTTATTAAGTAGTTTTCATTTGATTTTTCCATTTTGGGCACTTGGAAAAAAAGGGGCTGAATTGACAGATTCACATGCATTGTTGGCAAAAATAAAACAATTAATCCCCATTATTTACAGATATGTGTGGACAAACAATCACAGATAACTGTAAAAATGCCACCTTTCCATTGTTTGTCTGCCACCCTCCCTTGTTGCATTAAACCAAAAGAGGAAGCATTTATTTGTATAAACAAAAGCTAATAAAAGTGTTAGAATGCCTCACCTATTATTATTTTCACAGGAACCATGGTGGAGGAATGCACAATAGACAAAAAAACGACGACGACCTAGCATCGCCACCAAATTGTGAGAACTTTCATTCTTAGCGTTGAAACCTGTTTATCACTTTTCCTTATTCAGTCAAGAAAAAGAAAGCAGAATAAGAGACAAAAGAAAGAAAAATATTAGCAGCTGAAACTAAAAAAATTCACAAGAAAGTGTTCTTAGTTTTTTTTATTATCAGACATTAAAAAAATATTTCTGTCGTTATTGTGATACTCGCAAAAAAAATTTTCACTTATTTTTTGTTACATTAGATTTGGCATCTGCAACACGTGAAATTTGGATAGTGTTTTATTTATTTGTTTGTTTATTGGCAGATAATGGCATCATTATTGCTTGCAGTTGAACCTTTTTGGGGACGGGCTATTGTCTACAATGTTGCAACAAAAGAAGAAATTGAATTATCTATTCAGTTAGGTAAGTTAAACGTGTGATGTTTTCCATTTTACAAATCAAATCAGAAGCAGAATAAATTGTATTTTTCTGTTAAAATCAAAAAATCCCTCTGTTTTGTCTTTTCATTCCCACTTTCAAGATGCTAATACACTGTTATAATAACTACTATAAAACCCACAAGCTTTTTGTCGTTACGTTAAACTGTGCTATTTCAGTTTTATCAAACGACTATGATTCTTCTTATCTGGAAGCAGCAAATGTTCTCGGTGATCTCAAAAATCAGCTTCAAGCACAATCTTTAACAACTTTTTCAACGATCGTCATTGAAGTGTCAGAAGCACAATCAGATGAAACCCAACAAGCAATTTTGGCGGCAGCAAAGAATTCTGGTTTCGAAAAAGCAGAATTAGTTTTATATGAAAATACGAGATTGTTATGGGCTTTAAACCATTTAATGCTTGACTCAAATTCAATACACGAAAAATCTACAGTTGCCGTGGCTGACATATGGCAAAATGAAGCCTTTGGATATTTGTTAGAATGTAAAAAAGTGTCATCCGGGATTGCATATTTTACACCTTGCAGATATTACTCTATTCAAAGCAAAGATGATGAAGAATTTGAAATCTCCGAATTAAAAATCTTTGCTCAAAAGTTATTTTTAAACCAAAAAGTTGAAGCCGTTATTGTAGCTTCTGGTGATTGTGATAATGCATGTCGAGATATTTTTATTAACCCAATATTTTATGATGCGGATGAAAGAAGAGGAACACTGTTAAAAGCTATTGCATTATGTAAGAAAAAAGATGTTTGTAGCCCATCACAAGTAGATACGGTGCAAATTGATGTTGCTGATACCCTTGAATATTCCCTAAAACTTATCATTGGAGATCAGAAGCATAACATTGTTGAAGCTTACGAACAATTACCTATTGTTTTTGAAAAAGTGATAACATTAGACAAACCAGTTAATACTTTGGAGGTAAGTGTTTCATTTTGCTTTTCTTATAATTCTACAGTTACCTTTCTTTCAGTTTTGTCGTCAATGGCCCTCATCTGAAATTTGTGAGTCATACGGTAGAACCAGTTTTGACCCCAAAAATGTTGTTGCAATTAAATGTGAAATTGACAGATTACGCAAAATTAATTTAACTATTGAATAAATTTAAAGCATTAGAAAACACACAATCCCTTGAAAACATGTTTGTAAAAAGCTTCATTTTTCACAAAATGTATATTTCATAAATACCAAATTAATAGCAAAAATAATAAAATTTTTACAAATGTTGTGGAAGGATTTTTAAACATTTATTTCAAACCGGTTCCACTCAATATAAGGTTTGCATTACATTCATTAGTGTCGTGAACATATTTGTACGGGTTAGCTGTGGCATCTATAACTGATTCTTACATATCAAGATATTACAGTAGTTATTCACTAACCTTTCACACAATTATTAACCCATGTTCCTAAGCCAACTGTTGTTGCAAGAAGTGCCATTATTATTAGAGACATAATAATCAAAATTCCATGACAAATAAGTCCAATTATGACATTGTTTTTGACCATTTTTTAAGTTAACTTTTATCTAAAATATCAAACGAACAAATGCATTTAAACTCAAAAACTTGTCATAAAGATATCAGAAGTTACGGTAATCCGTATGGTTCTATCGACTTTAAAATAATAAAAGAAACCATTTATTATAATACATTTATAAAACAAAAGTAATTATTTATGAACTTTTTCATATTGCCAAACGGTGATGCTTACAGCAAAGCATCCCAAAACTAAATTAATCAAATTTAATAAAACTAAAATACAAAATGCAACCAGATTTGCAGTATCAAGGAAGTCGGCCATTCCAGGACCAAATTAACAGTAAACAGCAAATAATAAAACACAAAAAATTTAAAATTGTAAATATTTCAGTTTCAAGTGATGATGGTAAAATAGGAAACACATATGATTCTTGCATGTAAATACAAAAAAAATAAAAATATAGAGCTTTTACTTTTAATCTCAAGAAAAAATAATATTTCAGTTCTTTTGGGTTTAATAAGAAGCACACCTTTTATGCATTTTTGAATATTTGCGTTTTTATTTAACTTATTTCTTTTTTCAAATAAATATTATGAAAGGAAAGAATTTTATGATCGTTTCATATCAAACATCAGAAAACTGTTTTCAAGACGCATTTAAAATTCCAGTGCAAAAAAGCAACTATTATAGAATAACAGAATTATTTTCTGTAATTTCTTCCATGAACTACAGAAATGGTATTCATTGTTATGCTGTCTCTCTGTCACTTAGCAATTTTCAAAAAAAGAGGCATTTTTGCAAATAAAATAAACTGATAAGAGCATATAGTGATTAAATATACATCTATTTTACTGGGCTGTACATTTAATTGTGACAAAGCGAAAGAATGTATTGATTTTAAAGATAAGCAAATTATAATATATACAAACCGAAAAATTACCGAAAAATAAAGTGGAATCTTTACTCCAAGGTGGACTTGAACCACCGACCCTCTGATTTCCGGTCAGATGCTCTACCTACTGAGCTATTGGACCACGATTCCTTTTTGAGAAAATTTGACATATCATCAAAAATTACCGAAATAAGTTATAAAATGTGAGCTTGAGTTACGATTATATAGGTTGTTGTTTTTTTTTCATTATCATTGGCGTTATTATTGTGATGCGGGGAAAAACTTTTTCACCATCTTAAGTAGACTCTTTGCTTTACGTTAGGGAAAAAGACACAACGCGGCTTTGTTTTTATTTTTATACACTGATAATTTTGCTTTCACATTTTTTGTCGTGTTTGCTTATTTCAAAACTTACTTTTCCATGAATGAGTTACATTAAGTTTTTTAGAAAAAAAACTGTTGTCATAAGATGCAATCCGCCTCAGATAATATTCTTCTCGAAGCACTGCCATCAAAACCATATCGTTTTCCTGTACTTCGATACCCTTATGAAAATCAAAATGAAGAGGGAGATTATCCGCAAATACAGGAATATCAAAGTAAGAAAAATTACTGTAATGAATAAATTTAAAAAAGGTTTATTACAGTGTCTGGTATAAATAAAAATGAAAATATCGAAAATGACTTTTGTAATGGAACTAATATCTCTGCATCATTATTCAAATTCGATGGACAGCGTACGTATAAAAACTCACCCCCTTTAAACGATGTCATTGAATCTCCTATGCTAAAAGCACCAGTCACTTCAAACACAAATCCGCATCTTGCTAAATTAATGGAAGCACACACTGAAGACGAAAGAATAAAAACTACCATAAAAATTCGTCCCTCATTAGAAAGTAAAATATTAGAATTACATTCACGGAAACGTAAGGCAGAAAGTGAAGACGAAATTTGTAAAAAAGTAACCAAAATTTTCTGAAGAATGCATTATATTTCTTTTGATATTAAAAATAACGCTTTTTTAACATTGTAATGTTTGTATTTTTAACTTTTGAAATATCTCAATAAATTTATTATTTACTTGCATTACTCAATTTTCTGAAAATCTTAAAGTACATGTATTCTATTATGTATCGTAGTTCTCGATGTAAATTACCTTGTTTTATTTTAAAGTTTGTCATATTTAAAAACGACATATAAGCTTCGCGGCTATCTCGAGATGTAAAATTTCAGATTTTTTGAGAAACTAAAAATTTTAGGTTTCATCTCAGATATGAATTATCTATAAAAAAAATTAGTCAAAAGTTTTTAACTCCAATGTTTTTATAACACGTTTCGTGCTAGGATTTCTTGTTGTAATCCAGAAATTTCTCAATTCTTGCACAACTTTACAGCTTATCTATCTCATTAATTCCAGTTTATATTTACTTCTACAACAACTGCAGTAATATATACTAAAAATGTCTGTATTCCACGACGAAGTTGAAATTGAAGATTTTGAATTCGATGAAGAAAATCAACTCTATCATTATCCTTGTCCTTGCGGCGATCGATTCGAAATTAGTCTGTAAGTGAAATAACAATAATATATTGCTTTAAATGCAATAGATTTTAATTATTCCGATATTTTAGAGAAATGCTTGAAATGGGTGAAGATGTTGCTGAATGTCCAAGCTGTTCTTTAATTGTTCGAGTTATTTATGATATGGATAAATTCGTTAAAATGGAAACAACTTCTTCAACAACGGCACCCGCTCAAACAACTTCTGTTTCGTGATTTTATATATTATTCTTAATTCTTTACATTGTTTTTGGTGATTTTAACGGGTAAACAGAAGTATAAACTTTGAATTTTATACGAGACTGATGCTATAGCCGATATTGTTGATTGTGGAATGCAGACCAAATATGTCGAGAATAAACTTGTTGTGATAGTATTTTTTGGATTAATAATAACGAGAGAACAAATGTTTATATTCAAAATAGAATAAACATGAAAAGTAAAAAACCATAAAACAGAATAATGAACGTTAAAAACAAATAATGAAAGTACTCAACAATTGAGTTAAACACGTTTTAAACATTAGTTTTTTCAGCAAAAACTTCACCGGTCATTGCAGCATCACCTTTTCCTCCATCTTCTTCAGCCATAGCAACATCATCTTCTTTCTTATCTCCATTTTCTGTACCTCAAAATCAACGTTAAAGATATGCCAAAAAAATATATGAGAATATCTTACCGTCATTAACATTTATCATAGCAACATCATGACTAATTTCAGCAGTAAGATCTTCTTCATCATCGTCATCATCATCAGTTACTTCTTCCTCTTCTTCTTCAACAAGTTGTTCACCAGTTGTAAAAGCAATTTCACCATCATCAACATTTTCAACAACAGGAGGTTCTTCATCGCGCCAAGCGCAGGTATAATTTGTAACACGAACATCACCAGTTTGAATTTCACGTTTAAGCTAAAAATGTATGTGTTTTTAGTTGTATTAGGAAAAAATACAACGCAAACCTTTTCAAGAATGGGTTTAGCAGGCTTATTCATTTGAAGTTCTGCATCATCAGCGTATTCATTGGTAACAAACCATCCAATCTTGGAAAACATTTTACCATCATAGAGGCATTTAAGAAGGAGAAGAGTAATGTCTTGAATATTTTCTGGAGGAATCTTAGATTCATCAGGAGATTCAGCCTAGAAGACGCTCTAGATATATCCGTTGCTACTGAAGATAGAGACTTACTTCAAATACAAACTTATGACGCCCTTTTTTAATAGGTCCAACAACAACTGATTCTAACATCTGATCACATGATTCATCATTTGCAGATCCAACATAGATAAGTTGCCATTCAGCATCTTTTGGCAATTCTTCATGAGCTTCAAATTCAATTTGAACCTTATATGGATCCTTCCAATTTGCAGGATTATTGAGAAAGTCAATTTGCGAAATAACCAATGGAGCAGACATTGTTAGTGATAATTGTCTAGAAACAAATTATAATATTTATATATAGATTAACAAAATAAAAAGCTCAAAAAGTAGAACAAAAAAATAAGAAAACCGCAGCAAAAAAAGAGAAAGTCAGCAAATTTTTGAGCGGGAAAAGGTTGGGTTTTTTATATTTTTGAGTGTACATTATGCCAAAAGAGGATCAAACATGTGAAAAGAAAATATTCACTGCGGATTTTCACACAAAACTGTGAATTATAAAAAAAACTTAAAAGATGACATGCTGCTGAAAGTAAAATAAATGCAATTTTAGATTTTTAGCTTTTTTGGTATACGACAAAACATTTATCCATCGACATTCTTATGCTTTATCAAATTTAATGCTACATTTTTGTAAGAAGTTAAGTATTTGTTGTTTTCAACAGCATCATTTTCAAATTGGTTTTTGAAGTTACTGTAACTTTATAAACGTCAGAATGTTTTATATATTTTGATAATATTTTTTAATATAGCTGACATATACTTTTTTAAAATTCAAATCTAATTACTTTAATGTTTGGTTTTTGATATATTTTTTTAAAAAGTCATAAAAACTATTATAATACATTACAGAAAAAAATTTGTTTATATTATTTTTATGATTAAATTAAAAAAACATTGGTAGACTGTAAAAATAAACACTTAATTTTGCACATGTTGTTTTTAATTGCATAGATTTTTGTGCATAAACTAGTTATATAAAAATAAAAAACTTTTTGAGAAATCTTTAGTTTTTTTATAGTAGTTGCAATTATTTTTGCTAAAAAATTGTATTACTATCGTAACCTATGATGTCTATCATCAATGATGAAGAGGTGTTATCATTTTATGCTTACATTTTTTTTACAATTATGCTTACTCTTTCAACAATGTTTCTTCCGTTTTTGTTGTATACGGTATACAAGAAATCTACTAAAGAAATGGGTCCATTCAAATTATTTTTGCTTTGTGAAATTTTTTGGTGTTATGCATTTGGATTTGTTTTGGGCTTGATTCATCCAATAATATATTTCCCGTATGTGATTGTAAGATTCACAGGCCCATTAAATATTTTATGCAATAAAAATGGATGTAATGTTATTGCTGAATTGTTCTTTTTTGTTGCAGTTGGTTATGCTCAATCCCTTTTTTGCGTTGTACTTTTTCGACTTTGGAGAATGTCACCGTTGGGATACAGATATACCATAACCTATCGACAAAGATGTATGATTTTGATATTTGCTTTAACAGCTCCGTCCATCATTTTCGTTACTCCCATTGTATTAGCAAAAGTTGACGTTGAACAAACTTTGGATTACATGATTGAACAAGATGCGAGTTTAGCATTCCTTAAAAATTGTATCAATCAACTTGTTGTTTATCATAACCCTGCTAATAATGATTTTTGGATTACATTTATGGCTATTTTAATTGGTCTAGCTATGATTTTGATTATTGTTGGATCAGTTGTGATTATGTCACTGCTAACATATTATACATATTACTTCAAAGATAAAATGTCAACAGAACGTTTTAAAATGTCAATTATGCTATTAAAAGTAATGATCTTGCAAGTGGTAAAAGCTTTATTCAATTTCTAAACATTCTAACCTTACAATGTTTTTTTAGTTTTTTGCTATTTTTCTTCTTGTTCTTCCAATGTCCTGTGCAATTTTGTTTGTGATGAGTGGCTCAGAATACAGTACTGCTGCTGTTTTATGTGGCGGAATGGTTGCATCTACTCATTCTTTGATAGAATTTATTTGCATTGCTTATACAATTAAACCATATCGAGAAGCATTTTATACAATATTTTCTAATATTTCAAATTTATTCTCTCGTGATGAATTTCCAGCACAAATGCGTCCTATCTCTTACTCAATTACAAGCAGAGCTTCATTATTTTAAATTTTGTTTATCGGTTGTTTTTAAAATTTTATGTATCAAAAAATAAAAGTGTATTTAATAAAAACTACAGTAATATTATACAATAATGATAAATTCACTTTTCCGGACTTTCCACATTCCATTCTGATTTTGCTCTCATCAAAACTATCTTTTTTTTCCGGTCAATTATAACTATTCTTATTTGCTTTTTTATTGTGCCATTTTTCCTTTCTTTGAAAAAAAAACTTTTCCGTTTTTGACAACTTTTTCCTTTTCATACATTCCGTTGATGATCGGTTTTCATCATTTTCTTCATAAAAAAAAACGATGACACATTTCTTTTTTACAGGAAATTATTGCTTGATTCTTCTTATGCCTCATCTCGTTTTTAACATAAAACTGTATCCATTCATTGTGACCTAGTCTGTCTTCTTTTTTTAAAACTTTCTTTTTGGCATTTTTTAGCCCATAAGGCGGAGTATAATGTAAGATTCAATTGAGCGTTTGAAGTTTTTTTGTTTCATTCCCAAAAACCATTTATAAGACACCTTCAAAAAAAGAAAAAGCGACGATCCGGAACTTTTGTCCTCTTTCTTGTAAAAGCTGAGTTTAAAAGAAAAGAAACGTTAACAACCACCTTTTTTCGCAATTTTTAAGAAAAGTGAGATTTTTGAAAGTAACAAATTGTTGGGTTTGAATTATTTGACGGATGTTTTTAAAACAATGTTGAGAATAAGTTGTATGTCTATTTTTGTGATACTTTTTGGAAAGGTTACTGTAATATATGGCTGTTTACCAAATGGTTTGTGCTTCAATAGTATGAGATTTATAAAGTTTCGTTAAATTGCAGGGGTCCGTGGATGTGATTGTGTTGCACAACCAAATTGTGGACCATGTGCTCAAGCTTCCACTCAATCATATCCTTCATATTCTTATGATAGTAAGAAAATAATTTTCCATCAATTACTTTAATAATTTCAATTACAGATTCATATCAGCAGCAACAACAACCATCACCATCTTATCAATCGTCGTATCAAGCACCTCCATCACAGTATCAACCTCCTCTACCACCGCCACCCCCTCCTCCACCATTGCCTCTTGCTCCAGAGTATCAACCACCAGATATTTATCTTCCTGGTCCTTCGAGTCCACAAATTTCATCGCATTCGTCGCATGAAGCTGCTTCAGAACATTATCCCTCTCAAGAATATCAACAAATGCTTTCTCCTGATCAAAGTAGAAATGAATTACCACAGCATCCTCCACGAGAAGTTTCAACTCCCACTCCACAATATTCTGTGACGCCTAAAGTTGAATCTTATCGTGAATCATATCAAAATTCCATTACTAAAGCTGGCTCAGCATCTGGTGGAAATGAGCGATCAGATCAAACTGCATATCGGGAAAGTTATAAATATGAAAATGGTGAATCTGTTGCTCGTTTTGAATCCGGGTCTATTCGTGCTCCTCCTCCAGAAGATCCCCCAACAGAAAATGAAAGTGAAACAAAAGATGGTGACGACTATAATCAAGATGTTCAACAAATGACACTTCCTATACAAAAGCTTTCTTCCACTCCTTCATACTCTTCACCTACTCCGTCAGTAACAACTTCAACAGAAGCTGCAGTTACCATACCTCCAACAGCCAATATCTACAAACAGCCATCACAAGAGTATGCAGCAGTTTTGAGAGAACCACTTGAAGACCGAAAAAATGATCAATTTTATACATACAACGATCAAGTTTGTACTGGAATTGTTTTGGCACAATCTAAAGAAACATCTGTTTTGGAAGCTGCTAAAAAATGTATGAAAATGCAATGTGCTGCTGCAAATATTCATGGAGACGATAATGAAGATGATGAAACATTGGATGTTGTCTATCTCAAAAGTGCTGATTCAAGAAAAGATAACAATGGATTTTATTGCATTTCAGGTCAGTTTGTTGTGTTATACCAAAAATATTTTGGAAAGTTTTAATTTTGACATTTTATAGTTCAAAACATCCCAACATTTGGTAATGATTTTGACAGAATTGAAAATCAAATAAAGCTTCATAAAAAGGTACCAGTTTATTATATTACATATTATTTGCATACATTTTGTAAAATTTTAGGAGGGCAAATCTGGTCGTACATCGCCGAGATTTGAAAGGCATCGGGAATCAAATCATGAAAAAAGAAGAGCTCCATCAAGTTTCAACTTTCAAGCAACCACTTTTCGTCCTCGAATATTCAGATTTGCTACTATTGAACCCAAAAGTTCCTATTAGTTTCATATAATTTTAAGGTACCATTTGAGAACGTCTATTTCAACCAAGTATAATAATAATTAAAATGTTGGTCGTTTAGGGATTACCATTTTACTTTTTAAGCATTTCATATTTATTTGTTTTTTATCTATAAATCATTATCATATTTGTTGAATAAACAGTTTTTTGACGAAAAAGCAGATTAATCGAAATAAAACTTTCTGGAAAGAATTCCTGCTTTTAATTAAAATATTTTCAAATTACACGTTTCATTTTGCACCTCATTTATAAAACTCCTATCAGTTCCAATAATCAGACAAATGTCATAATTATCAAACCAATTTCATCAATCAAACTTTCGTTTTTACATATCCGTGGGTGTTCCAATTTTATTTCTCCTCAAAAACTATGTTTTTTCTTTGATCTTCTCCGAATATTATTTCTTGTTTCTTTCCTTTTTTCAAGAAAAAACCCCCTTTATGCAAATTTTTATGGCAGATAATTGTGTTCATGGAGGGGTAAAAAAGAGAGAAACATATTCAATTTAATTTTGACATCAGAAAATTATATTCGGAGTCAAATTGTTTTCGAGGAAGTAAGAAAAAAAGTTGGTATAATGAAGGACTTTTTAGAAATGTCAAAATATTAAAAGTTGAAGGCCATAAGAGTCCATTATCCGGTTATGTATTTGGTGATGTATCACTTTACTGAAATTTCACCTTAAAATAAATGTTTCTTAAGATGAAAGAGTATTTTTACCGTGCTATAATAAACTTTTTAAAAAACTTTAAATATATAAATAAGAAAAGAATTCACTCATCAATATCTGAGCTTTATCTCTTCAGCTTGCCATCAAAATTTTTCACAATATAAATTCTTTGAGTAAAAAACAGCCATGAATGTTTAGCGTTTCAGCACCACTTTGTGAAACATCAAACAACTATGTTTTTTGCTAATTAGAAAAGCAAGTGAAACATCTAAAAAATGACTGTTTTTAGAAAAAAATAAAAATGATGGAGGAAGCTTCTTCTCTTTTTTGTTTTTTATCCTTGACGACGACCAATGTAAATAGCGGAAAATGTGACTCACCAAAACCGCCTCTGCAGTCTCTTGTTTTTGTTTTTCGCCGAAAATGACCATTTTTGACCCTTAACTACCGCTTTGCTTTTTTCTTCTGTCCAGGTGAAAAATTTGTTTTTACAGCGCGTTTTTAGCTTCTTTCTTTTTGTAAGAAATGGGAAATTAATTTAAAAAATGCGCTCAATGCTTGATGTTCGGATTCGATTACTTTCAAGTTCTGTCAATGTTATTTATGCATTTTGATTCTTTCCCCTTTCCATTAGCGGATGCATTTTTAATTTATTGCGTAAAACATTCTTTTTTCACTGAAATATTTTGGATCCTGTTTTTGTTTTCAGAGCTGTTAATAACAACTGCGAACGATTTTTTTACTTTATTCTCTGACACTTTCTCATGTGCAACAGAATCACCCTTTTTTGGGCTTACGTAATGATAACCAAACTTCTGTAGTTTTTAGGTATAAACTAAAATGACCAAAAAATTAAATTTTACTGCTCCTTAATTTTTCAAGCAATTTTTCTAATTAAAAACCAGTTACTTTTTTTGCCAATCTATAATTTAACAAGTTTTTTGATTGTATTACTATTTCGTGGAAACCAATCATCTGAAAGGGATAATTTAAAATACGAAAATTATATGATTGCGTAAATCAAGTATTTTAAAGGTATCATATAATTTGTGTAATTTATTATTATCATAAATGGAGGTAGATCTACTTTTATTACAGGTGAAGTTTAGTTTTATCGTCATTAGCTATTTTTCTGTTTTCAATTACTCTCTTTAATGAATCTTAGCCATTTTAAAATCTTATGTTTGACTAAATTTGAATGGGTAACACCGTTTATCGATAGGTAGTCCATTTTTTGCCCCCTTTTGTTTTATATCTTTGACTGATAAGCATACCTTTCTTTCTCTTAAAACATTCCATTCATAGGTGCAGAGATTAAATGTTCCTCTACACCTTTTTTAAGCATGCTGTTTCCCATCTTCAAATTTCTTCTTCTTTTTTGCTTTTTGTCAAACTTTTCAAGCTTTTGAAATTTTTAAGGTTTGGTTATAATTCTGCAAAAAATCTTAAATATTATTATTCTATTTATTTCTACAATGTCTTTCAGCATTTTTCTTTTTTGTAAATAGCATACGTAAGTTGTAAGCTTAAAGGTCGCCGGTCAAACATTACCCGCTTCTTGCTTTTATATATCACTTTTATTGTTGAACATGAAAATTATGGTTCGGCTTTTTATTGCTGTTTTTTTTTCAAAAAAAGCAAAAATTTTATAATGAATCCAAATTTTTGCCTCTTTATCATTTTGCAACTACATTTTTATTGATTCAAAATTTTGTTGATTCTTCTTACTATCATTTTCTTTAAAGAACTATCCTATATTTTTGCTTTGTTTGATCAAGAGATTTGATAGTTTATTACTTTTTTTATTCTTGAAACAATAAAATACTTGTGAAAAGACTCTTTTTTAAGTAAAAAGGAAATACTGATCCATGTCCTAAAGTCAATTGAAAAAAGTAGTATGTTTGTTTAGAAGTCCCCGCAAAGCATGCAAGAAGATGTAGCAAACCACATCAATTTTCCCCCCTGGGCAATAAGCTTGTTGCTCAAGAAAAAAATATGGGAGCCTCTTTTATTTGACAACCGGTTTTTGCAATTCATCTGTACGTGGAAAAAAAGTATCTCGTTCTTTTCTATCTCGAAAAAAAGCCACAAATCTTTTAAAAGGTTTTTTTGCTTTCATTTTGGCTTTTTCTGTAATCTGTCTTTTTGCTACTGTTAATGAATGGTAAAATTACCAAGTTTCGTTTTTCTGAAATTTTCATTATTCTATTTTAAATCAGGCTTAACAAGGATGAAGTTATTTTCAATTGACATATTAAAAATTTAACATCTTGTATAACACATGTGATTATCCGAGGTTGTAATAAATATAAAAATTTACTATCGTACCAATTTATAATTAACTGTTATTGTTTTCCAAAGAGTATACTAGTTTTCCTTAAAGTTGTTCCATTTTGTGTTTTGAACACCTTCTTTTTCCACTTTTTAGCATACATCGAAAAACAATTTTGAAGTGCAAAAATTTCCGGATCACTTATATTTTGTTACTCCTATACATGAGTTATAGTAGCCCCGTAAGATCGTATGGTTGTTAATATCCTATTCTTTTAACGCTGTTTATTATCTAGTCATTTACCCTAGAATAAATTTCAGACAAATATTATTTGTTTCTTCAAGAATCAAATTGCTTTTATTGTTTGCCAAAGTATTTTAACAAAGTTATGAAACCTTTATAAACTGATAAACAGTTTTCAGCATTTTGAGAACGTTTCTGAGTTTCAAAAAACGTTAAACATGTTGATAAAATTTGATAACGGGTATTTCATAATTTGTGGATTATAAAGTTTAACGTTTTCAAGAAATTCTGCAAGAAGTAAATACTCTACCAATTTTAGTATTTTTAATCCTTGTTTTATTTTGAAAATTGTTCACATACGTTTTTTTACTTTCTGCTTGCAAGCTTAAAACAAAAAAAAGTGTGAGACATGGTTAATGCAAACAAATTTCATCCCACCAACATAAACGTTCAAAGCTTTTTGGTCAAGAGAAAGCTGCTGCCTGGTGTTGCTGAAAATAAAAACGGCAGCTGACCAAGCAAAAACCTTATAATTTTTCTTTTTTAGCCGAAATCAATCCCCACTTTTTTTTTTCTATTTCTGAAAAGTTTGTATTTATATATTTTTTTCTTTTTTCGTTTTTCTCCATCGCCATTAGTGTTTTTTTTTCTTTCTAATCTTCTGATTATCGAATTTGAATGTGTGTTTTTTTGAACTGTGGTCACTTTTTTGAGGGGATAAGTAAAACAAACGAGGAAGCAGCAGCTTTGATGACACGCGACCGAAAAAAGACAAAAAATCCTCAAATTTGACTGGTTTCTTTTCTTTTCATCGGGAACGAATCATTGAAAAGTTGCGTTTCATTAAGTCTCTATTAAGAAAAGAAAGAAATCAGCCGTTTTTTGATATTGAACTAATTTTTTGTGATCAACGAGAAGTTTCTATTAATGGAATTTAGTGAATATTTGAAGAGGATTCATTGAAGCGTTTAAAAAGAAATCAGACTTTTAAAGAATTAAAGCTTTGATTTTTTTGTTGAAATTTAAAACATCAGCACTAAAACATATAACTATACGCAGCGTTTCTAACTTTAAGTTACATCCCGTTTTTCATTAACTTATTTTTTTATCATCAATTCTTCCACCATTCATTTACCTCAAAACTTCGATTTATACGTCAAAGGTTTATGTTATTATTCACATTGAGAAACATTTCCCTCATATAATCAAACACGCGATATTTCAAAGACAAAATGTTTAAAAAACAAAAACCTTTTTGTTGACGACAGCTGGTAAAAATCTTTCACGGATTTTGCCTCAAAAATAATCGCGGTATTCTTCTGCTGCTATAGCCTTTTGATCAATCCATTTACTTGCTTTCTTTCTTTCGTTTCAGTTTTTCTTTTGCTTGCCAGATTTTCAATGTCAAAGAAGAAAAAGAGAAAAAAAATAAAGCAATTCCGCCCACTATGTTTTTTTCAAGCTAGGATCAAAAATGAAGAAAAGTTTATTGCCACCTTTTTGCACATTTTTTGGTTTTTTATACTAGTGACAAACTATTCTTTGAGTTTTGTTTATCGATAAATTTTACAGTATAGTTCAAATGTTACAAGCAACGAGAATACTTATAATTAATTTTAAAATCTTTTATTGTTACTATCGCTTTTGCTTCCCAAACTTTATTTCTTATTCCCTATATGGCATTTACTCTCACATCTATCACTTTCCTCTCAAAAGCTATCTCAAATTACTATTTATTTTATCCAACAAACATTTTTCAGCTTTATGGTCATGCTTTACCACTTTCTCAAAACGCTAAAATTAGATATTTTTTCTTTCTTTTTTGCTTTTTCTTCATTACGTTTGTCCAGGAACAAAAGTGAAAAAATGCTATTATCTGATTGAGTAGCAGCAGTGTACATTTTTCTTCTTCTTTTGATTGCAGCGTTTTTTGTGGAAATCTTTGGTCCAACAATAACAGTTTTTTGTTCATCTTCTTTTGATCGTGTGTTGCTTTTAGTTTTTTGTCGTATTATTTATTTTTTTCTTATGTGAGACATTTTTAGTATCTTATTTAGATGTTTCTGATTTTTTTTAAATACTTTGTTTGATACATTTTCACAAAGAATTAAACGGGACAACAAACTTTTTCTTGATCTTATTAATATTTTCATGAGACTTCCGTGATTTGTCATGTACCTATTCTGCAATATGTGATTCCGTCTCTAGTGATCACTTGGATAAAATAATTCCTTTACATAATAATTGTGAATAATGTTTAGCTGTGTTTTTCCCCCGAAGCCTTTGTTTTAAAAAAGCATTTCTCGTAAAAGGTTGCATTATGAAAGCATGTTTCCTTTTTTACAATTTTTAATTACGTGTCAAATTAATTTAAAAAGTGGCAGTAAGATGGATTTAAAGATATTGTCATCCAACTTTAAAAAGTTAATGCCATCAGTCTATTTACGCCACTAAAACTGAACCTTTTTGCAACTTTGTTGACCTTGCGAAAACAATATATTTTTCATTCTTTCTCCAAGTTTTAAAGAAGGAATTTTCTTTGTTCTAACTCAAAATTCAATCCAATGTTTTTCCTTTTGTCTCGATTTTTGCCTTTCTCTTGCGCCCCTCATCCATCAACTCTTTAACCTTGCCATATACAAAATATCATTTTGAAATCGATAAAAGCTAAGAATAAATCAAAGCTTTGACTTGACACTTTTGTTTTTTTGTAAACAAAATCTTTTTTTTAAACTTCAAAATTCGCGAAATCCGGTCTTCTTCTTTTTACGTGTGTTTGTGTATTTGCGCGAGGTTAATGCTGCTGCTGAGGGTTGTATTAGCTTTAAAGCTTTGTGAAATCTGCGTTAGCCTTGAAAGTCAAAAGGTTACGTAAGATTGAAATCCAAAGATTTTTTCTTTGCTTGTTTGTGCAAAGAAGCATATAACTAGTTGTTGATTGAAGATATAAGAGCTTCCGACGGGATTTTTCAAGTCTTGTGTTCCATTCTCCCTGAGAGAGTCCTTCCTATTCCATCAAAGATTCTTTAAGAACGTGGTTTTTTGTTGTCTTTTTTGTTCTATCTTCTGCTTCACTCACTTGGAACTTGAAACAAGCAAGTGAGTGAGATTTTCGTTACCTGAGATCTTTTCTATTTTTTTTGTTTTTCGCGCACTCGACCTTTCATTCTTCCGGTTCCTTCTTCAAAAGCATCAAATTCCTTTTTTTTCAATTCAAAAAGTATTTTAAAATGTTTCTTGAAGAACTAAGAAAAACAAGGTGAGAGATCTCCTTTTTCATTATCGCTTTCGATGGGATATGTAAACATTCCATCGAATAACTCATTTAAAGAATTTTTAAGAGTTATTCAAGTTTTTTACTATTGTTAAAAAGGAATAGAATAAAAACAATTATGCAAATTTACTTTTGTTACGGTTAAGTTTTTCTGAGTTTATTAGAGTACGTTATATTCCAAGCTTTTTGAACTTTACTTCTTATCTAATAACAAATTGTCAATCCCAAATAAACAATCCTCTCATTCGAATGTTAAAAACCTATTTTTACTTACACGTTTGATTGAAGTGTCATGTGTTTGTGTCTTTCAAACTTTTTTTAACTTGTTATTTTCTTGAAGCGGATTTGTGGCCCAAGCATAGATTATATTTATTGATTGCCGCTTACAGATGTTAAAATGGCACAGCGTAAAACCATTTCATTACTGCTTTGAAAGTATTTTTTTTAAAAATTGCTTTACAATTACTGTAACCATATTAAATCAGTAACACAATTTTATTATTATATTTTTTGTGATTCACCCACATTTTTTTGCGAATGTCAATCAAGAGACAGATCTTTTTTATAAATGCATTTTTTTCAGTCGGCCTTGACTTGCAAAAAAAGATGAAATTGAAAGTGTAAATGTTGTAGGTGGAAGCATATTTTTAAGATTTTTTTGAAAGTTAAACGATTAAGCTTTGATTTCAAAAGCTTCGGTGGTAGTTCATTAACCCGTAACTTGTGAGATAAACATAATCTTTTGTGTTTAAAGTGAAGCGTGTTTTTTTACTTTTCATTTATTATCGTCGGTTAATGATTTTTCTAAATTATTCGTGATTTTTTTTACACATATTACATGAGACTTTTTTTATGAAAGGATATTGTTATAGAAAAGCAGATATGGATGAAGATCAAATAAAAGTTCGAATTCAGTACATCAATGACTTAGATCCATTTGTATCAACGAGTAATCGTGAACCCTTGAAACCTTTAATATATCAATTTCCCCTTCATTCACAAATTGGTGAACACTTATCTGAAATCTGTCGACTATTACGAGCTCCACATAAAGTACGTTTTAATACTCTTTTGCAAAAATTATTTTGCTTATTTCATCACAACTTCAAAAAAATAATTGCTACTACGGCTTTAAAAAATTCAAATTATAAAAAAGCTATTGCTCACTTTTTTCTATTATAACTTGTGAGATAAACATGCTAAAAACAACAAACAAAATAGGATAATTTTTGCACCTGTAGTAGCACTTTTTTATAACCCATGAAACAAAGCATTTATTTTAGCCCGGTGATGCAGCGTTGCAAGTATCCCCTTCAGCTTCCGGTGATTTGGGTTCATATCTTGATTCTGATTTAGCACTATCTGAACAACCTGATGAATTACAAATTTTACAAGCAGATCCGTAAGTCTTTTTTATTTGTAAAACCCATTTTATCCTCCTTAAAAATCATTCATAATTTCTTGAATTTAAATCCCATTTTTAAAATCCGTCAAACATCCCATTAAAAAAAATTGTAATCAATCCCAATTGCGGTCAAATAAAAATTTTGTTTTATAAAAAAGGCAATTGTATGTCCGATTCTCGCAAATACTGACCGCATGCTGTGTTTTACTTTTATTTTTACGCGCGTGGACAGCGGTCACTCTTGAAAATGAATGGGGAAAAAAGAAAGGATTTCAAATATACAAAATAATAAATGTGCAACAAAAGGGGGAAGGAAGAATACCATTTTGTTTTGTGTCAAAATTGAAGTGAAGTGATTGGAGAGAGTGTTCTGAAACATTTTTTTTTATTTCTATTTTTTTCTGACCTGTACTTGGAATATTAGTTCATCATTTTACAACTATGAAGCCTGTTCTTAAATGTTATGATATTGACATTGATTCGTTTTCATCCACACAAGGCCCCCCACCACCTTTGCCATCCCATAGGAATTACAATGATCTCCCAGTTATAAGAGCTCCAACCATTTCTAAACCTTCCTTATTTTCTTATCCTGATTCATTTGCTACAAAGCCTGTAGGCTATATTCCACCACTTGTTCCAAATATCCCAGCATCTTCAGCACCCTTAGCTCCGTGGAAGTCATCTCTTTCATCATCAACAAAAGCTCCAGCTCCTGTA
The DNA here is from genome assembly GCA_024447215.1 of Panagrolaimus sp. LJ2400. Taxonomy (NCBI): domain Eukaryota; kingdom Metazoa; phylum Nematoda; class Chromadorea; order Rhabditida; family Panagrolaimidae; genus Panagrolaimus; species Panagrolaimus sp. LJ2400. The sequence continues at coordinate 1,890,815 of JAMRYA010000009.1, read as the reverse complement.
ATTCAGGATATTGTTCCTTTGGATAATTTGAGTGGAACCCTTGAACGTAAATCTAAAGAACCTCTTTCAAAGCCATGGTATTCAACATCTGTTGATTCAACACAACCAACAACATTATCGACATCAACACTTCCTAGAAATTTTCAAAAACAACCTTCATGTTTAAAGTCATCAGCTGTAGCAAGAAGTGTGTCATTCAAAGATCATCGGCCTTTATTACCAACAACTGGGCCGCCGCCAGAGGATGATGATGATACTGTTATTGAAATTCCACCACCAAAACCAATTCGAAGTTATCAAGAATTTAAACCAATGGCAAAACAGGAAAAACCGGAATTTAATAAACAATCTCCGGAAGAATTTTTAAGGAATAAAACGTTATTTGCAGTTCCGAAAATTGACTTTAATAATAAAAATAATTCTCATAACCAGAATATCTGCAGCAGCAGTATCAATAAAAGTTCTGGTAGTGGAATGTCGGCATTAACAGCACCTCCAACATTTGAATCAAGATTTCCAAGTATTTTTACAAATTCAAATAATAATGCTTCATCATCAACTTATGATTCAAATATTGGAAGTTTACAACGAAATCCATCATCATCAAATTATTTAGCCGCATCAAGTACCCCAAATCGATATACGCAAAAAACGGATTATGAGATAAATGGAAAAGATTGTTATCAAAGATCTGATCAAAAAGCGAAAGTGGAATATTACGATCGATATGGAGAGAAAACAAGATGTAATGAAAAAGATTATGGGACGCCATCATTAATGCCATATCAATCGAATCTTAAACAAACTCCGAGCTTTACTTCATCAGATAATGTTAATTCACTAACATATGAGAAACATGAACCAAATCCATATTCATTCCCATCAAACATATCTCAAAAAGCTCGAATACTTGGGGATGAATTACTTTCCCTTTCATCAACGACTTCATCAACCCCCAAAATTAATTATGCTGCGCAATCTTCAACACTTCCGGGGCAATCAATTAAAACCAATCTTCCGAAATTGCCTGCATTTCCTGCAGCAGCTGCACCCGACGGCGGCCGACACTTATCTCCGATTTCAAATTTACATAATTTAAAAAATACTGATTTATCTTCATCTGACATACCACCAGGTGAATTTCCTCGCATAAATTCTATTCGTCCTGTCGAAATGCATTGGAATCCAGCGTCTTCAACATTGAGTGCTTCTTCTTCAAAATTTCAACGTGGAGCAGTTGATGAAAGAGAAAAGAAAAATCAAAAGTTCTTAAGAAGAAAGAAAAGCTGCCGAGAAAATGAAACTTTGTCACGAACCGGCTCATATTCAACGGTTGCTGATGACGATTATATTGATGATGAATTTATGGAACAGGATTTTGAAAATAACAATATTCAAGGAGATTATAATAATGATGACTATGAGTGGATGTTTGACGGAAAGTGGGTATAGGGTTGATAAGGGGAATTATTTGTTTTATGTAAAACTAAAGTCTTTTTAAACATTGTACACAAACTCAAAAACCCAGAAAAATTTTAACATTTATTATCATTTTAAATAGAATTATTTTTTAGGCTTCGAAGCAGTTTAGTTCTTCGACAACAACCAGCTTTACGGGTAAAAGCAATTGTCGGTAAGTTCTCAGTTTTATTGATTGATTTCATTCTTTTAAAAAAATTAAAATTTTCGCTTCATTAAAATTCAGGAATGTCAAAGAGATAAAAAAAATTTCTCGAAAAAATTATGCGTAAAAATGTACCCTAAAAACTGCATTTTCATTCTTATTTTAAGACATCTTTTCGAAATTATGATAGCGGCCAATCTGATGAAAGAAAAAAGAGAACAAAGTTATTAATTTTTTCTTTGTGCATCTTCTTTTTGGAGAGAAATGTATATCTTTTCTCCGAATAAGATCATCCGTTTTCGAAAAAAGTGATGAATTTGAAAAAAAATTAGGACGCAATCTTGTGAAAAAGATTGACCGCTGTTAACAATGATATTAGCGAAGGTGTCTGAGATTGATGAGCTATTGAAAGTAAATGAAATTAACGATACATAAAAAATTTCGTTGCTTTCAAAATGACTGTAATAAAAATCTATTACAATCTAACTAATAAGAAAAATAAAAATCATGTATGTGAAAAAAGTTTGCTTTAAATTCCTATGCACGGCTTCCTACAGTAACCATTTTATAAAATTTTTTAGACAAACTTCTCCATATGTCAGGCCGAGATCAACGCCGTGCATTATTTGCATTAAAACAAATTTTTCAAGATGATAAAGATTTAGTTCATGAGTTTGTACAAAGTGATGGTCTTGATTGTTTGATAAATCTTGGTCGAGTATCTGATCAAAATCATCAAAATTACATTCTTCGAGCTCTTGGACAGCTTATGCTTTACGTTGATGGAATGAATGGCATAATCGCTCATAACGAAACGATACAATGGTTGTATGAACTTCTTGATTCACCGGTAAGTTAACATTTCTTTTTTAGCTTTTTTAAGCAATGCGGCTTTACGTTATTTTGCTTTTTTAACATACGCTTATGTCTTTTGTTCATTTTCAGCTTTTTGATAAAATAGAATTTAATGAATTAAGTCCACATCGACAAGAATGGGTAATTGTTACTTTAACTTTTTTAATCTTTTTTTTGAGTAATAATGTTACTCAAAAAATTGAGTAGTTCCAACAAATACCAAGTTTGTTGGTAGTGATATTTCTGTACCTTCCTTTACTTTTTCTTTTCAACCCTTTGTTTCAAACTTACAATCGCTTTTTTCTTTTAACTTTGCTTATTTTGCTTATGCTTTTGTAAAACCCTGGCAACTTTATTGATTTATCAAATCACAAACATTTTTACATTATCAATTTTATTTCAGTATCGACTTGTTGTTAAGACAGCTTTAAAACTTTTATTAGTTTTCGTGGAATACACTGAAGCAAATTCCCTTCTTCTATTGGCAGCGATTAGCAGAGTAGAAAGATCAAAGCGTAAGTTAATACTGGTACAGTATCTCAAAAAAATATGACGTTTTTGTAGAAAGACCAGATTGGCAAAGTATTGTTCGAATTTTAAGTGAACGTGGTGCAGGTGATGACGAAATGTTAATATTTGCAATGACAATTATTAATAAAACTTTAAATGGTTTACCTGATCAAGATACATTTTTTGATGTAGTTGATAATTTAGAATCACAAGGATTTGAAAATATTACAAAAAATTTGGCAAAAATGAGCAATCCTCAATTAATTCAACAACTTGAACTATATGATAGAGAATTGAAAAAAGAGGATGCTGCACTTGATAGTGATTCAAGTGATGGAACAATGGCTAAAATGAGGTAATTCATTGTTGAAGATTACTATAGAGTACAAATTTATAAATTTTGAGCGTTTATTTATCAGCTTCTATTACTCTTGTATTAAAACTTTTTAGAAGCGTTAAAACCCTTCAACGTGCAGATAATGCAGCTGATCGTCGATCAACAATGCGTCGACGACAACAAGAAGCTGAAGAACTTCAAAGATTTAATAATAATCTTCAAAAAATTCAACAACAATATGAAGCACAGCCGCAAGCCCCTCCACCAATGCCACAACAAAATGGATATCGTGCTCCATCTCCGCAACAGAATACTGAAAAAACTGAACCACCATGGCGCCGCCAACAGCAACAACTCCAACAACCTGAAATTGTTCACGATCAACAAGCCGCTTCATCAACTTCATCATCAACAGAAGAAATCAATAATGAAAATAAGTATATTGAAAACAATAATAATTTCAAAAAAGCTCAAGAGAAACTAATGTCAAAACTGCCTGAAAAAGTTAAACTTGTTGAAGAGCCACCAAAGGAAGATGAAAAGGAAAATGTTGTTGAAGAACATAAATCAAAAGCTCCACCGCCATCAATGCCGAACATTTTCTCTCCTGGTCCAACGGAAACCAAAACAATGGAATTTCCTGAACCTGAACCAGAGCCAGAACCTGTCAAAGCTGCACCTCCAACGCGTAAGCAAGAAAGTGACGATGAAGATACAAGTGCAGGTGGATTTGCTGCAATGTTAAAAAAAAGAGCTCAAAAAGTTAGTGATTCAAATTCATTCCGGAAATTTGAGCCAAAATCATCAGAATCAGATCAAAAATGGAAAGAAGCTGCTGAAAAGCTTAAAGAAAAGCCAATGATAATTAATGATTTGGATTTCTCAGAATTTGTTGAGTACGAACAAGATCCATTAGTTCTTGTAAGAAATGCACAATTTGAAGCAGAAAAATCTGGGCCACCAACACGTGGTGGATACGGGGCTCCTCCAGCCCCTCCACCAGTTCCTGGAGGACCAGGTGTTCCACCACCACCCCCAGGAATGTTAGGTGGTAAGGGAAGAGAATCATCTCTTGCCCCAACATCAACCTTAAAGCTTCACTGGAAACCTGCACAATCTGATGCTCCACCAATTCCCATGCTAAAACGAAAAGGAACATTTTGGAATAAAATTGAAACCACTCCTGCAATTGATACATCAAAATTGGCAAAACTTTTTGAAACTAAAAAAGTGGAAGCCCCTGTTAAAAAGGCTGGTGGAGAAGCAAAGCCAACAGTTTTACAAGTTTTACCACAAAAGCGATCTCAAAATATCAATATTGCACTGACAAAACTTCCACCAGTTTCTGTTATTCCAACGGCAATTAGGGTTTGTCTTTTTACTTTTGATCCCAATTATTGTATTAAAATTATAAACTTTTAGAAATTTGATACTACTGTTTTAAACAAAGAAGGAATTGAAAAAATTTTACAAACAATGATGCCTCATTCTCAAGAAATTGAAGATATTCAAAATAAAATGTGTGAATTCCCTGATATGCCTCTTGGACAAGCTGAACAATTTTTGCTGTCATTGAGCGAAATCGATTGCTTACTTGAAAGATTAAAACTATGGTTATTTATGTTGGATTATCAAAATATCGAAAAAGATGTCGCTGAATCATTGATGGAATTGAATAATGCAATGAAAGAAATTGAAGAATCTGAAACATTCAAAGTTGCCATGGGAATGCTTCTAAGTATTGGTAATGCTTTAAATGGATCAGAGGTAAACTTTTCATAAAGATCGTAAAATATTAGCGCAATAGTGTATTGTTTTGATAACTATCAAAAATAGAATGATAATAGTTTTGCATTTTTGGGAAGCTACTGTCAAATAGGGTAGTAAAATGAAAAATTACGATAATTTTATTTTAGTATTGCTTTCGAAAGATAACACATTCTCTTATTTTTGCTAAATTAATTTTTCTTCATTTTTCAGATTAAAGCTTTTCAACTTGATTATTTATCCAAAGCCAGTGAAGTGAAAGATCCAGTTCATAAATATCCATTAACTCATCATCTTGCTGAATATATGATCGATCATTATCCTGAAGGAACAGATTTATACACAGAATTTGGCGCCGTTTCACGTTCAGCTAAAATTGATTTTGAAGCTGTCTTGGATAACCTTAAGAAGATGGAATTGGATTGTAAAAATTGCTGGACATATGTAGCAAAAATTTCTCAAAAAGATAATAATAGTAATATGAAAAACAAAGTTAATACTTATTTGAATGAAGTTGCTGAAAGAATTCATCGATTAAAACACGTTTATAACACTGCAACAAATAGGCAAGAATTTTTGAATTTATATAATTTTATATTAAAAATTGATTAAAACTTTTTTAGATGGAAAGCATTTTTATTATATTTCGGTTATGCACCTAATGAAATTAAGGATCAAAAGCCAATGAATGTATTTAAAATGGTCATTGAATTTGCTCTAGAATATCGTACAAATCGTGATAAAATATTACAAACTCGTAAGCGTTTAGCTGAAAAACGTGAAAGAAACAAGACAAGAGGAATGATGATTGGTGTTGCAAAACAAGCCGCACAAACAAATGGATTTGATATTCAATTGAGAAGATTACCCGATGGCATGGGAGATCATGAGGTTAGTATTCAGCAGTTTGTTTTCATTTCTGTTTTTTACCCAAAACATTTTAGCGACATCAAGCCATGTCACAAATGTTAAGCAGTCAAGGTGAAGATACTCTTGGACGACGAAGAGGTCAACCAACTCCGGAAAGAACTTTAATTGCTGCACAAACAGAAGCACTCAGAAAATCACCCGCGGATGGTGGAGAAAGTATTGAAGATGAATTGCTTGATGGAGTTGTTCGAACTGTCACTGCTTCAGCTGATTCAAGAGCGCATGAACGCCGCCGTGCAAGACAATTTAATCGAAAATCACGTAAGTCCTATTTATTTTCTGCAACAATAAAACTTTATCCTATTTAATTTTAGTCCGTCGAACCCGTACAATTCGTTCAGATCAAATTGATGCTTTAAATAATATGAATATGCAAAATTATTAGTTGACAGCTTCATCAAATCTATTGCTATTCTTCGTATAAAATCTGCTCAAGTAAATCTTCTAGTCAACAATTTGAATTATCCTTGTCATTATTTTATTGTCAAATTCTATAGAAACTTTTTGCATAATTTTATATTTTGTTTCTTTAATTATAATTGTAACACTTTTGTTTGCCAGGAAAAAACGGTGCTGATATTTTGAAATTATATTTTTACAAATTTTTTTAATTTTGTTGTAAAATGTTGTCTTTTTTTTATTTTGAAGTGTACATACAAAAACTTTTAACTAGAGTATTTAAGAATAAATTTTTAAAAAACTGTGATGGTTGATCAATAATTCAAAAAACAAATATATATTTTGTGCGTATCACACACATAGCAAACACAAACTTTAGTATGAAATCTGTATTACTAAAAATGACGAAAATTTTGATAAAGAACATCAATTAAAAATGGCTAAAGATGCCAATGTTGTGATTACAATGTCATGAGCAGTTTTTGTCAAAAAGCATTTTTGATTATAAAAAAGCGAATTGTTTTTGTACATGTATTTTATCAAAATATTTCATAAAATAAAACCCCAAAGCTATTGTTGTAAAATCATTGCTAATTTAATTAATTGTAAGCATTTATTTCACTCTTTACTATTTAAATAGAGGAAGCGGTGACGCACAATCTTTTCTAATAAGCATCTCTGCTGAGAAGAAGTCGCAAATAACAAAATTTTCTAAAACACATGTTTTTTGTTTTTCTACAAATAGCAAATTTTTATAGATACTGTGATTATAAATTATAATTTATAATGCTGGCATTTCTTAACTCTTTTATATTGTTGTCTAAGATAAAAATGTTTTGCTGGATATGGATTAAAAATCTTACCAATTTTTTAATTTTCTGTACAGTATTTTTTGGGATTCTTTGTACCTTTGTCTTTTTCTATTTTTCACAGGAATTTTCCATGTTTTTTTGCCGAGGAATATCATTGTTAGGGATGATTTGTCTGTGTGTTTGTACCGGTATTTTGATTGAAACGATTTGTAAACACACAAATAATGGAGGTAATTTTGAATTAATTACAACGGGTGACAAAATGTCGATGCCGTTTTTTCTATTCTTTCATTTTTTAATTAAACAATTTCTAGAATACCAAAGTACATGAAACTTTTAGAAAATGTACGTATAGACCTAGGAAACAGATCTATATCATTTTTAGACCCCAATATACCCTTTGACCCCGTCTGAAATTCAAACAACAATCCAAATCCTAAAAAATGACAAAAAAACTAGAAAAAAGTTTGAAAAATTGATGGAAAACCGGGGAAAATCGTGCTAAGTTTTACACGATTTTCCACAAATTTTTTAAACTTTTTTTCATTTTTTTGTCATTTTTGGGGTGTGTTGGTGTTCCGGATGGGGCCAAAGGGTATATCGGGGTCCAAAAGTGATATAGATCTGTTCCCCAGGTCCATATGAACATTTTCTAAAACTTTCATGTAATTTGGTCTTCTAGAAATTGTTTAACTAATAAAATGGGAAAAATAAGAGAAAAAAAGTATGAACATTTTGTCATCCATTGTAATACATATTAAGTTGTAATATTTCAGCACTTGATCAAACATATTCCGTTTCAACGTCCATAAAACTGTTTGCTTTTGTAATCTCAGTTGTTAGCATAGGTGGATATTATCTTCGAATACCGTATGCATATGTCTTATATGAATATGATTTTGCTTTACACTACAACCATTTTTGGTTAATGATTTTTTCTGATGCTTTTTATGAATTATCTATCATTGTATATTTATTGACACAACTTTTTTATTTATGGTTCTATCTTCCGACGTTAGGTTTTTTTGAAAATGAGAAACAAAGATATAAAAAATTTGTTTGTAAAAGAAGTTTTATTCCGTGATTAATTCCTCATGTTATAGATATTTGGATTCACGTTAATTATAAATTTTTGGCAGAAATGGTTGTACGAAACTTTAACAGCAAAAGAAGAAATTTGTGAAGAACTGTCAAAAAATAATCGATCATGTATTGGGCAACGACATTATCACACTAATTTTTCCATGATGTCTGAAGTTGAACAAGAAGCGTATCATTTAATGGTTGGTTTTGTCTTACGCTTATGAAAAAATTGCTAAAATGCTTATTATATTTAGCAAATGATTAGTCCATTGTCATATAGTTGTACGATGGAATTACTTGTTGTATATTTAGTTGTGCTTTGTTACTGCAAACCTCATAATGATACAAATAAATTCAAATACATGCATAAAACATTTCCTCTTTCTATTGGACCAAAAACTGTCAACGCTTTAAAAGTACTTATGTTTTTTGTTTTGGCTCTTGTAGTTTTATGTATGACAGGGAAATTGGTTACATTGTTTCACGATAAAAGTCAACCGCGGTTTACTGAAAACATTTTTTATCATTGGATAAAATTGGCCTCGCTTATTGGAGCGTGTGCAGTTTATTGTGTTTTATTTTTTGTTTACCGAAATGTTACGCCTCGAGCAAATAAAAATTCTGAAAATGGAAGAAATTCCTGTGTAAGTTTCTTTTAATTTTGTCAACTACTGTAAAATTTGATTTTAGTTTTTCAAAGGTTTCAAAATATTCGGTTTATGCACATCTGCCACTGAACCGGATTTATTGATCCTTCAGTTTACTTGGTGGATTACTTTTATCATAAGCTGCACCAAAATTATTCTTTTGTCATTTGATTACGTTCATGGTGGATTGATTGATACAGAAAAACTCACATTTTCTATCATTCCAGAAATTATTTCATTGATTTCTTTTGCATTTAACTTTAGGCTAATCAGTGGATTTCTTTCATGTGATCGTAAAACGTTTGAACAATTAAGAAGCAACCGTTTTACTACGCATTATATGATTCCTTTTCAAATTATCAGGTGTTTCATTCGTGCCACAAATCGCTTTATTGTTATTCTTGACCCAGAAGTTTCTTCATTGGCCCATGATAAAATAGATCAATGGATTACACTCTTCAACGCGGCGTATCCTTTTTCGCCATTAATGAATATTACAAGTGCTTTATGTTGGGCACATGTGATGGAAAAATTCTTTGCATCAGGATCATATACAATTATTAAGACGTCTAATAAGCAAAAAAGACGGGATTCATTGGGATGGTGAAGTAACAAAATCACCTTGTTTGGGAATTTTTTTTCTATTATTGTTGTCTTGATATTTTTTTTAATTCATAAATAAAAAATCTAATTGTAAAACCAACAATAAAGAAACGGAAACAGCTGTTTTCAAATTTTGTTACACGAAAATGCTCAATACAATTTTATAATTTGAAGAATGCAAAAATGTTTGATTTCATTAAAAATGTTACAAATTTGACAATACTTTTGATTTCTTGCGTATTAATTTTTGTTTACAAATGGTAAAAATATTCCTGATGAAAATGAAATAAAGGCTAGTTAAGATTTTAGAGGTACTGTATTTTTACCTTTTGACATCTTTTTTTAATTTTTGATGTTCAATTTGTTCTGCTTTTTTCACTTACAGTAACCTAGCTATAATAATCTATTTTTGTCCAGCCCAAATTATTTGTTATACAGATGACATGGTGGATATTACTTAACATTTTTAAGAGATTTAACTATTACTTTGTTTAATTTTTTCTCCGATGGCGCTATACAAGCTGCTCAACTTTATTTTATTATTCTTAATGCCATCTCTCCTTACTTTCATCTGCTTTAAACTTCAAATTTATCCGCGATTTTTCGACCCATAATTTTAAAATCTTTGAATCATTAAGCACTGATTGCTTTACCATGAATTATTTCGTTCCATATCGAAGTATTAAATGTTTTATTCTTGCTTTCATTTCTCGAATTCGTTTATTTTTTCCAGAAACATTTTTGTAATTGCATGAAAATTCACTGAAGAAATTACGGTACTTAATGCAGCATATCCGTTTTCACCTTTGATGAATATTAAGCTAAAACGGAGCTCTTCTTGTTTCGAATAAAAGTTTTTATTGATGGAAAAATTACTATATTTGTCAAATTCAGGGTGATATTCTTGAAAAAATTTATGTGAATCTTTTACAAAAAGAAAATTACGAAAGAAACATTGTTTTTTTCGTTGAACAATCAAATGAAACTGACGAAATTTTGGGATAATTTCCATCATTTGGTGTGGATAAAGTTTCAACAAATGTTGAATGGCTTCGAAATTGCGTTGCTGGTGTACTGTAAATATGTAAGTCATCAGCGGAAACGGACCGAATAATCTTCCGAAAGATCGCTTTATCATCATTTTGAAAATGATTTTCATTGTAATTCTGAAATATTGTGATAAGAATTTCATGAAGAGGGGTAAACTTACAACAAAGGGAGGCCGGATAACAATGTATGAGTTATATCCTTTTGAGTAGCCATATGCTTTTTTGTCACTAAAATTAATTACATTACAGTAACAAGTAATAATTAAATGTGGTAATTATTAACACCGTAGTCAACAAAATTCGAGTAGTAACTTACCGAAAATATCTCCAGCATGAAAACACGATACTTATTAACCAAAATTGTAAAGCTATTACAACAATGCAAGATCCAACCATCATAAATCCCATATATCGAATTGGTTGTTTTGTATCCATATTATCATTGAAGACAACATTTGTACCATGGGAGTCAAAGAAGGCTTTAATTGTTGAAACATCATCATCAATTGTGACATATATTAACGCAAAAAGTATTACAAAACCAGTTGCTAAGCCAACCGTTTGAAGTAAAAGATACGGTAACAGAAATGCAGCATTTTCTCTGCATAACGAATAAATTATTGTTCCACAAAGCATTAACCCAACACATAGTTGAAAAACTGACGACAAAATTCCATCTGAATTTGATGTACCTGAAAATAAATACCAACCAAGATGCCATATTTCCATTAATACTGTAACACATATTAATCCTGCAATCACTCGAACACCAGTCTAAAATTGATAAATATATTTTATAAAAATTAGGTAATAAACTGAGTCCTTCTGAAACTTCCAGAAAGCAACTGTATTTTTTGAGTTGCTTTGCTAAATCTGAAAAGTTTTTACTTACCGCTGAATGACATTGGCCGCAGCAACATCGATATCTTGAATCATTGGGATCAAAATAAGATGGATCACAAATTAATCCATCAAAAAGCCAATGGTGCGAAGATGATCGAGATCTCATCGCTTTTCAAGCTTAAAAAATCTTCAGGTTCAACTCAACAAATTCGTAAAAATTAAAAATAACTTTTTTCTCTGAAAAAATAAGAGGAAATAAAAAGTAAAACTGTTAAACTCATAAAGGATTTCTATTTAACTCATCAAAATATCCTCAAAGTCTTTTAAGGAACGCCTCTACTTTCATGAAATTTTAAAATTGAACCAATTTTACAACCCATGCTTTAAAAAAATTCACAGCATGTTATCTATGTAAAAAAATTTTTGCCATTTTTTAGAATCACATAAAAATGCGTCATTGAATTATAACTAACTTAATTAAATATACCCGTACATCAAAGAGAGAAAAAGTAGATAAAAAAAAGCTTATGCATTTCCTATTAAGGATTACTGTATACATGCACAAATATGCAAAAAAAAATATTTCAGCAAAAAAAGAATCAAATGTAGAGCGGTATCACAGTTTCTCACTATTTATTATAATAAAAAATAATTCATAAATCAAAATTTTCAAATATAAATTGAATTACAGGCACATCAAATACAAAATAAAAGAATAATGAGCAGCAACTATTTCTTATGATCAGCACCGACGGCTTCAGATACATTTTTAAAACCATCTCTTCGAAGGCAAGCATCTAATTCTCTTTTAACTCTTCCAATAACAGGGAAGCCTTGATAAACAATTGCAGTATAAAGCTGCACCAACGATGCACCAGCTCGAATTTTTTCATATGCATCTTCACCCGATGAAACACCACCACAACCAATTATTGGAATTTTTCCATCAGTTAGAGCATACATTTCTCCGACAACTTGAGTTGATAGCTTCTTTAATGGACGCCCAGAAAGTCCACCTTCTTCTTTTCGATTTCCTGTGGAAAGAAAGAATGGACGAGATATTGTAGTATTTGTGACAATTAATCCATCAACACCATATTTTTTATCTGTAACTATCTGAAAAAAGAATTGTTCAAATTATGAAAAGCTTACTGTAGCTTACCTGAGCAATATTTAATTTTGATCGAAAATCCAAATCAGGTGAAATTTTTAGCATCAATAACGGTTCTTTTCCAGAAAGTTGCTTTTCCAATTCAATTGTTTTTTTCGTTGTCAGCAGTAGCTAAGATTTTTTAAAGTTATTCAAATACATTTTTTTAAATAACAAAAAACAGACCTTTTCAAGATGTTCTTTTCCTTGTAAATTTCGTAAACCAGGAGTATTTGGTGATGAAACATTGACAACAAGATAATCACAAAATTGTCCAAATTGATGTACACCAATTTCATAATCACCTTCTGCATCAACGGTATCCTTGTTTTTACCAAGATTAACACCTAATGGAACAGTATTTGCAGGATCCAAAGCATTTTTAACTCGAATCGATACAGGTCCAACACCTTGTGAGTTAAAGCCATATCGATTAATAACACCTTCATCTTTATCAAGTCGAAATACTCTCGGCTTTGGATTACCAGGTTGTGGACGAGGAGTTACAGAACCAATTTCAATAAATCCAAACCCAGATTTTCGTAATGCAGGAATCGCTTCACCGTCTTTATCAAAACCAGCAGCAAGGCCAACAGGATTTTTAAATTCTTTTCCAAATACCGTAGTCTTCAAAGTATCATATTCTTTTTTATTATCTCCCCATATAGGCATAATACCATATTTTGCCATTAAAACTGCATATCGATGACCAGTTTCTCCATCAATGTAATCTCTAGCAACAGTTAAAGCTTGTTTATGAAATTCTTCAGAGCCTGATGCAACCTCATATCCAACAAAAACAATTCCACCCCCCAAAAGAATTTTGATAGCTGATTTTGTAATATATAATCGGGGAAGACGAGAATATATCATTTTTCTAAAGATTTTGAACATTGATCAATAAATGCTCGAAGTTCTGTTGGAGTAAATTCAAAAATTAATGGTTCACCAGAAGGTGTTAGATCAGAACCTTCACAATGTAATTGCAACTGAACAAGTGGTTGAAGAGATGTCGGTGAGCAATCTGGTGATGTTACGAACTATAACTACACGTATTTATTGATAAATATAAATAAAGGGATTTTACCTTAGAAGTCCAACTGAAATCTCTGATAAAGTAACAATCTTTAGGGATTTGGTTCATTCGAAGAAAACTTAGTGTTTCAAAAAACACCAAACTTTGTAAACCAAAAGATCAATCAAGCAAACTGAAAATAAATAATCAAAAAACAATTGTACAATAGCATTCAAGTAAAAGGGAAAAAATATTAAAAGCATTTCTAACAAATTTTCGTAAAGAAAAATCTTTAAATTGCGACAAAATAAATCTTTATTAAAAATCAACAAAAACTATCCTAATAAAATTTAACAATAATATTCTATTTATCTAATTCCTCTTGAATCATTTCTCGTATAAAATGATAATCATTCTCAGATTTAACAATCTTTCCGTCTAATGGAAAAAGTTGTCCACTTTCTGCTCCTTTAGCAAGTTGATAAAGTGGTCCAGCTCTTTTAGAAACTGGATAACGTTGAAGTCCATCAAAAGGTGTGCAAACAGTACATGTAACACATCCACTTGCTTTTTTCTTATCCAATAATCTTCCAGGATGAACACCAACAGGTCGATGACCTTTCTCAAGAATTACATAACTAAACGACGACATTCCAGTACCATCGTGCTTAGTTGATTTTGTTTTTCCATCTGCACGAATTTCATTCCATCTTGCAAAAAAATTACAGCTCTTCTTTCCTTTTGGTAAATCAATCTTTGGACAACCTTGATCATGTGGACAGGGAGCATACACATATCCATGTTCAATAAATGTTGGAAGTGCATTAGGATCAGATAATTTTTCTCGAATTAAAGAATATTTTTCAGAATAGCTCATTTGTTTATCATAAATAATATCAGCCATTTCTTCAGACATTAAATTATTATCTTGTAGAGTTTGTTGAAGAATTTGTGAATTAAGCTTAACACCATTTGTAAGAATAAAATTTCGAGCTTGAATAATTGCAGCAAATGCATCTTCCATATCTGATTCAATAATAACAAGGAATTTATTTGTTCTTTGCCACAATCGTGAAATAAGTTCAAGCCGTTGTTCATGTGATCCAATTTCAATTAAAGTTCGATGTACAATAACTAAATCATATTTTTTATGAAGGGATGGAACAAGAGCTCGTCGGAAATATAGCTTTTTTGAAATTAAACCTGGTTCTGATGGATTACTTCCCTGAAAATTTAAAATATTACAGTACACCTTAAGTATTAGGATACCCTCATAACATCCATTGCAAACTGAGTTATCAAATCATTTGTATCAATAAAACAATATTCTTGAAAATCATCACCCCATTGTTCTCGAACTGCCCAAAATGCAGAACCACAGCCACCACCGTAATCTAAGATTGTGTCAGGTTTGAATCCGTTTCTCTCAAATTCTGATAAGACTTTTTTAACTTCAGCAAAATACGGTGCTAGACGACTTAGTGAAAATGCAGCGGCTTCTTCAGAATTTCCAAATTCCAAAGCTTTCCAATTATAACGTGTCTTTTTTAACTTTTTTTGAACTTCTTTTTGTATGTATTTATCATGAGCATTTTGAATTTTTTGGTTAAGCATATCAAGTGGTAGCATTTCATCTTCATTCTCTTTTGAACGCATCTTTTCGACAATTTTACGTCGTGCTGCTTGAACTTCTTTGGGTGATGCGGGGAATCGGCGCTGATTTAATTTTTCAGTCATCTAAAATCAAATTATGAGTTTAATGGATTAGAAAATGTTCAAAAACAAACCTGATCAGCTTCATGTTGAAGTTGCTTTGGTGGTCTTTTACAATTTACAATAGCACTTTTTAACCCGTCGACGGCTTCAGCAGGTAATGGAAAAAATCGTAGACCTTTTGTTGCTTGAAAGTTTTTTACAGGCTCTAATCGGTAAACAGAATGTTCATTCGTTCCTGGATTAATTGATGTAACATGAACTTGACCATTTTCATATGTTCTGTTGTATTCCAGTTTCGGCTTTGCTGCTTCACGGGATGAAAGTGAAGCTGCTACTCGAGTCAGTGATGAACACGATGGTCTCATAACCTTTAATATATGCTAATAGAAACAACACAAATATAAAGGCAAATATTATGTTAAAGACTAGCTACTTTGAAAAATTCAGCGCCATAGATATGATTAAACAAAATTTATTAAATAATGACAAAATAAAAGTTTTCAAAAAAATACAATTCGTATAAAGAAAATTACTGTACATTAGGTGATCTAATAGCCATCATTTGAGAAGGTGACATTCCAGTCTGGATATTTTTTCTTGATAATATCAACCGATTTGCTATGATCCGGTTGTCCGTACGACTAAAAATTGATTTTGAAAATCAAATATAAAGCCAAAATTATACTTACTTGAGAATAACCATAAACAAAGATGCTTTTTTCAGCTTGATTAACTTCAATTCTTCCGCCTCCAGGACATGTAAATTGAAAATTTCCTGTTTCTTTTTCTTTTACTTCATCCAAAATATCAGAATGAAAACCACAATGGGAATATCCACGAACAATTAATTTATGATCACCAGAATCTCTATCTTTTACCTGTAAAAGATAACCATTGTTGTCAGCACTTTATTTTAAAAAATGTCTACCTTGATTTGGATATACTTAAATTTACCACTTGGATCAATTTCACAATCATTAATACTATCCAGTTTAGAAGACATAATTGTTGCAAAGAATCTTTTTTGAGATGGACG
Organism: Panagrolaimus sp. LJ2400; assembly: GCA_024447215.1. Taxonomy (NCBI): domain Eukaryota; kingdom Metazoa; phylum Nematoda; class Chromadorea; order Rhabditida; family Panagrolaimidae; genus Panagrolaimus; species Panagrolaimus sp. LJ2400. Next base: position 1,874,439 of record JAMRYA010000009.1, on the reverse strand, counting down.
AAAAAGAATTGGAAGACGTTTTTTCAGAGTTGATGAAAACATTAAAAAAAGAATTTCCAAAATATTTTTAAGGTACAACACAAAACAACTCTTGCAACGAATAAAAAAACCTAAATGAAATTTTTAAAGAAATTTTTCGAACGAGTTCTTTTGCATTGAATCATAAACTCTGTTCTTTTATGATTATTCTTTCATCATTTTATTGCACTTCTTAAGCCAATGGCTTTAAATGAAGAGATAATTCAAAAACGGCTTAAGCAGGTGAGGATTGCACAAGAATCTGTTGAAGCAATATCGTCATGGGTTTTACATCATGTTAAATATGTTTCTACAATTTCAAGGGTTTGGTTTGATGTGTATCTTACTGGTGAGTTTTTTGAACATTTATATTTACATGTCAATAACACAGCAGTACTGACCGCTCTTTTAATCTTTTTTTACCTATTCATCTACTTTTTATTCATTTTAGCGAATGATGAACTCAGAATTAGTCTCATATATGTTATGAATGATGTATGCCAAAAATCAAGAAAATCTCCAAAAGATCAATTTATTAAAATTACATCAAGCTTTTTTCATCATCTTCGTTATGCTATTCAACTTTCGAATGATAAAGTGAAAGAAAAAATTCGAAGAGTAATCGGAATTTTAAAGGAGAGACAAATATTTAGCCCACATAAAGTTGATGAATTGAATAAAATCTTAAGTATGTTACTGAATTCAATTTTGTTTCTTAATTATTTGTTTTATAGGCGGTGAATTAACACGTGAATTTCCAACTGATAGATCGTTCAATGAAAATATTGGAAAACAATTAGTTGAAGAAGGTAAACAGGTTAAAGCTGAATATGATAAATATTTTCTTGCCGTTCAAAAATATCTTGATGAAGAAGATATTTATCACGTTGTTCGAAAAAGAGGTTTGTTAAAATTAGCAAATTTTAATTTCAGTAAACACAATCTTTTACAGAACATGAAAATGACACTTCAGGCAATGTTAAAAAAGCCAAATTATCACCACATACAAGTGATGAATTTAAAGAAATAAAACAAGTGTTGGAAACAGTTGTAAAGAAGGTATCAATAGAAGTTGATTCAAAGAGTAGTTCAGCTGGAATTAATGTTGATACATTCTTGAAGCCTGTTAGAGATACTAAAGATGGATTAGAAGTAATATTTTTGTTGTCATTGTTTTCTCATATATTTAAACTATTTTACTTTAGCGTGCTGAACAAATCATTAATTTAACTCAAAAAGTACAACAATCTGCTGCTACAGAAATTGCAAAAAATGAAGGAAAAGAAGGGGTATTGAATAGAAAAACTTTGGCTTTAGAAAATGTAACTCAACCTGGAAGTTTAAAAGATTTACCAGAAATTGATGGAACAAAATATGATAGTTGGAAGCATATTAGAAGTGAAAGAATTAAACAACTGGTAGTTTTTATTTTCCTTTATTTTATGATTTTACAATAATTTTTAGAAAAAGAAAGTGAGTTCGGAAATTAAAAATGGTGATTCTGAGAAATATTCTCCCACAAAAACTGGCCATGAAACTCTTATGAAACCTCTTGACAGTAACGCTGTTTCGCCTGCGAAGAAATCACTTTCTTTCAACGAATCTGAAGAAGCAAATCAATTTCTTAATTCAATTCCGCTTCCAAAGGATACTACAACTCCATCATTGCCTCCACCGCCACAGATTTCTCCAACAAGAATAATGATGCAACCGCCAATGTCAATGAATTATGATGTTGCACCACCAGGAGTTGATCTTCCGCCGCCATTACAGATACCTTCTTCACAAGCATATGATCCAACTGCAATGTATTCGCCTACTGATCCAAGTGGATATTACCCAAATACAGGAATGATGTTCCCTTCATCTCACTCTCAAATGATGTCACCACCTCCAAGATTTTATACTCCAATCTCACCAACTTTACCACCATCTAATGTATATAACAATAATTTTATTCAACAAAGACCCATGTTACCTCCTAGGCCTCCAAATCAGGCATATTATGATCCAAATTTTTACAATCATTAGTTCTTTTGTTATTATTTTCTTTTTTGTTGTTTATATCGGGTATTTTGAATTTTGAGGAGTAATTTTTGCTTCCATAATAAATAAAATGATCTCTTTTTTGTAAATAGAGTATTTGCGTTTGATAGGTTTTTGCACCTATTAATATTTGATTTTAATTTGTTCTAAAGTTTTTGGATAATTAATTTTAGTAATTATGAGTTGGTTTGGTTTTGGTGGCCCTTCTTCAGCTCCTCCTCCAGCTGCAGCTACTACTGCAAGTGGTGATTTTTCATCTGAGCTGCAGCTTCATACTGATGAATCATTTGATAAAACATCTCCAACGAGTTCTCTTCCATCATTTTTATCATCATCAACACCTGCGCCGGATACTGTAGCTGCAACTCCAGCATTTGCTCCACCTCCGCTTGCGTTAGATCAAATAAAACAAGCTGGTGTTCCTTTAAGTCGTCAAATGTCACCATATCTTCAGGTAAATAACAAGGAAAATAGAAATGTTTAATTGACTCTATTAAAAACTTTAGATGGATCCTTCAATTTTTCGTACAACGTCACCGCAGTATATTATGCCAGAAGGAAATGAACATGGAAAAGGAAAATTTGAATTTGCATTAGGTCATATTGGATGGGCAGTTGGTGGTGGATTTTTTGCAGGTTGTGCTCGAGGCTTTATTCCAGAACTTTTTAATCCTGATACTCGTCAATTAGTATGTTTTTTTTGGTCAAAAATAAAACTGTTATGTATTACTGTATTTATAGAGTGGAAAACCGTGGATGACTCGTTTGGTAAATGCTACAGTAAAACATGGAAGTGGTTATGCTCAACCTGCTGGAACAGCTGTATTCCTTTATTCTGTTATTGAAATTGGATTAAAAAGTGTGCGTGCTGAAGATGATTTGAATTCACTTGCTGCTGGTGCATGCGCTGGTGCTATTTATCGTTCACCACACGGTATAAAACCGGCTGGACAAGGTGCTCTTGTTGGTTTATTATTAGCAACATGCTGGGCAATTATTAATACTGATAGTCGACAACGTTTCCGTGAAATGTTTAATATTGCATAAAAAAACGAACAAACTTAATTCATTACAGTAGTTGTAAAACGTTTAGTTTTATTTGATAGTTATTTTTTGATTAATAAACGAATTTCTTTACGAATCTGTTATGTTGAAGAACACAAATACATAAAAAATATTTTAATTTTATTATTTATTTTAAGATTTTGAATTACAGTATAGGTATGTTAAAATGATGCTTGAGTTTTTGAAAATTTGAATTATTTTTATATTCAAAAACATATTTTAAAAACAATATTGTTTACAGTTTAAAAAAATTATGCGAATATAATTCTTCGTTAATAATTAAAGTAGATTTGTTGTATTTTAAATGAGTTGTTGCAGTAGATTAAAGTAATAAAGTTGAAGGCCATAATTATGCGTAATATTTTAAATTAAAGCTAATAGAGTTCACTAAAATTATTAAATATTAACATATACGGTAGAATATTAACTACAAATTTGTTTTGAAAAACTAGAAACTTACTTTGCTTCTATGATACCATTAGTAAAAATTCGAAGCATAAAATCAGCTTCTTCGTTTGGTTCGTAGGTGCTTGGAACGATTACATACTCTCCTAAAGTAATATAAATGGTAAGTTTCTTTAAGTTATATGCAAAAACCTGGTGGAATGCGGAACCTAGCGGTTACTTCTCGAAGATTTATGAATGCAGGTGATCTACCACATGATTTTGTATTTGCAAAGAAATTTGTATCAAGCTTTCGTCGAACACCTCCAACTTCATAAAGTGCAAATCCAATTGCTAAAGTCTCAACACCATGAGACTTTAATTCACGTCGATATTTTTGTAATACGCCAATAATTAATGTACATAAATCATCGTCATCATTGGGATCAGCATCTCGAAGTTTAATATGATACTGAGGATTCATGGCAAATGTTCGAAGATAATTTCGACATCCTCCAGCTGTTTGTCCACGACGCCATGCGCCATCAAAGCTTCGGACGGCCCATGTTTCTTGTTTACTTTGAACTCCGGTCATCATTTGAACCTCTTGAATTACGTCAGGTCCAAGATTACAAACTTCAAGTTTTTCGAAATTTCGACGAAAATCTTCAAATGACATCCAAAATTCTCCATCATGTGCGAATGTTAATCCCATACTTTGTTTAACTTGCGGTGAAAGAAATCTCCATTCTGATCTATAATCATTTTTTTGTAAAAAGGTTTGTTACTTGCTATGTAAACTTACGAATTATCAGACCATGAACCATTCCATTCCTGTCATTAGAAAATGTTATTAATAAAAACATTATCGAAAAAGAATAAAATGTACCTGTTCATTTCCCCATGGATTTCGAATTCGGATAAGTGGTGTTGGACCTCGTGGGCCATTTACAATTCTCATACCAGTGATAGAATAAGCATGCCCTTTGATAAGACCATTTCGCAAACGTGCTTCAAATTTATATGGATCTGCTTCAATTGAACAACCAAATAAGGAGCCCATTTCAACTCCTCTTATCATGAGTTCCATAAGATTAGTGGGAGGTTCACTGATGTCAATAAATTCCGTCAAACCTCCAGTCATATCTTCAAGTGCTTCAGATGTTGTTCCACCCTTCAACGCTTCATATGAACCATGAATTTTGGCATACGCTTTTTCCAACAACGCACTCCAGAATTCTCGGTTATCCCTTGAATGCATGTACAGTAATTCTCCATTAGACGTAGGTAAACGATCCTATAACGAATTTTAAAATAAACTATAAAGTGAAATTCGTATACGGTATACTTACATCAATAACGACATCAATCCATTTTCCATACTGCCAAAATTGGAAATGAAATATTCCCGCATAATTGTCTGTGAAAGATTGATCAGGTGGTACAACTCGATAAAAGAGTTCATCCCTAAGCGTCAGATTCGCAGAAGCAGCTAAAATATTTTTTCATTCATTTTTTCATATCATTTTATCTTCATTTTTGCGCAAAATGTTAAAAAAATGAAAAGGGGAGTAAAGTAAATAAGTACCTAAAAGCCAGCAATCACCCAATTCTCCTTGTACAACATCAAATCTTGAGTGACCTTCACTAATTAATAGGGGTTCACGAACAATTTCTCCTGGGCGACGCCATTGTATTCGTTTATTTGGACGCCGGCTGTAAAAAAGGCTGTTATCATTTGCTGGAAAATCTGGATCCTCAAAAAGTCGACGATTTCGAAGGCATTCATCTCGAATTTGATAAAAATCTTGTACAACTCCAGAACTTGGACGTGGAGTTGGACCAGCAGTAGCATCAGCCCTCGGTTTAACAAATGGCTCAGTATGCTTTCGAAATTTGCCAGTGATAATTCGGTCAAGGGTTTTCTTTCCAATACTTCCAAGATTATTATCTTTTCCGCCAAGATGAAAAATAACATTTCCTAAAATACTTATGCTATTTTTATTTGAAATTTCGTTGTTGTTTTCGTGATGAAATAATTTTTATGCAAAATATTTTTACCTGCAATCGAGCCAATAATTTTTCCAGTCACCGGATCGACTCCAAAATATTTATGTGCAGCTTTTTCAATCAAATTTCCTAAAATTAAATTAAGTTATAGAATATATATTATACGATTTCATATTATCAGAAAATTACCCAGCATATCACTGACACCCCCAGTTAAAAATCTTGTATCAGTTCTTGGACCTCCGCCTGAATATTTGTTATCACCGATAAAACCTCCAATTAAAGATCCAATATTTAAACCAGATTTATCTTTTTTATGTCCACTGCCGCCCTGTCTGCCAGGGTCACCTCCACCGCCAATGAAACCCCCTTAAAAGAAAAAGTCATTTTTGATTTTTTAAAAAAGAATTTTTACCGATTAAATTTCCAATATCTGAAGAACGACCTCTATTGCCGTCATTGTGACTACTTCCGCCACCTCCCAATATTCCACCGATTCCACTAATGATATCTCCAATACCTAAAAAAACACTTTTTTTGAACATTTTTAAAAAGGGGGGAAAATACCGTACCTTGATTGGGATTATGAATTTGTTTACTTTCGGACATTTGATGTCCACCACCGCTTCCATGCTGATCATATCCACCATAAGATCCATGGCCTCCAGTATTTGGATTATATCCGCTGGAATTATATCCATATCCACCAGGTGCATTCTGATCATAACCACCACCTCCAACATTAAAACCATATCCGACAGCAGGAACTGGAGGTTGTACATTTGGGTTATAACTGTTATATCCACCACTCGGTTGATTATATCCTCCTGTATTTGGAGCATAACCGCCAGGGGGATTATATCCGACATTTGGAGCATATCCTCCTTGAAATGGTGGATTTGGTGTTCCATATCCACCACCTGGGCCTGAACTATGGGAATTTGCACCATAATGTTGTCCACCTGAATAATATTAAACAAAAATTTTTAAAAAAAGGGATAAGTGTAATATCCACCTGCAAGAACATCACTAGCAAATCCAATATTTGGTTCTCCGCTTATTTTTCCACTAGCAATGTTATCAAAATTTCCAATCAAACCATTAAATTCATCTTCTTTAAGGATAACTATTTTAAATGTATCTTCAATATGATCTCCCATAATCGTTTTTTGTTAGAAAAGTGGAATAACTGCTTATCAAAGATTTAAAAAAAACTAGCACCACTCTAATCGAATGAAAACAGTTGCTTTGTTTTTCTTTTTGTAGCTTCTTCTTTTTTCCTTTTTGTTGATCAAAAAATAAATAAAAATAAACAAATATTTCTTTGAATTAAATTTTATATTTAATTCAAAATCACTTTAACTATGTCTGAAAAAATAATGGATAGAATGAATATTAAAAACAAAGAGGCAGTGTTTTGCAAGAAACAAATGTCGAAAGAAGAAAAAGAGAGGTTTGTAAAGAAAGATGGAAAGTTTTTTTACGATGATGACGACGTCAATGCGATTGCACATCTCTGAGTTCAAAATAAATGCTAAATGTGTAAAGATTTTTTGTGCAAATATGAGTCATTTACTTTTATTTATTCTTAAGTAGCTAATTTAATATAAGAATATTCAAGTCGAGGAACACTTTGTTAGGGATAAATTTTTTCATTACATGAAAAGTGTCCTTGTTTTGGAACACTAAACATCTCACTTTTTTCTATTTTTGAAAACAAACAACATGTTTTTTGGACAACGAAAAAACCGTAATTTTGTTTGAAAAATAACTCAGATTTTAACAAAAAAATTATTCTAAATTTTTTTTAACAATTTTGAAATTTTGTGTAAGCAAAAATGTAGAACCTTTTTAAAAGGAACAATCGATTACAGAAACAGAAAAATAATAAATTCAATTTCTCTTACATATACATATGGGTTTGTCTCTTGCTCATACCTCATCTTCCAGCTCCTTCTTTTAGCGCATGATAAAAAGGAAAAGAAGAAAGGAGAAAGAAAGTGGACGGCGGCACTTTTATATGAGCATTGTTTCAGACTTTGACATCATTCAATGACTCATTTTTTGAAGACATAAACATTGCGAAATTTAAATTTGTCAGCCAGTGGTCATTTGTGGGATTTTGATTAAGAAATTTTTGTGCCACATTTGATGCTCTTTTAAATGTACTTATTCACACGTAATGGAGGTTTACAATGAGGAAACATAAAAAGAAGTCATTTTTGGAAGTGGTTTGTGTCTAAAAAGAAAAAATGAATACAAGATAGATAAAAGCATAAAGAAAATGTAAAAAGAAGCTTTGTTGGATGTAAAGTTCTTGCAAGCATCGAAATCAAAAAAAGAAAAACTATGTATTTATTAAAAGAAATTTATTTGTTTCAACTTGTAAAGTGTCTTACCAAAAGCGCCAAAAGAAATTATCGTAATCCACAAGTTAAAAACGTTGTTTAAAAAGAAGAAAAAAAAGAAAATTATTTCATTTTAATCGTGGATTTAAATTAAAACAACAGCATTATTTAGATAATAAACAAATTACAAAAAAATTAAACATCTTTTTTATTTTTCATAGCAGAAGATGATTGCTTTTGAGATACTGTGGTTCTAAAATTAAATTAATTTTTATATGTAAAAAAGGTACAATAACTAACTTCGTTGAAATGCTGCCAGTTTTACTTGTTACAGTTTTTCCTTTAACCAATTGAAATTTTGATTCACTATTTTTCTTTGTTGATACACCAGTAATCGATGTTTGATCCCGGACATTGACACATCCAGGAAGAGTTTCTCTTTTACCAAGTCTTGAAGAACCTGTTCTTGAATGTTTCGGATTTTGAATTCGATTTTTTTCTTTTTTGTTTTGTTTCGGTAACTTTGCCATTAATTCTTTTTTCATTTGAGCAATTTTTCGTTTTTGACTTACTTTTTCTCGTTTTTCTGCTTCTAAAGCTTCCTTTTGATTTTGTTGAATTTCCTTTCGAACATTTTCATGCTTTTCAAGTACCATCAGATAAAACTTTTTTGATTTTCGGCTTAATCTTTTGTTTAAAACTATTTAACCAATTATAAATTGTGGTATTAAACTGAAATATGGTCTCGGTAATACCTTTCTGGTCGGCAACAAACAACGACAACAGAAAAACAAATAAAAAATAAAAACTTTCAAAATAATGGAGAAAATTTGAAAGTCGTTGCAGTGGATTTCATAAAAAAAAGTCATCCAAAGAATTGTCAAGTGTTACTGTAAATAATTTACAAAAACTGTGTAGAAGATACTTACAGAAAAAGAAAGCCAGCAGCAATTGGAATCCAATCTTCTGATAAAATGAAGCCATTAATCTTTGTAACATTTTCTTTCATTTTTAATGTCGTCGACTTCAATGGAGTAGTTGTCACTGGTTTTACCGTAGTTCTTTTCAGCGGGGAATTTGGTTTAGAAGTTTCAATTTTGATATATTCTGGTAAATTCTAAAATAACCAAGTTGTATTAAGTGCATATTGATTCAAGTACAATTATATAAATAACTTACAACATAAACAGATAGAGCACAAATCGTTGATGAATCTTGCAAAATTACAACAGTTTGAAATGGATGAACTTCACTATCAAATGGCACTGAAAACCATGGATCAGCACGATATGCAATTGTTTGACGAGAATCATGTGGTTGTGCAAAACAAATTTGCGTTTGATTTGTTTGCCATCCAACTTCATGATTAGTGATCGGATCCCGTACCGTTTTTTGAAAAAAGCGGTAACGGGACGTTCCCGTAAATCCGAAATTGCAACGGTACGGGATCCGATCACTATTCATGATATGCAATTATACATCAAATATTTTTTCGGTAAAATTTTATATTTTTTGGTCTTTCTAAAAATTTATTTTATACATGATTTTCTACGTATAAAAAAGCTTTACTTTCACGTTTATGATATTCGTAACTATAATCACACGTTCCATCCATTCTAAAATATGTATTCACGCTATTCATTGCTTTAGATGCATTGAATGCTTCTTTTTCTCCAAAATGCAGAACTTTAAATGACGAAAAATATTTCGGACATTTGCCTTTCTGTTTTGGTAGCGTGGTTTTTGTTACTGTAAATAATTTGAAAAAAGCCCAGTAAAAGACAGATAAGTAACTTACAGAAGCATATTTCAATATATCCATATCCAGTTAAGCAATCATCTGTAGGAGCACATATATCAAAACGAAAATTTTCTTTTTCATTTTTTGCAACACCAAAATATCGAAGAACATTGCTAAAAACACGAATGTACATATTTAAACATACCACATATATTATATATCTCAAGTCCACATTGATCAAGAAAAAAGTTGTATAAAAAAATCATACTGTCGTTTGCCATGTTCAAATAAAGAATTTGCAAAAAAGGGTTTCATATTCATCTGTTTCACTCAAAAATTTTATTTTAATTTCTTCATTACTGATAGCATTACTGTACTTTATTAACAACAAAAACAAAGATATTATAAGCATACTTACTTGTTTACGGAAAAAACCATGTAAAGAAAGTAAAAGCTTGTGCAGCAAATCTCTTTTGTAAAAAGTTTTGTTACAAAAGATCCACATTTAATAAAAATTTGCATTATTATAAAAAAAAGTTAAAATTGTTTTCGATTTTTGGCAACCGTCAAGACGCATGTTTAACAGTTTAAGTACTATTACTATATAGTATCTGTATGACATTCGATTTTTATTTATTAGATTACTTTTATTTTCCAATGTTCATCACAGATCTCTTAATTAATAAAAACACGTTACGTTTGTACAATTTCCAATAATGTAACAAACACTTTGCTTTATTTGTGGAATTATAACACATGCTTTTTACAAATGTACAGTATGTTAAGATTGCCAACCATATTTCAAATGCGCAAAGTATGATTTGTTATCACATTTATTTTGTGGTATCAACGTCCAATAAATTTTATGAATAGTAAGTCTATTTATTTCTTTTCACAAGCTTTACAGTATTTGTTTGTATTCTTTCGAATGCCTGAATAACATTATGTTCAAGACCATTAATCAAGGTTGGAATATCAAAATATCTCAATTTCATAGAAAAATTATTTCGAAGTCCACATATTACATTATTAATATCAGAAAGCATGCACTGAATAATTGTATTAATTTTAACATTATCCCAAAGCGTATTAAGATCTAATTCATGAGTAGGCGGATTTTTAAAGCATTTAAATTCAACAGGTGTATAAATAATTTCATTGTTAATTTTAGATTTAACAAAACCATCAATTTCACATGTATAATGTTCAAAGCATTGAAGTTCAACATTAAAGCGTTTTATATATCGGTATACGGTACATGAATGATTTGATAAATTTTCAAATACGACTGTCGGTGCTTGACTACCAACAATTAACTTTTCTACAGACTTTTTTTCGTTGAGATAATGCTGTTTTGGACTTATCAAATAAATATATTTATCATGTTCATCTTTATCATTTTCAATCCACTTCTTTTCAATAATCACATCATCTGTATTGCAATTTAAAGACTTCTTTGAGCCACGATTAGTAATTATATCACCATTTCTTACATCATTCCATATATCTTTTAACATTTCATTATATCTGTGTTGAAATAATACGGGAATTGGATCATATTTAATTTGAATCTTTTCTTTTAAAGGAATTTTATATTCTGTTCTTAAATTAATACTACTTAATAAAGTTTCTTCTGTAATAACAGGAAATAAATTAAAATCATTAATAAATGGATCATTTATGTGATCTTGATTAGAAATGCCAAAATAAGTCATAAATGCTTCAAAATGTGAAGTGTTTTGATCAAATAAATGCTCAATGTAAAACATGTGTTGAATTCATTGTTGCAATTTGCAAATATGGAACTACAAATTTTGAACTTTCAAATGCTTCTATTTTTACTCTCTTTAAATTTAAGGTACATTTGTGTGAAACCATATTTTTAATAGAAAAAACACGTTTTAAAACTTTTAATATTTATTTGTACAATTTAACAAATAACAAAAGTGTAATAAGTTAAAGACAATGCTGGCAACCCGTTTTAAGTTATTTGATTTGAGATTTAAAGGAGAGACAGAGAGATATAAAAAAATAAAAACCCATAATGGTATGAGATACGGTAAGAAAATTACAAGTAAACATGACAGTAGTCTTAGTATGAAAGCCCCCTTCGCCACGACAAGGCGACTACTATGAAGGAGAATGCACGGCTCACAGATCATGAAAGCTTCAAAATGTTTTTTGCAAGGTGCGGAATCTTAATTACAGAATCAAAATCTGTTAAAATCTAATTAATGAACTTTAATCGAAATTAATGCCTAAATGGCGTAAATATAATTTAGTATTATGCTTTTTTAAAGTTGCTGTTGATCATCAATGGATAAAACTTGAGATTGCTTACAATGTTGGATGATATCTATCGTATATTTTTCCATTCTTTCAATTGCTTCTTCAACTTTGTATTCAATGCCTTTGATTATTGTTGGAATATCGTAATATTTTAATTTCATTGATGTGTTATCTCGAAATCCAAATATAACATTATCGACATCAGAAAGTTTGCACTGAATAGCAATACTAACTTTGACGCGGTTCCATAAATTATCAATATCCAACATTTGATTTTCAGAACTTTTCAATGTTTTAAATTCAACTGGTGTATAGATGATTTCATTGTCCATCAAGCCCGTATTTAAGGGGGGGGGGGGGGGGGGGCATTAGGGTACCTGTGCCCCCTGAATTTCAAAAAATTTCTTTGATGTTTTGCCGACGCGTGCCAAGAGCGGCAAAAGATCAAAGGCGTGCCTTCCCCGAAAATTTTTTCTGTCTACGTCCTTGTTGTCCATTTCAGATTTTACAAATCCATCAATTTCACATGTATAATGTTCAAAACATTGAAGAGTTTTATTATAATTTTTTATATAACGGTATACGGTATACAATTGATTTGATACATTTTCAAAGACAATTGTTGGAGCATGAAATGCAATTTGTAACTTATTATCTGGTACATTTTCTTCAGGATCACATTTTTTACTTATTAAATATATCATTTTATCATGTTCATCAACATCAAAATCTATTCATTTCTTTTCAACATTCACTTTTTTATCATTATAGGTCAAAGACCTTTTTGATGCTCGGGTGGTAATTATATCACCATGATTAATATTATCCCATATATCTTTTAACATTTCATTATTTTTATGTTGATATAAAATTGGAACTGGATCATAATAGTAATTATCAAGGCGGACCTTTTCTTCATTATTTATAGAGATATCATAATTTTTATTTATTTTAACATTATTTAATAAAGTTTCTTCGCTAATATTTGGAAATAAATTTAAATCATTAACAAATGGATTTTTTAAATAATTTAAATTTGATATACCAAAAAATGTTGCCATTTTTAGATATTATTTTAACAGGCAGCAGAAGACAATTCTATAAAAAACAGATGGTAAAAAAAGAAGAGAAAGATAACTTTTTTCAAAAAAAATGCACCCCTTTTATTATAAAAAAACAGTTTTATACTTTTTTTGCAAAAGAAAAAACGTCTTTTGGACAGACATTTGACGTTTAAAGAATGGCCTGTTAAACACAAAAGGCTGGGCAAAAATATTTCTTTTGCCTTCGCGAATTCACAATTTTAGCCAGCGGAACCAGAAAACAGATGATTTTATTTTTAAAAAACAGTCAAAAAATAGTAACATGAAAAAATAACAAATAAATATAAATTTCAAGAAACTACACAGAATTATAAATTGTTCAGAAAATTTTCATTGGAGCAAAAACTAAGGATAAATCAACACGATTATACGGATTTTCAGCAATGAATTTGGTTACTCGCTTTGTCCATTCTTTTGAATAACATTGAAGATCAACAATTTTTGAATAAGCATGTACAGTATCTTTTTGTTCTTTTGTAGCTTCTTTTGTTTCCCATTCATCAAAATTAACAATTTTTAAAACAAAATTTTGCTGATCGAATAATCTTTTGAGAGTATAATTTGGTTTAAAGAATCCATGTGAGCATTCTGTACAAGGAAAACCAAATTCATTTTTGAATACAGGAGGAAAATCAAGCTCAAATCCACATACAACATCATCACATACATATTTACACTAAAAGATATAGTATGATAAGCATAGTTTAAAAGAAATCAACAAACCTCTGAATACTTTTTACAGCTTTTTTGTAAAAAGTCGATAATTTGAAGTTCTACTTTAATTGGTTCACTTAAAAGATTATGATGACATGCTGTACATTCAGCCAATGAAGGAATTTTATCTTCATAAATGGGAGATCGATGAACATCAATATGTTTACATGATGGACATTGGATAGGTAATCCTTCACATGCATTAAAATTAAAAAGAATTCCAGGTGCTGCATTTTCATCATTTGCATCATCATCAACTTGTTCAATCAATCGCCGACGATAATGTGTTCCATCAAGTCCAAGAGCTTCAGCAACTTGACAAGCATCCATTTCTTCGATCGGTTCACAAAGCCGTGATACAACTGGATGAATTTGATGTGCAAGATAATATGTTGCATCTAAAAAACAAAAATGCAATAATTTCGAAAAAAAGAAACAAACCAATTTTAAGTTCATTATTTCCTTCAATTTCAATTCTGGCATATGCTCGTTGGGTTGCAGCTTGTCCACTTCCATCATCACAAATAATATATTTTACGATATCATTTTGACGTAGATTTGCATTTTTCGTTTGATTTAATCTCAATGCAACTAAAACATGTGGTTGAGATTTTGCATCTCGATATTCTTCTGGACGATGTGTAAGCTTCTTCAAAATTTCAAACTTTTCTAACGGAATTTTCCGTTGTTCAATTCCATCTTTAACTTCAGCCAAAGTTTTACGAATTTCTTCAACCATTTCATCTCTTCCATTTGATTGTAAAATAATATCAACAACTTTCCTAAAAAGATACACAGGGTTACGGTAATAGATAAAGTGCTACAAAGGCTTACTCTCCAATTTCTCTTGCTAAAAATGACCAATCACGTCGAACAATATCTAAGCCTTTAAGCTCTTTAGAAATCTTTAATTCATTTGATAAATCAATTGCAAGTCCAGCATATTTCTTCTTTTTTAGCAAGAGCAAACGTTTATATACTCCATCAATATCAAGCGTTAACTGTTTATAACTTTTATTAATCAATCCTTTGATCTGAAATATTGGGAATGTAAAACTATAAGTTAAAGTTAAGACAAACTTACAGTAACCCCAATTTGTTTAGCTTCTCCCAAATTTATGGAATTTGTATTAACCATAATGGAATCAGTATCACCATATATAACAGAATATCCTTTATTTTCAACTAAATTTCGAGTTGATTCTAAAATTTCACGACCTTTTGAAGTAATCATTGCTGCCAAAGTTTTTGCACAAAATCTTGATCCTTCAAATCCAAGACACCCATACATTGAATTAGCAGTAAGTTTAAGACCAAGTTGTCGAATATCACATTGTTTATATCTTTCACAGTTTTTATCACGAAGCTTACTCATATCGGTTTTAACATCACGTCGTGAACGAACAAGTTTTGCAATTTCTTTTGGAAGAATTCCTTGTTCAACACTGCTATCAGGAACTGGTGGCAAATCTAGTTCATTCTAAAAAATTACGGTCATTAACAGAAAATGTAATAAAAAAAACCAACAGCTTCTTTCGTTTGTTCCAATTTAACTGTTGTAAAACAAATATTGAATTCTTGAATAATACTTGGATATAAGCTATTAAAATCAAGTAAAACAATAAAAGTTTCATAGAGACCTTTCTTTGGCTCTAAAACAAGACCGCCAGTATATTGTGCTTTTTTAGAAGTTGGCTGCTGTTGTTGTGGTACATCTTCTTCAATTCCATTTTCACCTGTAGGATTTTGTTTGCTTTGTTTAGCTTTTGGTTTAAATACAATTTTATCAGGTGCAATATAGCCATCACGATAGAATGCATGAAGTAATAAATATTCGTTTCTTTCGGCTCTTCCACCTAATAATGTTCGAGAAAGTACACCTCCAACAATTTGAGTAATCTGAAGGAACAATTGCATTGCATTTAACTGTAACAAAATTTGATAAGAAAATTGAGCGTCAATAAATGACCATTGAATAAGATTAAAAATTGGTTCAGTTCTACCACCATTTTCACTATAAAAAATATTTATACTGTAACTTTTGAAGCGGATGAAGCTTACTAAAAAACTCTTGAAATCATTTCTGTATCAATGGGCAATCTTTTAGCATTTGGATCAACAGGAGTTAAAACTTTTGCCACAAGTTCATCGAGATCATACGATTGTGAATGTACCAGTTCCATTGCAGCTGCTCTAAAAAAGATTAAATTAATCCAAATTATCTCAAAACCAGAGCAAACTTTGAATCCAAATATAATCGACCAGCAGTCCAAGACCATCGAAAATGTTTATTTTGTGGAACATATTTTAAATTTTCAGGTCGCTTCAATCGTCCCATAAAACTCCAATTTACTGTAACAAGCTTATTATCTTCTAAACGATCACGGAGAATTGACATCTGAGCAGCAATATCATGTCCCAAAACAACATCAGGATCGAATACTTTAACAGAGCCCAAGAAATTTTGTAGCATTGATTTTTCATTTGGACATTTTGCAATTTGAAGCTTTCGTCTTTCAATATCTTGCTGAAATTGAAAGGGAAAAGTTGCTCCGGGTGGTGGTGCAATATATGTCATTTTTTGATCCCATTTAGTTGGGGCTTTTCGATCAAGAAAATATGTCGAAGAACAAAGTACAGTCATCAAAACAATCTAAAAAACTCATATCTATAAGAGATCAAAATATCAAAAGCTAACATGTGGCTTATTCGTTTTTGGGCATGCAACTGTAATAATATTGAGGGCCATCATTTTGCATGAAGGCAGAGGTGCATTTTGCATATTCGGCATAACAGTAACCAAATCTAATTCAACTTTTGATACAACAGCTTTAAATTCACGTTGACAATATGAAACTTTTTCACCCCTTTGAACTAAAAGAAGCATACTGTAACTATATTTTAAATATATTCATAGTATACCTTCATCAACATCACTAATATCAAGCCAGCATGGCCCACTTATTTCTCGTTCAATAAGTAATCGTTCCATAGCAGTTACAGTAGCATTAGCAATTCGATTAAATGTTTTACCATTGTAAGGACCAGAAGGTAAAATGGGATAACATGAATCGTAACAAACTTCCAAGCATGAAGCTTCTTCAGGTGTAACACCATCCATAAATGCAAATTTCTTTATTGAAGGTTTACTTTTAAATTCTGCAACTTTGTAATGATTGATCAACAAATCATTGACTTCTTGATAAACCATAAAATCCGAAACAGGTTCATCAGTTTCTTGGTTCTGAAAAATTACAAACAAGCAGATTAAAACCACCAGCAAAAGTACAAGTAAAACATACGCAATCTTTTTTAACAAAATATACTCGATGAGAAATTTTTTCAACTGTAACGCAACAACTTTCAAATTCAAAAACTCCATCTTTCTTAACAAAACCAAAAAGATAAACTTTTCCAGGATGTTTCGCATCTTCATATGCATCAAACCAATAGAAACGAAGAGAGCGGGATTCCTTAAAATAGCCAGTTTTTGAAACATCTGAATCTGTGATAATTGTTGTTGGTTGTGTAGGTTCATTTTCAGCTTCAAAGAAACTAAATTTGCTTTCATCGAAATTCATTTCACTTAGATCATTCTTTTTAGGAGTATCAGTAGTAACCTTTTTAGGAGATTCTGGTTGCATTTTTTCTTCAAAACTAAGTTGACGATCAAATTTTTTTGACAGTGCATTTTCGTCTTTTTTTGGCAATGGAGGTGGACTGGGAACATCATCAAAATCATTTGAACCAAAATCAAAATCGTCATTATCATCAAACTTTACAGGAGGCGATGGTAAAGCAGGTGATTTTTTAACTGCTGCAGGTTGAGCCTTTTTTGTAAGTATAACATGCTTTCTTGGGAGTTTTGTTGGTGGAGTAAAAGATGCAGGTTCAGGTGAAAAGGGGCGATTTCTTTTGAATTTATTTCTAAAAAAATCAACTTTATTTCAAAAAATAACAAAGTAAATATCTACGGTGTAGGGATAAATTCTTCTTCAGGTTCTTTTTCATGATCATAAATATTATCAGATGCAATCGCAGCTAACATTGCATTCAAATGTTCATCAACTTTTTCTGTTGAAACAGGTTCAGCTTCTTTTTTGGATGGAATTACAGCAGAAAGAAAATTGTCCAACGCTCCTTTTTTGACTTTTCCAGCTCGTCGTTCTTTCTTCTTTTGTTCTTTCTCATTTGCAGCATAATAAGGATCTTCATCATCTTGTCCATTATCAACATATCCGCTCCCATCTTAAACATTAATTTTAAATATGTACATTTAGCAGAACGCATTTCTACTTACCGTCATCAACAACAAAATCATTATCACCAAATTTTTCAGCATATTCAACTTCATCAACTTCTTCGTAAAGATCTGGGACAAGTTCATCAACCTGAAAATATGTAATATAAAATGGCAAAAACAGAGTTTATCTTACATTTTGGCGGTGAACTTTACCTTCTCGACGAATTTGTTTAATCTGTTCTAGCACATCGGCATTTCTTGAACTTTTGGTTTTTGCTCGACGACTACTTCGACGAATTCCTTGATCTTCATTATCAGACATTTTGAATTAATAGAAGAAAGTAAGTTTAATACAAGATATATCAATGGTTTTGTTAGTTCCGTTGAATGCAAAATCAGAAAAAAGCGCGAAAATTTTGTGAAAATTTTTTTAAATCATTTCAGTGCCGCGTTATGTACCTCGTTTTCGTTATAAGATTTTTTGAAATCAGCATGAAAGAGAAAAGCGTGTGTTTTTCAATGATGTTTGATCAAACAAAACAGAAATAATGAATTCAAAATATTTTTTCATATCAAAGTTCGTGTTTACTTGAACATATATATCAAAATATAGAAATCTACACTGAGGCAATAATCTTTATGAATATCTAAAAGTTTATTTTGAATTATGGCCGAAGAATCAACAAATAATTTAATTGCTTTTTGGTAAACCTTTTTAAAACCTTTTGTTTTGTTTTATTATCGTTTTCAGGCTTCTTGGATTATGCAATAATTTTGCATATGTTATTATGCTTTCAGCTGCAAAGGATATTTTAGAAGTAGAAGAACATCATGAGGATTCAAAGAATGGAACAACTCCAGTAGATCGTTGTCTAGATGATATATCACAAATGAAATGTTCGCCGATATCTACTGGTTCTGTATTATTAGCTGATATTTTACCAACCTTATTCATAAAGCTGATAGCTCCATTCACTTTACAAAGAATTCCATATAAGTGAGTGAAAATACAGTAATATAGGTTTAATGTATACGGATGTTTTTAGTATACGACATACGGCGGTTGTGGTATTCCAGTCATTGAGTTATATTATTGTTGCTTTATCCGGTTCAGTTGTTGTTGGTATTACAGGTAATTGCTCGTTTGTAAGAATGGTTCTGTAAAACAAAATGTTTTAGGTGTGGTTTTTGCTTCTATTGGTTCAGGATTAGGCGAGATTACATATCTTTCGTTAGCATCACATTTTCATAAGTATGTTCATTTTATTACATTATTATTGGTACTATTTAAATTTTATTTTAGCGATGTTATAACATCATGGTCGTCAGGAACTGGGGGAGCTGGGATATTTGGTTCTTTGATTTATGCTATACTTACAGACAAGAAATTATTTGCTATAACGCCCAGAACAGCTCTGTTAATTATGCTTATTATTCCCACGATTTTTACATTTACTTTTTGGAGATTACTTCATTCGCCGCCAACTGTTAAAAAGTTTACGTTATTTATCAGCAGAAGATCTGGTTATGATGCTCCACCAAGTGTCAATTCTAGTGATGATGAAGTTGACGTTGTACTAGTTGAATCTACAGAAGAACCCCTTCTAGCAAGACCACTTTCATCGAACAATATACAGTATGAAAATTTATCCGTCGGAACGTTATTCAGAATGACAAAACCATTGTACAAATATATGCTTCCTTTGTCATTCGTATATTTTGGAGAATATTTTATTAATCAAGGTCTTGTTGAACTTATTACATTTGATTGTAAGCATGGTTTTGGCTTTTCACCAACAAGTCAATATCGATGGTATCAAGTTATTTATCAATTGGGCGTATTTATTTCGCGTTCATCTGCAAAAGTTTTGCCATTACATGCAAGCTTATTACCAGTGTTAGCTGTTTTACAAGTATGGTTTATAATTAATCTTACATGTCTAAATTTTTAAATATAATGTTTTTTAGATGATCAATGCTGGATTGTTTTTCAAAGATGCATTATCACCATTGGTACCACATATATTTGTTATTTTTATTTTAATATTTTATGAAGGATTACTGGGTGGCTCAGCTTATGTAAATACATTTAGAACTGTACATAAATCAATATCAGAGATAACACGGGAATTTAGTCTTTCATTTGTAGCATTAGCTGATTCATTTGGAATTGTAACTGCGGGTTTCTTAGCTATACCCGCACATAATTTTATTTGTCAACATCGAAACTTGTAACTATTTTTTAAAAAGTGATTTGTTGTTTTTATAATAAAAAAGCTTTTATATTAACGAAATTTGTGATTTCTTGTTTTTATAGCTTTGATTAGACACATATGGTTGAGTTTAGAGTATTTATTAGGGGGCCAGTTTTGAGGGATTAAACATTTGTTATAAAAAATAAGGGACATTAAAAGCGAGTTAAAAGTACGGTTAATTCGTTTGATTATAGTTAAAACACAAGATAATATAGTCTTGGTTTCATTATAGAATGAAGCTGAAAACTGAGGAGAGTAAAAGAAGGAAGCAAGTGTTTTCAGATTACAACTTGACAATTGTGGGAAAGCTAACATAAATTTGTTGAATAAATATGTTAACCAAACGAATAAAAATATGTATGAAGAGCCAGCACAGATACAGTAGTCAAAGGTCATCCGGTATGCATTATTATTCACCAAAGGGGCGTCAAACCCATTTTAGGAAAAATTTGTGGCGTCGTTTAAGTTGTTTTTTGCAGACATTACAATCAGGTAAAATATGGCATAATTCAATTGTTTCATATGTTTTTGCAAAATCTGATGCTGTTTTATCACATGCTTCATCGATCTTTTTAGCTAAGTCATCAATTGCTGATTCTTGAGTTGAACATTCTGTTGGAAGGGTGGATGCATCAAAGTGAATACCAACATTTTTATAGCATTCATAGCTTGCTTGTAATTCTAAAATTTGTGTATGTTTAGATTACTTTAATTTTTAGAAATTAAGCTCTTACTTTTAAATCCATCATTGCATGCATAATTTGTTGTAAAGAAGTGTGAAACATAAGTTTCTGCGGCCTTTCCTTCCATTGCAGTTGTCAGTTTTTTAAAATTTTCAAGATTCATACAATCATATGCAATTTCAGATCCAATACATTTTTTGAATCCATCAAAATTGTGGCAAACATTTTCAACTCCTTTCCATGTTGCAAGTTGTTGTCCCAATTTTTCGTTGAATAATTTAACCGAAATTTCATCAGTGCTAATTGCAAAAGTTTTGAAATAATCGTGATAGCATCTTTCCATTGTCTAAAAAATGTTAGTAAGCCTCCGAATATTCAAATGCAAAAATTTTAAAGCAAATGTTATTATAAGCTACAGTACCCCAGAAAAATACTTACCATACGACTTGTTGAAGAGCAGTGTCCTTTAACATGTCCATCAACATTCAAAAAGAATAAAGCCAAAAAACTAAAAAATAAAAACATGGTTTTCATAGTTTTCTTCCACTCGGTAAATATAAACGCTGCTGCTGTTTGGTCAACTTTAAAGAAAGTTAAAGGAGTTAAAAGTTTTAACGATGCTTATATAATGCTTTCTTTCATTTTTCATGTTTCTTATATTTTTAGAAGCAGTTTTTTCCACTACTGATAAGACTATTTCCCCACCTTTTACCTTATTCTTCCGCTCTATTTTCTTGACACAATCATGTTTTTTGAATCGTTTTAAAAAACTGATATGTATTAGTTTTGTTCAAGAAAAGAAAAGTATTATTGCTTTTAATTTTGATATAAAGTTCATTAATCAGGGGCAGAAAAAATAATAACCATATTTCATCACTTCCTGATTTTAAAGTTCCAAGAAAATAAAACACAAACAAGACAATATTTAAAATAACATTTTATATAGATTCACAATTAAGCACGAGCAAAATAAACCTCTTCACGATTCATTCGAGTAACAATTTTTTCCATTGCATTTTCACGATTTTCTGTTTTTGGCCCATTTGCTTTTGATCCTTCACCACCTGCGACTGCTTTTCCTTCTGCTCCAACTCCCGAATTATTATTTTTTTCAGCTTTCAATTTTGCATTTTTTAAAAGTGTTGCAAGATAAAAGTAGTTTGGTGAATCACATCTTCCAAGTGAACGAAGATAGGCCTAAAAAAAAGAACGTGTGACGCTTTTAAAATATTTAAATGACGTAAAAAGCTCAGTTTCTGTCAAAATTGTGACATAAATGAATTGGCGTGATAATTAAAAATAACAAACCTGAATTTTAAAAAATTCTTTTGGACACCCCCGTAACACTAAACGTGATGGAAAATTATTCGATTTCATTAAATGACGAATTTCAGGTCGATCATCAAATGCTGCCCATGCTAATGGAGATTTGCTTGTACAATTCATCCATTCAACCATAACATAAAACCATCCCCATAAATCATCGACTGGTCCTTGATCTTTACCTAATTCTGCTGAAAGTGATGCCCATTCATCCTAAAAAGCAATATTTGTTTAACATGGAAAGTATTAAACTAGACTTACAGTACCCCGCATTCCAATATTAGAACGAGGTTCACGTAAACTTCCATGGTGTTCTGTAAATGATCGAGCCATACCCAAATCGTATAATACCAAAATTTCTTTTTTGTATAAACCAAGATTTTCTGGCTAAAAATGGCATTGCAGAATATATGTAAGAAAATATTATTACTTTTATATCACGATGAAGGAATCCACATTTATGTAAATCATATACTGCTTTTAAAAGTTGCAAACCATATTCACATACTTTTATAACAAGTTCTTCACCAACACAACATCCAATAATTGAAACAGGGTTACCAGGAAGATTTTCCATTACAACATACGGTAGCTGAAAATAATATAAGTTTTTTTTGCTACAACTTATGTCGACAAAAACATTTTGCTATATTTTAAACATACTAAATTATTTTTTAATCAGATTTTAAGAAAAGAAAAATACTTACAGCTTCACCTTCAGGACCTTTAGTTAATCCAGCACCTTTACGTCGAACTAAATGTTGTGTTCGATCTTCACCTGGTGCACGCATAATTCTTCCCATTACTTCACTTTCCCATACCAATGAATGAAAAGACGCTGAAGAGATTGCAACTTTCATAACACAAATTTGTTGTGTACCATTATGTCGAACTCGAGCAACAACACCATTTGCACCAGCCCCAATAATTTTTTCAATTTTCCATACACCGATTTGTCTTTGTAATAAAATAAAATCTACAGCTTTTTGAACTTTTTCTCCATCAGCTTGAAATTCTTCTTCTTGTTCAGAATGACCATCATCAATATTTTTTTGGTCCATTTCTGCTGCCATAATGCTT
Organism: Panagrolaimus sp. LJ2400; assembly: GCA_024447215.1. Lineage (NCBI taxonomy): Eukaryota > Metazoa > Nematoda > Chromadorea > Rhabditida > Panagrolaimidae > Panagrolaimus > Panagrolaimus sp. LJ2400. The sequence continues at coordinate 1,851,137 of JAMRYA010000009.1, read as the reverse complement.
AAATGGAGCGAATCATGGCAAAATTTTGTTGGAATGATGGTGATAAACTTTTCAAAATATTTCTTATTATATTGTTTTCTGAATTTGCATAACAAATTAATTGTTTTTTGATCTTTTTCAAGAAGAATGTTTTAATTTCAGTAATTTATATGTAATAGAACCCTCGTGTTTTTATTAAATTAATTTAGCAAATATTTGTTCACAAGTGTATTATTCAAAATATGTTTAATTTAATACTAAAGATGTTAACCTTTGATTTTCAAAAATAGAACGTAATAGAGTTCTGAAAACTCTATTATAAAAGGAAACTTAAGCAAAACTATTACAAAACGCGTTTTTGGGAGTGCAATTTTAGTAATGCTTTAAAAACGAAATAATTTTTATGATAAAACTGTAAAATGTGAGTTGCGCGTTTGTTAAAAAATAGTTTTTCTATTTTCAAAAAAGTTCCTCGTCAATGCTGACTCCGTAGAATGGCATTGGTGTCGACACCAACGCCAACGTCGATTTGCGGCATTTTTCCCTCTTTCCAAATAATTTACTTCAACGCCGACAACGGCGTTGAGGTAACACTGCATAGAACAAATGATTACGTTTATTTGATTAATTAAAATTTCTCAATGTTTCGTGTTTCTTTTAATAAAACTTTAAAAATTTTGTTCCGTTTCAGTTTATTTCATTTCATTTAATTATTTTTTTACAATATTGCAATTTACATCACGATTATTCACTTTTTTCTAGTCACGAGAATCCAGTGTGTACTTATTTTTAAGACGCTCAAAAAAATGACAAGCTTTAAAAATTTTTTCTCCTTTGATGATCTTCGCGTCTACAGTAATCGACTTTACATTAATACAGCCTTTACTTTGATTATTAATGCATTTGCTGCATTTTTGGTAATAAATTATTCAACGAAATCAATGAGATTTTATAAATACTATATTTTATTAACAATTTTTACATCATTTTTAATGGACTTTCATACGGCTGCCATTTATGTTCCTTATCCATTATTTCCAATTCCAGCTTTTTGTGGTGCTGGCCCATTTAATACTTTTGGATATTTTTGGGGTGAATGCTTTCATTTTGTAAGTTTATTTCTTTGTTTGCAAAATAATTCATTTTCTTCTTCTAAAATAGTTTCGAATTATTTCTTTGATGAGACGCTATCTCCCATACATAAAACAATGCGAGAAATAGCCTTGAATTTTTTTCATTTACAGTAGGAAATAAAAAACAATTTAATCAGTTCTTGTAATGTAATTGTTTACTGAATTTTACTATCGTTAAAGATAAATTAAATTAAATACTTACTCTCTGAACTCATCAGTTGCAAATTGCCCATTTTCCTTCGTGCAGGGCGTACTTTTGTTAGTTTAATAATGTTGGCATTTCTGTAATAAGATTTTCGAAAAAATAAATGTTATTTACTCTGTTCGGACCTTTTTTGCTGATACACTTGACTTAGCCATGCAACTATAATTGAATGAGTTTAACATAATCTAACCTCTTTTTACAGTATATCATGCATTTCACTCTAAGCTTCTCTGGTTTATCAATTTTTTATGGATTTGCTTATCAATATTTTAATGTTAAACAGAATTGTGAATTTTTTCATTCTAAAAAGGGTATCACCATTATGTTCCTGGTAATGATTATTTATCCAATTCCACCTGTTATTCTTCTCTCTCGTGTTATCAATCGAGAAAATGTATTGATTTTTGTTAAAAAACAATTCCCAGAAGTTTTTGAATTCTTTACTACAGCTTCATGTAATGGAGTAGAATTCAATGAATACACTGCATTTTATTTGGGGCTTGTAATATTTCAAGTTATTTTAATCTTTATTCTGTCATTATTTTTGAACTTTAAAGCTTATAATACTTTGGCAAAACTTCGAAATACAATTTCAATTAGAACTTTAAAAGCTCGTAAACAATTTCTTTATGTACTATTTTTGCAATTAACGCTTCCATTCATATTTGTCGTAGTTCCAATTGTGGCTTTGTTAATTGCAGTTATCATTAAAATGGACAATATTAAAGGTTTGTTATTTGATAATGTGATATTCTGATAACTTATAAGTTACAACTGTAATCATTTCTTCTTTTAGAATTTTCACAGGTTGCATTACAAATTCTTAGCTTGCATTCATGTGTAAATGCAATCTTAATTATTTTTGTCATTAAACCATATCGGCAACAACTTAAAAGATATCTCCAAAATATTTTCTTATGCATCACTAACAAAAAAGTTTCACCGAACCCTCGGACAGTTGTGACACATAAAGAAATAATAATTCCTGTAACAGTTCTTGCATAAACGTCAATATTTTTTTTGTCACTCTTACTGTTTGTTTCGATAAACATTTTTGCAAATCCTGTAAATGCCATGATTTGAAACGAAACCCAACCGCAACCGGAAGCTTTTTATAAGGCAAAAAAACATAAAAATTTTCAAAAAGATGATGGGCGATTTAAATTTAGAGACATGTTAAACGTTTAAACATACGAAACAGTATGCAAAAGCAATAACTAGGTTTGCTTGTGAAAGAGGTGCAACTATTTATTTTTATACCATCAGTTTCTATTACCAATCTACATCCAAACAGAAATTAGTTGTCGAAAATGTATATCAGTATGATCAGCCGAATCAGAAGTAATTGAATATATTCGATTATTTCGATACAGGAATGATTGTTTGCGATTCATCGAGTTCCAGTTTTCCCTACAAAAAAAACAAATAATATGTTTTCTCTTTTCTAAAAAAACAAACTTTGCTTTGTTTTTAAAAATAAAAAATGGGAAACTGAAACAACAAAATAAAATTGCTGTTGATGTATTAAAAACGACATCAAGGATAGCATGCATTTCAATGTTTTGTGTTGGAACAATGTAAAATGCCATAAGAAGCATTAAAGCATTGATAAAACAGTTGTGTAATAATTGAAGGATTATCAAAATTATCAGTGGTCGAATTGATCGAAGGTTTTCTAAAATCTGATATTGCTCGGATTTGAAATGAATAAACAAATTTGTTGAATGTAATTCTTTCGAAGAATGTAGATATAAATCTGAAAAAGGGTTATTTATGGCATAAAAGTGCGTTTTATTTGAGCTTACCATGATTACTGAAATATCAAATACAACAAAAATAATAACATTATGAATAATATTTATCCATCCAAGTTTCATGCAAAACACACAAAGGAGTTGACCGGACCACTGAAATGTTGAATTTTAAGAAAAAAGCTTTGCTAAAGTTTTTTATTTCAAATGAAATTACTCAAAACGAAAAATTACTTTTTGGTTAATATTATACCAAGTTTTACAGTATACCATAGTACTCTATAGATAACTAATAAACAATCTACCTACCGCTAATCCAAGCCCAATAATACACAGAAACTTGTGATTGTTTTTTTCATAATTTGAAGCACAAATAGTCGCTACAGTACGTTCAAGGGCCATAGTAAATTGTATAAACGCGCTAGCGCAAATGCAGCAATCATGAATAAATGAAAATGTTATTTCAGTTGGTTCATCCATAAATTCTACAAGGGCATTAATAGCTAATGGGATCCTACAAAATTTTAGTTTTATTCTGAGCGATTTCATAGCTGTTACCTTGACGCCATTGTTGAAATAATCATTACGAAAACATTTATTGATAAAAATTTTAAATTCCAATGAAGCCGAATTTTGAAGATAATTTTATGAATAACAAATAATGCTAGCCCAAGGGCAACTGTATCAGCGAAAACCTCAAAAACAAAACATGTAAATCTCCAAGGCTCCATCGTCGAAGGCAATCCAACATTCCATGCTTTACTCATACTTCTTTTTTCTGCTTTCCGTTCACTTAATTTTCTAAGAACTGAAAACTTTAAAAACTCTAAAAAATAAAGAAAAGTGAATGGCAAAGCTAAAAAAGCCGATTAATATAATTACGCCCTAAAAATAAAACAAATTTATTGTTTTTGTTAACCGCAGAAATAAAGCTTAAAAACATAATTATATTTTATTTGTCTTAAAATGGGATTCGTTGCATGTTATGTTTGAGTTAGCCTTACAAAGACCTGGTTCTCTATTTTATGTTTTATTTTTGTTATTATTTCTTTTCAAACTTTATTCGGCCAAAAATCTTTTACAAATGCTAATCGTGAGTTTAATGTGTTATTGCTTCTTTGGTTTTAACAAGTTCATCGCTTTCAAAAGTTTTTGATAAAGTTTTTCTGTTGTTAACACATGTAAACTTATTAAAGGCAGATAAAAGCACTTTTTGTAATTCCTTATATTATTGACTTTTTAATTTCTAAAATGTAATTCTTTCTAATTAAATTTATCTTTAATAAATGATTTTTATAATTATACTTTACAATATATTATCATCTGATTCAAACTAATATTGAACATTTTTTTTGTTTAAACATTTAATCATTGATGCCTGTGTTGTATATAAAATTGTTTAACTTTTTGCAAAACTTTGTTGTGTCATGCTTTCTTATTTGTCTGTATTTACCATTGTTTGTGATATTTACTTTTGAATTTTTAATGTTAAAAGTGATTTATTATTTTTTATAAATTTCGCTATAACGAGTGAAAAGTATACTTGAAAAAAAATTCGATGAAAAAAACACGAAAAAATCCCGTTAAAAAACAAAGGCACAAAAATTAATCAAAATTTGCAAAACAATGATTCATTGATTACTATATTTTTTTTGAAAGCTGAATCAAGATTAAGTAAATTTATGTTAGTTAGGACAGGTGAAGCAGGGATTTTTTAGATGGCTGTTGAATACATAGTTGGGCCAATAATTGGAGTACCATGTCGGGAAGGCCTTGATGGAGATGAAATAGAGCAGCCTTGAGATTGTTGTTGAAAAATTTGTTGAGATGATGCAATTCTATTTCCCACAAATGGTGCCCCACCAGGTGTAAGTGAAGTTTTTCGAAAAGAAACTGGTTGGGAATTAAACTTTGCATATCTGGCTTGTGCCATTGTTGCATATCCACTTCCACCGGGGGATGATGTAACTGATGATGATTGTTTTAAGGCATTGCTATTAAACGTTGTCGGACGGTATTTTGATGATAATGAAGAACCTGTTAAGGGAGAATAATGAGGCGATGAATGTGATAAAATCGGAGCTGTGGCAGAATCATCACTTGGATAATCATCACTGAGGCACTGTGGAGATAATAAATCGGAGGGAATCGTTGAATCATAAAGTAGCTTTGAAAGACGTTGGGATGATTGTTTTTGTTGGTGTTGCTGAATTTTAGAAAAATGAAGATTTGAAACATTTGAAATTAATGATTCTCTTTGTGATTGTTGGCTCATTGGTGACGCCATCATTGGACCATAATATCCATTTTCAGATGGAATAAAACCTCCATTGAAGGTTGTTGCTGGAGGTGCTGCTGGAAGTGGTAGGGGATGTTGATGATCTCTTCTGGGTATTCCGTTTGTCTGATTTTGATGATATTGAGATGGATATGGAACTTGTTTTGTCATATTTGTTCCATTTGGAATTATTTGAACTGTTGTTGCCGTGCCAGGGGGTGAAGTTCCCAAGAGGAATCGTTGACTTTGTGGTGTGAAGCCATTGGCATGAAATAGTTGTTCAGATGGATAATGGAATGGTCGTCGACGTGGATCTGAATGAACATCATTTGATAGTCGATTATGTCGTAATTTTGTCGCTGATTCATATTCAGATTCTATAAACCAATACCAATGCCAATACCAATAAAGCTAAAAAAGGTCAATAAAAATTTGAATAAATTTATGTATCGATAAAAATGTTTACAAGCATATAATTCATTGCAGCCCCAAAAACATAAACTAATATAGCGGCAATGGGGGCATTGCCAATATCACCCATAAAAGTCGGTAATACACGAGGAAGCGCAGCAAGACTTAAAATTAAAAGTCCAATACCGTATATGCTTTGCTAGAAATATTATTATTTTTTTATTGTAAAAGTAATTAAAAATATTATTACCATAATAAGTAATGGCCATAGCATTCGCGGTCTTGGATGAGTACAAAATGCAAATGGAAGGGAAAAACATAGAGCAAATATATGTGCGATACACCAGCCTAAAAATTGGTACCATATTTTGTTTCATTGATTAATAAAACGCCATACCGAAACGTCCATAGCCACCATCTAAATGTTGAAACAATTGCCAAATAATGGATCGGTTTTAATTTTTCAGTTCAAATGTTTCTCTACACAGCTATCTGTGAAAAGAGAGAGTTGAACTGATAACGCAAGATATTCTTTGGGTAAAAAGCTAGACAAGCAAAATACATGGGTTCAAAAGTTGATTTAATTTATAAAAATGGAGTTAACAAAATAATGCACAAGCACTATATGCGCTCTAGTGCTTGTGCATTCCTCGTAAAAATAAAAAAGTTTAGAAAGTTTTAAAGCAGCTATGACACGGAGTTAAAATTTAGTGCATTTTTTATTCTATTTCAAGACATTCGCAAAAGGGATCAATCTGAACTCAGGAAAAGACATATAAACCGGTCCATTATCTGGGAATCATACCTAAATGTTCGGCAACACATCCCTATAATATTTTAGTGTAAGCATTATTTGAAATTTTAAAATTACAAACCTGAATACCCCATAGAGAATGAAAAAGTCCCACATCAAAAATAATCGCATCAACGCCAGCCATAAATTTTGAATCAGTTGTTAATGTTATATTATCATTAAAATTACAGTACAGTACCTATAAAGATCAAAATGAGGGACACTTGTTTATTTTTCCGAATTCTTACTGTTTAGCTTTTACCCATGCCTTTTTTTCCTACAATAGCTATTGTAGGAGACTACTGCGTACTATTGCAATAGTACACAGTAGTCTCATCATAATTATAAAAAACATTTTTCAGACAAATTAATTTACTGCCTTAGTTTAATTGATTGATGTTCGCAAGAATTACGAATTATTCTCAATTTTTAATTAGACACTGTCATGCTCCTTTTACTTATCCTAGACTTAAGTGTTAATCTTTTTAGATATCTGTAAGACTTTTAAAATACTTTTTACATATATTTTTTAAAATATCAAATGATTGACGTTATATTTTCGTAATTTATTTCGAAAAATATAGCAAGTAACTTACTTTTTTATACATTAAAAGTGAATAAACATGTTGTGATAAAGCCCAAATACACACAAATAATTGACAAATTCCAAGATAGAATGATAGTTGACTATTTAATACTCGATATCCAAATATTTTTGAATATTGATCAGTTATAACAAAGAAATTTTTAAGACGCGATGTTTCTTCAAAGGATGGTGAAGATCGGGCATTCGATGCAGATGAAGGTGTTGCAAGTTTGGGCGAAAGTGCAAATGATGCAGAATCTGTTTTAAATCTTGGTGTTGATGTTGGAGCAGTTGATGATGAATGTCTTGCTGACACGACGCCGCGGCCAGGTTTTCCATTACTTATTCCTGACCGCGACGATTCTTGTCCTTGATTTCGTTGAATTTCGTCTTTATTGGTCGTTATCTAATCAAAGAAAAATGAAAACATTTCAACCCGCTGAATCTTTGTCTGATTTTTTAGTTGAATACATGAACGAAAAAAGAGTGCCAAAAACAATAATGTAACCACGGCTTTTTTTTGGTAAACACTAAAAAATGCAAAAATTACAAAATACGAAAACATTTAATCTTTGACATCACTCGCAGGTTATCACGATTGAATTAGAAAAGTAGCTATTTATCAGGAATGTCTTTATTTATATTTGAAAGTAATTAAAAATATGCAAAAAGTAAATCCAGCTCGTATTTCAGAAAAAGAAGGAAGGCCGCTTTGAGGGAGGAAAGCAAAAAAAAAGATTCTTCAATAGTGCAAAATTAATATAAAATGTAAATAATTCCATTCTGCAAGTTTCTTTTATAAAATAGCAACACATATACTGATGGCAAAAAGAAAGAAGCAAAAGAGAGAAGCCACCTTTTTTCGAAGGACTTCTAAGATAGCAATAAAGCTTCGGAAGAAGAGAAATGATATCAAATCATGCAAGCGTATTTTTGCAATTGAAATTTGACGTGATAAGCTAATTCTGAAATATTCATATTCACGCGTCATTTAAAAAGGATTATTAGAAAGACTATGATAAAAATAAAATACAGTAATCTTTTTAAGTTTAAATCATTTCTATTTTACAAATTTAACCAAAAATACTTTTTTGCAATTATATTACGGTACTGCATTAAATACTCTCAAATTACAGTTTATGCTTCAACAACAATTTTTAAAGTATTTTTGTATGTTTAATAACCAAAAAGCATAAACTAAAAAACTCAAAGTTAAGCATATAATATCACCTGAAAATATTAATTAAAGTCTTTAACATTGTCATTATCGATATTTGTATACAGAAAACATCAAAGATAAAGATGCTTAAAACCAGTAAGCATAAATATAATCATCAAAGTTGAAGTAACAGGAGTGGAAAAAACGGGCACAGAAAATTATAAAGCAGCAATTTTGCTTGTTTACTTTTTTCATGTCTCTCGAAAATCAAACAACATTATTTTTTAATTTTAGAATTTAGGCAAATATTTTTAGTTTTTACCCCAGTGAATCTCAGCTGCCACAGAATAAAATAATTCTTCATTGAAGAATATTTAAATAAATGTAAAAAAAATATAAAGCATCATTTTTTGAAGACTTAATACTCTCAAAGGATGCTAACGTAATTTAATTAAATCAGTTTTTTTAGAATTTATAAGAAAAAAATAACAGAAATAAGAAGAGGCAATTGAAAGAGATTTTTTGTGTCTTAAAATACAAGAAAAAAAAACGGAAGAAGCATCTTTTAAAAAAAACAGGGAAGGATTAATTCACTTAGTAACAAATATTTTCGACTTCATCAAAAAAGGGGGATTGTTTGAAATAATAGAACACTTCAAAGAATTATTATTCAAGAATTATCATTTTAAAAATACTTCTTGTTCGAATAAACAATTTATCACAAATTCTAGCGGTTTGCATGATAACCGAAAATTGCAATAAAATTGAAAAAAAGGTTTTGTTTAAATCTTAATTTAACGCAATTATGGCCTACCATACTGCGACATACACTTCTTTAATTCTGATAATTTTTAATTTTCTTACTGGACCTTAAAATAAAAAAAGTCATAGCAGAATTTTCTTTGTTTTATGCTAACGTTCTAACTCTTGTTTCATCCCAAAAAAGCTCACATTTTAATTTATTACAGTATTTTGTTTAATCATTTAAAATAATTTATTTATTGAATAAATTACTTTTGATTTATTCAATAAAAATAAAAATAAATAAAACGCAGTGCACAAAAAAACTACAAAAATTTTGAGCCCCACTCTCCATTTTTCTATTTTTTAAATTTTTTATAATTTACTATTATTACGTTATTAAAAGCCAAAAAATTTTAAAACTACAACTTCCAAAATCTTTGCCACATGTACTTTTTATTTATATATTTGTAATTCAGTTTTTATTTTCAACATTGCATGATTAAAGCACATTAAAAAATGAAAAGCAAGCAAATGACAGCAACAATCTTTGTTACACCAAAAACATTTTTAATTAATTCAAACAAAAACAAACATGAACGCCACCCACCCCTATATGCATACATAGTAAGAGGATATAGCTGTCAATGATTTACTAGGTTCAGAAATATATTTTTTAAATTTTCTTTTGTTTAAATATAATAGTTTTTGACAAAAGCTATTATTATGAAAGTAAGAATATAAAAACGTTTTTATTAATTTAGTAGTCAACTGTTTATAAACACAAAAAATAAGAATTAATTATTATAGAAGAAGAAGAGACATGTCCCAAGTTTCAAATTCAGAAGGAAAAAAGAACTTGGATGCATCAAAAGCATTCAACAAAATTGGGGGAGTAAAGAGTTGGCTAATTTATAACCCTTTTTTTCTTCTCACTCTTTACTCATTTTTATCCCTTTCATCCACAAAAAAGGAAGAAAAAAGAAATTAACAAAAGTATTTTTACGAGTAAAAAAACTTTTTTACGTCAAACATGGGCTGTTTGAAAAAAAACACATAGTTTTGTCGGCACAACGGCATTCAGTCAACTTCAATAGCGACGAGACACCTCCTGCGCAAGATTCTGTTTTTGCATTTTTTTTGCAAAAAAATAAGATTTTTCGAAGCTTTTGCCTTTTGAAGAAGCAAATGCGAAAAAAATGAATAGCTGAAGTCAAGCATGGAATGAATCTTCAGTGAAAATGTACCTCGCTTAAAGAATATTTTTAAGAAAGCTTTCTTGGTGAAAAAAATATATTGGTCAACGATAAAAATGAAATATTAATGTTGAGATTACTTTGGGTGAAGGAAGAAGGAGTTAAATGTAGCAGGAAATTATTGCCGACAATAAAGTTAAATGAGTTTTCAATTTTGTGTGGCTGGGAAAATTTATATTTAAACGTATTTTTTTGGTATTTTTTTTTACGAAAATATTAGCATTAATTCACAAATGTCAAATATGAAAAGCGTTAATTTTCAAATTTCTTAACCTCAAAGATAAAAGCAATCATTACCTGAATTAAGAAATGTGTATGTCCAACATGCATTTAAATGTCATGAAGCAAAGAAAATATTTATGTTTTTAGGCAATATATTATTAATAATAATTATCTAAGCATTTGTTAAAGCAAAAATTTAGGACCGTAAGCAAAAAAAACAAGTTGAAAAGACTACTTAAGTCAACATATTTAAATTAAAAAATTTTCTAGAAAGCTACCATAATTAAAAAGCGCATGCAAACCCCGATTTCCGATGGTAAAAATCAGAATCATAAAAATTTCTATGCTTTAAAAAGGTTTGTAAAAAACTATTTTATGTGAAAATAGAATGTCTTTTTTATTTACACCTTCCCAGCATAAGAAGAAAAAATTAGAAGTGTAATGAAACACCAAAATAAGGTTTCAATAAAAACAACAGTTAATTTGGCCTTCTTTTTTAGGAACAGAAATGTGTCAGGAATGCAAAAGAAAAGGAACAAAAGCTTCTTTCCTGTTTTCAGAACGTTGTTTAAAACCATTTGTTTTTATCTCTTTTTTTAGTATACACTTAGCTTAATTCAATTGCGTGAAGAGCTTGAATAAATCTTAGACAATAAAAAATTAATTCTTTTGAAGACATGGGCGATTGGATGAATGCAAAAAAGATGGATATTAGGGACGAAAACTTTTAGCCAGCAAAATAATTCAAAACCACGTAAATGAAATATATCTAAATTGGGCAATAATTAATACCCTTAAAAGGCACAATGAAATTTTAGCGAAATTTATTTTAAGAATTTTTAAATATCTAAGTTCGAAAATTTCACATTTCAAGATTTGGTAAACTGATAATTCTATAAAGAATGAGAAAAAATTAATGAATAGCGAAATTATGCCCAAGCATCTTCAAGTTAATAATAAAATCAGACGTGAGCTAAAAATCTCTCATTTTTAGCTCACGTCTGAACCTTACAAACATAAAACTTTCTTCTTTTATCACGTTAAAAAAGTCAAGTTCGTAAAAAAAAAAGAACCAAAAAAGGCTACACTTTTTAGCACATGCGCAATTTTTTTCTTCTGTTGTTAAAAAGTCAAGCAACAGAGAGCTTCTGATGAAGAAGAAAAAACATAAAAGGGGGAGAGAGAGATCGAAAGCAAAGAAGTAAAAGCTTGTTTCTTCTCACCCTTTTTTAATAAATTTGATTAGCTCTGAAATTTATATAACGGAGACCTCAGCTGCGCCACCCAACTTGTTTGCCAACGAAAAAAAGAAAGAAAAACAGAATGAAAATACGAATCTTTGGGTAAAAAATAGAGAAGCGTAAAATGATGAAAAGTTTATTGCGTTCATTTCGAGTTTCAAAGTTTACTCCTTCTTTTTTGGAAGAAAAAACGTGTAAGTTTCTTTCTTAACTCGGAAGAAGTGCTCTTATCTTTAGTGAAACGCGTTTTTTAGCTTTATTAGGCTTTTTTGAAATTACCTAAATGGCTGTAACATTTAAAAACTTTTATTTTAAAAACCCTGTTTTCGAAAAATGATGTCTTTTCTTTTGTAGCTTTTAAGAATCTTAGCACCGTTTCTTTTATAATTTAAATATTTTTGAAAACTATTTTTACGTGTTTCCTTTAAAAGGCAGATTCTTCCAGTATTTATCATTAAATTAATTGACGCTTTGTCAAAATACCGACAATTTTTCTATTGTTTACCAAACGATCATCATCAAAATGTAAAGTAATTGATTGAAAATTTCCCCAAATACAGCGTTCGGTTTTTTTACGATTTCGCGCATTTATGTAAATTACCGGTTTGTTTAGTATTAAAAAATTTAAGAAAAAGAAACAACCTTGCAATAAAGAAATTTCTTTCCACATTTATAGAAGAAGAAACCCGCAACAACGGCGACATTTAACTAATCCTTTTGGCTCATCTTTAAATCCCTTTCAAATCTGATATGACAAGATAAAGAGACAAGATTTGGATTTATTATAAAATAAATCATCTATTTGGAGTGCCCTTTAGAAGCTTTGTGAAGGAACAATTTGTGGGAGGGGAATCAGAAATTTAATAATTGTTTTAAAAACGGAAAAAGAGGATTAAATGCATTCAAATTCCTTTTTAATTTATTTTTTAATAAAGTGTCTTTTAAATAAGAAGCTGAACGTCAACGGAAGCCAAAAAGGTGAATGTTAATTTCAAAAGTAATGAACAGGTGCTTGCTTTTACGGCTTAAAAGCAAAAAGAAAAATCTAATACTAGGCATAAAAAATTCTCAAAAGCTTTGTAGACTTAATTGATGCCATTACTTTTTCAGTGAACAAGACTAGGGTTCATACGTCTATTTTAGCCGGCTAATAGCCGAGGATTTTTATTAGCCGTTATTAGCCGATTGATAAAATACTGTTATTTGCAAAAATTTTCAAGAATCTACAGGTTAAAACGTCAGAAACACTAAATTTTTGCTTGTATTAACTGACTGGTAATGAATTATGGTTGTTTTTAATAATTTATCAGGTCGTTCCAAAAGTTTTGTCCGTTGGTTTTTCCTATGGCAATTTTGACTGGGGGATCCAAAAAATCTGAAATCTCAAATGGAGGTAGCCATGAGTGTTAGTCAAACGGTGCCACATCGGTTTTTGAGGTATCTGGAATTTTCTTGAACTTCTGGGGGATTTTGATGGCGAGACCCGGATTTTTTCATTCCTACTTTTGTAGAGCTGTGGAACGAGTACTACAAAATTTGGAATTTGAAGCACCTATGAGTCCATATGGCCTGAGGGGGTAGCCAAGACAATGCCCTAACAGAATTTACTGGTTTTGGAATTTTGTCGAACCTTCTAGAAGCTTCCCAAATTTTTGAACCACGGCTACTGTATTTTTTGGAATGATGAGTATTTAGAACGAATTTTTTTAAAAATTTATTTGGAATTGCACCCGAAATCCTTAAACATTATTGTTTAATGATTTTTCTGTCGAGTGGTATCATTTGGGGTCATAAAAAGTTATTTTAAATATTTTTAAAACATCAAAATTGCCAGAGAAAAACCCAACGGACAAAACTTTTGGAACGACCTGATATTAATAGGGTTCGTCTTTTAGTCGGCTAAAAACTTTTCGGCTAATAACGGCTAATAAAAATCCTCGGCTATTAGCCGGCTAAAATAGACGTATGAACCCTATTTATTAACGAAAAATTTTTCGGTGATTTTGAAAATTGAGTATTTTTGGTTTGGTCAAAAAATTTTTGTAATTCAACTATATACAATTTTTATTTAAGTCTTATTGTTTTAAATATGTTTTAAGCATATTTAAGCAAAAATCAACGAGAAAAAATTTTTGGGTGAAAAAATGACTAAATCCGAAAATTGGATATTTGCCGGCTAATAGCCGGCTAAAAGACGAACCCTAAACAAGACACTGTACTCTCAAAAGGCTAAGATTTGTCGCATTATCACAATATGCTCCCAGCAACTGTTAATTCAGCCTATTTAAATTTACAAGCATATATATCTCAAGAAAATGTTATAAAAATAGAGAGAGACAATTATAAAAGCTTGAATGATTCTAAAAATAATAACATGTTTTTTAGTCAAAAAGTGGTTTCCTACACACACCATGGCATACATCTATCTATATGCGTTTGTATTAAAAACAGAAAATTAAATTATGCATTCAAATTTCTAAGAATGTAATTATTAGACTAAAGGTTTATCAAAAACATTTTGACATTTCTTTCAACTAGCATTTGAGTATAACGGAAAAAAATATCTTTTAGTATATCATCTTGAAATCGATATTGGCAAAAATAAGTTAAGAATATCAAAAATATTAATGCAAGAAATACAGTAAAGTAAATATGAAAGTTATTGTTTGAAAGATTATGCTGTCACTGTATATTACTGTATCCAAGATTAATTTTTGGAGGGGGCTCGATCACTTTCATTTCTATGAAGGCACGCCTTTAATCTTCTGCCGCTCTTGGCAAATTAATCTATATTTGACTTGAAATCAGCAAGGATTTTGCTGATTTCAAAGATACACTAGCTCCAAATATCTGTCCTTATATAAGGGCTTGACAGCTTCCCAGGAGAAAAATGTAACCCGCATTTAAATTTAAAAATGCCACAACCTGTGACAACATAATAAAACTATTATTAAACTTATAAAGGTGTATAAATTAAAGTCGCATTCTTTTTATTTCTTATCTAGCGAAAAATTTCATATTTCCTTAATGTACTAGCAATTGACAACATTGCTTCCGGCATATTTTTAACATTCAATACGAAACTTAAATTTATGCATGATTGCGCAATTAATTTTTTACAAAATAAACGGAAGTTTTTTTCAAATTTAAGAAAAAACAAAATTTTATTTATTCATTTCTGAAACTTGACTTCATCATTTTTTAGTTTTCTAATAAAATCAAATTCTAGTAAAATCTATTAAAACAAAAAAAATTTCAACAACTGGAAAGCAAATTTCAAAATTTTGCTTAAGCATCTGCAAAAAAATAGAAAAACATTTGTCTGTTTGAAAAAATGAAAGAAGGCGATTCACAGAAAAACAGGTGCTTTTCCAAAAAGCTTTTGCAAAACATCTAAATGTCAAAAAGTTAAAGATTTTTTTTATCAAATACAGTAATTTTCTTATTTTGAGCAAAAAGATATTTCACTGAAACTTTGAAATAAATAAAAAAACTTATTGCATCAAAAAATAATAAATGCAGTATATAAAATAATGAATTTTGATAAATATAACGTGTTATCAGTTATAAGAAGATAAAAATCGGAACATACTTAAGCATTTTTTACGGTAATGACATTGCCATTGTTATTTACAAATTTTCACTTTCGCATCTTTTACTCTATTCTTCAAATAAAATAACACAATTTCTTTCATAAACTTTCAGTAACTTCTTGTTTGAGGAGTAAGAAAGATATAAGCTATGCTGTAAAATGTTATTATTGTAAAATAAACATAATTATATGGGTAAAGCCTAAATGAGGCAATTTTTTACGCAATTTTGAGGGAAAAAAAAATATGGCTTTAAAGAGAATGGGGGTAAATCGAAAAACATGTTAAAAATGGGTGAAACAGAATGAGTTATGTCAAAAAAAAGAAGAGAAGAAGCAGTTAAAACGGATGAAAGAAAGCATAATAAAAAAAATAGGGTTTAATTCATAGTTGAATACATATTTGACAGATAATTAACGGATGAAGTATTCATTATTTAGAAATGTGCACGGAAAGCTGAATAATTACCCCGGGATAATATACTACCGTATAATTGTCTTCAAAAAGGCCAAATTGATTCAGTCAAAATTTTGTTGGATGAATGAAAAACACTTTTAGCGCTATGCAGCGGCACTTTTGTTGACCTTTTATGCTATTCCAAACTTTGCATAAAAAAGCATGTTCATTGTTAAACAAAAAATATACTGCCTTAGGGAGTAATAAAATGGTAAATGACTTTGATAGTGTTTTTATTAGAAGCACATTAAAACGAGCATAAATTTGATGAGGGATAAATCAATGCAAAAAATTTAACAATGTTGTATTCAGTAAAATTTATTGTAGCCTTTTGTGAGAGCTATAGTTAAAAAAAAGTTTTAGCAATATCAAGTTATAAAACAGCCTAAAACATAAACTTGTAGTAGCACATTTCAGTGGCAGCCAGGGATGAGAAGGCGGCCGCGGGCCGAAAATCGTCGGCCCGGCCGGCCTCGCGGCCGGCCTCTACTTTTCTAAACCAAATTTTCCAAAAATCGTCGGCCGGCCGCGGGCCGAAAATCCTAGGCCGGCCGCATTTCTCATCCCTCGCGGCAGCAAAATGTTTGATAATTTTTGATTTATTATTGCTATTTTTTGATCATTTTCAGATTATCGGAAAAATAGATGAACTTTATTACTCAATTTTTCCAGTTTTTTAAATGTGTTTGGTTAATGAACAATTCTAGAATAAAAGAAAAACAGTAAACACAGTAAAAGAAAAATAAACCTGTATCGGATACATTGCATCTCCTTAATCTCCTTTTTTCACCTTTGAATTTTACTGAAAACAACAACAACAATACTCAAAAAAATTTAGTATAAAATTGATTCAAAAAATTACATAAACTTTAATTGTACAAAATAATATTATTTACATACAAAAATGTTTGTTAATTCTAAAAATGTTTTTATTACTTTTCTTTTTGGTGTATTTGTTTATGTTTCATGTGGCAGTGACAATTATGGTGGCCTTGGAAAATCCGTTGAACAACTTAAAGATTCGCTATCTCAAGAGCAACAAAAACAAGCTCGAACAATTATTGAAAATCCAAACTTAACGAAACAAGAAATTAAAAATCAACTACATCAATACTTTCAAAAACTTGGTGAACCATTTTATGTAAGTTTAATAAAAGTTTCATTTCGGACAAAGAAAATTACAGTAATCCAGATATTTTAGTCGAAATATCAAAATGTATCAAACAGTTTTGAAAATCAGATTGCAAATATGACTGCAAAAGCAGAAGCAATGAAAGCAACTCTTTCACAACCATCTAAACTTATCATTGACAAAATTCTTGCAATTCATAAAGATATGTCTATTACAGTTGCTCAAGAAAAGGAACAAATTAAAGCTCTTGTTCAACAAGCAACTCCTGATGTTAAGCAGGAACTTGAAAAAGCAAAGTCAGAATTACAAAAGAAGTTTGGTGAATCAATGGGAAATACTGAAGAAATTTTATAATATATGATTGTAATGATACCCTAACCTACTTTAATAATAAAAAATATTTGAAAAATATTTTTTGAAAAGTTTTATTGAATTTATAACATAGAGTGTTTGATGCCAAACAAAAAAAACAAACAAATGAGATAAATAAAACATAAAGAAAAACGTGTAAAAAACGTAGATCAAAAAAGAAAAATAAGTTACAGCTTTTTTCAAACTAGTAAATCCCTTATTTTTAAAATAAAAGCATAAAAAATTGAATTATCTTTTTCTTGGTGGAGATGGACTTCTACGACGTTGTGGTGGAGGTGAAGATTTTGTTTTCTTGCCAGAAGGTGAAGCATTTGATGTTGTTGCAGGTTTACGAGAAGATGGAGGAGATCGACGTGGAGATGGTGAACGGCGTTTTGATGGGGGTGATGAACGGCGCTTTGATGGAGGTGATGAACGGCGTGGTGATCTTTGACGTCTTGGTGGTGAATCACGAATTCGACGAGGTGGTGAACGTCTTGGAGGTGAACGTCTACGAGGTGATGCTCTATCGATTTTTCTTTGCGGTGAACGCGATTTTCGACGTGGTGATGGAGAAATAGGTGATGGAGATTTTTCACGTTGTTTTGTTGTTGCAGATGATGATGAAGCAATTGATGGCAATGGAAGAGTTTCTGGTGAAGGTTCTTTAGCTCCACGCTTTTCAATTGATTTTTGTACTAACTTACGAGCAACCTAAAATTTAATAATAAAAGAACATAGAGAAAGGAAAACAATGAGACAACAAACTTCTTCATCACTTAATGGCAAATAATAAATAGATGGTTGTGCAGTAGTTCTTTTGAATAATTCTTCCAAAGACTTTGTTTCTTCTAAAAAATAAATATAAAAACTTTTTATTGAACAAAGAATATGCAAACTCACTTTTCTTTTTACGATTTGGTCCTTCATCCATATCGTCATCTTGTACAGATGGTGCTGCTCTTTTAATAACTTCTTTTGGGCTTGGTAAATCATCATGCATAGGTGATAACGAATTTTCTTTGGCTAATACATCATTTTCTGGCTTAATAACTTTTCTAAGGACACCTTTTCGTTGAATAAACTAAAAATAATTTATTATGCAATATATGATACATTACAGTAAATAGTTTATTGTGCAACATATTACAATAAAATAAACTTACATCTTCTTCATCAGTAAAATCAACAAGTAATTCACTCCCATTAAATTCAGGCCATTGGAGATGATGAAGATTCTGGCGAGCTCTGGAAGCCTCTTCAACAGTAGAAAATTTGATAATACTTTGACTGCGTAGCTGATCCATCCACAACCCATCTTCTTTAGAGAATGTACCAAACTTTTCAAGGATAGCATGAAATTGTTGAATAGTAAAGGGACGTCGAAGGCCACGAACATAAACATAATTTGATGGCAGTTTTTTTGGTGGTGAAACACTTTTACGTCGAACTAACCCATCAGATGTTAAATCCTTATCATTTTGTGAAACAACAGAAGTTTTCGGCTTTCGTTTTACTGCTTCATCTTTGAGATAAACAATCCCTTCGGTGTATACTTCTGACTCTAAATATCGGAAATTATTATTAAAATAAGTATTTATTGCACTTACTTCTCTTGCTCCCATCAAGATTTGAATGCATCTTTTCTTCATCTTCATCAACAGGAGGTTTATCTGCACCATTCAAATGTTGTTGTTGCTTTTTTGCATCAGAAGAATTAGATTTTGGTGTTGGACTTCGCGATTCATTATCACTTTCACTTCTATAAGAAAATTTGTAACCCATCTCCAACAAAAAAAAATAGCTTTCTTGAAAGATTTTTGTAAAGAAAAGAGAGCTCAAAATGATTTTTTTGGCCAAACAAAATAACTTATGCGCGCTACAAATACGAAAGAAAAAGAAAAATTTTGCAGAAATGTGCGCGACTGCGTTTTAATAATGCCGCTGTTTCCACTGAACTTTAGCAAAAAAAGACAATATTTTTTTCATGTTTTTCTATAAAAATAAAAAAAATTACCCTGAATCTCGTTGAAGATTTTTTCTCGGTGATGTTGGTTCCCTTTCTTCTTCTTCATCGGCCGGTTCTTCAGAAATAGCCCTATCAACTGTATCCGTTTTATGTGATTCATTACTTACTACTACTTTTTGATCTCCTTCTTCTTCTTCTGTTGGTAATGGTGGAGTAAGCTCTCTTTCAGGAGTTTTACTTCTTTTACGATCTGCAATAGGTGAAACAGCTTTTGGAATTTGTTTCTGAACTGAAGTTTCTTCATTTACATCTTGTACAGGTGATGCTGCTCTTTCTTTTTCAGCAGGTGAAACTTCTTTGGGTGGAGATGGTTGTCTGTCTTCTTCCATGGGAGATGGTTCTTTTTTTTCTTCAAAAATTGCTTCTTGTTTTACTGGAGATCCTTCTTTCTCTGCTTCTTTAACAGGTGATTGTTGCTTTGTTGGACTTTTTACTGTTTCAACAACAGATTCTGTTTGAATATTCGTTTCTTTATTACCATTTTCAAATTGTTTAATTTGAGGAAGATCTTCTTCCTTTTTTTCTTCAGATGGTTCTAAAAAATAGAAATATTAATTTCAACAATTATGAGTTAATACCCGGTTCTTTTTGAGCATCTTTTAATAACTGTTGCTGTGTTGAACGATATTGAGCAATAAGAGAATTAACTGGTGATTTCTAAACAAACATTTTAAATTTTTAAACGTTTATCTTCTAATTAAGTTAACTCACTACAGGACTACTTGATGCACTCTTTTCTGATACTTCACCAGTTCCAGTAATTAGATATCCGCGTAGTCGATCAGCTAATTCTTTTTTATTACCACTTTTTGATAATCCACGCTTTCCCAATTCTTCTCTTAATTCTACTACCTTCAGATCGTCAACATGTTTCCCATTTTCAAGAATTGCAGTATCAGACATTATTAAAAAAGATAATTATAACAAATTCAAATGCAGCAGACTTAATAAATCAAAAATGAGATAAAAAAAATATATGAAATTTTGTATGCTTTGGAAAAATGCCAATTTCAAGCGTCGAGTTTTTTTTAAAAAATGTTGCCAAATTCCCTGATTTTCAGGGACAAAAAATAGGTCGATGCTTTTTTTAAAGTATGCAAATATAAAATCAAATTTTGCTTATTTCTGTAAAACAGATCGGAAAAAAAACTTTTTTTTGTATACGGTATTTTTAATTGAAATATGTCTTTTAAAATAAAAAGCTCTTTTTTGAATAACATTTATTAACAAGATAGAAAATGAACAATCGTAAACAATAATTAAAATGTGAACCCGTATTTAAGAAGAATATCAAACAAAAGAAATATATATGCATTGAATGAATGGACAAAATTATTATATACGAAGCCTTTTGATATCTAGATCTTCAAAGGAGGGAGCACGTGCTAAACTGTAAACAATGTTAATTTATTCCATACAGCATTTATTAATAAAAACATACCTCCGTTTAACTGGTGCCTGTTTTGTTGGAACATGTGAAACGACAGGTTCAGGGCGTTGAGAGACAGTTTTAGGTTTATCATTAACACCATTGCCAACAGTTTGATAATTATGACGAGAAGGATGAATAATCTTTCTATTGTTGACGGATGAAGATGATGATGGCTGTTGATTGTAAGCATTTTGATGATTACGATAACCATTACGTCCATAAGTGTCTTCAGTTTTCAATTCAAAGCAACCTGTAGTAATGAAGATTATGAAAAAGATATAAAAACTTAAAACTACCTTCAAAGCTTTTAGTAAATTTATGAAAATTATTTCTGAATGTTTTAAATTGTTCTTTGAATGCATCCAAAATGAATCGGCGAGCCTAAAATACTGTATCCGTTTGTATCTGACAAATAAAAAAAACATTACTTCTTCAAATTCCCGTTCACCTTTAGCAATTCTCATAATTTGTTTTTCAAATTCAGCTCTTAAAGTTGTTTCAACAAGTTTGGGAATACATTCACGATAAGCTTTAATCAATTGAATTCCAAGCTTAGTTGGCACCAATGTTCTTTTTTCTTCATTAACAAATATATATTTACGTCTAATAATATTTGAAATATGAGATGGAATAGATGCATCAGTACCAATTGAATGCTTTTCCATCTTTTCAATTAATTCCGATTCAGAAAGTAATGTTGGAGGAGTGGATTTTGTTTTTGTAATTTTGACACTTTTAATTTTAATTCGTGCTCCATTTGCAAATTTACCAGTACCAATATCTCGAGTTAATTTTGCTTTTTCCCAAGGAAGCAATTTTGCAAAACCATAATCATCGATTTCTTGAATTCGACGTTTAAATAAAACATTTGCTGCAGAGAATACTGTAACTTCACTATGGTAACGTTGTTCTCGCATCCATGAAGCAAGAAATCTTCTACAAATAAGTTCATAAATAATTCTTTGAACATCATTCAATGAACGAGCTGCAGCCGATTTTCCAGTTGGAACGATTGGTGGATGATCGCCTTTATCTTCACCTCGATTGAAAGTTTCATCTGTTTCAACAATAGCTTCCCAATCCATTGGTTCTTCAACATCTCCATTTTGGGAAAAAGCTGGTAACGTTTGACGTAATTTCTTTTTCTTATCTTCAAGATTAACAGTTTTAGGATATTTTGTTGTTTCAGTTCGGGGATAAGAAATTAAACCTGTAACACTTAATATATCTTATAAATTACGTACAAGGTGTTTACAAACCACTCGTATAAAGATATTCAGCAGCTGTCATTGTTGCACTTGGTCCAATACCGTAATACTTCGATGCATCTTTAAGCAATTCTACCGTATTTAAAGCCTTTGGAGGATCTTTAACATGAGCTGTTCGTTCAGTTGATACAACTTTGCATTGTTCTTCATTCTAAAAAATGTATAAAGAATTAGAAACGCTTTTCTGAAATACCTTTAATTTTCGATAAATTTGTTCAGCTTCCTTTTCATCTTTAATAGGATCAGAAGTAATTTCAAGTTCATAACGTCCAAGATCAAGTACGACTGCAATATTACAAGTATACGTTGGAACATACGATTGAACTCGTTCCTGTTGTTCGATCACAAAATGCAAACACGGTGATTGACAAGGTCCAAAAGAAAGATGATCAATATCACGATCAGGATAAGCTCTCTAAAGATTACTGTTGAAAAATATATCTTACAGTATACGAAACACATACTCTCAGAAGCGATGTTTGATAACGACTAAAAGGAACTCCAACACGAAGATCAAGATCATGTTTAGCAAGCGCTGCAAGATGATATCGAAAATTTGGTTTTGACAAATTATTAATTGCCTTTCCAGCTTCATCAGATGAAGAAAACCTTGCTCTAAAATGTAACAATTCATATTTGTAGATACGGTAACGTACAAACCTATAAATAACATCCATAACATTATTGCTGGGAGGTTTTACCATAACCTTTTTAACACAATCAATAACTTCAAAACAAATAGCTTCACCTTCAAGATCACAATCAAGCCATAAGATAAGTGCATCAGCACCTTTAGCAATTTCTGCAAGCATTTTTGGAATTTGCTTTTCTGGATTTGCTTCGGTATTAATAACTTCAGCTTCAAAAAGCTCTTCAGTTTGATTTCTTGTAACTTCATGACCAAAATCTTGCTTAAAAATGTGCCCCAATGTTGAAGTCATCCGGACATTTGCATTATACTTTTTTTGAAACATCATAGTAAATCGAAAGACAGGAACAGCATCATTTGAACCTGAAAAAGAAGTAAGTTAAAACAAATAATTTAAATAGTAAAAACATACATGAAGAACGAATTACTCGAGAACCATTAGATAACATATGAGCTAATTCTTGTGCCATTGATGGTTTTTCCGCAACCATAAGAAGTTCAATAGGTCGCTAAAAATTGAATCACGTTAAGCATATATTGAGAAACAATAAAAAAACAAACTCTTCCTAAAAAATCAAAATCAATAGGACCAGTAATTTGACATTCAAAGTAACTTTGAAGTCGCTGAACAAGATCTTCTTTGCGTTTACCAGTAACAGGAAGCTTATACTTCGCAAGCTCTTCTTTTAATTGTGGAATTGTCATTGTATTATATTTTGAAGAACTTGATGCACCAGATTTTGTTGGCTTTGCATCAATTACAAGATGGCGCTAAAATTATACAGTAAAATTAGTGGTTGAATTTTTTATCAACACTTACCGTAGTAGATGTTGAAGTGCCTCGTACATCAGCGTTGTTCAATCGTTCAACCAATTCAGATTTTTTACCCGAAACAGGGAGTCCCCGTTCACGAAGCTTGTCTTTTAAATCAGTTACTTTCCAATTTGTGTAATCCATTTTTGACACATAAATGTACGAAATATGATCTTCTAAATTGTGATCTAAAAATTTATGGTTGGTAAAAAACGTGTTTGGCATAAGATCAACATTTTGCCAAAATTATATAAAAACAAGCAGACGATGTCAGACTTCGTTTTTTCTGAAACAGGATTCTTTGATTTTTCTAACGTTTAAAATTATTCAATAAAAAGCAAAATTTTAAATATAGATAATAAAAATTTTTGATATAAAATGTCTGAAACACACGTTGAACTTAGTGATATTATAACACCATTAAAGAAAATTGTAAGAAGGCCATCAAGTCCTTCGTCGAAATCCAAAGCTTCATCACCAACTCTAAGTAAGTTTTTTTTTGTATCGTAGATGACAAAATATACTAGCTTTAAAATTCTTGAAATTTTTTTCGTGATTCTGAATCTACTCGTTTAACATTTATAACGCAGATATTTATTTTTGTAGACGCTGAACCACAAATTTCTGCTTCAACTTCAACGCTGAATGATAAAGGAACTGAAAAAGTGGAAGAAAAGCAACGACATTCAATTCTTGGTTTATTTACAAGAAAACATCAGCCGCCAGCTTCATTAGAAAATTTGCCATTAAAAGTGCTGTAACTTTGCATTATTATTGTGAACACATCTTTTACTTACACATTTTAGACACCAAGTAAAACAAAAAGTGATTCAGCAACAACACCTTCTGGAGGGTCATTGTCATTTTTACAGCGGTTATCTTTCCATACAAAACAGTCTCCAACAACTCCACATGTAAGGTATGTATTTAGGATTACTGTAGAATGAGAAAGTTTTTGATCATATATATGTTTTAGTTTCCCAATTCCACAAAGTGATTCAAATGTCTCACGCCCAAATGAATTATTACTACCTGTGAAAGAACTTGATTCTACAATAACTGATGAGGCAACAAGTGGTACACATTCAAGCAATGGTTAATTTTGTATTTGTTTATTATGAAATATATATGGTAAAAATTTGTAGGTGAATTTGTTGCATCTCCGATACCTGATGAGCAATGGTTTGAAGCACCTGTTACAGAAGCGGATTTTCGTCCACCACCTTTAAAAAGTTCAAGATTGTCAACAACCCATCAAGAAATTATTGAAGCTGAATCCGTTCGTGATGCAACAATTCGTGAATTGGAAGAATTTTTAGTTGAATTTAGAAATGGAAAATTAAGAACCCGTAAGTTAATTCTTTATGTAAAAAACAATTTATAGTAATCTTATTATTGTAGTAAAGGACGAAGATCTTGCTGCCATGAGAAGGATGCACTCAGAACAATCTGCAATTTCACAATTTCAAATGCAAATTCATAATCAGTTAATGGAATATGGCGGAGAAAAAGCAGATACAATGGATTTCGATGAACAATATTTAAAACTTGGAGAAAAACTAGATAATTTACACACTTTAATGTGAGCTTTAGTATACTGTAATTATGTAATATCATAGCAATAAAAATTTCAGGGAAAATTTTGGTGGTTTATCAAATGCTAAAAGTCCTGTTTTTGAATAGTGTTTATCACATGTTTTTATATATGTTTTTCGAACATCACAGCAAATCGATCGTCTCTCATTTTGAAACACATTATTTTTCTCATTTTTAAGAGTTGTAAAATTTAGCTTTTTAAATAAAAATTTTGTGCACAAATGTGGAAAGCAAAACATTCTTTGAATTAATCTCGTACACTATCGAAATCATATTGCTTTAGTTTTTGAAATTATCTTAATTAGTTCTCACCAAAATAAAAGATATGTTTAAACTAACAGATGCATTGCTGAATACATAATTATTGAAAGCATATCATATGCTGCATATGAAAAAAATCTTTTAAGCTTTTTCGAATTCTTTCAACAATTACGTATAAAATGATAAATGTTTTTCCAACATTTTTATGTGTAAAATTTGATTATAAGGATATCTTATCCATTGTAAAGCTGTTTTAAATCTACTGTTAATGGATTACCGTATTCGTCATCCTCGAGGATGACGAATACGGAGGCCTCGTGTTTTACCTTTTGCAAAATATCTTGCAAAGAAAATTTGGAGAAGCGCCAACATTTGTTTACTTTGTGTTTTTTTTATTCAAAGAAGTTTTGTTTACGAGCAAATTATTTTTATTACTGCTTTTCGTGATTATTATTACTCTGTTAATAAAATAATTTTTAGTGGTAAAATGAATCGTTTATTTAGTAAGCTTCATATTAGCTCTTTGATTCAATCGAAAGCTATGTAAGTTTTTTAAAGCATTGTTGTGACTTTGTAAGATATTTTTATTTTAGTTATTCACGTGAATTTGCTTCTGCTTCAACAACTGTTGCACAATCAAAGATAAAATTACCAAAGCCAACAGCAAATGCATATGCTTTATTTGTAAAAACAAAACTTCAAAAAGGCAGTCGCCCTTCTGGACAATTTGCTGCTATTGCAAAAGAATGGAAAACGACTTCTGAAGAAGAAAAGAAGGTAATATCGTTGGTTTTAGATATGCATATGTTTAACAATAAGTTATATTTTCTAGAAATTTAAAGAAGAAGCTGCAAAAATTAGAGAAGATGCAGTTACTGCATTTGGAAAGTTGACAAAGAAAGTTCAAGAAGAAAAATTTGTTGAAGCTGCAAAATCACGTGCTGATTTAAAAAATTATCGTCGCTTAAGAGCTTATCGCAAATTTCGTAAAGAAACTAATTGTCCTTCTCGTCCATTAAATGCTTTTGTGCTCTATCGCCAAGAAAAATATCCTGTTTCCACCAAAGAAGATATTTATGCCAATGCTAAAAAAGCTGCTGAAGAATTCAAGAACTTATCTGAAGATCAAAAGAAGCCATATGTTGATAATTACCACCAGAAACTTAAAGAATACAAAGCCGATTATGAAAAATGGTACAAAGTTCATGGAGAAGATTATGAAGCATTAAAGAAAGAACATGCTAAAACAAAGAAAGTTGCAACCAAATCTTCATCAACTGGACGTAAAAAATCAATGGGATTAATGGGTCGTTTAAAGAAACGTAGAACCAAGCGTAAAGCCACTCCAAAACGTAAGAAGACTGCTAAAGTTTCTTCTCGTCGTCGTTAAACCATTACTTTGTGTTACTATCACAATTTTTCTATTTCTCATTTTTGCTCAAAGATGTACATTCAGGTTTTAATAAAAAATATTGATAAAATAATGGTTTTGCGATGTTTTTCTTTAAGCATACTGTAATTTGATACGAAATTTATTAGTAGGAAAATACATATTATTTAAGATTTATTGATACCAGTTGTTTGCCATCATTTACTTTTCTTTTCTCCACCATCATTCAACTTGCTTTTAGCTTTTTCACCATCTTTTTTTCCACCGCTATCACCATCCTTCTTTTCTCCCTTTTTCTTCTTCTTTTTTCCACCACCTTCTCCATCTTCTTCCGATTCCCAATCAGAGACTACATCATCGAATGTTGGATAATCATGCTTATTTCTTTTTACTTGTCCTTCAGCAATCATTTTCTAAAAATACCAAAATATTTTTTATGATATGATAACATAGAAAACACTTACTTCTTTTTCATTTTTTTCAAAGACTTGTGGCTTTAAATCTTCAGCTTTTTTAGTTTCAGCAGATTTCTTAGGCTAAAATATAAAATAAGTAAACTTTTAATTTCCCAATGCACTTACTGTAGGTGGAGGTGTTGAATGAGGAGGAGCAGCAACAGCTGGAGTTGGTGGTGGAGCTTTAGGTTTCTAAAAAAAATCATCATTATAACCATCAAATGTTCCTCAAAAATGCTTACCTTTGCACAATTTATTGCTGAAAAAATAATAAAGAGTGATGAAAGGACAAGTCCGGAGAAAATATTCAGAATCCATATTTCAATCATCTTGGTTTCTTTCGTCCTGCTAGTTTACAAGTTTACATGCAGCAGTTGTAAAAAAGGGTTGACATATAATTTGAACGATAGTGATTTAGTGTTTTTTTTGTGAGAATGAAATTCATAAATGAATAATAAAAAATTTGAATAAATGTGTGCAAAAGTTTGTAAATTTGTCTTTCTTTTGCTAATCCTACATCCCCGAACATCTAACACAACCATTTGTTTTTTTGGAATGAGATAGAAATATTTAACATGTTGCTCTTCTAATCATGTTTGGTAAATTAATGTTGTGTAATTACAACAGTTTTGATTCAAATAAATTCGGAACTTTTTTGTTCACAGCAGCATGTGACAAAATTTTTATTAGTAACTTTTAATCATTTAATTAATATTTCCTTGGTTTTTGATTTCTCTCTTTTTGCAAATTTGTAGCCTTTTTTGTCGCTGTTATCTTCTTTTTCATTCTTTAGATCCTTAGAATACTATAAACATCTTAGATTTGAAAAAAATTATTTTCTAGAAAAAGCAGCAATATTGCTTAATAAAAACCAAAAATTTATATTTAAAAGAAAGATGACTGTTCAAATATTAAATTTTTTTGTTCCTTTTTCCAAAAAAATTCTTTTTCATTTTATTTAATTTTTCTTCTATTTGTCATTCACCAACACATGCCTCTTCAAAGCTTGAGCACTGCTTTATCTAAAAAGGAATCAAATTTCAGTCAAATGTAAAAGGGCTTGAGTCAGGTCTTACGATTATCTTCGTTTATGTTATTGCTAATAAACAATTATTACTTTTCAAAACTTTTTTACACTGTGAGAGAGAAAATGGTTACTGTAGGAAGCAACAAAAAGAGTGGCAGCGATATATTTGTTCATTCATAACAAAGCGGATCCAAATATAATTCAGAAAAAAAAGCGATGAACAAATCATGAACGCCTCTTGTCACTCAATAAAATCCAGCATTACTTTTGAAAAGCGTTCAAACGCATTATACTTTTTTCCCCTGCAAAATTCAATCATATTTGCGCAAAGCTATACTGAGAAAAAAATATCTTTGAATGAGTTTTGTTTTTATTTTTTTTTTTTATATATTTGAACGATAAAAAAGCCGAATATTATAGAAATTCAGGAGAAAAAAAGGAGGGGAGACAAAAAAAACTGATGCTGCATACAACATATTTGGACAATCATCATCGTGAACAACCACCACCAACACAAACATAACTACTACAACAACTATCGTCATCAAAAAAAGGGAAGGGGGTTCGCTTGCTTTGCTGCTTGTCTCGATGGAAAGAACTTTTATTTAAACGAAATAGATTTCTTTCATTCTTCTATTTTTTTTATGTTTGTGTGTATGTTTTTAAAATAGAGAAAAATCAAAAAATAAAGAGCTGCCCATAAATGAAAAACCTCTTTAGTCGAAAAAAAACTTGATTATCGTTTTTTTTTATTATTTCGGGCGAAAAACAAGCATTTTGTTGCAGAGGGGGAGGGAAGGGGCTCCTTCTAAATATCCAGCATCACCATCATCATCTTCTCCACCAGCAAATGAAGAAGAAGAAAATTAACGAAGCACTGTTTTTTCTTCTTCTCCCCCTTTTTTATTATGGCGGGTGTTTTTTTCTTTGTTTTATGTGTATATGCTTGAAGGAATGAATTTAGTTTTCAGCAGCTCACACCCCAGTATTAAAAAAAATAAAGTGAACGTTACATACTTTTTTCCCTGCTATCTCTTTTCTTTCAACAAAAAAATCGTTTGTCTTCGTTTTTCTTTTAAGAAAAGGAGACAAAAGAGACGACGATAAGGAAAAACGATAAAAAAAACTTTTTTATTTGCGTGATTTAACTCTCTATAATCAAATGATTGATCATTAATTTGTAACAAAAAAATAAATATTTTTCAATAACCTTTCTCTTCTTCTTCTGAATTAAAACTAAACTTTTAAATACATAATTTTTACAGTTCCTGTGCAAATGAGCTCAACTTCGGGTTCACCCAATGCAGAAGTTCCAGCAGAATATGATTTAGAGGGAAATATTCCATGTGGTACATATAAATTAAATTTTGGTTCAAATTTTTTATCAAATAAAAATGATTCACCATATCATATTCTTAAATGTAAGATTGCTTATCATTTTGCAATACCGTATACATACGTCATTTCAACATTATTTATTTGTTTTCAGTTGATATTAAGCCCCCAACTGCTCGAGGAAATGCATATATTAATTTTGATTCAAATGATTCTATGAAGGTTTGTTATTATTCAAATGAATTGATTTACTTGTAAAAAATGATTTTAATCATGTGATATTAAAAATGGAATACACACATGTGATGTTGGAAGTTTTTGAATTGTACTTTGCTTTCATCGTTTTGATATTTTTTAAAGTTTTTTATTGATTGTGCTATCATACGTTTAGCATTTTTCAATATTTTTTCAAAACATTAAAAACAAACCATTTTGTTAATTAAAAATTGAATCCGAAAATTTATCCTCCCAAATTCTTTTATCCTTTTTCTTTTAAGAAAATTTTAAAAAACCAGAAATATATCCGTCTTTTTTTTCTGACTTAAAATCAATTTTATATTTAAAATTTTTTAGTTGACAATTCCAACGGATGAACCTGAAAATACGGCAATATATAAAGGCCCGGTATCCTCTGTAAAAAATGGTAAAGAATGTTTACTGCTATTTGATGGAGAAAATTTAAGGATAGAAAAAGTTGCAACAACAATTGTTGCAAAACATGTTCGGTAAGTTGAAACATTTTTACAAAATATTATCTTCAATAAAAGCAATTTGATAAAATTTAAAAAGAATTGACATGAATATGTTAAGTGAAAGTCCAAAGCAATAACTTCTTCGAAAGCAATGCGTTTTTTGTTTGATTAATAATAAATTAAAAGGAAGTATTATAGAATTTATTCCCTGTTTACATAATTCGAAAAGTGTCAATAACCCTTCTTAAATTGATATAGACCGTATTTGGTTAACCCAAAATATTTTTAAACTACCTTACTAGTACATAAGGATGGACGGGGGCCTGGGGCTTTCCATTCCAAAAGCCCCATGGCCCCGGGACCAGGACGGGCCGCACCGGGGCTTGAAAATTTCGGCCACCGTCCATCCTTACTAGTACACAAAAAAACCTTTATCGCAACATTTCAAATTAAACCATTAATAAATTTTAGATGCGAAAAAGGAGATGAGGATGAAGAGATGAAGCCTACATTTGTTGAACCATTAATGAAAACAACACCAGCAGCTCCAGTAACAATGTCAACAACAATTCCAAAAATAACAACGACACCAACATCAGCAATACCAAATGAAGTTAAAGTTTTATTTGATGCAGATGGTGATATAAGTGAGGGAGAATCTTCAGATGATGAAGAACAAATGCTATTGGAACAAATTGCAAGTTCAACACAGCCTCCATCGAATCCCGAAACATTATTATCCGAAAAACCAAATGCAGAGCAACAACAGAAGCAACAGCAGCAGCAACAAACACAATCTTCTTTACCATTTTATACTCCATCAACTCAATCCTCACCAGCTCGAACCCATTCATCAGCAACTTATCATCCTTCACCGGTTAGTACAATTATTCCAACACCACCAAGTAAAACTTCATCGCTATTGGAAGATTTAATGATGAGCGATAGTTCGGATAGTTCTGAATCAGATTCAGACTCTGATAACGATGAACAAGAAAAATCCAAGAATACTACTGTAGCGGCATCATCAACATCAAAACCAGAACCAATGGATTATACAATGAATGAAAAAAGGCCGTCATCAATATTTAATAGCTTTGATAAACCAAATGATTCAACAAATAATGATATTCGAAATTTGATTACCGGTGGAGGATTTGATTTATTAAATTCTGATCTTCAGCTAAGTGAATCTTCATCAGATGAAGATAACTAACCATTTTATCATTATAATTAGATTATTAATACATATATATAATGTAAATGGCAGGGGTTATTGTAAAACTAATATCTTACAAATTTTACGATAGATAATATGTAAATTTCGGTAGTCTTTTTGGGTTAGTTATTTTTTTTAAACGGGCCTCTTTAAATGGACAAATGCATGACAATTTTTTTTAAATTCTTTCCTAGTTTTTTTATTTTGTTAAATCTTATAAATGAGTAGCTTAGTTCCTTTGTCTAAAAATTGCAAAAAAATAAAAAATATATTTATCCTCTGTTTATTATATCTTACGGTAGAATTCTATATACGTGTATTACTACTTTCTCTTCTTTTAAAATTTGATTCGGTTATTATTTGGCACTGTCATCAACTATAAAACTCTATAACTGTATATTGTATAGCGTATTTTCTGTCTCTTTTATCGAGTTATAGTAATTTTAAAAATGTGCTTTTTTAAGTGTTTCAACTAGTTCAAATTTTATTTCATAACTTATAATAACACATTCTTTTTTTGTAAGTAAAGTAAACCTTGCCAAAATCTTTAATGTTTCACTTGTTTTTAACCCGTTTCTTCTTTCCACAAATCTTTCAACAAATTCTCTAGTCCTCCTGCGAGTATTATTTTAGACAACAGATCAGAATTAGTAAAATATACAAAAAATTACTGCTTCTTTCTTTATAATTTTGTTATTGCTTCATAAATTAATTTTTAGACAACTTCTTTTTGTGGGTATTAGAGAAACAAAAATTAAAAGTCAAGTTATTAAATTTTTGTATTGTTAAGGAATATTACTATTTTTTGCTGTGATTATAGTCTTATTTCACTTTTTTAAACATAAAATTTGTTATTTGTGGTCCATCAATACGTGCTTATTTGTAAAAAAAATAAAACTGGTAAAGCTTTTAATTCTGCAAGATGCTATAAACAGAGGCACATACAGATATTCAAAAATGCAAAGCTTATATTACAAAATATGACTTACAAGATAAAATAAAATGTAAAAGCTGACAAGTAAAGTAAATTAAACAATTTATTTAAAATAACATAAAATTTAAAAGTATTTTAATAAGCCAAAACAGTTCAACAAATAACAAATTATGGAGCATTAATAATACGAAGGGTATTTGTTGTTCCGGCACCTTTTCGCCATCCAGTAACAACAACAAGGAAATCACCAGGACGAATGAAACCACGAGTTTTTCCAACATTGATTGCAAGATTAATACGATCATCAACATCTTTTGGCCAATCAGGATCACGATCTTCTTTTGCATAATGAAGAGGCATAACACCACGGTAAAGATGAAGGCGACGAGCAGTTTCAGGATGGCGAGAAACTGCGATAACTGGAACTGGTGGCTTATATCGGGAACAATATTCTGCTGACCGTCCAGTGGTAGTAAGAAGAATAATTGCAGAAGCGTGACAAGAAACAGCTGCCGAAGTTGCTGCAATTGCAATTGTATTTGCTGTATCAGTTGGACGTGGTGTTTGACGTAAAATTTCTTCAAAGAATTTTGTATGATAAACAGCAGTTTCGGCTTCTTTACAAATCTATAAAAAAGAAAAGTTTATCATAGTCAACCGAGAAAGTGTTTTAATAACTCACTAAATGCATAATTCTTAATGTTTCAACAGGATAATCACCCTTAGCTGTTTCACCAGATAACCTAAAAATAATTGTTATTATTGTTAACTGATGAGCGATATAACTTACATAACACAATCAGCTCCATCTAAGACAGCATTGGCAACATCACTACCTTCAGCACGAGTTGGACGAGGTTTATGAACCATTGATTCTAACATTTGTGTGGCACAAATAACTGGCTTTCCTGCACGATTACATTTTGCAATAAGCATTTTTTGGGCAAGAAAAACTTTTTCTGCTGGAATTTCAATAC
Source organism: Panagrolaimus sp. LJ2400 (assembly GCA_024447215.1). NCBI lineage: Eukaryota > Metazoa > Nematoda > Chromadorea > Rhabditida > Panagrolaimidae > Panagrolaimus > Panagrolaimus sp. LJ2400. Next base: position 1,817,775 of record JAMRYA010000009.1, on the reverse strand, counting down.
CAAGATCTCCACGTGCAACCATAACACCATCTGATTCAGCAATAATTTCATCAGCATTATCAACGCCTTCTTGATTTTCGATTTTTGCAATAATTTGAATATTCTTTCCTTCTTCACCCAAAACCTTTCGGATTGTTCGAATTCCATCTGCATTTCGAATAAATGATGCAAAAATCATATCAACCTTCTGTAAGAGGTATATTGCTGTCACCTTTTAAGTTATTTTAAAAACTTACTTGTTCAACACCAAAACGCAAATCTTTGATATCTCTTTCAGACACAGCGGGAAGATCAACAGGAGTACCAGGAAGATTGACACCTTTACGAGATCCAAGCATTCCACCATTTTCAACAGTACAGAGAAGGCTATCATCCAAGATTTCATCAACGATTAAAGAAATTAAACCATCATCAATAAATACTTTTGAACCTTTTGAGACAACTTTGGTAATATTTTTATAATCAACATATAAATTAACAGATGTACAACTGGTTTCAACATTTGGATCAGTTGTAAGTCGAATTGATTTATCTTTAATAAGTTCAACTTCAGCGCTGCCACCCTGTAATTTAAAGGGTAATACGGGTTGTTTTTATGATGAGAGTTAACTTACCCCTATTAAAAGTCCTGTTCGAATTTCTGGGCCTTTGGTGTCAAGAGCAATTGCAACAGTTTTGCCATCTGTTAGTTTTGCAGCAGCAGCCCGAACATTTGCAATTGTTTCAGCATGGTATTCATGAGAGCCATGTGAGAAATTCATTCGAGCAATATTCATTCCATTGGCAATCATTTTTTCAAGCATTTCAACAAATCGACATGCAGGCCCAATGGTGCAAATGATACCAGTTTTTCGAACATCATGTGGAGGTTCACGAATACAAAGCTTTGAGAGATGTTCAAGATGAGTATGTGCAGGAAGAACATCAACCTTTTTTACTCTTCTATAAAAATATATCCCCTTCGTTTTAGATCTTGCTGTTTTTGGATAACTAACCTGCCATCAACAGAATTTTTTCCATGATCTTCTTTTGCTGCTGTTTCATTAGGATTTAGCAATTTTTGGGATGTTTTAAATTGCATAACTTCTGGTTGTATAGCTTCATTTTCTTGTTGTCTTGGAAATTCAAATGAATTCTAAAAAAATAATAAAACTTGCAAATCCACATTTTTAATCGTTTTTTAAAAATTTACTTCAACAGCTGTATGTCGAATATTTAAGCTTTTGTTAATCATTGTATCCTATAATTTAAAGAAAAAATTAAGTAAGTTTACTGCAATTATTATGATTACTTGTTGGTCATTAACTTCATTTCCATTTTCATATGCAGTAATATGAAGGGATAGGGTGCTGCTGTTAGCTTTTTGTTGAAGCTTTTTGCTATTACCAATATCTTCAGAGTTTTGAAGATTCAATGATGTAAATACAAAGCTTTTATTGTTTTCTTTGAGAGGACTTTTCATTGATTGTAAATGATAGTCATCAGCATTAGAATGTTCTAATAATTTAGTTGTAGCTGCAGTCTCGAACATTTAAAATAGCATCTCAATTTAATTCAAAAACTCAACGATTACACAGATTTTTCAGAAAAACTAAAATTATCCAAAAATGAATGCTATTATCTTTTCGCGACTGCAGCATTTTTAATACCAAAATATTGTTGTGTGCTTTTAGATGAGGTGCTTTTGGATGAGACCAAATCGCTTGATGAACATTTTTGATTTTGATTTAAATTCAGATTGTTGAATTGCAGGGAATCATGATTGTTTGAAATTTCTTTTGCAGAAACGCATCGCTTATCAACAAAAGAGAAGACGTTACCCTTTGTTGCCATCTAAAAAAGTTTATACAATCTTTTTTAAAAAATACTAAAATTTTTTAAAAGAAATAACGTTTTTTACAGAGTAAACATTTACACAAAAGCATTTTTTAAATCTGAATTTGTTTCAAATCAAAAAGGGAGCAAAACCATCAAAACTAAAACAAGAAAATGAAAGAAATAAGCGAAAACCAGCAGCTTATATTTGCCGTATTTTAGGGCGGGAAGTGTCGACATTGCATCATTCCTATGAGCAGACAGTTTATACGTCTGCAAAAGATCGTTTCACTGAACATAAAGTCAAAAACATATTATTTTCTTTAACCAATGAAACCAAAATTTTATGTAAACAAAATTTGTCTGACTGAAGCAAACATTTCTAAATTGTGCTAGCGATTCTGACTCAAAAATGCAAAAAAACGTGTATCTCGCTTTTTCAACAGCAATATTTCTTAGTTAGTCAAACGTAATTTTTCAAAGAAATGTCTGTCTAGACAGACATTTCTTTGACGTCTGGGATTCATCATTTCTTCAGCTGCATTTAATAAATCAAGCTCGAAGCAGTGATGTGTTATATGTAATTACTGTAACGATAAAAGTCAGTTGATAAAAATTTTTTATTAAAATTCTACAGAATAATCAAGGCTTTTAAAAAGCCATAAAATAATAAACAACGATAAACCAAAATATAAAAAATTTGAAAAAATAAAACAATGTCCAACGGATCAATCAAGTATCTAATCTAAAATGAGATACAGCCTAAGAACCCGACAATACAAAATAAACTACAAAATAATTAATATAAAGAATAAGCCGGGGTTACAATATTTTATCAACATAAACATATGTACCAATTTCTTCTATTTATGGAGCATTGATAATACGAAGAGTATTTGTGTAGCCGGCTCCTTTTCGCCATCCCGTAACAATAACCAAAAAGTCACCTTTATGAATAAATCCACGATCTTTTCCAACAGAAATTCCAAGATTAATACGATCATCGACATCGGTTGGCCAATCTGGATCACGATCTTCCTTGGTGAAATGAAGTGGGAATACACCACGGAAAAGATGAAGGCGACGAGCAGTTTCAGCAAATCTTGATACAGCAATAATTGGAACTGGAGGCTTATAACGAGAGCAATATTCAGCTGATCGGCCGGTAGTTGTAACAAGAATAATTGCTGAGGCACAGCATGAAACTGCAGCAGAAGTAGCGGCAATGGCAATTGTGTTAGCAGTATCAGTTGGACGAGGAGTGGTTCGAAGAAGTTCTTCAAAGAACTTTGTATGATAAACAGCAGCTTCAGCTTCCTTGCAAATCTGAAATATGATTACAGATGCATTACGATAATAACCATATATCAAAAAGCTTACGTAATGCATGATTTTCAATGCTTCAACAGGGTAATCACCTTTAGCAGTTTCACCGGATAACATAACACAATCAGCTCCATCTAAGACAGCATTGGCAACATCACTACCTTCAGCACGAGTTGGACGAGGTTTATGAACCATTGATTCTAACATTTGTGTGGCACAAATAACTGGCTTTCCTGCACGATTACATTTTGCAATAAGCATTTTTTGGGCAAGAAAAACTTTTTCTGCTGGAATTTCAATACCAAGATCTCCACGTGCAACCATAACACCATCTGATTCAGCAATAATTTCATCAGCATTATCAACGCCTTCTTGATTTTCGATTTTTGCAATAATTTGAATATTCTTTCCTTCTTCACCCAAAACCTTTCGGATTGTTCGAATTCCATCTGCATTTCGAATAAATGATGCAAAAACGATGTCGACTTTCTAAATTGTAATTTATTTAGGCTTTGGTTTGTATAAATTATTAAAAAAAACTTACTTGTTCAACACCGAAACGTAAATCTTTCAAATCTTTTTCAGAAACAGCCGGAAGATCAACAGGTGTACCAGGAAGATTGACACCTTTACGAGATCCAAGCATTCCACCATTTTCAACAGTACAAACAATAGCATCATCATGAATATCTTCAACAATTAGAGAGATTAATCCATCATCAATGTATACTCTTGATCCTTCAGAAACGACTTTGGTGATGTTTTTATAATCGACATAAAGATTAACAGCAGTTCCAGAGTTTTCAAATTTAGGATCAGTTGTAAGACGAATGGAATTTCCTTTCATTAATTCAACTTCAGCGCTTCCACCCTATAAAATGAATATGTATATCCTAGAGTTTTCAGCTACAGTAAGAATAACGAACCCCAGTTAAAAGACCAGTCCGAATTTCAGGACCTTTTGTATCAAGAGCAATGGCAACAATTCGATGATCAGAAAATGAAGAAGCAGCTTCACGTACATTTGCAATTGTTTCAGCATGGTATTCATGAGAACCATGTGAGAAATTCATTCGAGCAATATTCATTCCATTGGCAATCATCTGTTGTAACATATCAATTGAACGGCATGCTGGCCCAATAGTGCAAATGATACCAGTTTTACGGACAACATGAGGTGGTTCTCGGATATCCAATTTGCATAAATGTTCAAGATGAGTTTGAGAAGGAAGGACATCGACCTTTTGTTCTTGTCTATAAAAAAATATTAAAATAATTTTGAAAATGCAAAAATTATTATATTTTTTTGAAAAGGTACACAAAAGAAGTGTTTAAAGTTTGCTTGAAGTCAGTTTTTATAGCATGAAAGAGCAATACATTACGTTCAATACCGTATAAGTTTTTTATAAAATACCTGCGAGAGTAAGCAGCTTCTTCCAATTCTTTTTGGAAAGCTATTTCTTTTTCGGTGCAAAAAATTTGTTCAGCAGACATTTTTCAGCTGGTATTTTCAATCGTTTGAGGCAAACTGTATAAAAACAAAGATAAACATTAGTACATTTACGATACAGTAATAATCGAACGCAGAAGTTATTACAAATTAGAGCGATATTTGTAATCGATAAAGCTTTTTTTAATAAAAGGCAAATAAAAACAATGATGTTTTCATAAAAAAATTTGTATTGATAATTCAGCTTTTTTAAACAAAACATCGGCGCCAAATGGAAAACAAAAATGCGCGGATTTTCAAACTAAATAAATCAACTAACATCTGTCATAGACAACAATAAATTTATCGTAAGCACAGTTTTAAATTGAAAACAGTGATGCAAAGTTTTTTTGTTTCAAAAATGCTTCAAAAGAATGCAAAAAAATGATGAAACTCAAATTTAAAACTAGGATCCCTTTGGAAAAAATAGAGTGAAGCAAAGAAGAAACCATCAGACGGAAAACAGACAGACATTGCCATTCTCACATTTTTTAAGCTGGAAAACCCCTCTTTTTTATGATGGTGTGTTTCTTGGCAACAAGTAAAAAGCAACGACATTGAAAAAACCATTGATAAAAAGACATTTTTACAAATTAAAATTAAAATCAATAACGGTAATTCGGGAAATCCTCAAAATTCTATTAAATCAAAATACATTAGCAGTTAGATTTTTAGAGACCAACTGAATGAACAAAATTTTTTAAAAAAGCAAAAGAGAGAACGCAAAACAAGCAAAGAAGGAAGAATAAACACAAACTCAAAAGCACACAACAGTGGATGGATAAAGACAGATGCATTTTTTTAGCAGAGTTATTATTGATTTAAAAAGGTTAGCTTTCACTCAGAAGTGGTCAAATTACATAAAAGATTGCCATGTCATATAGTATAAACCTCATAAGCTTTCATGCATTAAAAAACTGTAAATTTGAAAAATTTAAATTCCTTAAAAAATTCTTAAAAAGTTTTTTGTCCGAACTATTTTTGAATCATTTTCGAGGTCGAATAAATCAAAGTTTTTGCATGTTGCAAGTTTCGAAACCTAAGCATTGAATCCTTTTTTGTCCAAATTAAAACGAGCTACAGTAATACTTCTCTGCTTACAATTTACGTTGACGTATGTTTAAAGACAAACCTTTCGTCCATCATAAAATCAAAATATAGAGTAGTTAATCACTTGTTGAAAATTTCAAAAGGAAAACTAATGATTATTGCTTATTTTTGTTAAAAATGTATACAACAATCCATGAATCACATATATATCTATGGGAAAATAGTAGGCATTATTTAGTAAACAAAAATCTTTGAGAACAACAAAAACAGTATAAAACAATGTTAGAAATGTATATTTCTTTATTGAAATTTTGGAAGAAAAATCAAAGACTATTTTTTGCTCCATAAATAAAGTCAAGGTGTTGGTTACCGTAAGCAAGCGGAAAAGAATGAATTATGGCTTAATTTTGTTCGTTGCATTATTTGTATGCACAAATTGCTTTTATTTACAACGATACAAAAGATTAAAAGAAACGTAAGATTTTTTACTTTCAAATAAAAGTTTTAAAAACTAGGCCAAAAGCAGCTAATTTGTATTATTAAATATAATAAAAGAAATTAACAAAAAAGTTAAAGATGATATCATCTACAGTATCTTTTTTATTTTAGAGCTATTGATGAACAACAATGTATAACCGACTGTTATGAAAATGAAATTGAAAGTATTTTAAAGCAGAATAATTCTCATCATCTTGATTATAAAAAAACAAGGTAAACTCAAACTCATTTTTCAAACCTTTAAAACTTATAATTATTAGCGAATTCATTTCAACTGCAAACAAAATTATTACTTCATGTCATTCATGTGGTGATTCACCTTTAATCATGGATATTCTACGCTCAACAAAAGAAGTTTTTAATTCAAAAGAACAAGATTGCAAGTTTGTTACGATCTTGTTAAAGTTTTAAGAAAAGAAATTGCAGACAAAAAAGTTTTTGAATTGAATAAGTGTGCAAAGACAACAATGATGGAAAAAGGCAGTATTCAAGATTCAACTAACTTTAAAGCTTTTATGGAAGAAGTAACAAATTCAAAGTCTGATTCAACAAAAATATGTCAAAGCTTGAAAGAATTTAAAAAAGAATTAATTGAAAAGATGGTAGAATTCTGCAGTGATAAAAATACAGATGTGATTAAATCCTTGCTTGTTGATATACGATACAATATTACAGTAGACAAATATATTCCCTATTCATCAATCTATGAATGCTTATAAAAACTGACTTCTTAACAATATTGTTTTAATAAAAGACAAATCAAATAAACAACATAATAAGTATAACGTAAATAAATATTGAAATATCAAACATACCGAAAATATTCATTACCACGTTCTTCTTCAATAGTCATCTTTCGAGCAAGACGTCCACGATTTTTACTCGATGTAGAGTGTGAATGAAGGGGTGAAACAGCATCACCAGAGTCATCCGTAGAGTTGTCCTAAAACGGATATAAGCGATTAGAGTGCCTTCATGTCTCTTTCTTGCAAGCTTTAAGAAAAGAAGAAAGAAATTCAGAAAGTTAAAAAATGTAAGATAGAAAAAGACGAAATTCACTTAACTCCTTTGCTAATGTACTTACACAAAAAAAACTGTGAATATTTTTAAAACTCAATCTTATATAAAAAATAACCTATCAAAAACTCAAACTCAACCAACTTAAGGAACGATGATTTAAAATAACTGTTGATAAAACCTAAGAAATCAACAAGTCTTAATCAATAATATTTTTATATTTATCAGATCATTCCAAAAAACATTTTTAATCAAAGTTTAACGAAAACATATATTTTTGTAAGTGTTTTCTAGATCGTTTAATCAACGTTTTACGTTTCTGTTTAAAAATCATGAAGTACCATCTATACTTCCAGATCAGATAAATAACAAAGATGAAAACTTACATGATGAGCATGGTGATGGCCATGAAGAACATCCGACACTTTATTTTCAACAGCTTCAAGAGCGTCTTGTACTTTATGCATTATCTGAAAATGAAGAATTCTTATTTTTTATAATACACGTTTGAAACACGCTGAAACTAAATCGAGAAGGGTTTTATATTTATAAACAAATAAAAGTTTAATGTTTGATAATCAACCCAAAGAAACAAAAGAACACAAAAAAAGAAAAAGTAAAAATCGAAAATAAAAATAGTTTGTCTTTCAGTGTTTCTCTATTTTTTCTTTGCTTCGACTATGATTGAAGTGAAGCAAAAAAAACTTTTTAGAGTGTGTATTGGCAATCGAAAAAAATGGAAGAGAAGGGAAGGAAGAGAGGAAAGACTTATGTTCTTTCGCTTGTTTGTCAAAAAAAACAACAAGGAAAAGGGTTAAAGCGTGAAAAACATGTGAAATGATTAATCTTTTTTTCCTGGACTTATCATCTTATTCTCATTTACACGTATACCCAAAATCAGGTATGTAAGCATATGCAATGACCAAATGACTACATTCTATTACAATTGTAATTACAAGGACCTTCTTTTTAATTGATTATGTTTTAGAGCTGGCTTCACCAACATAAGTTGCTATATAAATATGGATAACTACTTGAAAAATAACGAAAAGTATAATTTACTTTTCAAGGTTATGAGATTAAATCATACACTATTAAAAGCTAATATATCTTAAGATTGTTTTTTAAAAAAGCGTAAAAACATTGCATCGAAAAATGCAAAAGCCATTTATACATTCTAGTACAAAAATTGTGATGCTTCTCGAATCCTTAATTCTAAAAAAACCAAAAACTTACATGACTCATTGGATTAATGAATGACGTCGATTCGATTGATTCTGATTCTGCAGCTACAATAGGTGAAAGTGGAATAATATCAGGCGAAGACGGTTCAACGAGAGAAGTTGTTTCAATAGGCGACGACGATTCTAAAAAAATTCAAAACGATTAAAGATAACAAAAAAAGCCTTCGTGTTCTTTTTAAACTGAGAAAAGTGAGAAAATAAAAGGTAATAGTGATCTCTTTCTGACTATGGTTGTTTGTTAATCGCTATTTACGCCTCGCAAAATAAAAAGCCGATGGGGCAAAGTTCTTTCCAGACCAGGAATTGAACGGCCAAAGAACATTGAATTTAAAAGTTGTTAAGAGTTACTTCAAAAAAACTTGTTACTTTTGCGTTTAGAATTTTATAATACAGTAACCTGAAGGTCAAATTTTGAAATAAAATTTGTCTTTTTAGAAAAAACAAATCTTACGATTAAATGTTCTTGGTTGGTTTAGTTTAGCTTTTTTAAAATTTAACACATAACTAGGCTATTAGTTGAAAACAGATAAGGATTACAGAATAACACTTTTGTTATTATCAATGATGAAATAGAAACCAATGAAAAAAGAAAAAGCAACACAAAATGGATCAATAAAAAAAGCAAGAAACAAAATAAAAACAAGACCCATTGGAAGTTGTTGTTACGTTCAAACATTTGTTAAAAGAAAAAGCAGTAAAAAAATAGAGAGATGAAGCCTCTTTGCAAAAAAAAAGAAACGCTGTTTTCACATTTTAGGCATCTTTCAGTATTGCAGCTAAATGGCATACTTTTTTCCAAAAAAATGGTTTTTAAATGATAAGAATATGTCGCCGCGACAAAAAGATTTTTAAAGTTTCTATTTGACGAAATTAAAAATTCTAGTTTCTTAAAAAACAAATCACTGAGATCAAAAATCGGTAAATAATTATTTTGGATTCCGTTGGCGACGTAAAAGAATAAATTTTGTCTTCTACAAACCCAGTTGAATTTTAAAATACAAACTACTACTATTTGTTAATGGTCTAATTTTAGATTCATCGTCTATATCCATTAATGACAACTATTTTTAAGACTTGCTAGTTTTAAACATTTTTTACAATTGAAAATTTGTCTAACTCTCATAAATACCGGCTTTTGCAATTCTTAAATTGATATAGCTTATAAAATTTAAAAAAAACAGACAGAAAGAAAACTTTTGCTGTTTTATAAAAGCATTGAAATATAGTTTTTTAACTTCTATTTTTTAGTTTTAGCTGCAATAAAAGCATTATTTCGCCTGTAGATACGATACGTATAAAAGCAGACAGAAGAAGCAAGGCAACATATAAAAAACATATGAGAGAACAAAAAAACCAACATTTCTAAAAAACTGAAAAAAAACTAAAGATGAGTTCTTTTTTATACGAGTTTTATCATAAAAGGATACTGTAATATGGTTTTTAAAAAAATCAAGCGTTAAAGTTCGTTTTTAAAAAACTATTAAACTGTATGTGAAAGTTCAAGGTTAGTTTATCCCACATTTTGATACATTTTTTAGCTTTAAAACTTATAAGTTATGAACACAAAAGCGACAGCTTTTAAGGTTAAAAATCGCAAAAATGGTATAAAAATTTGGAGTTGAAAAATAACAACCGTATTACAAAAACATACCTGTAAGTTCAAGAACAGGTTGTAAAATTTTGAATGACGGCCTTCTTGGAGTCATAACATTAGGTTTAGGCGAAAATTTAAAAACCTTTTTTGGAGGTTCCATTGGTGATGGTATTATTGGTGATGAGGTTAACTGTGATAATGGAGAAGATTCTATTAAATCAAAATTAGGTTTTATAGAATCCTCTGTATGCCGCTTTCTCGACCACTCCATTTTAATTGCTGATTGTTCTTTTACTGCATTGCTTAAAGTCATCTTTTGATGATACAGAGTTGGATGATGATTTCTTAGATGATTGGCTAAACAACCAGTTGATCGAGATGGTCCCAAATCTTTTGAATAAGTACAGTGCCTACACATTGCTACGGTTGTTCCCATATACTTGTCAAAATAATCCCACCAAGACGACATTATGGTTTAGCTTTAAAGGATTGAAGAAATCTAAAAATCTATTAAAATTAATTAAAAAACAATTCTAATTTAGTATTTACTTTAACACGACATCAAAATCAAAAATCGAAAATACTGATCAAGCGTATCACAACTTTTTTCTGTTTCTTTTTTTTTCTTCACTGCTCTCACGGAAAAGGACGAAAAAAAGGCAATCGATTTCGATGTAACGAAAAACGAAAAAACCCCAACGAAAAAGAAAGAGAAAGGAAAGCAAAAGACAACAAAAAAATAAGCGCGAAATTCGAAATTGCATTGGGGTTTGTCCGGGGTGTTGTTGATGGTTCTTTTTCGTTCCTTCCCTATACTTTTTTTGCTTTGCAGAAACTCTTCATATAAAGAAAGAAGGGGTACAAAAAATATGTGCTTGAAAGTCTGTCTATCATAGAAAAATTTTTGAAAAAGAGAAAAAAGAGGAGAAAAAGCAACAGCAAAAAAGGACCATTCAATGTTATTTTCGAGGCTGTCTTGCAGCAACACAAAGAAAAGTTTTGTTTTTCGAAAGAATAAACGGTGTTGAAATTTTTTGAAAAAGCGATGTTTCCAATTTTGAAAAAATTTGAATTTGTTCTTTGTGCATTAAAGATTCATCTTTACATATTTATTGATAAAAGTACTGTAGGTCAAAAACATAAACGTATATGAAACTGCGGTATTAATGGTAAATAAACTAAAAACACAAAAATAGGAATTAAGCAAAAGAAAAAATTCATGACACACAACAGTGCAAGGGGATTTACACCCCATTTTACTGTACATAAACGTTCTAAAATAATTTAACAACATAAATGAAAAAATGCTGTCAAGATATTGTCTGAACATTTTGAGGAACGTCAAAATACTGAACAAGAATTTTTATTTTTTTGTTGTCGTCCTTTACTTGCTTATTGAAATTTCTCGTTTAATAAAATTTTGTGTTTTTTGCAATTGATTTCTTTTTCTCCCACAATTATTGATTCCATTTGATTTTTTTGTGAGTCAGTTCTTGGTCACCACCGTTTTTTTGAAAGAAAGAGTTATCACTTTTTTATGTTTTTCTTTGTCCATGTTAAAGCCAATTCTTTACAATAACTGGAGAAGCTCCTCTTCATGGAGAACGAGAATTGGTATATCAAACTGAGTCATGTTTTTACAAAATAATTTGATATTTTAAGCGTTAGAGTTGAAAGGAATCAAATATGAATATCGAGCTGTAAATCTTTTTGATGGAGAACAAAACGATGAAAAGCATTTGAATCTGAATCCTTTTGGTTTAGTTCCGGTATTCATTTTTGAAGGAAAAGTTTATACTGATAGTATGGCAATCATTGAATTTTTGGAAGAAAAATTTCCAGAAAAACGTAAATTACTTCCTGAAACTGCTGAAGATCGAGCAGTTGTGAGATCCCTCGCTTATCAGGTTAGCTAGTTGAAAATCTTTTATTAATAAAACTTGAAATATGGCAACAATCCTAATTTAGATAACGGCAAACATACAACCGATTCAAAATATGAGAGTTCGCAATAGAGTTGGAGAAAATGATCCTCAAAAGGTTGCAGAATTTGTTAAACATATTACCGAGAGAGGATTTGATGCATTAGAAAAGGAATTCCAAAAAACCTCAGGCGTTTATGCATTTGGAGATACTGTAACTTTGGCCGATATCGTTATACCTTCTCAAGTGGCCAATGCAATCCGGTATGTGTTTTACTGTAGGTTAAAGTAAAGTTGATAGAGTTATAACTTTTGTAGATACGGTGTAATCATGACAAAGTATCCAGTGATTGAAAGGATTAATAAAGCGCTGGGAAAACTACCAGAATTTATTAAAGCTGATTGTTGGCATCAACCAGATACCCCTGAGAGTAAAAGAAAGGTATCTACTTTAAAAGATTTATAGATTTAAAACATAAGACTCAAATAGAAAAATTAATATTTTATTGTATTCGTATTGTTTTTGACATTTGTACAAACATATAATTCAGTATTAAAATATAAATATATCTATTAGATAAATTATTATTAAGCTGTTACAATACTTTGAGGAATCTCAGAAGATTGTTCGATACGTGATGCAAATCTTGTAAAAAGTTGCATACTTATTTCGATAATTGGAACAGCAATGTACCAATAATAACATGCTGTACTCGTAATATAAAGATATGAACAATCTGATGTAAAGCAGCTTCGAATTGTTTTAAATGGAGCTGTGCCTGGACATGTAAGGCGAAGCAAAATAAGGGCAAAATTGGATGCTGCTAATGCAAGCATAAGTGAAATTGACTGAAAAGATATGTGTGTTAAACAGTAAAAGATTACTGTCATTTTACAGTCGTAAGAACCTGAAGTCGCGTTAGTTTTTGGCTACAGTAATTTAAATTCAAGTACTTCCCAGCAGTTATTTGCAATATTACAAAAAATAAAAAAAGTTTTACCTTATAAATTAATGATACAATAATTTGTGAGGTAGAATAATTAACCCAATTTTTTTGAACATTTACAAACATTTTTCCAATGGCATAAAATTGACACCAAAGAATTCCTATTGAAAACGTTAAAACAAATAATGCATAGAAATCTGATGGCAGATATCTAGCAATTAATTGTAATGGAGTCACAAACAGTGCTAACAGCAGTACTGGAATAGTAAATAAAATAAAATAATTATAAAAGCAATGTGACCATTCTTGTGGTGTTTTAATTTCAATCAATGGAATTTTTGAATCCATGTCTTTGGTGTTTGTTGAAATACTAAAAAGAAGGATTATGATCGGGTGAATGAGAGACAAACATGTAAAAATGATTGCAAAATACATAACGTCTAACAAATTCGAATCAAACGCGGTTAAAGCTATCTCTGTTTTTGCCATTAAACAAATCACAGATCTACGATAAAAAAGCCAACAAAAGATAACACTTGTATCAAGCGTTTTTCTCTTCATATTTCCGTGTCATTTCTTTTCATTTAATAACATACATGCGCAAAAAAACACATAATTCGGCTGTTACTTACATTTCTTAAAAGTGGTTTTCTCTTTTAAACAATGCCCGGCTCGTAAAATTCACGATGAATAGCACTAATACAAAAATGTGATAAATAAAAAGCATTTGCTAAGCATTAAAACACAGCAGAAAATATTCTATTTCAGCATAACGAATGTTTGTACAAATAAATATTTTTATAACACAAAAATGGCTTTAATTTTTTTAAAATTTTTTCGTCAAAATTTTTCTATAGAAATTCTAAAACTCTGTTTTGGTCATGTAAATAATAAATATAAAAGATCAGAAATAAAAAAAAAACAGAAATTCAGAACTGTAGAGTTTAAAAATTTGAAACAGATTTGAATGACAGTTTGATGGAGCCAAATATTAATTTGAATGCGAATTAAAGCTTTCTGAAATTTTAACCTAGAAAATGTGAAATAGCCCTGAAAAAATATAATGACGCGTTTTTTAATTATTCTGAAAGTTTCACTTTTTAAAAAAACTAGAAACAAACAATGAAAAATCAGAGATTAATATAAACGATAATTAAGATAATATTTAACTGCTTTTATACGTAAAATTTTCTTATTTAATAACGGGATATTACTCCTCCCATAAACGGCGAGAAAAAAAACACACAAGATCAAGACCAATGTTTTTCCTCTTTGGGCTTGGCAAAAAGACAGACAGAAAAAAGTAAAGTTTTGTTGAAACAGCTGTTGGTTGAATTATGAAAAAAAATTGAATAATAAACAAAACAATTGTTCATAATTTTTTAAAAAGAAAAACGAGGAGGAGAGTACGAAAAAAAACGTGTGTATATTTTAGACTTAAGTCGATGTATATTTTTCATGAATGAATTACCTTCGTTTTCATGTGTGTTTTGTTTTAATCTGATGGGGGCTATCTAAAAGGCATCCCCTTCCATTTAAAACTGATTAAGGGTTGCGCCTGATCTCTCTGTGAACACCAAAATGTTAAAACAAACAACTATAATAAAAGAAATATCTCAGAGTTCAAAGCGTTTAATGTTCAGAAACAACTCCCAAATGGAGATTAAGCTGCTATAAAATGCAAAATAGAGTAATAATTATAATTTAAAATGTTAACAATTTTTTATATTTTTTGTAGATGAAGATGTGAAATACAAATAAAAACAATAAAAAAAACGTAAGCACATCATACCTCTTTATGCTTTAGATGGACATAAACTTTCTCTTTAAAAAATCTATAAAAATGTGTGAGGATTCAGCTCGTGTTACTATGGTAATCTTTAAAAAGTTTTCAGGAAGTTTCCCACGAATATGTTATCTTTCACCAAATAATATTGTCATAATATTGAATGAAAAATTGTCCTGTAAATGCAATAATATTGTTACACTCAATCAAGCAGTGTAACAGTTTCGTACATTTTACAATTAGATTTAATATGCTTCATATGCTTTTATTGCATTAATCACAATATCCATTCAAATCTAATATATTGTGTTACTGTACTTTGTAATCAAAAATTTTTTCAAGATTACTCTTTATTTAACAAGTTTTATGGAGTTTGTTTCATTAAAAATAAATTAAAATCTTGAAAAACCAGAAATTTAAAACTTACGTTAGTGTTTGCTGTTTTTTTGCGCATAAAGATTATTATCAGATTAAATTAACGCAAACATAACTCGGTTTTACGGAGTTCAAAAAATATGATAATTTTCTTAATTAATTTTGTTTTAGAAACAAATTTTTGAAAAATTTCTCAAAAGCAGAACATAGGTGGAAACTTTCTTGTTGTCACAGATGCTCCAAATTTTAGTTTACGACAAACAGGAAGTCTGGGTGCATTTTAAGTCGACAACAAGTACATCATGGGATTTCTCAAAAAGCTATACAAATATAAATCAACTAAATTATTTATTTAACCGATCATTTTGTCTTTGAAGAAAAAAGTCAGAAATCGTTTTTACTTTATTGGAACAAGCTTACCTCGTGGGTGGCGGTTTAAAATATTTTGTTACTCTTTTTTTTAAAACAAACATTAAATAAAAATTATGTGTAACAATATGAGGATCTCCAAAAGATGCCTAGAAATTCATATATCTATAAACGCTTTTAAACATACACATGCATACAATGATTTAGCTTTATTTTAGTGTTTAGCTAAAAATTTTTAAAACTCCAAAAATTTAAATTTCAACGCATAATATTTTCATTTATCATAAATTTAATAACTACTGCAAATTTTTAATTCAATGTTTCTTTATTTTAAATTTAATTTTATACCAGCAACATTTTCTCAGAATTGTACTGTTGCGCTGGTGTTCAGAAAAATATTTGCCTATTGGAAATTTCAACAAGGTAGTAAAATGTATATCACAATATTTTATTTTTAGCTTTCATTTTGTCAGAAAAAAATAATAAACCGTATTACTATTTCAGCCATTCGCTAGTCTATATTTTGATTTTAAATTTTAACAATAGATTTTTAACACAATAGAAAAAAGTATATTTGTTCGATATTTTTCTTCAATTTTTTAATCAAAAAATGGTATATAAGCGATCACCAATTTTAACACATTGCTTATTTCTTTTCGTTTGTAGTCATAACAGCAAGTCAGCAAGTCGAATCATGAATTCTTACATTTATTATGTTGCATTTTTGATTGCGTTTTTGAATATTGTTGAAGTAAGTATTCAGTGACACAAATTGAAAAAACGAAAAAAATTAATTTAGGCATGTTCTCCTGGCTTGGGTACTCCAATTATAGCACACAAAGGACCTCGAGGCCCTCCTGGATTAAATGGATTACCAGGTTTTTTTGTAGTTCGAAATGTCTTTGTTTTATTACATTAACATTGCAGGCGTGTCGCAGCTTCCACAAATAATTAATATTACAGTACAAGCAAGAAAAAGGCGATCGCCATATATTCTTCCTCATGCAGTTGTTAAATTTCCTGTTGAAACTGAAGAACTTCCTGAAGCAAATATTATTGCTCGAAAAACTATCAATAATCTGTTACAAGTAAGTTTTTTATAAATTTCAATCCAAGAACTAGCTGTTGATATTTTTAGAATGTGGAAAACAAAGAAGAAGTAAATCGTGCAAATCATTTTCGCCCATATTATACTTTCGAAGATGACAAGCTTATGGCTCAAGTTTTGATTAATCTGAAAGATTCACAAGAATGTGAAAACTTAATCAAAGAATTGTTGGAAAGTAAAGATGAAAAAACTACAATTGAATGCGTCTGAAAGCAATTCCTTTTAGTAATGTTAGATTTGTATGAATTACAGTAGGACATAAAGGTGTTTAATTATTTTAAATAAAAGTTACTTTATTATCTGTTAAAGGACTACATGTTTGAAAACTAACAGTCTAGAAAATTACTTTATCTCAAATTGCAAATTTTTAAAATAAACATGTTTTTTTATAAAATAAAGTCTTATTTAATTAGGCTTCTTTGTTTACTACGAAAAGTTATATAAAGCAAAGTTAATATTGTTATTTTCTAAGTTTTCACTATAAAAAGTCAAAAAAGGCAAACAAAACTTATTTTAAATCTGCAAAAAAGTATTGAAGACAAAGCCTGTATGAAGGGAGCTAAAAGTTGGCATAGCAACAACTTTTAAGCCAAGCAAAAAAATAAAAAAAGAGGTGAATGGTTTCTCGTCAGCAAGGGTAGTGGCGACAAAAAAATTCAATGTAAAACTCCAAAACATTTATTTTTTAAAAAAGAATTTTTTATGCGAACAAAAAGCATAAATTCTTGTTGGATAACAGTAAAAATGACGGCTGAAGCTAATAATTTTTTACAACACCAAAGGTAAGAATTGTTTTGCGGTCGATTTTTTAAAAGAAATAATTTTAAAAGGTTATCGTAAAGTTGTTTTGATCTCTAATTTGGATTATAATAACCAAATTAGTTTTTACCCTTTTTAATATCTGTTTTTTCTGATGTCATTGTTCTCTTCATAAATTACATTTGAAATTTTAATTACAATTTACAGCTCTTTTACAATACCTGAACTTCCATCTGGCAAAGAATTAAAATTTTTGTTACTTTATCCATGGGATGATCCATTCTACATCGGAATCAGTGCTTTGGAAATTTTTTCACAGTGTGGTAAACGTGTAAAAGTTGCTGAAATTTCAACAAATGCCACGGAACAATTTGGTTCATTAGAAAGCCTGTTATCTCATCAAACATGTCCAAGTACAGACCCAAAGCGCATGTGGATGTGTAACTATCGAAAAAATGAAGACTTACCTATTTGGATTAAAATAACTCTGGAAGAAGAAGATACAATATCAATGATACGTGTTTGGGTAAGTCCTTTTTTTTTGTTTGATAAAAGTTGTTTTTGTCGCTTACAACAAGATTATAAAAACAGAACAGCTGCATTAAATTATAACAAGCCCTTTCAGAACTATTGTCAAAACAGAGTGCATGCCCTTCGAGGTGTTCACCAAATGAAAATAGAATTAGACGATAATCTTATCTTTGAAGGTGAAATTACTTGTGCTTTTAGCGATGGAAATGAAGAAAAATTTCTTGGAGATGTAAACGTTTTTCTTTTTAATTAGTTCTTCAGAATTATATCCGTTTTTAGACCATTCTATTTACAACTGATACCGATATCTTAGAACATGTTGCCGACAACGACATTTTTCTTAAAGAATATGAAATTACGACAATGACCGATAGCCTTGATCTGAATTGTGATTCTGATGAATCTATAAGTCGTCAGTTTTGTTGTTAACATATTGAAGTTTAACACACGCATATTTTAGTGCCGTCCCCTAGTTCATCTCTCACAGATTCTAGCATTAAACGGCCGCGAACAGCTGCAAATAGTTCACGAGAATCTGGAAGAATTACTAATGGAGAAACATCTCTTCAAAGTAACAATCAAACTTCAATCGAAAATTTGGAAGAAAAAAATATTTTAAGAACAAAAAGTATGCTATTTCATTCCAATAATAATTGCTTAGAGCAATTTTTTACAAAATTTATTGCTTTTTTGATCCGCTCAGCAAGTGAAGCCCCCTTAGATCCTAGCCGAAGCTAGAATCAGCGATCATCAACGTTATCAATCCTCGAAAGGAGAGAAAACGAGCTTCACGCTCCAGGAGCCGCACTGCGTCTCGATCATCGCGGAATCTGCTGACTACAGATTTAAAAAAAGCGATGTGAAAACATACTACAGAAAAGATCCTGTGAAGTATGATTTCAAAGTTTAAGTCTGCAAAGTTTCCTTTTCTCTGCTCACCGAAACGAAAGAAAGAGAAAGTCAAACCGGATGACAGACAACGAAAGACGCGCACTTTTTGTGCAGAGAAAAGAAAACGACTGCTGTTTTTCTTTTTTTCAACGCCGCTGCAAAAAAATAGCAACAAAAAAAGTACACGTTTTTTTATTTCTTTTTTTTAGTGTTTCACATTGAATTAGTGGCAAACTGGGGGCATGCGAATTTAATTGGATTAACAGAAATACAATTTTTGGATAAAAATGAGGTACCAATTTCATCAGAAGGAATTATTGTAAAACTGACAAATGCAGAATTAGAAGAAAATAATAATCTTTCAAGGTTTTTTTAAAAAATGCTATTTTTAAACAAAAGAAAATACAATTTAGTTTGGTAAATGGAAAAACTTTGACATGTCATCCTCAAGATATGTGTTTAATCAAATATGATCCATCTCCAACGATACCTTCCCCTACAATTTCATTCACTTTTCCCAATGAAGTTGAAATAACTGGTGTAAGTATTTGGAACTATAACGCGTCACCGGAATTGGCATCAGCTGGTATACAATGTGCGCAATTTTATGTCAATGGAAAAGCAATCGTTGGAACAGTTTTATTACGAAGAGCTCCTGGCTATGTATATTTTGACTATGTTCAAGATGTCACATTTGATCGCTGTCATCTCTTTCGACCTTTAACATCTCGTCCTGCAACAAGATCTATTAGTGCTTGTAAGAAATTTCTCAAATATTTACAGTAACAGTAATACAGTAATTTAAATCTTTTAGTCATTTTTCAATTTCGATTACTTTCAACATGGGGTGATGAATTTTATATTGGTTTAAATGGTATTGAACTTTATAATCGACGAAATCATTTAATACAACTTCGAAATCAAAGTATGTTTTTGTTTGTGAAATTCTTTTTTTTGTAACTTTATTTTTTAGATATAGCTGCATTTCCAGAAAGTGTAAACATTTTACCATCGGTTGATAATGATCCCCGATCGAGTGATAAGCTGATTGATGGAGAAAATGATACAAAGAGGTAAATTTAAAGAGCTGATATAATACCAAAAAAGACTACTGTAGCAACATACTCATTCACATTTAGAAGTAAACATTTTTAGACCCCAACATATGTGGCTAACTCCAATGTTACCAAATCGATATGCTCGAATATTTGTTATCTTTGATTCACCAACTTATGTTTCAAGAATTAAAATTTTTAATTACCGAAAAACTCCACAACGTGGTGTTCATCACATTTCTCTCTCAGCTGATGATTTAATTATTTTTAGCGGCGAGGTGCCACTATCTTCAGCAACTGAAACAGGAATTTTGGAAATTAATTTACGTGAATGTTAACCCTTCTACCGTAACCCTTTCTTTTAACAATGAAAAAAATTGACAGAAACTTTTTTTAAAAAAAACGCGGTATATCATTTTTAATAATTTATTTTTGTAAAAAATATTATTAAATAAATACAAAACAATATTCTAAATTTGACAATATAAAAATATGAGACCGATAGATGTAAAATTATTAAAGGTTTTGAAAAATGAGAAAAATAAAAAAAAATCATACATAAAAGATATATAAATTAGTATTTGCTGAACTCGTAGTCAGTTAACCATAGAGCATTTTGTTACATTCCATTTCCTTCATATTTACTTGATTCAGGTTGTTCCAAAGCTTCAAAAGGAAAAGCTTCCTCATCAATTGTTTGAGAAAAATTAACGATAATACTTCGAGCAGATGGCACCTTCTTTTGACGTTTTAATGGTGGAGTTTCAACATTTCCAACCACAACTATTGATGTCATTGACGGAGATTGGAATGGCCGTTTCATCGGTGAATTTCTGGGCGATCTTCGTAAAGCAGTCGATGGACCCAAAAGAGATGGAATAGATGGAAACACTGGTTGTTCAGGTGACGTAGGCTTTTCAAAACTAAAAAGTTATGTACTATAGCCGCTAAGAATAATTACGGTAGTCATATACATTAAATGACATAAAAACAAAAGTACAAGGTTTGTATTTGTTTAAAAAAACTAACAATAATATAAAAAGGCAATATACGTAATTTTGTACTTTTCGTTCATAAAAATCCAAACCTTGACCTTTTAATTTAAAAAAAAACAAAACTCACTCATAAACAACATTTTCACGCTTATATGTGGGTGTTACCGGATATTTTCGTTTTGGCGTTGCACTTTTTTCTTGATTTATGGTAGATTGTTGTTGTTGTGGAGGCGTTTCCATTACTGATGCTTTTACTTCACTTTCTAAAAAAGAGGATAAAAATAAATGAACAATTTGCAACAAATTAATGCAAAGAAAAGAAAGAGCTTTATAGAAAGCGAAAAAAACTTACGTGAAAAGCTGTTTTCATTGTCAGAGTTATTATTGTTGTTAACAGATTGAGCAATAACAATGCTATTTGCAGATGTATTTACAGTTGTAGTTGTTTTTGCAGATGTACATGATAAATCTGTAGTTAATTGAACAGTTGTTTGTCTTTGATAAACAGATGGTGGAGGAGTAGATAAATAGCTTGTTGATGTTCCACTTTCTTCATCAGATTCATCTACAAATTTAATGTGACGAGGATGTGAAGATGTATGTTCATAATTCTGAAACAAAAGATGAATAATGATCATAAAAATGGGGAAAAACTATTACCATTTTTTCCATATCTTTCAATATTTTTATGGTTGATAAATAATGAGATCGTACTCTTAAAGGATTAAATTCCACTCGACCTTCAAGATTTGAACATTTTTCTTTTGAACAAACACACGGAAAGCCTTGCAAGTCAACTTGACATTTAATTCCATTAAGCGAGCATTCACATGTCTCTGGCACGCATAACCCATTTAAACATGAACATCCACATTTAGTTCGAGATTGTCGAATCTCTTGACAATCAGAATCATCAGTAAAATCAAGTGGAATATTTGATTGTTCAAGAATTGCATGACGAATATGCTTTTCAAGTGGCTGAAGAATTTCGGCTTCCGGAATCGGAAATACTTCCTAAAAAATTATAATTTTTTCATAATGTACATAATGCTATAAACAAACATCATCATCTTCACTATCACTTTCAGCATCAATAATTGCTTTAACTTCTGAATCAGATACATCCAATTCATTCGCACGACTCTTTTCGTTTTCAACAACTTGATCCAATATTGATGTAAGGACTTCCTGTACAGTTTTAGTAATTTCATTTTCTACTGTATGACTCATTATGGATTTTATGGTAGGCTTCTTTCTTGGTGATCTTCGAGGCTTTTTTTGTTCTTCCAAATACTTTCTTATTTCAGCCCATTTTCTTTCCTAAAATAATAAAGTGTAATGACGCCACATAAAACATAAAGCGGCAATTAACATTAGCCAATAAAACTAACATTTTGACGAGTTGTTGCTCTTGCAAATTCATAAAAACTATAATTTTTTGATGCATGATGTTTATCTTCCATTCCCAAAGAAACGCCTTCAGAAGTTGGAACAACAGAATAACTTTGTGATCGACCAAAATAATAAACATTCACACCACCAAATTTTACCGATTTCTTATTCTTTTTAACCTTTTCTGATAATCTTCGACTTGTTCTTGCTGGTAAACATAATGTTGATATTTGATTGCCATTATTATTATTCACAGCATCCATACTTTTCCAAGGATTTGTAAGTTTTACAATATTATCTTCTAATTCATTCTTTATTGAAGAACATTCACTCTTTGATATGGTCATTCTTTTACGTTTATTGGACACCAATTCTTGATTATTTGGACGTATAGGCATTGGAAGAATATCAATTTTTTCATCAGAATTTTCAACTGGTGCTGTTCGAGCCAATAAAAGCTTTTCCCGTTTTGCTTTTAATACATCCGAAGATGTAGCGGATAATGGCTAAAAAGATAAAGCTATATTGATTACTTAAAAATGTTTGTATTCCTGTTTTTTTAATCCACGATTGCTTACATTATTCATTACTTTTTCAAATTACTTTAAGAATATAAATACAATAAGAGATTAAATGTATACATTTCAACATACACACAACGCGTAGAAAATATAATGTATTATTATTTTTCTCCTTCTCCTACATTAAATTGAACACTATAGAGGATTATCTTTAGCCTCCAACTAATTAGGAGAAAAGAAAGCCAATCCAGTCACGCGCGGCTAAATTGTAATACATCTGTTTGATGTTGTTATTCAAAAAAAGAAAGCTTTAACATTTAGTATCAAAGAAAAGAAAGCTCTTTCGAACACGCCCTTTTATGGTTTAGTAAAAAAAGAGGAAAATGCCATGGCATGGCATACACACACAAAAGCTTTGAGGCTCAAAAAAGCTGCAACATTTTTTTCAAAAAAATTTAATTCACTCACTCTTACGAAAAAAATGTCTTAACACGAAATTAAAAGTTGATGTTTTTCAATGAAATATTTTTTTGAGTGAGTTTGCAAATCCAAACTTTCATTATTGATCAATTCTTTCCAAATCTCTTTTTCAAATAACATTTTTTTTGTTATTTTAAAGATATGGGATCACACGGAATGTCGGGAGCTGAATATCTTGCATCTATCTACGGTACCGAAAAAGATAAAGTAATGAGTTTGTTTACTTTTTATTGTTTTTAGTGATTTCAGGAAGAATTTTATTTTTTAGCCACCTGTTTAGTTCTTGCAATGCTTTCTTAAAGATATTATTTTTCTTTTTCAGCCAAAACAAAAACATTGGTTTTTTTTAGCTATTTAGATTCCAGAATTTTTCAGGCAAAATTTTTAGGGCGCACATGCATTGTGTAAAAGTTTTTCTAGCACTATGAATTTATTTAGGGATATATGTACATTTGGGCTTGGCATCTTTGAAAGTGTGAAAGAGAAATGTTAATTTTGTAACATGTAATCTCTTTCGGATTTTTAGGAATATTTAAGTTTTCATCTTCACTTTATATTTTTAGGTTAACTGCTCCTTTTATTTTAAAATTGGAGCTTGTCGACATGGAGATAAATGTTCACGTACTCATAATATGCCAACATTCTCTCAAACAGTTTTGTTGAAAAATTTGTAAGTTTTTATCATTTGCATACTGTAATGATTTCATTATATTTCAGATATCATAATCCTGTTATTGATATGAGACAAGCTGATGCTTTTTCAAAAGTTGGACAACGTAACGATCAAGAACAACAATACTTTGATGATTTCTTTGAAGAACTTTTTACTGAAATTGATACAAAGTATGGAAAAATTGAAGAAATGAATGTTTGTGATAACATTGGTGAACATATGATTGGTAACGTTTATATTAAATTTTATCGTGAAGAAGATGCTGAACGCTGCAGAACTCAATTAGAAGATCGGTGGTATGTTTGTTTGTATGTAATATTTTTGAAAAATAATACTTTTTTGTTTAGGTTTAATGGTGAACCAATTTATGCTGAATTATCACCAGTTACAGATTTTCGTGAAGCTTGTTGTCGACAGTATGAACTCGGTGGTTGTCAAAAAGGAGCATTTTGTAACTTTATGCATCTTAAACCAATTTCTCGTGAATTAAGAAGAAAGCTGTATGGTAATCGTGCTCGAAGCCCAGATCGAAGACGTGATAACGGTGGCAGAAGAGGCGGTGGTGGTGGAAGAGATTATCGTGAACGTGATTATGGCGGTGGTGGAAGAAGAGATCGGGATCGTGATTACGATAGAAGAGATGACAGACGCCGTGATAGACGTGATAGAGATTATCGATAAATTTTTTTTATCTCTTCCAGACATGGGACTTTCCGCTTAATCTATTTTTTTCAGAATACTACCATTTACCACAATTTTTTGTTTTTTTTTTACAACTTCTGTTATCAATTTTTTTTCACTATCTATAACCCTTGTTTTTATTTAAGTTGTATTTTTTACATGTATGCTTTATTGGTAAACATTTTTTTCTATAGTTTGTTTTTGATTTTTACACTATAAAAAGCGTTTTAAAATCGCAGACAGTTTTTTATTACTTTACATATAATACGTAACATATTTGGGATTTTTTGTAGGTCACAGTGATTTGAATATTGTGCGGAAAGAAATGTATCAAAGTTGAATAAATGATGGAAAATGGGGCAACAAAAATTCTTCAAATCTTATTATGGCAGAAGCCATATCAAAGAAAATCGTCATCAGTGTTTTTCTCTAGTTATAAAAAAAGAAGTAAATCTTTGCAGTCGAAACCTTGTTGTCCTTTGGTTATGACGTCCTCATCTCAATATATCTTTGACGTATCATCTTTCCAACCTACGGATGTTATTACAAGAGAAAAGTCGTCATTTTCAAGTGCCGCTGCTGCTACCACTTGTGATATGCAACGCAACCGAAAGTATTTGTATGAACTTGAAGGTGACTGCTTCCCTCTTTTTACCTAATTTTTATAAAAGTAAATTTAAAAAGGGTGATACGTCTAGACCACTAAAATATTTTTGATCGTTTTATTAATCTTTTGTATCCGTGTTTCTGTTTGTGTACATATTTTTTTTGCAAAACAAAGTTTTAATTAATGTTTTAAAAAGATGACTGTTAACTCAAAAGCAAGCCTCTCAAGTGAATGAGAAGGATAACAAAAATAAAATATAACTTTATGCAAGTATTTTATCGTCATAACACGTTTTCCTCCTCTTACAGATATCATTTAAAGAAAGAATGGGAGCAACAAATAAAAGGAAAAACAGTTTTGGAAGCTGATCTCATTATTTTTTTATTTAACGTTTAACCATCCTCTTTTGTTGAGTGTAAAAATTAATTGTGATCGTTGCCTCCTTTTTTTATTTGATTGATTTGATTTTTTCTCATGCTTTTTTTGAGGAAGATACAATACGACCTCAATCTTTGTATCTTATTATAGTTCTTATATTTCTTTCCACCCCTTTTTTCAAACGGTTTCAATCGTAAAAAAACATATTTTAAAAATACCCTAGTTTTTTCTTTTTGCATTGCCATTATATACTTTTACTACATAGATGTTATAACGTTACAGTATCCACTTCTATCGTATTAAAATTTTTATTTTAATTTTTTTTATTCTGTATTTTTTTATGCGGGTTTCTAATAAATGTGAAATAAAACTTTTGTTTCACTCATTTCGTGATTTCTTCTAACGTTCAAAATGGTTGCAGAAAAGGCTCATACACTGACAATGCAAATTATGGATAGACTTCGAAAGAATCCTGCTGTTCGCATGAAGGATCCAGCAGCAGTCCAAGCAAAGATTCAAAAAATTATTCATGATGGCTATGATAAATTACTGGTTAGTACAGTACACTTTTGATTTTTTCCAAACATTGCTTCTGAATTTTTAGGTAATATCCGATTTTGATTACACCCTTTCAAGATATCGTGATTCTGAAGGAAAGCGATGCCTTACAACTCATGGAGTTTTTGATGAATGTACTCGGCAAATAAATCCTGTATTAGCTGATAAAGTGAGTTAATTTTCTTTCAATGAACACTATTTAATCTATATCGTATGCATATTTTTTTAGTGTCAAGCACTTGCAAAGAAATATATTCCAATAGAATTTTGTCCAACTATGACTGTTGAAGAAAAAATTCCACATATGGAGGATTGGTGGCGTTTATCACATAAAGA
The DNA here is from genome assembly GCA_024447215.1 of Panagrolaimus sp. LJ2400. Classification (NCBI taxonomy): domain Eukaryota; kingdom Metazoa; phylum Nematoda; class Chromadorea; order Rhabditida; family Panagrolaimidae; genus Panagrolaimus; species Panagrolaimus sp. LJ2400. The sequence continues at coordinate 1,791,378 of JAMRYA010000009.1, read as the reverse complement.
TATTGTTGAAGCAAAGTTTACCTATAATCAAATTGAAGAATGTGTATCAAAAGCACGAATAATTCTTCGTGATGCTGCTGTTGAATTTGTTCGATCCGTAGAAGCACACAACGTTCCTCTGTAAAAAAAATTCTCTTTATTTTTATTTTTTTAACACAGTTTTTTTTCAGTGTGCTTTTCAGCGCTGGGATTGGAAATATAATTGAGATTATATTGAAAAGAAATTTGGGTCATGTTCCACAAACTCTTCATGTCATTTCAAATTGTATGAATTTTGATGAAAATGTAAGAAGTTTTTTATGGGGCGATAAGCTTTAAATTACAGTAAAAACTGTTTTAGAATGTTTGCGTTTCATTCACTGAACCATTGATTCATACATTTTGTAAAAACTCATCTGTCATTACTGGTGAACGTCCATTCTTCCATCATGTAAGAAATCGTTCAAATGTTATCCTATGTGGTGATAGTCTTGGAGGTACGGTGCCTTGATTTACAAATAAGTCTTTTCTTAATTTTGTTGTTTAGATATTCATATGGATGTTGGTATGATTAATGAAGGATGTGCACTAAAAATTGGATATTTGAATTGGGATTTCGATAAGCTTTACGATAAATATCTTGATTCATATGATATTGTTTTGCTTGATTGCCAATCTATGGAAGTTCCTTTGGAAGTTTTTCGTTTCTGTGGAATCGCACATGCTCCGTCAGAAGTTAATCTCACTGATTACTGTCATATTGCTGAAGTAGAGAAGAAAGCATCTGATGATGATGTAATTACTGCAACGGCTTCTGCAAATGTTTCTGCTTAAACTGATTATAGAATTTAATATAAATTCCTACTAACGTAACTACTGGTTATAAAAAAATAAAGCTAAATCCTTCTGAAAATTGTTTTATTATTTTTAAAATTTGTCTGTTCCTTTTTGGCATTTACTATTTTTTAAATTGTGTCTTTTGCATCGGTTCATATTTTGAAAGGGTTATTTTTTTGTAGAGTTTTTATAGTAAATATTAGTTGTTTTTTTAAAAGTGTTGTATGATGATACAAGAGAACTGTAACATGATTTAACGAGGTTGTTCTATTTTTCAACAATTTGCGTTTTTTAATATATTAAACTTTGATGTTTGACACCTTTCAAACGCTGTGTAGATCTACTGGTTTAGTTGTCGATGACTGGTTGATATGAATCAAAGAACTTATTTTTCTACCATGAAAGCAACAGCTGCATTTCTCTGAACTTCGAAGTATAATTCCCAACGAGAAAGGCATAAATTTAATTGCCAATTTTATACTTCTGTGACGTACACGTGCATGACTTAGTTGCACCCAATTTTCTTTAAACTAAATTAATTTTATCTAAAAATAATGATTTCTAAAAGTTCGTTTGTTAGAATGAAAGTGGAAAAAAGAGATCATATATTAATACTTATTTTAAATTAAATTTCCTTCAAAATTTTCCAGATGTTGGTGTTAAAGTAGAGCAAAAAATAGGAGGACTTTCTTTGAAAAACATCTGTAGCCATTAATCTTTGAAATGAAGTTTTGTAGCTGTTGTTGAAAAGAGAGAGAATTGTTCTAGAAAACGTTAAACTCAAGCATATTGTGGTTCGCTTGAAAGTGACGCTTCCAAACAATTTTACATATTGGGTTACTGTATTTCATTAAATATTGTATTTGCGAAATTAATATTATCAAATTTTGAAAAATAGTAACACATTAAAATTTATTGGATGAATGATTTCTTAAAAAGCTGTCTAATCTAATACAAAAAACAGAAGTAATAATATTAAAGTCAGCTTTTATTCTTAGTATTTATTTATTTTTCACTCTCCAAAAAATAGGCAACCAAATAAGCAGAAAAATTTAGTTATTCATTCTTCACGTTTGCTTATTTTTTTCTCGAAAAAACAAGTGTAAAAAGTTTTGCCTCATTTTTCTTCAACAAAAAACCAAATGTTGGGGTTGTTTGTTATCCTTCTCATTTTGGGACTTATTCTGTTTCATGAACTTTATTGGAAGCGAAAAGACCTTCCCCCTGGACCGTTTCCCTTACCTCTAATTGGTAATTTATTTCAAATTTATTACTATGGATTGGATAAATGTTTTGTACAATTTCAAAAAGATTTTGGTGATTTTCATACAATATGGCAAGTTTTTACATATTTTTATTTTTCCAGTCCAATATTTACCATGTAAATCATCATAGGTTTGGTAGTACTCCTGTTCTCTCAGTAAATGATGTTCCGACGATTTACGAAACATTTGTAAAAGATGGTGAAACATATGCTGGGCGAGAAGATAACCCAAAAGCAATGGACGTTATCAAAGGAGGATATGCTGGGATTGTGTTTACGGATGGTAAATAAAACATTTTATTTTGCTTTTTGGAAAATCGAAAATTCTTTACAGGGCCTTTGTGGAAAGAACAACGTCGATTTGCAATTAAAGTTTTAAAAGAATTTGGACTTGGACGGAACTTAATGCAGGAAAGAGTTTTGGATGAAGTTTCACATTTTATCAAAGACATCAAAGGCGAAATTGATGCTGGAAATAAAGAAATAAATTTTCAAAATTCTTTGGAACTCGCAGTTGGAAGTATTATAAATGCTATTTTATTGGGATATCGTTTTGGAAAAGTCTGCTAAAGTTTTTTGATAGTAAAATAAAAATACCAAAATTTTGTTTGTTATAGGAAAAAAGTGAAGAATTTTATACCATTAAGAAATATGTATCTCAATTTATACATGATATTGGTGATCCTTTGTGGAAGCTAATGGAATACCATCCAGAGATTTATCGAAATATTCCACTTTTTAACACTGTTTACCAAAAATTAAAAAGAAATTCAAATAATTTGGCGTCATTCTTGTATGCACAAATTGACGAGCATGAAAAAACAATTGATTTTAATTCAAATTCTGAAGCAACAGATTATGTTGAAGCCTACTTAAGAAAGCAAAGAGAATTGGAAAAAGAAGGAAATAAAGATCATTATTATTCGTAAGTTTTTGCATTTGAAAAAAAACTTATTTAAAAACATTTCATGATTATTTTAGACGTCTTCAACTTTATGGTGGTTTACAGGACATGTGGGTTGCAGGACAAGAAACATCTGCAAAAATGCTAACATGGTTAAGCCTTTATCTCACAGCTTTTCCGGAAATTCAAGAAAAACTTCACAAAGAGTTGGATGAACAAATTGGTAGTAGTCGTTTAATAACTTTGGATGATAAAAATAACCTTCATTACACCAATGCTGTTATCCTTGAAACTCAACGACATTGCAATCTTGGAGCGTTCAATCTAATCCGACGAACTTTAAAACCTGTTGAAATTCGAGGCTATAAGCTACCTGCCAATACTTTAATCACATATGCCAGTCATACTGTAAATTATGATGACCGATATTTTCCTAACGCTCGAAAATTTGACCCTGAACGATTCATTGATGAAAATGGAAAATTCTATACTCGACCAGAAGTAATGCCATTTGGGCTTGGAAAGCGTGCATGTTTGGGAGAAGGGTTAGCAAGAATTGAGCTATTTTTATTTACCGCAAACATTTTTAATCAGTTTCGACTTAAGCAAGTTCCTGGAAAGCCTGTTTCATTGGAACGAATTATTGGAGCTCTTGCCTCTTCAAAGCCTTTTGTTGTCGAAATTGAATCACGGTTTTAAAAAATTCTTTATTTGAATGCTACAGTATTTTTATTGCTTGAAAGAATGTATTAAAGAGTGTACTGTAGCTATCAATAGCTTATTCAGCTAGGTTTTACTGCTTTTTTATTTTTACAAGTATTTGTTGCGTAAAATTGGCTTATAAATTCTGTAATGTAAAATGGAAAATAAATAAATTAAAAAGCAGTAACAAAATTAGCTTTGCGAGTTCGTTTGACAAACAAGGAGCAGAGCCAACGCTTTTTGCTTTCAAAAACAATCTTTGAATAAATAAAAATTTTGTTTACAAAAAGATCAAATTTATATAAATTTACATTTATAAATAATGATTTCCTCTACAACCACTTAAAGCGTAACTTACGGTACCAATTAATGCCCTTGCTGTGCTCCTCGTCGTTTACTTCCATCAGTCACGGCATTCGCAACTGCACCACCTGTTTTTTTCTGTAACAGAGACCCGTTGAAAAGAGCGTTTGTAATTTACATGTATTAGCAATGTTCTTTTCCTTTTTTGTACATTCTGATAACCGTTTTTTAAACTTATTTTTTAAGTTTTATTATTATAAAATACAGTTAAATAAATATGCACTACAATTTTCAAAGACATGGAATTCAGTATTTGTAAAGGCCATAAAAATAAAATATTGCAAACGAAAAGTAATAATAACAGAATGACATTTCTTTGGTAAAAAATGAGCAAAAAAAATAGGAAATGGAAGTAAAGCTTAAAATGGCACAAAAGTGAAACAGAAAAGATTTTCTTAACTGACAACAGATTTGTCATGAGCAGCAACGATAGCCGCTTCTGCTCGGCAAACTGCTGAAGTAACTTTCCTTTCAGTTTTTGATTTAAAATCTCCAATAAGTTCAGGGCATTCTTTTGTTCCTTCGGCGATCTCATTCATCTAAAATTTACAAGCAATTCAATCACTGCTATAGAAATATTTGTTATCTTACAGTTTTAATCATATCATAAACAGTTTCATCTGGAACATGTGAATCTTTGGCATACTTTGGATGACCTTGAACGAAATCTCTCATCCAATGAGCTAAAGTTGAGATTTCTGCGGAAGCACGTTTTTGAATAAATGTTAAATATTGTGTAATCGTATCGCGCGTATTCACATCAGCTTCCGCTTCATCAAGATATTGAAAAATCAGAGGAACTAAACCAGGGAATTCTTTGCCATCTCCTTAAACGCATAAGATTTTTTAATAATGGGAATTTGAAAAAAAGAACTAAAACTTACCATTAATAATTTCATTGAGAGACATTTCAGCTGTTTCAAAGCATGGTTCATTTTTATCTGGAATTCTTCGTTTCCCTTTAGAAGTCATTTCACATCGAACAAGCTTATTTCGGAATTGAAGCTTTTCGTTTAAAACTGCATCTCTTCGTTGTGCAATTTTCATATTTTTATTTACTGTTGAAATATTTGTTACAAAAACAAGATTGTATGAAATAATTACTCTTGTAAGAAGTACAATAAAGCAAGAAAATGCAGCGTTTTCGAAATCAGTAAGTTGAACTTCAGTAGGACGAAATTCAACTCTCCAACCAATCGATGGATTATCAGATGGTGGAGGCTTAAATCTCATATTATTCCAAACTGATGATTGAATTGTTTCAAAATGTTCTGTTGAATTTTCATCATTTTGTTCAAGACGTTCTTTGTAAACTTGAAGGGGATCACGAACAAACATATGTGCAATATGTTTTGCGACATGTACATCAACGCCTTCATCGATTAATTTTTGATATATTTTATCTTCATAAACAACTTCGATGTCATTATAAGGTTGAGATGTTTCATGAATATAGCAGCTTAAGCAAGCATATCGAGCTTTTTCAAGAACAAATTTATTATTTTTGAGTGGCACAAGACCGCGTTCTTCTACAGTTCGATCATCTGCTGATGCTGATATAACATCCCAACGGGAGTCGACATCAGCAAGGTATGAGCGAAAAATTGGAGTGGCAGCTGAAAGGGCAACAACAATTGGAGTAATTGGAGCGAGTTGATCATAAAGCCATGAAGCTTCTTCCATATTAATAGCTTGAAAAGTAATTTGAAGGCAGCACAAGCCTGGTCCAAAACCAATATGATCTAAATAAATATGATTATCTAAAGCATTTTTCTTTGCTTCAGGGCATTCAAATTCTTCCTAAAAAGCTGATGTTGAGATTTTATTTAGAACAATTAAATTCCACTACCGGTAAGAAAGCTTACTTTAAAAGGCCATGGAGTTTTTTCATCTTTAAAAATTGGAACATTGATAGAAATTTTTTCTCCACGTCTTTGATTAATATTTCGTAATAAATTTGTATAACGAGGATGTCCTTGATGAACAACTTCATCTGAAAACCACATTGATTTTCCGAAGCTATTTTTCATATCAATTTTTGTTGGGGGATGTGTAAAATCTATTGTTCCCAAAGCTGGAAAGCTAATTGACATCAGTGCTTCATCTTCGTTCAAATGTTTTTGAACTTCTTTTCGACGTTTAATCATATTTGTTTCGACCATATTAAAGCACGCTAATAAAGCACCATATGGATGTCCAGGGGTTCCTTCAATCATGTATCCACATAATTCTGGTGCCCATAAAGTCTTGTTGTCTGATCCCATCATGTCATTAACTTCAGCTTGAGCTTGAAGTTGTTTAAGAATTTCATCACCTCTAAGACATACACGCACTTTTTTAGCTTCATGATCAAATTTTACAATTCTGAAAGTTTTTAATGACAACGTTTTTTCTTCTTTTAATTCATTTCTGGCTGATTAAGATAAAGATCAGACTTACGTGTATTCAATTTCATCGCCCCATCGAAAAAGATTGTCTTCACGATGTTTCGCTTTGTTGTAAATGGCTAAAAATTGAGCAATGCCATGTTCCTAAAACCGAAGGTTAGTAGTTTACGAGGTGTTACTTAAAAATTATCTAGTAAAATCAAATTTTGCTCGACTGCTTTAACAAAAATATAATTATTTGTAAAATAAAAATATTTAGAAATTTGAGGATCGCTTTTTTTACTTTTAATCAGTTTCGACTAAGGTTTTAAAAGGTCACAAAACTAGCCTTTTTAGTATTATTTTTAACAAATGTCTGCAGATGAAAGCTTCCGATAGAGTAACTCTTTTATTCAATATTAAGATAAGCACTTACTTTAATATAATCAACATATGGCAGAATTTCTTCCCATGAAAGTGGAAGACCAGTTGTCAACAACCCCATTTAAAACTACAAAATGATGTTTTATCTGTTCAAACTAAAAATTGAAACACTATCAATGTATTCTTTAAATACACACCACGAGGTAGCGATAAAAAGGAATAACACTATTTTTGTCTGACGCAAATTTTGAAAAACAAACAAAGTCGTCGGGAAAAAATACACTATTTTTGCGGCGCATCTATAGAGAAAAGAAAGAGAAAAAAGGCAGAAAAAGTGATCTTTGAACATTAGGAAAGAAAAATGAAACAAAAAACGAGAGAATGGTGAAAGAAAGAAATGAATCAATTTGTTTATTATTGTTTTTATCCTTCTTTTCCACATCTTCTATTGACACTTAAAAATTCGCTTTCTTCTTAATCAGTAATAAACACACATTTAAAAGCAGAAGGAAAAAAACAAAATTAAAAAAAATCAAAACGTTTTTTGTTTTATGAGACATATTTTTTAACGGCTTACATTTAAGCTCTTTGGAAATGAAACATTTTTTTGGTTCAGTGATGTCAGTTTTTCGGAAAAAAGGAAGAGAATACGTAGAATAACATGTTTTGTTTACTTTGATTTATTTATTTATGGTCAGTCTAATGCCTCACAAATGGTGCATCTTTTGAAATAATAAGAAACTCTTATTTATTAAAAACAAGAAAAGAAAGTAAAATGTTTCAAAGAATAAAATAGTTGGGAAAGAATAATACAAAAGTAAAATAAATCAAAAAAGCAAATTTTTATAACTGCAACTAAAATTAATACAATAATAACACCAATCAAGAAGCTAAAGTGATTTTAACAGGTGTAAACGCCAGGAGAAACATTTTTTAATTTTTAATGAAATTACAGTAATCAATGAATGCTTAATTTTTAATTTAAAATTCATATAACAAACTTCTAAATTACCAAGTTTTAAGTAAAGAAAATACCAAGTACATCAAAATTTCATATGAACTTTATTTGTTTGAAGAAATACATTTGTTCAATTATTGTTACAGAAAAATAACATAAGAAATATATTTTGAAGATAAGAAATTAATTAGTTCAGCACTTCGGGATAAATTGATTTTCAACTTTTGTACCATTTTGAACCATTCTTACATCTAAAATTGCATAAATTAAGTCATTTTTTTGTACTGAATCACAACTTTATGTTAAAATAAAAGAAAATCCGGTTAAGTTAAACTTTTTTATATTTAAAATTTTGATAGATTTTGTTTTTTTAGGCCACAAATCTCGAGACAAAAATTCCAAATTTTTTAACCCCCACATGTGAAATGGATTTTTGATTGTCGATGAAAAGTAAAAAGCGAGATAGCTCTTTGTCTTCATATTTCGAGATCAGTAATAAATGACAAAATGTGAAATCGAAATAGTTTAGAAACAATACAGCTCAAAAAAGGATGATTTTTTAGTCACCAAAACTGACCTTCAATTTTTGAACCATTAATTTGTTGATGCAATTCTTTTCTGAGCTCTTCTCCATCTTCACTTGGATTTAAAGTTTTTACAAAATGCGGCTTTATTTCTTCTAAAATTTCTTGGGGAGATCGACTTCTTTCCCGATTAGGTGATCGACGAATCTTATCAACAACATCTTTTATACCAGCTTTAAGATTTTGCATAACACCACGTCGCTTTTTTTGGGAATCTTCATTATTGTTATGAATGTGATGTGAAACACCTTGATCGCAAGAGTTAAAGTCGGCGTTTGATTTATTAGAGTTCGAATTCATTTGGTTATTGTATTCTAAAAACGCAAGTTTTAATTAAATTTTACCAAAAAAACTAACTTTAAAATTATTTCACTAAATTTCAGAAAGTAAAACTTACTTACTTCCTGGTTTAAAAAAAGGAAATTAAAACTTTAATAATCATTTCATAACCTTTTATATTATTTATTTTGATCAATTTGTAAACATCATTTTTTGATCGAAAACCAAAAATAGAAATAAAATACTTGATAAACTAGTCAGTTGAAACCAAAAAATATGATCATTATGAAATACATAAAAGTGCAGTCAATAGCGAACTGCTGAAGGAAATCGTTTTAGATCTTCAAAACTTTAGAATAAACAAATGTTTAGTTTTAACAATTAAAATTGTAAAGAATTAGTTTTGTTTTACCAGTAATAAAATGATAATGCTATTTTAAGCTCGAATTGGCCTTTTAGTTGTCGATAGTATAAAATTTGCAAAAAGAAAGAAACACTATTTTTGAAAGTAAAAATATTTTATTAATCTTTGAAATATTTTGTGGAACAGTATGAAATAAAACATTTTTGTTAAAATTTTACAAAATAACATCGAAAAAAGGAAAAGATAGAAAACTGTGAGCTACAGTATCCTGTGATACAAAATCAAACATTATTGCAGCGGAATAATTGGTTAATGAATAAGTAGTTGTATTTTTTGAATTAAATTAACTTTTTTAGTATTTTTGTTTGTTTCATTATCTAAAATTGTGTTGTATTAAATCCGAATTTATAGTAAGATGTAAAAGCTACCGTTGATTCTAACATAGTTAAAATTTTCTTTTCTGTTTTCGCAGGAATTTAAATTTTTGCTAAAATCTATATCTTCTGAAATATCTCCTTCACTTCGTCGTCGATCATTTTCACGAGCCTTTTCAGCATGCTTTTTAAGGCTTTCTTTAATTTTATATTTTAGACTGCAACCTTGCTACAAAAATATAATTATTGTAAAAAATATTCATTTAAATGATACACTATATTACCGTAATCTCGGAAAATCCATGGAAATATGATTCATTGTATGGGCGAGTAGAATTACAATAAGCCATTTTTATTATTCTTATTTCTGAAATTATATAACAGACAATCTGTTGATTTTCTCAAAACTTTTGTGACTTTTTATACTTTTGAAGAACCTCCACCCTCTCTCAGAAACAATTTTATAAAAACAATCTTTTTTGATTACAATTAAAAATAGACAAGGAAGTTCAAAAGGTTTAAAAAAACAAACTACTGCTACAATTTTTTTCTTTTATTTGTGTGGATGTTATTCCCTTATTTGTTTATAAAAAACTGCACTTTCTGATATTTTTATTCTTATGACGTGGAAAGCGAAGGAAGAAGATACGCATCTTTAATAAACAAAATTCTGTTTATCGGGAACTTAATTCAGAGTTATTTACATCTTAAAAAGATAAAAAATAAAGATCACATCATTTTGGTGAACTTGGAAAAAATATTTGGATGAATAAGTTCCTTGATTGAATGAAGAAACAATATGAAAAGTAAGGTTTATTTTTAGGATTTCAAATGCTTTATAAAAATTTGAAACTGTTCCCACATTATTGTTAGCCTATTTTCAAGCGCAAAACGTTTTTATTATACTAACTTTTAGTAAAAACGCATTTTCTATTTTGTATCAATTAGGGTTGCGGGCGCGCCCGAAAATCCGAAAAAGCCGGGCGCGCCCAGGCGCGTGCGCCCGTTAGGCGCCCGGACATTTCGAATTCCCCTTTTGGATTCAAGACATTTCGATTTTTATTTTTCGAATTTGATATTTGGATTCGGTGTTTTCCTCGGCAAAAATGTCAAAAACAGCGGAAATTATCTCGAATCCAAATATCAAATTCGAGAAATAAAAATCGAAATGTCTTGAATCCAAAAGGGAAATTCGAAACGTCCGGGCGCCACCCGTTACATAAAATTTTCAAAACACAAACTTTTAACCAAAAAAATTTCTGAAGCAATTATTGATACTTTTAAGGGCATAAACAAAACATGTTTGTGTGATTTCTCGATTTATTAACGATTTTTGAAAAAAAACGAAAAATTACATGACTACAGTATCACTTGGATACTGTAACAATAGAAAAAATTAAGTTAAATATTGTTAAATGGCGCAATTATTGGTTTTGTGGAATGCTAATGCAAAATTAAACCGATAATAGGTCAACTTTTATCAAAAATACTGATTATTTTTAATATTCTAAAAATTTACTTCGGGCGCATGCGCCCGCACCAACCCTAGTATCAATTTCTCCAAACTACGACCGCAATTCTTTTCAGTCATCTTTAATGAAAATTAATAGTGTTTTTAATAGATTTATTATATTTACAAATTAAAGTTAGGGAAAGATTTCTACATAAATATCATATTCAGATATTTCTTCTAATCAGCGGAGTGACGTTCTTGAGAAGTGTATATTTCAAGTTAATGAATTTTGTGAATGGTTTGAAACAAATTTAACTTTGCTCCATTATCATTCAGTTGTGACCCTAAAAACCATAATTCCGTAATACAAATCTTCAGAAAAATAAGTTACCATCATGTTTTGTAGCATTGTGAATTACACTTCTCGAGCGTCAGTATCATTTGAATTTTCAGCTTTAATGAAATGTTGTTTAATGTTTTCAGATAAATCTTCAGCACTTTGTCTTCGATCGTTTCCATTGATTTTTTCCACGATATTTTTAATATTTTCTTTGACATTATGTATTCTGCTAGGCTGAAAGGGTTTTATTAATTTAAAATTACTCATTTAAATGAATCATAACATACCGTAATTTCAGAAAAACCGTTGAAATAAGATTCGTTATTGAGCCGGTTGGAATCACAGCATGACATTGTTCTAGGAATTCATTTCTTATAGGAACAGCTCTTCGAATGATGCTTGAAGACTAAATTTCCGTATTTTTTCACGCACAAATATCATTCATCGCCTTTCTTTTTTTTGATTCCATACTCGGTGTCTAAGGAATACAAAATTTTAATATTCAAAAGCAAGGTTTTGCAACTCCGCATGTTTGAATGCATTTAAAAATTGCCATCTTTAAATATACCAGTAACGATTTTTTTTCTTATATACTTTTTTTGATTCGTTCAATAGATAGGTATTATAACAATTTAGGGCTTAAAATGATAAAACTGTTACTTGAAGTGCTTTTTATTTTAAAAAAATTAATTTAATTTATTTGTTCACTCCAAAAAAAAGCTGAGTGGGCAAATTATTAATATTGAAGCTTTTTCCCAAGTGTAGGATAATGAGACACTTTCTATAGCGACAAAAAATTTAATAAATTTAAACTGCTGATTACAACAAAATGTTTGTCACTTTGTGTAAACTTATGAATAGTCCTAACCAAAGTCAAAACATTTTTATTAAAACTTTTTACAAAAACTTGTAAATAAGATCAAAATACAGTATTCCAAAGTTACATATGTTTACGAACTCCATCAGCAACTTTTTCAGCAGCATGTTTTACGCCTTCTTTCATATTATTCAACAATGTATCATCATTCTTCTTATTTGGATAGGATTCCATGTCAACTGGTTGATCCATGTTTTTATCCTTGTCAATATTTGTTGATGATGGATCTGTTCTTGGGACAGTGAGGCCATGCTCATACATTTCTTCAGTACGACGAGATTCACCACTATTCATTTTTAATATCAGCAAGAATTAATAAAAAAAAACAAAATCAAATGAAACTTTATTTTCACATTTAGAGAACCCTTTTATAGCAATTCGGGTTTTGATGATAAACAAAAACAACATGTGCATATTTAAGAAATCAAAAATTAATAAAACGATGTTTATTTTTTTTCTGTAAATGTATTGATCGTTTTTTTTCTAAGGAAAATTAAATAAAAATGTGAACATTCTTTTTTCAAAAAGTTCATGGGTCAAATTGCAACGATCAAAGTATTCTAAATTGAAGTGAAAGAATGAACGTTTCATTGAAACATTTTGATAAAGAAAAGAAAGTCCAGCAATGATGAAACATGAAAAAAGAAAGAAAAAAACTGGCCTATTTGTTTTAAAATCCTGTTTAAGGTCAGTAATGATAACGTAAAATTGTGATGTAAACATTCTATCGTTTAAAGTATAAGAAAAAAGTATTCACGAAAGCAAATGATGTTATTTTTGGAAAAATACTTTATAACGAGCTTCATGGAATACAAGAAAGATACTAATTATAAAAGCTATGTTAAAAAATACCGTAATATAAAATGAAACGAACGACAGAATTTAAAATATTGTACCATAATAATACTTTATTGATAATAGTGGAAAATACAATATAACAGAATGACAAAATTTCAACAAACAAGGATATAAAATAGTAATGAGAACAAAAAAAAACAGATGGAATTATTAATTAGTACCATTTTCAAAATGTTGTTCACCATCTTTATTGTTACCATTGAAGCGAGCCAAGAGACTTCCAGTAACACGATTTGAAAGGAAAATAATTCGATCACTAATTGCAGCATCAGCAGGTTCAGTAGCTTCTGGGAGTCCAAGTAGGCGATCAAAAACGGCATTTGCAATATCAAGGAATGAATTTGCATGTTCAATTGATTTTTCAGCAGGGACTTTTGCAATTTGTTGAGATTGTTCCAAGGCTGAACGAATAAGATTTTCAACATTTGTACGAGCTTGTGCAGCAGTTTCTAAAGCATTTGTGCCAGCTTGTTTGGTGTATAGAAGTGAAGTGAGGAAAGCATTAACGGCAGAAGTTGTAACGATTACACCCATTTGTGTTGCAACAACAGCTAATCCAATGGAAAGGGCTGCCGTGTAAGAGGCCTAAAACCGTTGGTATTTAGTAGACAAATAAGATAATAAAAAAAACTTACAGCATTAACAGCTTTATCTGCAGCAGATTTTGTTGTATCCAAACCTGAAAAAAGAGGCACAATAAATAACAGAGAAAATGTAAGCTTTGCAACGAAAATAATACAGATCACAAAAAAGAACAGCTTACTTTTCATATAATATTGAAAGATTCGATCAGTTGCAGGATAACAATAATTAGCGTAGACAGGAGCAGCGACGGTGGTTAATCCAGTTTGAATACCATTTTCAACTTTATTTAATGCATTTTCAGTTAAAGATGTTGAATGTTTTGCCATATCATAGCCAGCTTTAGCAGTCTTAACAACACGAAATTCATTAACATAATCATACCATCCTTTTAAATAATCGAAATGGGCATTAGGACCATTGTTTATAGAATCATGTTCTCCATTATGATGATGATCGCCATGGGATGAAAAGCCATTTGATTCATGATGATGATGATTTTCAGAATCCATTTTTATTAATTTATTCGCAGCAAAAAGAAAGTAAAAGTTGTTCTAGAAAAAAAGGTTGAAAAATAAAGAACTTGACAAATGAATGATTAAAAAAGTGAATGGCCGAAGATTGCAAAACAAAAGAGAGAGAGAGAACAAGAAAAAAACAATTGAATAAAAAAAAGAAATCAAAAAGAAAAACGAGAGAGAGAGAAAGTTAATGGATGCCACCGATTAGGTGGAATGATTATTTTGCTCTAAAAACAAAGGTCAGTTTTTTGCAGTTTTTTGGGACTCCAAAGAAGAAGAAAAGTTCACATGAAAGTGTAATGAAATATTATCAATAAAAGTTATCATTTATGGGGTTTTTTGGGTGGTATGCAAACAACAATATTTGGACCTCAACATTTTTTTAATCGAAAACAAGAAATAAAACATGATGAGGAGTAATAGTGATTTGAAAATTAAAATAGCAGCACAAAGTTTACACCAATAAAGATAATGAAAAGGCGTAATTCGATGAAACAACGCAAAGATTGTGAAGTGCAGATATGTCAACATGACAGAATTTGATTTTAAATAAAACATATAATCTAAACCGATAAACAAGAGATGAATGAACCATATTAATTTAGACATATCAAATTGTGTGTAAAAATAACATCAATAACTTTATTTTTAATAAATATATATCGTTAAATATGTGTTATGTCAATAATAAGAATTTGCTCTTTAAACAAGACAAAAGTGTTTGAAACTTTAAAAAAGCTACCGTAATCCATAATAAAAACTGCCCTTTTTTGCAATTTGACAAGTATCTGCTTGATGTTTGAATTAGAATACATGTTAAAAATTAGAAAAAATTTTTTAGAAAATCTAATGTTTATATGATTCATATAATATGAAAAGATTAAATATCTGGGATAAGAACGCAAACAATCTTTGTTGCTTTTGAAAAAAAACAAAGAGAAGCGAGTATTTTTAAAATTCGCGCATTGCAAGAATTTGGTTGCATTTTGCCAACCCTCTATATTTGTCATCAAACTTTTTTAGCAGAAGAAAAGAGGAACTCAACCAGTCAGCAAATCCGTCGTTGATACTTTGTTGCTGAATTCTTTGGTGATACGTATTTTATTTTATTATCTTTATCAACTTCTTGTTAAACTTTAACAATGGAACGCTTTTTACGTCTTGGTAATCTTGGTGGTGGACTTGGTATGGGAGGTGCAACTGCTCCTACAGATTCTAATCAAGTTGATACCTCTGAAACAGTCTATATCTCCTCTCTTGCTCTTTTGAAAATGCTTAAGCATGGTCGTGCTGGCGTTCCTATGGAAGTAAGTTTTTCTTTATATGGAATCTAGGGGACTAAACAATGTCAAATGTAGCATTTGAATTGTCATCGTTTTTCTCTTTTTGTTTAGATTTCGCCTTATTAATGGTATTTTGTTTATAGGTCATGGGTTTAATGCTTGGAGAATTTGTTGATGAATATACCGTTAATGTTATTGATGTTTTTGCTATGCCACAATCTGGTACTGGGGTATCCGTTGAAGCTGTAGATCCTGTTTTTCAAGCTAAAATGTTGGATATGTTAAAGCAAACTGGCCGTCCAGAAATGGTAATTTCCATTTGTTTTCTCGCATTTCTTTAATCTATGCTTAACTTTGTAGGTTGTTGGATGGTATCACTCTCATCCCGGTTTTGGTTGCTGGTTATCTGGTGTTGATATAAATACTCAACAATCATTCGAAGCTTTATCAGATCGAGCTGTTGCTGTTGTCGTTGATCCAATTCAATCTGTTAAAGGAAAAGTTGTTATTGATGCTTTCCGTACAATTAATCCCCAAACCATTGCACTTAATCAAGAACCACGTCAAACAACAAGTAATATTGGTCATCTTCAAAAGCCATCTATTCAAGCTCTTATCCATGGATTAAATCGTCATTATTATTCTATTCCAATTGCTTATCGCACTCATGATTTGGAACAAAAGGTTAATAACACTATCATTCTTTGATACTTTATACATTAGTTGTTTTTCAGATGCTTCTTAATTTGAACAAGCAAAGTTGGATGGAATCCCTTCATCTTGAAAATTTTACAACTCATTGTCAACATAATGAAGAATCAGTATCCCAGATGCTTAAGCTTGCTCGTCTTTATAAAAAATCACTTGAAGAAGAAGAAAGCATGACTGCAGAACAAAAAGCTATCAAGAATGTTGGTAAACAAGATCCTAAACGTCATTTGAATGAAACTGTCAATAAGATGCTTTCTGATAATATTGTACAAAATCTTGCTGCTATGATGGATACTGCTTCTTTTCAATAATTTTATTTCTCTTTTTTTGTCTGTTTAATTGTCATATTCTTTACACTTTTTTCATTATTCTGTGAACCATTAAAATAATTTTTAAAAGTTTATTGAGTTTAAATTATCGTAACCTCGTTTATGAAAGCCGTGAATTTAATCTCGCTTTCTTGTCAAAGCCCTTTTTTCAATAACAGGAATTTTACCATTCTTAATAAGTTCATAGGGGTTATAGAAAAAAATAGATGCGCTATAATTTCGGAGGATCTTGGAAACAAAGAATTTTTGAAGGAAAGGATAGAAGTGTATAAACTGATACAGATACAATTCTTAAATGTGTTATTACTTCTGCTGAAACAATTTGTTACAAAGTATTATCCTAAATGAATGAATTAGATGTAAAACTTTTGAAATAAATTTTTAAAATCCGAACAAATTTTTCAAAATTTTAAGCCTTTGGCAAAAGGTCATCCAATGATTGATTTAAATTTATAACTTTTCCAACTTTTTTATGTTCAACATCAACTCCATCAACATATTTTTTTGATTAATTAATAATGTTTTTAAGATTATTACCGCTTAATCAACGAATTATTTCTACAACTTATCGAAGATTGGGAACTACTTCTTTATGTACAGCCAAAAAAAGTATGTTTTTGTTTTGAAAAATGTATGTAATAGTAATGAGCAAATTATACTTTAGTTGTTGAAAAAACGGATGGAAATGTAACTGTTATTGAAGTTGAAAATGTAACAGAGCCACCCAAACCTAAATTAGAAGCAGCAAAGCATAGTTGTTCATTATGTGCTCTTCCAATGAAAATTAAATATACTGATGTATTGATATTAGAACAATTTATGCGTGAAGATGGAACTGTTTTACCAAAACAAATTACAGGTAAGCATTTTATGTATGTAACTGAATTCGAACCATTTTATAAACAAAATTTTTGCATCTGGCAGTGCAAGAGGGGTTAAACGACAAGTATTTTAGAATAGTGTATTTAAAATATGATACTATTCTATATAATTGTCTTTGACGCTTATACAAAGCTTTATTAGTTAAAAGCGAGTTACTAAATTTTTCAATGTTGTGGATTTTAAAATATGTTTTTCCTAATGAGACGATGTTCTTTTACTGCACGTCAATTAAATTCGCTGGATCGTCTATACATATGGTAACGAGATACTGTATGTAGCTAAAACATTGAGAAATACTGTCTTTATCTTTCATTCAAAGACTTCAAAATGACCTCCTACACTGTAATTTGTTTTATTAATGTTTTTCTATTCTAGGTATATGTGCAAAACAACAATATCGCCTTGAAAGATGTGTTATGCAAGCTCATTGGGCTGGATTATTTCCAAATAAAACGCTTCCAGATTTTGATCGAGCTGGTTACAAACGTTTCAATCGTTATTGGGATGATGAATGGGATATGTACAAAACTGAAGTCAAAGTTAAGCCAGGTTCATGGTTTTATGTTCATCAACATCGCCCAAGAGCTCCACTTTTCAGCAACAAAAATTTTAATCATAATAAAGAATCTTCAAATACATCATAGGTTTGCTTATACTTTTGTCTGTTATGTTTAATGTTTTCTTTTGTTGAATAGTATGTAGTCTTTGAAATAGAAATAATTTTATTCAGTTTTTTATATAAATTTTTTTTGAAAATTTCACCGGAAAATACAATGGTACATTTTCGAATTTAAAATTAAACACTTATAACAAAGGCACTATTAATTTTGATATATTTATATTATTGACAACAGAATAAGAAAGATATATTTGTATATTTACCACTCGAGCTAAATGAATTACTTATGAAAATTTTTTGATGCACCAGAGAGACTTGTTTAACAGGGGGATAATAGAAAAAAAGAAAAGGAGGGAAATAACCCGCCAAAAACATTGATGTTTAATAAAAAAGAAAAAATAATACAATAATTTTTCGAAATTGCTTTTACTATTAAATATGTACAAAAATTAGAAGAAAAAAGGCAAAATAAAAAATAAGAAAAAGTAAAAAAGTTTTATTTGAAAAGTTTGAAATTTTTTACTTTTCCTTATTTTATTAGGAGAGAAAGTTTAGGGTATTTCTTTTTTCTCTAATTACTGTAACTTGCACTTGAAAAGCGCAATTGTGACTACCGTAGCCACAACGGCAAAAGCTACAGTAATTAATGAGAAAAAAAAATTAATCACCCATGAGTTGTCATGTACTAATTTGCTTAGAATCAGCTCCAACATTTGGTGAAAACAGATATTCTTTTGTGGGGGAACGTGTTGGATTTGTTCCACCAGTTGAAATAGTATACCCGCCTGTTGAAACAATTACAGTATTATTATGATCATTATATGTTATATGATGATTATTCAATTCATCATCAATTTGTTGTAAAATTGGATAAATATTATCAGTTTTTGCTAATTTTTCAAGAATAGGAATTAACTCTAGCAATTCACAATCATTCGGATCATCAAACCATGTACGAATTGGTAAAGCATTTTTAGGATGAAATGCATATGAAGCCGGGGAATTATCAATGATAATAACTTTTCCAACATCCCGACCTAATCTATCCAAATCTTTTATATAATTTCCATCATAATAAACGCATGACTCCCGGAATAATCTGGCTTTAAAGACTTTTCTTTTATCCAATAAATCTGCAACTGGATCTGCATATTTTGCAAGGGATGCGGTAAATAAGACGCATTCAAATAAAGGACCAATTCGTTCTAAAAATTCATCCGCAAATGGCCTTTTAAGAACATATACTTGATGAACGATATTATCAATTTCAACAGGTATTATAAAATCTGCATTTTTAACTGGCTTGAAAGACGAATGCACCAAAGTTTCATCAAGATCAACAATTAAGCATTTTTTATTTAAATCTGATGATGATGGCCTAGCTAAAAGAGCTGGAGTTGTAGAAGGTGGAGATTTTATACGAATTGATGTTGCTTGATGATGATAATTCTCTTTTCCATCTGTTGAATCATTTTTTGAAGATTTCCAGGTTGTTCCATTACCGTTTACTGACGACGTTCCATTTTGATTATCTGGGGTTATTTGGGTTATTATTGATTGAACATTTGAAGATTGTGGTGCTGAATTCTCTGTAAATTTAAGGAATTAAGATAATGTCATAACACATAAAAATTTTTTTCAATTTTCTGACGTTGAACAACAGCTTAGATGCAATACTTTTTAAAACGTTTTATTGAAGTCAAAAAATACCGTATTGCAAAATTATTGTTTCTTGCAAAAACGAATTATTGTTTTTGATTTTTTTTTTCAGAATTGATGAAAATTTTCTTTTTTTAATATTATCTTCTGAATTAATTTTATCTAATTCTCAACATTTAATTAAAAAACTTATTGCTTACCATGCCTTTGAGTTTTTCGTATCTCAGCTGAATAGATACAACAGCAAAGAGAATTAAGAAATTTTACCATTTAATAAAATTTCTTTAACAAAATAATAAAAATATAAATTTCCTTTTAAATTTGAATTGTTCCGTTTTTGATGAGTTATGCTTATTCCTTATTGAAAAGTATGTAGCTGTTTGATAAATTAACAAAGCAAGCGGAAGATGAGTAAAAAATATTAAAATAGATGAGTTAAAACAAAATATATTCTTTCTTTTTTTAATTTACTTTGTTTTTTCTTCCTTCTTGTGGTTCTTCTTTTTTCTTTAGTTAAAAAAAAGTCAAGAAAAGCAGATGATTGATGATGATTTGTGGATGACTAAGGTAAAATAAGAAGTAACATACACGCGGGCCTCCTTAAAAAAGTTCCAAGTTGAAAAAGAAATTGTATAGGTGAGAGAGAGAGAGAGAACAAGAGTCAAACAAACTTACACTTACGTTAAGAAGAGAGGAAGGTAGCAACAAAAAAAAAGATTAAACAAATAAAATTTTTTGATTTTTTTTGTTGTTGCTAATGTGGTTGTTGGCAGTCGTGATGGTGGATGAACACAGCAGACTTTTTTTATATATCTATTTTAAAAAATATTTGATGTTGTACCCAAGGTAATTATTTGAGCAAAGTTGTTGGAAGGAGTGAGGAAAGGAAATAATAATGATGTCCAAATAATAAATTTCGTGTAATTGATTGATTGCAATTTATATTTTATTTGTTTTGGTGATGACGAAGCTATCAGGATTTCATTTAAAAATGAAAATAAAAGAAGCTTGAAGACTAGCCGAAAGAAGAAGGTTACTTAAACCGGAACCACGGGGTTTTGTGAAATAAAAAAAAGTCTGAAAAAAAAGTGTCCATGAAGATTAAATTTCATTTTTTTGTTTGTAAAATTTTTAAAAAAATATGTACACGCAAATGTGTGTTACTCGTAATATAAAAAAACAGTAAGAAATTACACAATATCCCTTTAAGATACATTTTTTCGACAGAAATTTACAGTAATTTTATCACGGTAATTTATTCTTTAAAAGTGATAAAAATCACCGTCAAAGAACAAATCTGAAATTAGTTGAAGTTAACAAAAAATTAATGGGACTAGAAAAGGCTTCAACACATGTGATTCATTTTGTTAACTAGCAAACTTTAAAAAATAAAAAACCATATTTGAGCCAAATATATAATTACAAAATTTTATTGTACAAAAAGAAACGCAACTATTGCTTCCATGTGAATAGAATGGAGGAACAATAAAAATGACGTTTCCTATTGTATCATCGTCGATAATAGAACGAACATCAAAGAAATAAAAAAGAACTGTTTGAAAATTAAATAAAATGGAAGATAGGGAAAATAAAAGACAGCAAAAATCTTGTTTATTTTGAAAATAAATACTTATCCAAGATTTCATCTCTATAAGATAGCAGAATAAAAGCTGTTGCAACAAAATACGAAGAACAAAGAGACAAGCAAAAAAACAAGGAAGAATACTTTTTACAGAATATCTTTATGGATTTAAATATCCACAGAACAGATTGTTCAGGGTTGCTCGTAACAAAATGGATTAAGCTCGGTAAAAAAGAGCTTTCATGGATCTATCAAATTAAAGAGAAAAGAATTAAAGTAGTAGAAATCACGAGTTCTGAAATGTAAATAAACGCTAAAAAGACTTTTATTCTGTTTCTGATCAATACGGCTGGTACACTTTCACGTTGTTGATAAAAAGTTTATCAGTGGCCAAAATAGGAAAAAAGAAATAAAAATGACGACGTTTAATAGAGTGTGTAAACACCTCCCAAAAATTGATACAGCGATTCAGAAAAAAATACGCTCAAAACTGAATACAAAAAATGGAATTGATTTTTTGATCTGCTACTGAAACCATAAAAATGCTGAAACAAAGGGCTTCACTAAAATAACAGAAGACTGATTTTGCTTTTAAAAGTAATGTTCAAAAATCAAACAAAAAAAGAGAAGTGATAAAAACGGAAGATAAAAGGGTAAGAGTTAGCGACAAAAAAATCTGTTTTACTGGTGAAAAAACAACAACAATGGGAAAAAAGAGGAAGGTATTAATGTTTTATGCATAAAAAATATCGCAACCACAACAAAAACTAAAAACAGGTGGTTTATCGCCACCCTCTCTCTCTTATTTCGTTTTCATAATAATTGTTGCTGTGTTTGATTTTGACTTTGTTGCTACCTTTAAATTTTTCTTTTTTCTTTCTATGAAGCCTACCAACAACGAGAAAAAAAGATTTTTTTGCCAAATGAATGACTAATTTACAAAGCTTTTACCAAAAATTTGACCAAAAAACAGTTGCAACTTACATTATTACGGAAAGAAAACAAAACAAAAGTGACAACTTTTTTTTCGCATGTATGTTAAAAAACCGGTGCAAAAAACATGGCAAATTTTAGTTTAAAAAACAGAGGTGACAAAGAGAAAGAAGAAAGAAAAAATGCTACAATTATGCTTTTTTCTCCTTTTTACTATTTCATTGCTTGTTGTCATGTTGTCAAAGAACGGCATACTTTTTTTCCGTCATTGAGTGAGAAAAAAAGGAGTGAAAAAAGTGAAAACCTATTGTTTGACATTGCATATTTTTTAAGTAAAAAAATAGAATAAGAAAAGAGCTAGCAACATTTGAAAGTTGAGGAGTGCATTATTTTTCATAACAAAAAAATAAAAGAATAAAGTAAAAACTTTGAGACATGTTAGATTTGAATGAAAACGGAAAAAGGGGGGATTTAATGGTAATATAAGTGTACTTTGAAAAACTAAAAATATATACAAAGTTTTACAATTTTAAAATATTTTTAGTTTAAAAGAGTAAACATCTTTTTAAAAAACTGTTTACAGTATCCCAAATAGGCACTTTCACCTAATTTATCAAATACTTTTTCAATTAATAAATTTATAAAGTTTCTTTAAATTGACAAAATAACTTTTTTGCCAGACAGACAACTATGAAAACTCATTACTTTTTAATTTATCATTTTTGTTAATAAACCATCATGATCATATTTTTTAAAACAAGTATCAAACTTTTAGGCCACCAAAAAATCAACTGAGCTGCCATAAAAAATATATTTCTCTCAACAGCGAAGAATCACCTTGTTAACTCAAATACATTTTAAAAAGAGAGCTATGCAGCTGTCATTCAAAAAAAAGCTAAAAGAAAAAAGTTCAAAAGAGACAAACTTTTTTTCTTCAAGTTAATGCATAATAATAATCACAACAAAAGACGCGACTGTTATCTCTTATTAATGAAAGGAAAGAGATATGCTTGAGAGAGTGTTAAAAGTACCTTTCCAGACTTTGGCATTATCGAAATTCGAGTTGAGAAAAAGGTTCTCAACATTTTTAAAAAAAGGGTATACGCATTTGTTGTTGCAATAATACAGAACACAGGAAAGCAATCATAATTTTGAAAAAAGGAATCATATAACACTTAAACAAGAACGCTTTTAGTAATCCTATTTATAGTTACTAAATATTTAAATAAAAAGTAATCTGTGCAAAAATTACAGTGTTATAACAATAATTTTAAAATAAATTAGTTACACTATATTCATACAACGGTAATTTCTCTGTCTATTAAAAAAGGCAACAAACATAAAAAGTGTTCGAATAAAAGATTAAACAAATCTCCTCAAGGCATCCGAAAAACCACATAAACAAGTTTTAGTTAATCTTCTTTCTTGTATACTCGTTTCAAACAATTAAAAAAAAGAAGAAAAGAAGTTAAGTCGTTGAAATTTTGATCATTGTTTTATTATCAATCGAAAAATGTATGTAACCCCTGTAGCAATGTCGCAATTTTAAGTAATATTAACCCCTGAAGCAATGTCGCAATTTTAAGTAATATTTAGAATGTAAAAAAAAAAGAAGGTTGTCAACATTTTTTAAAAATGTTGACAACCTTTTTCTCAACTCGAATTTCGATAATGCCAAAGTCAAGAAAGGTACTAATACAGAAGGTATGAAAATATTTAAAATAAATAAACGAATTCAAAAATCTTCTTTTTTTTCTTTTTTAACGCATTTTTTCAATCAATCAATGCTGCTCGAGAAATGCATGCGACAAATTCAAACAAAACATTTTATTTTTTTAGGGCAGCAGGCTTCTTCATCGGAGAAAAAACGATTCACGCTCGCACGTTTTTATTATTTTTTTATTTCCGTAAAAAGTGGGAGAACCAAAAACTCCAATTAAACCAAGGTTTTTTGTCAATAATGATAAAAGAGTAAAAAAAATAAAGTAAAATAGATGATCGGTAAGTAGGTCTCTGAAAAGAAAGATAAAAATCAGTAAATGGTGTTTGAAAGTTACCACCGGAAAATTGAAATTAAGGAAAACTTTTATTAGAAAAATGCAAAAATCATCTTTAAAAAATATTCTGAAAGACAAAAGTTTTCTGCATGCTCTTTAGAAATCATAGACCACAGTTTTGAATATGAATTTACTGCAACAAAAAAAGCCCGCTAAATTTCATTAGGAATTTTTTCATTTTACAAGAAAACAGAATCAAACTTCATGATTTTTTTTTAAAAAAATGTTTAGTACCTTTAAAATAATCTCTTAAATCTTCTACTCTTTCCTCCAAAGAAAAAAAAACAATAATCTGTTTGAAGAGCGAACTTGTTTAAATTAGTCATACATCAAAAGCTTAAAATAAAAGAAGAAATATGGTGATTGCATAAATTGTAAAAAAAGAAAATGTCTACTTTTATAAAACGGATTATCGAAAATAAACACATATGGCGTAAAAAAGAAAGAATTTTTATTCAAACAAAAGAGGCATCAAACATTTTTGACTGGTTTACGATTTGTTGAATCAGCACTAACAAAAACTTTGTTTGGTAAAGTGGAATTTTTTTGTTCAATTGATTTTACCCTTTTTGGATAGAATAATAAGTGTAAAGATATATGAACGAAAAAAAAACGCCGGAAAAATGATTTTGTATAAAAAAATTTATGAAATAAACAAAAATTTTTCATAACATCTGGAAAACGAACAAATTCTGAAAAAGACGGGGGGATACAAAAATCAGAAATTAGTGTTGGGATTACGGTAGAAATAAGAAAAAGTTGTATAAGTCACAATCATCAACGAAGTAGTGTTCATTTCTCGTTTCATTCTCGCCGAGAATTCTCGGCGAGAACGAGAATTTCTCGTTCCCGTTCTCGTTCTCGCAGTGATTTTGTTCTCGCAAAATTCTCGTTTTCTCGTTCTCGTTGCCATAAATTCTCGTAAACAGATATTTTTTAAAGATTTTTAAGGATTTGCTCATTTTTTCTGTCAAAAGTGCTGCAGCCTTATAATTTAGTAGTATTAATGTATAGGTACATTAAATATTTCGGTTTTACAATATTCTTAAAAAGAACACACCCCAAAGTTGGTGCAATATGGGACAATTGATTTTCAACGAGAATTGCGAGATTCTCGGCGAGAATTCTCGTTTCTCGTTCTCGCAAAATTTTGAAAAACGAGAATTTCTCGTTTCTCGTTTTTTTCGAAAAACGGAACGAGAAATTAACACTACAACGAACCACAAATATTTATAACAGCATCAGTAATAATGAGGTTACAAAGTAACCCACTTTTACCTTACTCGTCTTATCATACGATTTAATATTTAAAAAAATGTGGTGCTCCATATTCACAAATCGATATATTTCAAAAAATCGAGAGAGTTTTTATCTCAGAGTTAAAAAACGGACACACTACGGAGAATGAAAGTTAATCCATGCTTGAAAGTTTTTTTTAAAACTTTCCACCTATTTTAATCCTTAAGACTTTCTTAGCTTGAGGCAGTTGTTGTGGATCGTTGACTTAAAACAAATCAGCCACAAAAGAAGAAAGAAAGCAGAAAAAAGAGCGTTGAAAAAATATAAGAACAAAACAGAAAAAAATGCGTGTGCGTTCGCTTAAAAAAACATAGGTTTTCAATATTCTACTGCTTTTTTTGCTGATGATGAGAGAAAAAAAGATGAAAGAATTCTTTCTAGAAATAAACAAACTTTAAATTTGACATTGAAAAATATTGCAGCAATATTTTCGCGCATCATGTGATCAATTTTTTTATTCAATTGGCGAATCCTTTTTTAAATTTCAATAACAATCGGTTTATATCCCCCTTTTTTAAAAGAAAATAGGATATTTAGATAGAAAAAGAAGAACTGTCTAGTTAGTGATCGAAAAAAAAAACTTTTAAGAATAACCGGAAAATGATCCATAAGGGTGTAAAAGAGGATTACAAAAAGGGGTCAAAAGTCAAATGAAATTAAAGAAAGAATTAAATTATTGACAGATTCTCAAACAACTAATTAAGATAAAATTATAACTACTAATAAATTTTAAAAATATCGAATTCAGTGATGCCTTTTAAGTACTCTTGATCTTATCAGTGTCAAAACATTTAAAAAAAAGAGATAAGAAAAGCAAGTGATAAAAGGTGGAAGTAAAATGCTATGCTGCATTAAAGCATACCTTTCACACTTCAGCCCTGCTCATGAATAGCTGCTTTTGAAAAATTTAATTGCGGAAATGCAAAAGTTTGAGCTTTAAGAATGAAAAAAAAAGAAACAACTGACAGAAATGATTTGAAAATTGCGGGAGATAACCGACACAGAAGGGAGAGAGAAACAGAGAACTAGTTAGTAAAAATAAAAAAAAGTTGATTTAAAGAAAAAAAAGAAAGAATTAAAGCGTCTGAAAACTTCAAGACACCTCCAGCAAGACCAAGTGACTGATTGAATTGAAAAAAAAAACTGAAGTAAGTGAAATGACGACTGGCTTCCTTTCCATCATCATGTTTGTCGATTGAAAAGGATGCAAAGCGAAATGTGAATGATACAATTTCTCTTCATACCTAGATACATTTACTTTTCTTTTTTAAAAGAGTGGAATATTATGAAGATTATAAAGAGGGGAGAAATGTTATAAAAGAGCTCATAGTAAGAAGGCTTATCACAAATTATGATTAATCACATCTCATTTAAAAAGGCAATCTCTTCTATATTCGAATCACTTTTAATTAACTACTCTAACTAAAAGTGATTATTTTTTAAAAAGTTTATAAGAACTCAAGGTATGCTTTTTAAAACCTGTTCAATTGTGTTCCACAATTTCGGTTCGATCTTAAACCCTTTTCAAAAACCATATTTTTTTATTATTTTTTGAAATTGATTTTAAAATCTATCACCCCTCCTCCAACATTCCAAAAATATTTTTCTATTATTAATATGTCTCACATGTTATTGTTTGCCCATTTTGTTCCTTCTATCTTTTAACAAAACAAAAAATATACAGAACGCATACAGAAGGAAAAAAAATAAAACTCAAGTAAATTTTTCATTTTTTTATTTTTAAGATTTAAAGGCGTCAAACAGAAGTTAACAAAAAAAACAATATGTTTTTGACATTTTTGAGTTTTTACAATAACAAAAAACATAAAACGAGTTGTTTTTCGATTTTCACTTTTTTTAATTGGTTTTTTAAGTTTTAGAAATGCGCTGCAGAAAGATCAGTAGTACATTGTACTGTAGTGTCGAATAAAACAATAATTAATAAAAAATATTAAACAAAAGTTTTTCAGCACTTATGTACCACGAAAGACGAAAAAAACTATTTTAACGTAAGCAACAAAAAACAACAGAAATTTCAGGTGATTGATCTTTGTCAAACAGAGCCACTTCCTACATCACTTCTTTCCTCCTTCAGTTTCAACTATTTTCAATAAAAAAGAGTTCGTCCTTCATAATCGAGGAAAAAATTTAAAGAAAAGCATGAAAGTCAAACAGCAGTGCACTTTTTTTTATATTTGCACGCTTATGTCTGTTATCGCTGCCAGCTGACTGTCAGGAAAACATAGGGAAAAAGGCAGCCGCGATCAAAGCAAAAAATAAACAGGAAAGAAAAAAGAGAAAAAATCACGGCTGTAGCAGAAGCAGAAATAAGTAAGCAAAAAAGAAGAAAATGAAGGAAACTACGAAAAAAATAAACTTTGACTTTTTTCTAGTTTAAAATAAAAAAATCAACTGCTTGAAACACAAAAAAGAATGAACATCAGATGATTAAGTTACACTATTTTTGTTTAAAAATATAGAGTTCGTTGGAAAGAGGTTTATTCAATCATTTTTAAATAAATAAACGCATATGCGGCATATAAACCGTAACATTTTGCGCCACCTAAATAAAAACATTTCAAATTCTACAGTAGTATTATGACCGATATTCCTTCAATTACCAAAGCTTTTTAATTATTCCAAAACAAAAACATATTAAATACTTAACATAGAATTGTGCTTCTTTAATAAATACAAAAAAAACAGGTTTTTACATAGATAAAAGAAGAATAAATGCTTACCCTTAAATATTAGCGTCTAATAAAACATCTGCACCTGTTACATTCACTTCTATTTAGGTAAGCAGATAAGACAATCAAATTTACTAAAATTTAAAATTTATACACAAAACTAAAGTAAGAAAAACTAAAAAAGGGAAAGCACCGAATAAAGATATTATTATTTGAACTTGTGAATTTTAAATATAATATTCACCAGTTCGAAAGATGATTTTTCAAAAACCAATTTGTTAAAAACATGGCTAAGCTAAAAGAACCAAAGCTGAGAAAAAGTTATAACCATTAAAAAGGGAACATGGGCGTAATGTAATAAACGTAATTCAAATCTAATAAATTTACGAGTATTTAAAAGGTTTAATTTCGACGCTTACGTAGAGGAAAAAAGTGTAAATCTCATTTATCAGTGATATTTTTAATTACAAATAATTGTCATAAATATGAACAAAAAGCTTTTCTTATAGGACAAAAAACTGCAATATCATGTTTTTCCAATTTTTCGAAAAAACATTTTTTATAACTCAAAAATATAATAAAATGCGAATACTCCAACTTTTTTTGACATAAAATAAATTATAAAGACGAAATGCACTATGAAATGTGTTTTCATGTTTTAAAAAAAGCACTGAAAAAACATTACAGTATGACAGCTCAAAATGCATGCCATAACGTTTTTGGATTTTTATGAAGAAATTAAAAACTTTTTAAATGAATTGACGCATAAACATGAAAAGCTAGAGACAAATTGAATAATTATGTTTTTCAAGACAGATACAAGCTTAACTATGCAATGAAAATTTAAAAAATGCTGTTGTAAAAATCTTCTTACTCTTTCACAGCGTTCTGAATTCTGAAACATTCGAAAATGAAACTATAACGTTAATTCTGTGGAAAAACCATTGCTTGAAACCATTTTTCGTAAAAGAATATCAAAGATGGAAATTGCAAAAAACAACCAAAAAATAATAATAAATTCATCATTCACATAACCAGAAACCATTTAAAAAATTCTAAAATTTTAAAAATGTTTGAGTCACACATTTTTTCTCTTTTATTTTTACGTTTGCTTCTTTGGCAACAACCTTCATCATTTCAAAAACAAAAAATAGCACACGCGCAAACAGAAGCAAAGCTCAAAAAAGTGCGCAAATTTTTAACACAAAAAAGGGGTGAAAAATGAGGCTTCTTGCTTGCATGGTTTGGCTTAAAGAAAGAAAGGGATGGAAAAAAGGCTATTTTATATAAAAATTCTTTCCATTTCTAAAAAAGAGAAGAATGTTGAGGTAACATCATGGACTCCCTCTTTTCTTTGCCTTTTTAGAGTCCATCATCATCGGCTTCTTCTTCTTTTTCGTTGACTTCTCGTATTTCCTTTTTTGAACTTTGAGTTTTTTATATGTTTTTAAAAAAAGCACCGTTTAACATCGAAAAAATAATAATACGAAAAAAAGAGTGCATTACTTTATTTTTTATTAGCCTAAAAGATTAATAGGTTCACGTTTTTTAAAATAAATTTAAACAACTCGATAAAAATCATGCAAAAACAGAAAAGCGAAGATAAGTGGTCAAAGAGGAACGAATAAGTATATAACCTTCTTAAACATAACATTCATGAAAGGTTTCTTTCCTTAATAATATTTTAAAAACATACATCACAGTACTTCCCTTTCTTTTGATATAATTTAAAATAATTGAACAGGTGTTAATAACAACGCGTATAAAATGTTACAGTACCTATGATGTGGTATACTGTATATTTTTTTATTCATGTAGCAAAACAGAATTTTGACAAACAAATAAAATGAATAATAAAGGTTAAAGCATTTTGAACTGTGCCATACTGACCGCACGTCCTTGATACTGGCACCTTTGTTTCTGCTTTTTTCAAACTGAATGTATCCTCTGCCAACATTTTTCTTTGTATTTCTGTGAAACATAAGACACAACTAATATTAGAACTGCATAAAATATTCGTGCATTACAGTACCCCTTACTTTTGACAAAAATTATCTGCAGTATGAGCAGCAATGTAGATGAACATTTTACAATTATTCTTTTCTTTTTACCATTCTGTGTATTTATCCCTTTGAATTAATCAATCATCCTACTAATGCTGCATGCTTATATTTATACACTAATAAACTTAAATTTTTAAAATAATCTTGGAAAAACACATCTATTTCTTTGATTTAACCTATTTTCAGGCAATGCTTTTTCATGTAAAAGTTCAAAGGCTGTTTAAAATAGGGCCTTTTCTATAAAAAGTCAAAAAAGAGAGACAAGAGATGTAATGAATGTCGGCACGTTGAAGACATTCACACAATGACAGATGACTTTTTTTCTTTTCATAGCTTTAGTTTGTTAATTCAAAACATAAAAACTATAAAAAAAGTTTTTCAAAAACATTTCCGCCTCAAAAATAATGAATGTATTTTTTCACCCGGTTTCTAAATAAAAATGTCTCCATAAAGTCAATCCCATGATTACTAATGCATAATAAAGCCCTTTAAAATCTAAATAAAGTTTGTACAACTCTACAAAAATCAAAACAGGAATCACGCTTAAATTAATAATTATCCAACAATTTTATTGTATATAAGAGCAAAAAACAATAACAAATTCAATCATCAAATTATTTATTTCTTAGAACCAGACTTGGAGATGGAGGCCTTCTTTTCAGAAACAGATGTTGAAGAATGGCGACGAGCAACCTTGGCATCTTTTTGTTCCTAAAAATATAATCTAATAAAACTGCATATCAAAATAATTAAAACTCGCTTTTTGATATTGAGTAAGAAGTTTTTGATAGTTGGCAGCTTCTTCGCGGCGTTTTACACGACGTTGATTCTTTTCTGAGATGCGTCTGCGTTTACGTTGAAGACGTTGAGGAGTAACCAAACGTTGAATTTTTGGAGTAACAACACGTTGTTTAATTTTCTTGCCATCCTTTTCATGTTCAGGGTATGTACGGCGAATAACATAATCACGAACATCATCAGTTTTGCTTAAATTAAACAAACGACGAATACGAGTAGCACGTTTAGGACCAAGCCGACGAGGAACTTGTGAATCAGTAAGGCCTTCAATTTCTTGTTCACCTGAAAATCAGCAAATATTAGACATACATTACAATATCCAAAGATAAAACCTCACCTTTCTTAACAACAATAAGAGAAAGAGCAGATAAATTAGCATCAACAATACAACCACGTACTGATTTACGTTTACGTTCACCAGCTCTACGTGGACGATAGCAAGAATGACCTTTTGAAAGGAGTAAACGAACACGACCATTGGTAAGAACACCTTGTTTCATTGGAAAACCTTGTTTGTCATTACCACCAGTAATACGAACAATATATCCCTAAACAAGATAAAAATAGTTTAAGCAAAAAAGATATCTTCCAAGATTACCTTCCATTCATCACCAAGAGCATCAGCTTCTACTTCTTGAGCCATACGTTTTTCATAGAAGATTCGAAGAATCTTTTCATCATCGATCTCAAGAGTCTTTTGACACCCAGTATTTGGGTAGGCAATGTTCAATTTCATTGTTGTTAACCCTAGAAACAAAGTGTATAAGTAGAAAGGGTGAATAAAGCTTTAGCGGACACTTTTAAATACACGTATTTACAGAAAAAGCACGCCAAGAATGTTTAACAGGATATAAGTAAAAAGGAATAGATAAAAAATGGCAAAAAAAGGTAAAGATCTGATGATAAAATAGCTGAAAAGTTGGATAAAAAAACTTTGAAAAGAGAGAACGTCGACCGTTGAAAAAAAGAGGGAGCTTGCAAATGATGGAGCTACGATAGTTTGTCCCTGCGTTCGTGTTGAGAACCCAAATGAATAAAAACATTCAACAGTTGGCAAAAGGCCAGCCAAAAAAAACTTTTAAAATTTTATTCAACTTTTTCCAATAAATTTTTTAAATAAAAATTCTAATAATTTTGCACACTTGTATTTTTACGATCAGTTTAAAAAATAAATAAATCTTGTGAAAGCTTTTTATCCTTTCAGGGGATGTGTTAACTGATCCAAAAATTGTGGAACATGTCCTTTACTTTTCCGTGGGAGTACGATTTTCCACCTTTCTTTACGTAAGTTTAATCACTGTTTTGTTATCGTGTTGTGCACAATGTGTGTGGTGATTGTACTGCATTAAGCATTTTATTTGAAAAAACATCAAAATATTTTTAGTATCCAACCAAACGCTACAACTCGTGAAAAACAATTAGAAGCGTGGGCTCAACTTGTTCTTCATTATTGTCATCATAACAATATTTATACTGCAGATATTACTCAACTTGCTGAAACAGAACTTTTTTATAATCGTAATTTAAATCGTATGCATACATTTTTTGCTTAACAATTATATAACGATTATGTATAACTATTTTAGGTCGTCTGGATTACAACGGTATATCAACAGTTCTTGATTATCTTGAAGCTAAAAATTGTGTTGAGTGGACTGATCGACAAAAACGACAGTGTCATATTCATTGGCAAAGTCCTGAACAGTGGGCTGAAGTTATTCATTCTTGGGCAAGAGCAAACGGTTTTCTTAATAGTGTTGTAACGCTTGAAGATCTTATTGACGGTGACGATACGGTACAAGAAGGTTAGTTTTTACAATCCCCCGCGATACTTTCCTTCCATCGGGCCCGCTGGAGGGAAAGTATCGCGGGGGATTGTAGCTTAGTTTGAATTAAAAATTAATGAATAAATTTTAGCTTTCCACGGAATTAATCGTCGAACATTGATCAAAGCTTTAGAAGCTTTACAGAAGAAAGGACTTGCTGCTATTATTGAACACGAAGGAGCTGTTGCCGGTGTTAAATTTGCTTAAATTAATATGTCAGAAATTATGCCATCTGTGCCTGTTATCAATACTACAAATGTAGAAAGTAATCAAAATTTATCTATAGAAAATACAAAACCAGATCTTAAATTATTAAAAACTAAAAAAATGTTAGCAATGGCATCAACACTTTCTTCCTCTGCTGAGGAACGTTTAGAACGTACGAACTTTTTTTTCTAAGCTACATATGTGTGTGTAATTAACATCTTTTTAGGGGCTTCCTTTATTCATTATCGCGAACACATCGAAGAAGGTGATACTGTTATTATTTATATTGATCCTAAAAATATTAAATCTGTTGTTGTTCAACGAGGAAAAACTATTAGTATGAAAAATGGTGCGCTTAGGCATGAATTCTTAGTTGGTAAACGATATGGTTCACGTGTATCTGCAACTGCTGGTCATGTTTTTGCTCTACGTCCAAATCCTACATTATGGTCAAAAGCCTTAGTTCGTCATACACAAATTTTATATTCTCATGATATTGCAACAATTATTCATCTTCTCGATATCAAACCAGGTTCTGTTATTTGTGAATCTGGTACCGGTAGTGGATCATTAACTCATGCCCTTGCTGTTGCATGTGGTCATAATGGTCATGTTTATACTCATGATATTGTTGAAGAAAGAGTTAAATCTGCTGAGAAATGTCTTGAAGAACATGGTCTTGGCAATTATTCAACGGTTGACTGTCGTAATGTTTGTGATGAACCTTTCTTTGTTTCAAATTCTTGTGATGGAGTATTCTTGGATCTTCCTGAACCGTGGAAAGCAATTAAACATGCAAAAGATGCAATAAGTCGAAATCGTGGTGGAAGATTGGTTAATTTTTCACCATGTATCGAACAAGTATTACGGGTTGTTGAAGAGCTCGAAAAGCATGATTTCCAGTTTATTGAAACTATTGAACTTGTTCCTAAAACTTTAAAAGTATGACTTTTTTCTCTGAAATTTATATTTTTAAAAATTTTATAGGTTGTAACGAAAAAGCAACGAGCTTTTGAATCATTTGCTGATGAACCAATATCAAAGAGAACAAAAATTGATACAGCAGAAGAGCAAGGACAAAATGATTTACCAGATGGAACAAATCGTCAAGGGCAACATAAAGTATTTACAAAGAAAGCTCTTGTTCCTGTACCAGCAATACAACCAAGTCATTCTGGTTACTTAACATCTGCAACGTTGCTGCCATATTAATCTAACGTATTTCCTCCGTTTTTAGTTTTTATTATTAGTTTTTATTTGTTGATTTCTTGTATGACAAAGTGTGTTCAGTATTGTTAACGTGGCATAGAAAGCATTAATTTTTGAATAAAGGTTTTATTGTTTACTTTTGTTGTTTTATTATCATTTGTACATAATTTTGGACAATTGAATTTACACTGAAAGAAAAAGTAGTATCAAATAATAGCTTCTTCATTTTTATCAAATAAAATGAAGGAGCTATTATTGTGATGGATGCACAAATGAATTTCTGCTTTTCTTTCCAAAGCTGTAGAAAAATATGAGACGACACCGTAAGCATTTGCAATCCTGGAAAGATGAAGTTCAAACTAAATTTTTTGTCTTTTGCTACTTGGGTGGTTTTGAAATACTTGAAGAAAGGATAAACAACTTTTCTTATAAACAACGATTTGTTACTACTGTAAATTAATGATAAATTTTGATTTGTTTTTATTAATAGCGATTATATATTTAAATCAAAATACAGAATGTGGCGGTAATAAGACTTTAACTCATACTGCGCTTAACAATATGAATTTATGTTTTTAGTCTTTCAAAAATCTAATAATGTAAACAAAACATTTTCAAACATAAGCTCATATGGAGATTGCTTAAATCAGTGTTCAAATGCTTCAAATTGTAACTCCATTAAATGGAAAAATAACATTTGCATTCTCACTATTATCAACAATGATACCGTCAATGAATTGGACAACGACCACAAAACATTACGAGTAAAAAGAAAAGGTGGAAGAGGTGGTGGTGGTAGGGGATCATCAGGAGCACGATCATCATCATGGGGACGTTCAAGTAGCAGTAGTAACTCTCGATCATATCATGGTAGCAGTCATCACTATTATGGAGGTTACGGTGGCGGCGGGGGTTATGGAAGAACTGTATGGTGGGAATGGATCTTTTTTGCTTTTATTATCATATTTATAATTATATGGTTTTATTTTCAAAGACAAAAAAAATTACGTGAAAAAACTTTTCAACCTCCACAAGAGTTTCCGCCTCCACATGCAAGCTCTATCAATGTTCCTCTAATTAATAATACAAATGAACCTCCGCCACCGTATCCCGGAAATTGTAGCAGCAATAATAAATCTTTTAAAATGAAAGACAATGATGTCATCGAATTATATTAAATGGTATATAGTTGTATTTTGATTAACATTTGTTAAACGTTTTCTGTTTCATAGATCTCTTCAAGTAACTATAATCTTGTATTATTAATTTTTTGTTCAAATTTTACAGTACTCTTCAAAATTTCTTTTAAAAAAGATTGATAAAAAAGTTTATAAAAAAGTTGAAAGAAATATGAAAATTATTTTTGTAAGTGACAACAGGACTTGGAAAAATATCTATAATTCAACACTACTCATCTGCGTTACTTAGAATGGAAGGAGAATTTAATGGAGTTCGTTCTGCTTCTGTTAAATCTGTTTCATAATGAACATTCCTAAAAGCATTGCATTAGGGCCCCGGTTCAAAATGTTTTTGATGTACTTACAAAAGTAAACCAATTGGAACAAGACATAATACAGCAACAACAAGAAAAATTGTTCCAGAAAAGAAATTTAAAGTTAGAGGATAAAGTCCATTAAAAATTGATGTTGCAAAAATTGACATTAATCCATCAAATAAAGCAATTAACGAAAATAATTTTCCTATAAAAACTCATTATAACGATTACTGTAATACTATTTTATGAAAAAAATATACCTTGTTCAGTAAATTCAACAAATTTGCTTGAACTTGATCTGCAACCCGTTAAAGTAAAACGAGTAAATGCCGTTGGAATTAAAGCTAAATATGCCCACCAATTTGAAAACAAAAAAGCAAACATTAAAAGGACAGAAATTTTTCCCGAAAATCCAAAAACCGCGAGTGTTGTGTCATTTAAATGATGTGATCTATGTAAATAAGGATATAATAATATTACGGTAATACTGCTAACGGCATTCCCAATACCATTATACCAACCATACGGTTTATCACTCCATGAAAGTTTATATCGAAGATATGAAAATAGGATATCATCAACCCCCGCACTAAAAAGCATTTCAACAGAAATTGCAATTAAAATGAATATCAGATATTTAAAGCATGATTTGTTTTGATAACTTTTAATAAAATCAAATACTTGAGTAAAATGTGTTGTTATAGTTGAAATCAAAGGAATTGCTTCGTCTGCTAAAAAAACAATTTATACTGTTTGTATAAGTGCTTCAGTTCCATGAGAAAAATGCTTACTGTTCTCTGGTGCATCAAGTTCTTGTGCAAAAATTAAAATATATAAAAATCCAAAGACATGAAGAAACATAAGAATAAGAAAATAATAACTATATCCAACAGATCTATAAAGTTGATATAGAATAATTTTAGGTTAATAAACTGTAAAATTACTGTCGAATAGAACCCGATAATATATAACCCAATGTAATTCCCAATCCAGCTGCACCTTCAAAGGCTGCAACTCTTTCACTCTTTACTTCTGGGGATGTTGTTTTAACATTATACGAAAGAGTTGTGCCTGTAAAATTGTGTTTCTATGCATTGGGTATACTGTAAGGATAAACCTGTTAAACCAGCTCCTGCACCACAGAATCCATAAATTATATCACTTATCATTAAGTAATATACATTATTTTGAATATTTACAGTTTGAATTAAATAATTTATATCACCGCAAATTAAACCGAGAAACGGTATCATCATCGGGATTTTTGCATTCCATGTATCGCTTACTGAAAAGTGAAAATGTTACAGTATGTATCTATAACACATTACAAGAATATACTGTTCATCCAAAAAGCAACACTTTTAGTAACAAATCATAATTTTTTTTAGAATTTTAAAAATGGAATTTTTATGTATTTGCGATGACAGTAATTGTAATGAAAAAATTTGAAAATTCTCACATGATCCTAATAATAATGAAGTAAAAAGTGCTGGAATCAATAAACAAAAGGAAGAAATTAAGATTAAATGATTTGCATCAGCTTGTAAAGCTTTATCTGCATAGATTTGGCTGATATTTGAGCAATCTACTGTATGTCCCTATAAAACTTTTTACGTTCTTAACTAACATATTTTTGATGATTAATTAATTAACGGACATAACGAGATACACAAGATTTTTCATATAGTAATGACTGAAAAACTGGACTTTTCATATACGATGAACACATGTAAATAAATACTGCGGGCTCCATTCTTAAAGACGTTAAAAATACTTTTGTTCGATCCATAATTAAAATTAACAGTATCTAACAAGAAAATATGACGATGTATAGTTAAAAAAAACCAATTTCCGGAAATTTAATCGTTTATTTTATGAAATAAAATAAATAGTTTAAATGATTGTTATAAATTAAAGTGGACGACAAACGAGTGCAAAACATTGTGTTTAAATTTTTTTTGCTGAACTTGAATGAATTCATTTGGAGGTCAGCTGTTTAAAATTGCAGTTTGTCATTCAGTCTTAACCTTGCCAATTTCATACTGTCTTTCGGTTTTAATTAATGTTTTGGTTTGAAAATTTCAATAATGGAACATCAAGGTATATGAAATTACACTTTGCATAAATTAAATTGCCACTATATAAAATGACAGTGTTTGTGAGAGTTTATTAGGAACAATACCCCCTTTCCCTAAGAGGCTAAACACCCCCCAGAAATTTGGTAAAGTTTGAGCACTACACAAGAAAAAAAAACGTAGGTTTAATCTTTTTTATTTGAAATGCTGACTACAAAACTTTTGACCCAGAACTTTGCTATATTAAATTTATTTCACATATCCTTTCTTGTGGTTGAAAGTCATACCACATTTTTCGGGCGGGCGAAATAAAATTACATTTAAGTAGAAACTAAAAAAATCTTTAAATTTCTTTATAAAATTTAATTTAGACCTTTGTTAAACATTTTAAAATAATTTAATATTTTTAAAGAACTTTATGATATGTGTTGCAACAACAAAATTTGCAAAACTCTGATATTTTAACTAAACGAAACTTTTGTTTGATTTTTTATTAAATGTTTAACTGGCTCTGAACTTTTTCTTTGAACAGGAGCAATTGTGACAGTAATCGTCTGCTTTTGTGTCTTTGTTTTTCCTTGCAAAAATGTTACAAAAATGATAAATGATAGTCTATAAAAAATAGTATAAAAATTACTTGGGATAAATTCCATACTTACTGATTCAGAACGTGACACAACATCCATGCAAATGTTGTTGTTAAAAATAATGTCCAAAGATCTGTAGCTAAAAGGGAAAACTGATAAAATGAAAATATCATTATCATATACAACAACGTTGTCAAACATGCCTAAAAACCAGTTAATAGAAATATTTTTAAACTTCATTAAAGCTTACATGTAAGGCAAGCTTAATATCATTTCGAGAATTTGTATTTGTCTTTTTAGATCGAATTCGAAAATATGTAAATGTAATGATATCACAGCATAGTGCAATTGACATTGTTGTACAGCATGTTGTGAAATCATTGTATAATATTACTGTTGATTCACAAGAAAAGGTTCGAGTTGTAAAACGATAAGTTGTACCAGAAAAATATGAATTACATTCATACCAGAACAGTGGAATCGTATGAATAAATCCCATTCCAAATGCCATGGAAATCAAAATTTTTGCAATACTATCCGAAAACCAAATTCGATATTTGATTGAAAAAACGATGGCACAAAAGCGATTAACGGATTTAAGCAAATGAAAATATAAAGCTGCATAATAGCATGCATTTAAAATATGTGCCATTATAACATTAGCAACACTTTTTTCAACTTCTTTCGGGCTACAAAAGATCAGTCATTAATCATTATTTTTCCAGTTTACAAAAGATTATTACCTGATAGTTATGATAGCTCCCCAAAATACAAAAATCCCCAAAATTCCAGCTTCAGCAACACTATGTGCAGCACAAATATATCCAAATGCATTATGTAAAACTGGCTTTTTATAAATGTAAATCAAAGAAAAAATGCTGCAAACAACGCCACAGATTCCAACCTATAAGAATGCAAATAATAAAAGTCAGAATTTAAAGAAAGTATCTTACGGGATAAAATAAAAGATATTCTTTAAGGTCTAACGAGTCTTCCATAACTTCAGACAAAACACACAAAAAAAGAAAACGCACCAAAAATCTTTCAAAAAATTGTGAGTAACAGAAAAAGCAATAAATACTATTTAATTTTTATACTAAATATGAAGTTGGCAGAAATTTTTACAATTTCATTACGGACAAAAAAGAGGAAGTATTTTAAGTATTTCAGTTGTAACGCTGACATTATGAATCGTGACTTAATTTATGACCACCCAAGAAGCGTAGTGCAAACATGTGACGAGAAAGAAAAGCTTTTAATTTAAATTTTATTGTTTTGGTAAAACTTTAGAAACCAAAAATTTTTATGACTTAAAAGCTACATTGTTTTGATATGAATTAAAAATGATTGATGCTTGCACTAAAAAACGTCAGAAATCATGCAATTCAAATTTGAAATTTTTAGAATGATGTCAATTTTCTTGTAGAAGTAAATATATAGCTAGAATTGTCCGGAAGTCTATCACTTTTTTATTTCTACAGTTTTTCAAGCTGCTTAGTATTTATCTGTTTTGTTTAAAGCTTCTATATTGCTTGCACTGAAGTTTTTTATTTTTGAAATGGATCGGCTAGAATTCTATAGTTTATGCTTAATGGTTAAACGAATTTAGTCACGGCTATAGTTTATAGTTCCCCTTCACTTTCTTTCATTATTTTTCTATAGCTTATAGCATTATAATGTAAAATAGCGTGATTCTTATATTACTTCGGCGATAACCACGAACTATGATCAGTGGAAGCCTTATCTTTCACATTTTATTAGAGTGTAGTCACGAGAATATTCAACGAAAGTTGTAAAAAAATCGAGTATAAAAGCGGTCACAAATCTCAAACTACTCATATTCTTAACTCTAATTCAAGTTTTGTCTACAGTACTTTTTCTTCGATTTGTTCATTCAAGATGAATCCAGCTTGCAAAAATTGTAAATGCTGTGAAGGATGTTCATGCGATGGTTCAAAGAAATGTGAATGTGATTGCAAGCCATGTGATTGCTGTCCATGTTGTAAGGCATAAAAACTGATGCTAAATGAATTAATGAATTTGGCTGCAAAGATTATCATCTTTATATAAACTCGAAATTATATTTTATTATTTTTAAAAATTACTCTTTCTATATCGTACTGTATAACGGAATAAATTTTTTTGTTAAAAATAAATTCGTTATGTTATGTTACGAAATAAATAACTAAATAAATTTGGCTGGAGACAAAGAAATTGAAATAGCATACAAATTTTGGTTTTTTAGAAAACATCTACTGCCACAAAACACAAATTAAACTAATGTGCAAATTTATTTTACATTTTTTTTGTATTGTTACAGAAAAAAAGTTGAAAAAAGAAAGGTTTAACAAAAAACGTACAATAAGAAACGCTAATATCAAATCAAAGAATATTTTAAAAAGTGAGTATCGCATTTCTAAAACTGATAATAAAAATTTATGCGTTTCTTCTCTTGCCCTTTTTAATGATACGTTGTCTTACTGCAGTAATGGATTTTTCTCCTAATGTCAAAATATGCTTTTGTGTTATGCTTGTTTGAAAACCGTTTATATTAAATATGATTAAATATTTTTTGATTATTTTAATCATTGTAACTAATCTTGACTTTTGCGGTATGTTTTATGTTATTTTATTCACCGTAAATTAAAAGAAATTGTTTGCCCACTCAGTCTTTTGTGGAGTGAAACATAAAATAAATTAAGCTAAGAAAAAATTACAAAATCAATCTCGATTAACTTGTTGCCAGCTAGTTACCTCGTAACAGCCCAATGCAAAACAGCTCAAAAAGCTATATTTCTATCATCAATATCAGTTTTTTTAGATTCTGCACCGAATAAAAATTATTGCTCAAATTGTTCGTTGAATACAATTACTTTAAGCCAAGGTTCTTTAATGGGTGAACAACCATCAATTCCAAAAGGAATCGAAACCGTCAGAAAATGTAAACGCATTACGGTAGTGTGTGATACGAGATATTTACCGGGTGCTTTTGTTTTTATGAATGTAAATATTTTTTAAAGGAAATACATGTATGAACTAAACTGATTTTTAGTTCAATAATTCTGGAAAAGGGCCGTTAAAAAACTTTTTACCAAAAGTTAAAGCAACTTTAAAATGCATGAATACACATTGGTGTTATATTGAAAAAAATTATACCACTCCAGTACTTGACATTGAATGTCATCAAGGATATCATAAAGATACAAATGTAAGTTTGTTGGTTTATTTATATTTTTATTTTATCAGCAATGCAATTGTAAACATTAATAAAAGCACTAAAACATTTAGGTAAATTTCGAACTCAGAAATCAAATAGAAGATGCATTTGCGATGATATAATGCCACAAATATGTTTAAAGAACTGTTTCTTAGAAACGTTATTTATCTACGCTTACATAAAGTAGTATAAAATAAAGGGAATTGTACATACTTACAATAATAATAATAATATCAAAAAATAACTTTTAAACCGATGCACCCAACGTTTCACTCCGAAGTTCATTATCAGAATTAAATTGTCGAACATTATCTTTTGGAATACTTTCAGAAGCCGTTGTTTCATTTACTTTAGAAGATTTATTTGAATGAGTGTCGTGATCTTCTCCTTTGACAATATCAATAACTTCTTTTACACCTTCTTTAATATCATGCAAAATTCCACTATGGTCACCATGCTCTTTTTGATATTGAGCAGCTAAATCAATTTGTTTCAACAAAGTATCAGAAGGATTCATAATTTTTATCTAAAAAACAGTAAAATTTTATAACAAAATTTTAAAAAAACCTATTCAAAAATAGCACATTTTATACAAACGTTTTTTCAAGTGTCACCCCCCAAACGGAGAAAAAGAAAATAATCGATATGTTTTTTTCCTCCAGCAGAAAAAAACAAAAACAATTTGCGTGTGTTTCAACATGAGAAAAAAGTCAGCGAAAAAATGAAGTAAACAAAATTAAAGAGGAAGATGACAAGCTTGAAAGAAACCAGTCGTCAAAGGATATTTTTAAAGAGTATGTTTTTATAAAAACTGCTGATATCGGTTTAAAAATTTAATTAGGAGAACGGAATAAAAGTACATTAAAAATTTATTATTTTTTTAATTTTTGTTATTTAATACAAATCAAAAAATGTTTTTTCACTGCGATCTAAATTAATAAATCTTTCTAGTTCAGATTCCAGATTTGCAGGAATTACTTCCTTGACGAGATATTTAGTAAAATGTGTGAGTGCCATATCTGCCCATGTTAGCTAAAAAATCGAATATAGGAACTAGTATGCCACAAAAACCATAGTAATAAAACGTACCTTTTCTCCAATTAAATATTTTTGATTTTTTGAAGCTTTTACAAAAGAATTTAACTGTTTTAAAACTTCCAAAAGTTTGGAGTCCTTTAACTTTTTACGTTTTTGTGATAAAATTGCTTCCCATAAATCTAATATTTGACTTGCAATTGCATCCACCAATGCATCTTCTCCTGGAGTTGAACCATGAAGACCTAAAAAAGAAGTTATTAAAGACAAAAATTATACGTTTTTAAACATATAAATGCACAAATAAAAAGCAGGAGGAATGCGAAACATAAATAATTTGACATAAAACATTTCTGAGGGTTTAATCGTTGCGAAACGTACTAACCGACAATAGCAGCAATTCTTCGACAAACGGCATGGGTGCCACATGTTACATCATTATCCATTGAAAATGCCGGTAATATTTCAGGTAAATGTGGATTTGGAGAAGTCACAGAAATTTCTGTAAATGCTAATGCAGAAAATGAAATTATTTCTCGAATCAAGTCAGCAATTGGTCCTTGATTTTTATGATACAGTACCAGCTGAGGAATGTATTCGAATGGCATTTTCAAGATTAACTGAAAAAATCCATATTTGAAAAAAAAGTTTAATATTCATAAAATATAAAATTTTGTTAATGAACGAACAAACAATCAACAGGTGCTAACAAGATTCTTCAAAGTAAAAACTTTTAATCAACTTTTTTGTTCTTGTGGAAACAAAAAATGTGTAAAAAAGCGAAGATAAATCAATGCGCAAATAAAAATGAAAAAATAACATGAAAAAATAAATGTTTGTCCGCTGAGAAAAAAACTTTTTTTCACTTTTTTACACGTTTCTAAAAACGATAGATTGGTCCTTTCATTTTTGCAATGTCGTTCTTGCTTTTTTTA
Organism: Panagrolaimus sp. LJ2400; assembly: GCA_024447215.1. Taxonomy (NCBI): domain Eukaryota; kingdom Metazoa; phylum Nematoda; class Chromadorea; order Rhabditida; family Panagrolaimidae; genus Panagrolaimus; species Panagrolaimus sp. LJ2400. Next base: position 1,747,898 of record JAMRYA010000009.1, on the reverse strand, counting down.
TTTAGACTATTGTCTGATAAACGTCTCCTTCGCTTTTTTTGATTGTGGGTTTTTCTGCTTTAGTCAACGACGTTCAGAATTATGTTGGTGTTAAATAAGAGGAATTAATTGTGACGATTGTTTTAGGTTTTTGATCTAAACGTAAAACAAAAATTATAGCTTCCGTTATGGAATAATAGACTGTAGGAAATTAAATTCAATTAGTTTGTTTCAAAAATTTGAGTCGTAAAAATTTTTACTCTATATTATGCGTACCTTTTCACCAATTAAATGTGTAATTAACAAAAAAAGTAAACTTTAAAAATGATGCAAATTAATCTGTGAAACATTTTGAAGTGTTAAGGTGTTCGTTAAAAGTTCATTTGATTTTTTGTTAAATTTTGATGTCCAAAACCACCACTGTGAATACCCCCACCAATTGGAATTGGATAAATTCCACCAGAATTTCCTCCCACATTGTTAGCAGAAATAGGTTTTGCACCACCGCTGCTTCCAACAAAACCGCTACCAGATGACATAGAACCACTGGAACCTCCAACAGATGCATGTGCAATATGTGGAGTAGCAACTGGAGCAGATTTGACTCCTGTACTTACACTTGCAGATCTTGCACCGCTAAATCCACGAGCGCCTCCTCCACCTGCGCCCCCACCACGTCCTACAAATATTAATGACGTATCACTTTTAAAATACTTTAAAATTTACCTTCAATAACGATCAGCACAGATAATAAAAATAAAAAAATTATCGGCACTACTTTCATTTTTTAGTAAATAAATAGATAAAAGTGTGAAAAGTGTAAATCTGATTTTTAAATATTAGATTATCCGGTTATTACAAAACTTTGTGACAAATATTCATTTTGAAAATATGTATTTTAAATTGTTCCGCTCAAAACTGAACAGACATAGAGCAATGCTGTTGAAAAAATCTAAGCGAAAGATTGAACCATTTCATGCGAAAATTATCTTTTACTTTTATTAACAAACTTTGGCAGTTAAACTATATAAACAAATTGATGAAAACAGAAACCAAAAATATCCGTATTAGAAATATTGAGTTTAAAAAATAACAACACTATGTATAGAACGAGCCAACAATTAATCCGAAATGGAGTCGTTTTTAATTAAAAATTATCGATTTTATTAAATTACGCAAGATGTTTAAGCATGCTGCACTTCAATTATTGAAGGAATTGGAGTTGATTCAGGTACAACAGTATTGGCAGAGAATCGTGTTGTGTGAGTCCATTTTGCCGCCTCAGAAGAGCAAAAAATGCAAAAAATAATATTCGTGATTAATAAAACAGAGCCATGAATACAAAGAACAATTTTCCAATCTTCGATGGCATTTTCAGGAGCAATTAATTCATTTAACAATGGAGTAAGAAGCATACAAACACAATTGATAAATGAAATATTTGCCATTGTAAAATGTGAATGTTGTCGAGAGACCATTTGTGAAGATTTAAAAAATCCACCAGAATTAAATCCAAGAATGCACGTTGAAGCAATTAAAAGACAGAGGCATAAGGTTCCTTGAGTATTTGGATCACAAAATGCTAATGTAATAAATAATGTTCCCATTCCACCAAGAGCAAAAGTATTATAGATTCGAAGTTTTGTTTTATTGCTGATAAATGTGATTCGATCAGAAGATTGTCCAGCACAAATTTTGATAGCAAACATTATTACTGGCGATATTGCAGATGCCATACCAGTTTGAACAATGTGAAATCCGAGGACTTTATTGATATAAGTTGGCATAAATTGAAGGGATAATTGAGTGCCCATAAAATTACCATAAGCTGCAAAAAGGATGGCCCAAATTGCTGGATCTTTATACATTGCCGCATACGGTACTTTCTTTGAAGCACTTTTTGACCCAGTTGTAGTGGTAAATACTGTCTCCTTTCCAACCATGACTTTTATTAATTCAGTATTTCGAACCATTGGATGCTTGTGTGGTTTGTTTCGATGATAAAGCATAAATTTTGTAAACAATAAAAACCCAACAATAGCATGAAGATAATAAACGCTTTCCCAGCCAAGGCTTGAAGAACAGAGTTCACCTGAGAGAGGCATTGTAAAAATTGGAGCAATTTGTAAAAATGACGAAAGAATTGCAATAAATATTCCTGTTTGTTTAATGGTTGACCAATGTGAAGTAATCATTCCCATAACAGGTAAACAAGCAGAAAATGCCATTCCTTGAATTACCCGAGCTGCAATCATTGCATAGAAATGTGTATTTGCTGCTGTTGGAATTAACAATGTTGCAAAGGCAGAAGTTAAACCAAGTGAACCAAAAATAAATCTTGAGCCATATTTGTTGAGGAGGATTGTTGTTGGAAATACAGCAACAAGTGCACCAACTGCAACAGCACAAAATAAAATACTTCGTTGAACGCTGTCATAATCCAGATCTGGTCGATATCCAAAAGCTTCATATTCTTCGCCTATAAATGGTTTAAATGCAATAGCAAACATGATCCGAAAAATGTACTTACGAGTTAAATTTTCAAAATTACTTGGTTTTTCTCCAGCCATACAAATAAATGTAAAGTTAAAAGTCAGAATATTACTTAAAATGGATGATAAACACAAAGTTGAAATAAGCATAATTGTAAATCTTATTTTATATCCGAAGCAACAGGTTACAGTTTCTTCGACTTCTAAATCTTCTCTACTTCTAGTCCATGAACGTCCAGAAATACTTGCAATAAAACGGGCAGAAGTTGTGGACTAAAAATGATAAGATATTACTGCAATTTAAAAGTGATTTGACTTACTTTATTACTGTAACAATTAGATTTTTCATCATTATCTAAGGGCAGCGGAATCCGCAGAAGATGATAGGGTAGTTCTGAATCATCTTTTACCCGTTGAATTGTAAATCGTGAAGTAATGGTTGCTGGTTGTTCAACAATTTTGGGAACATTTTCATTTTCCATTGTTAAGAGGGTTTTCAGAAACACTAAACCTTTTGAATGGAGCTTAGGTTAACTATGGCCATTCTCACTTTAACGTATCATTTTTATAGTACCTTTGATCGTAATGGCCCCGATGATGATTGAAGGTTAGAAAAAAGTAATTGTCAATTTGTAAGCTCCTCCTCTTTTTACACTAAAATTTATTTTGCCGTCTATCATAAATTTTTCAACAAAAATGGATTAACGATGTTTTTGTTGCTTGGTAAAGGTAACTGATAAATAGAATGCAAATTTTTTTCATAGCTAACTGCTCTACTTTATTTTATCTTTAAACATCAAAGTCCTTTTGTTCAAAATTATAAATCATGAATTACCGTATTGCCGCTTACTAATATCATCTTATATGATATACTGTAAAAACAATATGTTTTTTAAACAATCTCAATTACTAAATCCTAATCCTTATTTCATCACTTTAATAAAGTTCATAGATAAAAAAGTAAACATTGTAAGTTCTTTTGCACCGGAACTTTATTTATGTGCCTTTAATTTGCGTCATTCCATTTTTCTTTCAAAACAATTTATTGTGATCATTTTTTTGAACGTTTTTCTTACGCACATGCTTTTTTTGTTTTCAATCATCAGAGTTTGCAACAGTTCAAAAACAACAAAAAAGTTCAAAAGAATAATACCAGTTGGCCTTTTGGTCATTTTGTATTACCTTTGAAAAGTTATTATTTTTAATAGAATATATTCATGTGTCACGTAACGTAACAGAAAAAAGTATATTATACGTCTCATTTGAAAATAAGACCAACATGTTGCTTGGTATGTTTCATATAAGCTATGGGAAAATTAAATTTATACAGTCGAACCACGTTATTACGTTTTTCAAGGGACCGTGAAAAAATAACGTAAGAACGAGGTTCGACTGTTGTGCTCAATTAAGAAAATAGTAGCTGCAAAAAACATGTCAAAAATTTTATCACTGATATCTTCTTCAGAATGTAAATTTTCAAACTTTTAATTATTCGATTCGCCTTGATAAATATGTATCACATTTTCGGAAATCATACTGTAAAATCAACTGTAATTTTGATTACTTTTTGGGAGACACATATGTTCCATTTCAAATTAAATAAATAAGGAAAAATTCTTTTTTAATGACGCAAAACTTTGAAATATGTATCACTAAGTTTCACTTTTCGAAATTTCTTTGTGTTCATAAATTGAAGACTAAAGGTTAAATCAATGATGATAAAAATTTTGCACTTTGAATTCGAATATAAAAAAAATACACATACCTTGATGTTCTAAAAAAGACAAACTAAAGAGAATTAATTCAATTATTTAAAACAACATTTTTTGAAATTGAGTAAACATAATAGTAACATCAAATTCCTAATGTTAATTAAAAAAGTCGATGGAATGTTAATTTAGAATTTTCAAATGAAGTTTAGCAGAGATCACTTTTTTATAACAAAACAAAGCAAAGTATTTTTTAATTCGACAGCAACAATAATAAAAAACGATGTGCTAGGCTTTAAAAATTTAAAACACGATTTATCGGGAAAGTAGCAATTTTCAGCTATTCACATGTGAATTCACATGGCAAACTTTGAGCAAACCTAAAAATTTTTCTTTAGATTTTTGTTATCAAAACGTTTAATTTTGTTTCGTATTTCGTCAAATTTTGTGCTTTTTTCGAATTTAATTTCGTTTGAAAAAGTTTAATCCAATCCTGATGTGGTTCTGCTGCCGTCGGCAAGGAAGTTTGTCTTATACACACGTTTTAGAAAAAAAAAACAAATATGGCACCTAGTTTAACAAATGTTTTTTTGCTTGCCCATCTTTGGAAAATTAAGAAATATTTATTAAAAAACAAAGCTATTGTGTGCAAACTTTTTTTACATGTGATCATGCATCTTTCGGCACGAATGTTTGTCTGACGCGCAAAACTTTTTATTGACGTCGTATTTTCACATTTGGTTTTTGCTTGTTCGAATTCATTCTTTCGCTTTGTTTTTTTTCGATTATTAATTTTTTATTAAATTTTTAGGCTTTTTATTAATCAATCAACGATTTAAAACTAACAAAATGGAAGACAGAGCTTCTCCAACTGATGTTTTTTTGTTTTCATCTACAAGTGAAGAAATTCATTCAAATGATGATTTTTTCGAACGAATATCTGAAACATTTGGAAGAATTGCAGCAACAGCTCAAACAAAATTCGATAAACTTCAGAATGATCTTAAAAATCAACAAGTAATTATCGATCAACACATTCAAACAGTATGTTTTAATCTTATATAATTTTTATTTAATTAGAATTATTTTAGATCTGTCAAAATGAAGCAACAATTGCTACACATGAAGAAGAAACAGCAAATCTACGAGCTCAACTTGAAGAATATCAAAAGGAAAATAGAAGAGTTGCTGCTGAAAATGTTCATAATCAAGGAAGAATAGATCAACTAAATCAATTAGTATGTTTTTAGTATCGCAGTGTCACATGCTTACACTCATATTTACGCTCTCTATTTTGTGCTTATCACCGCTTAAAAATTTTGCGCCCTATTATTTTACACTTTCAATTTAGTCTCTCCATTTTTGTCATTTCTTTTATGAGAATATAATAACATTGAGTTAAAAACACAGATTGTGATAAGATTGGTACCTTAACAAATACAAAAATGAATCTGGAATACGAAAATCACAAATCTAGAAGGCGCAAATATGAAAACGCACTTCCTTTAGTATGTATATCCTGCCGTTGTTTACTTTAAAATGTTTTAGATTGAAGAACAAAAAACAAAATATGAAGGAAAAATTTCTCAACTTCGTACTGAAATCGTTACATCATTGGGGCATATCATAACTGGCTTTGATACAACAACTACTACTGATGCTCTTACTGATAGTGTAAGTCTTATATTTTTATGTAATTCGCCTTGGTGCCTTTTGTATAGTATATTAATCGGTATTGACATAAGTGCTATGGAACGACTGGTCAAAATCTTTATTTTATCGAATGCGGCATTAGACTATGCTGGGTGCTAATTCATATCGAGTCCACTTCTATAATAGCAACTGCAGTATTATGTAGCTAAGTATTGTTCCAAGACGTTATAATTGAGCTTCATCGAAATTGTTGATATTTTCCAATTTGTAATACCCTTAAAATACCCTGATTTTTGTAAAAATCACTTTTAAATTCCTACTAAGTAAAATAAGATTTTTTGAGCTTGTAATGTAAACGCAGAGTTCCATCTCCTTACTTTTGACTAATTTGCCGCGAAAAAAAAATATTGTAGCTTAGTGCTGTAATTAACTATTTTCTTTTTTGCAGTATTCAGAATCAGCTGAAGAAGATGAAGGTACTGCTGATAATATTTCTGCTGTTACAGAATCTGCTAGTACGTCATCTACTCCACAGCATCCAAATGGTGATCTTATTGCTTCGGTTGCTGAAAATAATGATGCAAAAATTGTTGATGCAATGTCTAACGATATTACTACTTCATCCAAAGAAATTATTTTATCTACTGTAACATCAAAAGTACTATCTTCTGGTATTTCTGTTCATCCAGATTGTCAAAGTGGTGTTGAAAAGATTCGAATGCATCGTATTAAACGTTACATCATTTTCAAAATTGATCATCAAAAAGAAATAGTTGTTGTTGAAACGATTAAAAGTAATCAAGATATTGGCAATGATGGTAATGATTACGAGGATTGTTCAAAACAAGCATATGAAGCTTTTATCAATGATTTAAAGCATTCAACTGATGGATTTAATAAGTGTTGCTATGCTCTCTTTGATTTTCATTTGAAATGCTTTCGTACTGGTGGCAAAGCATCAAATATGGAAAAAGCCGTTTTTATTTATTATTGCTCAGATAAAGCTGAAAGAAGAGATAAAATGATTTATGCTTCGTCTGTCACTTCAACCACTTCAAAACTTCACCCTGCCATTACCATTCAAGCTACTGAAGAATCTGAACTTTCTCATGAAGCAATTTCCAACAAATTGTTTAAAAAATTCCATGTCAATTAAACGTCGTTATTCTCTTTTTTACATATGTATTTCTGTTACCTATTAACCGTAATAATTTTTACTACCTTTTTTATCTTTTTGTTTTTTTTGTACTGTCTTCGTTAATAAGGTTTTTGTATATAAATTTTTATTAATCAAATAAATGCAATTTTTGATGTGTTCCAATATTTTTGAAATTGATGCAACACAAAAAAGTTAGCCAAATTTAACAAAAAATTACAGGGGTTGGACTTAGGCAGTTTACAAGGGAAGGAAACCCCTTATACATTTAATTTGTACGTACAGCGAAACGATTTTCCCTTTGGGTGTTGATTTTGATTTTAGAAAGTTGGGGCAAATTTTTTTAATCAGTCTATCCAAAAAGATTTGCCGTCAACTTGAACATAATACCGTAAACTCTCTAATTGAAGCGACGCGCTTCTATTTTTCAAACTAGCATTTTGTTGTGCTACAAATAGAGAGTGCGCTTCAATTAGAGAGGCGTTTATACATTTTTTCAAAAATGTATAAACAAAATATATTTTGTTAAAAATGACGTTTTTAAGCAATATTTGTTTATTATTAGACTAGTTACTCATCATTCATAAGAAATAAACTATAAAGTTAGTGCAAGCATATAAATCTTATATATTGATTAAATAGCAAAAACTTTATTTTTTATGATTTCTATACTTTATGATGCCCTTCTATTAGAGAGGCGCTTTTATTTTTTCGTAACCAATTTTTCATGCGCTTTAATTAGAGGTGCGCTTCAATTAGAGAGTTTACGGTACAAATAGCTGAACATTTTAAGCCTATTTAGGGAGAAAAAAAAATCATACACATTTAAAGTTTCTAGGTTTTCTAAAACACCCTATTTTTTAACACCTCCTAAAAACGTTATATTCCATGCTTTTGGGCAAATTATATATGCTTTTATCAGATTTTTCATCGTTTTTTACACTAGAAATAATAAAAAATTAATTTGAGCAAATACAAATTAAGTTAAAGCAAAATAAAAACACCTCTTTTTTCACAAATTTTTTTTGGCCAAGTGTTTAAAAATCAACATTCAAATCGCTGTGGTACAACACAAATTTTTGCAACCGTTGATGCAGGGGCTATGGTGTGGTCAGTGCTGAAGCTCATGAAGCAATCTGAAGCTTTAGCAGAGAAACAAGCACAACCCACCCCTGTAAAGGAAAAATACTTTTTTGATATTTCCAAAAAAACATTTTTTTTCAATTTTTTATTGTATTTTTTACTTTGTTTTTTGTTTTAATTTCCTTTTCGTCTCTTTGTGAGGTAGTGTGCTGTGATATATGCATACTGCTATATGCATACAAATAAATAAATTGTTTTTAAACCTCCTTCTCCATTTTTTATCTAAATTAGATCATTTTTATTATGTGTGATATCCACCGATTTATTTGGCACAGTTATTGCTTTTCTGGAACTAAGTGTTATAAGCGACACTTAGTTCCCAACAAATATGCCATAACATAATTTTTAATGGGAAAACTTTCTTTTTGACCTCAAATTCTTTTCTTTTCTGCCTCAAATTTCTAAAGGGCCTCAATTTCTATTTACCTCAAATTTTAAACTTTAAAGTTTAAACTGCCTCAAATTCTTTTTCAAAGTAAAAGCGACTGAATTGAACTTCTAAGGTGAAATAGTTAACAATATAATAAAAACGAAAAAAAGCATGTTTGAAAGGCTTCAAGTGTGTTCATTTTCGATTCAAATATCACTTGGTTCATCTTCTGAAGAGGAAGATGCGAGAGTTGAATTAAAATCAACTTCAACAAGCACAAAAGATTTTTAACATGCAAGTATTAAAGATGCAACAATATTTTACAACAGAATTAAAAAGTGAATGAATTTAAATCAATTTTTGGCAAAATTTTCTCTGCGAGCACACTTAAAGCCTTTCGAACATGTTTTTTTTCGTTTTTATTATATTGTTAACTATTTCACCTTAGAAGTTCAATTCAGTAGCTTTTACTTTGAAAAAGAATTTGAGGCAGTTTAAAGTTTAAAATTTGAGGTAAATAGAATTTGAGGCCCCTTAAAAATTTGGGGCAGAAAAGAAAAGAATTTGAGGTCAAAAAAAATGGAATGCCAATTTTTAATAAATAATTTATCCTATTCTAGGCTTTTACAATCATTCAAAATCATCACAAACATAATTCCTAGACTAAGACGTTCATCGCCTGCTATTTACCTAATAATTTCAAAACGCTGTTAAATCCTTGAAATGGCAAATGGGCAAAAATTTCTTGGAGGCTTTTTATACCTTACTGTAAGCAATCAGTGAGGTATAAAAAACTGTGAGTTTCTTTTTTTTCCCTTGTAAACCTCTTTTTGGATTTTTAATTTAATGTCATATTCATTCTAACCACTTCTTTTTTTATTTTTTTCTGTCAGTTTTTCATTCATTTGGTTTTTTGTATATTCCGATCATCCATCAAAACATGGGAAAGTTTCATCAACAGAGCTTGAGAAAATTCATCGAAATAAAACTGAAGCACATATTAATATGGATTCATATGTTCCATATCGGCAAATAATTATTAATCCAGTTATTTTATGTGTTTGGTTAAATGCATTAGCGGATATCGGAGCAGCTGTATTTTTATCCACATATATGCCAACTTATATTAATAATGTTCTCCATTACAGTGTTGCAAAAACTTTGTGGTGAATTCTACGCTTGCTGACTTAACAATATACGATGGGTAAATCAAAAACAGTATGCTTTTAATGCTTTTGTTCAACTGCTGCTGCATAATTTAATAAATATTCAATAATTATGGTATTCATGTATTTTGTATTATGTTATATATTAATAAAAAGTTTATAATTATTGCTTTTTAAGACCCTTTTATTAAACGTCTTTCTCTTTCTTCTTTTATTAAGCGGCCGCATGTTTAAATGATTTGAGTTTTAACTTCATTGTTTGGGTAACGAAAATGATGAAATTAATACATTGATATTCAAAGTTCAATGATTGATTTATTGTTTAATCTTTTTTAACGAAAAAATACAGTTTAATGATCACATTTTTGTTTTTTAAAAAATATTTTTATTTTATAAAGTAAAAGGTTGTTAAAAACATCTAGACAGTTACTACCCGTAAACAAAATATTGTTGTTTTCAAAACATTTATGGCTCAATAACAACTTCTTTTTCTTTTTGAGGGAATTCAGGTACTGTAGTAAAGTGTTTATTTGAGATTGCAGAATCATTAGGAAGATTGTGACGTGAAAGATGAGTAAAAGTTGCAGGTTCATCAGTGGCCATATAACAAAATAATGCATTTGACTGAAAAATAATAAATCATTGAATATATGACGGCAATATAATTCTACCAAAATGATTAAAACAGAGAAGAACAAAAAAATTGTTCTCCATTCAGTCCTATCCGAATCATTTGTAACAAAGAAAGAAACTAAAGCAGGCGCAAGAAAAAGGGTGATACATTTAATAAACTGTATGTTTGATATTACAAATCCACTGTATTGCCTAGAAAAGTTGAATAAAATCGGATATGTCTAACGTTTGAAAGCTTACCGTGAAACTAAAGTGCCACATTTATAAAAGCCTCCGCAATTTGCGCCAAAGAATACGTTTATTAAAACAAATAATAAAACAGCAATATTAGGATGGCTATCAGGGATAAAGCCGACAGCTGCAAAGCAAATTCCTGGAATTAAAAGGGCAACACTATTAAAGGCAATCATTTTGTTTCGTTCATTATAACCCCTAAAATCCATATTCATTTTATTTAAAGCTTCATTTCATCAGTTAAATAGATAAAAGCAAATTTGTTACAAAAACATTCTTACTTCAATTTATCACTTAACCAACCAGCAAAAACTTTTGTTGGAATATGAAACACTGCAGGTAATGCACCCAAAATCCCAGTTTTTGCAACACTGTAATGGAGAACATTATTAATATAAGTTGGCATATATGTGGATAAAAATACAGCTGCTCCGATATCCGCTAATGCATTTAACCAAACACATAAAATAACTGGATTAATAATTATTTGCCGATATGGAACATATGAATCCATATTAATATGTGCTTCAGTTTTATTTCGATGAATTTTCTCAAGCTCTGTTGATGAAACTTTTCCATGTTTTGATGGATGATCGGAATATACAAAAAACCAAATAGTAAAAAGAATAAGAGATACAGTACCAAAGCAGTAATAAACTGCAGGCCATGAAAAACGTGATTCACATAACTAAAAATATATTTTATAAAAATAAATTCAAAGTTAATTAAAAAAGTGTAACGGAAATGAATGTATTATGTTCTTTAGTCTTTAGACAAGGATCTTAAAAGGTCATATGAAAGGGAAGCATGCGACGAGTTTATACCGAAGGAATTTATCGTCATTTTCATAATTATTAATGAATTAAATCGTCTCAAATTTTAAGAAGCAATATTAAAATTTATATAAGGCATTTTTGGTTACACTTTTATTACAAAAAGGAGAAAATCAATCTCGTATAAAAGACGTCATCTTAAAAAAATATTTTACGCAAAAACATTCAATCATCTTTCTGAAAAGAGTTTTCCCAAATAAAAGACGATGACTCACGTTTAGAATAAACGTGTTAGTGAATCTGTGGCTTTACTATGAATACTATTGATGTGATTTAAAATTTTAAAGGAAATTAACAGCTTTGATAATCTTTTGAACAATTTTCATTGCTAATCAAGCAAGCATGTTATATACAGTATGTATTTTTTGTGTTCTCGGGCAATAACAAAACCGAAAAAAGATAAACACTTTCCCCAGGTTTTATCCATGAAAGCTGTTCAAAATAATTTGTTAGAGATGCGCACCACTCGCTAATTTAAACAACGTTTTTTAATATCAGGAAAGCATTTGCAGACGATTGTTAAATAAAAAAACTCACAGCTCCAGCTACTGGATTTGTTATTGAAGAAGCCAACGATGAGAAACAAGTTAAAACTGAAATAAAAACTCCATTTTGCTTTAATGATGCCCATCTTGAACAAAGAACTCCAATTGCAGCAAAAACTGCCGCATAGCTTATCCCTTGAAGAACTCGAAGAACTAGAAACCATTGTAGTCCATAATGAACTGCAGTTGGAATTAGCAAAGTTGCAAAAGCAGATAAGAATCCAGCTGAAAGTAAAACATATTTGGCCCCAAATTTTGAATATAATATTGTAAATGGAAATGTTGCTATCAGTGATGAAACTGCCACTGCCCAAATAAGCATCGATTTTTCATGTTGATTATAAAAATATTGTGGTTTTTGGGGATAATGAAGAAGTGTAACATTATCAAAGCTAGCAATGACAGTGTGATCAGTTGGTTGCTTGTGAACCATACAAATGAATGTAAAATTTAATGAAATCATATTTGAACAGATTGATGTTAAACATAAGCAGCCCAAAATAAGAATAAAATATCGAAATCGATGGGCCAAAATTTTAGGTGCTTTTAATCCTGCAGATTTTGATGGATTTTGTGAAGAACCATTTATCGGAATTTCAACCATCTCCGAAGCGACCATTTTTTAGCAACTGATAAGACAAAAACAAAAAAAAGTTATAAAAGTTTGGCAGGCGAGATAAACAAACATTATCTTTACTGTAATTTCCGCTCCTCCTATATTTTTTTATTTAAAACAAGATTCTCGTTTCTCCTCTAAGAAATGATTAGTGATTGATTGTTGACATTTTTACACAACTCTATTCTAAGATGAATTGATTTTTTTTGGTTTTTATGAAAAAGGAAGAAAATCAAAGTAAACTTATAAAAATAATTAAACAAGTTTGTTACACTTGAGAAATTTATTTGGTGAATAACCGAATGGATTCATAAAGATTTGGGGTTTGTTAAACAGATAAAGGAGTTGCTAAAAACATATATGATACTTTTAAATTTTGGGTTCTTGCTGTCGAAATAAAAAAGAGGAGCTATTTTGTTTTATTTTTTGTGCTGTATTATATCAAGCTGTTACGTTCATTTATGATTGTTGTTTGTTTTCCAGTTTATTGGCTGAGATTGTATCGTACAGGGGCTTTTCAACCAGCTTTCAAAAAGCTTACGGGGTAAACACTAACATTGTAAATATTATTATTTCCCAATTTTCATTTTGACATTAGTTATGCGTTTGTAAAAACAAATTATCGTTACTAATATTTTATTTTTTTAAAACTATAGCATTGCAAAATATGTTGATTTTATACAAACAGACAAACTAATAATCGGATTAATCAATATTGTTGAGGATACAGAATTGACTGGAGAAAATGCGCTTCATATTCCAATTGATAAGCTTCTTCTTGAAGTTGAAGAATTTTTTGATGTATATAATTTTGTCTTTGATAATTTTCTTCAAGTTTTTGATAAACTGATGCTGGTGAGTTTTCATCTACATCATATTCTGGTACTGTAAAACAATCAGAACTTTCACTAATAAATCTATCCTCAGAACTTTGGGATTTAAAATTATTTCTATTTTTTATATTTTGGTTCTTCTTCTTAGTTATTTTGGACAATTTTTTGGAAGGTTCAGATTTCAAGCAGCTCCATCGGTCATTTACTGGTTGCTTATTTGCTACAGGATAAGGCTGAACCGAAACTGAAAATACATTTTCATCCATAATCGCGTCATCTTCAACATAAAGTGAGGGATCATCCCAGGGAATTTCAAGAATTGGATAATTTTCGAAAAATTCTTTTGTTATTTCTGTTGTTTCAGAATTTGAAGAATGATCATCTGTATCACTGTTTTCTTCTGATGAATGAACTGAAGAAATATAGTATATATCTGTGTGTTGCTGACTAGAATCAAATGTTGAAATAGAATTATCACAAAACTTATCAGATTCTACGATTCCCATGGCTTGAGTAATGCTGAAAAGTATAAATTCATTAAAAAGAAAGAAACACGAGTGAAAAATATTTGAAATAAAAGTGAAAACGCTGTACAAAGGCAACAAGTGTTAATGTAGCCAAATACAAACTGAAAAATGCGTTTTAACATTTTTCTAGAAAATCTCGCTTTTATTTAAACCCTTTTTTATTCGAATTTTAACCAAGTCATCTGATGTATATTAAATTTAAAGGTTTGACCATTTTTAACAAAATCACGTTCAAACAATGTGAATAAGTTAATACAAATATTTAATCCGATATTTTATTTAACATAATCTTCTACTTCCCAAAATCAAATAAGGAAGTAACTGAACAAATGCACGTAAAATGCAATAGAGACAAGAATGAGTTTTGACTCTTTAAACATGTTCAAGCATTCACATGATTCTGCGTTTTGAATAAAAAGTTCACCAAAAATTAATGCCAAAGTTTTGTCTCACATTGTTGGTTTGATAACTTTAATAAATCTTAATTTGTTGCATAATACAAATATTTGGTTAAGAATAAATTACAATATCATTATGTCTAAACATTTTATTTTTCAATCTTTTACTATATTGTGGTAATACTGCTGAGACCTAAGCCGATATAGTTTAAAGATATGTATTCAAAGACTACCTATGCCTGCCTATTTCAGTAATTAAATATTACAATATTGCACTTTAGCATGCACATGATTTTTTTAAATTTCTAAAATGTTTTTTTTTTACTTTTTAAAAACATTTAATAAAATTATATCATTTTATATTACTGCTCATTTAATGAGATTTAAGTTCTTACTGATTAAGTTAGTTAGTGCACATTTTTTGTTTTAAATATATAGTTTATGGTTCAATCTTAAGGTGCATTAATGTAAGCATTACTTTTTACTTTTTTACTCTCGAGTAAACATAAGTTTTTAAGAATTCTATAATAATTCGTTATTGAACTTAGAAATACTTGGATACATTCGCGATTCGCAAACGTACATTTCATTTTTCACAAAAAGGTTTTTTATTTAAAAGTCATTGTCAAAATGAATTTAAATTTTGAAAGTGATTTTATTGCCATATATCTTTAGAACTAAATCCTCAGAAATAAATTCGGGCTATCATTTAAAAACAATGCATTTTAATATGGTCATGTCAAATCTTTTATAGCTTGTTTTCATAGGCTAATTAATAATATGCAGCCGTATACAAGTAATGTGAAAGAGTAATTAAATCTGCAATTGTTACCATAAATTTTTAATTAATTAAATTGGGCGGGGTAAATTATTTCATAATTGATACTAGCTAAAGAAAATAAATTGCAGTTAGCAAAATCTATTTTTACCTTTAGGCTCTTTGTAAATTTGTCGTTTTACTTATATTAAGTACAAATGTTTGGTAAGTTACAGTTGTATGTTAGCAAATAAGATTTTTTAATATTTTCAATTTAGCTGATACATTCCGCTTTTGGCATCGTGCCGTTGGAACATTTGCTTCGCTATGCGGATTTTTAAGTAATGGATTATTACTAATTATTGTTGTTACTTCTCGTCATCCAATTAAACAAGTTTTTATACAAATGATAGCCGTAGATATAACTTTACTAACCATGACTTCAATATGTGAACCCGTGAGCAGTTAAAAGTAGTTACAGTAATTTCATAAATGATTTTTAGTTGATTGTTTTTAATGATGGAAATGAATTCGTACTACAAAATGGCTATTTTCGGCATCTCCCTCAGCCTTTAAACGGTCTCTTAGTTGATATTTGGGTCTTTGCAATGTATTTTTCAATTTGCTCGATTTGTGTTCAGTTTATCTTTCGATACTTGCTTTTGTGCAGGTATATTGTGGTCATGCAGAGTCAATGTCTAATTGTCAAGTTTTAGAGAAAAAGCTATATCTGGTTATACTTTGCTCTGTTTTTTACTTATTCCGATGACACTTTCCATTGGCATGGGATGGGTATTTCATTCTGGTTTTGTTACTAAAGAAGGAGATGAAGAATTTGCAACGCAAATTTTAAAACCTTTATTGTTGGAATCAGGAGAGGAAATTGTTCATGTCAGCAGTATGAGTCGACAGGTAAGTTTAATTTTAAAAAATGAAATCCAAAGCTGCATTCATTTTGGTGATCTGTTTTCAGGGAAATAAATACTTTTTCTATATTGCAGTTTTTGCCTGTACATTAATTTCCACAAATTACATAATAATTGTATTTTGTGTCACTAAAATTCGCCGACGTCTTAACATCCTTTATCCTCTTCTATCTCTGCATACTCGACGAATTCATCGAGAAGTTTCACACATATTATTTCTTCAAGCAATTAGCCCCTTATTTATTGGAGTTATTCCGTTGGGATATCTTTGCTACTTTATTTTTGTCGGTGGAACATCTTTTGTTGCCACAATCATCTTAACAATGGGTTTCAGCTGGATTCCATTCACCAATGCTTGCCTTACAATGGCAATTGTCCGAGAATTTCATCCAACAAAATCAAATTTACGAAAAGTTGGAAGCAGCTTTAAACTATATTCTGAACAGACTCAAGCTGATCAAAGATGAAATATGCGCTTTTAAAACGTATAGAATTATAAAACTTCTGTTTTTTTCTATAAATAGTTTTTTACTTTGTATTTATCATTTTTTTAATTTAAATTTTTTTGCATTAATTAATGCTGTTTTTTACACTACAATACACAAATATTATTTTCTTAATAAGAAATAAAAAAATATTTTTTATAATTTTTTTTGCACGTGCAAATGTGTCACAAATACTGTAGGCGTGAAAAAAAATTAATGAAATCTGATGTGATTCCAATGAAATACACTTCAAATTACGATATTATGAAACTCTTATCTTTCATGGTACAAAAAAGAACACGTTCATTAGTTTCAGTAGAAGAATAATGTTGTTTCGTAAAAATTAATTCATAAATGCTCTTGATGTCTTTTATGAAATTAATCCGTTTTTAAGAATAATATTATTATGACAGGTTCACTTATTTTGCTTCTCTTTGTTCATTTTTAAACAAACGTGAAGACAAAACAGAGTATCTAACAAGGAATAATGTTGCTGTAAAAGGATTATCTATTTCAAAATGTTTTTAATAGTGTGAGTTCAAATTGGCTACAATTAATTAAAAATATGACTAATTGTCGTTTAACCTCTTTCTTCTTAGGCGGAGTTAGACAAGACAGTATATAAACCGTATAATACCCAAAATGACACAATCTCAGTTTCTATTAAAAAGTGCAAATTTGCAATCGGTTAAGCATGCATCGTAAGTTTTTCAACTAGTCAGAATCTTATCTACTATAAATTTTAGCTGAAACATTTCGATTTTGGCATCGTTTTATTGGTTCGATGGCAACAACAATGGGATTCTTTGCAAACGCTCTCCTCATTTGCATAATCTATAAATCTACACATCCTGTAAAACAAATTTTTTGTTTAATGATTTTCGTGGACATGACTTTTCTGTTAGTTATACAGCAGCAACTGAACCTGTAAGTTTTTTCGCTAGAAAATGTAACTTTTTTAAAAAACCACATTTGAATAAGTGCTTTTTTAACTTTATAAACCAGTGTCGTATTAATAGACATATGTTTGTTTTAGCTTATTATTCTAGTTGAGGGTAATGAATTCCTTCTACAAAATGGCATGTATCGTCATCTTCCACAGTTATGGAATGGATTAATGATAACTGTTTGGGTTACCGGATTGTATTTTTCTATTTGCTCGATTTGTGTTCAATTTATTTTTCGATATTTAATTCTCTGCAAGTAAGTAATAGCGTTTTATAGCCTTTAATACCCAAATATTTTAGAGAAATAACAGTTTCAAATTTTGTGCTTGCTTTATTTTTATTGACTCTAATGGTTGCCGCTAGTGCAGTTGGATATCTTTGCAACTGATACATTAAAAGATATCTTATTGGAAACCAACGAAAAAACAGTAGATCTCAGTGGATTAAGTCGAAGAGTAAGCCAGAATATATCCAAAATTAAAGCATAAGTGATAATTTTCAGGGAAATCCATTGCTAATTGCTTTAGCATATGCAGGATTTTTGTGTATGACAACAAATTACATAATTATTACATTTTGTGTTTTTAAAATTCAAAAACGTCTCAGAACTTTGCTGCCCCTACTTCCAGATAATCATCGACAAATGCAAAAACAAATTTCGTTAACTCTGTTTGTGCTTGCTGGAAGTCCACTATTTATTAGTATCATTCCATTAGCATATCTCTGCTATTGTGCCACGACTGGTGGAACAGCTTTTTGGTCAACGATTGTTTTGACAATGGGATTCAGCTGGGTTTCATTCACAAATGCCCCTGCTTACAATGACAACTATAAAAGAATTTCGTCCGACTCGAGTGATTTTTAAAGTAAAAGAAAGATCAAACGCCGTTGTTAGTGAACCATCCCCAAATTTTATCATCTGATAGACGAAAAAAAATAAATTATAAAAAAAATTTAGTTTTTGTTCATTTGCTAATTACTGTAATAAAGGTGTTATTTATAAAAAAAATTGACTAGTAAATGAAAATTTTTAAATGTAAAACACAAAACGTTGAAAATTAGCACATTATTTTCATATCATTCAAGCTTTTTCATTTTTTTCTAAGCATAATTTTTAGTCAGCTTTTATTGCACAAATCAGTAAATTATTAAAATGTTATTAATTATTTATTATCAGTAAAAGATGTTCGAGTATTGCTTGGTTCTTTTTGCTGCGGCAAAGGCTTCTTTTCACCATCTTCTTCATCTACAGTATTCCTTTCTTTCAAAGATTCAATTTGATTAAAAGTTGAAGCAGCAGATCGCTTTCTCCATTCACGAATTCTCAAAGTTGTTAAAGTAGAAAGAAGATCATTTGCAAGTTTTCGCTTCATTTCTTGAGACATTTTTCCAGGTTCATCAGACAATGTTGAATCACGATTCGAAGAAATGCTATAATTTCGAGTTAATTTTGGTGAGCCCTGTGAATTTGAAGGAAGAATATTCGGCAACCTGGATTTGTTATGTTCATTATTTGATGTAATTTGAGTAGATGGTAGCTGGCTTGAATTTGTTGAATCAAGATCTTCTGATGTTAATGGTGATGGATATCGAAGATCAATAATAGCTGTATGGCTACGTTGTAAACGAGGATTTCGACGAGCTTGATGAAAGCATGGCTGATCAAATATTTGATTATTTAACATGTAATATCGTGGCCCTAAAATTTAAGTATTATATAAAAAAACTTTTTTTGAAATTCGGATATTTGAAAAAATACAAATTGATTATTAAAGGGTAATTTGTCGCAAAAAGCTAATTATGCCGTAGTACTCAGAACGTAACCAACAGCTTTTAAAATTAAAAACATAAACAGTTGCCAGTTAATTAATCAAAGGGGAAAATTGCGTAAAAAACTGCAAAATCTTTTTTCATCTTTTCTTTATTTCTCATAAAAATTATATTTAATTGTCATAAACATGACCTTATTTAACGACATTAAAGGTGAAAAAAAGAGAAACAACCTTCGACAAAAGAAATGAGAAAAAAAGAAGATAATTGAAACATTAAAATCTTAAAACTAAATTGAATCATTGTTTCAAGGAACCGAAACTGTATCTCAAGAGTAGAGGCAGCCATAGTCAAATGATTTTCATTGCTGAAAATGTTTTATATCAATGCCCTTTTTTGGCATATGAGTTCCATTATCCTATTCTTCTTTCCACTCCAAAATAAAGTTAAACTTCAAATAATTCTATTCAAGGGGGTCTTTTAATACCATTGAAAAATTTTAGCTGATAAGAATTCATGGTTAAGTCGTAAAAGTTCTTGTTTGTTGAAAAAAAAGCGCATGTCAAATCAAAAAAAAACCCAAAATACAGAAGCCTACATCGCGAGGTACAAGGTTTTATTGCTTCATTAAAACCCAAAAAAGACAAAAGAGAAAAAAAACTGATAAAAGTAAAAGAATGCTTGACATACCGGTTATTGCTTTTTCACATGCTGTACATTTAATACATTTTCTATGCCATGAACGATCTAATACAACTACAGATGTTGGATCAAGTGGTTTTCGACAACCTATAAAAGATAAACAATCATTTAACAAATAAAAAGCAGCTTTATCAAATTTCAGGTCAAAAAAAGTACACATACCATAGCATTTTCTTCTTCTTTCAAGTCGTTCTTTATAATTCCATTCACTTGGATTTACACCATATGCAAAACTGTAGGATCTTGGTTCTCTTTCACCGCTAGAACAGCAATCTTTTTCAGAGGTGGAAAATGGAATAATCAAAGAATTGTTTGTATTTCTTCGACTTTGGGACATTTCTTTTATTTTAGAATTAAATTGGGAACAAGAAAGTAAAAACATCATTTTTTGGCACTCTTTTTTTCAAGGATTAAAGAAAAATTGTTTTTGAAGGTTCAATTATATCAAGCAAAAAAGTAGCAGGTGACGACCGCGGTGAATTAAATAGAAAAAAGCAATAAAAATTAGGTAAAGAAGCAAAATGGGGTTAAAAAGATTAAAAAAAGATTTGTATAAAACGGATGATGCGAAAAAAAGACGAAAAAAGCAATAAGGAAGAGATAAAATTAGGAAAGATAATTAAAGCTTTTTAAAAAGAGTCTGAGTTCTGTAGAGGAATTCTTGATGAAAGTCACGTTCATATCTTTAGTAGCAAGAAAAGATTAAGAAACAGCATATGCATTTATTAAATATGTTTTATTAACAAGATAGAACCTTCTTATGGTTAAAAAATCCCTCAAAAAAGCTCATTTAAAAGAACCAACCTCCATATACCATTATTTCCAACTGGTGCCAGACATTTCGTACAAGTTTTTGTCCCACTTTTTTGCAAACGATATAATTCTTGCCCAGCAGCCCAAGATGCACCAAATACAAAACCATTAACAATCCATATCACACTTCTCGACATTTATTTCTTTTTGGCACAAACGCCAGTTAAAGACGAGATTGAAGAAAGTCGAAGACCAAGGCACAAGCAAATCAAGTTCAACTCGATCAATCTGGGGTCAGTCTTTTTTCAGCTTCAATTCAGTTTGTCACGTTTATTCCCTTTTTGAGGAAAAACAACAGAAACGAATTTCCCCTCAAAAAAGTGAAACAATAATGAAAAATGTTTGTTGCGAAAACATGTTTCAATCATTTTTTTAAAATATTTGCATTTTTTATTAAAAAAATATTAAACAACAAATTTACATAATACAGTAAATGCAGATTTTTAAATCAAAAATATTTTATGTAGATGTGGTAATCTCTTGTTCTTGGACAACTGGATGTGTTGGAAATGAAACTGGAATGTGTGGCAATGGTTCAATTCGATAGAGGATATCATAATGGATGTGATTTCCT
Organism: Panagrolaimus sp. LJ2400; assembly: GCA_024447215.1. Lineage (NCBI taxonomy): Eukaryota > Metazoa > Nematoda > Chromadorea > Rhabditida > Panagrolaimidae > Panagrolaimus > Panagrolaimus sp. LJ2400. The sequence continues at coordinate 1,726,637 of JAMRYA010000009.1, read as the reverse complement.
TCATTCTGAAACATAGATATCGTTGATAATTATTTGGAGAAATAATTCTTTTTCTTGCAAAACAGTTTTTTAGCTTTGAAAAAAGGAAACAAAGTACAAAGCAAAAAAGAAGATGCGAACAGTTGCTATTCTTCCTTTTGCAAAGTCGTGGAAACATTAATCATCAATAAAAAGAAGATAAGATCAGTGATATTTTTGCAAAAAAATGTGATACAGATTAATAAAAAATATTGCTATCATAAATGTGGGTTTATGTATCTTTTAACTTTAACGACTTAAAGTGGGAGTTAGTTCAGAGTCGCGTGCAAAAGAATTAAGAAACACGACTAAAGCATTGCAAGAATTAGTAAAAGAAAAATCCTAGGTTTTGTTAAAAAGCAAAAAAATTTACAAAAGTTTACGTTGGACGACTTCATATTAATTCCTTTTGCAGTGTCATATGTGGATGCAACTTCTGATTCAACACTTTCCCCATTTGATGATGTTTTAACATGTTGAATATTGGCATCTGCAACATTATATGATTGCTTGTTTCCCATGATTTCTGTTATTGATTAATTATGCTTAAAATGATGACAATAAAATTACAAAATAAGGCGCATAATAATGTTAAAATCAAGCAAAATTGTAACACAACACGACACGACACAATGAATGATTTTTCTTTTTTAAATTCCCTAAGACGTAAATACAAATCAATAATTTAAAGGAAATCAATGGGAAAAAACCTCGCCTATCCGGAAACAAGAGTTATAAATATCAAAAAAATAAAAAAAAGGTGTTACAAAACAGGTGTAATGCATTTTTGTTTCAAGAACTGAAAGAAGACGGAACGAACGAAAAGAGTCTGTTTAATCATTTCTTTTTCGGCCAAGCAAAAATGCGTCAATACACGACGATTTTTTTTGCTTCAAGGCTTTTTTCGCAAACGAAGCTTAGAAGCTTTGAATCATTTCGTCAACAAAAAGAAAGATGAAAAAAAGAGAGCCAAAAGAAACACAAAAAATGTCTAAAATGTTATTTCCTGATTCATCTAAAAAATGAAAAAAACAACGCCTTTAAAAATGGAGAAGAAAGAGTGGGTCATAAACTGAGGGAAATCAAATCACAAGTGATTTTTTAGGGTTTTTGGTGAAAAAAAAACAAACATAGATTTTGTAGAACCCTAAAATATATGGTTCTTTTTAAAGTCGCCAAAAAGGGATGATAAGAAAATTTAAATGAGTCACAGTTATTGAAGATGATAAGAGTTATCATTTAGTTTTTTGAAATGATAGGACTAAATTAAACGGATAGCAGGATATTGTAAAGGATTATTGAGGGAAAAATTTAAAAAAAAGTGAATCACTCTTATTGTGAAATATTTTGTAGGCCAACCATAATTACAGCAAAAACAAAAGTTTTGTAAAAATTTTAAAGCAATAGTTTCTAAGGTTTTTACTTGCTTTTTAAAAATAAAACTGAAAAGCATTATTTAAAATGCATTTAAACCCTAAGATAGCCATTATGTATGATTCTTACTGAATTTTATTGAAAAAAAAGTTTTGTTGTTGGAGTTGAACGATCAGTGTACAAAGGAAACTGCTTGCTCTTTTCCTAAAAGAAATCAAAGAAAGAAATAGAAAACTAACAACAGAGAAAGAAAGAAATGCAACAAAGACTACTTTCAAATAAATATATTCCATTTTGCGGTTTCTTTTTTTTCTCCGTTTTTGGCGCCCACTTTTTTCTATTAAAATGTGTTTTTTTAAAGTCATTGATATTTTGAAAGGCATCTTTAGAACAGAAAAGAAACAATTTTTTTATTAAAATAGCTCAAACAACGAAATATGTAAAACAGAATATTTTAGCGAATACTATTGCTACCAATATGAATGAGATTTCAAAAACTTCTTCCATGATTAATAGAAATATTTTTTGGAATTCCATAATTTTCACGCAAATGTTTCATGGAAATGCAAGCTTTGCTTGAATTCAATTTTGTCAAATTAATATTTTGAATGGCTAAATAAGCAGCTTCAGAAAGAGTGAAGATACGATTGATTACGGTAGCAATGCCGACAGAAGAAGACAAAATCATCAAATTTGGAGCTGTAAAAATAAGGTCATTTTCAATGTCAGGAAAATCTTTGGCAACTGTAAATGAAGAAGTGAGATCAAAGCTAAAAATTAATATTTGTTATAAAAGGTGTTAAATTCAAAAAATTCTCACCTAACACTTTTATTTTCAATATTGATATCAAGCTTAAAAGTGCTTAATTTAAATGAATCATCAGTGCTCTTTTCTTTGGTAAGACAATAAAGTTCATTTTGATTATTACGATAGAATTTGTAAAATACCATATCATCATCTGCAACGAAATTTGATACAGTATATATGCGATAATCACCACCAGCAGGTATTTGCTTGAATCCATCATACATTAATCTTTGTAGACCAAAAGTAAACTTATTTCCATCAATTCTACCAACAAAGATACCCTTTGAATTCTCAAAAAGATTATCAAAATAACCAAAATTACAAGTTTTGTTTTCATTGTCGATAACAAAATAGAATTGCTTAAACCATGGATATGGATATGATAAACTAATAATAGGAGCAGCAGGTTTTATTTGATACGGTTGAACCATGAAACGAGGATTTTCATCTAGATAATCTTCAAAAGTGATTTGTAAAGCATCACATTTCATACAATTATTTTTGATGAAATCATTAATTTCGTGGTTTTCAGCTTTAAAAGTTGTAACATTTTTTGTTTCAAGATCAATACAAAAGGCATAAAGTTTAACATTTGTTGGATTTGTTTCAGAGATCTAAAAAGGCAGAAATAAACATTTTGCCCATGTTTATTAAAGAGAAAGAGACCTACCATTCCAGGAGAGACGATCCATAATTTTGAATCAATTATTCCAGCAGCAGCGGGCATTTTACGTTGACAATTTTTGCAATCGATGTGAGAATAAAATGGTACTTTGAGTTCTGCAATTTCATCCCATCCACCAGTATCAAGAAAGTCCTTTCTATAAATGCAAAGTTTGCCATCTTTGTCTCCAGTTGCATACAAATTGTTATTTTCAAATCCAATCAACCAAAGATTTGCAGGTTTCTGACGAATAAAATACATTATCAGCCAAAAAATGCAGTTCAAAGAATAAAAAGCTGACCTGAAAAACTGCAAAAAATGTTTATTATATCATAACAAAATATTTAAATATAGCCATAGATGTCTTGGAAACATATTTAAGATTTGAAGTAAAAAGAAAAATGATTATCGAAATGTTAAGTTTGGGGGAATCGAGTTGGGTTTTAATATTATCATTTACTAAGCTCCCGACTGTTTTTTGGTTATTCAAACACGAACAAACGACTGATAGAAAATGGGTCAAATCATAGCTACACAAAAACGATGGAAAAAAAGATAAAGACAAGGATGTTTACAGTTTAAAGGAATGCTTTTGTTGCATCTGCAATAAAAGCAACAATACGTGATTTGTCATCCACAAACTTCAACAATGATAAAATGTAGCAATTCTAACAAGACAGGCTTGAGTAAGATTAATAAATAAAAAATTTTCAAACATTCAGTGTTCGTTTGTAAACTATTTCAATGGCGAAATGTGCGTGGCGCCAATGAGCTTTTTTATTGTTGCAGAAAAAAGGAAAACACAAAAAACATTAATTCCTTCGTAAATAAATTTTAAAAAAATGCAAAAATCTCGGCCTGGTTTTAATAGAAAGTTCCTTATTTTTGTTTCCATGTATCCAGCGTTGAATTTTTGAGGATTTCAGCGAGGCTAACATTTGATCATTCGCCGCCCTTTCTTTTGGGCAACAAAAGAAAAGGCGGCAAATGGGGGTGGCTTCAGCCACCCCTTAAATACGGGATGCCTGTCCTTTTTTTGTTGTCACCTAATTATTAATTGCTATATATATAAAAAGATTAAATATTGGTATTTTTAATGCTTAAAATTATTGTAACTAACTATTTTTAATCCAAAATACACATTTTTAAAAATATTATACTTGGGGGCCTACTAGAGCCTTAAAAAAAAGAATTAATCAAACTTTCCTGATTTTGTACAAAAATCTTATGCATTTTGGTTTTCTTTTAATTCTAAGTTCATTAAATGAAGCAATAGAGAAAAACAAACAGTCAGAAATCAATAAATTTTATCAATGCATTTTTTATCAATCAATGAAATAATTTAGTGATGGAATTATGCAAAATAGCATTGAAAAAAATGTTATCCTTTTACAAAACAGAGATGTAACGGTGAGTTCTTTTTTTTTCAAAAAAAGTTTAACAATTTAACAGCGCGATGCAAGATTTGAAGGAAGAGGAAGAAACGAATAATGGGTCGACACCATCATTTTTGTCATTTTCTTCAATGAGATTTTGGATATGCATCTTGTTAATGTATGGACTATTTTCTTCTACTTCAATGAGAGTTAATCTTAGTATGGCAGTAGTTTGTATGGTAAACACAACATCTTATGAATTATCAAATAATGTTACTGAATTAACTAATATTTATAACAGTAATGATGAAAAATGCAAAAAAATTATTGAAGGAAATGATGAGGACCAGGGATATCATGGAACATTCTTATGGACATCCACTGAAATTTCATTGCTTTTATCTGCAACGTGGTATGGTTCCCTTATTTCATTATGGTGGAGTGGATATTTAGCTGACAGATTTGGACCAAAATTAGTTTTATTTATTGGTGTGGCCGATTGTATGGTGGTTACTTTATTTACGCCATTATTTGCAAATTTGAACTTTTATTTACTTTTTGGTGCTAGATTCATCATGGGTATTGGCGAAGTATGTTTATCTAAAAAAGCTTTGCACTATTAAAATAAATTTGCATATTAGGGTATGATATTTCCATCATTGACATCAATGGTTGCAAGATGGATACCAAAAAATGAAAGAAGTACATCGGCTGCCTTAACGACTTCTGGAAATCAATTGGCAGGAATTTTTGCGTTATTAATTTCACCTTTCTTTTGTGGCAGCGACTTATTGGGCGGATGGCCTTTAATTTTTTACTTTTTCGGCAAGAATTTTCGCTAGTTTTTTTTAACATTTTTAATATTATTTTAGGAAGTATGGGATTTATTTGGGTATTCTTTTGGCTGTTAATAAGTTCAAATAACCCCGAACAAAACAAATTTATTTCGGCATCAGAAATAAAATATTTGGATAAAGAATTACAAACACAAAAAACTGTCCAAAGCGAAACGAATCAAAGAGTAACTGTAATTTATATTTAAAATTAATAAAATTACAGCTTTTTAGTTATATCATGATAAAATTCCATGGCTACAAATTTTAACATCAGTACCAATTTTGATGAATTTTTTGGCACAATGGGCTTATAATTTTTCATTAGCTTTGCTGCAATCATATTTGCCTATTTATATGAAACAAGTATTACATATCGAATTAAGCAGAAATGGTTTTTATGCTATGCTTCCATTTTTATCACAATTAATTACAAAAAATATGCTTGGGATTTTATCGGATTGGTTAAAGAAAAAGGGAATATTAAGTAATACAACTGCTTGTAAATTGTTTCAAGCAATATGTGAGTTACCGAAAAATCAAAACATGCAATTTTATTTTTTAATTTAGGTAATTTTGGAAGTGCTTTAACGTATTTTACATTGGCATTATTTGTAGATTGTACAAGAAGAAATATTGCAGTTATTGTTCTCATTTTTCACGATTTTTTTGCATTTCAAAAAAACTAAATCACTGAAATATTTTAGGAATCTTTTTTTCTAGCGGTGTTTGCGGTTTTTTTACCTCTCATTTAAGCCTAGGTAATTCTCTATACAGTGCCGCAAATTTGTCACAGAAAATGGGATGAAATTTTTAAAAAAATTTTTTTGATATACAAAGAAATAAATAAAAAAAATTATTACGGGCTCCTCATAAGTTTCATCACAATTTGCTGCTCTGTTTGGAAATGCTTAAACTTATCATACATTGATTTCAGCTCCACAATATACTGGAACTTTATTTTCTATTATGAGATTAGCAGCAACATTTGGAAGTATGGTTTCAGTTTCATTAGTCGGGTTTATAAACCAACATGTGAGTATTTTCTGGATTTTTTAAAAATGATAAAAAAAACATTAAAGGGTTCAAATGAAGAATGGTCAAGAATTTGGTATATTGCAGCTGTTTGTAATATTTTGGTTGGTATTGCATATATCATTTTTGGATCTGCTGAAATTCAGCCATGGGCTGATAAAAATCTTGCCAAAATTAAAGTCACAGAAGAATTGGAACTTAAAAATACAACTACGAAAATCTAATACAAACATAAACATATTCACGATTTTTCTTTATTTTTATTTATTTATAAGTTATGATTGAAAAGATAATATAAAAAATTAAAATGGGGGTTAGATTTCATCAGTACTATGATCACCAAAGTTTGATTTCTTTAATATTTTCAAGAGTTGCATTGGCTGATGCTGTGAACTAATAAAAGATATGGCAATGCTATTTTTAAACATTTAAATTAAAAACTTACATTATTACTTGCTTTTTTAATGTTTTCTTCAATTTGATGAACATAAAAATTAGTGTCAAACTTTTTAACTTTCTTTATTCCGCGTTTCCCATAGATTGCGCTAAGGTATGAAAATGGAATAGAAAATATTTCTATGCCATTATAAGTGACTCGAATATTCGTTTCAGTGTATTTATTTGCAGCAATTTCTGGTAAGGCAAATGGTGGTCGAATAATTCTTGGATGAATGTATTTATTAAATGTATGTTTCTTAACGCAATAAAATACAGCACAACTCATTTCAATTGGTAGCATTTGTTGAGTAAATCCTTCAGGACAGTTAGTCATTGCTTGTGACGATTTATCTGTGTTATTATATCTAAAGACAGTAGTTGAATTTATATAAAAATTTTATTAAAAGATTTTTATATTTTCTCTATGGGGCCCCACCCACCCATGTTATATAAATTACGTAACAGGGTGGGGGGTGGGGTAAATAACCATGCCGCGTTTCATGTGAGGCAAAAAGTGCCATTGATGTAGAGGGTTTTCTTAAAAATAACGACAATGTAATTTATGGACATACCCTATTTCTCTGAAGATAAAGAAATAACTGAAGAAACTGAAACATACCTAATTTGTGATTGACATGAAAAGAATCCAGCAAATGAAATAGCATATTTTCTATCTTTTTCATATTGATAACTTAAGCATACTGTCGTATTTCGACCAATTCTGTAAGGTTTATATGTGCCTGGACATCCACGTTCTCCTGTTACTAAGTTGGGTTCAGAATTTTCATAAACTCCACCAAACAATGCACCTTTTTCTGCTGGAATATTAATATTTGCCTTTTTGCGACACCAAAACGCTTCAATTTCGACTTTGTCAATAAAATCAACAATAACATTGAAAGCCGCACAAAATATACATTGCTTTATTACACGAATTTCTTGGCGTTTTTCAAATTCATAAACAGTTTCAAAAATTTTTACAGGTTCATACATTGTTTCATCACATTTTGGTGCACCAATAATTGTATTATTTTGTTGAAGTTTATCACATCTGGAATTCGGGCCTTCTATTGATTTGCATGTTTGATAAAAACCTCCAAATGAATATGAATCATTATTTGATATACATGTACCGTCGTCATAATTTGCCTATAAAAAAGAATTGTTTAAATATTATTTTTACAACATAATACCATGTATGTGTTGAAACACTTAGAGAAAGGCGATTAACCATAAAATTTAGCACATTTTTTTTGTTAAAATTTTGCACGAATCTATTTTAAAACTAAGTAACTGTGTAAATGAAATAAAAGAAACAAACTTTGAAATCATAATTAGGTGAATTCATATCCATACACCCATGGATTGTATTTTTTTCGTAATACATTTCTGTTGCATTTTTAAGAAGACGCTGAATATTTAACAATGTTTCAATGCTAATATTTGGAAAATTTCGTTTTGAAATAACTTGATACAACCAATTTCCGTCAAAATTAAATGGTACAACATTATCTACGCTAAAAGTTGTATTGTCTAATAAAATTTTATTAATATCAGGGCCTCCATTTGTTTCAAGAAAAGAAAATTTTGTAATATTTGTTAGCATCTTTTGAGCTTGGTTTGACACGGAATAATTGTGGGAAAATGAAGCTTTAAAAAATGTTCCGAGATTTGCTGCCGCTGCAATTCTAACATCTTTTAACATTGTTTTTCCAGAAAAAGCGTAATATGATTCAATGAATGTCTTTTGTTCAATCATCGCTCCCGTATTTGCCGACGAAATATAATGGGTACCGTAGTCTTTCACAACCATTTCAGCCAAATATTGTGCTTGATATGAAAATTTTTGTGAAAGTGAATATGCAAGTTGTTTAATTCTGTCAATGAATCCAGGTGCAAGTACTCCAACAGAATCTTGGTAGAGATTAAATGCGTCATATTGTAATTTTGAATAAAGCAGTGAAGATTTATAATTTGCAAAATTTTCTTTTGTTTTTTCATTTATTTTACTGAATGATGCTGAAGCACTAAGCCATGCATATCCTCCATTTGCAGATGCAACAAAATTATTAGAATTTTCTTCTTTAAAGCTTTGAAAATTTTCATAATAGGATGCCATTTGATCAAGTTTTAATTTAAGAACTGGTACAGCAACTACATTATCGGGTATTAAATAATGTCCAGTTGGTTCAGCCCTGCATGACTTGAATTCTTCAAAAAACACAGGTTTTGTTCGAATAGACTGTAAATCATCCCATCCAAATCCAATTATTCCAGACAATGTTCGCCCATTTAATCGATTATTTGGGATATATTTCGCTTCCTTCAAACATACATGTACTGATGAAAGTTCAGCTCCTACAGTAATAATAATCAAATAATAACAAAAAATGAAAAAACGTATAATCATAAGTTTTTTTTAAATGTTTTAAAATTGAGGCAAAATATTATATCCTTTTATATTGGTCAAAATAATATCTATTTGTTTTTCATGGATTTTAAAAATAAATATTTCGTCAAAAATTAGCAGGTGAAACAAATAAAGTGGACATTTGTAATAAGCAGTGTTGACCCTTTGAAAAAATTAATGATGTCATATTTTGCATACTTTTATTTCAATATTCATCCTAAGCTGAAGGAAATTATGAGAATGATTATTAAGGTTCCATCTTTTCGGAGACATCTTTGAATTGGTTACAAAATTTAAAAAATTGAGAAAAAATTTATTTACATTTTCTAACTTCGCAAAAATATGTTTCTATAAATGGAGTAACTTGCTTGCATTATTTTTTGCTACACTGCAAATTAGAACGTTTTACAGTAAAGTAAAAATATTTGAGCGCTGTCAATTATAAATCAGTGTTTGTTTTAAAAATTTTTGCGCTAATGACGTATCATCGCTCCGTGGCATTGTCGTTAAGCAAAAATGAATAATTCAAACCAGTGCTGGCGGTTTACCGAATTTTTTCGGTTTTCGGTTTCGGTGAACCGAACCGAAACCGAAATTCCTCGGTTTTTCGGTTCGGTAAACCGAACCGAAACCGTAAAGCCTCGGTTCACCGGTTCGGTTTACCGAAAAACCGAAAAAAACCGAGTTTTTTTTAAAAGAAAATTTTTGTTTTTGTGCTCAGAAAAAGGATTTTAGCCACTTATTTTTAACTTAAATGTCATTCAAAATGATTTTGCTACAAATTTGTAAGTCAAATCAACAAAAAAAGAACTTTTTAAAGAAAAACAAACAAACATTTCAAACCGAAAACCGAAATTTCTCGGTTCATCGGTTCGGTAAACCGAACCGAAACCGAACCGAACCGAACCGAAACCGAACCGAAAACCGAACCGAAAACCGAAAAACCGCCAGCACTGATTCAAACACATTCTTTTACCCTTTATTATTTTGTGTGAACAAAAATACTAAAAAAAACATTTACATTCTTGTTAAATAAAGTGTGTTGAAACTTGTTTTTGAAATCATATCCGTGGTTAAAAAAACGTTAATATTGTATCATTCAATTTAAAAAATGTTTATGTTGTTGACGGTATTATTTACATTCACAATTCTTCGAGTTGATGGTGGTAAGTTTTTAGCTCAAAGTTTCGCGGCAATATAAATAAACGCATACATATTTTAGAAAGCAAAACAAATGAAATGAAAAATACAACCACGTTTATTGTAATGTCATATCGGGATTGTCTACGCCATTGCTTAAGTACGCCAAATTGCAAGTCCATTGAGTGGAAAAATAAAATCTGTAACCTGGCATTAATTAAAAATGATGCAATCGACAAATCAGATAATACTGAAAAAATATTCAAATTGCGAGTAAAAAGAAAAGATGTCGGAGAATCATTAGGAGCACAATCATCGTCAAGCAACAAAACAAAACTATCATTTTATGATCGTAATGTACGTTACAGAAATCGTTATCGATTGAAAACATGGAAAGAATAGCTTGCATTTGTTATTGCGCTTATAGGTGCAATTATATGGTATTGGTTAAAAGATAATAAAAAACCTAATGCTTCAACTTTAACCCCCATCAACAGTAATTCACCTTCAATTTCAACAATTAATAATGGCACAAATCCGCCATTACCATTACCAACTTTGCATCATGTTTAATTTTCTTTATTGACTATAAATGTTTTCTAAATATCTTGATTTTCACTTTAAAACATGGCATAATTCACATCCATCAACCAGTGTCGTACCTTAAATGTGTCTACTCAAAAACTCAAATCCGAGAAAACCTTGTATTAATTACATTTTTTGCCTTAATTTAAATTTTCATAAGGCGTTTTTTTTGAAAATCGTGTGCATGGTCTAAAAATAGAAAAAACGTCTTTTAAAGAAAAACATGTGAATCATTTGTTTACAGCATTGAGCATACACCGTAAAAAAAGTAAAGAAAAAAGAGCTTTAGAAAGCAATGCTTTGGCAAAATGTTTCGCTACAAAAAATGGCGCTTTTATATTTTCAATTTTTTCTGTTTTTGTAACAAATTTTTGTTGATGCCGAGAATGTTAACTTTTTTCTACGTGTAACTTCGGTAATCGTTGTTTTAAAAATCTAAAATATGGATAAAAACAATGCTATGCTTCAAATTCATTATCGTAAAAACCAATAAAAGTTGGTGTTAGAGTTCATCAGTTTAAAAATATATATTTCATTTTTTATGTTATAAGAATGCTGAAAAAAAAGAGTTGATAATGCTTTATATTTGTCGTTAAAATCTCTATGGATATATATTGATGTGACCCTTTTTATTGATCATTAATTTTTCAGCACATGGACATTCGTTTACTGCTGCGAGTTTCTCTTTTCATTTTCGTTTCATAATCAACTTGTTTCCTTATATTTTATTTTTGCTGAATCAACTATATTCAACATGTCTAAACGATCTTCACGAAAACTATTACCTACAAAGTTAAATGTTAAACCTGAATCAACGTCTCATTTAAAGAAAGGAGTTGAAAAAATGGATCTCTTGGTATCAGTACCCCTTGAAAATCAACCTCAACTTGATAAAATTAAATCTGTAGATAGTAATGAATTTATTCATGTTACCCAAGAAATTATTAACCAATACCAACGTGAATTAAGTAACATAAACCAATATGAACCTGAACAAATCACTTCAAATTCAAGCATTATGTCAACGTTTGGCTCTGTTTCACCAACTTCTCTTTCGTTGAACGATCCATTGGTAAATTTCATATTATCTTCTCTAATATAAACCCCTTAATATCATAGCTGTTTTAGCTCGAAAAGGCTATAAATGAAGTTGTTGGTGAATCGCTGCTTCGAACTCCAAGAGTTTATCGACGCGTAAAAGCAGAAGACAAACAATCAAACAAATATATCAAAAATCGTGAAAGAAATAATGAAGCAGTGCGTCGAACTCGTGAAAAAAATAAAGTTAAAAAAATGTTGGAAGAAGAAAAATATGAAGAACTTCAAAAACGTTATAATGCAATGCTGGATGCTTTAAAGAATTGTAAATGTGGTTATGCTGCACAATTTATTGTGGAAAATTTCGGCAAAATATAACATTTATCTCACGTACAAAAAATTTTTATTATCATACTTATGCGTGTTTCCACTTTGTCAAAATTTACAGAAATAAATGTTTCAAAAGTCTATTAAAAATTACAGAAGTACAAATTTTTTTTTAAAATTTACAGCATTTGGATTATAATTACATACGTTATTTTACATAGTAATACTTTCAATATACATATCTTAAACATTAAATACCAATCAGCTACAAAACGTGCCGTCTGTTAACGTTTAAAGTTTTGTTTTTGAACAGAATAATTTCGTTGTTTTCTTTTCTTATCTATTACTTTTTCTGCTGCGGGTTTTACAGGTCTATAAAATGCTATTATCTTTATAAAAAAAAGGTTGCGTAAACACTAACTTTAAAAAATACTTTCTTATTTCTTCTTTATCTTGGAAATCAAAGTTATCAATGCTGCATTTTGAATTCGGATGAGCAGATACCGATCTAGCTTTTTTCTTTTGTTTATTCAACTTTTCTTTTGGTGGTTCTGTTTTTGGTTTATCGTCTTCTGAATCGGAAGACTGATCGGTTTTTTGAAAAAACTTTGACATCTTTTCTAAAAATTAAATAAAGTAATTGTGGCATTAATACTTGGACAAAAGCAAAAAGGAGTGTATAACGAATTAATTAAAGTAAATTTATATGTCATGGTACATATTTTTGGACAAAGATGGGATAAACGGGCATCAAATTTGTTTCTAATCGAGAATTGAGAAACCACATAAAAACAGCAAACTGCTGTTTAAACAGAAAACCATGTTGAAACAAAAAAAGCATGGATTAATGCCAGCGAAAGAGAATGCCTCTTAAATGAAAAGAGAAATAGAAGCAAAAGCAATCAATAAAAAGAAGCTAAAAAGAAATGCCAAACATATAGACGAACAAATGCGCAAAAAGAAAGCCTTGAAGCCGAAGAAAGATGCAAAATAACAATAATTTAAAAAAATTTACTTTTTTAACATTTCAATCTGATATGCTCGATTTCTGGATTACTGTTTATGTTAAGCTACTCTTTTTGTTTAAAAGTGTGTAGAAGAAAGAAATGTGACGTTTTTGGGAAAATTAATGGGGTGCAAAAATCTGAACCCTTTTTCAAATTATTTGTCTGATTTTTTCGTCAAGGTGGCTTTTTGTTATTGAAAGCTTACAAATGTTAAAAAATGACGTTGGAAAAGGAAAAGTGAAAACTGTTTTTTAATAATAGTTTCCTCATGCTATTTTATTTCTTAAAATTTCTTCCATGTATTCTAACATATAATTGCTAGCAAAACCTATTCTATGATAGCAAAAATCGATGAAACAACAAAATGCAAACAATATCTTTTTGTCCAATGACAATTCAAAATGGAAAATGCTTAAAAAGAGTGAAAAGATCTTTTAAAATTTTCGTCACGTTTATCAAATGACTGACCACTCAAAAACAAATAACCCTAAAACTGTTATCAAACTTTTTTGGTGAGTAAACAATTTTAATCTTTTCCTTTTGATTAAAGAAAAGTTTTATTTTTATACATTTTTTAGTTTCTAGTAACCAGACGTTGTTTAAATTTTGAAGTATTACTCTTTTTTAAAAAAGTGTATTAGAATTTTCAATAATAATATTTTTTTCATCATATATCACAAACTCTGTTAAAGTATGCGCCCCCGTAGTAAATCATCTGGAAGAAATGATAGCCAAGATATTAAAATGAATCCAGCATTATTTAATCCATCACTTTTTGTTCCATCTTTTAAGAGCCAAATTAAAAAAGATGAAGAATCAGCTGCAAATGAAATGGATGAATTTAATTTACATCGAGGTGAATTATCGGTATCTGAAAAATATCGATATGATCTCAGTCGAGCACAGTTAAAAGCAACAAGTAACACATCTGCTTTATTAGCCGGTTTTGCAATGGTTGCCCTTGTTGAATTACATTATGATGAAAATATGCCAAGGTATCTATTAATTATTTTGGGGATTGTTACAACTTTATTAGTATCATTTCATTTAATTGCATTAATGATTTCAACATGCTTGTTACCGTATATTGATGCAAATGGTTGCACAAAAGATTCTCCACATAATCGCTTAAAATTTTATATTGAATTATCCTGGCTTTTTTCAACATGTATCGGACTTTTGCTATTTTTAGTTGAAATTGGCATTATATTTTTTGTCAAATTTTTGGCAATTGATTTTATTCTTGGTGCTTATGTTACAACTGCTATCCTCATTCCAGTTTTTGTTGTATTTATTTTAATTTCATGGTTACTTCATCGTGAAAGATTTTCACATTCCGTTGAAAGGGTTAATACAAAAGTAAAATTTTTGGAAAGAATCATTGACAGCGGAAACAGCAGCAATCTTCTACTTCTGAAACAGCAATCTTCAAACTTTGAAGTCGTTTGATAAAAATTTTTTTGGTGAAATTCTGAGTATGTAATTATTAATTATTTTTCTTTTATGTATTATATATCTATTTGCTTTAATATAATATTTATGTAAACACTTTAATTTTTAACGTCATTTTCACAAAAAAAAACAAAAACTGACAAAATTTTTTGAAATTCATTGTTAAGACGTTTGTTATAAATTATGACAAAAACATTGAAAGTTTCAATATTATGTAAAAAAGACAACAAATTACTAACAAAAAAATAATTCATCTATGAATCATGAACCGGAAATAATTTTACAATGAACCGTTTACATGGACGTTCCAATAAATGCAAGGCTATCAATCAACATGAAATGCACCTTTTTTAGGTTGATATCATAAATTATAACAACTATAAAAAGGTATGAAAACAACAAAAAATGTACAAACCTTAAAAGTTTAATGAAAATGAAAATTTTATTTTTAATTGCTATTGTATTTGTGAATATTTTGTTTAGTTATGAAATCAATAAACCCTTTGATGGATATTTGACACATTATAATTATGGTGGCTTTGGAGCTTGTGGAAATCTAATAGATGCTGGTTCACAAAAATTTGTCGCAATTAGCCCTGAATGGTTTATTCCTCCTTCAAATTCAGATTATAATAATAATCCAATTTGTAAGAAGTGTCTAAAAATTGAATATCAAGGAAAAATGTATCTTTTAAATCCGTATTTATTTAGATAACAATTAGTTTTTAGTGTTAAAGTTCCCGTTAGAGATAAATGTTTTACTTGTGATCAAAATCATATGGAATTATCTCTTCCCGCTTTCAAAGATCTTGAGCGTCCTGAGAAAGAATATATTAAAAATGCTATTTTTACTTTTATAAATTGTTAAAATTTGAAATTTCTTACTCTTTACTTTTACTGTATATCTGTCACTTATTTATAAACAAATAATTATTTTAAAAAAATTCTGTTTACCAAACAATTGTGGACAACTTTACTTTTCGGTTCGTTGCTGAATTTTGAAAACTAGCTTACATGTATAATAACCTTTGCGACTACAGTGCTACAGAAAGAGAGTGGTTACATAAGAGGGTGTTCAAAAATAACGGAATATTTTTTATAATTCAAGACTCGTTTGTCCCAACTTATCATTTTTTGCTTTGACCATGTGTCTTTTTTTTTGTTAGCTACTACATACGTAGTTTCAAAGGCATATGCAGATACAAACTTTGGGGGCGGCAAGCCTTTGATCTTTCACCAATTTGAAAAGAGGCAAATGGCCTCAATGCATTCTCTAAATACAGACCTGCGCGCTTTCTGAACAATCTCCATTGCCAAATTTTTGTGAGACCCTATAAGGGATATCGCTATTTATCAATCTTCGGCTGACAATTCTTGGAATACTGTTGACACTTATTTGATTAAAACTGTCAATATACAAATACACAGGTGTCGTTCTGTGTTTTATATTAAATGTAATAAATGTAAAACAATTTTTATTAGTGCATCACTGTTCTACCAAACATTAAATTTTCATATTTCAAAGAAATGCACCTGTCAATTACATTAAATTACAGACAGAATGTGTTTTTAAAACTCATAAAAAAACACATAAAAATAATTTCATATTTTAATGTATTTACAACTGCCAATTCCTGAGTAATATTTTTTTATTTATTTTGTCCTTGTAAAAAGTTGTGATGGAAGTTTTGGCATGGGCGACTTTGATTGAAACTTTAATTATGACTGCTGCTGGATTTGTAACATTGTATTTGTCAGCGAATACCATATCAAAAAAATCAATTTACGCTAATATAAATCCAACTATAATTATATATGTTTGGTATCAGTTTTTATGGAGTTTTACTACAGTAATTTACTGTTTATATCTTTTAATTCTATGGCGGCCAAATATTATCCTATATGATAATAAAACGTTTTACTCAATTGGCCTACCGTCATATTTTTTATTATTTTTAAATACGATTATTGAAGGATTTCTTGGGGTTGATAGAATTTTTACAATTTTATATCCATTAAAGTACAAAGATGGTAAGAAAAAAATATTTGGCGGATTTATGTTAGTGTTTTTGTTTTTATATGTAATATTTTTATTTTATGCATATGATTTTATTAACATATTTTTTGATAATTTAACAATGAGCTGTCGATTCTTTGGCTGTATTTTGGTTATTCGACATTATC
Organism: Panagrolaimus sp. LJ2400; assembly: GCA_024447215.1. Taxonomy (NCBI): domain Eukaryota; kingdom Metazoa; phylum Nematoda; class Chromadorea; order Rhabditida; family Panagrolaimidae; genus Panagrolaimus; species Panagrolaimus sp. LJ2400. The sequence goes on along the minus strand of JAMRYA010000009.1, from coordinate 1,709,948 downwards.
CTGATTATGCTTATACGCTTAAATTAGGTGCTGTCGGCATAACAGCTGCAATCGGATTACTGCTTTTTGGGTTAACAAAAAAACTTCTAAACAAAGTAAATAAAAGTAAAAAAATGCATAACACAATTATTGTAATTATTGCTTCAACAACAATCTGCGAATTTTTTCCAAGTGTTGTTAGTCAAGTTTATAATAGCGTAAGTCTGGATTCTTTTTTATAAAAACAGTACACTTAATTAAGACTAATTTATCCTTTTTTAAAAACAGTTATTTCTTATGTTTGTAGATAACTGATGACACTTTATCACTTTATCTTGGTCCATATAGAACTACTTTAATTGCAGTAAATATTTCATTTTGTTCATGGATATATTACAGAACTCTAAAAAAGAATTTTACTAAAAGTAATGTTAATAGCCGGATAGCCCCATCAAGCTTTAATGCACTTCAAAATCTAACAAAATCACTTGCTAATCAAAGCCGACAAGTTACCACAATTTCACCATAAAGATGTTCTTACCGTGCCCATTAAATGCTAAAAATTAAAACATCTATGATATTTTGAAATCGTTTGTGATAATTTAAATACAATTGATTTATTTGTTTTCGTAAATAAAAAAAGAACCAATAACTGAACAGTTTCGTTTTATTAGTTTTTAATCATCATTCACTTATCTCAGAGTTTTATAAATATTTTTTACATTTTCATTTGCTTACAGAAATTGTGTGAGTAATGTTTCAGCAGTGTACTGTAGAATTTTTTTTGGTTTTGTTTCTCCAACTTTGTTTTTTATCTCTTTCTTTTGCGTTCTCAACGAGCGCGCGATTGTTCTTTTTTTTCATAAAAATGAGAGAGAGGCGATCTCGTTAGAATTCTTTTCTTTAAAAGTAGTTTTCTATTTATTTAAAAAATATGTATAAATTATATCATCTATTTTAAAACCAACATTTTATTTCACTGTCCCTTTTTTTGTAATTCTCTTTATATACCATGCTCTGTGCTCGTTTTTCAGGTAGTCAATCAGAAGAAGTGCAAAAATCAAAATGTATCAATATTATCAACCAAATCAGCAGCAGTATAATCCACCGGCAACTCGACGATATCAAATTCGTGAAAAAATTTTTTCAATTGGTGATGATTTTAAAATTAAAGATGAAGTTGGTCAACCTGTTTTCAATGTTCGATCAAAGATTTTTGCTTTTGGTGATAAGCTTTTCATGGAAGATATGACTGGACGGTAAGCTCTTTTATGTGAAGAATTTGTATAAAATAATTTTATATTCTTTAACATTTTAGTAGATTGTTCAAAATTCGAAAACAAGTATTTAACTTTCTTCCAAAATTTAAAATTTTTTCATCTCAAAGTAATCAAGCATTAGCTACTATTAAGAAAAAGCTAACATTTTTTCGTCCTGAATTTTCTATTGATTCTGTTTATGGTCATTATATTTTAAATGGCAATTTCTTGGAACATTTATTTACACTTTCCAAAAATGATCGAATTGTTGCATCTGTTGGTAAAAGATTCTTTGCAATGTCTGATACTTATGGCGTTGAAATTGTTGGAGATGAAGATCATGCTTTTATTCTGGCGCTGGTTATTGCTCTTGATCAAATTATCTTTGATAAAGATTGATAATGGTATTATTACTTTTTTTTAAACTTTTAGCTTATCTATGTTGTAATTTTTAACATCTGTTTATGTTGTAATATTGTTATTTGAATTATGAATATAAAAGTGTACTGTATACTAATGTAAATCTTCTTCAAAAAAAAGTGCGAAATAAGTGTGATGTAAACGGAGTAATCTGATTTATTTCGCTAAACGGTGATCGTTACTTTTTTATTTACATGGGTAAAACTTATCTATAACGTTCATCTTAAATTTAATTGGTAAGCAGTTAATGGGAAATAAAGCTGATGAAGAGCTTTATCTAGACCACACAAATTCAATTCAGCTTTCAAAAAGCTGCCATTAAAATTGAAGATACTGATTCGTTTTTCAAAGGTTTTAAAAAGGAATCAACATGAGATTACTTATACAAAGGGGCAAATGTGTCGATCACAAAAACACCATTCAAATGCAAAAGGGAACACTCATGCGTCGATAAATAAAAATTGTTTGTGGCAGCAAAACATTATCAGTGTGTGCTGATATATTTTTGTTTATTATGTAAAGTATATTACTGTATAAAAATCTTTAATAGTGAAGCAGCAAAATTTTTTTTTACATTTTCAACTGATGAATCTCAATTAGTGTATTGTTCAAATGTTGCTTGATTTTCACGTAATTGGTTGTTCTTCTTCTGAATGGGTACTGTTAAATAGATTAAGGTTGTCAACAAAATTACAAATAAAATATTTACAGACTAGGTAGTTTTTTGTTTGTTGACGTACATACTAACTCAATGATATTTAGAATTCGGTCATATTATGATATCTTGGGTGTATCGAAGAATGCAACACAAACAGAAATTAAAAAAGCTTATTATACAAAATCTAAACTTGTAAGTTGTTTTTATATCTACAAACTTTTTCTTTCATATGTATGCTATAATTTAGGTCCATCCAGATGTAACGGGATCACAAGATGCTTTTGTTGAACTTAAAAAAGCATATGATACTCTTCGTCGCCCTGCAGGTTTTTGTTTAGACAAGAATGAAGAATAGATTTTTTATCGAAATTTTGCAGATCGGAAAATATATGATGATGGAGGAAGATCTTCACATCCAGGTAGAATATATCCGCATCAACATCATCATCCTTACCAACAATATTCATATACTCGTGCGCATGGTAGTTACGGTTATGGGTAAAGATTTTTTTATTATTTTGGAATATAAGTTCTAAAATTTTAGACAAGATTGGAGGACAGACTTTGACCAGAATTTCGCAGAATTTATTAAAAAATCACGCAATCGTCCAGTGGATGAAAGAGATAAAATATATTGGAAAAAGATATGGATGTATACCGCTATCGGATTAGCTATTGTACTTGCATATAATGTTGGATATTTGTAAGCATTATTATTCAAACTTTAAACTTTTTATAATAAACAATTTATCACCCCTTTTTTCAGGCTAATGTTAATGAATCAACAAAGACAAATTGAAAAATTAATTGCCAAAGATGAAATTGCTCGCTGCTTTTTGAGGCAAAAAGAATATCGTGATAAATTTCATGATAATACAGAAGTTGAAGCATTTGCTAAACTTCTTAAAGCCGATATGGATTTTGCTCATCAACGAAAGCTTGAAGAACTTCGTGAAAAAAATGAATATGAAATTCGTGACTCTGAGCGTTGGCTAGATGCTGTTCGACAACCAAGTGCACCAAAAAGAAGGCAAAGAATTCAACAACCAACAAATAATGAATAGATTGTTTCTTCTTTTAGATAATAAAGTATAATAGATATGTAAATAGGAAATCAATTATTATATTCGGGTTTTATATTTCAAAAAGAATAAATATTAGGGCAGCTATTTCCTTTGTTACCGTAATCTATGAGTTAATATGTAACTCTGTAATACTGTAATTCCGTGTATGCTATTACATTATATGTATTAATAATGTTTAGATGTCGCAAAAAGTAGCAATTATCACAGGTGCTAGCAGTGGCTTAGGTCTTCATACCGCAAAGAAGTTATTTGCAACAGGAAATTACAAATTGGTATTAGCTTGTCGCGATGAAATCAAAACTAAGAATGCAATTGATGAAATTTCAAAATTCGATCCATCCAAGAATTCTGATTCACTAAAATTTTTACAGGTATGTGTTTATTTTTTAGTTTTGAGTGTAACAGTACTTTCTGTTAAATGACTTTTTTAAATGCATCTGTTTCAGCTTGACTTGAATAATCAAAAATCCATTTTATCGTTTGTGGAAGAATTTAAAAAAGATTTTGATGGATTGGATGTTTTAATAAACAACGCTGGAATTATGCGTCATCCACCTCAGGTTTGGACTTATTCATTTATTAAATAATAAAATATACACGTTTACAAAATTATTAACTTTAGAAACTAATTTTCGTTAATTAAAGCCTCTAGGATTAGCAACCTCAAATATGGAATTATTTAATCTTGTATTAGCATCCAAATAAATGTTAATATAATGTTTATCCTTTTTCTCATAATATAAATCATTCTTTGGAGTATGCTTTGCTAAAAGAAACAGATCCTTGCTTGAAAACCATCCACAATCAATGTTTGAATTTCGAAGAAATATATTTGCATTTGTTGTTGCTACTTCTACCATAGGAGATTCGAAAATGATACAACTTAGGCGATCATTGCATGTTGATTCAATATCAAAGTAAAATTTTGAAAGGATTAAGGTGCCTTCTGGATTTAAGAGACAATAAGGACTTGTACCAAAAAGTGGTCCAGCCGTATTGTAATTAAAATCTAATAGAGTAGAATCAGTTTCACGGATATGTTTGTAAGTGTTGGATGGGAGGGTTGGATATATCAAAATATGTGCATTAAGATTAGTGATATGATGGAGATAACTGCTTGATAAAGTTGTTGGTGGAATAAATATATTCCCATTTGGAATGCTAATTACCGCAAAAAGATTACTGTAATTCATTAATATAAAAGCAATAGTAACTCTGATTACGGTAAACACTTACAGATCTTCATACATTTCATTTAGTAAATCCCTGAGATATTTTAAATCTTCAATCTGAATTTCTTTATTAAAAAATAATGAGGTAGCTATTGCTTTTACAGTAGTATGAAGATATCTTTCCTGAAAAATATGTGATAGCTTTACGATAAATAAAGTTCAAACAACAAACTTTTCGAGCTTGTTCTTGTTCATTCATTAATTCATCAAATTCTGTTATCCTTTTTGGAAGATTTTGATAATGTGTCCCAAAAGTTTTACAAATCCCTGTAAAAACAGAATATTGCAAAATGTATGAATTCCATGCATCTTTCAATTTTCTAAAAGGACGAACATCATGATTATATGCAGCACTTTGAATATAAAAATAGTTTGTTTTTAAAGATTTCAAAAGATTCTGTAAAATTGTATATTTTTTATATTTCGACTCAGATAAAAGCGTACTTTTAAAATCAAAGCCGGATTTATAATATAACATGTTTTTGTTATGATTTTGAAATTCGTCTCATTGGTTTCTCTTTCAAAATTTTGCAAAGATTCAATAAGTTTTTGCATTCCAAGTCCGATCATCTAAATTTTTTAGTATTATTACATACATCATTGTGATACATAGTCAGATACCGCAGAAAAGTTTTTATCATCTACATTAGGTTTAGTAAAGATTTCTTTATTTTCATTATTTTTCATTAGCAAAATACTTGAGATTTCAGGGGATATACATTGGTTATAATTTTTTTGAAATGAGTTTTTATATTAATAGAGTTAACCACTGTGAAAAGTGTGCCATAGATTTTTATACTATGGATCTAATATGAATATTAAATTAAAGGTACAACAAATATGATTGAGAAATAATAACTTACGGTATTGTAATTATCCTGAACACATTTTCCAACAATTCGTCCAATTATAAAAGCATTTTCAAATCTATCATATCTATTATTTGATTCTGTCGCTCTCAACAAATGTTCTGATAAGCTGTTTTCTACAGTACTCTTTTCACACAATAATCCTAACGGGTTGAATAAAAGTATAAAACAACGCAATAAAAAATTCATTTGTTTTTATGAAAATATATTTTTTTTTATTTAATTAATGAGTTATTTTTCTTTTTAAATGAAGGTAATTTCATTTGGTGGAAGGTCTTTGAGATGATGTTACGTGATAAGCTTTGATAATATCAAAAATGTTTAATTCATTAATTTATACACGTTTATTATATCTTTAGTTAACAAAAGAAGGAATCGAAATTCATTTTGCATCAAATCATTTAGGACATTATTTTTTAACTCAAAAACTTTTGGATTATTTTCGACCTAATGGAAGAATTGTTATTGTTTCATCTGGGCTTTACAAAAATGTAAGTTTTTGATTGTCTCATTGGTTGTGGATATTGTGAATTGTATTTGTACAATCTGGATATTCCGTGTTTTTTAGATATAACGATACACATTTACTGATTAAAGTATACGTTTCTAGGCTACATCAATTCCGTCATACAATGATTTGATCTCTTTACAAGCTGTCGAGAAAACTGCTCCAGCTTTGCATTATTCAATTAGTAAATTAGCAAACTGCCTTCATGCTGTATACCTCGATGAATTCCTTAAAAATTCAACTAATGACCATTTGAAATCTCTTAAAGTTGTATCACTTCGTCCTGGATTTGTTCGTGGAACAGAATTGGGAAGACATGTGCCATGGATTTTAAGAACTCTTGCATCACCACTTATTTGGATGTTTTCCATTAATCTCGATCAAGGAACTGAAACAATTCTTCATTGTGCAACAACAGAATATGAAAATCTTGAATCCGGAAAGCTTTATTCTGAATCTAAAGTTGCTCCATACACTGAAGCTGTAACTTCTGAAGCAGCAAAACAGCTCCATGAATTATCAGAAAAGTTACTAGAACATGGCCGAAATGTTACTACTACATCTTCTGGAGAAAATTAATTATAAATAGATATAGTAATGTATCTATTGCAATAGCTATTGTACTTAACCATTTTATTTTTTTGTCTAACTGATTCATGTTTTATTAGGAGTAATTTTTATTTGTTGATTTAATCAAGTTATTAAAAAATATGAATTATATATTACAGTAGTATCGTTTGATTGAAACAAAATTAAATTTCTGGTTTTGGACGAGCAAGATTTTTAACTTGTAACCAAGCATCTGCAGTTTCTTTGAGAATTTTCGATTGTTCAACAAGAAATTTTATAGTTTCATCATGTGCCCTACAATATACCATTGCTTTAATAAATTTTACTGGAATAATAACTTACTGTTCAAGGTCATCCTTTAATCCTTCCATACTTTTCTTCACGTCATCTAATACACTATCATCAGGAATTTTCACCAATGCATCACTGTCAAATACAATTTTTGATAATCTATCCATTTCATCAAGTTCTTCAATATGCTGATCAATTAATGGACGATGATAATGAATAAGAAATAGTTTTTCATCCATTGACAAAGTATCTTCCTAAAATTTAACTTTATATTGAAAAAAGCAGCAATATCAAAACTTACAATTGAAGGATCTTTATGAAGTTCACGTAATTTTTCAACAGGTGCCTTAAGGACCATATCCATTTTTAGAGACTTTAATTCATCACGTAATAAAGAAATTTCTGAATGAAGAGATTGACGACTTGGTTGAAGTGTTCCAACAGCTTCTTCAATGGCATAAAGTCGTTGTTCAAGAGATTCCATTGCTAAATGTAAAGAGATCTGAATGATATATAAGATAAAACAAAAATTAAAAGCTCTTTTAAAAAATTTAATAACAAATTTTTTGAGCAGCTTTTTATATATGATTCGTGTTAGGAATTTAGTGGAACAGCATGTGCATCAAAACAAATTTTTTTGTTTATTTATTTTTAAAAAATTACTTATAAATTTTACAACTTCGATAAAACTACTGTGTGATTAGTTATACATAAGAATAAGACATTAAAATTAATGTATGTTTTATTTATAATGTTAAAAATGGCTGCTAGAAAGATTATTTACTCTAGCATTAGGGATCTGATTGCTACTAAAAACGGATTTTCTATTCATACTGGAGACGGATTCAACTGTGACGCTTGTATGCTTCTTCCAAAAAATTAAGTTTTTACTATATTTTTGAAGTTGTTGTTGGTATGGTTTGATAACAATCATAATCGTTAAAGCGTTGCAGCATGAATGTAGTGCCAAAATCTGAATGCCCCATTGTGACATATCTAAATCGTTATATTATAGTGGTTGTACAAGTGAGGGTTTAATCTACCTTTGATATTTTCAACTTTAAATACTACTGCGATAATTAATCCAACAACTGGTGCAACAATGAACAGAAAGGGTACTGTCATTTGGATGAATAGTGTTAAAAGATATTGTTTTTTAATTTTTCTTGTATTTGCTGACATGGTATGCTTTAATTTTGACCATCTTTTATGGATACGGTAGCAGACGTAAACAAATAGTAAGAAAATTAATAAAACTTGAATTATGGCGTCAATTAAATATGCAACTGTAAAGCCATTCATTGGAATGCCATTGCATGCTTCAACGGTTACAAGGTTATACAAGCCAGGATAATTTGCTTTAACTTCTTCTTTAAAAACATCATTGTCATAACCAGCTAAGAAAAATAATGTCAAAGCCGGAATAGGATATGCAAGAGTAACGAAGAAGATAATAGCTGCACCTTTCCTCGAATGAAAAAAAGAAGCATTATTTGCAAGTGAAAAATGTTGATACAGTAATCCAATAAGTATTGAAAGGCCAGCAAAGCTTAATGTTACATGCATTATAAGCTAAAATGTTGTATGTAAAGAATTTTTAAGTGTTTTGAATAACTTACATAATGAAGTGTTTCACCCCAAAACCATCCAAAACTTCGAAAAAATCCCGCGCTACAAAATGCAGGTATAGGAAAGAGTGGATATGGGCCATAGATTACTGTAGTATGAAAATCCATAATAAAGGCTGTAATAATTGTAAATAAAATATAATATTTATAAGTTCCCATTGCTTTTGTTGAATGCTTTAAAACTAAATAAATTGCTGCTCCATTTGTTATTAAAGTTATTACAGTATTTATATGTAATCGTCTACTAAAATTTTCAATGTCGGTCAAAGAATGCATTGTTGAGGAATTATTAGACATTATAAAAGTTTTTTAATAATACCTATTTCCGTATAAGTAACAGTCTTATATATATATAAAAATATTGGATGTCTAAATTAATTAAATTGTAGTGGGCGAACATGTTTGTTAAACAAGTGGAGCAAAAGTGTTAATTAAAAGTTGTTATTGTTTTAAAGCTACTTTTCTCACAGGTCACAAGATACATTTTAATTAAAAACTAGTGGGATTTTATATGCTTGAATAGAATTATGGTGTGACTTCATGCATTCATTTTCATATATTTCTTAAATTCAACAACATTTTAAGCCAATTGAATGTAGTTTTAATGTGAATTGTTTTAAATTTAGAAATAGTTTTTAGACTTCCGTTGAGAAGTTTGGTAATACAATAATATTTGTGTCACACGATTTTTAAATTTCTTTTATTATTCATTGCTTTAAAAGGACAAAAGTACATTGATAATGACATCAGTAACTAATTCTATCAGAAGCCAACGAAACAAAAACTTTCGCATTTGATCTTTTTCGTTTCAAGCTTTTTTCACAAAATAAAACATCGAACCATTTTTAAAGCTGTTGTTTATATGGCTTTATAATAATCATAATAGTTATAGCATTTACACATGAATGAAGAGCCAAAATTTGGATACCTAATTGTGTACTGTGAATTTGTGGCATTGATAAAATTTGTTTTTGAACATTTAAGCAGTAAAAAGATTATTTTTGAATGTGTTACAAAGAAGCTAACTCGTTTGTTTACCTTAAATAAATAACTGAAAGAATACAAAAATTGATCAACGTCGGCTAAAAATCATAGCTCATTTTTTAGTCTCTACAGAGCGAAAATTAGAGTCAGGCCAATTCTACTTTTTTGGCGGTGTTTCACAAAACTGTTTCTTCGTAGCTAGAGATTTAATGGTTTTCTCTTTTCGCTTTTTTTCGCAGACAAAAAATCCAGCAGAGTTTATTATCAGAGTTAATTTAAATAGATATGCAAATTAATCGTTTTATTGTTTTCCAATCACCTCAAGCAGTAATATTTATTTAAAACAAATATAATTTGTACGTTTAACTGTCAAAAACATTATGACTAAAGTTAATAAACTGTAAGAATTTTTGTATCTTTTCTTTCACGCTCTTGACAACATTGTTTACATTCATCTTCTTTTTCGGGCAATTCAGAAATAAAATTACCAATAAAGAATTTGTACAAAAAAGCTCCAACAATTGCTCCAATGCAGGGACCTTAATAATAAAGAAATATTTAAATGAAAAGATGGGAAAGATAGATTTACCAATAATTGGAACCCAAAACCATTTGTAATTACGGTAACTGAAAACTTCCCAACCGTACCCAGCGACAAGCGTGAAAATACGAGGTCTAAAAGCAAAAAATAATAAGATTAAAGATGTAAACGAAACTCCAAAAACATCAAAATTAAATAAATATAACCATTAAACTGACCCAAAATCTCTTGCAGGATTAATTGCACATTGGCAGTTCGCGGCAAATCCCAAAGCAAGAATTACAAGACCGAGTCCAAGGAGTAAAGGTTGAAACCATTGCGGAACACCGTGTCTGCGCTTGGTTATTGATCGAACAATTATTACTAGCATGGCTGTAGTTGAAATCTGTAAATTCATTAATTTTTATATTGTAAAGGAGTTTTGTGGCTTTGACCTTTATACCGTGTATTTTATTACCAGAAGAATAAACTAGTATGTCTATAATGCTGTGCAAAAGTTTAAAGTTTAAAGATCAAATAAAAACGTTAAAATTTTATGGCACAATTTTCGTGGGTAATTTTTTTTTGCATTTTTCAGGTTTTTGATTAAAAAACTATTAAATTTAATTGTAAAAAATACATATAAAATTTCGCATAAATGAGTATAGCCTAGAAAATAACAAAAAAAATTTCAATCATACAGCACGGAAATAATTTGTTTTTTACCTGATCAACAAGTCCGCCTCTAATCGTTAAATAGTCTTGTGGATAAGTTGCAAAAATATGTGCTGTTCTTTTTTCCCCATGAACACTTCTAGTTCCGCCATCATAGTGATCAATCAAATCTAAATTTGCATATTTTATATAACAGTGCTAAACAAAAATAATGCTACCGTAATACACTAAATAAGTCATTCCAGCTCCAACAAATGAGCCAGCCGTTTGTACAATGGAATATAGAATGCATCGATTAAGACTAATTTCTTTAAAAAGATAGAACATGATTGATACTGCTGGATTAACATGACTTCCACTAATTCTGTGTCCAAGTTGTACTGTAAAAATAAGACATAAACCCCAAGCAACTGGGACACCGGCGCCAAAGCCCCCTACTAAGATATCCATTGTGTTGTACGCCGTTCCACAAAACTAAAAATACTGTGAGATATACATAAATTCTTAATTCAAATATCCAAAACTCACCACAAAAAAAAAGCTGCAAAAAAATTCTGATAGTAAACAGGCCCTCAGGGAATGTTTTTGATAATTTTCATTTCTCCATGGCTCTGCATTAATTATATTTTTTATAGAAGCCATTATATTTTATGTTAAAAACAATGTGTTTTCGCACCTTTTAAGTGCTCCAAATGATTGTCATTAGAAAGAAAGAACTTCAATTCCATTTCTAGCATTTCTTTTGTTATCACTGCTTCCCAATCAGGAAGCATTGTATTAAGATTTCTGTCAGGACTTTTGTACTACAAAAATTTCCAAAGAAAAAATTGAAAGAAAGTACAAAAACTAAGCACGAGATAAGAAAAAAAGAAAGATGTTATTGTCAGCGGTTGTAAGACAGCGTCAGTTTTAAAACATACATTGCAGTAAAAACAATCCATTGTTACTCTTATTGAACTCTCCATTTTAAAGCAGAATCTATGTTTTTGCGACGGAAGCAGTGTGCAGGGGGAAAACTATTTGACATACTAGCGACAGCTTAAGCATATAAATTTTAAAACTGTTGCATTTATATTAAAGTTTTTAATTAAATAAAATAAACATCTAGATTATGATCATTAAACTTTTTTCCCACATTGTTTATAAAAAATTAAAAATACACGTGCTAATACTGTACTTTGTGTCGTTCATTTGCTAAGAACAGAAATTATAAAGAAGGTTCCAAGTATTTTATTTTTTTATTCCTTTAACAATTGTTAAAGTTGTAGTTTGAAAATTCTAAATAAAAACACATTGTGGCTCCTGTTAAAATGAGAGAAGGAAGAACCTACATCAGTGTTAGAAGGTGGTCATTGTTGTTCAATCAATCATCAATTATCTTTTAGCCCCCAAAACACTCTATATAAGTAATTCAATCAAAAAATAACATAGTTTAAAAAAGTTACTTTTGACAATGATCTTATACTTGTTGATAATTTTTGCTGCGACCGTAATATTTTATAATTGCTATTGGAAAAGAAGAAATTTGCCTCCAGGTATTAGTGTGCTATGGAATATCTTTAACTGCACTACTCAGTTTAGGTCCAATACCATTACCAATTATTGGTAATGTTTTATCTTTTTCATCATCACCTCCACCAACGCCGTATGTTGAATGGACCAAAAAGTTTGGCAACATCTATACTGTATGGTTTGGTGAAATGCCAATAGTATGTGTAAATGACTCAAAAACAATTTATGAAACATTTGTAAAAGATGGTGATACATATGCTGGACGGGCACAAATGTCTGAATGGCTGGAAGTCGTCAAACATGGACAAAATGGAATAATTTTTTCAGAAGGAGAACCGTGGAGAGAACATCGAAGATTTGCATTAAGAGTATTTCGTGATTTTGGCTTTGGCAAAAATTTAATGCAAGAAAAAATTTTGGATGAATTTGTTTATATGATGGATTCAATAAAAGTCGATATAAAAGCAGGAGTGATTAATCATAGCTTGCAAGAGCACATCGACTTGGCTGTAGGTTCTGTGATCAATTCATTGCTTTTCGGATTCAGATGTAGCGCTGTAAGTATTTTTGAACCCGAAAAACGTTAGATTAAACTATTTCTTTAGAACAAAAAAGAAGATTTTAATGTTCAAAAAGAAATTATTGGTGCAACAATGAAAGACCTAGGACGCGTTGAAGCGTTGGTAATGCAAAGCGGGGCTCATAAATTTCGTTTCCTTCCATACTTCCGCAAAGTTTATTATGATGTTCAAAAGAATCGTGATAAAACATGGGATTATTTTAAAGAAAATGTTCAGAAACGAAAAGAAACAATGGATCTTGAATCTGATGCTGATCCGGTAGATTACGTTGAAGCATTTTTAAGGCAACAACATCAACTGAATTTGAAAGGTGAAGAACATCATTTTACGTAAGTTTTTTTGATTTTTTATTTTCTTAAAAAAATGTTTAAATTCCAGCGATAAAGAATTATATGGAATTCTATGGGATTTATGGATTGCCGGACAAGAAACCACATCACATACAACTGCATGGGCATGCCTCTATCTGATCAAAAATCTTAAATGTCAAGCAAAAGTTCATGAAGAACTTTCAAAAGTCATTGGTTCTGATCGATTGGTAACAATTGCGGATAAACCATATCTTCATTATATTAATGCCGTCGTTGCTGAAACACAACGGTGCTGTAATTTAGTCAATACAAATGTCTTGCATCGAACCTTGAAGGATGTTATAATACATGGATATGATATCCCAAAAAATACTGTAATTATTAGTCATATTTCATCTGTTCTTTATGATGATAGATATTTTGCTGATCCCTACAAATTTAAACCAGAAAGATTTTTGGACCCAAACGGCACCTTTTCATGGCCATCTGAATTGATGCCTTTCGGAGTAGGAAAACGTGCATGTTTAGGGGAATCTTTGGCAAGGATGGAATTATTTTTGTTTGTTGCAAATTTATTTAACCAGTTTATATTTAAAGAAAATCTTGATAAGCCCGTCAATGACAGCAGACATCTTTGTGCAACAATTTCACCACAGCAATTTACATGTTTGATTGAAAAGCGAAGTTATGGGTATTAAATTTGTTTTAGAAATAATTTTATCATAATATGTAATCACTACTAATTAAAAATGTAATTTTCTAAATTTTGTTTCTCCAAATTGTTCAATGATTATTTTTGATAAATTTTAATTATTAATTTCGACATATTTCTTTGCTACCCGAACTAACAAGGAAGGCGGAAAAATGGCGAATCCTCGCATAAAGAAGGCGTAAGGAAGGCAGAAGCATATAACTTTTTTTCTAGATTATCTCCAGCTTATTCCTTTGGGAGAACGATTCCTATAGGTATTAGCTACCTTTTTGTCTAAATAAAATTTTCTGGATTCTGAATCCGCGAATTCTGCAGCGGGCGGAAAATTTTTGAAAAAAATTGTTTTTGCAAGCTAAACATGTTTTGGGAGTAAATTTTTGTCCAAATTTTGCGTTGTTTGGTATTTTCAGTTAATTCTGAACATATTTGATTATTTTAAAACGGTTTTTGAGACATTTTTTTTCTTCGGCCTTCCTTACGCCTTCTTTTTTATTTTTTGTTAGTTCGGGTATTTTTTTGGAACAGAGAAATTAATATTTACAAAGCAATTGTGTTTTACATAACAAACGAATAATAAACAAAAAAATTATAAATAAAGAAATAATTAAGTTTGTTAAAATTTTATGACATAAAATGCAAGATAATACTTTTCATTCTTTGCAGTAGCAATTGAGCAATTTCTATTGCAAATAATTCGAAAATCTTTTAGTATGTTTATATTTTCTTTTTCCATTGCATTGAAACCAAAAAGTTTTGCCATTAATTTTTCAAACAATTCTGATTCCAAATTTGTTGCTGTGTTAATTTCTTTGCCAAAATAATCGTTCAATTCTTTCGAATGTTCGGGCAAAAGATAGTAATCCATATTCGCAGCAATATCAATATCCAAATTTGTCAAAGCTTCCCTAAATGAAATTGTTTCTTTGACATCACTTATTGACTCTTGGGTAATCTCTTTATCAGCAATTAAATTATCAAACATATCTCTGTCATCGAAGTATTCGGATTTTATCATACTAATGTTTAATTTCTTTCTATCGCAGTTCTTGAAAATTAGTTTCTCGATTTTAATTAAATCCTTATTATATAAATTTTCGACATTTTCTGCTTCAATATATTCCATTTCATCCGGATATGGAGCGCAACGATTTATAAAAACACCACCTGGATTTGCTTGTAATATTGAGGGAAATCCTTTCAATGATTGAAATTGAACTCTAATTTTCGTTTTTAAAAAAATATCTGAAAATTTCTTTTACAAAAAGTAAAGAATAATTTATTACTTACCGTCTTCCATTTAATTAAACTATGTTTTCGTTGGTAATTAAAATAAAATCTGTTTTAATCGAACAGCTTTAAGTGTCATATAAATTTCCAGTCCAACAACACAGTGCTTGCTCATTCAGTGAACAAAAATAAAAACATTATTTTCATCATTTCGACTTATCATTTTACGCATGACAATAACAACCAAGTTTATAGGTGTTTCAAGTTTCATAACTATGACAAAAAAACAGTGGAAGAAAGAGAGAGACTTGAAAAACTTTCGCAAGCTTTTTAAGAATTATTCTTAAGAGTTAAATTATAGTTCCATTTGATAATACCAGTCTTAAAGACGTGTAAAATGTTTTTGAATACAACCGTAATCAAGGTGCTAAAATTACAATGTGTGCTTTGCACGCAGGTAACACAGATGTGGTAGTTTTTTTAAAAACTGAAATTAATACACTGAGAAAAAACTGTCGAGAATTCCTGACAATGTTGTCAAGTTTTCTTGACAAAAGTGGTCAAGATTTAAAGCAGACGTTTTGCTGGAACGCGTCAAGAAAAAGTATCGAAAACCTGACAAAATTGGTCAGGTTTAACATAACCATGACCAAAACATGACCAAAAGCTGACCGGTGAAGTCAGCTTTATGTCCAAAAGTTGACCAGTTTGTCAAGTTTTCCTGACATGGTCAGGAATACTGACTTAACCAACCCTTGATTCCCAAAATCTTGACTTTTTTATCACACCTTTTTTTCTCAGTGTATGTTAAATCTTTCTATCTATTAAAATTTTGTTGTGCTTGCGAGGTTTGCAGTCAAACATAAACGAAAAATAAAAGCATCACTTATCAACCAACATTTTCAAAATGTTTGCTATTGTTTTTTCATTACTTCTTGAAGTATAATTCTTTGTCAAGATGTGCTTTTGTAATCGTCCTCTTTTTTACAATGAGATAACATGGGCTAAATTATTTTTATGACAAGTCCAGCAGTAATTTTTTTTGTTATTTTACAATTTTTTTTCTTCTACACCCTTATTCGTTACGTAACATTTTGAGCAATGTTAACAGTCGTTTATTTATTCGTATCAACATTCAAAAGCATTTTTCTAATTGAAACATATAAATCTTTTTCTTGTACTTTGAACCACATATTTTGCGATGTCGAAGCCATTGACGCTAATGTATGTTGCCGCACTACTTCCACAAATTTAAGTAAATCACTGTTTGGTAGAAGGTTTTCTCGGAATTCCATTACCAATGACCCATATGGCTCTAATGGAAGTATCGCTGGAACACTGATTTTTGTTTTACTTGAATCTAAATATTTGGATGTTTCTTCATATCGAATATATGGAGAAGGTTTTAGCTGTGAAACATTTTGTCGAAAATTCATGGTTGAAATTATATCAAACATTGGCCCAGAAGGAAGTGTTTCAGTTAAATTCAGGTTTGCTTTTGGCTTTCGTTGAACGATAAAATTCACCCAGGGCCCACCATATTTTATCATGGTGAATTTTGTTGCATTTGCATTCCCGTTGCTGATTCTTGTTAAATTCACAGATTTAATTGTTACAGTTCCATTCCAAGAATGTACTCGAAAAGTCTCATTCGCATATTCAAAAGTTAAATTCCATTTTGATGTCCCATCTTTTGCCCATGTGCTTTTTTCAGAATGAAATGTTCCATTCAGAAGCTGAAATTCCATCTCGAACCAAACTTGTGAATTATTTACTGCCACTTGTCCTTCCAAAGTCTCATTTCTGAATAAACCATTTTCAATTTTAACTGAATTTTTTAATATTCTATTGAATTTTGTTTGTTTTAGATTTGGCCAAAGTTCTTTATCAAAATTTCTGTTAAATCCTTCAAAATATGTTCCGTATGGATAATTAATTAGATGTTTGCTGCATTCTGTTTGATTACAATGCATCATCAGCCATCGTCTTCTTTTTGAAAGGTTGTTTGCAGCTTTAAAATTTAAAAAAATTGAATTAGGTTTCTTTTCATCCTAAAATTTAACCTATTATCATAAATAATATTCACAGTATATTTACATAACAAGTTGTTGCCCAATATTCGTCACAATAAGTATAAAACAAAATACATTTTTGAAATGGACATGGTATGAATTTCGTTGAAATATTTGACTTCTCAAAATACCCTTCTCCATGCATACAAGTAAAACTGCTATTGCTGATAATATTTGTCTGACCATAAATAAATGGAATCCTAATTAAATCACAAATAAAATTTGAGAGAAAAAGTGTCTGGTAAAACAAAAATAATTGAAAAAATACACTTTTGGGAATAACTTATTTTTTTGGTCAAATGAACTTTAACTTCTTTTTGAAACAAGAGATTCGACAAATTTTTCAAAGGTTTTTTTGGACTGTGTTTATTCAAATTTTTTTAGCGCCAATTGTTATGTCAAGTATGAAAATAAATCATGTTCAGTTTTTATTATAAAACATCAGCTAACATAACCAATTCATTTAAAATGTTAGTACCCCGTTTTGTTGTATGGCAGCATTATTGCTGCTGATGCTGATTGAAAGTTCCACAATTACATCAATAATTTTACCAAAATAAAAATTAAAAATCGCTTTACGTATAGATCGACTGCAAACATAAATCACTATTATTATTATTACTTTTAATACTGTAATGAAATCTAATCTTACCTAACGATCAACAAAAGCACAATACTTCCATAGTGATAAACGGAATACAATAAAATTGCTGCAATCTCACAACCAAATGCAATTCTTTGATTTATCCAAAACAAAATTCCAGGGGACAAAAAAACTATTGCAAAAATTGTCATTAAAGCTGAAGTAAAAATGCAGTGTAAGAGTAACACCAATTCCCAGCTTTGTGACATTTCTTTATTTTTTAAATGAAATATCATGTAGATTACTGTAGCTCCGATTGTCATTGCAACAGCAGCAAATAAATGGATTGAAGCAATAATTATTCGGTTAATTACAAAAAAATTTGTTTTTGCAGAAAAAAACGTTCTAAAGTTTACAGGTATGAGTTAAGAGCAACAATATGAAGTTTCAAATGAACATTGTCAAAAACCTTTTCAACACGAGACATAAATCTACTTTAATTTTAGAGAGTTTTTCAAAAAACATCTGCTTAGTATTATAACATCTGGAAGATGTCAAACATGAGAAAAACGCATAACAGAAAAAAACTATTTTAAATTACAGTATGGGGGTCTCATTTATTTCTCACAAATGTATTATTTTCAATCTCCAAATAGTTTTTATTTTTTTTGAGTGTTGTAAAATGACCAAAAAAGACTTACAACCCTTCAACATAGTATCTGTCATCAAAAATTAAATATCCGTTTGTAAAGACAGGCCATAAAACAATTGCAGGTATATATATCATACAAATTTTTTTATAAGTCCAAATCTTAAATTTACATTTTAAAATCTGTTTAGTCGCCACAAAACAAAATACCTCTTTATGTTTTAACGGTAACAAAACTGCTGTTGCTCGATTTAAGAATAGTACGATATGCCAAATACTGCCTGATGAAACTGCATAAACAAAAGTAATATCAGTCGCAACCTTGAAAAATTCTGTTGAAGCATTGGTTATTTGATGAATTGCCCAACATAGAAGCCCGATAAAATCAATAATGTATCCCACACAAAGCAAAATAATAAACTTTTTAATTTCGGGAAGTATATTCTTTTTTAAAATATAAAAAAATGCAATCAGAATCAGCGCTTCTATAAATCCTCCAATACTTGTAAAATAAAGGGAAAGCTGTAACATAAGCGCAGAAAAATTAAAACCTGCTTGTCGTAAAGGATCCAAATATTCCAAAGAGGAGCCATTTTTTGTTGTGTTAGACATTTTATGTATGTATAAAATGGAGAAAGTAATAAAATTTTTACATTAAAACATATACTCAGAAAGAATTTCTAAGCAATTTATGATTTTTACTAATATTTTATTTAATAATAAATTGTTTTGCACATGTTTTTGAAAAGCTGTAAAACTTTGCTTATGTATTATTTACAGGTAGCATTTGCATGTTCTTTCGTAATGTTGATTAAAATCTTAAAAAAGATTATGCAAATAATAAGACTAGACACGTGTTTTAAAGGTGTAAAGCAGAGGGGGTGTTTGTCATATTGTGGCATTTAGAACCATTTAATGGACAAAATATGACCTCAGGCTTAAAAGAGCCTCAAACTGTACATGCCATCAGATGATTTGCGGCTAATGACCCTAACTCAAGGTTATAAAGCCGCGAACTTTTGAAAGCTCGCGGAAATGGATAAAAAGCTCGCGGAATGGATATGAAAATGAGGTCAAATCATATCAGACCTCGTGGCTGGAATATTTTGGGACCCATTGGGGGTCATGAAAGTCATCCCTGATGCCTCTAACTAATTTGTGGTCTCATTATGCTAAACTTTATAAAGCTCGCGGAATTTCGGCATAATCTGACCACAAGTTAGTTAGAGGCATCAGGGATGATTTTCATGACCCCCAATGGGTCCCAAAATATTCCAGCCACGAGGTCTGATATGATTTGACCTCATTTTCATATCTATTCCGCGAGCTTTTTATCCATTTCCGCGAGCTTTCAAAAGTTCGCGGCTTTATAACCTTGAGTTCCTATTTGATTTTAAATTTTGAGCTTCTTTTTTAAATACTTGTATTAAACATTTATAAAAAAAGGATGAAAAACGAAAAAAAGCTATATATAATATATTTATTCATATCTAAGTGTCAAACAAATAATTAGAAACAACATTGTCAGATTAATAACTACTAAATTAACTTTGATGAAAAATAACGTTGTCAATAAGCTTACTATTTGAATTCATCCATTATTACGTGAAACGATTTTCATTTTTAGTGATTCAAAACCCATAAAAGTCTTTGTTACTTCCTTAAGCTGAAATAGTTTCGTGCAATTATTTTTTGCTTAAATAACAGAATTCAAATATTACTTCATCTCTATTTGAAAGTTCAAATTTGAATTCCTGAAGTAAACGGATAAGAGTGGCCTTGGTTTCATAAATGGCCAAATTTTTGCCTGGACAAATACGTGGACCTGCACCAAACGGCATCCATGCTAATGGGTGTCGATGATTACTATTTTCTGGTGAAAATCTATCAGGATTAAATTTTGCTGCATCTGCGCCCCATACATTTTCATCTTTACTAAGCACAATCATATTTGGTAGTATTGCAACATCTTTATCAATTTGAAGAAGATTTCCATTGGATAGCTGAAGAGTGGTTGCTTGAATTGATCGTCTCATTGAAGCACTTAAAAATGAAATATTTATAACTAAATAATTGTATTGCGCAGAACAGCTTTGGCAATTTCTGCTCAACAGAAAACGTACAGATATGCAAATGGATGTAAGCGAGCAGTTTCTTTGACAAATCGTTCCAAATATTCAAGATTTTTAACATTATCATAATTTATGTCCTCCTAAAACACATACATCCACCTTGTAATCATAAATACTAGGCACTTGCTTCATTTTTAACATAATCTTCTATCTCTTGTAAAATAGTTTCTTCGCATTCGGTATTTAATGTTAATTCATATAAACAATAATTAATTAAGGTTGCAGTTGTATCCGCACCGCCAAAGAGATAAGCTTGTGCAGCACCAATTAACTCATCCCTTGTCATTTTCTTTGGAACTTTTATATCCAAATCAGGCTTATTTGTTGTGTCTAAGTCGTCTTCTTGAGCTTCACGTAAAAAATCCAAAAAATCTCGATGCCTTGTAGATGTCGAAGGCTCATTTTCACGTTCAGTAATTGCTTGCTAAAAGTGATACAGCTTTGAAAAAGGAACATGATGGAATCTTACAATTATTTTATCTCGCATTTGAAAAGCTTCTCGAAAGATTGTAAAAAACTGTAATATTTGGAAATATTTTGTGATACACAAAAAATCCCATGTTCCAGCAAAGAATGATGCAACAAGATTTTTTGAAGTTTCCTTAGCTCCAAGGATATTCACAACTTTTTGAAGATAGTCACTTTTACCAAATTCTTCATTAATTCCCAAAGCTGATCTTGAAATAAATGCAAATGTCATGTTAAGAATGCTCCTTAAAAATTCTAATATTTGTGATAAATTTGTAGCATTTTCACGTAACTAATTCTGTTAAGCGGATTAAGCATGTTGTTGTAATTAAAAGCTTACGGTATCACATCAATAAATTTATTTTCGTTCTTTTTCAGAACTCGATATAGTTCATCATGTGATTTTTTCATTATTGGTTCAACAGATTTTATCTTTGATACTGTTAAGGAAGCAGCAAAAAGACCTCTTAAACGTTTCCATTGATTTCCCTGTGAAAAGAATAGTGTAAGTTGTGAACCATTTACTTGATCTATGGCGAATGAAGGATGAATCATGCGAGCTTGAAAAGTATGGAATTGCTTAACATATACTTCATTCACAATATTCAAATCAGAAGTCACAATAACTCGATGAGCACCTTGTAGCATACCAAATGTCGAACCATACTTCTGATGCCATTCAACGAGTTTTTCATGATTCTTTCCATTTCGTTCAAATTCTTCAAGATTGCCAAGGAAAATTGATGTTATAGGAGGTTGAGGAAGACCAAGTCTTTGAAAGTACGCTGATCGATGTCTAAGATAGAAACTGAAATATGTGTTAACAAAAAATGCAACTGTAGTTAAATTTTTGATGTCGATAATCTTGAATATACAAACAAATAAGCTTATTTTAAAATTATTTTTTTATCTACGACGCGCCTTTGATATTAAAATAAACTTATTGTATCATAAAAGTATAGTTTTATTAAAACTTACTAATATGCAATTCCAACCGGTAGTAATAATACTGAAACCCAAACGGTTAAATTTAATAGCCATAAAATTAGTGAATACAATAAAGAAAACAAAAACATTTATTGAAAGTTTTTTTTGCAATAAATTTTCCTTTTCTTTTATTGCGACCTTATATAGTGCAAAAGAGTCTTCTAAAAGATCATGTTTAACCTACAATTGTTATGCATTGTATGTGATATATTCATTGATCAAATAAAGAGAGTCAGTGAAAAAACACGTTGAAAATGTGCGTAATGTTTGACAATAACAACAGTCATGTAGTCTTTTTGTGTTTATTTCATTACACTCTTTGCTAACAAAAAAAGCTGAAGTTAAATATGTGATGATGAAACATTCAAGTCAATATTACCAAAAAACAAATATACTAACTGCAACTGTATTTTACTTGAAACTTTACTATGTGCAAAAGGTGAATCACTTTTTGACATTTATGTATTACTACGCATTTAAGTTCAGTGTCTGTGACACTTTTTTTGCTAATATTTGTTTACAACCATTGCTAAAATCTTTACATCATGCATTACAGATCTTGGTAAATTAAAACATAAAGCATAAGAAATTAATAATTTGAATTCAAAATTTGGGGTGTAAATTTTTTGTCACCATTAAACGAGAAGGATTAAAAGCCATGAGCGTTTTAAATGTACTTGTTAAAATATTGCGAAAAATGCTGCTATATAAATTTCAAAACATGAACGTCGATCTTTATCTCTTTGATTTTTATTGTTTCATAATATGTTGTTATATTTTCTAAAAAACGTAAGCATACTCTTATCAATTAAAAGAACTGATAAAAGAAAAGTAAATTTGAATCATCCTCCCTTTTTTCTAACTAAAAAATCAATCAGTCGTAAAAGTTATTTGCTTTTTTGATAAAGTGATTATTGGAAGGAGGAGACGTGTGTAAATACTGATCACTCAAAAACTGCGTATAAAAACTATCCGAATTTATAATTAAAAGCATTATTAAAAAGTTTGTCAAACCATCGAAATTTTATAAAAAAAAGTGCGCTTGATTTTTCTTTTTAAAGTCATGAAATGTGTTCCTGTGATATTGATAGTTTGCGTTTTTTTTTCATTTATAAAATCCGTGATTTTAGTTAGATGATGTTGTCTCCTCGTTCTGGTTATCATCGCCATAGCTCTAAATATAAGCAAGCTCTGTTACAACTTCAATCAAAATATGCATCCATAAAAGATGTCAAAGAAAAGAAAAAACTGCTGGATAATTTTTCTGATAATTATTTGATGCCAATGGAGTATTGGCAAATTAGATTACGGTGAAATAAATTAATTATTCAAAATCAAAGAAATATTATTTCAGGAATGGCAGTAACATTTACAGAGAAGATTTTCATGATCAACATCATAGAAAAGCTTTGTTTCAACTTTGTCATGATTATCAAATTCAAGGATATTCTGTAAGTTAAATAGATTCAATGCACTAGAAATCGCAAGTTCTATAACAATCGAAATTTCTATTATTGTTTTATGTGTGATACAATATTTCAGACATCTGACATGATAGTATATCGACAAACAAAACCACCAGAATACAGTGGATATGATCCAAAGGCAACTTTGACATATCCAAATCCAAAACTTCGCAAAATTTTAATGGAATTAAAAGAAGATGCAAGTACGTTTCTTCGTAAGATTCATTGAAAATAAATAAAACTTATTTTTAGTGACACCCTTTTCAAAAGAAACTGAAAAACGCGTTGCTACAATGGAAGCATTGTATTGGAAAATAAAAGAAGCAGAAAATGATCAAGAACAATGGATTAAATGTTTACAAGAAGCAGAGAATCTTAAATTTGTAAAAAGAAACATTGAGCATCGATTAAGCTTTAATTTATGTAACAAAAAACTGTGGAAACTTTACATAAATTATTTGAGAGAATCTGATCCACAAGAAATGTTACAAGTTTATTCAAAATACTGCAAATTCTTTGTGGATGATAATAAAATGCTGGAAGAATATAAACAAGCAGTGGCAGAGCATGGTCCAGTTTTAGTTAAATGGAAAAATAAATTTAGTTTTGAAACACAAGATCCAAATGAAGAATATCCTGATAACATTGATCGACGTGATGATTTGATGCTCCCAGATTCCGATTATATCTTTGAATTTGGCAGTTTTGTAGCTCAGCGTCAAACTTGGTCCCTGCCAAATCCTTTAATCCGATACATTCGTTGCACTGCTAATTCCATTACTTTACGGAAGCTTCATCAAACATGCAAATATTTCTTTGCCATTCACCCTCAAATTCTGTGTTATCAATTTTCTTTTGATAATACTTCCCCAGATTGTTCTTCAACTTCGTTTATAATGAAAGATTCTATTTTAATTTCTGCAAACTCTTTCCTTCCGTTTTATCAAAAGAACTTGCATATCACCACCACCTTGAAAATGATACACGGAAATTCAAAAATGTTATCATATGTTATTCGGAAATGCATTTACAAATGCACTGCAGATTTTATAACTTTATACCAACAAGAATTGAAAGAAAGCGAATTCAAATTTTTAGTCGGACATGGAAGCGTTGAAAAACTTGAATTACGTCATACTGCTATTAAGAATGATAATAATGATGATGAAATATCATTGATTGGGATGCTAAAACTGCTGCCAAATATTCGATCTTTTGAGTAAGCGCCACGAGTTAAGCAGCTCAGTTTTGGAAAATATTAAGTGTCTTTAAAAATCTGTTTTTTCAGCGTTGATAATCTTTTTCAATCCAAAACAATTCCAATGCTTTCGGAATTAAAATTCAAAAATAAGTTTTTAAGATTTATTACTGTAGCACACAATTTTGTTTTTGATTCAAATGATTTTCGTCATTTTTTAAAAGTATGATCTTGCATCTGTCTGATGACTCACAGATGCATATTTCAGGATAACGCGGCACCGTTTTCTTATTTCCGCTTTGAATTTGGTCATGAATGTTCCGAAGAAAAAATCAATGAATTAAAACAAAATGCTAAGAGAATCTTTGAAAATCAAAAAATTATTGACGGAAAGCCACAACTTTACATTATTTATGAATCTTAAAATAAGCTCACGTGCAAATAATTTTTCATTTTTAATAAAACATTTATTCGTTACTGTATCAATTTCAGATTCATTAAAAAAAGTAATAAATTTCAGTTCAAACGCTTTACCGTAAAAGACTTTATATTGTTCCGTTTGTGACTCACATCACTGCTTAAACAACGCATTTTTTTATTTTTAAAATTTTATTTTTTAAATATTTACATTTAATAATAACTTTTTAATTAAAAAACGGCATAAATTCCAAAAGAAAAAGGATAAATCAGGTAAAAAAAGATGAGACCAAAAAAGAAGAGCAAAAAACGTTACATATAAAAATGGTAATAAAAAGATTGAATAAAACAAAAGTTAAAACAATTGTTCAAAAAAAGTTTTTTTACGGTTGTTAATTTACAAACTGCGATAATTTCACTATAAAACAAGCCAGAAAAAATAAAAATTTTGTACAAAAAATAATTTTAACTTGCTTTTTGTTTCCCAAAAAATGTGTTTTTTCATTTTTATCATACGGTTACTATTTTAAAATACTAGAGTAGTACTGTACATTCACAAATTTTTAGAAGAAAAATTTTAAAAGTTGTTTGTAGAGTAAATATTCATTTTTGAGGCGATTATTGGTTGTGATTAAAAATAAAAACAGTTAAATAAAAGAAAAATAAAATCGCTGAATGAAGAAAAAAATAAGAATGTGTTACCGGATTGATTTTACAATATTTCCGTCAAAAACCCAAAAAAATATAAAAACAAAAGATGATAAGATTAAGGTTACAATATTTTAGTCTAAGCTTCTTTTAAAAATAATACATACTTGCAAATAAAAACAATCATACAAAAGTTCTGTGGTTTTCCTCTAAGACCACCTACAAATCAAAGTAATACATGAGTAAAGGTTATTCTTGTGACTAAAATATAATTGCACATTTTCAAAAATTTTTTGTACAAAAACAACCTTTATTCAAGATGAAAAAAATAATAAAATTAAAGATTAAAAGAAAACTAAAGAAAATGAAGAAAAAAACCCTGTTTTAAAGTGCCATCGCAGTGTAAAACTTTGAAGACTTTTGTTTTGTCTCTCGCGGAACGAAGAAAAATAATAGCAAAAGAAACAACTAATGAATTTACAAATCAAAATGAATTTGTTGATCATGTGTTTGAGAAAGTTCATGTCGAAGAATCGTTTCAACATCAGAACCGAATTCCATTGTATCAGGCAAAGAAAGGCCTTCCAAATCCATGGGTAATTGATTTTGTTGATGATGTTCAAACATTGTTGGATTTTGTCCATTTTGGGTATGATGAATTCCAGACATTTGTGGATATCCACCACCAGTCATTGGTGTCCATTGCTGTTGAGAATTCAACTGTTGAGGTGCCATCATTGGTTGATTACTATATACAGGTGGTGGAGCATAATATCCATTTTGTTGACTAAAAATATAATAGATAAAATTCTTATACGAAAAGATAGTATAAACTTACTTCGACATTCTCATTTGTTGTGGCAAGGGTGGTTGTTGTGATCTTGGAGGATTAAATGGTGCTCTCATCATTGGTTGCTGCATAGGCATTGATGATCGAATAGGATTTAATTCTTGATATGGTGGTGGATCATCAAATTCAAGTTTTGGTCCAGGGAAATCTTAAAATTCATAAACTTAAATTAAAGAAACCATTTAATAAAATAGATTACCTCCAAGCAAAGTGCTAGAATCAGTTGTTGGAATTCCTCGAAAATCTGTTTTAAAATCTGTTCCATTATTTTCCAAACGCATCTAAAATAAATAGTATAAGATATGTCGAAAAAAGGGCTGAAAAATTTCTTACATCTCCAGTTCTTCCCATAATTTCATTGACTTCTGGATTAGATGAGCGTTGTTGTTCACCCCATGGAGGGAAATCAAATTCATCAAATCGATCAACAGTTGGAGAAATTCTTGTTGTATTACCAATGGCTGAAAGATTTGAATGAGTTCGGCCACGGAATGTATCGAAATTTGAATTTAATGGATCATCCAAGTCATTGAAAATTTCATGTGATACAATTGATGCCGTTGAGCCAATGGCAGATGAACCACCTGAACGAAGAACACCAGCCATTTCAATACGTTTTCTTGCACCACGTCGTGAACGTTCAAGTTTTGCTTTAGTTGTTGATTCCATTGTTTGTGCACGTCGACGAGGATTACGGCCTGGTTTTGCATCTGGATTAATAACCCACCAAGATGATTTTCCAGCACCTTCGTTTTGAATTCTCATAAATCTCGAATGAAGTGATAGATTGTGTCTAATTGAATTCTAAAAAAAAGTAAAATTAGCAAATATATTTATAATAATTAATTTGATATCTTTAAAGGAACCCAAAAAACGAAAATCAGTGTAATCTTATTATATATGTATACCTTCCAACCCGAAGCTTCTTCTTGTCCTGCTCTTTCACCAAAGTATTTAACATTATCTATAAACCATTGATAAATTTCATTCAATTTCATTCTACCATCAGGTGCCGATTCCAAGGCTTTTAATATTAAATCTGAGTAACTTTCTTCACCCCATGCATTTGGTTTCTTTTGTGTAATATGATTTGGATCTTTCTTACGAATTCTTTTTCTTTTTGGTTTTTCTGGCGATGCTGTAGCTAGAGGTGAAGAAGATTGGGGAAAAATAATAGACGAAGAAGAAGATGGAGGAACAGATGATGGAGCAGGATCACATGGAATTTCTTGACTAGTATTAGATTTCGTTGGAGATGTTTGAATTTCTTTTTTTGGAACAACAACATTATTATTATTACTAGTTTGATTTGATAAGGGGATATTGAAATTAGTAAAATTATAACCGGTATGTGTTGAAGAATATTGTTGTTGTTGTTGGCGTTGAAGGTGGTAGGGTAAAGATGAGATAGATGATTGAATATTCTGTTGTTGAAAAGGTTGTCCACAAAAATAGCTTATTGATGGAAGAGGTCCTTGATTAACATTATTATTATTAATATTATTGATTGATGAAGTTGATGGATATCCCGATGATAAGGGTGAATGATATGGAGTTGAAGATTGTGAAGAGATTATTGAACCGGGATATTGTGGCATAGGCCATGTATGACATCTTTCACGTGTTTGTGCAAAAAAGTTATCATCCGTTGATTCCATACTTTTTTTCATCTGAGGTCAAAGACGTGAAATACAATGTAAAACAAAATAAAATAAGCTAGGGGAAGAGTATAATCAATAAGAAACACCAGAATTAAATACTAGAACTGCTTCAGAATATTTCTTAGTTTCAAACTTTTGCGCACCAAAAATTTGAGTCCTTTTTTGCTGCTGCAAAAATTGTCACCCCACAAAAAAATGCGGTAAAATCGATTTAGGAGAACTAAAAGATGGCAGCAGCAAAAAAGAGATTGAATGGTTCAGAAAAAAAACGACGGAGGGATACACTTCTCGGGTCAGTTAATTCGGGCTTTTTTTCTCAAACGAATAATGGCAGCCAAAAGTCTTCATCTCTCTCTTCATATATTTTTTCTTGTAACTGACCAATGGCCGAAAAGTGACAAACCCATAGACATATATGACTGTCAAGCAGTTGATCGTTATTAAAGAAAAAGGAGCGGAGGATATCGGACAGACAATAAGAGAGGGTTTTGTTTTTTTTCTTGAAAGGAATGAACAACAGCAAAAAATAAAGAAGAAAAAAGAGGGACGACCTTGCTTCCGGCTGGTTGGCCGGCTTGTCGCTTCTTGATGTAAATTGAAATTTGAGATGTCGAAAAGAAGAAGAGATATTGCCACCCATCGGCTTTTTTATGCTAATATTAACATAAAAATTCTTCGTTTTTTTTCTTTGACCATATAAAAATTGCTGCTTATAAAGACAAAAAAAAGCATCAAAAATTTTAGAAAACAACTACATTTAGAAACATTCTACAGTATTCTTTTAGAGATTTTATTATTCCAATCTTTTGTTTCCGTTATTTTGCTCTGAGACATTTAAATTTTACTATTTTATTAAAAACCAAAACTATAATTGCTTTCCTCTCTTTTTTTCTTATAACTATAATGTATAAAGCTTTTTCATCGAAAGAAACAAAAACGTCATGATCTTTGTAACACTAATCTAAATAAACTCAATTAAGCTTTCTTTTTACAATTTTTTTCTTCTTTCCATTAAGGGTTCAATGATTAACAGCACCATACATAACAAAAAACTTTTACATTGATTTCCGTTTTCTTTTTTCAACTTTAAAGAATATAATCTTTAAAAAAAACTTACTTTCCAACCAGCAGAAGAATTAGAATCACCTTTATCACGAAAATATGGAACATTTTGAACCATCCATTCATAGACTTGTGAAAGGGTTAAACGCTTTTCAGGGGAATTGAGAATTGCTTGAGTAATTAAATCTGCATATGACATATTACCCCATGCATTTCGGCGGGTTGTTGCTTTTTTGGCTGATGAATTTGGGGATTCATTTCCACCATCTTGTGATAAATCATCTGGTGATCCAATCTGTACAAAGCTAAAAAAAGTTGAATACTATTAATTTGCATAATTGAGTTAAGTACTTACTCATTTGAAAAGCTATTATTTGATGGAATATCACCAGGTCCCAACATACCAGATTGTGAAAGGTTTTCAGAAGAGTCATAGATACTGAAAAAAATAAAGTTTGGTGAGATGAAAAAAAGTGAAGGAACTGATAAGAAAGCGTTTTTGTGTTTGAGAACAACATTTTAAGCTTTTTAGGACACCAAATGGTACAAATGTTTTTGTTACTGTTAAAATGTGCTATTTTATGCAGCCCTTTGCATGCATAAAGTTAAAATTCAACTTTATCGAACAACTTACGTTTCTTCTTCAGGTATTCTATCATGAATTAATGGAGAAGTCTGTGCATTTATATCTAAGGTTGGACGACGAAGTGGCCATGTGTTACAACGATCTCGAGGCATTGGATCAAGATCATCTTCTAATTTAATTTCCATTTGAGGAGAGCCAAATCCATTCATCTGTGGCATTCCAACTCCTCCTCCAATACCTGACATAAGCAACGAGCCATTATGTGAAGAAATTCCAGAATCTTCGCCTAAACCAATATTTTGTAACTTTGTTCGAGAGGATGAAGCAGATGAGGGATTACTGTGGTCATTTAAGAATGAAGAAGTATTTGCAAGGATTTGTTGTGCAGTATATTGTGAAGTTGGAGGTGGACCTGACATTAATGGAGTTAAATTTGTAAATTCTGGTGCAGCGGAATATCCATTTGTTGTTGTTGCATAACCATTTGGTAGTTGATGGGTAACTGTTGTCTGAGTTGCAGATACTGATGGACCATTAATATACATTGTAGTTGTAGTATTTTTATTCATAGGTAAATATGTTGCACCATATTCAGGTGGTAGAATTTCTGCAGAAGTTGTTGACATTACTGCTGTATTATTAAAATTATTATTATTTGAATGATGAGGTATTAATTTTGAATTAATTTGTTGCTGTTGCTGTATTCCAGATGCCGCGACGTTTGCAGCTTTTTCTTGATTATACCAATACTGTGATTGTGTAGTAGATGGAGTTATCGAGCTTGGGGTTGAAGCTGCTGAAGACGAATGATGAAATACGTTATTCGTCGTGATTAAAAATGTTTAATTTATCGACAAATTTCGTCGATAATAATAATAATTAATTTAAAATAAAATTACACACACACACTACTTGTTTTAAAAGATTTGATTCCAAAAAAATGAAATAAGAAACTTTGACTTTTTTCCTTCCTTTCCAAAGAAATAATTAAGAAAAAAAAGTTGTCAAGGTTACGTAAGATGAAATATTTTTTGAAGTTAAATAACGACGACGACACAAAATTGAACTTTAATCACACACACAAAAAAGTGTTGCTGCTCTTTTTCTTTAAAAGAAGAATTAATAAAATAACTCTTTTCCGGTTAAGAGTGCGGGTTACTTTTTTGTGATTTCTTTTTTGCTTTCAATTTTTTATGTCCTGCAAAGAAATGTGAGAGTTAGTTTAAAATCAATATTTTTATTATCAGTTATTCAAAGTTCTCCGACACGTGAAAAATTGAAACGAACGAACAAAAAAAGAGAAATGTCATAAGGGTTGTTAAAAAACGACTTCTTTGTACGAGAAAAAAAACGCAAAAGAAGAACATTTTTTCAGCCAAAAATGAAGACGATTTTTTTTAGGAAAACGAATATTTGCTTTTTTTAAGCATTTTTCGTTAAACGTGAAACGTAGAAAAAACTTCCCGATAGACGAAAACGACCATTGTGGTAAAGAAAAAGGGTTCCTTTTCGATGACCTCAAATACACACAAAAGAAAATTAGTTTTTTCTCATCCGCAATTGAAAAATACCGTAATGAAAAACGTGCACTTTTAAGAAGCAAAAATAGTCATGTTATGTTTTTGCCGCCTTCGTAAATGCTTCTTGCAAGGAAACAAGATTACACCTTTATTGCAAAAAAGTGTCTGTGTATATTAATTTAAAAAGGTACCAGAAACAGCAAACTATAGCTTCCACTATTAACGTGCTTTCGTCCCTATAATCCTTTTTTGCTTCAAAAAAGAAGACGAAATAATATATATCCTTCTACGCGTCATTATAGCTGCATTTAAATCTTCTTAAAAGACTTTTTGGATGTGAAACACGTAAGCGCAAAAAGAAATTTAATTTAAAACACTGAATTTTTGTAAGCTTTACAAAGATTAAACGAAAATCAAACAATCTTTTTTTAATGTTTTAAAAGAAAAACCACATGCTTGCTGCTGCTTCTGCTCTTGCTACTCTTGGGGGAAAATGAAAAATGGAAAAGAACCAAAGGTCGCTTTCAAAGTTAATGTATTTCAATTTTTTCTTTCTTTCATTTTCTTTTCGTTGATGATTGTTTTAAATGATAGAACGGAATTGTGTAATTAAGAAAGATAAAATTAATTGTTGAATAGAAAAAAATGACTGAAAAGACGGTTTTTGAAAGAAATCGTTATAATTAAATAAAAAAAGGGTAGACGTGAAAAGTGGCTAAAGTTAATTTTTACTCGAAAAAAGAAAACGTAGAAACTTCGAGAGCTTCCTTAAAAGGAGGAACTTCAACAATGAATTAGAAAAAAAGTAAGTAACTTTGAAAAAAAACTTTAAAACCAGCCAAAAAATGAATCCGATAAGAGCAAAAAAAATAAAAAAGAGAGAGAAAAAAGAGCTCTGATATTGCTTCATTGTGCGTGTGGGAGAAAAAACTATTGCGGATGGGTAGTTGCTGATGCCTGCAGCAGCAACACCCTGACTGACGGAGCTGCTCTTAGTAGTCAACTGGTTGGTGTTGCGTGAATGTCTAGTAAAAAATAGAGGCGGTAGTCTGTCACTTACTGAACATAAAAAACGCGAAAAAAATTCTCTTTCTGCTTTGCTGCCTGCCAACGTGTTGCTAACAATTTGCAAAGGCTTGTTCAAAAATATCTGTGTAAGAGATACACGGCCTTACAAACAGAAAATGTGCGTGTTGCAACATTATAGAATACCTTACATTTTTTTGTGAAAGTGGCAACCGTCTGTCGCTTATAATTTTTGCGCTATGAAAAAAGTCTCATTGCGCACGAATTCATTCAGATGCATTTTTTACGTATTTGTCATCAGTCATCACCCCTTCTTCTATTTTTTTCAATGCTGTACTTTCTTGGGAAGTTTCATTTTTAGAAACCTTGCTTGCTACAATTTTATAGAAGAAGGAGACAATGAAACAAGGACGACAACTTACAAAAATTTGTCACGTTTTTATGTTAGCCATTAATCACCTTTGATGAAAAAAGCAAATGCTTGTCATCAAAGCTTTCTAAAAATAGATTAAACGGCAGCTTTTTTCCCTTTGTTAAAAGTCTTGTCATACTTTTGCTTAACGTTTTGGAAAATATTATTTTTGCGGGACATGTTGTTCTCATAAATATTGTATCAGAAAAACACTATAAATGCCTTATTAAAAAATCTCTCTAATTACAATCATCTGTGAAGTTGTCTAAGTTATATACGGACAAAATGTTTAAAAACGTTTAATGAAACTTTGCAAACAACACTTTTTCCTTACCCATAAAAACTTCAAAGCATTCTGCACAAAACTCTAAAAATGTTCCCTAAAGTATTAAACAAAAAGCAATTAATCAGTTGTTCCATTTTTAGGACACTTTTAACTATCTCAAAATTTATCACCTTTTCTAAAGAAAAAGAGGCTTCTTTTTTGGTCATCAAAGATCGAAACTTATATCAGTTTAAAGAAAAATAAATTGTCCTTCAAAAAAAAGAAGTAAGACAAGATCATGAGCAGTAAAGATTTTTTTCGTTTTTTGAATGGCTTTAAATCAAAAATGTCAACAGTAATTTAAAAAAAGAGCATTGGTAAGAACATTTTTCCAAAGGAAAGAAGACAGAAGAGAAGCAAGCGCGCAGCATCCGTTTTTAAAATAAAATTTTTATATTTTGTAGACTAAAAATCACGAACAAATATTTACTTTGGTTTTTTTATTTTCTGGTGTGGATGGAGACAAAAAAATATGAAAACCCGAGGAAAAAGAAGACTCAAGAATGACAAAAGTTGAGCAGAAAAGACCAGAATTAGTATCTTTTCTCTTCTTTTGCTTTGCTTTCCTTAATAAGAATGCATTTTTTAAAAAAAATTGTGGTTTCTCGGACAATGTTTTTTAAAAGTAAGGTTATCGGTCATTCAGTAATGATGAAAATTGAGTTTATAGTAAATACGAAACTATGTCAGTACGAAACAAAAACATGTATGTCACCTATTCATAATATCTTTATGAAAATTAGCATTTATCATCATTTTTTACAAAACTAATCTAAAATTTCTAGTAATTAAAGTTACTCACGTTTAAGCTCTAAATTATTCATACTAAACGAATAACTGCTGTCAATTGCGCTTTCTTAATTTTTTTAATTACTATTTTTAAAATTTTGTTCTATAGAATGAATTCTTAAAAGTCTTAAAAATTTGACTTTTTTATACGTCAAAATGTAGCCTAAAATAAAACAAAACTAACCTATTTGACTTTACGTTTTTATTTATGAAAGCTAACAATTTTGTAAGTAAATTTCTGGGGGAGCACCTCGTAATGAAAAAAAAATTAAAAGCATCCAATAAAAATTTTAATAAAAGGTCTTTTTTTAGTGTTTATAAAAATTATAAATGGAAAAGGCATGTCAATAAAAGTGCCAGGCAGTACAACGGCAAAAAATTCTTGCAACATTAAATTCTTAATGAAGGGCACTTTACCAAGAATTTACTCTCCAACAATTTCAGCCCCCTCATTTTTTTCTTTGCTTTAATTTTTTGTGCGTATATAAAAAAGTTCAAAAATGAGAAAAAAGTTTTAGAAGGCGCTTTTCAGAAGTGTTATATATAAAGCTGTTACTGGAAGAAGTTCAATGTTCACATGGCATGGCATAGCATTAATAATATGACTATGATTATCACATGTGTCTGCCCGCCTGGCACAAAACCATATTAACAATCCAAAGCAATACTTTTTTCAAAGAACATGCCGCATAAAAAAAAGAAGCGCCTTTGGCTTTTCAGCATTTAAAAAAGAACTAAAAGAAACGTTTTCAGGGATGGCACAAAAGGGCCTTCTTTTTTTCCATTCAACTATTTAGTTGCAAAAAACTCATGCGATTATTTTGTGCCGGGATGCGACATCATGAGGAAGAAGAAGAAAAAAGGCATGGAATTGTTTCAATGAAAAAGAAAAAAAACTCAATGCCATTGGCATTTTAATTGAAAAGGCAAAAAAAGACTATAGAATATTTAATCATGTGCCAAGAATGAATGAATAAAAAAAGGTTAATCCTTTTTTATAATTTAAAATAAAATTAATTTTTGTTACTGCTGCAACTAACATTGCTTTATAAAAAAACCGAGAAATTTTTCCTGATTTTTCTTATGTCTTTTAAACGGGTAAAAAAGATATCAAGCGGAAGTTGGGTTGATTTTGATGTTAAAACAATTTATAAAAGAATCAAGTCTAGACCGGTTATGTGAATATTATAATAATGAAAAAAAGAGCTGACAAATATAAATCAATAAATTTCTCGTGTGATTTTGCTTTCAAAAGAGGTTAAAAAAAGGGAAGATGTCAAAAGTAATGCAACTAAAAAACAGAGAGCAAAATATATGAAAATGCCAGATCTGTATATTTGGAATATAAAATAGTGTTCACAAAAATGTATAAGATTTACAGATTACTCAAAGAGATTACTACAAATAGTACAGTTGAAAAACTTCATTTCTCACGAGCTTATTAAATATAAAAAAAGGCTAATCATAGGATTAAGCTTTTTGCTCATTTTACATTTATACACATTCACCTAAGATATCAATTTTAACAAAAAATTACGTTATTTATTACTATCATTTAACAACCACTATTACTACTCGCCTACAGCTTTTTGAAATAATGGCATGACCAGCTTTGGACTAAAAAATAGGAGTGTCAGCCCACATTTTGTTTTTTTTTTGTTAAATCTCATTTTCTACCAAAAAATGCCTATTTGTTCCACTTTTTTTGTTGAAATTATGAGATTTTAAAACAGAGATCACACGAGACTAATCGAATTTTCGGTTATCACGTTCATCGAAAAAAGGGAGATGATGTTTCGAAAAATAAAAACCAGTCTTGAAAATAGATTACATAAATGCAAAATTTATAACGATTGGAAGTTAAAAGTTCAAAATCTTTTTGGGTGAGACCGAAAGTGGCATTTTTTTTGATTGATGAATATAGTAGGAGAACTGTAGATAACACTGCAGACATGATAGTTTTACAAATGTAAAAAACAACCCCAAAAGTATCATCATAACAGAAAACTAACTCTCTAAATTTGTTTTTGTTTTAAGACGGTGCAACCTTGAAAATTAATCAAAGAATTAAAATATTCACATTTTCTAGAAAAGTCGGCTGCTTTTTTACTGACCAGGTAAGCAACAAAAAAAACGTGAGTCGAATTTTGTGCATTACATTTTATATGAGTATGTATGCAGGTGTGTGTCATTCACCTCATTTTTAAAATTATTGCGTGTTTTTTGATCTTTTAGAAAAAAATTTAAAGAATCAAAAAACATAAGAGATTTTTTGAAAAAGAAATAAAATAAAAAGGACAAAGTGACAGACTGACAATCATTAAATTTGATTATCAGTCGTTGTATGCAATAAGTATATGGGTGGAATTTGATTGTAATAAGAAAGAGGAAAGGACACAAACAATTATCACACCGAATATAGGTATACCGTAATTTAAGGACAAAAAAAATAAAAAAAGTTTGTAGACGATACGTATATTTGAAGCAAACAGATATATAAGCTTAAGCATAAAGTTTAGTTCAGAAACTTTTTCATTTTTAAAAAATCATTTTTCCCCGTCATCGAATTCAATACAGTCTCTTTTATACATTTTTTAAAGCCATCTTCAAAGGATCGCCTTTCCTGCCACTCCGCCCCTTTTCATTTCCAGAAATTTAGGTCACTATTCAAAAATCAAAGGAAATAATGCTCAAGGATTTTTGCCTGCCTTGATCCGATTCCTTTTCTTGCTTCTTTGACAATCTTCAATCAACTAAAAATTAACTTTTTCTCAAATGTATCATAATCCCCTTATATATCGTACACAGGATAAGCTACTAGCTGATAAATGCTTGTTATGACAAATGTCACGTTTTCATCCCCACCTTTTTAGAAATATATAATTACCACCCATTTTTTTAAATGTGATAATTAAAACTAGATAATTTCATCAAAAAAATAGGATCTCTTTGGTTTATTTTTTTCGGAAAAAACAAAATGATTGAAAATGACGTAGAAAAAATTTCTGAAGAGGATATACGAAGTAGAAAGAAAAAAACAATCATTCATTAACACTAAAAAACAACAAAAACTTTGATGTTTCAGCTGGTTATTCATTTTTTTTAAAAAGCTTCTAATCGAACACGTTTTTTCTTCTTCCAGTTTCTACGAAAAAAACAATTAAACGGATTGTAACCTTTTGTAACAGCTATGAAACATTTGAAAAGATGAGTAAAATATGGAAAGGGAGGGATGAAAAAAAAGTGATCAACGGTAATAAACTATTTAAAGGTTGCAAGAATCCAGATGATTCGATTGTTTCTTATTTTAAATATCAGAAATCAAGTAGCATCCGATCGAATTCAAAAAAATATGTGAACAATGAAAACACAAAAAAGAACAGACGTCCATAAAATGTCCGCATAAAATAAATCAGCGCTACAATGATATTCATTCCCATCACTCTCCCTTTCCCAAGAGACCAATGTTCAGCAATCAGTGATTTTTTTTATTGAATGCAGCAGCATTGTTTATTTTCACGATTTTTATTCCTTTTTTTCAAATCCGTGACTTTTGGGCTTCTTTTTTAATACAAAAAAGGGGGAAAGTGCAAAAGTATTTGTGTTTTAAACTGCCTTTATAAAAAAACTCTCTCACTCACTAATTTGGGTCTCAAAAAAAATTGAAACAACAAAAACGATTTTTAATTTATTTTACAAAAAAGAGATTCTTTGGTTGCAAAAAATACAGGAGAAATGATTTTTAATGCTTTAAAATAGGAGAAAAAACAACAATGCTGCATGAATTGTTTCAATTTTTTAAGAGGGTCTAAAAAATTTTTTTGATTCACCCCCAAAGTTCATTCCTCATCAACGAACCCTAAAATGTATACAGTAATTCCTAAAATACTTTTGCAGCGTTGCAAAATTACGCTATATTTTTAAAGAACGAGAGATAATAATGTTTTTTGATACTTTGCCAATCTTAAATAAGAGTAATTTTGTGCGTGTTTAAAAATAGAAAATTGTAGTCATATATTTTCCGATTAAAGCTAAGCTCAGATAATTCCTCAGAAAGACAAAAAATTACAGATTAAATGTAAAACGTTGCATTCTTTAATACATTTATTTTTCAGCCTTATAAAAGCAAATTCAAATTAGCACCTGAAAATGTCAAAAATAAATTCGATAACTCATTTTAAAGTTCTAGAACTAGTAAGCTACAAAATTTATTGCTGCGCATTATTAAAAGAAATTTTAAAGTTTCTAATCTTTGAATTTTCAGAATATTTGATTATAGTTTATTTTTTATGAATTTAAAGTAGACAACTGATATTATATTCGTTAAAATGAGAGAGAAAGTTTTTTATGTATTTAAAAGGGTCTTGTGGTTTTTGCTTAAAAATGGGCACTTTCTTTGCAAAAATGAAAAAGTTTTGTTGAGCTAGAATATGGAAAGAAAACAAACAGAGTCACGGATGACGTAGTAAAAGAGAAAAAAAGATATAAGCTCATGAATGCTTTTTTGAAGTAAAATGGGGGGGGGGGGGTAAAGTTAGCAGAAACAGAAAAAAAATGTTTAAAAATAAAGATATACAAGGAAATCACATATTCTTCTTTTTACAATCTACTCGTGAAAATGAACAAAAACAAGCTACCTTATATTTAAAACATTTATCATCATTTTGAAAAATACAAAAACATTCCATCCACCCCTAAATGGATATCCCACGCTAGTCCATTCTTTATTCCAAAAGCTTGATCAAATAAACATTCGTTGTAACAATTAATGAATAGAGGCGCTATTATTGGAATTGTTTTTACTTTTTTTCCCAACTTCTATTTCGCGGATGTCATAATAATAAATAAGCATGAATAAAAAAAGCACGTGCAATGAGAGGAAAAATGTTTTAAAAAAACCATAATTAAGCTTTAAAGCTTTACATTACTATAATTCAATGCAGCGTTTTTTAATTACATCAGTTCGTGTCATTTTTTTGTATGCCCATTTTAATATAAATAAAACTAAGTTAAAAAAAGTTTCCCAGTAAGAGTTCAAAGCTCTCTTAAACATATAAATTTTATGTATTCTTTTAAAGTAAAATTCATTTTTTTGTAGCAAAAAAACATTGTAGAGAAAGCGGATTT
Organism: Panagrolaimus sp. LJ2400; assembly: GCA_024447215.1. NCBI lineage: Eukaryota > Metazoa > Nematoda > Chromadorea > Rhabditida > Panagrolaimidae > Panagrolaimus > Panagrolaimus sp. LJ2400. The sequence continues at coordinate 1,670,949 of JAMRYA010000009.1, read as the reverse complement.
AGGTAATCCTTAAACATTCTTTTTTAAATGACTGAAGTTAATGATTTCTGGGTGTAATAAATCTCTTCGGGGGCGTGGGTTCGAATCCCACTCTCGTCACCAAATGTAATAAATAGTTTTGCTTCTATTTATGTATAAGTTAATTTATAGTTAATATTTATTATTATCTGCACTGCGGCAGCAGCAGCTAACTATTACATGCAAAAGAGTTGTACAATAAAATAGACAAAGACAAAACGATGATAAATAGGAACGAGAGAGGAGCGAGAGGATGAGTCTTGGCAAAACGTATCAAACATCTTTTAGCGATTCAAACTATCCATAACACTGGGAAATAATTTTGCAATGAATAAACATTTTTATCTTAAAAAGTTGCAAAAGAAAATGGGGTGTTAGAATTGGCAAAAACATGAAAGTAGGCGAACGCAAAAAAAATGAGCTGCAACCAAGCGAATTTTTGGTTTTTTTCGTTATTTTTTTCCAGAAAGACGAAGCTTTAAGTAAGCTGCTGCTGTTTCACTCACGTGGTTTGTTTGTTGTTTAAAGAAAATGAGAAACATTCTATTCATTTTCTTTCACTATTTTACCGCTCTTTGAACCGTTTTTAATACAAAAAAGGAGCGCCAAAAGAGAAAAAAAAACTAAAAAAGACATTTTTTTGACTCATTGAAATATATGGGAAAAAGACAACAACGACCAAAAGCGCCTTTTTTACATTTTTACGTAATCTATGAACCCTTAAAAATGACAGACAAAAAAATGAATATTTTGTGAATTTCGAGGGCGCTATCTGAAAAAAGTCGTAGGCAAAAAAATGAAAGAGACACATGCATTTTTTTTGAAAAATAAAAGTAGTTAAGTTATGGCCTTGAAACATTTGTAGTAACGAAAAAATTGCAAAGTTTGCTTTTTAATCTTTTATAATTGATAAACTTTTTAAAACAGAAATTTATCATTTTAGTTTTATCAAGGAATTGGTAATGTGAAACATTTTGGCCAAGTCAGATAAATTACAAGATGGAAAACTAGAATAAAAAATTGTTTTGGTTTTTAGTTCTTTTTTTGATTGGTTGAATAAAAAAAGGGAAAGAATAAGAGGTCTTCTGACTAGCATTTTAGCAAACAACAGGTTGCCTGGAAAAATGTCAAGATAAAAGGGCAAAGATAGAAAAAAAAAGAAAAAAGAGAGGGAACAATGAGAAATAAAAAAAGCAATAACAAAGTAAAAAATGGAAAATTCCGCCAAAAACGTTGGAGAATAAAAAATGAAAGGAAAAGTCTGAAGAGGGGGTTCGAAATTTCTGCTTGCTTTCTGAATCTACAAAATTGCTATAATCCATTTTTTAAAAACACCTAATATCCAAAAACTACCAAATGTTGATCACTTTTTTAAACAGTGAAAGTTGTAAAAGGATTGACACTTTTCTCTATGGGAAGCACTTTAAAAATGATTGCATAATGTCTGACGGCAGTTTCCCACTTTTACATACGCCTCTAAGCTTTGATTTAAATCGTATCAAAAAAAGACTAAATAATGATGGGGGGGGGGATAATAGTCTTTGGTAAACAAAAAGCGAGGGAATTGAAATTAACAATCACATGAATTCCACATTTTTTACACGTAAAAATTAAAAACATTTTTTCAGTAAAAAATTGATGAGAAAACAAATTTTTTAGATCAAAAATGAAAGTTTTTGTTGCAGACAAAAGCTTAATCAAAGTTTTCAGGGAGCATGAAAGAGAAAGAAAAAAATCAGGTTGATGAAGAGGAAGCTTTTTATTTGCTTCACAATGAGTCCTTGAAATGAAAGATAAGAAAGAAAAAAAAGGCAAAGAAGGAAAAAAGGACGAAGCGACAAAAGGTTGGAAATGTGAAGGTGGTGTTTGTCTCTTTTAGAAAGATGAAAGCGACAAGATGATAACCATTTTGACTGATTGAAGACACTTTTTGGTAGAAAAAAGTTAATTTTAGAAATGAAAGGGGACTCTTGGAACAATGAAACGCATTGTCGTGATAATAGAAGTGAAAAAGGGATAAAGGAATCGATAAAGGAATTGTTAAGCTAAAGTTATAATGGATTTGTCAATGAGACAACTTTTTTTTCGAGCGGGACACATTCGCATGAGACCGCTATAAAAAGTAGCAACAGCTTTCTTTTTGCAAAAATCTCCAAAAATAATTTGTTTTTACAATTCTAACGTCGATTCTTTGTGCAGAGATCAGTAAGGAGGGCTATAAAAAGGAGGAAAAGCATTAAGGGACCATATAAAAACAAGTCTTTTTGCAGAATTCTTCTTCATTATTTATTCCTAACGGGAATCAAAAAAAATTTACCAGTCCAAGTGTTAAACTGTATACGCATTTTTCAATTAACTATTAAAATAATTAATTTTGAAAAAACGGTAACTCCTTTTGAGGAATATAAAAGGTTGACAAACTTTAAAAAAGTTGCCTGAGGCAATAAAAACTATAAACCCTTCCAAAAATATTAGACACCAAAAATTATGCTAGCTTTCACGAGAAAAAGATAAAAAGGATATATAGGTATCGTCATAAGCCTTATTAAGCATTCTTCTTTTTTTTTAAAAAATAACACTAAATGGCTCACTTTTCTTGGCGTTTTTTTTCAAGCCACATAAAGCAGGAAAGCGAATGATTTTTGATCCATAAAATTAGCTAACTAAAAAAGCTGTTGAAGAAACTTCTAGAGAGAGAGATGCCAGCTAACAAGGTTTTCTATCTTTTTTTATACAAAGAATGGAACACAAGCATTTTTTTCAAAGATCACATTTGTCAGGCCTCTTTTTTTCATTGCTTCGCTTTTTTTATTGCTTTCCTTTCGTTTTTTTTTGTTAAAAGCTTTTCAGCAAAAAAAGAAAGAATGGAGCACCACTCCTCTGCAGGCAAAGAAAAGAAAGTGAGCAACATTGAAACATTGCATAAGAAAAGAGAGAGGCCCATTCTTCGAAGAATGTTGACAAAGAAATAGAGAAAAGAAAAGAGTGTGAAGCCACAACAGGCTGGCAGCAATAAGCAAAGAGAAAAAATGGAAAAAAAGGGAAGGGGGATGATGAAGTTAATCTTTGATGCCTTAAAATAAAAAAATTTAAAACAAAATTGGAGGCTCTATTTTAGTTTTTTTTTCCCGTCGTCAGAAAAGAAAAATGTTTTTTGTTCTATGGCCCTTTGCTTCTCCATTGCCAAGAGGGGGAAAGGGTGAGATCACGTTGTTTGTGTTTGTTGACGAATAAAAAAATGCAAAAGCAAATGTAAGGGGCAAAAAAGAAAATGTTGCAGAGAAAATTGTGTTATGAGATAAAAATAGGGTTTTCGGAGCAAGTGTTAAGTAGCCATTAAAACATTCATAAAATGATGCAATCAGTGTTTTTTATCAGAAAATAAATAAATAGCCATTTATATGAATTTGTTAGCCTATCATTAAAACAAAAAACATGTTTTAGCAAGATAAACCACTTTTACGATAATCAGTTTCCCCCAAAAAAGAATATCGCGTGCATATTCCGTCTTTGTTTGATAGCAATCATCCCTGTATTCAACAAAAAAAACATTTTTTATTCACAAAATACTTTTTCCATCTTCTTTTATAAAAAGAAGTTTTGGATCCATTGGCGCTCATTTTCTTTTTTCAAGACGCAAGTTGACGGGCTTGGAAGCTGTCCCGTTCCGGTCTAGCCGAAACAAACAAAAAAGTAAACAGATTTGTAAAAAAGAGTGACGGATAAAAAATATGACAACGCCCGAATGAATGAAATTTTGTTTTTTTCCACTGGGAATCATTTTATAATAGAAGTGGGGCGCAGAGAAAAATGAGAGGTGTGGTGAAAAAAATTGCTAAAGGGGTTCCCCGAAAATCATGACTTCTGAAATACACAAATACCAAACTGGAATTTTATTTATTTCCTATGCTCTTATAGAATTAAACTAATTGTTTAGGTGGTAGGAAAGTGTGGCTATAAAGGAACTGAAAAAGGCGTTCTTCAATGAAAGAATTTGAAAAACATGACAGACAGATGATACAAAACTTAAGTTACTGTATAGTAGAATCATTTTTTTTTTAATTTTCTCGATTTTTATCTGTAACAGCGACGAAAAAGGGCAAAAAGATGCTTAGAGTAGTTAAAGCAAAAGCGTTTATCTAAAAATAAAAAGTTATTTTTCCTTGAAACTCGACAATCCCAAACAATTCCGTATGAAAATTTTTTTTTAGAAAGTCATTAAAAGGGCATAGCAAAGTATAATAATTGGAAAAAATTTAGACAAAAGACAAACCACAAAAATGTAAAAAATGCTTTTTTAAGAATATAAAAGAAAAAAAGTCACGTCAGAAATAGTGATCGGATACCGTGCCGTTACCGCGGTATTACCGCGGTAATACCGTGATACCGTACCGCGGCAATTTTCAAATCACGGTATTTACCGTTTACCGTTTTTTTCAAAAACGGTACGGTATCCGATCACTAGTCAGAAAGCTTTTCCTGTGAATTCCTTTTTCTTTTCTGTCACAAGGCAATACCATTTAACAAACATCTGTAATGGAAAAGAAAGCAAAAATTTTCGGCCATCATCTTTTTTTGTGGTGATTAAAAAATCTTATACATTCAATGCTCGTTTTTTAAAAGCATTTTTTCGCTCGAAAAATACACGTGCTTTAACAAAAATATTTTTTGTGGAATCCGATTATCAAAGAATTTGAGCAAAAAAGAATGTAATGGAGAAAAAGGATTGTCTGGCTTTTAATTAATGAATTCTGGGAAGCTTGTATGAAAATTGACGTTGTTGTCACAGTTGGATTGGTTGATTTAGCTATCATCATTTTGCAAATATTATGGTTGATTAAACTTAAGAGTTGTAAACACGAATATGTGCAAATGAAGCAGAAAAAATTTGCGTAAAAACAGATTTGAGGTAACTTACGTAACCTGATGCTTGCCGTAATGTAGTATTTTGGCCAAAGTTTTAATTCATTATTTTATCAAAAACGTTGTTAGTTTTAAAACAGACAGAGAAACTATACAAAAAATTTGAAGTTTTGGAGAAATATATTTGTCATTTATATCAAATAAGAAACTGCTTGGAAAAACAGATAGATGGATATTAACTATATGTTTTATCAACGCTTTTTAAGAATTAAAATATAATGCAGTCACTAAAGGATCAATGATTTTTTGAGGTCATCACTATGTTTTTTAAAAAACAAAAGTATTAATAATTTTGCCACGCTTCAATGCTAAAACGTACAATATATTTCTATTTTTGGTTCAGTTATTCAAAAATAATAGTGCAGATTATCATTATTTTGTTTCACATCAGATTAAACAATTTTGTAACAATTTTGGTTTGATTCTTCTTAACTGAACTTTCATTTTCCCACGCATGAATATTTTCTGCATGATTTTGAAAGTCATATTAAACATTCTTTTTATATTTTTATTGTTCATATTTTGAATTTTAAAACCCAAAAAGGTACTTCTGCGATATCATGTGCTTTTGTCAAACAATAGTTTTGTCGATTTCTATATCAGTATTAACGATCGAAGACTTCAATACTTAATTATTCTTTTTTTCTTGAATTACTGGAAAATGAAATTTTTCGCACATACAACATAGCTTACAATCTATATGCCAACTACATTTAAAAAGAAGTCAGCTTTGTGAACCTTTTCTCACATTAACATTTTAAATTTTAAAAAAATGCCAAAATAAAGATTCCAGCTTTAAATGCCATTCTCAAATACGCAGCATATTTGATAGAAAGAAAGCTATGCCGATCATAGATCAAGGTCGAATTTTGAAGGCAGACATATGCCATTCTTTATTTCCGTCTCTTCCATTTCAAAAAAAATAAATCACCCTAAAATTTAAAATAGAAAATGGCGCGTAAAAAAGAAAACAACGAACAATACACAAAAAAGAATTGGGGTCGTAGATTTTTATTGAATATTCTAGAAGATCTTTTTCCTGCAGTTGCGGATTTCTCTTTTTTCACAAGAATCGAAAACCGTTGACCTTGAGCAGATGATTTTTTTCGGCATTAAATTTATTTTAAAGAATCATGTGTTTAATGATGTTGTTAAATTTTAAAAAAAATTTTCACACAGTTTACATGAAAATAAAGGGAATATAAACACTGTAAATGCGGCTAAAAATTATATTTGTGAAATTTTAAAACAGAGAAAACGCTTTTAATGAATAAATCACGTTAAACCAAAATGTTTTCATAGATCTTCTACGTTGAGAAACGCTTTGCTTTCACATTGCATATCCCCTCAGAAAAATTGATAAAACTCTGGAAAAACATGATCCAGATTAGAGCCTCCTATATAGCGGGTATTTGCCAAGAAAGCTTCCAAAAAACGCTTTAATGAAGGGAATTTCGCACGTTCGTAAAGTCGTTTTTTAAAGGTTTTGTTTGGGGACGAATTTTTACCGCCGTTTTTTCAGTGAATAAAAGAAACGAAGAAAAAAAATTTTGAAAGAATTTCATTGAATAGAAAGCTTGAATTAAAAAGAGTTTGATTTCTTGTACTTGATAATACTAATGCAGAAAAACCGCGTTTTCTAGCGTGTTAAAACTTGGGAGTTAATTACATGATTCAAAATAAATATCTCGTATTCATACCGGATTCAAAGAAAGTATTATCGCACTTGCACATACAGCATTAGTGGATGGTTAATTTTAAACGCATTTTAATGACCCATAAAAATTTAGCGAAAATTAGACGAGCAGAAAAAGTTGTTCTTCAATAGTCTATTTAATCAACTTAAATCTGGTTTGCTTTCATAATTGCTTTTAAAGACAGCAAACTAGAGATTTTTTAAAATATATCAGTTTCAGATGTTTTTGTTTTTGGCTATTTATTTTTTGTTTTTTGAAAACGGTAGCGGATGCTTTAGTACTTCTACTAACGATGCAACTCCTGAAGTACCGATTTTGCGTATGTTTTTAGTAAAAAAACACTAGGGTATGAAATGTTAGGGACACAGAAGAACCCAAAAATTAAAATTCATTTATAAAACAAACACTTGAAATAAATAGATATGTTAACCTCATAGTTTTACTTTTTACAAAATTGCTTTCCTTTTTAGCATGCGCAACATGTACACTCCCAATCACAAGTAATCCACCAGGAGGATTTGGAGACCAACTTGAAGAAGGATTAGCATCTCAAACAATGGGAACAGCTGGTCCAGGTTGCACAACATTTACTGTAACGTGTGAATCTAGAGATGGTGAAGTTCGAGATGTTGCGATTGCAGTAAGGAAATTTCAACAAAAAACATAAAAACATTTTTATTATTACTTTCAGGGGATAACTGATGGTACACCAGCTCCAATAATAAATGGTCGTAGCACAGTCTCACAGCAGTTTGTTTGTAACGAAGAAGGCAATGTTGAAGGACCTACTGGAATAGTTGATGAAGTGTTTTGTGCACAAACAACATTTATAATCAATTAATTACTTCAACGTATGCACAGATTTATATCTAAGAGATAAACAACCAACAAAGCTGCATAAATACTGTTTTGTTTTGGTGCTCTAAATATGATTATTAAATAAAACTGAAGCTAAAAAAACATTCTTTTAAGCAATAACTAAGAAAATAATTCGCATTGTTCAGTTTATTGTTTTTAAAAAACAAGCCGTATTTTCCGTAGGAGTGTTGCAGTTTATTACAGCTATCTTAACTGAATCATATGGTGATTGACGTCAAAAAAAATCAAATAATCAAACATAATCATTTATTGTTGATGATCTATCAGCTTTTTCAACAAAAAAGTAATCACGTGAAAAAAGCTTGCTTAAGCAAATAAGTGATAATAATTGTTTACAATTAATATCTTATCAAGTATAACAAGAAGAACAATGAAAGCTTACTGAACTTTCAAGGAATGATAGTTTTTCGTTGACAGATATTTACTTTTCCTTAACGTTTTAAAGAAAATACCTCCGCCTTATGATCGGTGAACAATTCCAATACGAATTTTTCAAATAATTTCCGGTAGTAAAAATTAAGCAAATAAATAAAAATAATTCTCCGCCTCCAAACAATGCGGCGATTAACAGTAGCCTTCTTTGTTACCACTTGTTATGGATAACAGTATTGACGTCAATTGAAACTCAATGATAACGTTAAACAAGGAGTACCAAAAGATATTTATTCTTGACACTCTTTGACAATATACAAAAACAACTGATTAGCTACCTAGAAAATGTATATAAAAGCCGATGTAAGCTTTGGGTAAGAAGTATTCAAAGTTTTATTTAAAGACGGTAATCGAAAAAAATGGTTGCATCATCCGATAATTATCAATTAAATGCGGCAGGAATTGAAGAAGCTCGTCATCGAATTGCAGGACTTGTAAATTATACCCCTGTAATTACATCATCTTCACTTGATGCAACAATAGCAGAAATATACGGTGGTGTTGGCCCAAAATTATATTTTAAATGCGAGAATTTTCAAAAAACTGGAAGTTTCAAATGTCGTGGAGCTGTTAATGCTGTAAGTGTGTTATGTCTTAGAAACTTTTTGACAAACTATTTTTAAGGTCACCAAAGCATTAGAAGAAGTTGAAAATTCTCTCTCTGGCTTACCAAATGGTTTTATCACCCATTCATCAGGAAATCACGGACAAGCTTTAGCTTATGCTTGTGCACAGTATAATGTACGATGTGTTGTTGTTGTTCCAGAAAATGCCCCGAAGTCAAAGATTTTGGCTAGTCAACGTCTAGGAGCTCATGTATTACCACTTAGTGGAACACCAGACGAAAGGTAACATAATGTTGTTTATAAAAATACAAACGAATTTTAGAATGCAAAAATGTATAAAAATTGCTAATGCTGAAAATCTAATTTATATCGATCCATATGATGATTGGGACGTTATGGAAGCGCAAGGAACTGTAGCAATAGAATTTAATGAACAAGTGCCAGAGCTAGACATATTTTTATCGGCTGTTGGTGGCGGCGGTTTAGCTGCTGGTGCAGGACAATATTATGCTGAAAGAAATCCCAATGTTAAAGGTTAGTCTTTGATATTTAAATATCCTAATTATATACAATGTTTTTATTTTAGTTTTTTGTGTTGAACCAGAAGGTAAAGAAACATCCAAAAGTTTAAAAGCAGGTCAACGTCTTTGGAATTCAACAGAACCACTTGATACAATTGCCGATGGAACACGCATACGACCCCTTGGTGAAAAATGTTTTCGTGTAATTGTACAACATTGTGAGCACACTGTTTTCACCGTTAATGACGATGACATTCGTGGAGCATGGAAGCTTATTTGGGAGCGATTAAAAATTCTTACAGAACCATGTGCTGCTCTTCCATTGGCCGCAGTTATAAAATATCCAAATGAATTCAAAAATTTTAAACACGTTGGATTAATTCTTTGTGGTGGAAATGTTGACTTTCCATTTTCAACATAATTGGCGAATGTGAAAATCAGTTTTGTATGTAAACAAATTGTATTAGTATTTAAGGTGTCAAAAGTTTTTTATAATAAATTACAATAACAATTTCTTATGTATCTATAAAACCTTAATCTTCCATTTTTTCAATGTAGCCTTAGAAACGGATTATAATTTTTAATATGCAGCTGGCTAGACTAATTTTTTATGTCTAGAACATATTTGAAGTAATTATCAAAATTAAATGGGTGGTACTCAGCTTAACTGTATAAACAAAAATTTAAATAAGCATAAGACTTTATTTCTCCATTTCTGGATCAAAAAATACAAATGATTTTCGATTTTTTTCTGTTGAACAAAGTCGTAATTGATGAAAATGTTCATTCATAATTGCATCCATTTCCTATAAAAACGGGATCATTTCAGTGATATCACAAAAATGTGGTGGTCATCTTTAATTAAAATATCTTTTAAAAAAACTTACAGTAAACAGCGGTAAGAATGTTAGTACTTGACCCATTCTAATTGCAAATTCATAAGATTTGTAATTTTCTTGATAATATTTATTTAATCCTTTGAAAACTTCATTAAATAACAGGGAAACCGTTCGTCGTGTTTCACGTGGTTTAATTGAGTGTTGAATAATAGATTGCCCCATAGTTAGTATAAAAAAGCATGCAACCTCAACGTCGGATAATTTAAGATCTTTAAAATGCTTTATAACACTTGCAACCTTTTTCCACATTGGCGTTGCTACCCTGTAAATAGAAAAGTGTTAGTTAAAGTATTGTAGTATAAACAAAAGTTTAGAAAAGCTTTTTAAAAACAATTTACCGTTCAATACAAAGTCGATGAGGTGCTAAATGTTTGTCGCTTCCATACCAGTTGATAAGCCCTTGTTGTGTCGAGTCTATGTAAGTATTATCAAAATTATAAAATTTTTTTTCTGTTATTCCATCACGTTTGTATGTATTATGAAGAAATTGAAGAACACACCATGTACTAAATACGCGTCGTGAACTCTAAATTTTATAAGCTCAAACACCAACAATTTTGAAAAATTTTAATTAAATTTACATGTGTTGTATAATCAAAATGTTCAATTAGTCCTGAGAATAATAAAAATTGCTCAAAGACAGTTTTTTCTTTCATGGCATTTTCAGTTAACGACGGCAAATGTGATTCTCGTTCATGCTGAAAATTCTAAAAATCTTACAACATTATACAACATTTCACATTGTTAAAAATCATTAAATTATAAAATGACAATTACCTTTTTCTTTTTTAGAGATAAAGATAATTTCATACACGAGGTAAATAAATTTATATTTTCAGCGCTTACCATATTTAAAACAAATTTCCTTGTGTAAAAGACAGAATTATAGCTTTTTAAAAAACTGTGAATTGAAATATTCGTGGTTTCAGTATTGTTATTTAGAACAATTATCGAGGGTTTTGCTGCAACTAAACTTGCCTCCATTCCATTTTCCAAACATTTTTTGTAGCGACAATATTTACACATATTTTCACCTAAAAATTAAATATTTCTACAGTACATTTGTACTTTTCTTCCACTCAAATTTGTTTACATTTAACTATAATTTAAGAGCAGATTTATGGTTTATTTTTGGTTTTTAACTTTTAATGAACTAAACAAACTTCTATTAATAAAGAACTTTGATTACCGTAATCCTGAAACAAACAAAAACTACAAAAATCCTTTAAATATAAGCCTTGTGACTTTTTAACTAATAGAGAAGGAAGTAAATTCAAACAAAAAACCTTTCAAAAAGTAATAATGTGCGTAATTTGTAATTACAAAGAACAAATATTTAAAAATCCGGAAGTAATAATTTGGATAAAAATTATTTCTTTGACTCAACAAATCAGCCCACTTAAGAAATGTTTTGACATTTGAAAATTAAAAAGTTTAACAAAGATAAAGAAAGAAAAAACATACCAACATTTAATTCACACTTTTTGTTGCACTCCACCAAATAATATCTTTTGCCAACAATTGTCCGTCTAAAAAAATTATATCACTATAGAAATACTTGGACGAGACAAACCGAAAAAACGCAGCACATGCCTTACAAGACAAACAATTAAAATGCCGGCTTGTCGCATGCCCACCACAAATATTACATTTAAAATTGCTTTTAAAAATACATAGAGCAAGGTTTCTGTTGTTGTTTACTGCTGTAGGTAAAACTTTCATATTTACCACAACAATGGTTACATTAATAATGGCAGTCAGAAGAAAGAAAAATAAATTTCTTAAAAATTCTGTTTCTCTGTCGTTCTTTTTCCCAACGCCCCCTTTACGTCCAGTGAGCTCACCTTTTTTTTATGGCATCAAAGAAGGTAAAAGCCGTTTCGCGCCCTACGATGCGATTATGGAAAGGAGAGAAAAGACATAAAAAAAAGGTTAACTCAGGCTTAAAAAAGAGAAGGGAAAATGTAGGTAAGAGTAAAGTATGACACCTGTCACTTTGTAGTTTAATATTTCTTTCATAAAATTATATTCTTTAATGAAAGAGGATAGTTTGAAAAATAAATTTACAACATTTAACAATAAGTGACGTCACTTTAGTAAATTATATCGAGGATTTCAAGACGTGATGTGATAAAACATGTCTCCAACAACGCTATAAGAAATTTACAAAAGCAAGATTTTAATGGATATTTTTACACAATAATTTTACAATTTTCAAATTAGAATCAAAATGTTGATTCCAGTGTAAAATTACTAATCTGGGTTTACTACGACTTCTATCTACAATAACATCTGGGCATCATGTCTTCGAAGCAATCAAGTAAATCAGCAACACATAGATGATCAAAGTTTTGTCGCATCATTAATAAACAAAAAATTCGAAAAAAACTATTCTTATTATCCCCTTTATCAATCCCTTTAGCATATTATTTAAAGTTGTAAAGTTATTCAATTAAAAAAACGAAGGTCGTGGAAATCAGTTGTTAAAAATAAGTCGCAAATATTTTCTTTAAAAAATGTCTTGTAAATGTCATTACTATAAGAGTCTGTAGTGTAAGCACTGCTCCTTGATTTTTTGTGAAAATTTGCTTCTTTTATGTTAGTTGAACTGGAAAATTTTAATTGTTAGAGATTTTAAAAGTCTTTTTTATTTTTATTGTCTATTATTATATTTTTACTAAAATTACTACATAAAAACATATGATAAATAAGGTAAGTATCAAAAATGGAGGTAATAAAAAGATTCAAGATAGCTGAAAATTCAAAAGATGAATTCATGTAATAGTAATAAAAGAAACTGGTTTCTGAGGAGCAATGGAAGTATTGTTCCATACACTTTTCATTGATGTACCAGCTTTTGCCCGTTTCCTCAAAAAATAGTTGATGTAATCTTTTTGAATAAATTTGCATACAATTAAAAGAGCAATTGGGTTGCACAAACATGAAATATCATTGATGAAGCCGAAGTAAATGGATGCAAAGGCTTTAAGATCTAGCAAATTGTTTGCCGTTGCAACTAGTGTCATAATGTAATATGAAGCTAAAGCAAGTTGGAAAAACAAAACAATAACAGCTTGCCCAAAAAGTAGCATATCTTTTCTCATCGTTGATGACACCGTCTTATATTGTTTAAATAAATATCGATATCTTAAAATAGTTGCTATTCCCAAAATGAATGAAAATGCGGAAGTTGAAAGTACGATTATGGGACCAGCTGTAGAGTGATACTAAAAATGATTTCATTAGTACATTGCTCAGTATCTGTTTCCTTAGTTAATAGTGCTGTATACATACATATGTGTGGTTACACATTATTCATCTTCTAATACTATTTAGCAAAGAAATAAAACTCTTACAATCTGTATATGTGTTTCAACATATTTTGATGCTAAATCTCCTTCTTTCGTGTAGTAATACATAGAATGTCCAGGAAATCGAGGAGCGGCAATTCCTATTGGAATAAGTGGTAGCAGGAAAATAGACCATTTTCCTATTTTAGCCAATTTCCAATAATAACTTTTTTCAACAAATGCAAACGAGCTCCATGCTCTATTAATTGCAACAGAAGCATGAATAAGGGATTGAAAATATATTAGATATCCTGAGATTAACCAGAGTACAGTATCCCATTGTGGATGATCATAAAACCATGGTTTCCATGGTTCTATTAAAATAATTTTTTGTTGCAGAAAATTTTTGATGATTGATGCAATATCTGAGATGGAGATTATAAGATACAGGACATAAAATAGTGACATGTAGAGTTTATTCTTTCTAATTTTCATCATGTAAAAAATAAACCATGTTACAGATATATGAAATAGTAACAGAATAAAGGTGATAATCCAGCGAATCAAATCTCCTGCTTTTACCGCCATAACAATCTCATATAATGTATTTGCCTATCGAAGCACAAAGAAAAAGGTTTTTTTTACAATATTCCAAGGATCACTTGCTTTAAGCTGCCGCAAAAAAACTTTAAAAAAGTTTATAACTTCCTCTTCTTATATACCACTTTTTGACACAGTTTGATGACTTTGTAGCAAGGCGTAAAAGTAAATAGTTAATTTTTTTTTCAAAATTACGGATTCGACTTTCTACTTAAACAATATTACTTAAATTGCTACATATTTTTTATCATAACATTTTAACAATAACTAATCTTTAGCCCCTTTTCGTTATACAATAAGCCACAAATTTTTAAAAGTTTCAATATGAAAAATAATACGCAATTGAATGTCTTTATAAACATCCCAAAAATAAACGCTAAAATCCTGCTTTAAAAAGACCAAGATAAAAATATCCCCTAAATTAACATACATATAGTTATAATTTTTTGATTAACACTGTTGAAGAAGCACATTGGTAATTGGTATGGTTAAACTTAAGCAGTTATTTAATGCAAGTTTTAAGAGCGAAATTTCAGTTCAGCTTTTATATTTTTTTCTATTTTAGATATTGCTTTCATCGAAAACCTTTCCACAAAATACATATCATTTTTTTATTTAGGTCACTGGTTCGAATCCGGTTGGCTGGAGTTTCTTTTTTTGTTTGTTTTTATAGCGTAAATGTTTCAAGGTTAAAAAAGATTTTTATAGTATTATCAGACAGCAAAAACATATTTGTAGAGTTAACGTTTACTTTTTACGTAATATCTACAGAAAAACATGCGTGGGATTATTCGTTTGTAATCCTGTCAAAAAAATAATTTAACACTTGCGTATATTGTCATCAGTTTCTGCTCTTAATCAAATTCTTCTCAATGGCACTAAAACTTTGGCTTTACCCATTGTATATGAATATGTATACAGTAAAATGTCAATGCTATAAAACAAAATATTAAAAATCCACAAATATGTTTCACTGAAAAAAAAATTCGCAACTTGTGTGGCGAACCACATTGGCGACGCTTTTTTCGCAAATTTTTGGCAACTTTGTAGTCAATTTTTTGCCAAAATCATGCCAAAACATTAATAGCCATTTGCATATTCGGCAAGATTTTCGCCTTTTATTTTTTCTCTGACGAGAGAGCGCCTCTTGCGCTGTCTGGCACCATTTTGGACCATGGCTTTTCACTTACCTTCTTCTGATGACATAAAGACTGATGGGGAATAAAACCGGCAAGCTTTTTCCACATGCCTTTTTTAAAAAGACACCTTAGTAGGGTGGAAAAAAAGTCTGGGTTCAGTGGGTGACCCAGGGTTTTTGCGGGCTGCATTTGTAGCCCGCACCGCAGAATTTGCGGGACCTGACTCCGGGTCAAAAACGGAGTTAAATTTTGGATATGCGGAGGGTATCCTTCCCGAAGTAAAAACATTGATTAAAAAATATGAAATTTAGGAATTTTCACGGGATTTTCCTGAAATTTTCGTCAAAAACTTTAGCTAAAAATTCGCCAATAAAAGGCTAATTTTTGGCAACTATATTGCGAAATATTCGCCGTTTTATTTTGGCGAATACTAATTAGTTGGGTGTGGGGCATCGTCTTTTTTTTCACCTAAAAAGTGTTAATTTTCGCCACTTTTTAGCGAATTTTTTTTTCAGTGTTGTCAACTTCTTATGTTACATTTCATTACTTTTTTTTATACGAAAAAAGCTACAGCTAGAAGTTCGCAAAATGAAAAGCTTTAAATCTTGGACCATCAAAACACAATAACGAGTGCATGAGTTATATTTATGTTTAACTTTTTTATGGCACCGTTGCCAACACAACCATACTTTTTTGATTGAATTATGACATTATTACTTTAAAAATACTATTCTAAAAGTTTTTCTACCGAAGCTTTAATATTGAGGTTGTAGTCCAACGGTTGTAATCTGCTGTTTCTTTTATCAAAACGAGATGAATTATTCTAAAGAATTATATGAATCCTTAAAGGATCCAAAAGGGTATATCGGATTGATCTACACCATACTTGGGATATTCGTTCTTTTTGCACCGCTTTACATTTTTTTGTTGATAAAAGTCCTGCCGAAAGGGATGGAAACTTATCGATGCCTGTTGACATCTTGTGGAATTTCAACATTTACAATGGCGACAGTTCGCGCAATTTGGATTCCGATTCCTACAATTCCTGTGATGGGATTTTATTCTGCTGGAATAATTGGTAAATTTGGTCCAACTGCCAATTTAATTTGCTACAACATTTACTGTGCATGTCTTGTAAATATGCAAATATGTACGACATTTTGCTTGGTTTTTCAATTTTCCGCTCTTCGACCATTCTCATGGATTTCACATCTGGGTAATTGTCCAAGACGTGTAACAATTTGTTATGGTTCGTATTTCGTCATTATGGTTTCAATCTTGTCTGCTTTTCTTCACATATCAGTTATTGATCGCTCTGAATTTGTTGAATATGCAAATCGTACGAATAACTTTTATATTATGGAAATAATAAAAAACGAGCCATCATGGATTGGATTTTCAACAGCTATAAAACCATCTGTTATTGGATTTGGTATTTTTGCTACAGTACCTGATCTTTGTGTTGCATTTCTTGCCATATTTTTAACAATTAAATTATGGTTTATTATTGAAGCTGATAAATCCCGTGTTAGTACATTAACACAAACACTTGAACGAAATTTATACCATACATTTGTTTTTCGAACTTCTGTATTAATTTCGATGTATACAATACCTTACATGGGTATCGCTCTTTCCATTCTCTTTGAAATACAAAGCCCTAAACTAGGAATTATATTTCATATATTAATTATTCTTCAAGGTGTCATTTGCTTGCTTGGAACTATTTTAATGATTAAAGCTTTTCGAGTTTATATTTTTGGACGTTGTTTCAACAAAAAAATTCAAGATTCCTCATCACCATCTGCATCAAATTCAAATGGAATTCCAACCACTCTTACGGCACGCTCTGAAACATCTTCTCCTCCGCATAAACTTCCTCCTTTAAAAATTAAAAATATCATTTAAATTTTTCGTTTTTGAGAATTTAATTAATGTATATTTGTCATTAACTTATTTGTAAATTTTTGATAAAAATTGCTTAGCAAGATAATAAAGTATTTATTGTTGTCAAATAGCATGGCAAAAAAAGAAAAATATTTTTGAACACATGGTTTGGTCATATTTCTGAAGTAAGACAATCCCGCCGCATTTTGTAATTTAATACAATTTAAATTTTTAAAAAACATTTTCAGAGTGTGTCATAGTTCATGACTTCAAAATTGTATTTATACGATTTTTGTGGGAATTTAAAAACTTGGATATAAAATTCATTTTTATTTTACATAATCCATTCATACGATTTTTTAACTTACTCAAATAAGTTTGGTCCCATAATTATTTTCGCTGGCACCTCCGACTTCAACTCCTTCTTCTTCAGCTGGTTTAGTTGTAGCTTCTTCTACAGGTTGTTGTTGTTCTGTACGTTTTGGGCAGGGGCAATATCCAGCATCATCACCAGGACTTGAATCACCACCACGTGGACCGGGATGTCCAGGTAGACCTTCTTTGCCAGGCATTCCCTCAGGTCCTCGTTCTCCTGACGAACCAGGCTGACCAGAATGTCCAGGCATGCCAGCTGGGCCTTTGAAACCAGGTGGTCCAATAGAGCCAGGATTTCCAGGTCTTCCACTTTCGCCATGTCCACCCATTGTTCCAGGCATTCCATTAGGTCCTTTTAGACCCATTTTTCCAGGTTCACCGTGTTCACCTGCTGGGCCTCTTGGACCTCGCGGGCCTGGATAGCCGGGATGTCCAGAATTTCCTTTTGTGCCAGCCATCCCAATAGGGCCGGAATCGCCTGGCTTTCCGGGTGGCCCGGGATAACCAGGTTCACCGCCGGGACAACTTCGACAATTGTTTGCAACGTCTAATGGCACAGGTGGATGATTACCTGCCAATCCTGGAGCTCCGGGTGCTCCAGGGATGCCAGGAGCTCCATCTTCTCCAGGAATACCATCTTTCCCAGCAGGACCAGGAGTGCATTTATTTTCAAGTTGACAAACTATAACAAAAATGTGAACCAATTAGTTATAAATAAAATTAAAACATACCACATTGGCCGGGCTCTGATCGGGCGTCATACTGACGCTTTTGACGAAGATAAGGAAGAAGAACACCTGCAGCTTGTGATTTGCCATTACTTCCTCTGACAGCTTTTATCCAAATTTCTGATTGCAGTGAGCGAAATTCGTTCATATCCTATATTATTATATGTTAAAAAGTAAAGAGATATATCATAATAATGAAACTCACCATTTCAAGATTTGTTTGTATCGAATCAATTTTCGATAAAAGCATAGGAATAAATGTAATGCAAGCAAAAAATGACGTCAAGCTTAAGCCGACAGCTGCATATGCTACCGCATGATTTGACAGCATTTTTTTAAAACACAGATGACAATGGTGGAACGCTGATTTCCTTTTTCTCTTTTATACTCTCGGTAGATCGGGATCTCCGAAGACAGGTTTTCTTTTTTTGTTTCTTTTTCTAATCAAAGACGATAATTTTTTTAATGAACTCGTTTTATTTTAACTCAAAAATTCGCATCAACAAAGTTTATCAAAAAATCTGGTACAAACAATTTTTATCAAAAATTTACAAATAAGTTAATGACAAATATACATTAATTAAATTCTCAAAAACGAAAAATTTAAATGATATTTTTAATTTTTAAAGGAGGAAGTTTATGCGGAGGAGAAGATGTTTCAGAGCGTGCCGTAAGAGTGGTTGGAATTCCATTTGAATTTGATGCAGATGGTGATGAGGAATCTTGAATTTTTTTGTTGAAACAACGTCCAAAAATATAAACTCGAAAAGCTTTAATCATTAAAATAGTTCCAAGCAAGCAAATGACACCTTGAAGAATAATTAATATATGAAATATAATTCCTAGTTTAGGGCTTTGTATTTCAAAGAGAATGGAAAGAGCGATACCCATGTAAGGTATTGTATACATCGAAATTAATACAGAAGTTCGAAAAACAAATGTATGGTATAAATTTCGTTCAAGTGTTTGTGTTAATGTACTAACACGGGATTTATCAGCTTCAATAATAAACCATAATTTAATTGTTAAAAATATGGCAAGAAATGCAACACAAAGATCAGGTACTGTAGCAAAAATACCAAATCCAATAACAGATGGTTTTATAGCTGTTGAAAATCCAATCCATGATGGCTCGTTTTTTATTATTTCCATAATATAAAAGTTATTCGTACGATTTGCATATTCAACAAATTCAGAGCGATCAATAACTGATATGTGAAGAAAAGCAGTAAGAATCAATGACATGCCGATAAAGTAGATAGCATAACAGAGACCAATTCGGGTTGGACATTTTCCCAAATGAGAAATCCATGAGAACGGTCTTAGTGCAGAAAATTGAAAAATTAGACAGCATACAATGCAAAGTTGCATTTTTACCAGAAATATGTGGTAAAGGTTTAAGCAGATTAAGTTAGCTGTTGGACCAAGCTTTCCAATTATTCCAGCAGAGTAAACTCCCATGGCAGGTACAGTAGGAACCGGAATCCATAAAGCACGGAGAAATGCCAACCCCGTTGCTGTACATCCACAAGATGTCATGATACATTGATACGTTGTCATCCCTTTTGGCATTATTTTTGTCATTAGGAAAATATAAATAGGTACAAAAGTGATGAAGAATGCAGCGATGGCATAGATAAATCCTTTGTACCCCTCCTCTTGGCTTTTTAAAGAGGTATATAATGTTTTTGGGTTCATCTTTTGATTTAAGAAGAGCCAGCAAAAGCACTCAACGAATTTTCTTTTGAAAATGAAACTGAGAAAATATTTTATCACCCTTTTCAAAGTTTATTTTATTGAAAGTTTTTATTGCCAAGGCAGTGCAGCAATATGATTACAAAAATTTTTGGTTGCGTTGGAAACCAAGTAAAAAAATGATTTATTATATTCGTATTATACGGCTCTCGGGGCGTAAAACATTTATTTAATAACCTTTATACGATTTCTTTATCGTATAGTTTGAAGGTTTACTAAAATCTACCAATTAGCAGTGTAAATAGAGCATATACAGCAGTATTGCGCAAAAGAAAAGACGTTAAAATGCTTACACTACTTCTCATATTTTACCACGCAAAAAAGGGTTATTATAACCGCAGAATATAAACTATACTTATCAATAGTAAAAAAAACTTAAAGCAAGTTTTTAATATAATTTGTGTTTGTGGGATGAGCCGAATTTGCTTCATTTTACGAAAACTATTTTGTTACTTTCTGATGGTTGATTCTTATTTGGATATAAAACGTAATGCTGTAATGAAAAAAGATTAAACTTTGATTTCGTTTATTTATTTTATCCAATTATATGGTAACAAATCTTTTGACATTAATGAGAAATGGATGTAAAGTTGTAACAGAATTGATTTTTCAAAATCTTTAATACTCATTTAAATCAATATCATCACTTTCTTCGGCATCTTCAATCATTTGAAAATCAATGCGATATCGTAAAATACCTGAAAAAGCCAAATTAAACTTAGCTTTTGAGACTTCAAATTTTAAAAAAATAAGTAAAACCGATCACACATTTTTTTCTTATTAAACATGATTTGAAGACTTACCACCAATACCACCAAAACCGCGAGCGAATTGTGAACCTTCTTGTGAGCGATCAGTAACAATTTCTAATTTCGTTCCGTATTTTTTATAGTTATCAGCTAACCATTCAAGAAGTGGCAATGATTCTATCAATTCCATTTCGCTTCCACTCTCTGGATCAATAAGATAACTATTGTTTAACATTTGACCTGGTCGTAAATTAAGAATGATTTCTTCATTATTTATCTTCTTAAGCTTCAAACGTGTGACGTCAAGATTTTCCCAACAAATCAGCATTTCAATTGCACCGATTTCCAAACCTCGAAGTATGTTTTGCACACCATAAACATATTTACCGGAATCCTAAAATAATATAAAAAGTAAAGACAAAAATGATATCACACTTTATTTTTGCAATGTTATTTCTTATTAAAAATTATTTTTAGCTAAAACGTAGCAAGCTTTTGTGAAGCTTTGAAGCGGTTTTTAATGATAGTAACCAATGTTTTTTTTCATCTTTTTAGTTACTATTGAATTCGCAGTAACCATTAGTCTCAACTTTTCATTTGTAATGTTAAAATCAACAAATACCGCTTTACATAATAACTATGCAAACGTTTAACAGAGAACTCTAAAAATAAAAGCTACAGCAAACCGCAATGATAAATCCCTTTATACCAATTTGGGGAGTCCCAAAAAACGCTTCAAAAAATTACTTACATGAGAAATTTCTTCAAAAAACGCGCCAATAATCTTTTTTTCTTGAATAAATTTGACGTTAGAAAGGGTGTCATTACAGAGTTCGATGGCTTGATTAAAACCGTTTTCGCCCCCATATGAAATATCAACAATTTTAATAATTTTCATTTTAAGACGTTGATCGAACATATCAGTTTGAGCTAATTCATTTTTGAAACTTGCGCTCCCAGCAAGAACAAGCCCTTCTACGATTACTTTATCATGGGCAATAAACATTTCAACAGCAGTTTCGGTAACTTTGCGAAGATAATTATGCCGTTTTTCAATTCGTAATCGAGCAAATCGTAATGCAGATTGACCTCCACGACCATTTTTATTTGGTAAATCAACAGTAAATTTGTGTAATATTTCACGATTGGTCCCATGTACTATCCCAAATAATACTCCATTACCATCAATAATTAAAAAACCAAATTTTTTATCATCATTAAGAAGTGCTAAAACAAAAGATTTTTAAAATTTTAATTACAGCTCAACAAATTTTTTCTATATTGTCGTTTAAAAATGGTATTCACTTTAGTTAATTTATAAAATAACAAACCTTGTAACAATTCAGTATGAAATTTACTGTCACACAGATAAACAGATCTGTGGATGGGCTTAAAAGGTTCAAAGTCAATGTTTACTTTCTTCTCTTTTCCATCATCGGTAACAATAGTCCCGCAATAAATTACAAGGCCATTGGGAGGGACTAAAAATATGAAGTTCTACTTGCAAAAAATACACTAAAACCATACCTTTGGAATAAAGTCGAAGTCGTGCTTGTACAGATGTAATTGCGGAAAGGACAGATTGTCGATTAACACGTGATTTAATATTTGCCGCAGTGCCATACTCTTCTGCAAGCATTTTAGAATATCTGGATATTTGATCTTTTGCTGGAATAATTAACGATATCATTGAAGTACCACTTCTATAATATTAGAATATTATATTTATATTAACTGGGGGAGAAAGCTATGTGAAAACAAAGTAATTTCAAATTGAAAAAAATTGTTTCGTGCAAAAATATGCACAAAATTTATGAAATTCAATATGAAATCTTGTAATCTATAAAAGAAAAAATTAACAAACCCTTTTGCAGTTTCTAGTCATTTTATGAGTCTTTTAATTTTCCACATTTCGATATTATTTTCTCCATTATTTTCATCAATGTTGCCAACAGTGGCAGATACGTTAGACATTTTTAAGTAACAAAACTCTATGAATTCTAAAATCAAAAATGAGCAATGCAAAAAAGAGAACTAAAAATGAAAGAGTATAAATAGGAGGAAAAATATTGCACAATATTAGAGGCCAAACCTTTTTTATTGTCGTTGGGAAAAAAAGGAGTCTTTGTCATTCTGGAAAATATTGCGCAATAATTATGTTTAAATGTCAAAGGAGGCAGGAATTATTTTTAGAGGAATGGGTGTACTGTTTTAACAGTTATCGTATTCTTAATCACTAAAAATAATTTTGTGAAGAAAATTCAAATAACGTTCAATTTCAAGAGTTTTTCGAACGATTTTCAAGTTTCATAAAGGTTTTAGGCGTCAAAGTTTCGCTGACTTAGGCTTTACCACATCGTGTTGTAGTAATTTGTCTATATTTATTTTCCATAACCTTTGAACAAAAAAATACTGTTAAAAATTATTTTACTCGAACTTATCTTTTTTAATTAACAAAACAAAAAGTTACATTTATTATTGTTAGCGAAAAAGATATAAAAAAAATATATCATGCATAAAATAAAAATAACGAATTTTCGAATCTTTTAAACAATTTAAATCTATGGTAACTTCCTTGAATTAACATACACGGGTTATTTATCTGTTCCCATTTTAATTTGTTCCATTGCATCAGGAAAAGGAAACCATGGATGTGTCGAAGCACTAAAAAAGGACTTCAGTAATTTTGCAGTATTTTTTAGATAAACCTTTGAAAGAGGAATAATCGTTGACGTTCTTTGATGTCATCCAATTTTTTAACATCTTCTGGAGTTAATTCGAAATCAAAGATGTTTATATTATCTTTAATGTGCTGAGGTGTAACAGATTTAGGGATGACAGCTAATCCGCGTTGAATTAAATGACGAAGAAGGATCTAAAGAATATGTTCTTTTGTTTTAAATAATAAAGTCAAGAATGAAACAAACTTGTGCAGGAGTTTTATTGTACTTCTTTGCCAACTCTTGCGGAATAGGATGACCCATGACATCACCTTTTGGCGTAGAATTGCCTGTATCACCTGTTTCTTCATCATAACGCCCAGGAGAACCTAAAATTTAAACGTTTTTTATACATCATTATTAGCGACATACATATTTCACTTTTTCCAATAAGCCTATATTCTATTAAATTAGACTTACAGTTTTCACTGAGAGTATTCTCAAATCATTTCAAAAAAACTTATAAGTGCAGCAAAACAGGTACTTAAGAATTTAAAGAATAAACGAACCGATTGGAGCATAAGCTGTAAAAATAATTTTAAGTTTTTCCAAAAATGCCGCTCTTTCATTCTCTGGTAACAAAATATGACATTCACCCTGTAACATTATTTGTTAGTATCAATACAATTTTATGAAAAACGTTTAAAATTGACCTGATAATTATGAGGCTTAACTTCTGCTTCATCGTAAGTCTTTTGAATGTCCTCAATTGTAAAATTTGATAATCCAATTGACTAGAATGAAAACCACTTAAAGCCATATGTACAAAACGATCATCTCAAAAAAAACTTACTTTAAAAACACCTTTTTTATAATATTTTTCCAAAACCTTCCATGTATCCATGAATGGAATCAGGGCGGGAATCATTTTACCATCTGCATCTTTTTCAGCGTCATCCTCACCTTCTTTTTTCTGTAATTCTTATTTCTTCGAATGCAAATAAAAGTAAAACAAACTTTTGCCGGCATCCCCCAATGAATTAAATATAAATCAATGTAATCAGTCTGAAGGTTTTTTAATTGTTTTGCAATCATTTCTTCAGCATCTTCTGGCTTGTGACAAAAATATGGTAGCTGCAAAAAATTTTACTGTAAAGCTTATTTTCACAATTTTTCAGATTACTTTTGTTTCAATAAAAATATCATGACGAGCAAGTTTTCCCTCTTTAAAAACTTCTTGCAAAGTTTCACCAATAATTTCTTCATTTTCATATAAAAATGCTGTATCAATAAGCCGATAACCTTCTTCCAATGCTAACTTTAATGCTGGTTTTAATTCCTTTGGATTTTTTGACTATAAAATAAAACATGCATAATATGTAAAAAATCAGAAAAGACTCACCGAAAAGTTTCCTAATCCAAGTTGCGGATATGGTCGACCATTGTGCATAGTTAAATATGGAACTTCAACAGGCATTTTTTAAAGGATGTGTCTTATCTGAATTTATCTGAAAATACTTTTTGTATTTTTCAAAAAAATATGTTAAATTTCATGAAAATGAATCTTTGCAACAAAAATAACCAAAAAAATAATCGATGAGGTTTTTTCTTTGCAAAGTTTGTGTTGTTTTTTTTCACTTTTTTTCAAAACAAACAACAACAATTTTTTATTCTTTGATGTATTAAAAACTAAATTGTCCTTGCTTGATTGCAAAAAAGGTGCAATTCTTATAACAATTTAAACGCGTTTTTGGCTTTTAGCATGACTTCTGTCTAGTGCTCATCCTCTCCGTTTGTGAAACACTTCTACTTCTCGGTCCTTTAATCATATCAGTTTGTCGATATTTTGTAGTTAATTTTGATTGCTTCAATAGAAATGAAGAGCAATATCAGTGGTATGACATCATTAAATGTAAATATAATCTATGAGAGTCAAAGCTGTTGAAAAAAATAAATAAAAAAAAAATTTTGTGAATAAAATAAACAATTGTGTTTGTAAGCTACATTTATAATCAGAAAAACATTTGTCAACTTTAAAAAAAACAAATGCTGCAATTTCTATTGCTGTTATCGATAAGTGATCCAGTCATAATGATAGAGATTCCAAATGTAATGTTTTCTAATGGCATAAAATATCCTCAAATAGGTCTTGGAACATGGCAAGTAAGTGTTAATTTTAGTCAAAGAGGAAGAACGAAACTGCATTATTTCTTGAATAACCCCGTATACGTGTACATCTTTGAGCATTATTTTAGAACACGAATCATCCAGAAGCAATTAAAGCTGCCTTGGATTTAGGATATCGATTGATTGATACAGCATTTTTATATCAAAATGAAAAAATGATTGGAACTGCATTGAAAGAATATTTCGAAAGTGGAAATTTATCACGAAAAGATGTTTTCATTACATCAAAGGTGCATTTAAAGTTTTAGCAATGTACATTTTGTATATTATAACCTGTAACTTGTTTTTTTTCAGTTACCTTATTACGCATATAAGCCAGAAGATGCTGAAGAATATATTGCTCGGCAACTAGAAAGTCTTCAAACTGATTATATTGATCTTTATTTAATTCATTGGTCGATGTGTGCTGAAGTAGGTCAATTTTAATCTTATCGTTTCCAGAGCTTTAAGCTATATGTTTAAGAAAAAACCGGATAAAGATGAACCAGTTACTGATAAAGATGGTTATCACGTTCCTTGTAATGTATCGCATGCTGAAATATGGAAAGTATTAGAAAAATATTACAAAAAAGGAACTTTTAAAGTAAGATAATATTTTAAAAATTTTTTGAGATAAATGATATTCTTAAGGCAATTGGTTTATCCAATTTTAATGAAACACAAATTCAAAGAATTTACGATCAAGCTGAAATCAAACCACACAATTATCAGGTATTTAAAAATGATTATTGACAACTGATTACAACTATATGTTTATAGGGTGAATGCCATATATTATTCCCACAAACTAAAATGATTGAATTCCTTTGTGGCTTAAATATTACATTCACTGCTTACGCTCCCATTGGTAAAGAAAGATTACTGTAGCGCTCACTGTAATAAAACTTTCTATTTTTTTAGGTTCACGGGGTCGTGATAAAAGCAATAGCAATGTCCGTCCAGAAGGTGATGTATTTGCACAAGCACCTGTAAAAGAACTTGCAGAGAAATACAATAAAACTGCAGCACAGGTATTTTTTTTTAGGTTATAATTTACAAAATATACATTGCTAAAACTTTAAATGCACCTTTGATGTAATGAAAACATCTTTTCGTGATAAATTTCCACTTTCGAAATATTCTTTCAATGCAGTTCCAATCATTTTTTCATTTTGATATAAAAATGCTGTATCAATCAATCGATATCCTAAATCCAAGGCAGCTTTAATTGCTTCTGGATGATTCGTGTTCTAAAAAGTATTAAATGTTTATTTGTGACGTTAAACCGCACTGTAATATAAAAAAATGCTTACCTGCCAGGTTCCAAGCCCTAGTTGGGGAAATTTGACACCGTTTGACATTTTTACTGATGGAATTTCTTGAATTTTTGCAACCACGACTGTACATAACGCTAATACAAATATATGTTGTCTCATTTTTGGATATTACACAATATATGTCTAAAAAAGTTAAGTTATAAAGTAGCATTTTTATGTTTCTTCGAAAGCAAGCATAATCAACCACAAAAAGTTTATATGTTCTAATGATGTCAGTTTTAGAATTTTCATTAAAAATCAAACATAAACACTGCTCAAAAAATATCATCGAAAAGTTGATGGTTTTTGATTTGTTTTTTATGTCTTTTTAAGAACTTTTTTTTGCAAAAATATAAACAAACGTTTTTTTTTGTTTTTGGTTTTAATGAATTTTTATGGAAACTTGAAAATGAACAATCAAATTATAGCGTAAACAGCGAACAGATTTTATTTCATTGTCTTCATCATTCATTGGGCTGTTGCAAGTGTTTATAATTATTTTTGTGTTAAAAAGAAAACTTTAAATCAGAAATACAGTGCTCCACGAAATTATATGAACACCCTATTTTTTGAGGATTGTGAAACTCCTGGAAGTGGGATCCTTCCATATGTTTCAGATTCGGATTCAGCATGGTCGAAAACCTATAAATACGGGGAATTGGCTAAAATGGGCTACCAGTAATATTTTTACAGTAATAAATGTTAAAAATTGCTTCCACGAAATTATATGAACACTCTGAGAAAAAAATTTTCAAATTAAGCCCAAAAAATGTTGTATGATATTTTTCCTATGTAGTTTTTTATGCTCTTTCAGGATATGTATGTTTCAGATATCTACCTTTCTTCAAAATTACAACAGGAACCGTAACATAAAAGTTAGCAAAGACTGCAAAAATCACCTTATTTGTATGGAAAAAGCCGAAAATGGGGTTTTTCGATGAAACGGTTTCTGTTATAATTTTAAAGAAAGGTGGGTATCTGAAACATACATATCCTGAAAGAGCATAAAAAACTACATAGGAAAAATATCATACAACATTTTTTGGGCTTAATTTGAAAATTTTTTTCTCAGAGTGTTCATATAATTTCGTGGAGCACTGTAGTAGCAAATTAGAGGAAAACAAAAAAGCAAAACCATATGTAAATATTCTTCTTTCAATAATGCTAGACATTTTTTCCCTTTCTCTATCTCTACTAAAACCCATTTAAAAAGAGTTGGCTTTTTGATGTCCGAAAAGTATGACAAAATTTGCACAGCTGTGAATGAACATTTTTGGAAGCTCTGAAAATTTCAAATCCAATGTCCATCCAATTTTTTTCAAAGCCTTCTGTTTTATTGATTTGTGTTTTTAAAGCTTTCAAAAAAGAACTAAATCGTAAAAAATTATTTTTGTTTCTTGAAAATGTTATTATTTTACAACACTTACTGTAACTATAATAACAAGCTATGAAAATAAAATTTTATTATTATATTGTCATAATTGCTGAAATTCTATACTACGGTAGTATGTTTGTGTCAATAACTAAAAAATATTTAATTTATATGTTTTTAGTTTCTGCAGAATTTATAAAGATGAAAAAGCCATATTCTCCTTTAAATGAACTAAATTTAAAACGCTTTGTGTCAGCAAACTTTAGCAGTAATAAAAATGTTGATAGAAATCGTCAAATAGAATATATCCAAAAATATTTTCCGGGTTTTAATAATCGAAAAGAAAATATCAGGTTTCATGAAATTGATGATCCCATATTTCAACAGCATAATAATACTACTGTAAGTTACTTTATACTTTTTATTCTCTGCGGTTCACAGAAAACGATAAATTAAACATGTACTTTTGTCTTCTTTTAGTTTCTATTTTTAATCTAAGTTTACTTCTCAATTTTATTTTTTATAACACAAAATAATTGTAGCCCAACGCTTCAAATAACAATCACAATCCAACTTTTATTAATCAGCCAGTTGTATCTATTAATGGGATTACAATAGTTGTGCAACAACAAACAAGTTCTACAACTATTCGGCATCCACTGAATGTTACAATGCCACCTTTAACCCCCCATATTGAATGTTCGGCAGATCAAGCAAATGGAACCTGGAGTCGGTGGATAATATCGGAAGCATGTACAGCCGATTGTGGATCATGTGGTCGTATAACAAGAACAAGGCAATGCCTATCATTTAATAGTAAATCTGGTACTGGATGTCCTTGCCGGTAAGGATAATGCCTTATTATACCGTGCAGCTTATAAGCTTAATTAGACAAAGCTTTGTCTTGTCTAAATTCACTAATTATACCACTGTTTTCAGTGGTGAATATAAACAATTGGAGCCATGCAACATTGGAGTATGTCAGTTCCCAAAGCCTTCATGTTGTCCTCCATATAATCTTATTTTTATTGAAGGGCATTTTGGATGTGGACCACATAATGAAACAATTATACAAAATTTTTTGCAACAAATTTCAAACGGTTAAAATAAAAAATTAACGTTTATTTATTGTTTATTTAATAATCACATACATATAATAAATTTGCACAAATTTTAAGTTGTACGAGAAAACGTTGCACTCATATCATCTTTAATTTTATCTGGATTTGGTTCCATCATTATTACAGAATCCGTTGGAGGAGTTTTTTCACCAACTAAATTAGATCGTCTAAATCGTTGAGCTGGAACTTTAACGGTTGGCTCGGGATCTTTGTATGGATCTCCGCCACTTTCTTTAACAGCTTCATCAGCCATTTTTGATGCTAAAGGACTTGCAGGTTGAGGGTATTCCAATTCTGGATTATAAACTTTTTCACCAACAATAACTACAAATAATAAAGCCAAAACAATAAGAAATTTCATTTTTTTAAATTTAAGTAAAATATAAAAAGCGAAAAATGAAAAGAAAAGGAAGCGATTCGGTGCCTTAAATATTCGTAAAAACAAAGGGAAGTTTTTAATCAAAACAACAACATCTGATCAGCTAAATGAGCTAAATCTGCAAAAATAAACAACACTTTTGATCTTTCGAAAAGTGACTGATGTCTATGAACAAAAGTGATTTTTGCCGTTTGATAGTAAACACCACTTGCGTTTTTTTCAGCAGCAACTTAATAAATTTTGAAATAAACAATTATCCAAAAACCTCTTAATATTGGAAAGTGGAAGGTTTCTGCTACAGCAAAAACAATGTTCACTTTCCAAGACGTTTCAAATAATAACAATGATATGCATGCTAGGATTTGTTCAAGAAAACATTCACATTTTCAATCAACGCAGCCTGTTGGAAACCTGTATTTAAAAAAAAAACCTTTCTTGAATTAAAAGTTTGTGAGTTTATGTTATACCGAATAATTAATAATAATGATATTTTTTATTTTTAACTTTAATATAAATATTTATATAAAAAAAACTTTTTGCAGGCACACACTATTTTTTGTAGATTAAAAAAGACACCAAAAAGGAAGAATCTGGAAAATACACGTATGAAAAGTAGCACAAAAAAAGAAAGTGGGACCTGAGTTCACCAGAATATTCTTTCAAATTATGTATTATTACAATATATAAATATAAAGAAAACATAATATTTAGGTCCTAACAACAATTTAAAAAAATCTCAAAGGGGAAAAGCAAACCCGTAATAAAAAAAGATTTGCAAAAATAATCAGTTTCGATAATTTTAGAAAAAATAATCGTTTAATCTGAATCAGACATTGTACGACATTCAGCAGTAATTTTTCCTTCAAAAATTGGTACAATTTGGTCATCATGATCAATTAAATTCCATTGGTAGGGATCATCTCCATCTTCACAAGATGATTTGAAAAAGAATCGTTTTGTTGAGCGTGATGAAACTCCAAATAGATGCCGAAATTCTCGTAAAGTTATTGGTTTCAATTCACATTTAGAAACAAATGCCATTTGTCCGGGTTCTCGAAGACTGACAGTCATTTCATTTGTATTACCAGCTGGTCTACTTGGACGTCTAAAAGCCTTGTTATTTATACACAGAAATATTAATTTAGAGAAAGCTTACGGAAGTGTCTGAGACTGTTGTGGATTAATAATCTGGTTTGTTGCGGTTGAAGTTTTTCTCATTAATGTTTGAGAATGACCAATATGATTCATATCTATAAGTTATAAAACGTTTTCTTCTGCATGCTGACATATCAAAAAAAACTTACGATGATGATTTGGCATTGTTGGTGCATTTGGGGCACTAATTGTTGAAGAAGCTTGTGCATTTGTTTCTCTTGCTTTTTCATACAATTTTTTCATTCTTGCTGGATCAATGAATGAAGTTGGATTACCATGATTGCTCTCACCGGAAAAGAAACCAGAGCTATCACTAAATGATAAATATTGTGGCATATATGTTGAGCCCATATATGGATATTGTTGTTGACGATGATCATATCTTGGATATTGTGGATGATTGGGATGGGCCGTTGTTGTAGTACTTGCTGATTTATTTGAATTTGCAGGTGGTGGGGGTGCAAATCCTCCATTACCGTATGGTGAAAATCTTCGATCACGAGGAATTGGGCACGGTGCAGGTGAAATTGAATCTGAAAAACATTTTTGAGGGTTTGTCTTTGTTTTTTCGTTTCAAATTTACTTGATCGATCATTTCCACGAATCTTTGATTCATAATAATCAATATCTTCTTCATCAGCATCAAATCCACTCGTCGTACCAACAGTTGCTTCAGCAATTGATTTTGCTGTTTGTGGTAATGGACCAAATGTATGAAATTGTTGTTGTTGAGATGATGCATGAAGGGGAAGTTGTTGTTGGTGTAATGGTTGTTGTCCCCACATTGCAAATGCTGATGGATTTGTCGCAATTTGTGGTTGATTAATATATGATGGTTGCTGCTGTTGATTAAAAGATTGTGATTGAGCAATTTTTTGTCGATATTCAGGAATTTCTCGTGCATATATTATTTTATTAAAATGCCTTTCTAGTACTGCTATTTCGTCTGCAATTGCTGATAACTTTTGTGTCAGAATATTTGCAAATTCAATGCGTTGTTCTGGTCGATCATGTGGCATTCCAGAGTGTTGATTCTGCTAAAAAATTAAACATTTTTAATTGAAGATGATTTTTTATGCTACCGTAACCATTAAAAAAGTTTTTAAAAAGACCAACCTTTTCCTTATTCTTTTGTCTTTCACGATTTTCTCTTCGATTATTTCGATATCCCTTTCCATTAAATCCATCATCAGTACTTGAATGTTGATCAAGAGATATTAGATTAAATTTTTTATTAACATCTGGTTCACTTTTCGTCATTCCATTATGTTGTGCATAAATTTTTCGTAATGAATTTGATTCATCTAATGTATTCCTTGATAAATGATGTTGATGATGCTTGGAAGATGTTGATGGCTGAATATCATCATCTACTACACTTGATCCTACAACAGAAGATGATGCAATTGTTACAGGATGCTTTAGAGTCATTTCTTCGAAAGTTTCTTCATTGACATAGCAATGTTCTGAATAATCGATATCACTTGGAGGAATTTGTCCAAAGCCATTTGAATAACGATTTATAAACTGAAAATTTTAAGTTCTTAAATAAGTGACCATCTTATGATAATATTATTATGCCAATTATTAATTTACATTGATAACTAATTTCCAAAAAAATTTTGGCTTTCAAACAAAGTTACAGTAACTAGGGTGGTCAAATCTCCCGGGTGAAATGAAAATCGGAGGAAATCCCCGGTGATCACCGGGGATTTCACCCATAATCACCCGATTTTAACTTTTTGTTTTTAATACATTTTAAACAAACAAAAATTAGTTTAACCTCATTTTAAAAGTACTGACAGACGCTACATCTTCTTAATAGCCTGTAAAAGCTAGTTTTATCATAAAATGCAATTTTTGATTTTTTATGTTAATAATTAGATGATTTTACTGATACTTTATTAAAATAATTACTTCTTAACAGCAGAAACAAGAAAACTGCGTTATTTGCGTCTATTTTTATCGTTTTTGTGCAAAAATTTTAACCAAAAATAGTCTCCAAAAGGTTTTCCATCAAGAATTTTTCGGGTGATTATGGGAGATCACCCGGCAAAAAACGGGGGATTTCCCCGGTGATCACCCGATGGTGATCACCATTTGACCACCCTAACAGTAACTCATTTTGTGATTAACTTAAAGACTGTTTTCAGCGTTCAACAAACAAAAAAATTCAAATTACCTCATTAAACTCTGGTGAATCAATAAAAAGAGCATGCTGTTGTTGAAGAAAATTTGTTAAATATTTCAATGATGGATCAAAAAGTGTGGAAGATGGAAAAGTTTTTGAATGAACGCATTTATGAACTTTGTTTGAAATTTCTACTCGAGTTGGTTGATAAATGAAATCACATGATCCAGAATTCACAGAAATAAATCTTCGATGAAGTTGTGATGCAATTGCCAAAGTTTTTGGATCATGTCGTTCAACAGCTTGCTTAAATCCTTGTATTGCAAAATATAAATCTAGAGCATCTGCCGTTCGATTAGAGCCCGACAACATCCATGCTCGAAAACAATCTAATGCTTCGCGGTCTTTTAAAATTGATCCAAGAGTATATCCCGAAGATGCTGTTGGACTAAATAATTCTGAATCGGATTTGATCAAAGCCATTTTTGCTTGTTCAAATCTTTGACACTCTTCATTCATTTGTTTTCTGCAAATGCGTTAAGATTTAGATTCAAAATGTAATGTACAAATAAATTTACACATAAAAATATCCCTAATTAAAAAGCAAAAAAGCGAATTTTACACGGATAGTAATACTTTTCCCATTAGTTTGTCATTAATAAAAGTAATAGACGATGCAAAACCCCAAAAAAGTATTATAAAAAAAGTAATCAAAGAAAAACAACTGAAACGGTTTCCCTTTTTTTAAATGGCATGGCTATTTGTCTAAGTCGTCATGGAGACTTTTTCTCTAAAATGAAAAGAAAAAATTGATTTCAAAGTGCGCGAAACTTTGTCTTAAAAACAAAAAAGGAAGAAACTTCTGCTTTAATACCTTTTTAGCACGTTTAATGATTATTATTAAATGTCTCAAAGACAATTCTTTAAAAAAGAAAAAAGCGGATGCCACTTTGCAATACCAAAAAAAGGTTACCACTTAAAAACACTTCAGAATGAAATAAGGATGAAAGCCGAAAAGGAAGAAGGCAGTCATTAAAGGCAAAATCTGAGGCAAAAAAATTATAGAAGTAATATTGTGTTTCTTATTGGTAAAAAATATCAAAACACTGTGTGCTTTAAGGGATCGCAGACTGAAAACGCTTTGTTCGGTGCCGAAATCAAAAACACTGAATAATTGAAAAAAATAATGGTTTAAGAGATGAAAGAAAAGTATGAAATACGAAAAAACAACGGTTAAAAAGTTAATAATAGTAGGAAAAAGTTTTTGCGTTAAAAGAAAAAAAGTATGCGGCAAAAGTCTGTGAAAAATTTGTTTGTTGAAAAAAAGGTTAACGGATTTTAAAGTAATAATATGGCGCTGAAGGGATTGACAAAAGCTGGAAGATAAAAGGAAATGCCGCCATTAATACATATATTCACACATCACAATATACATCAAAGAAAAAGCTATGACTAGCAACATACACGCTATTTCAAAACCAAAAAATCAAAACATTTTATAATTACATTTTTCTAATAATAGACTTCTGATATTTGAAGGGTGTTAAGGCCATAAACTCTCACCCCTATTTAAAAAAAAACAGAAAATCAAAAGGAAAAACG
Organism: Panagrolaimus sp. LJ2400; assembly: GCA_024447215.1. NCBI lineage: Eukaryota > Metazoa > Nematoda > Chromadorea > Rhabditida > Panagrolaimidae > Panagrolaimus > Panagrolaimus sp. LJ2400. Next base: position 1,636,589 of record JAMRYA010000009.1, on the reverse strand, counting down.
CAAAGAACAAAAAAACAGGCGTTGAATCTGTGCTTTGGCGGCGGTTTTGGCGGCTTTTTTTGATCAAATTTTAAAAAAGAGAGAGAAAAAGACCAAAAGGCGAAAAAAATAATATGGCAGCGGCGGCAATAAAAAAGATGCCGACTTTTGACAAAAAAAATATAGGAACGAACAAAACAGAAGAAATTTTTTTGCGTGAAAAAAACAAAATTTAAAATTAATAGTTTCCTTTTTTTGGCAATTTGTAAAAAAGGGAGTATGGCTAAAAGGAAAGATGACAGTAGGATATTAGGGTAACTAAGAACGCGATTGAGAATTATGAATAAAAATATAAATTTGTAAAATGAATAGATAATGATCATTTGTTTCTACCTACCTAAAAATAACTATGTATTAATTTTTATAGTAAAGCATGCACATATTCTATACTTTTCCAAAACATTACTTGTCTTTGCATCTCATTTTTCTCTTTGTATTCAAATAACATCACTTTGACATTATTCAGATACAATGTGGTGGAAAAGATTAAAACTACATATGTGTAAAAGGGTGGGACAAATCTATACCAACAAATTCACATCATTTCTTTTTTTTATTTTGGCTCTCGGTTTTACAATTTTTTAAAGAAAAACCAGATAAAACAATTATAGCTTTAAAACGTTATTTTTACAAATTTAAAGTTATCAAAGTTTGAATGTAAAATTTAATAAAAATGCGCGAAAAATCAGAGGCAATAAAATACAAAGAATATTAAAAAGTAAGATACCAACCGTTGAACAAAATAAAGAAGGCAAGAAAAAGCCAACGGTATGCAATTCTTTTTGTCGGCATTTTTTAATAGTAAAATCTCAATCAAAAGAAGGAAAGAAATCGAGAAAATCCTATTTACTTCCAACTTTTTTTGTTGTCTTCTCTCCTTCTTTATCCCGCTACCTTTGTATTTTTTTAAAATTTTTTTGTTGGTGCCGATAAATGACATGAAAAGCAATCAAAGACAAGAAAAGAAGGAAGCGAAACACCCCACTTGCCCTCCTTTCTTTTTTTTGTTTTTGAAGTCCCCAAAAAAGGCGACAATCGTGCGTAAGACAAATTTGAAGCGCGCAAGAATGAAAAAAATGAAAGAAGAAAAAAAGCGGCAAAGTTCAAAGTCAAAAAAAACTTTAAGGAGGTCTCTCTTTTTCTTTTCTGTTGTTCTTCATTTCCCGCTAAATTAATGTAAAAAGGAAGTGTTTTTCCTTTGAAGTTTTTAAGATATAATATATCTCTCGGGCGAAGAATTTCTTGATGATGATAATGTGGTCATCCGAAAACTTTTATACTTTATGCCCTGAGGGCATTGTATTGATATTTACTTTATAGTTTTATTTAATATATTCAAAGTTTTGTAAAAACATTAAAGCTGTACTTCAACATTCATGCCCACATGGCATTTAACTTGACTGATAAAGCTAATGATGACATTTGGAGCAGAAAAAAAAGTATTTATGTCCTTTACGTCTTTTTTTGAAAAAAACCTTTTACCTTATTGCTGTTTTGCTGCAAAGAATAAAAAGAAGAAGAGGAGAACAACAAGGAAATATCAATCAATAAATGAGTGCTTAATAATGGGGAAAATAAAATAATATAGAGAGTCTTTCTTTAAAGACATACCAAGAAAAAAGAGGACATTAATATTGAATAAAAAATTCGCAAGAATTTTAATGAAAAATGTACTATAAAAAAGTAAAATGGAAAAGGCTTAAAACTTCTGGCTACCAGATGGCACTGAATACAAATTAGTTTTTGTTAAACGCTAACTAAAAATTTTAGTTTTCAGTTAGCGTTTAGCAGCTTTTAAAGAATTATCATAAATGATTTTGTTATACACGAGAAAATAATTCTGAATAAATATAACTTTTATTAATAGCTAAGGTGATAGATAAAATGAAATAGTTAAGACGGAAACACAGAAACAAAAATATCTCATTAATGGAATAACAAGATTTTTTGTTAAAAATGAGACAAACCGAAAAGTTCTCAATTAAAATCTGCTGATTTTTTTTGTTTAATTATTGACCACTGACTTGACTGGTTAGCTGGTCATTTTTATTTCACAGAAATTAATTGTCACTTTTTTTGCTCGAAAAAATAAAGCAAGAAATCCGTTTTTTGTTTTTGACAGTTTTTCCATAAAATGGACTTTGTTCAAAAACCTGATCTTTTTGTAGGAAAAAATTTGTAAGCTTTATCCTGCTTTCTTTTTCTTTTTTGATCTAGAATTTAAAAAAAGTAGGAAATAGTTACATAACATTAATAAGGGTCAACTATGGGATTGAGAGTTAATGGAAAAATTAAAGAAGTGAAGCCTAAAGTTTCATATTTGCACAAAACAAAAACTTAAATTATGAGTCAAATGCTGAAAAAAAATCAATCATCTTAGGTTGGTTAAATAAAATTAGACTGCCCGCAACGCCACTAAATATACCTACATCTGGTCAAAATTTCACATGTAGGTTTATTTAGTCATAATGTTTTCTCCTAATGCTGTTCAAAAGCGATCTTTAACTTTTTTAAAATTCTACTTTTATGTAAAAAAGTACACAATTAAATAAAGTGTATTTTTGCTTTCTAAAAATGCCGCTTTTTTAAAATGTTTTTTAAATACTAAAAGGGGGCCATTTTTAAACAAAACAAAAAAACACCGACAAAAGAAAGTTGCCGCCAAAAAAGAATCATTGCTTAAATGTTTTTTTCTTGCTGCTTTGATTATAAAAACGTTAGAGCTTAACATCATTTATACAATGACTTTATTTTTCTTTATTGCAAATGAACTATGTGCAAAACAACGTATTTTTTCAAAGCTTTATCTTTGTATTTTTGTGGTCATTATTTTTTTTGTCAGAGATTTTCCGAAACTTCAAAGACAATTTCCGAAATCGGATTTTTAATGCAAAAATTTTAAATGCAAAATATCAAAAAATAAACATAAAGAGAAAAAAAATAAAAATAGCGGGAAAAACTCTTTGAAGTTTTTGATGTTGGAGGTTAAAAAATAAAAAAGGCTAATTTGAAATAAAATAACTTAAACATCAAGAGGGATCATTATTATGATTCACAAAGAAAAAATATTTTCCTTTGTTAATAATTTGTTTTTTACGTTAAGGTCTTCTGAGAATTTTAAAAAATGAGGACAAGGAAAAGTGAAACAAATAATACACGATTAAAGAAATGATGAAAATAAAACAATGGAAATAGTGAATAGCACATTATTTAAACATATCATGAAAAACTTAAACAAAAATGCCGTTAAATCTCATAAAAAAGAATTGAAACACTATTATTGTTCAATACAAAAATTCTATTTTTCCTTATATATTTTTCGCAGACTAAAATCGACCAAACCTCCCCATCTTCTTTTTGTTCTTCAAAAGTATTGCAATTTGTCATTGGTTCTGGCGCCAAGGGCAGAAGAATATACGCTCCAACACGCGCACTTTTTCTTCACTTTTTTTTATTCACTATCTTTTTTTCCCTTTTTCAAAGCTTTTCTGACTTGACTTTGCTTTTTCTTTTTCTTTTCCTTTGCCACCCTAACGCAGCTAAAAAAAGCAAAAAAAGAGAGTGATCCATCGAAAAATAAAAAAGCTTAGAAGAATAAAGATGAAAGAAGCAATAAAAATGCCCCCATGAAAAAGAGATAGATTACTTCATTTTCTTTTCTCCTTCAAAACAGAAAAAATTTTCTGTTAAGTTTCCCGATAAATTTCAAAACTAAATAATTTTTAAGTATACAGAAAATTAATGAATATGGAAGGATAATGAAGATAGATAGATGGCATCAAAAATAGAAAAAAAAGGAATCACGCGTTTTTCAAAATACTTTAAAGTGGTTGCCGCTAACGTTGATCGAAGAGACAACAGAAAAAAAAATAAAAGTGACAAATTTTGCAGCAACAAAAAATGAATTTTGGCAACACAAAAAGCACAGTGAAAAGACGTAAGTGTCCGGAAATAAGAAACCGGAAATAATGGGAAATTGAGCTTTTTTAACAAGGCAAAGTCCCTCTCTACAAAGTTTTCCTTATTTTGCAGCAGCAACAACAACACAAAAGCTTTGTTAGAGTCAAATAAGCGAGAAAAAAACATAATTGTGTGTTCTACATCTTAAAAAATAATAACAATAACACTTTTTTGGACTTTTCTCATTTTTAAAGCAGAAAATGGCATTAAAAATAAAAGGATGGCAAATATTTAGGTAAATTTTTTGAAGGGAAAATGTTTAACAAGTGAACTCTCATGAGTTAATTCCTTTGTTGAAAGACAACAATTATTTTTAACCAAAATTTATTTTTAAAATTTAAAAAAAAGTGCGTCAAAAAAGTTTTTAATCAATTTTTTCGTAGCAATGCAAAAACCCTTAGAAAGCTTCCGAAAACATTTTGTAAAATATTATTTTGATTCATTCACAGACAAACTGTGTTTTTTCAAAAAAAAGGAACACCAGGGGGTAAATTTCTTTTCCATTTTTAACACACACACTAAAGCAAATGGCGGCTTTTTTCAAAGGAACAAAATAAGAAGTGTCGGGAAAAAAGGGCGAGAAAATTATAGCGAAACATCTTTTTTCTTTCTTTTTGCAATCAGTTAAAGCAATCAGTCAATTCTTTTTTTCTATCAGTTTAGTCGTTTGAGAAAGGGGACAGAAAAAGAAAACGAATGTTTTTCTTGCTGCTTCTATGCTTGTTAAGGCTGCCACCATTCTATGATAGGTCTCGGCTGACAACGGCGGCGAGCTGTTTGCCACCGTTTTTTTTATTGATGATGATGCTAACAGCAACAGCAATCAAGCAGCCAAAAAATGTTCCCCGAAAGTAGCGATTCATTTGAGCGAATGTTTTTTTGTTTCTTCTTTTCTTTTGATATCACACATAGTGGTAAAAAATCATCGGCGGCAAACTTCAAAAAAATAAAATCACCGAAAAAAATGTGGTGTTCATTTTCATTGCTTTTTTAATGCGTGATTTTTTTAGCACAAAAATAAAATTGCTGTTTTTTAACGTTAAAAAATTGGAATCTAAGGGGAAAATTACCAAATAAAAACAAGTTGTACTATAGATTTGGCAACGTCTGATGTGTGCCCTATTGTGTTATTCCAAAAAATATCAGAATCAGAGTAATCAACAGAAACGATAACGTCTTCTCGTATAAATTGATAAAAAAAAAGGTTATTATCGCTGTCACATTATTTGGATAACATTTATTACCATTTTTGTCAACGCTTAAAGTGATGATCTTAACTTTGAGTTTAAAATATCAGCAGCCACAATCGTTAAAAGCTGCAGCTTTGAGCACAAAATTTAAATAATGTGGGTAATATGCAGATGCCCTAAAATTGCTATTACAAAAATATTTTAAATCTGTTTTACATTATGTTTTTTTTCCATAAATATGAAAAATAGGAACTAAAAAATCTCTCATTTTCCAGCAACTTCTTCCTTACAAGTTTTATCTACAAAAACGGTTATCAAAAAAGCTTTACTTGGAAGATTAAATGTTTCAGTTGTAAAATTCTTTGCAGCAAATAAATGAATGAAAAAAAACAATCAAAAACATTTGTGTAAGAAATTGAATATTTTTCGACAACAAAGCTAATAATGAATAAAACTTGGAATAATTAAAAGTAATGAAAAACGAACATCAGCAGCTAAAGACAAAAATATAAAATAAACCAAGAGAAAAAAGAAGCATAAAAATTTTTATATGCGAAAAAGAAGCCTATATCTTTTTTATGGGTGTTTGATTCGCTTTTTTCGATAAAAATAAGTCAATTAAAGTTTTATTATGTTATTTGTTTAAATAATTTTTAGGGGAATGAACAATCAAAGCATTGAATCCTAAAGAAATTTATTTTGGCGCAGTTGAAATAATCGAATAGTGCAAAGGGGCTGGTTAAAAAACATAAAATACTGATACGTTTTTAATAAACAAAATGAACCATCGTTACTATATGAGAGAATAATAACGATAACCGTCATTTAAAAAGCATCTTACCAAGAAAAGTTGTACGAGCCTTTCACTCGAGCAGTCTCAAAATGCATTTTAACACTCTATATTTTCTCCCTACAAGCCAAAACAGAACAGATTTTTAACATTTGTGGAAAAAAACAAGTATTGTTTCGCGCAAAACTCTGAAAAACAATGAGGCATTAATGAAAGAGCAATGGCGCGAAAAAGAAGACCATTGTTTTTATTTATATTTTTTATGAAGAAAAACAAAAATTTGATTTGATACTGACAGCTGAAGATATATGAAGACTTTGTTTCTGAAGAAAATATGGAATTTTATGGACCATCGAATAACAGAAATGGTATCGCTTTTCTTTCGATGTTTCTAAGTACTATAAAGCCAGCTTTCATAAAAATCATTCAGATTCAAACTGCTTTCACAAAAATCTCCTCAGAGAGAATGTTGTCCTTTTACGATTTAGCATTGAGCATCACAAAAAAAGAAATGATTGGTTTAATTTTTTATGGTTTAAAGTTTTAAAAAGCTTTTTCCATGGATAATATAAAGCTAGTTTTTGTCGAAATGGATATATGAAAAGAAGAACGAAACTTGAAAGCTTTAAAAATGGGCTACAAAAGGTATAGAAGAAGAAAACTTGACTTGTTTGAAACAAATCTCAAGAGGTTTTTAAAATGCTTCTCGCTTTCAAAATACACTTGAATGAAAAAATAGTTGATTTTTCAAACAAAAAAGTTTTTTGTTACTTTTTTAAATAAAAAAATAAGGTTTTGGAAAAGGTTTTAGTGATAATAAAAAAGTTAGGGTAGGGTAACAGCAGGAACCCAAAGTACTCAGGAGACAGAAAATGTAAGTAATCTCTGGCTTACATAAACACAAAAAATCTAATTTTTGATCTTTAGATTGGGATTTTCATAGTATAGTATGCTGTTTACCGGTTTTATACATCTTACACGAAAGGATACCCAAAAATTTAACTATTTTAAATCCATGTCCACTTTTATAAACTTTTAAAAAAGCGTCAATGAATTGTCTTCCACTTTTTCCCACTAAAACGGCTGCAATCATTTAGTTGTCGCTTTTTCTTTTTTTGCTGTCTCTTTTTTTACTCCCTTTTAAGGCTTTGATCTTGCCGCTTTTTTAAAAGGGTGAATGATGTGATACAAAGAAAGAAAAGGAAAAACATTTCTTCCCGCGTTTTCATACTTTAACGTCCCATTCGACTGTCTTTGTCCAAAAAAGTAGCACACGAATTTAAGATTATTTTGTTGTTTTTATTTTTCTGCTTAGTTAGATACATTTGGTAAAAAACACAGTAATATCTTTATATAGTTTGGACATACTAATTTCAATAATAGTCCTGTAGTTTTAAAAAAATCATTTTCTAGTTGCTATATACATGGTGTTTATTCTTTGTCCTCGGTGATTGTGGAAAATGGAAAATTAATGATTAAACGTAAAAAGTATTAATGTCGGTATATTTGAAAGTGTTTTTTGTTGGGTATAAAAATGTCATAAAGATGCGGCAAACTTCAAAAGCAAAAGTGAATAAAAAAACTGATAGAGAAAATATGAAGGAAAAAAATTCTAACCAACCCGGAAAAAATGATAATAAAATAATTTCAAGCATCAAGCAGGGATAGTGAAAAAAAATGCATGAATATCAAGCAGAAACAATAAGAATTAGTTAACCAAGATGACTGCTTTAGGGGAGCTGTTTTTCGCGATAACAACATCAAAGACAAAAATGGAATGTTATGCAAACATAGTAACACAAGTAACTGAAACAATGATTATGAGTTTACTCTCATTGTGTTTGAGAAGTGTCGAATTTGAGTTCTTAAAAAAAAAAAATTATACCAAGCAACATGGTTTGAACCCAGTTTCGTTTTTGAGTAACAAAAAATTATCTGCCTAATCGAAATTTAACCTTTATTCAGAAATGATATTCTTAAAACAAATTATTTTTACACTCTATTCTTTTTCAAAATACAATTAATAATAAAAGACATTAAATTAAATTTTCTAACTTTATCAAATTGAGACCAAGAAAACTTTAAAATTTTTCAAGAAATTTATTCATTCTTGCTTTCTGAATTCAAAGCAATGTCTTCGCCGAAAGAATTTGATTGGGAATTTTTATACAGTATTACTTTATATATTGAAGAACGAAATGTTATTGCATATAAAGTTTATCAAGTGTTAGCGCTTTGTTCTTTATCTACAGTACTACTGGCATCAAGTTTATTAATTTTTCAAAAGCACACTATTTTTGGTCATACAACTGCAAGGTAAGTATAAGCGGTAGATTTGCAGTAGAAATAAGATTGTTTGAAGCTCACACTTTAAATAAAGAACTTATACTAGATTTTTTTATAAATCTAAACATGGCTTTTTAGAATCTTAGCCGTTTGTTTCAAAGTTACCAAAATGATTCAAAGCTCATTTGCAATAACTGTAACAATATTATTGCTAACATTTCGATACAGTATCTTCATGATATCAATTATGAATTTACATGGATATATTATTGTTGCAGCGTTTCAGCAAAGCTTTATTTCACTTTTAATTGTTATCGACATTGGAATTCGAGCATCAAACCCCTTGAAATATGGATCCAATGTAGCATCTGTCATTTTTATATTTGCTTCAATAATTTTGACTACAGCTTTGTCATATCTTTTATGGTATTTAATGGTTTTTTGTTTTGTTCAAAATTTTATTATTGTATTTATTTCTTTAAGTGCTGGATTACAAATGTTTAATGCATTAGTAAGTTGATAAGGAAACAAAAACCTAAACTGAAGTTTATATCGGATATACTGTACACGGTTGAACAGATCAAAACTGTATTTATGTTAAAGAGAAATATTTCATTTAAAAAGCCTGTGACCCCTGATATTTATGTACTTTCAATCCCTCTGTCTGCCCCTTAAAAGCTATATCAAGTTAGATGTTGAACTTTTGTGTTTCAGTTAACAATTTACCTACAAAGAACGGTCAAAGAAATGAGACGAAAATCAGTTTTATTAAGCTCATTAGCAGAACGCCATGAGGTAAAAGGGACTTTAATCGTGTTTATTTTTATTATTCAGTTTTATAGTGTTTTAAAAATTTGGAAATACTACGATATATTTTCCCGAAATCAATTATTGGCCTCATTTGTGGAATACTTTCTTTAACTGGAACGCTAACTACAAATTATATTTTTCCTTCAAGTCCATACGTTTCGTACGTTTGTTGCTTTGCTGTAAGTTGGCAGGAGTACTGTATACAAAATAGCAAAAGTTAAAATCCGTTCAGATTACTCAATGATTAATTAAAACTAAATAAACATAATATTTTAGTGGTATGAAGTTGCTGCCATCATCACGTCGAGTTATGCCATGATCATGTGGTTAAAACAGAAATACTTTAACAATAACATTACAATTCGAATAATTTCGAAACATGCCGTGCAAACTGTTGACTCTCATTTTGATAATTTAAAACAGATGTGGGCTTCGTAGAAATATCATATTTATCTTAATGTTAATAAATAAATAAACATGCCATTACCTTAGTGATTCTTACAGCAGCAAAAAAAATATTTGTTTATCACATTTTATTTAAGGACAAAATTGTTATAACTTTTAACGAGACGCGATTGTAACCTTTTTTGATAAGAGTTACAGTAATCATTTAACAACTCAACGTACAATATCCACGCAAAAAAAAGCTCACAAATTCATTTTTATAATTCAATAATTAAACCAAAAAGTTCTAAAATAGTTTTAGAATGAATATGATTAGTAAATTGTAAGAAAAATGTTTACTTTTAACAAAGAAAAAACTCATACTCTGAAAAATAAATGTTGGACACAAATACTTTACAAAGTTTATTTTAAAATGCAACATAAAATTTTACAGGTTATTTTTACAGTATCCAATTTCTCCGAAAAAAGTTGGAGTTTGATCACTTTTGTTAGCGATAAATATACATTGTTGATGACATGCGCATGAACTTTTGCTTTGAGAACGGGGAGCACTACTTTGTGCTTTTATTTGCAAAAATATTTCTTCACAATGTTCAAAGATCCATTCCTTTTCTTTTTTCTCTTCTTGTTCCTCTCTCGCATCTTTTTTTGTTGTTGTTTCATCGTTGAAAAAAGTTGACTAAAAATCGGTTGTTTTCTTTTTTTTCTCGTTCTTTCTTTTGCTTATTTTTAATTTTTTCTAATTTTTTGAAGTTTTTAGTGAATCCTAAAATGCTTTCTTCGCTTTTGCCAGATATTCTTAATCCAAATAAAGAAGACGATTCTGCTCCAAGTGGTCCTGGGTACGCAAATCCAGCTGAAGCCTGTAAAGGTCCTCGTGAAAAATATCTTTTTATTACATGTCCATCATCTGAACCCGAAAAAGCCCCCGATGCTGTTGTAACAATAGATGTTGATCCAAAATCTGAAACTTATGGCCAAGTCGTTTCCAAGTTACTAATGCCAAATTTGGGGGATGAAATTCATCACATGGGTATTGTAATAGAAAAAAGTTTGTCCAAAAATAATAATATTTTCTCTTTTTCAGGCTGGAATATTTGTTCATCATGTCATGGATGTAAAGATGCAAAACGATCTCATTTAATTATTACATGTTTATTGTCATCAAGAATTTATGTGGTCAATGCAGAGGATCCAACCAATCTTATCTTAACTAAAACAATTGAGGGTGAAACTTTAAAAAAGTTTGATGTTCATTTTCCACATAGTGTTCATTGTCTTGCTGATGGAAATATTATGATTAGTACTCTTGGTGATGCACAAGATAATAATAAATGTAAGTTTATTTTATACAAAATGTGGAGAGCTGTGCTAGTATGACATGATCTTTAAAAATTGCCTGTGTCATAAAAGCTTGCTGAATGTAACATTCACTAACATTTATGCATAAGTTTCTTTCAGGTGATTTCTTACTCATCGATAATAAAACATTTGAACCTGTTGGAACCTGGGCCAAGGGTGATATCAATGAAGGAAGGAAACGATTCTGCTATGATTTTTGGTATCAACCATATCACAAGGTTCTCTTCAGCACAGAATGGGGTGCCCCAAAATGTGTTAAAGATAAATTTAAACCTACCGATGTTGCATTAGGTTTGTTGTATTAATTTCAACAGTGTTTTTTAAATTCATTTGCTTTAGGGTATTACGGTAACAAAGTTAATATATTTGATTTTCCTGAAGGAACTCTTCGACAGACGATCAAATTTGAAGGTGCTGAAGGAATGTGTCCTTTCGAAATGAGATTTAAGCATGACCCAAAAGATCGCAATGCTTTTATTTTAACTGCTCTTGGTTCTGCTCTTTATCATGTTTATAAAGATACCGATGAAGACACTGAATGGAAGCATCGAATTGCAGTATCAATTCCATCAAAAACTGTAAAAAATTGGATTTTACCAGTCATGCCTTCTATGCCGACGGATCTTGTAATTTCAATGGATGATAATTATCTTTTTATGTCAAATTGGTTATTTGGTGATATTCGAATGTATGATATTCGTGATTCATTCTCTATTAAACTTGTTGGACGTGTTTTTGTTGGTGGAAGCATTCATAAAGAAAGTGGTGTAATTGTTGAAGAAGATTCTGAACTTGTTGTAAGCTTTTAACTTTGAGGTTCTCTTCTTAGAATTATAAAATCCCACTCTTAGGGACAACCAGATGCCACCTATGTTAAAGGAATCAAAATTGAAGGTGGACCTCATCGATTACAATTGTCTTTGGATGGAAAGCGTCTCTATGTTACCAATCAACTGTTCAGTCCATGGGAGCGTCAATTCTATGAACAAAATTTTATTAGTGGTGGCAAGCTAATCCAAATTGATGTTGATAATGATCCAAAAAGTGTTGCATCAAATCGAATGAAAATTAATCAAGATTTTCTTGTTGATTTTGGTACACTTTTTGATAACGGCATCCCATATTTTGCTCATGAAATTAGATATCCAGGTGGTGATTGTGTTAGCGACATCTTTTTAGTTCCAGCTACAGAAGGGTCATGTTGTGATAAACGTGATTGTGATTAAAATATTCATCTTTGTATCATTTCTTTATTTCTTTTGTATAAATTATACCTGTTTAGAAAGAAAATAAAAATAGTATAAAACTAATTTTACTGTAACTTATCTGTGACTTGTGCAACTATTCAATAATTTATCAAACAACATAAATATACGTAAGCATATAATATAAAAATAAGAAAAATTTATAATAGTAACCATACAGTAAGAGTTATATCCATATAAATAAAAGCATCTGCAGTCATCGAAATTGATATTTAGTCATCATCCATGCAACAAATAACGATTAAGCCATGAATAATTCCCGGAACAATCCTATAAGTGTAGTACATTAACAGTTATAAAAAATATTTTAAAAAACATACCCCAAAAGTGTAAGAATTATATTAATAAGTAATTGTACATCACATCCATGCTTGCATCCTAAAAATTTTGTACATTAACAGCCATAATAAACATTTAAAAAAAGTATTTTACCAACAGCAAGTGGAGGACAAATAAAGCAAAGGATAACCCAAAGAACAATACACATTTTGTTTTGTAGAAAATGTAACAAGAAGAAACAGAATGAATGATGTATCAATAGACCACTTTTTACTTATATTTTGAATGATTGAAGACTAAATAAATATCAAAGGAAAATATTGTTAGTGGAAAAAAATTTGCATTGAATATAAAATTTCTTTCACGGCATTTTGAATAGTTTCTCGACCAACTGTTTTGCTAACAGAGTTGAACAAACCGTTTATTAAGGTATCAAAAGGTATTACAGTGATGAACTAATCACAATAAGAAATAAGTTTTACCGAAAGTAATCCGTAAAATCATCTTACAAAATATAACTTAAATACTTGCATCAAAAAATTTCTTTTCCATTAATTTTTAGCCTCCTTTCTATTACACCCAAACAACTGTTTTTGATTGACTTTAAAGTCGTTCGTTTCAATCTCATAAATCATAAATTTAAGATTGCAGTAGCGAATTAATCTTACCGTAATCTGGTGGAAGAATATGTGGTTTTTCATTAGTTACAGTATTCCCCATTTACTTTGATTTTGCTGGACGTTTATCTTTCTTTTCTTCAACTACACATCTACAACGAATTACATGTTCAATTTCACTTTGGTATTTGGACGAAAACAAAAATATTGTGACATATTCTACAGTACACTAACATACATGAAGCTTAAATTATTATGTTATAGAGAAGATAAACAGGCAAAAATAATATCTCAAAAACCATATTGAAGCCATTCTTGATACTTATTAATATAATTCTTACACTTTTGGGGTATGTTTTTTAAAATATTTTTTATAACTGTTAATGTACTACACTTATAGGATTGTTCCGGGAATTATTCATGGCTTAATCGTTATTTGTTGCATGGATGATGACTAAATATCAATTTCGATGACTGCAGATGCTTTTATTTATATGGATATAACTCTTACTGTATGGTTACCCTCTCCTTAATCTTTTTATCCTTCTCTTTTTTTAATAATATTTTTCTCTTCAATGAATTTTTTCCTTTAAAACAATCTTCTTTGCTACAAGTAAGTTTTCATTTCATTGATCCATTTTTAGGGATGTTTATGTTGTACCTGGAACTCATAAAGATGTTTTTTTTTAGATTCTTATGACCGCAGATCACAAAAGGCATAAAAACTTTTTGTTGGTTCTTTGGGGTGGGAATCCAAAAAAAATATTTTTATGATTCGGGAGGCATCTGAATTAAGGCGGTAAGAGGGTTTGCAATGATGAACTAAACACAATGAAAAATAGATCTTGCTACCGAAATTGCCAATTATCACCGTTTTATTAATATACCATCCATAACATACATATAAAACAAATATTTCAAAAAGAAAAACAAATAAATTACCCACACTCAAAAGAAGAAATGAATTTAAGAAGATTTTGTGACTAGCTTAGTATCAGCTTTAAACTTATCAAAATCAAAAGTAAATTTGCCTAAATTTTGTTTCTTTCGACGATTTGTACGACTGATATGACAAGTTCTAATTTTATTTTGAACATATTTTGGATATTTTGCTTCAATATTTTCAACAGCTTGTTTCAGTTCTTCAGAAGTTGTGGCAAGACGAAGTTGCAATCTGGCATCCAAAATTTGTGCATCCAAGCCTATAATTATGTGTTTCAATAAATCGTATGAATAGCAATGTTGAAACCTACCATCGAGACGATGATTATGCTTTGTAGGATATTTTATGATTGCATCACCATTGATAGAAGTAGTAAGTCGAGCTTTGCAATTTGTAAAACAACATTTCCAATAAACAGTATTATTCTTTGTTCCATTATTACGGTATGTTGCATTTTCATGTATAAGATGTCTTCCACGAATTGTTCCATTATCACGCATTGGGTTATACATTTGATTTGGCTTCAATTCCCATGTAGTTCTATAAATTAAAAGCTAATAATTATTTATTATTGGAGTATATCTTTGCTAAAGCAAACATTAATAATATGTTTTAGATGAGCATGTAAAACACAGTATCTCAAAGTTTTACTTTTTTCAGAGATACTTTTAAGCAAAGCAAAAAAATATCAGATAATATTTTTTTAAAAGTTGCAAACGTTTCAACAAAATTTCGGTTTATCACAGCAGGAGGCCAAGGTTTGCAAGTGCGATTTTACAGTGCATAGCTGTTATTTCATATGCCATTCAAAAAAGATAGGTGGTCTTTATATCAGCAACAAACATATGTTTTAGTTTCTATAGTTTGGTAAAAAACAACTGTTTAAAAGCAATATAATTTTTTACACGTGTCAGTTTTAAAACAACTTTATAACAATTCTGTTTAAAACGTTTTTTTAGTTTTGCAAAAGTTAAAAATGACTAACCTATCATTTCTGAAAATTCTTGGTTCTCCATAAATAGTCGGTGGAATTTCGTTTTTTACAGAACCTGATTCAGATTTAATAGGTTGAGTTAAAGCTGAATTGCTGCCATTCAATAAATCTGCAATTTCATTTAATAGCGTTTCATCATTTTGAGAAGTAATAACTTTATCATCAAAACTAAAAAATATAATTGTAAAGATTTTCATGAAGAAAAAAACACTTGCATTTCTTGTTTGATTTCAACAATTGATTCAGTGCTTTCTTGTGCTTCTTTTTTTATTTTGTCGTTGTCTTCTTCTATTTTGGTAACCTTCCAATTGCATCCATCTACTTCTTTTGCTGGTGGAAATAAAAGCTTTTCTAGCGTTGAATTCATGTCTTCTTTTATCAATAAATATAGTAGTTCTCTAAAAAATGTTAAAGTTTAAAAAGAAGATTTACGTTAAAATATCTTAAAAAAAGGGAACAAAATGTGGAAAGAAAAAAAAACGAAGCAAGCGATGAAAAGAAAGAAAAAAAAGTGCGCAAAATGTTTGTCCGTTTATTCTTTTGCATCCCTCTGCTATTTTTTCAACATTTCATCCGTTTTCTTCTTCTGGGTGTTCGTCATTCAATAATGTCAGAAAAGAGGAGAAAAGAGAGACACGTAAAACAGAGAAAATTGAGGGAAAAAGAGAAAACAATAACACTGGTGGTTCTTGCAAGAATTGATGATGGAAAAACCTTTAGTTTTCGATGCTTTGAATCCACGTTAGAAAATTCATTATCAACTATAAAAAAGCATTTGTAAAATTGCTTAAAAACACATTTTTGATAGCATAAATGGAGCTGTCAGTGAAAAAAAACGTGTTTGTATTGATTTGATAAGCAGCAAAAGAAAGGAAAGAAAAAATTCATTGGGGGTCTGTTATCATCGCAAAAAATTGCTGCTGTTTGCCATCTTTGATGATAAAACTTTTCACTTAAAAAATTTATGAAAGTGATATTTGATTTTTTTCAAAAAATGTGGAAGACCTTGATGGTCAATTTGATGTGCCAACTTTGAAGAAAAAAGCACAAAAAAGTATTAGAATATGCTTTTAAAAAGTTGAAGTTAAATTTTAAGAGAAATGTTAAATAGCCAAGTAAACTTTAAAATTTTTATTTATTGAGCAATTTTTGTTACTACGAAATGCTAACTAAAAACAGATGCTTTATCATTTTTCAAAACTATAGCAAAATTACGGTAAATGCCAAATTTGTCACTTAATCTTCCTCGTCTTCTTCACTGCTATCTTTTTTGTCCTTGTGTTTGTCAAGCTTTTTCTTGTTGTTATTTCGTTTGTCTTCCTTATTTTTGCCAACTTTACATTTCTAAAACATTGCAAGTAATCAGTTATTGTTTTGGAGTAAAAACCAACTTTTAAAACTTTATCCAATGAAAAGTAAGCATTATCTTGAAGGATATTATATAGCTTATGCACAGGACATGCTTGATCACATCCAGGAACTATTTTTGAAACAAACTCTCCATTCTTGCGATAATATAACTAGAGTTATTCTGTCTTTGAAGAATTTCTAATCCAAAAAAATCTTACTTCCACTTCAAAACTTCCAATACCACCCTCATAAATTTCCATAATTACTGCAGCTGCATATGGAATTTGTTCTCCGTCGGCAACTTTCAAAGAATATAAAAGTGATAAAAGGGTTCCATCATGCTGCAACAAAATGAATAAGAAATTGCTTAGTGAGAGAAAAAGGTTACGGTAATTGTAATACAAAACATCAATGCCAATATAAAAACTTACAGAAGAATAAAGCAACATTTTCGACGGATCACTTTGACTTTTATTTGCAACATTTTTAGCTCTTTGTAACCAATCACCTAGCAAATATCCACCACGAAATTTATGTAAACTGGGAGATAAAAATTCATTTAATCGAACTTGTCTATCGATTTCAGAAATAATATCTAATGTTGTATTACCATCGTATTGTGGCCATGTTTGATATAGCCACGCGGGTTGGGTTAAATTGTGGGCTATCTATGATTTTTAATTTGTATTAATTTGGTAATAATAAAAGCCGATACTTCTCGTTTAACATTTGATAAATCTGCAACGTTGTCGGTTGTGATCCCGGCTCCAAATCCTGTTACATTCGCTAAGAAAGTGTATAGGTCAGCATATTTTGTTGCAAGTTCATTTAAAAGACCCGAAGCGTTTTCAGTGAAATATTGGTCATATTCCGGGCAATCTGTGCTTGTGGGTTTTAACAGCTAAATATTTTTGTCTAATTTCTAATTATTAACTCGATTTTTAAGAGCTTACAAAGTCTTCATCTTCTGTTCCAGTGGTGTGTATTGGAACAGGTGCTTTTTTAGTGCCTCCATTAGAATTGCATTGATTCACCTGAAACATACCGTCTGTAAATGCTTGAGCAGATGCAGTTGCTCGATCGGATTCTGATGACAAAATGTAAATCTAAAACTTATTTCTGTATATCTGCAATAATTTGACGATATCTTTTACTTCACTAGTTTTAAAAGTTTCATTAACGAATTTTCCAACATATCGATCTCTGAAGAAATTTCCCAGTTCTTCGAGTTGTTCAGCACCCAGCTAAACGTTTTTTCAAAAATTAGCGTAAATTTCTGTATTTTAAAACTTACATCAGTTAATTGTTCCCATCCTCGTGGCCAATAATCTTCGTTGTACGGATCATTTGGATACGGTAGTTTACCAGGAGCACGATCTCCATGCCTCCAAATGGCTTGAACAAATCGAAGTTCACGTGATTGAACGAAACAGAAAAATAGTGTTGAAACCATTAATAAACCTTGATAGAAGTGAAACCAAGTCATCCCTTGGACAATGAGGGTGTTAAATAACAATAATAATACTTTATGGAAGATTGTTAAACGAGTAAAATCTTTTTGTACAAATGAAAAATGGTTCTTGTTTGATTTTGTTACTTTATTAACTTATTTTAATGGTTGAAACAATGAAAAAAGAGATTTATTGATTCGGCTATGATCTTGTTTTATCTTGTTTGTTTAAAGGATTAAGAGCATAAGATCATTTCAAGTTCATACGTAAAAATGTAAGAAAGGGAAACTACAAACAATAATGGCTGTGGTGCACTTTAAAGAGTATGACTCTGCAGTCTTAATTAGGAATAAAACGAGATATATTTTGGCATTAACAGATTTCAACAATGCTTTGTCCAGAATGTTAGAAAATTAACAATGTTAATGTGTTTGTTTGGCATCATAATAATGCCTCAACGGCTGCTATTTTATTTATTTCTTTTAAAAATTGGCTTGCTGCACACACTATGACATTTGTAATTTTAAAATCAATGAATCACTGGTATAATTATAATTTTGTGGACCACCTGGTTTCTCTTTTTTTTAAAAACCTTATTTCATGTCGTCTTCTTCTCCACTGTGCCGGGGTTGTCAGTTGCGTACTTTCTTCTATTTACTGTCTATTATTTATTATGTGGTCGCTTTACAAAAAAAAAGATTAAAGGCAGTTCAAACGGACAGTTTTAGTCACACAAAAATAGACTTTCTTTTTTTCCATAGTGAAAAGTCTCAATTTCGCGCATTCACTTTTTATGGCAAACACAAGTAAACCCACCATCGACTCGAGCAACAGTCAGTCAGTCATTCGACAAGAAAATGGAATAGAAAGGGATGATGTCGTCTGTCGATGTCACTCATTCGAAATCCCTTTTTCATCAATCCTTCTTTGACTCCTTTTTTTCACCTTGCTTCATAAAAAAGAGGATTTCGGAAAAAAGGTCGAATTACACACCTTTTAAATTTTTGTATTTTGTTTTGCTTATTCAGTTGTGTCTCTTTTTTCAAAAAATATTGATATTGTTGAAAATTTTAAATAAAGTTTAAGATTGACTTTGGGCAAACAGTGTCTTGTTAAATAATGTATTATTTATGTACAAATTTATACCCTATAGCTCATTTGTCCATTATCAATGGGATTTAAATATCATTCAATGCGTGTTACTATTTTGAAGTTAAGATTTAAATTAAAAGTAAGATTGGAAAGTCTACAGGACTGTATTCTTTGAATTGCTGCAATAGCATTCAACACTAGTGAACACGAATTTGTTCATTTTGCTTTTTTATCCAATCATTCTTATATCGTCAATTAATTTTTGTTATATTATCATCCATCTCATTTCAAGTTTCTCCAAATATCTAAAGCACTACCAACGTTTTTTTGTTTGTTGATATTTCGACAAAAGCTCATAAACTTTTATGAACTATTCTTTTTTCATGTTTTTATTGCTTTATTAAAAAACTGAAAACATGGATTATATGAATAAATGTTAGAGAATTTATTGAACAAAAATGAGTCATTTCATCGTGAACATCACTATTGCGTCAATATTATTCGTTGCTTTGAATTTCATTTTGACTTTTTTGGTTTTAAATTTTTACTTTTTGCGTAAAACATCGCATTTGTTTCTGATTAAAAAGTTTTGCATTAAAATTATGTAATTTTACGTGATTGTTAAAATTCACTTGTTTTTACCTTTTTTTGTTGTCAGAAAGAGATTGTGGAAGAAGCGTTAATAGTTCTTTGCAGCACCTTATTTTAACAAGTACTTTTATTTTTGATAATCTTCTACTACATCAAAAATACATCCAATTTACTAAAACTTTCTTTTGTGCAATGCTTGCAAAGTATCAAAGCGTCTACTTATGTAACACTGGCTGATAAACACATAGATGATGACCACAACTGTAATAAAATCGTTGTCGGCTACTTTCTTTTAACTCTATTTTTATTTTTGTATTTTTTCAACAAGATCACACTTGACGGGCCATTTTTCTTTTTTTCTAAGAGTGAAGAGAGGCAAACAAATAAAAACTTCGATTTTTTTAAAATTTTATTTTTGCAGAGAAAGGAAGAACCGAGTGTCCACATGAAACGACAAACTACACAAACACATCCTTCCATTTGCGGAAAACGTTGACATAAAAAAAGGGCAGCATCTCTTTTGCTTTGCAATTGTTTTTTTAATACTTTTTCAGATATAGTTGATTTCGTCAAGTTTTGATCCGATCAACGAGGATAAAAGCTGACTCATTCATTGCCTATGAGTCAGCGATATCCACGTTTCACTTTTTTGTCTTGGTTTCTCATTATAATTTTCAAGGACGTGGTTTTTAACATTTAAATTACTTTTATCTTTTTTTGTGACTTTATCTTTTTAGTTCACATCGAGAGTTTCATTTTTCCATCCTGCTATGATTGTGTACCTGTTTTTTTTTGTCTCAAATCCTACTGTTTCCTTCCCTTGTTGCTTTTCTTCAGCTTTTCGGAAAATGAAGGCTATAACAACACTAGTTTTTGTGTTACTAAAAACTGTTTTTTTTTATTTGTTTTATGGCTTTAATTTTTTAGAGCTGTAATCAGTTGGTTCCTATTTTGTATCAACTTTAAAAACCGTGAAATGCTTCACATTCTTTTTTTATGTATTTTACAAAACATAATTTTCGGCATGGTCGTGTTAATTAAGATATCTTTTTGAATTACGTCACGCTGTCAAAAATGTGATAAAAAGGGAGTGATTTCATTTCAGTCTTTTTTTCTTATCGATAATGATTTTTTGTTTATTTCATTCTATTAATGTCTTAAACTTTTACTTTCATTAGTCATCTTATTTCAGCTGCTTGTGGTTGTATGAATGACCTTATTTCATTTAGCTTCCGAATCAACAATATATTTGAAGCTATGTAATACTTAATATCAAAACTATGATTTTAAATAATGCTCTCTTTAAATAAAAATTTTCGGAAAAATTTTTTTATAACCTTTTCAATATTTATTCTTTTTCTGATTTTTATACAAATTTTAAAATTTCCTTTGTTTCATTTCTAGGTCTTTGTCTATTTCATATTTATAATCCTGTAACATTTTGTTTATTTTTAATTATAAACATATCCCATCCAAATTTTTCTCCAAAGAAATGACACGAAAAAAATAGCAAATATCTTGTTTCTTGAATTTATTCCAAACACAATCAAAGGAGTGTCAAAGCTTTCACTTTCTTTTTTCGTTGTCAATTGTCTGCGCTATTTTCTTCTCATCATTTTTGAAACATTATTTTACAAAAATAAAAATTGTTTCTAAATGAGTTAAAAAGAGAGGAGTGTGACAAATGCTAACAGAAAAAACTTTTATGCGTGAATCGATTGTTTTTTATGTTTTTTTAAACTTTAAAGAATTGATTGTTAAACTATTGTAGAAAAAAAATGGCTTCTAAGCAGCAGCAGTTATCCCCCAGAAGAACAATGGTTGGAATTGAATTTGGAAAGCTTGTTTATATTCCACATGAGATCGATGGATTTCAGTTAGGGAAGTTGGTGGATATCAAAGCTGATGGATTGGCTGTTGAGGTATTGGGAACTCAAGATATTGTTAAAGTAAACCACGATGAAGTGTTTCCAGCTGATGACAATCAAAGATCAGATGTAGATGATAATTGTAAGTGATTATAAGAAAAACAAAACACAAAATGAAACTTATCAAATATGTTTGTGGTTCTTAACAATTAAAATACTTTTTTTAAGGTGCATTGATGTATCTCAATGAAGCTACACTACTTCACAACTGCCAGATTCGTTACAAAAGAAAACAAATTTATGTAATTATTCAAAAGATAATTTCAATGAAGCTAATTTTTTTTATTTATTCTAGACATATGTTGCAAATATTCTTATCTCTATTAATCCATATGAACAAATTCCAGATCTTTACAGTTTTAAAACAATTAAAACATACATGGGAAAATCATTAGGAACAATGCCACCACATGTTTTTGCAATTGGTAAGTTTTCACTTCAGCTTCAATGTTTACACATTCTGGTCTTTCAGCTGATATGGCTTATCGAGATATGAAAAGATTAAAGCGATCACAATCGGTCATCGTTTCGGGGGAATCGGGAGCAGGAAAAACAGAATCTCAAAAATCAATTCTAAGATATCTCTGCGATTGTTGGGGAGCTGCTGACGGAAGAATAGAACAGCGACTTCTTGAAAGTTGGTTTTTCATTGTTTTTGAAAATTAATTATTTTTATTATTACCTAATCATTCCAGCAAATCCAATTTTGGAAGCATTCGGAAATGCAAAAACCCTTCGTAATAACAATTCTTCGAGATTTGGAAAATTTGTTGAAATTCATTTTAATGCAAAATTTAATGTCGGCGGTGGCTATGTTTCCCATTATTTGCTGGAAAAATCAAGATTATGTCATCAGTCAATCGGGGAAAGAAATTATCACATTTTTTATCAATTATTAGCAGGAGCTGATGATGAAACCTTTAAAGCATGGAATTTGGGAGCACCAGATAGATTTAGGGTAAGCAATTTTTTACTATCACCAGTTATGTTTCGTATTATTAGCATTTAAATTGTATTGTTTATGAATGATTTTATTTTTGGGAGTTGAAAACCGATAAAAACAAACACCTTTTTTATTAACTTTTTTTAGTATGTTGCTGGTGGATGCACTCAATTTTTTGCTTCTTCAAAATCAAAATCTAAAATTCCTCAATCTCGTTATTCTCAAGCTTCTACAAAAGTGCTTACGGATGACCTCGTAGATGATTACACAGATTTTCATAGGCTAAGAAAATCTTTACTCGATACAGGATTCTCAGAATCTCAACGTGACAATGTATTCAAAGTTATTGCCGGAATCTTACATTTGGGAAATATTGAATTTGAAGATAACGTTGAAGATTCAAAAGGTGGATGCATGATTTCACCCAATTCTTCGCCATCATTAAAGTATGCTTCTAAATTATTGGGAGTTGAAAGTTCAGAGCTATTAAATGGATTAATTACACGTGTAATGCAGCCGGCGAAAGGGGGCGTTATGGGAACAATTATTCGAGTTCCATTAAAGCCCCGTGAAGCTTCAAATGCTCGAGATGCATTAGCGAAAGCAATTTATAATCGAATTTTTGATGCCGTCGTTCTTTCAATCAATAAATCTATTCCATTTACTGATTCTGTAAATTACATCGGTGTTCTTGATATTGCTGGTTTTGGTAAGCTTTTAGCAGTTTTTAATCTATTGTTTTTTATAAAATTCTGGGGATGCGTAATTTTACAAATTTGTAATAAAAAACAAGCTTTTTTTCACTAAAACGAAAAAAATATTTGGAAATCTCTCATATTACAAAGCAGCACAACGAAACCCATTTAAATAAATCAAAACAATTTTTTTCAGAATTCTTCGCAATTAATTCCTTTGAACAATTTTGTATAAACTATTGTAACGAGAAATTGCAACAATTTTTCAATGACAGAATTCTGAAACAAGAACAAGAATTATACGCCAAGGAGGGCCTTAATGTGCCAAGAATCGAATATGCTGATAATCAAGACTGCATTGAATTATTTGAAGAAAAACCTACGGGGTTGTTGGATTTGTTGGATGAAGAAGCGCGACTTCCAAAACCCTCACCTCAACATTTCACGGATTGTGTTCATCGAGCTCAAAAAAATCACTTTAGATTAAGTGTAAGTTCGTTTATTGAAAAAACTGTATTCTTTAGCAGAGCTTAATATGAATATAATGTTTTAGACACCAAGGAAATCTCGTTTAAGGGAACATCGTGATATGAAAGATGATGAAGGATTTTTAATTCGGCATTATGCTGGAAGTGTGTGTTACATGACAGCGCAATTCCTCGATAAAAATAATGATGCTTTGCATATGTCGTTGGAAATGCTTATGGAAATGAGCTCAAATTCACTTGTTGCTGAAATATTTAAACCATCTGCAGAAGCCATCAAAGCAGCGTCAAAATCATCTCGTCCAACAGGAAATAAATTGGCATTTGCCTCTGTCAGCAGTAAATTTCGAACACAGCTTGCAGCATTGTTGGAAAAGCTTAGAATTACGGTAGGTGAAAAAAATAAAAAGCTTATAAGCAAAATAATTTTAGGGTACACATTTTGTTCGTTGTATAAAACCAAATTCAACAATGGAACCATCGAAATTTGATGGAGGCCAGATTTTATCGCAACTTAAATGTGCTGGGATGGCAAGTGTGCTCAAGCTAATGCAAAAAGGTAAGAATTATTCAACCGATCGATTTCGTGCAAATTTTAGCATAAATTACAGGTTTTCCATCAAGAACATCATTTGCTGATTTATATGATTTATATAAAGATTTGTTGCCACCTAAACTTAAAAGATTAGACCCGCGGTTATTTTGCAAAGTTAGTTACAGATTTTCTTTCACTAATGTAAATGATTTAAATATCCATTTTAGTGTCTCTTTCATGCCCTTGGTCTAAATGATTATGATTTTAAATTTGGTATGACACGAGTATTCTTTCGTCCGGGAAAGTTTGCAGAATTCGATCAACTTATGCGTCAAGATAAAGAGCATATGAGTGCTTTGATTGCAAAAGTTCAAACGTGGCTTCATCGAATGAGATGGAAGAAAGTTCAGTATGGCGCCTGGTCGGTTATCAAATGTAAGCTACTATCATTAAACACCCAATAACAACTATGTTTTAGTGGATCGAAAAATAAAATATCGTGCAGCAGCGCTAATCAAAATTCAATCATCTGTTCGAGGATTTTTAACTCGAAAACGACAACAACCACGGCTATCAGCATTCAAACGAGCTAAAGCATTACAAAGCCGATTTAATGAATTAGGTCCATTAGGATCTAAACTTTCTGATAAAAGTAAACAACAATGGCTGGCAAAGATACAAAGCTTTTCACAAGGCATTAAACAACTTATTGCTGCAATTCAAGTAAGTTTTTAAGATCGTAGTAGTTATTTTCTTACTTATAAAATTAAGTCATATGAAAAAAGAACTATATTAGACTACTATTACAGGATCCAAAACTTTTTAATCCAATACAAGCCACTCAAATTTGTAGCAGATTAGATGTAGAGCTAAATTCTATGATGAAAGAAATAAAAGCACAAGCAGCAGTCGACGAACAAGAAAAGATGAAAAAAATGGAGGCAAAACTTCGTGCCGAAAAAGAACGACAAATTACAGAATTGCGTGAAAAAGAAGCACAAGAAAAGAGGCTTAAAGAACTTCGGGATATAGAAGCTAAGCGACAGGCTGAAGAAGAAGTTCAAAAGCGAAAACAAAAAGAACAACAGTACCAAAATGATGCTGAAGTGGTAGCGCAGGCGCGAAGATTACAACAATTGGAACAAGAAAGATTGGATGCAGAACTAGCGAGACGAATTGCGGCAGAAGAAGGACAGGTGATGATGAATGCAGAAAGTAGTAGACAAGGAAATGCCATCAATAATAATAATAATCGAAATATTGCAATTATTAATGGAGCTAAAGTAGAGTTAAGTAAATGGACTTATGCACAGCTTCGAGACACTATAAATACTTCAAATAGTAAGTCTAACAGCTTTCACAGTGCAAATTTAAAAAAATATTTTTTAGATATTGAGCTATTATTTGCTTGTCGACAAGAATTAAGTTCAAGATTGCAACAATATCATAATTGGAAGTCTCATAATGAATCGACAGATTATACGAATCCTTTTATTCGTGCACCCGATTCCATTTTAGCAAATGCTGTGCCACATCCAGAAATGTCATCGAAGACAGCTCCACCGCCCATCCAAAGATATTTTCGTGTACCTTTTACTCCCCCTTCTGCTGACTCTGCTTCATCGTCCTCATCACAAACGGGATTATGGTTTGCGCATTTTGATGGGCAGTTTATCGCAAGACAAATGGAAATTCGTCCAAATAAAGCTCCAATTTTATTAATTGCTGGAAGAGATGACCATAAAATGTGTGAACTCACTTTGGATCAATCCCAGCTTACTCGAAAAAAGGGTGCCGAGATATTAGCAAGTGAATTTGAAGCTTTATGGCAAAAAGCCGGTGGTTCACAATATTTTAATCAAAGTTTAAGAATGTAAATTTAACTTATTAAATTATAATAAAAAATAATTGTAAGCATATAATAAAATTTTTAAAGTGTCTTAATTACGTTTAATGGTTTTGTGATCATTAATGGAATACGCGAAAATTTTCATGTCATAACGATTTTACAAGATATATATATCAATATATTTTTGTGTTGCAAAATGTAGCTAATTGGCTTAGCTCACTTTTTAATCATACAAAATTATGATATGACTGAATCAGCCATTGCACCTTTCACATGAAATGTCATAAAAGCACTTTTATGATCCAAAATTATTGACACTTTGACATGGCATATAAGATGGCCTATGCCTTTCTGTTTTTCTTTCAAATAAATATTTTAAGATAAGTTAACGTAGACAAGAAGGAAGAAAGAAAAAAGGAAGGGATTGTGGGTGATCAATTGCTTGAAAAATAACAAATCTTTTGAGGAGCTTTGGACAACTGTTGCTTTCGGCGGTTTGCATCATCATCTATTAAAAGTAAAATTTTTTCTTGAGCGATCATACATTTTTTGTGGGCATTTACTTCATTTGTAGCAAGAGGAAAAGAAAAACGATCAGCAAAAAAATTTTGTTTTGGAACTTTAAATTCCTGCAAAAAATAAAGGTATCTTTTTTCTTTTCTAATTTTAAACTCTAAAATTTTCAAGAATACATTGATTTCTTTTGATAAAAAAAAGATGTTTCGGAAGATGTACGGCATAAAAGAGAATTAAGTTTAGTGATTGAATGTGCGTGGTAACAGTTACTATTTATTTGATATACGTGTTCTATTTTTTGCAATGATATTTCTAAAGGTCGATTATTTTGTTTTCATCTTTGATAAAGCAAACAATAAAATTTTAAGTTTTATCCAAATTCAACACATTTTTGCGTTACTCTCGTTTGTAAAAACCGAATGAGAGTAACGCAAAATTTTATTTTTAATTCGGGTTTCTATCCCACTGATACTTACAAAAACGATGAAACAACATATTTAGACATCGTTGAGTTTAAAATTTGATCTGAAATAAAAATAATCATCATTTTTTTTAAAAAAAGTGATATTCTTTTACATTTTCTGCAGCATAAATGCCCTTTTAAGTTTTCAAATTTTTTTTATACGTAATCATAACTTTCACAACAGATAAAGATGTACTTTTGGAATAAAAAAGGACCATCTTTAAAGCCTGCCGTTCTAGAGTGCAACCCGGTAATTACCTCAATAAAGGGCATCAGTTTTTTGAATCGTAAATTGGTATGTATTAAAAATGTAAAACACCGGAAATGAAGTTTTCTTATAATTGTTCTGATATGCTTTGTAAAAAAGATTAATAATATAAATTTCAATTGTGAATACAATCTTAAAACAACTAAATATATTTGTTTCTCGACTACTCTCAATCTTTATTATAAACTTTTTCTACCGCAGGATTAATGTATTACATTTAATATCCCTGTTATGCTTTGTTTTTTTTGCTTTCTTTTCATGACTTTTAAGCTTTGATAAGATTAATTTAATTAGATTGAGTTTTCTTTTTTCGCATTTTTCACCATTACGTCAATGCTCAGTGAGGTAAAAAATTATCTGATCTAATCAACAGAATTCAAGTTGACACTTTTTTCTGACAAATAGGGTATCTCTTAGAGGCGCACATGGGACTTAAAAATCAGAATCCCCAATGGCTTAATTCCATTTAATTTTTGCAATAAAGTTTTTATTTTTTATGTATGCCAACATCTATATCAAAAGCGGCAAAAGCGGACTTAAATCATTTTTTCATATTTTTTGATAAATGATTTTTTACGAATTATTTATATCTTTTTTTTGCATAAAAAAGAATAAAAAACGATATATTTCATATATACAAAAATGCTATTTATGTACAAAATGTTTGCAAATATTTGTCATAGTTTTAAAGGTCTGACCTTAGAATGACCATTTTTGTTAATATTAGAGACATACGTAATTAAAAATTACCTTTGTTTTCTTTGTAAAGCTTAAAAGTGTCTTGCAACAGTTTTTTTTTATTTTCTACAACGTGTTGCCATTTCTTTGTTGCTTCTCGCGTATGTGTTTTTATGGACCAATTTGACATCTTCTGCTTCATTGCACAATTTTTTTTGGCCCTTTTCATTGTTTTTTCTCAAATTTTTCGTCTTCCTTTTCTTCTGTGTTTCACTCCGGTGTAAAACATGCCAACACAGGTTCCAGTAAAATTCTCCAGTGTGTCTTTTATATTTTCTTTTTAGTTGTTGTAGTGATTTCAATATGTATAAACTCATTTCCATCACAAATTAAATACTTACTGGAAGATCTTTTTTGTTATCATTAGTATAATTTTTGCTATGGAGTTTACAAAAGTCTAGAATCATATTATATTTAAATGTGCATGGTCATTTTATTTTATTATCGCGTGATACTTTTTAAGAATAGAATGCCGAAGAAAACTTTCTTTTATTCAAATAATTCATTTTAACACTTAGCGATTCAGTTGCAGCTTCTGCTTCTTCTTTTTCTTTTTACTGAATCAAACCTTTAACGATTTCCGTTTTCTTTTCTTCCCTCTACTTTTTGACGCCTTTTTTAAATGCTTGTTTTTCTTTTTAAATTTGAGATGACTTTGCTTATACTTTTTTTTGTTCTTTTAAATTTTGCGAACTTTTTTTAATTTCTCTAAAAATGGAAGTAAATTATTACTTATATTTTCAAACACAGAAATTATATTTGACTCTGTAATTTTAAAAAAGTTTCCAACTATTTGAAAATTGTATTTTTGGTTTATGTTGTTTCTTTCATTATCAAATGTCTTGATGGAATAAGTATATTATTGACAAAGCTTTTTTATGGGTAACGTAACATAATCAATTTTTTTCAAGGCTATCACCATAAAGCATTTCATTTCTTATCCAAATATTTCACCCTGTTTTAATCTACTTTTATTTTTTTGCAAAGAAACACATATTTTTTCGGCATTTTTCCTTCTTTTTAAACAAATTTGTTGAAAGCATTTTTTTAATTGATTCAAAGGGGTTCCGTTGTTTGACCAATTTCTTCTATTTTCTTTTTATCCTTTTAAAAGTCTTAAAAAAGCTCGAAAAATACATTTTTGAAACAAATTTTCTTTTTTTCCTATTTTTGAGAAATTTCGTTAGCGCTTCCTAATACCCCTTTTTTCTATCCTACAAAAAACGCAGTAGCCTTGAAGAAAAAAAATACCCAAGAAAAAGAATCTTGGATGATGAAAAAGATGAAGCTGCTGATGATGATGATGATGATGATGAGGGCCATCCTTTCTTTTTTCTATTAACTATCTGCTACTTCTTCCATCCATCTTTAAAACATTTTTCAAAAAAAAAGTGAAATAAATAAGGCGATATTTTTTTGGCCCAGGATAAAAATGAAATGCACAAAAAATGGATATAAGGTTTTAATGTACTTTTTTTGGTAGGGGAATTACTTTGGATAAAAAGTTTTTTGAAGAAGAAATAATGCAAATTCAATGATTCCTTTGGGTTTATTTTTTGAAGAAAGTTGTTTCTTATTGTTCTACGTTTGTTTTGTGAGAGACAGATTTTGGTATTACTCTTATTACTTCCTCATTTTTTAGTAGGTTAATAAAATTTGTAAAGTTGCAGTACACAAAAAATTTTGTAAAAATCATTGCATAAGGGTCTGTCCATAAATTACGTGATATATCATTATTTGAGAAAACCCTCTACATCAAGGGCACTTTTTGCCGTACATGAAAGGCACGGTCATTTACCCCACCCACCCTTGTTACGTAATTTATGGACAGCCCCTAATTCGAATTTCTTTGTTTTGTTTTTGATTAACTTTTAGTTTAATATTTTAAACTAATCTTTTGATTTAAAAAACACATTTAAAAGAAAGTTCTATAAAAATTAAAACAGCGATCCATCTTTTGAAAAACAAAGGTTCTGTGGGATTACTTACAAACTCAAAGGCATACTTTGAAAAGTACTGTTATTTATTAAAGACGTTTTATTGCCAGCTTTCTTTCTATTTCGTAATTCCTTGAAAAGCTTATTAATTCTAATTATCACATCATTTCGCTCTTGTTACCCTTTTATGAATTTAAGCAGATGTTTAATCTGTTTTTACCAAAACATTATGGTAAATAAAAATTGAACAACTTTTTCTGTGTTTAAGAACTTCAATGTAGGAGGTAAAAACTTTGTTTTTACGATTTTATTTTAAGGTCATAAGGTATTTCTTTTAAAACAAGTTCATTTGTAAATTTTTGATTAATTTACTTTGTTTTTATACAGACTAATTAATATATAATAAACCTTCATCAATATTATCAGTTATCTACAAAAGACATCTTTTATTTTTTATAAACGTATTTATTCAGGTTTTTACTGCCCTTTTATCGTGTTCATTTTTCCCTTCTTTTTGCATTTAAAATTCTTCCTGTTTTTATTTCTTTGCTTTACCGATATTTTATTCAAGCTCTCCTTTTCTCTTCCTTATTTTCTTTTGCCCTCATTTGTTTGTGCCATTGATCTTTCTTTCTTTAATAGCCCCTTTTTTATTTATAAACTTTTTTTTATAAAAAGAAAATAAAAGTGTTATTTTTAAAGCTTTTCTGTTTTTCAGCACTAAAAAACTCTGCTAAAAATTTATTCAAATTCTTGTAATTTATAAATTTCTATTATTTATATGAATCTATTATTTTCGAATGCCGTCCTTGAATTTTGATAACCAACAACGACATCCATGGCTTTATATGCCAAAGTTATATTTTTCAAATTAATATTAAATGCATTTTTAATATTATTTTTGGGGAAGGCAATAACAGAGGCAGCATCTTTAAGAGCATCACTGGGAAGAGATTATTCAAGATATTTTCCACTTCATGGAAGTGTCTTCCTTCCACATGATCGGCACTGGGATTTTTATAAAACTAAAAAATCTTTTGGGTCATATAAAAATGATGTTCCAACAAAATTTCTGGCAACCTTAGAATCCGTAATGCCAATTTTGGATATTGCAATCAATGATGCTCATAATAAATATTTAACGCCGTGGATTCCAAATACTAAAAACTGGTTACAAATTCGTGAAGTTCCAGTTTTTGAATGTGACGATCAGAAACGCGCAGCGTGGGCCGCTTTAGAGGCATTGGCATGGACGAATGGCAGCGGAGTAAGTTATTAAATTTCATAATCAAATCATTATTTCTGTGTGCTTTTAGCTCGACATTACATTTGGGCCTGCTTGTGATTATGTATTAGCTTCAATTTCTCGTATTTTGAGTTTTTATCGTGTTCCAATGTTCACCAATGCCGGATTTAGTGAATATTTTGAAAGCAAAGATGATGCCCTTCTTACACGAGTTGGACCTCTTCAAGTAAGGGTTTTTTTAAATATTGATTTATTTTAATACTGATGATCATAGAATCATATAACAATGATGGTTTCAAAATTAGCAAATCGCTTCAACTGGAAAAAACCTCAACTAATGTACGAAAAATCATTTTGGGAGTCGGAATTGCATGAAGCTGGCTTTTGTAAACTGTTAATGAATGTAAGAAGAGCGACTTGTTAAAATTTTTAATTTAATTTATTTTTTAGGGAATGTATGTTTGGAGTATCGAAAAGAAATGGGATTTACAGGTTTCTCCACGGATACTTCCATCTTATTGGGATTATAAAAATCCTCGGCAATTTTTTCGTGAATTTTTGATCGATAGCGTAGGCGTTAATTATGGAGGTTAGTTTAATTCTTTTGTTGTTTGGCTTGAATGAATTATTTGATTATTGGCATCACATTTTGGCGATAAGATAATAAAAGAAGAGAGTAAAAAAGTAAATATTTGCTTAAACTTTTAAACCTTATTTTTAATTGGGGGCATTTATTTATTTACCATATTGGGAGTCTAAATTAACAAAGAGATTAGAAAAAATGTGTTTTAAATATTTAATGAACGTCTTCATTATTTATACTTTTGGGGTCATTATTTTGCAACAAAATAATGTTATTCCATGAAAGCAATCGCGGCAAGGCCGAAATGGCCGTCAAACCTGAAATGTATTTCATCAAGCAACATCTAGCCCTACTCTCAAAGAAGAAGATGTAATAGTCAAACGAAAAAAGTAGCAGCCGAAAGAAATCAAAAAAGTATGTTTGTTTTAAAAATCAAACAAATTTAATAAATTTCATTTTTGTACCAACAACAAAACAGAAATTTTTGAAATTGAAAAATGAAGAAAAGATTCGCCAAGAAAAAAGGCCAAAAAGTAAACAATGAATGAAAAAAATCTATTTTTATAAGAAGGGAGCACAATCACCGAGACATAAAGCTTCTTCTTCCTTCTTCTTTTTTGCTTTCTTCTTGCTCTTCTCGATTACAAACTTATATATTTTTTGCAGTTGAATCAATATTTGATACATCAAAAAAGTTTTATAACATGTTTGATTCTAGTCAAAACAATGTTATGCGATTTTGTGTTGATTTTCAAAAAATTCTTGGGAAAGGCAAACTTTTAGGTTGCGATAGGCAATAGTTTCAGATTATTTTTTTGAGCATTTTGCAGAAATTGTAATATTGAATTCGACTGTACTTTAAGGGATTAAATAGAAACTTTTTTGAGAAAACCGATACTGTATTATAAACGTTTCATAACAATAGATAAAAAACAATTCTGTTTATTGTATTTAATAGAAATCTAATTTACCACTTTTCATTTTCTTCAGTAGACATAAATGATTCTTGATGCTAAGAAAAAATTTTTATCCTTGTGTTTTAGCGACAGCTGATATCTTTTATCATTTCGCATTTTCCATTTTTATATGAGGTAATTAAGCCGCAAAACATTTGTCACTTTTCTTTTCTTTTTGCAGTCTTTTTTGCAAATCTTTTTCAAATGTCTCATGCTTCCTCCTTTTTATCATTTTGACTCAAAGCTCAGATATCTTATCACTTTCTTAAAAAAATTTTTTTTTACTTTTTTTATTAATGTTCTCCTTTTTAACATGGGTTATAAAACAATTGTTTTTAATAAAATGTGAAAGAATTATTATTTCCATTTAAGTGAACATTTTTATAAAAATGGCCTTTTTCAAGGGAAGCATCTAATTAGCAGCTATCCCCCCTTTTCTTCTTATTTTCTTCTTTTTCTTTACTGTTATTTGAGTCTTTTTTTATCTTAAAAGACTTTCATTTTTCATTGAGAAAAAAAGAAACTAAAGAATAAGTAGTACCCAGCTTTTTTTATTATGTTGTGTTATGCCCTTCAGGGACGACTTTCTTTTTTAAAAAAAATGAATAAAATAAAATAGTGAAGTAGCAAGGCAAAAAAATGTTATGCCTTTTGCTTGAATAATTTGCAGTTAGAGTGCTGCGGCTTTTTTGTTGTTCAATCAAGCATACCTGTTCTTCCTTTCAAATTTGCTTTTTCTTTCCTTTAACTCTTTTTGACCTCCCCAAATTTTTTTGCTCTTTTTTTAACACATCTTAAAACTTACTTTCTTTTTTTTTTATAAAGTTACACATGTTTTCTACATCTTTGAAAGAAAAAAAAGTTTGAAGTTTATTAATTAAAAGCTTTATGGGTGAATGAATCGGCGACTTTAAAAACTTTCGATTTTCTGTTTTGAACTTGTCGATATTTTTCCATTTAAAGCATGTAGGCTACGTCATATCATCAGGTGTTTTGCATGAATTGTAATAGTACACAGATTATACAATAAAATGCGTTGATCTGAAAACATATGCAATAAAGTAGCAGATCAAAGCACGTGCTTTGTAAAACCTTTAATACTTTTTTCACAGAATGTTAATTACATTTACAATCATTTTAATTTGTCTTTGTATAATTTTAAGTTTATTATTATTTTTGGTCAAATTACTTCCTTGTACTTGTTATCTTTTTTCAACTGATGTTCTACTTCACACACTTGTAGCTTTCTTAAAAAATAAATGTATCTTTTAAATTTTTTTATTTTAAAATCCTAAAATAGCCTCCTAAGATGAGGCTTCTGTTTGTCTTATTATTTTATTTGTAAAAGTAAATTCAGACTTTGTTTCCTTATGAATCACGACTGCCTAAATAACCTTCTATTATTTATGTTAATTAAAAACTTCTTACATACGGTTTTTATCCCAAATTTCGATTTTATCATTCAGGTTAAGACATTTTTATTAGCTTTATCAATTAAACCTTGATCGGTGTTTTTTTGAAGTCATATTCTCCTGTTTGCAGTCATATTTTTTATTTTGCCATTGATCTGGCTATTCAGTCTTTCATCAATGTCGTCTCGTGGTCGAAATTGTGGTCGAGAAGAAAAGGGACAGCCTTTTTTCTGTGTTATTTTTTTTCTTTCAGTCATTCCAGTCTCCACACGTTTGCATCTTTTTTCTCTGCAAACAATGACATTTTTTTGCTAAAAATTTTCGCGCCTTTCCCTTTTTTATGGTTGCTTTTTTAATGTTTATTATTCCAAAAAAGCAAAGCTAAAAACACATTCCTTTACTTTTTGATTTGATAATTTACTGACTTAATTTTTTGCCGCCTTTAAGATCTCCAACAGAGACGTCAAATATTACATCTCTAAAAAGTTTTAATCATTTTTAAAAATATTAAAATATTCATCTGTGAGAAATGTTATGTCTCATAGGTTTTTAATCTTTTTATTTCAAATCCTCGCTTCCTTTCTTCTTCTTCGTTTTAATGCTGTTGTTTTTTTCTTTTTGCAAAATTTTTTATTTGTAATGTCCGACTTTATAGCTATTTTTCTTTTCTTTTTGCATTTTGCTTTGTCTGCAAAAACTTTTAATGCTTTGATCTCACAGAAATTGTTCGAAACTAGTAGAAAAGCTTTTTGGATTAACAAGCGTTTAACAAAATTTTGAGATAACGCTTGAAGTTCGTTTTGCGTTGATTTTATTTTTTTATCAGCTTGTGACTCATATGATAAGAGTATTTGGAGTAAAATATGTTTCCTCTTTTTGGATAATCAAACGATCATCTGTTTAGAATAACATTTTTTGTGTTCTAATTATTATCATTTGCTTCTTTTAAAAAATAGACAGATTACGTTTCTATGTTTCACTTTCTGTGATTGTAGGATTATATAAACAAGTCCAAAATTCAGATTTTTCTATTTTTTAAACTTGATAGAAAGATTGAAGTTGTGATTGAAAAGAAAAATGACAACCTTTGTTCTCACTGAAAAAATGTATTACTTTTGTAGCAGGCGATCTCAGAAATAATTTTTGGGCACGTTTTCTAAAATCTTAAAGAACAATAAAGAACCAAAAGTTAAAAGTATATTTGTCATCGAAGATGTTTCACTTTTCTTATATGACATTTTAACAACAACAAGAAATTTTTAAATAAAATAAAACTTTTTTCCTTACAATTCCCAGCAGTCTTTACCCTACTTTTTACCACATATTTTTTTCTGAAGTATTTATACCGATTTGAAAATAGAAAAAAGCTAAAATTCCCATGAGAGAACTTTTTTAACCTATTTTTTTGCTTTCTTTTGAAAAAAAAGAATCTTTATTTGTTTTTTAAAAAAGGAAATCTTCTAAATGTTTAAATACTTTTTTATTTGCTTGAGGGTGGGGGATTTTAGGTTTAGGTCGTAAAGAAGGGAATTGAAGTAACTAAAATGATCATTGACTTATATACTACGATGACAAATATATAACAGGTGTAAATAAATTTCAATTATCTGTTTCAATGAGTCATAAGTTTGTTGTTTGTTTTTAAGAAATTATAAACAGTATAAACTCAAAACTTTGTACAATTTTTGTAATAACTAAAGCTGGATAACTTTTATGCTAAAACAAGCGTTTTAATCATAGTAATGTTCTGAGTAATTTCAATTTATTTATAGTTACTTTATTTTTCACTCAAGATAGGGGGCAAGTAATTTGTATCGTTTTTGCAGCCATTATTCATTTTTTGAAACTTTATTGGTTTTTAACTCTTAGAAGAGCATTTTTGAGAAGATAAAAATCGAGGACTTCAAAAGCAAACTTTTTCACGCCTTTCTGTTTTGCATTTTTGTTTGCCGTCAACGACGGTTGGGATTTGGCAAAATATTGGTTTTGCATAATATTTTTTTTGAGTTTTGCTTATATAGTACATGGCAACGTGACTAGAAATCCATCTGTTTTCTGATTATAAAAGTTTTAATATTTTTAAGTAGAAGTAGGTGTAAGAAAGGGGGGAGGGGACATATGAATGCTGTTAAAATTTAATGAAGGGTGTTTGTGAATTAATTACGGCTTTCATCGATAAAAATCTATGTTATTTTTAGTAAAAAAGTAAAGCCAAAAGAGATATTGTTTTCTTGTCTTTTTTATGGCTTTGTTGAATATTGATCCTATATATTTCTGTTGTTCTTCTAAGCTTTGTTTGTATAAATCAAAAGTTCTTTTTGCATTTCTTAACACGTGCCTTTTATTTTTATGAGTATTATTTTTACATTCTTAAACGTTATTTTTGAATTTATTAAAACAAGAAACGACTTATTTCTTAAGTCTTCATTTTTTGTCAAATGATTAGCTTCGTTAAAAGCCATTTTTGAAGGTTAAACTGCTAGTCATTCATCTTTTCCATAGAATACTGTAAACACTTGTTATTATTTGCTTCCGTTTTTAAAAGGCTTTTTAATGTTAA
This sequence comes from Panagrolaimus sp. LJ2400, assembly GCA_024447215.1. Taxonomy (NCBI): domain Eukaryota; kingdom Metazoa; phylum Nematoda; class Chromadorea; order Rhabditida; family Panagrolaimidae; genus Panagrolaimus; species Panagrolaimus sp. LJ2400. Next base: position 1,600,051 of record JAMRYA010000009.1, on the reverse strand, counting down.
AAATATTTTTTTTCTGGAAAGTTTTATTTAAAAATTGTGTTGAATATCTTTTCCACAATATGCTTCATTTTTATGCTTTGAGGTTCAATTGTTTTAATCCTCAGCGTTTGTTACAAAATAATTGAACCTCACAAAAAGCTTAAAATAATAATAATTTTTCATCCATCTTTAAATGAAAATAAACTTACATTTTAATCTCATCCACAATATGTATATACTGTAAAATTCTTTTCTGAGCTCGACATTTAAATTCCAAAAGCAATAATTTGCGTCAAATTTCTGCAAAAAAATTTATCTTGCAAAAAAGTTGTTTTTTGTTCAAAGTTTTAAAAATTGAATGAAACTAATTAAGATATATTTTTACATTCTTTATTTTTTGTGACTCTTGGGAGATGACGATGCCATATTTAGACAAGTGGATACAGGAATATCCTTTTTGGAAAACCTTTTCATGCAAAAAAGTGAAATAAATAGATTGCGTGATATAAGTAACGTTTCTCTTTATCGCTATAATTTTATGACGTTGTCTACTTGAGATTTGCAACTTTTTGCTTTTGCATCTATGAACGTTTTATGTATCTATATGCAGATGTTGTAATACATTTCAAAGATCTTTCAAATATAGAATTAATGTTTTAAGTAGAAACAACTGATATTTCGTGAAGCGGTTTTTCTGATAGTAATATCAAAAAGGCAGAAGCACAGTGTTAGACTAGTAATAAAAACAATTGTGTGTCATTTGTAGAACATAAAAATTTGTTGTTGCGATTGGATCTAGATCTGTATACATGTAGCACCCTGTTGCTTGTTCATATTCGAACTTCCAAGAGTTTCTAAAACTTTAAAGCTTTAAAACTTTCTTTTCACTAATGGACCTCATCTTATTATTACCACATATACTTTTTATTTCAAGTGCATTTTTATATCAAAAAATATTTTTCATAAATTCTTATTTGACATTTCATCTTGATTATAGAATTCTGTGTATTTTTTCCTTATTTCCATTTTTTATTTGCGATTATTTACGCAATAATTTACTTTAGCTTTTTTTATTAAAAATTCTTTTTACCTTTTCAAATATCTATTTTTTTGCAAAAATTTTGCATTTTTTTTATTTCTTTATTTTCTTTTACTCATAAGACTTTTAATCCTTTCAAAAGACGGACAAAGTTAACACATGTACACAAAGGTTGCTTTCAGATTTATTCCATGGATTTGCGAAAAAAAATTTCTTTTTATCTTTTATTGTAACGAAATTAATTCTGGTTACTAATTTGTTCTTTTTTTACCATGGATGTACCTACTGTTAAAGTACAAGTTATTTGTATAATCTTGCTATAATTTTGGCTTTAAATATTGTGTAACAAGGCATTTGTATCATAGAAATTGTTTATTTAAACCACTTGTTAGTATCGTATAATTAATAAACGCGAATTTTCAAGACATACAAAGAAAAATAGAAATTGTTGTCGTTTGTTTTAAGTTACTTTTAAGTACTTGCAAAGTTATATCTCGATAAGACAAATTGTAAAACAGAAAGCTGCAACAGGAACTAGACTTTTTAGCTTATTAATGATGCCATTTTTCATTGAATATCAATTAGTTAAAACTTTCATATAAAAAAAGGAATGACGAAAAGCTCGCTTTTTTACTTGTCGTTTTTTGCTAAAACTCCAAAAGTCTGTTAGCATTTTGCTCATAAAAAACTTTTTTAATTTTAGCAACGATAAAATACAAAAGGTCGTTTTTAAAAATATAGATGGATTAATCCGTTTTTTGCTATTTGCTTATTTGTTTGCTCAGATAACTACTAAGGATTAATTTTGATAACATTTAAAAATAAAGCAAAAAATGGGATGTCCTATTTCTTGCGTGGAATAAAAGAAAGATTTTAATAATAATTTTTGCTTTTAAGGAGCTAGCAAGGATTGAAGACTTTTTTATTGAAATTTTTTGTTTTTTCCGTTTCACTGTTTTGCTGCTTTTTTTTAACAGGGAAAGCTTAAAAAAGGAAAGCGAAAATCTCTTGCTTGTTACTTTATTCCTTCTTTTTGTGTGACTTTTTTTGGATTGGAATTATTCATTTCCTTTTTCTCTATTTTTTTTAACTTTGGTTAAATTGTAATATTTTTTTCGTTTGACATTGAAAATTACTCTGCACTTTTTTCTGAGAGGAATTATGAGAACATGTTTTTACAAATTATTATTTTTAATGCCGTCAACATGACTGCATAGAAGGTTGCATAAAAGAAAGAATTTGTAAAAGATTTTTCTTCTTTGTTACAAATACAGCTTCATTAGCTAATGCAAAAGCAGCTGCAGCTTCATTCGGAATTGTGAAATCGCACAGTTTTTGAAATATAGAAAGCTGGATATCAATCAGTTACTTCATTTGCAAAACTATCAATGTTGGACAAAATCCGACCAAAATTTTTTGCAATTAAAGTTTTGTTTCCTTTTTACCATATTTTAAGAAAATTATTTAATACGTTTATCATTTTCTCTCTCATAAATCCTCGCCATGATTCGCTTAAAATTCATTCATTATTTTTACTCTTTTGCATTTTTACATTCTATCATCAGGCTGTTTGTAAGCTTCAAAATACATAATTTTACAAGAATTACTAACTTTTACTTCCAACTTAATAAAATAGCTATATGATGTCAGAGTAACCTTTAATTAAAATATATTTTTATGCTTATAGAAAGTTTATTTTTTTAGCTTGTAAGAAATAATAAAGTATCAAAAATCAATTCTTTCTTATATGTTTTCATATATGAAAGAAAGCAGCAATTTGTTGCTTGCTTAATTTGTGAAATGCAAAAAGACTAATTAAATAAGTTTATTACTTTCTTCTAAAATTATAATAAAACATACAAGATACAACAATTATGCTGCTTTTTTGCCTCCGTGTTTATTAAATGCTTTTATGAAAACTTACATTCATCACGACATCTTTTACACTTTTTCATGGATTAGATTAGATTGATACTTTAGTGTTTCTGGGATTCATCAAGAAAAGACATCTTACTTTTCTTTTAAACTTTTTCTTATGATTCGAAGCAATTGCATTTTTCTAAACAAACCACATTCTTACTTAATATTCAAATCACGCCATTATCCCAATTTACAAATTTTTGACTCCTTTACTCAAACAAAAAAACTGACCACAAACATTAAAAAGCTTACGGCAGCCGCCAACCAAAAAACCAATTGATTAACTCTTTTCATTTTTTAAAAAAGGGTTTTCTCCTTTCTATTTTCTGCTGCCTCCTGTTTTTTGTTGTCTTCTAAATTAAGAACTAATTCCACTTTTCCCTTTTTTTGGCTGTTTCTTCTTTGTTTTTGCAACAATATTTTTAAACATTTAAAAATTTTCCAAAAATTGCAAAAAAATCTTTGTTTTGATAAACTTCTTTTTTGTCTTATTTCGGACCATCTTTGGAGTCAAATGAGAAAAAAGAGAAGGCTTTGTTGCTTAAAAGGTTTTCAATCATTTTTAGAATAATTTTTGACAGGGGTAAAAAAATAAAAGTGATATAATCTCAAAAGTTTTTTTTCTTCTTGTTTTTGCTACCTTTGCATTTTTTTCTATTTCTGTTTCTCTTGTGATGACGGTTATTTAAAAGGGAAAAAAGTGGCGACATCAAGTCTAACGCGGGCATTTTTGTGGTTCGTTATAGCTTTTTTTCTTTAAAAAAACTTTTACTTTTATGGAACTCGGAAAAAATGTCTTAATGAAGCTTGTTTTAAAATTGTCTCTTTTTGCGCGCTTGGGTAACTTTTGTTAAAAATTTTAAGACATGTCAGAAAAGAGCATTGGCATAACGGCAGCTTCTGAGTATTAATTGATTTATTTCTTTTTAGTTATTCTAATTTAAAACATACCTAGCTTTTTTGTCTCAGCATTAATAATTATTTGTAAGCTTTTTTGTGCTTTTGTTATATAACCTTTTTGTAGTTTTAATTATAGTCTGCTAGACGTTCTATCTAAGGTCTCTTTTCTGTATCCTCCCACATGCTAATTAACATCAGCCAAATATTCAAATTCAAATTCTTCTTATTATTATTAGCTAAATCAGAGTACCTCATTTACGTCTTTAACATTTTCATTCCTGCAAAAGAAAGAAAACTTCTGACGTTGTTTGTAAGAATCCTTACAAAATAACAGCATAAAATAACGGAAACAGAAAATTGCTTTTTTCTGAAAAGGGTGAACAAAAAAAGGAAGCGAAGTATTATAGTCTCATCTGCTCTGGTTTTTTGAAGGCATTTTTTTGCTTCTTAATTTTGTTTTAAATCCTTTTTATTGATTATTCTTTCTTCATTTTAGCTGTTGCTCTTATGTCTTTCATGTTCTTATGTCTAATATTCTTTTTGACCTATACAAGAGCTTTTAATTGATTAAAAAGAATGCTTTTCCTTTTTTTGCAGCAATAAAATTTAGGCTTTATCAGTCTTAGAAATCTTTGTTTTTGTGCTGTTTCTTTTTTGCAAATAAAAAATTGTTTATCGGCATTTTCATATTTTTTTGTGTGTCAGTTATTTTTAGAAAATATTCCAAAAATTTTGCGTTCTTAGAGTACAAGAAGTGTTAGTAATCGCTATCCGTTTTTTTTAATGAAATATTGATCTGTGATTTCCGATAGTCAAACGGTGAAATATTTTTTACAAAAATAGCACATTCATAAAAGTGAATCAGCTGTTTTTAGAGCATTTATGGTGTGATTTTGTTGTTTCTTATAAATTCATCGGAACATCCTTGTTTAGCTGTTAGTTGTTTTTGTCTGACTTCAAAGACCTATTTATAGTTCAGATTTACATGGTAAACAATTCATAATTTGTAAAAAATTTCTTGCTCCAGTGTCTTAAAAAACGTTCCTCTTTTTTTATGATTCTCTCAGAAAATAGCTTCTTATTGAGATTTAAAATGTTATAAAACTTGACCCATGAAAATAAATCTCGAACACCAATTATTCCCACTTTTTCTCTTATCACAATTTTGTTCTAATTTTAATCATTTTTTTTCTTACATTAGCGATAATTTTTAAGTATCACAAGGGCTACTAAAAGTGTCAAATACTTTTTTAAAATAGCAATAAAAAATTATTGCTTCCGCTCGATAAACCTTTTTTTTCACTTTTCTTTAAAACATTCGAAAAATTTCAATATTGAACTCAAAAATACATTTATCAGACTTTGTTTTTCAAGGAATATTATTCTGACGAACAAAAAATAATATTTTAATTGGCATCAGTTTTCATTTTTGGCGTTTCTTTTCTTCTTTTTCAAGGATTAAAAATAATTTTTTTTGCAGGATTTCAGTTATCTATTATTCGGGTTCTGCAATTTATATTTTATTCATCGAACATTCAAAAAACACTTTACATCAACATCGAAGAACAAAGAATATTACAGTAACAATATTTTCAAAAAGTGAAAGAATCTCATCAACGAAATTTTACATTTATTTATTATATTCTTTTAGCGCCACGCTGAATTTCGGTTTTTTGAATCAATTACAAACAGCAAAAACCGAAACCGTGGCGCTTAATTATTTATTAACCAAAATTTATTTTTTGGTAGTTTACTGATGATTTTAAGATATCAAAATTATATTTTTATTATTATTTTGATAAATGCTGTAAAAATTAATTCTAAAGCATGGAGGCTGCATGGTGGTGGAGGAAATAATCGGCATGCCGAAATATGGCCTTTAGCAATGTCTTCACCTGAAAACGGGTTATTACCAGATGATATTAATGCAAATTCTGATGATCTCATTGGTGATCTCAATCCAATTGTAACCCCATCAGGTGATGAAGATGAATTATCTGCTTTTAATTTGGAAAGAAGATCAAGATCTCTGGGTGGAAAGAAATATTTTAAATATGAAGTTTCAAAAGAAAAACCAATTTATATTCTATTCCCTCTGCCAAAGGAAAGAGGAATTCCAGAGCACAATCCCTTTGGAATTACAATTGATTTGGTTCGTCCCGTGATTGATGTGGCTCTCAGTGAAGTATATCGACGACAGCTGATTCCTGAAGGTGCTCTGAAAATTAATTTTGAAGATACACGATTGAGCGATGCACATGGCCCTAATGTGGCCATTCATGCTTTAGTCAAAAATCAGCTTGATTGTATTATTGGTCAGTTTTTTTAAGATTTTTCTAACTATTATAATTTTTTTCCATTTTAGGATATGCCTTTGTTTATGCTCTGGCTCCTGTCGCTCGAATGTCGCCCCATTGGGAAGATGACAATTCACATGGAATCCCGATTATTACTTCTATTGGTCTCACTGCTAATCTCGATAACCGTAAAGAATATCAATTAATGACCAGAATTTCTTCCCCTTATAAAGTTATCAAAGATGCTGTTTTGGCACTTTTCAATAAAGTAAAATGGCGACGTACAGTATATTTGTTTCATGATCGAAGGCATGGAATGACGGTATGTTTAGAAGTCTAAAAATTATTATAAATGGTGATATCTTATAGAGTCCAGATATTCCATATGGTGAATGTTATCTCATGATGGCTTCTCTGGAGCCATATTTATCAAAACTGCATCGGATGGAACATAATTACTTCATGTTTAATGAGCAACATCATAATCGTGTGCAAATTCAAGATCATTTAAAAAAGGCTAGCACAATGAGCAATGGTTGGTTCCATTTCTTCAATGCACGTTTTTTTCAATATACACCAAAACATTTATCTTTTTTGTTGCACATTTATATCAATTTTGAGGGGAGTTTAAAAATAAGGTTTAAAAGTTATCGCAAATATTTGTGTCAGCCATGTTGGCATAAAGGTAAATTTGTAGCTTACATAAAACAACATCTTCAATTCAACACGAATTAAAAGTGAGTTAAATAAAAAAGAACACAGATTATGTTAATGATCACATATAGCCATATGAGAAGTGTCAGCTGCAAAACTTAAATATTTAAACAGTTTCTAGCTCGATGTTTCATTTTAAATATTTCAAAGTCCACCTATTTGTTAGATTTTGAGCTTAAAAGCATGTGATAAATAATTTTTTGTTGCAAAGTTTCAAATAATAACTATCAATCAATAAAAAACACCTTGAGCACCAAAAATTACGTGTACCTTTTAAAGTCATGTCAGTCATGATTTTTTTGCATTGTGTCATCATCATTTAAATTGTATTACATTTTCACCTTTTCTTGTTAAATCCTTTTTCTTAAAACACTTTAATCTTCTCATTATTCATTTTATCTATTTCAACAACAAAAATCTATAAATAACACTGAAAATAATATTCTCTTGAAGTGTTTTACTTAAAATAACATTATCTTGTATATCTGCTTCATTTAATCTTACAAGGCAAGAAGTCAGCCAGCCAGCTTAATCTCACTTCTTAGTCTTTTTTTAGCTTTTCATACCCAAAAAAACGCTTATATTCAAAAATTTTTAATAAGCTGTTGAGTAAAATTAAATATACGCAATTTTTTTCCTTGGATAAACTTTTAAACTTGCTTCAATGCTTCTTCTTTGAAGGGGTAACAGAAAAATAAGTGCAAAAAATTAATGAATTCTTGTCTCCAAAAAAACTTCCGCTTACTTTTCATTATTCGACAAAAAAACCGACGGAAAAAGTTTGAACAAATGTCTCCTCTCTCATTTTTTTAACAAGTTTAATAACAACTTCTTTTTGTGTTAAATCTATTCATCACCATATCGAAAAATAGGGGTGTAAAAACATGGATGAAATTTGAGATTCTATTGTTTTTCTCTACTTCTTCTTCTTCGAGATCTTAGTAGTATGGACAAATGAGCAAAGAGGACTCTGATTACATTTCAGCATTTTTTTCCTTCTTCTTGTAGTCTGGCTTTTTCAAAAGCATAAAAACTCTCTGAGAATTACACATATCTGTTTTAAAAAATATATTAATAAATAATTAATTTTTGTAAAAAATGAAAGTGGGATTTCCCGGCTTTTTCTCTTTTTCCAATGAAACTTTGATATATAAAAGCTTTATTCGAAAATCTTATTTCAATACAATTTTGCTTTTAATTTTACATGTTCTTTTCTACAAGTATGAAAAGAAAATTGTTGCATTTTCTTCTTTCATTTTCATAAGACCTATTAAAAATTGAAAAATTATAATTTTGAGGAGAAAGAACTTACTTTTTGCGTGTTTTTTTTATTTAAATGCAAAAAAAGGCATTGAATCTAGGGAAGAAATTTAATTACTCTTTAACTCGAGTTCTTATGGGGTTGACGTCAAAGAATGTGGGTTTTTGAAATACCTTGTGCTTTTTGAATAAGAAAAAAAATGGCTGGTTAATATTTTTTGTAGTTGTGGGTGACATTAAATGTATTCATTCAAAGTTTAAAAAAATCCACATACGTTGGTTATTTTTCTGCACTTAAAAGCTATGTAAGCCTAAATACAGCATAAACGTCATAACAATTTAAACCTGTCATTTCACATTTTTCACAAAGTCATCATAAATTCCAACCCGAATTCTTTAATTGGCAATTCACCTTTTATTCTTCTTGCAAAAACAATTTCTTATCAGATCAATACCTAAAAACCTTTTGTGTTGTTGTATAGCATATTGTTTCATGTTTACAAGACAGGTGGAAAACTCTTTCTTTACTAGCATATAAAAGGAAAATTTTAAAGAAGTTATTTGTCATTTTCCTCGCATTTTTATTGCCGCCTTCTTAAAATTTGATTAACAAAAAATTTATGACTTGAAAATTGACATTTTCCATTTTTTTTGCAAGGAAAAAGTTATTCTTTTGACTTTTTATTGCTTTTTTACTTCTGCTTTGGGAGCAATAGAAATATTGTTTTGATTATTCTGTTAGTGATTCTTATCTTCTAGGATTTTAACGAAAAGCATTTTGCACTTTTTAGCATACATTTGTTTATTTTTGTTTTTTTTTTTTGCAAAAACCTTTCAGCAAAAATTTCACCATCTATTTCATTTAGAGCATTTTAACACTTATTTGCTTATGAGTTTTTAATTTTCTCTTGAATTGAAATTCAAAAATATAAGAAATCTTTCCCCATACTTCATTTTATTGAATTGCAGTTTTTTGTTTCAAAATGAAAGCTTCATTGCCTTAAGGGCATCTTTTAGCACCAATATAACCTTCTTTATTTTCACAAGGGGATTGCGTTAAATCAACAAATATAAATTTTTTAATTTTCTTCTAACCATTTCTAACGTTTACTTTCTTTTAAAAAATGAAGGATGAGCAACTCTTTATTTTTTGTGCAAAATAAGATGCTCTTTATGGAGGGTCCCCCTTTGAAGGGGGTGACAGATAGTGACAAGACTGAGCCCAAATTTTTGATTACTTCCATTCTTTCCCTTTTGTCTTCAAGCACAAAACATGCTTTTTTGAAAACAATACAGACTTCGCATTTTTCAAAATACATTTTGAGATTTGAAAGTGCCATCGTCGTCAAAAAAACTTTCATGCAATGCCATATTTTCCGCCTTCTAAGATAAAAGAAAGAAAAATGAGTTTTAAATAATTTATAGGCCCTTTCAGGGGTTCACTCTGTTTTTTTCTTGCAATTTTTCGTTCCAGTATATTTTGGGTTTTGAGTTCATTTACCAAAAATTTTTTTAAAAAGCGTGCCAATAATAGACGTTAAAAATGCCATTTTAGCTTAACTTTTATTTAAAAATATTTAAGCATAAATCGAGTTGACAATTTGCTTCAAGCTTCTAACTCTTCTTATTCATCCAGCCATTCTTTCCTGTCTTCAAAATTCTTCTTGAAAATTTTTTTCTTTAAACAATGGAATCGAAAAAAAGAATTGTTCTGTGCGTTAAAAGAAATATGGTTTATTCTTTTTTTTCTATTTTTTGCTGGTTCCACAAAGACATCACCAAGCTGCCAGCCAGCCAGCATAGCAGCGGGAAACAAAGCAAAACGAAAGTTTTAAGGAAGCAAAAACTGGCAGCAATTTTTTATTTTGCTCTTCTTTTTGCAGAAAAATATTTTTGATTTTTTTATGCTTTCAAAATGACCTTTTTCAAATTTGAAATAACTGCTTTCTCCATGTTTTTTCAACATTTTTATCGTTTTGCACATTTCTTTTTGAATATTTGTTTGTTCCAACGGGTGTTTTTTTTCTGCAATATTGTGGATGGAAAAAAATCACATCCATCTGTGATTACTTTTTTTACAGCGATATAGCTTTAAAATATAAGAGTATTAGTCCGATCGAAGCTGTCAAAAGCTTTGATCATGAAGCCTTTATTACAGTATCATGTGTTTACTGCTTTAACTATATTTTCTATATTTCATTCCTGCAATATCATTTTTATCTTATTTTGCATCAATGATAAAAGATATGTTGGCAGCAGGGCTGAGAAATGCGGCCGGCAGAAAATTTTGGTAAAATTCTTTGTTATTCGCTAGTAAAAATTGAAATTTGGTCGGCCGCAGGCCGGCCCGGCCGTCGATTTTTTGGCCGCGGCCGGCCGGAAATTTCGGCCGCTTTTCTCAGCCCTGGTTGGCAGGATTAATCCTGTTAATGGTTGTGATTTTTAATCTTTCTAATCTTTATCATTTTATTACAAACACTATCTTAGCTTAATCACGTTCGCTTTATTATTGTTTTTTCAAAAATGAATAATGTTACTTTTTAATGGCTAACATAATAAAAGCGATCTTCATCCATGCGATCATTAAACGTAATAAAGTTTTTTTTGCTAAATTTTTTACCTCTCACTAAACATTAATTGAAACATTTGTTGCAGCGACTACCGGCTAATCAAAAGTTTTTAGCTACAGTATTTAATTTTTTAATTTTAAGAATATGTTGTTATAAATCTTCTTTCACGTTTTTTGTTGCAAACTTACTCTAGCATTTATTTACAAGTCCTGAAAACAGATGATTGTAAAAGTAGGATTTAAAATTACTTAAAATTTTTAAGTCCATGCCTTTGAAGTTTTAAAAATGTCACTATTATCCCGGCATAAAGAAACTGAAAAATATTAATGATTTAAATTCTTAGGTTGTGACATTTTTTTTATTATGCTTTTTTAATCTTTTTGTTTTTTTGCAGTTCCTTATAAGGAAAACTTCCAAAAATTTAGTTCGTATTGATATTCTCTGAAGCTTGAAAAAAAAGAAGCGTTTTGCAATGATTTTGATTAAAGGATAAATTGAAAAATAGAATTCTACCGAACATCCAGACGAGGAAAATTTTTTTTGATAATCATAAATCTTTGTGAGGAATCGAAACTCTCTTATCTAACATCCTTCCTTTAATGCTGATATGTAACACTTTCACCACTCATTGATCTTTGTGTTTCACTGTTCTTTTGCAGCTGATATATTTTGTTCACCTTTTCTCTCACCGACAAAATCTCTTCCAAAAAACTCAAATTTGTTAATGTCTTAGTTTGCAGCAAATCAAAAAGGGAACTTCAAAATGACAGTTGGTCAAAAAGGCAAAAAGGAGCAAAAAAATACTCTTTTTTCTTTCAAGCCACGTTGCCCCCTTCCTTAGCTTAAGTTCATTAACTTTTTTAAACGTCATTTAAGCTTATGTTTTTTCTTTCTTCTTTTTTATTGCTTTCTTTCTTTAACCTCTTTTTTTGTCTTGTAAAAAACTTCTTTGCTTCTTGAAAAGAATTTATTGAAATAATTAACAGCTAATAAAAAGCCACTCTTCTTTATGCATCAACACTAAAATGAACTCAAAATTCCTTTCTTCTCAAAAACTATGTTTTGCTAATTTTAGCTCAAAACTTATGTTTTTGAAATCAAAAATGATTGTTTTTGCAGAAGTAGAAAATTAGTTCTAGTTTTGCGTTATTTTGTGTGCTACAAAATTGTAGCCATTTAAATAACAGAATATTTTTGTGTATTGTATCTGTCAGAAAATTATAAATTTTTTTTGTAAAAACTTTAACATTTTTCGATATATTCTTTTTTCAAACAAACATATATTTGCAAAAACTTTCAACATTCTTTCCTTTTTTATTATTCCATAGCAACAAGCTTTTTTTCCCTCTTCTCTTTTTCAACTTCTGTGTTTTTTTGAAAAACACAAATCTTTTTTTGACGTTATATCATTTTTTGTCTACAAACAACTTTTACAAAAAATCTCTTTACTCTCTTGAATACTTCCTCCATAAAATTTTTAAGCCAAAAGAAAACTCTTTTCATAAAAAATTTACCATTTTTTGTGTTGTTATTCTGAATTAAATTATATTCCACCGGAACCTTTTTTTCTTCCCCAATCGAAAATCGCATTAAAGGTTCTTCCACTTTTTTTGACGTATCACCTCTTCTTTTAAATGCTAATCTCTTGTATCAACAACAATCAGTGCTTAACTTTTATTTTTCTACAACAACATAATTTTTTTCTGAAAACCTTTTTAACTTTTAAGATTGTACCTTTTTTTAAACGTATATAATTTTTGTATTCTTTTTTTGTATTTCTGTCTATTTTAAGGTTCATTTTAATCTTTTTTATAAAAGGGAAAAAACAATGTAAAAGAAAGAAAAAAATTTTCTGACATGTGTTTTGTGACATTTTTTATTGATAAAATCAATGACGGAAAAACGTTAAAAAATTTTTGCTGAGAGTTGTTTTTATTCTGCTTTTAGAATGGAAAAACTGTTTTTGGAAAATAAAAAATGGAAGAATAAAAATCCAGTTTGATTCCGTTTTTTACAATCCATTTTTGTAAACACTGATTTTCAAGGTATTCAGCTAGCGGTTTTGGCATGAATGCGTAAATGTTTTGCTTTCATGTGAATTTTTTTCCAAGCATAAAAACAACGCTTAACAATACATAACATTTTGCTTATTGTCATTTTCTTAATTAAATCGCTGAAATAATTTGAAGGAGCTCGTTTAATCTCAACGCTGACCACCAAAAAACAAATTTTCCAGTTGCCAAATTTAAACATGAAAATCTCTTTTTTTCACTTCCCTAAAAAGCAGCTTTAATTTGCTTAAAAAAGAAACGGAAATTGCGTTAGTTTTAAACTTGAACACATTTAGAATTGTATTATCTGAAAAGAACAAAGTGTCGCCATTGTTCAAATTTCGATTTATTTTTTGCAGCAGAAACATGCACGCGTCATTTCCCTATATCTTGCACACAGTAAAAAAGAGCTTGACAAAAAACCATAAAATTTTTAATAGACTTAAATCTTCGTTTTTTGTCTGGTACTTGTTTGAATTGCGAAAATATTGATCCAAAATAAAATTTATGTTTTTTTCTAAAAAGAAAAACAACAACGAAAAAAATTGAAAAGAAGAAGAGAAAAAAGTGATTAATTGAATTAAAAGGGCAATGTTTTTTTTAATGAATGCTTTTTGGTTGAACATTTTTTGATTTTTTAAAACACGCAAAAAAGGAACCCCAAAACAATTGTTAGACATTTTGGCATTTAAAGAAAACAACGCCAAAAGTTCGCGACATTGTCAAAAGGAACAAAGTTAAGAAAATCAATAATTTAAAGTTTTTAGTGAAAAAACCATGTTTCTTTTTGATGCTTAAAAAAGCATGTAATTGGAAAAAAAAGAAAGTTTTGACGGAAGAACCGCATGCCACACGTCGTCTACTACTTCTTATAAGCTTTTTGAAAAAAAGAGAAAAAAAAGTATCTCATTGAAAGATATTTTGGAGCTAACCTTTTTTTCCACTTTTTTTCTTTCTGTGTTATTGCTTTTTTCTCTCTCATAAAGGCGGGTAAAACTTTTTAAAACCAAAAAAGTAAAAAAGAAAAATAAAAATCATACGGAAGCCACTTAAGCGCCACCCACTTTTTTCTTTTATTCTTTTTTGACAAATTTTTTTTACTATTTTTTGTAAAATAAAAGATGTTTTTGGAGTAATTATTATTAATATATAAAATTTGGTATTAATTCTATAACAGTTTTTCGTATTTTATTTTGGGGTTTTTTATATCCACTTTTCGTAACGCATGAAGTTAGATGGTTGTTGACGACGTTCACATTTTTTTGCATCTGCTGCAAAAATGAAAAGCTTAGATAAATAATATTCAAAAAAGAAATGTTTTTGAATGAATGAATAAAAATAAGGCGAACATTCGAAAAAAAGGCACGCATTCATGCGATAGAAAAACACGTTGCTGCAAAATAAAATCTTTTTTTTACATATTTTTTCCACTTCGTTTTTGTGTAAACCCTTGCTAAACATGAACTAAAAAAAATTTTTTGCGGGAAAAAAAGAGCAAAAAAATTTGTATATATGGCAATAATGAGAGTTGAGCAACAACAAAAACCAAAGCATCAGCCATCAGCAACAACCAGCAATAAATGCAGTTGTAGTAGTAGAAGTAGAAGAAGTAGAGGAGGAGAGAAAAAAAGGGAGTCATCATCAGCATCAGAAAAGTCGACCATCAAACTAACAACCAACGAACCACCAACTAAAATTGGTGTTTTGTTTGTTATTAAAAAGGAATCTCCCCCGTTTTTCATGTTGCGTGTGGGGCGCTTATATTTTTGCAAGCCTTTTTCCCGTTAAAACAAAGCAAAAAAGATTTACTTTTTTGTTTTTCCGTTGTTTATGAATTCCCTAAAAAAAGTGTGAAATTTGTTTTTTCAATGGTTTTCAGTCGTTTGCTACTCGAGTCTTTTTTTTCTTCTTTCGCTTCTGTTACCTTTTTGGAGGCTGTATAATATACAAGTTGTCATTCATGTGATCATCAATTAAATAGTTCTTTTGGAAGGGAACCGTTAAAATGTATTGAATGTTCTTATCACCTTTTTTCCATTTTTTGTCTCTGTTTTCCATTTCAGTTTTCACTGATTTTCCAAAATATATTGACTTGATTGATCTGGTAAAAAAAGTTATTTTTTTGCGAATAAAATATTAGTGTTGCTATTTTTCGGGTTTCATTTTGAAAATTTATGACGTTGTGGAAATTTGGAAATTTTCATTCTTTTACAAAATGTGTCACTTTTATTGTTTTTGCAAAATTACGATTACATAATTTTCAAGTTTTTTGTAACTTTCACAATTTGCTTATTTGGGGTTTAAAAGGGTCATAATATTTTTTGATTTCGATTATTGTTTAGCGAAAATGCTGTAGTTCTTCTTTTCCGCGTTTTTATATAACTTTTGAGTTTTCGTTTCATAAATATGATTATCTTTTATTATAGTTTTCATTTTCCCTTTTTTCCTTTTCCCATCTGATTCATCCTGTTTGTTGTCCAAGAAAAACAACGACCATATTTATGCATGTGTGGCAAAACTGTTACAAATGGTCACGTAGAAATTAATGAATAGATTTAAAACCATATCTAAATGGATTCTGCGCATTCATTTCATCATCATCCTAATTTCATAAAATTCAAGAATCAATGGCTTTATGCGCTTCTTTTAATATTTATATTATTTATTACAACTGTATGTCCTCAAACAACCAATAATATAACAACAAATTCATCGAATGTCAAATCTGGTGCAGAAGCAACTTCAACAATTGTACCTCAGAGTACTCTATTACCAACTCAACCAACTCCAACATTTTCACTTATTCGTGATACTGTCAAAAGATTTCAAAATTCAATACCAAATCAGCGATTAACTTCAAGAAGGCATGAGCTACCGTATCATGTAATATTAATTTTACCAGCAAGAGAATCAAATAATGATAAATTTGGTCTGACAATTGAGAAGGCTCGGGCCGTCATTGATATTGCAGTAGAAGATGTGATAAAGCAAGGAATAATGCCAAAGAATTGGATAAACTTAACGGTGCATGATTCACGATATTGGTAAATACCTGAGAAAAACCTATCAACTCGTTGTTGTTTAATAATTTTTTAGGGAAGATACATCTCTTGCAGAGAGGCATTCAACCACAGGAGTTGTAAAAGCATTTTGTGAGCGACGGCTTGATGCTATCTTTGGCTTTGCTGATTCCTATTCCCTTGCAACAGTTGCAAAAGTCTCAGCTGGTTTTGGGAATGGTATCCCCATTTTTACAACTGCTGGTTTAACATCACAAATTGGATCTAAGAAAGATTTTCCATATCTTACAAGAATGCAAGGCTCATATCGACAAATGGCTGATAGTGTTTATCAGTTAATTGCCTATCATCCACCAACAACTCCGACAACCATCTCATTAACTTCAGCAGCAACAGCAGGAACTACAACAATAAAGCCATCATTCAATGTTTCATCGAATTTAAATTATCAAAATTTAGTATTTATGTATCATGATAAACGAAGAGCAATGAATAGACCACAGGCATCTAAGACGGGTGAAGTACAAGAACAAGAACTATCATCGCATTGCTTTTTTGCAGTTTATGCAATAAAACATTATTTTGCTGAGAATTCTGAATATTTTAAAGAATCTTGGCAAATACAAACTCCTGCCGTTGCATTTGATGAAGAATTAAATCGAACAAAAGAAGATGTTTCCGGATGGCTAAAAGTTGTTTCACAATATGCTAATGGTAAGGATGTCTCTTTTAAAATGCCTTTTCTCAGAGTCAAAGGGTCTTAAATTCATAAAAGTGTCATACTGAAACCATTAAGTTTTTTGTCTTAAATTATTTCATCTTTTAAATCATTCTGTTCACTTGTTTTTACCATATTCTGTAAACATCTTTTAAGACATTTTTATACATAAAAAGGTTTAATCATCTATACATATATCTTTAGAAATTCTTTTTTTTAAAAGAAGATGTGTTTTTAATGCTCTACTGCATTTTTTAAAAAAATCTTTAAGCTTTTTTACATATTTCCTTTTTTATTGATCGGTTTTTCAAAGCATTAGAAAACAAAAACTTAATTTTATATAAAAATATAATTGCTAGGGTTTTTGCGTCTCGTGAGAGCTAAATTTTGGTTTTTTTTCTTTTTTAGCATTTTTGAATTGGTAATTTTATTTCTGTAAAGCATTGAATTAAAGAGAATGAAAAAGCAAAAAAACGCAAAAGAGCTAAAAAAATTTGTTTACAATTTTGTCTTTACAGTAGTTGAAAAGTTTCTGCGTACACTTTAGTGCATTTGCGCTGCCCATCTTTTTAACAAATGTGTATTAAAATAACTGCAATATCATAAGAAGTACCTTGATTTTTTTTAGAAAAAGATCAAAGATCTTCAGTGTCACATCTTTTACTCATAAATTATCTTATTTGAATTATTTTTGTGTAAATTATCAGTCTATAAATTCACGGGGTAACTTACTTTTGTAACTTTACAACACCAAAAAAGACTTTCCTAACCTTGAGCCAAGTTTTGTGTTTAGATTTTTTTATTTTAATACTTTCTTTTTACAAGAAGACTTAAGAGAACTTATTGCTGCTTTTAACTTGTCAACTGATATACAACAGAGAACATATTTTTTCATGAAGAAGTCGAAGCAATTAAAGGAAACACTTTCTTGAAGTTTATGCATTAATTTTGTGCAAATTTCTTTTATCATTAACAGAAATACTTTTATTTGCAATGTGTCTGAGTTCTAAAAGTTATCAATCAATATAGAAAAAATGAAGCAGAAACTCTAAATTGTTGCTGCAGCAAATATGTTTTCTTTGCAAACTGAAAAAGAAAAAAAGAAAGAAGATCATATAACATTTTACTTTGCAGAAAAAATGGCAATTAATTTGGAAAAAAAAGTTTTTTTTATTGCAAAAAAGCGACATTGATCATGTCTGAATTTTTTCTCTTTTTTTATGACGATAGTAAACAATGCAAAAATTTTGGAAGTTTTTATTTTAACTGGAATGACTTAAACTTGTTTGATTAAATCAAAAATGACATAAAAGATTTTTTTGTTACAAACAATTCGATGACGTAACATTAGAGGTTTTTGTTAGTGATATTTATAAAGGTCTTGGCTTTGTTCACGGGGTTGACCTTCAAATTATCAAGTTTTGGGAGGGTGGATGAACAATTAACATTATAGTACTGTAATGTTTCAGTGAAGTACATCGCAAATTAAGCAACAGCTAATATTTAAAAAATTCTGGTATCTTTTTCACAAAATGTTTCCTAACAATAACGTGTCTAAATAAAGTCAAGTCTACAAATTATGTTGTTTCCCCTTTTTCCTTGATATTCTTCTGAGAAATGTTTATAAATAGCATAAATCATTCATACATCCATTTTCTTCGTCTTCCATGGCCTTTTTTAGCTTAAAAAGTTACTGTCATAAATGTCAAACAATGAAAGAAGAAGTTTTTTTAACTATTTCTCTTTTATTTCAAAAAAAGACTAAAATTTTAAAAGAGGATTGTTCCCGTGAGAATTACTACTCTTTTTTAAGCTTTTTTTTGCTCTCTCTTTGAGACTGAATAAAAATAAATGACAAATGAATCGGAATAGTTTTCTTTTGCATCAAAAAGGAGTCTATCATTAGTTCCTTTAAACAGAATCGAGTGATAACAAGATAATTAAATTGCAAAGTTTGCGTAATTTTCATACATTTCAAAAACGATATCTAAATGTAGTTTTTATTAAAAATGAAGAAGTTTGGGTTATTGATGATTCTGTTCCTTGTGAATACGCAATTCGGTCTTAATTACATTTTGTTCACCTTCCGCTATATACAATGCTAAAGATAGCTTACTAAATTAATTATTGAAAATTTATTTTTCTTGATTACTTACTACTAATTAAACAACTAATTATTAAAAACAATTATAAATTTTGTCATTAAAAATTTCCACTTTTTTGATTTCTTTTATTCTACCACGCTTTACACTTTTGTTTTTTCTGCATAATTTTTTGTTCTGGTCTCTTCGACTTCTTTTTTGCAGTTATTTTCTTTCTTTATATCCTTCATAATATTGCATTTTTCAACTAAACTCATTTTTATGGGAGTTGGTTTTTTCTCTCAAAAACGTAACTTCTTCCTTCTTCTTCAGGGATAGCATTTTATTTCTACTTCAACAAAATCTTTGCCTTCCGTTTATCAGCTTTCATGAAGCTTCTATTCATGACAATCGTTTTTTACTGGTGATAGCATCAAACAACTTCTAAAATAATTCCTTTCAAACGCTATTCTTTGGATTAAAACTCCCGAAAAAAATGATTAAAAACGGCATTGTCTTGGGAACCTTCTTCAAAGACAACTTTTGTAAAAGCTGAAAGAAATATGGGAAGAAAAGATGTTAAAAAGGATCATTAACTCAAATCCTGTTAAGAAAAGAACTCGACCCCATGAGAAAAAGCAAAAAGAGAAAGCAATACGAAAAGCAAGAGATATATAATTTTTGAGAGCTTTTTTCCAGCACACAGCTGGAAATTGATGCAGACAAGAAAGCAAGCACATTTTTGAAAATGCGTATATTGACTTTTAACATAAGAAACTTGAAAAATATCGTTTTAAACATCATTCAGGATATTGTTTATCCACGGTGCACATCTGCTTGTATAACTTGCAAAGTATTCAGAGCAAAAAACCACATGTAATTTGTCCGGTAAATTTTTGAGAATAAAGATATTTAAAAACTGATAGTTTTGCAATATTTCGTATTGGATAAAGCTTTTTTTGTTTTTAACTCAAAGGACTTTTTAACTGAAATAATCCATGAAACTGTTTTTTGAGATAGTAATACCAATTTTTAAATTTTTGTTTGTTTTTTATCACCATCGAAAATAATTCTTAAATTTATTTTTGAGGGTACAGTCGCCAAACATACCGCTCCATAAAATAATTGTACTATCTGTATTTTTGGACCTTAAATTTTATCCAACTCAGAAGAAAAGTGAGCTGTCTGTTTTTAAACAATCTTATTCGAAAAAATGAACCAAACAAATATGTTAAGAGTTGTGATTAGAGAAACCTTGAATTATAAATTCGTGCTAATTTTGTTAAACCTTTTTCCAATGATTTCCAAAAAATGACGCTTTTTCAAAGAAGCCTTCAAAGAAGGGCAGCCAACGTTTCGTTGTTTGAAGCAAGCAAAAAAAAAAGTAGAGGGACCTTGTTTCCGCATTTTTTTACTTAAAAAAGCAAGCAGGGTTATTTTTTGTGGTGTCCCAAGTGCCATCAAAGCTTTCAAACAAAAAATTCTTTTTTTCACTCTCCGCTTTCGCTTCATCATCAACAACAACGACGACAACGATGGCATCCTTTTATATTTTTTTCGACGTTCGTTCTACGTTTCTTTTTTGGCGGCAAATAGCATTGACTTTTTTGCAGCAAAAAAAACTTTAAGATGTTTCTTTTCCTTTTTTTGCTTGCCTTTTTGTTATTTTCTTAAAAATAAGAAGCATCATTTTAACCAAATTTTTGACGCCTTTTTTGAAGTTTTTTTTCTTTATTTGCCCTGAAAAGCTTGTCCGAAAATTTCTCTTTCTTGACTTTATCATTTATTTTTTTGTTGTTGAAACTTTGCATCATCTTAGGATTTCTCAATATATTCTATATTACCTCCTTTCGCCGCTCTATTATTGATGGAATCAATAACAAAAATTAAATTACTTCTTCTTTGAACATGGGTGGTCTCGTCATTAAAAACATAATTTTTATTTATCAAAGCACTAAAATTTTTTATTGAATTTATACAAGTTTTTCAATTCTTCTTACTGAAATGTGCATCAATTTTAACGATCCAAGAAAAAACTATAATTCCTTTCATCGAATTTTGCTATTCTTCCACTTTGGTATTATATAACTTTATTTCTCTTCAAGACAAATGCTGAAATTTTGTCAATTGAATTCTAAAAAATTAATGCTGCTTTTGGCAGTATTAATTTTAACAGAAATAGAATCAAAGACTTCGTTGCTTCCATTATTAAGGAAAGGATACTCCCCCAAATTTCCATTAAATATTGTCGTCGGACTTCCACAGAAAGAAGGATCACCATTGAGGAATCCATTTCGATTAACAATAACTAAATCTCAACCAGTATTTGATGTTGCCGTTGAAGATATCTATTACCGAAAACTACTTCCATATGGCGCATTGGCAATCTCATATGAAGATACTCAACTTAGCGATGCAATTGGCCCTCAGAAGATTGTTGATAAATACTGTAATCATTCAGTTGATGCTGTTATGGGCATGGCCTATGTTTTTGCATTGGCCCCCGTTGCTAGGATGTCACAGTTTTGGGGTGATGGGGTTCCAGTATTTACCACTTCAGCGATGGTAGATGAACTAGGTGATAAAACAAATTTTCCATTGTTAACACGATTGATGGGAACATACAGAACATTAGCAAAAATGGTACTTAAAATTGTGCAACAACTTGAATGGAAAAGATTTCATTTTTTCTTTAATGACCAAGCTGTACATGGAAATTCACAAGGCCGCTCAGAATGTTATTTCTCTCTCAATGCAATCAAAAATGTATTTAATCATGAAAAGAATATTGTATGGACTGTTGAAATGTTTTCGGAACAAACTGCAACACGGGATAAATTTACAGTACTGCTAAAAAAGGCTTCTCTTCTAACTAATAGTAAGCACACAAAAACTACTTATCTATTGTCTTTCACTTCTTTTCAAAAATTTTGTTATTATGCTTCTTTCTTTTTTGAACGAAATAAGTTAATTTCCGATACAAAGTTAAAACTTTTTTTATTTTTATTTTACTCTTGTGACTCTATAAAAATTCGATTACTATCTTCTCTTCTTTTTTACTTTACTCTTTTTGACACGTAATTGAGAGAGGGAAAAAAAGGAATGTATCTGAAAGGGAGTTAAATGAATAAGCTTTTATTTCTTTTTGAAAAACTTTAAAAAAATGACTTCAAAATGAGTTAAAAGAAAAAATAATTTAGGAGATCAAAAGTGTTTTAAAAACGTCAAAATCAATACTGATTTCTTAAATAACGGTATGATCATTTAACCAAGAATTCAAATGTTTTATACTAGAGCTGTTTAAAAACAAATAATCCCATTTTTATTCAGCGTTGAATAAGATTTTGATTGAAAAAATGTTTCAAAAATCTGAAACATACTAATTTTACACACAATTCATAGAATTTGAAGTATCGTTGAAAGTTATAAAGGGGGGGGGGGGACTCCTAGAGGTTAAAAGATGCCAATAATCAAATTAAAGCCAACTTTGCACTAATCCATTGTTCCACTTTTTAAAGTGCCATAATTTACTCCTTTCTTTTTAGTGATAATATTATGTGCCAGTCCTGATACAGTACGTGAAATTATGCTATCAGCACATGATTTGGGAATGGCAACATCTGGCGAATATGTCTTTATTAATATTGATGTGTCAACAGGGTATGAATTTCTTATACTATTTTTCTTCCTATGCATTTCACACATAGCGTCTTGTTTTTTGACGTTTTTTTTGAAAGTTTAAAATTAACTTTCAAAAACATTTTACCCTTTCTAGAGAGTTTTATAACGGAAATGACGCAGATATTTTATTTTTTATACTCCTATGTTTTCAGATCACATGCTGAAAAGCCATGGATTCGAGCAAATGACACAAATTCTCCAGAAAATGAAAAAGCAAAAGTTGCGTATAAAGCTTTAAAAACGATTTCTCTGAGAAGATCTGATCTTGAAGAATATAAAAATTTTGAATCACGGGTTAAAGAAAGAGCTGAAAATAAATATAGTTATTCAGCTAAAACGGGAAAAGAATACGAGGTTTGTGTGTTTTGTTTATTAAATTTGCATAAAATTTTTGAAAGAGCAGTTTAAAAGTTAAAAGCTGGTTTCTGCAAAAACCCAGGAAATGTTTTGCATTTTTGAATCAATAATTTACCAAGCTTAACTTCTTAGAAAAAAGTTCAAAGCGTTCAAAAAAGAAAGAGTTGAATTATGTTAATAGTCAGCATTTGCGCTTTTTACCCCCCAGGTTGTTCAACTTTTAAGTTGAACAAATTCTTAACCAATCATTGGTTTTACAAAATTTTATTTTTAATAAATTTCTGTTATTTTTTAGATGAACAATTTCATTTCTGCATTCTATGATGCTGTAAGTTATTCATAAAGATGGTTTTTATCGTAACAGCATTCTTTGCAGGTACTCTTGTATGCGATTGCGCTAAATGAAACCCTCGCTGAAGGACTTGATCCTCGAAATGGAAGAAATATTACATCAAAAATGTGGAATCGAACATTTGTTGGAATCACTGGCAACGTATCAATTGATCAAAATGGCGATCGATATTCTGATTACTCTTTGCTTGATCTCGATGAAACACAAGGCAAATTCATGGAAGTCGCATATTATTCTGGTGCACAAAATGCATTGAGACAAGTATCTGATTTTCATTGGGTAAAAGGTTCACCACCAAAAGATTCACCAATATGTGGATGGGATCATTCAAAATGTCCTGAAGGATATCCATTTTATTATTATGCATTGTTTGCGGCATTTGTTGTAATACTTTTACTTCTTGCTGGTGTATTACTTTTTTATCGAAGATATAAATTGGAATCAGAATTAGCTGCCATGTCATGGAAAATTCGATGGGAAGAATTGGAAGGTGACGATGTGGCTCGAAAAGAAAAGAAGAAAAAACGAGCACGAAAAACTGATTTTTATAATCATCCTGATCAATCTGTACCATTTTTACGTTCCAATTCAAGAACTTCAAATAATAGTGATAAGGTTGGTGAAATAATAATACTATTGAGTTTTCCTTTGATTGGGACTTATTGCATTTAAATAACTTAAATTTTGCTGTGAGTTCGTAATACATACTAATTAAATGAGTCATTTTACAAAAACTAACTTTATAAATGCAATTTGTTTTAAACTTTTTCTGAAATTTTTGAAATGCAATATCTTATCAAAATGATAACAGTACACTTTATCGAAAACGTAATTGGGTGCTGTTTTCATAACTTCTTCTTCTTCCACTATACATAATACCCATTTTTTCAAAAACTTTAATTGATATGCATGTTCTTTTTCTTGAAACTATTTCATTAACACCCTATTTTTCTTCTGACTGAAACAACTGATACAATCACGTATCTTAAATCACAAAGTTTTTAATTTTTGCATTTTTTTAACATTTTTATAGTTCGGTGACGATGAAATTGATATTATTGCAACACGAATGAGACTGGTGAGTACTCGGAGTGCTTTTCCAGTAAAGTTTTGAAAGTGTTGTCTATTGTTTAGTTGTTTTTTTTCTCTTTATCAACCTTTGAAAAAATTTAACATGAAACTTTTTTAAAAGTATATATTATTATTTAAAATATATATTTTGGAAATCTTTTGTGTGAACTTATTTAATAATACCATGAGCGATCAGCATTTTTTGTTGTGCCCTTTTAAAGCATTATGTAAACATATGGATCTTCTCAGTGACATTCAGTTATGTTATGCAATTTGCATAATTCTTGTATTACCACAAAAATTCATGTTGATCGCTCATTACTTTAAACTATTATTTATAAAAATTTTCAAGCACATTCTATCCTTTTTGCTTTGACACTTAGTGCATTTTCGTGCACCTATCGTATCGTTATTATAGTGTTTGATGTTAATACTACAAGGTATCCCAGATAAAAAATACCATTATCCAATATTGTTAAACGATATCTTTATTCCTAAAAATATGAATTTTTTGCCCGGGACACTTTGTATATTTCATATTTTCACATTTCAAATTAAACTATTGATATTGTGTTTGATGGAGTTTTTCTTTTAATTTATTTAATATTTTTACACCTACTATCTCTTCGTTCTATCCAAAATTCTTTTCAGAGAAGCAGTTCATCCGGTGCAACAAGAAAAATCTCAGCAATGATTGATCGAAAATTCAGTATTTTTACGCGTAAAAAATCATCACCAACTGGCGAAAAGGCCCTTGAAAATAATCACGTATGTTTATAATGAAAATATTTTCTTTTTATTTCATGAGAATGAAATAGTAACTCATGTTGAGAGAAGTAAAATTTCAAAACAACAATAATTTGGAAGCTGTAAAAGAGTGGTTTGCTTGTGCTTGCTTCTTCCCTAAACCTTTTTTTCGATTGCGGTTTTTCTCCTTCTCTCAATATGTGTGGCTTTCGATAATAAAAACCCTTCTAATCAAAATATTCATAAAAAGCATGTTTTGAAGTGGATGTGTTTTTATTAGGTTCTCCTACCACTTTATCTAAATCACTTTAATTAATATTAATAACCATTTCAGAATTATGATGATCGAAATAATATAAATTCGCCATCAAACAGTAATTCAAATTCACAGAAGAAAAAGAGTAGTGCAGAAGATGAATTTGAAAATAATGCAAAAAAATCGCTGTCATTGAAAAATCGAAAGCTCAGTTTTTACAGTATACGTTCGGGTGGAAGTGTTGAAACCATTCAAATGCAAAATAATGCTCAAATTTTTACTACGACGTCTACTTATAGGGTTGGTTCTTTGGATTTCTTGATTGGTATTAATATTTAATAATATGTACTATTCAGGGGCAAATGGTTGCTATTAAAAAGCTAAATATTGATCCAAAGAAATATCCTAAGCTTGAATTATCACGAAAGCTATTGATGCAATTTAAAATTATGAAAGATCTTCAACATGATCATATTACTCGATTCGCTGGTGCGTGTGTGGATTGTCCTAATTATTGTATTGTTACAGAATATTGCCCAAAAGGCTCTTTGGATGATATTTTAAATAATGATACAATAAAATTGGATAAAATGATGAAATATTCATTACTGCATGATTTGGTTAAAGGAATGTATTTTTTGCATAATAGCGAAATTCGGTAATATTATTTCTGCCTTTAGATGCAAAAAGATTAAATAATGAAATATTTTAGTTCACATGGAAAATTGAAAACATCTAATTGTGTTGTTGATTCAAGATTTGTTCTTAAAGTTACTGATTTTGGATTAGCTGAACTTCATGCCATGGAAGATACCACTGAAGAAATTGATACACATCAATTTTATCGAAGTAAGTTTTAGTTAAAAATTTTAAGACGTTTTTAAAAGTACCTTAGTTTTTCAATAATAACTTACTGAAAAAACGATATAGATAACTAAATATTATTTTGTTTCAGAAAAGCTATGGACAGCACCTGAGTTACTTCGGCTTGAAGAAGCTGCACCACCCCAAGGAACGCAAAAAGGAGATGTTTATAGTTTTGCTTTAATTTTACATGAAATGCTTTATCGCAAAGATGCTTGGTATATGGGAGAAGGAATAGAAACCCCAGATCCGAAAGATATATTGGAAAATGTTAAAAAGCCTCCAATTTCTGATGAATTCCTTTATCGTCCTGTAATCCCTGAAGCGTCACCAGTAGAAGATCATCCTGAAACCGTTAAAAAATTAATTGATTTAATGATTAATTGTTGGGCAGAAAATCCACATGATCGACCAGAATTTAGTGTTATAAGAAAGATTGTGCATTCACTTAACAAGTATGTAGTTTTATTTTTAATTTTTCAAACAGAAAATGATACACGTCAATAATTTCCATTATTAGAATCTTTACTATTCAAATAGAAACAAAAAAATGTATTTTAGGGACAATGAAACATCGAATCTTGTTGATAATTTATTAAAACGTATGGAGCAATATGCAACGAATTTAGAAGGTTTAGTAGAAGAACGAACACAAGAATATTTAGCTGAAAAGAAAAAAGTTGAAGATTTGTTGCATCAACTTTTGCCACCATCTGTTGCAGATCAGGTAAATTATCTTTAAAGCACTACTAGATATAATTAATTATTAATTTTAGTTAATAACGGGGCATGCAGTACAAGCAGAATCACATGATTGTGTAACAATATATTTCTCAGATATTGTTGGATTTACTGCATTGTCGTCTGTATCCACACCTATGCAAGTCGTTACATTGCTCAATGATCTTTATCTTGCATTCGATGGTGTTGTTGACAATTTTAAAGTTTATAAAGTTGAAACTATCGGTTAGTTTTGTTTTTCATTTACTTCTGTGGATTATGCAAGACCTACAACATTAGTTATAAGTTATTAAGCCGATTATTAATTTGAAAAATTTGTTAAGGTGATGCATATATGGTTGTTAGTGGTCTTCCTGAACCTCGAGATGATCACGCTTCACAAATTGCTCAAATGTCTTTAGCATTATTGCATAAAGTTAAAAATTTTGTTATTCGTCATCGTCCAAATGAACAACTTAAACTCAGGATTGGTATGCATTCGGGTAAGATATATTTTCATATATTAAAACGAACTAAAATTAATGGTATTTAATTTTAAAGGTTCGGTGGTATCAGGTGTTGTTGGATCAAAAATGCCGAGATATTGTTTATTTGGTGATACTGTAAACACAAGTAGTCGAATGGAATCAAATGGCTTGCGTAAGCTTTCTTTTTATATTACAGACGGATAATGAGAAAGAGCAAAATTTTTAGCATTAAAAATACATGTCTCATCGGATACAAAAGACATTCTATCAAAAGATCCTGATTTTGGTTTAGAATTACGTGGTCAAATTGAAATGAAAGGAAAAGGCCTGCAAACAACTTATTGGCTTAAATCTTATCGGGACTTGCACACTCCTGATTTTGGTCCCGAATTTAGATAGTATCTGTTTTTAATTTAATTATAAATTTCCCTTTCATATTATTATATATTTTTCGAAATGTAAATTCCGGTCGCTTCCTCCACCAAAAAGCGGGTAGTCTTTTTTCTTTGTTTTGATTTCTTTGTTGTTTTCAAATAATTCTTCCCCCTTTTTGCACTTAATTTAGTTATTTTTAAAACTTAAACCCAAATTTTAATAGATTATTATTTTTTTGTTTTTTCTGTTAGTAAACGAAATTTTTTTGTATAAAATTTGTTGAATATTTTAAAAAACGATAATAAAAATATAGAAACTTGTAATACGCAGTATTGGACTCACTTATTTTACAACCAAATCATTCAATTTTAACTATGCGTTTTATTAGAAGCATAACAAGTTCTGGACAAATTTAATAAGAAAAAAAGGAAGCCACTGAAACGGTAAAAAACATACAAAAATTCATTAAACGTTCCATGAACGTTTAATGAATTTTCCACGAGAGGAGGAACATTTATCTGAATCAGTTCAAAGATATATCTTTTTTTTTGTGTTGCTCTTATACATAGTACTTTTTGCAACATGCATTAAAATATAATATTTATTTGGTTAATTACGGTCGCTTTTGCTGCACACTTTATCGATCAAATTATCATTATTTCATTGCCACCCAAAACAACATATCAATTTTTCTGTTTTCCGCAGAATTCATTTCTATTTTTGAATTTCCGGTAGACTTTCGAACTATTATTTTTCATCAACAACTAGTTATGATTATTTATCTTCAATTATGTCATAACTTTGAAACACTTTCAAAGAAAAATTCAAAAATAGAATAAAATGCATAATTTCAGCATCAATAAATCATTGAAAAGTGACTTGAATAAAGATATTTAGCGAATCATAAACGGAAAACGGGGTTTATCTTTTTTTATCTGCATGGATTTGGTTTATATCAGAGATGTTTGTTGCTTTGTAATTATAAAACTTCTTTAACTTTTGTTTCGATGAACTCTTTAAACCTAGCTTATGGGTTTAAGTTTCAGCGATGGAATGTGCAAGAGTCACGACATCTCTTCAATAAGTTTAATCAAAAAAAACCAAGTTTATTAATACATCATAAATTAATGTTATGATAAGTCAAAAAAGCAATTTCGTACAGTATAGTTTTAATGAAAAACTATCGTCATTAACTTTCAAAAAGTTTCATCAAAAAGGGCATGAAGAAAACTCAAAGCTTGAGCCTTGTCAAAAACAAATATAAATAAATTAAAGCATTTTATGCATCATTTGAACAATTTTTCTTGGAGCTGTTTCATATCTCAGCTGAGATCTTGAAGTTCGATCAACAATATCAAAATGGTTCTTTCTTTTAATTAAATCAGTCATAGACGACATATTTCCATCACAGTTATGATAATGTGTTCTGCCAGAGATTAGACTAAAAAATTAAGAGATAAAAAATTGAAAAAACAATTTAAAAATGAAAAGCTCACATTATTCCTTCATCGGCAATCAAAGATTCTAAAATTTCATGAATTTTTTCAAAATTTCGTTGTTTGGTATAAACAATTTCTGGAGCAAGAATTATATCAAATTTGTGAGTTTGCAGTTTTGTCGTGATATCATCGAAATCCCCGATGACATATGTTACTTTTTCATTGGCATTATTTTGAAACATTGTTGGTTGAATATGTGTTTTTAGAGCTTCATCTGTCTAAACCAGCAGTATTTAAACTATTTAACAACTCTCTCATGAAGAAATAACTTACTGGATAAACTACTGTAACATTTTTTGCACCATGTTCCAATGCATAAATTGATGGTAATCCTGATGCGAATCCGATTTCAAGAACTCTTTTGCCTTCAAATAATGTTGTTTCTTTTTCAATTTCAACAATGCTGTCCAATGCTTGACAAAAATCATTTACACCATTCCATTTTTCAATTTCTTTATTTGAATCCCTAAACAGCAAGCGTTTTTCACGAGCCAAAAGTACAAGTTGTTGGCATTCATTAGACTTTGTGGAATCAAGAATTAATGGAGCAACAAAAGAAATATTTCGAGATTCCATACACAGTTCGTTGGCAATTCCTGATGTTGTAAGGGATGATGGAGCTTGAATTAGAACCATTTTTATGATGTTGAAGATCTGAAAGAATTTCACTATAAAAATATAAAGTATGGTTCGTTATACATGATTATTGTAAAATTAAAATATATCGAAACGTTAACAAAAGAATAAAACAAAATGTTACAGTTGTTCCGACAATGATAATGTTTCTTTATCTATTTTAATATCGCATACTACGGTAACAATAAAACACATCAGCAAAAAACAATAAAACGCTTTAAAACATTTTTGGTAGAAAATTTTATTTTTATTCAAACCCTTTAAACCATGTAAAAATAATGTTTTCTTCTTCTTTAAATACAAACCGACAAAAAAATTTTACCGCCCTCTTTTGATTCTTGGCTGTTTTTTTCTTCATTCAAAACGACATCGAAAAAAACGTGATCTCTCAAATGAAAAGACAAATGGATAAATCATTGATTTGTACTATGGTACATTCCATCTTTCTTCCTTTTTCCTTTTTTTTGTCTTTAACCTGCTTTATCATTTGCGCCGATCGCTCAATCAGTGTCTTCCATCTTTCATGGGTGCATTTGAGTATAGGTGTACTAAAAAGGAGTTTTTAAACGAATGTCAATCATTTAATAATAATATTCAACTCACTCATCACAAAATTCATCAAATAACTTTTTTTTATCTTTTTCTTCTTTTATTGACCAAATAAACAAAAAAAGGTAGAAGATGATTCAGTTTATTTCCGCAGCATAAAAAAATAGATTGGAAATAAGCGAATGTGAAAATAAAAAGAAGCGCAAAGTTCATATTTTTTTTAAATTATTGTAAACCAAAGTGATGTGACACAAGGCATACGGTATATTAAAACCGGATCTTTATTGGATAGACCGTGTGCGACAATATTGGGATTTGTTGGGCTTACACAAAAACGATTGGAAGAGAGGAAACATTACATATGTTAAAAAATTCCTATATATTTCTGATCAAAATTTAGTGATCAATTTTTGTCTATCTTTAATAATAAAAAATGTGCAATTTAAAAGCGGCAATTTCGTTGGGACACATAACCTTTTGAGACATTTATTTTCAGTACAATAATAATACTTTAGATTACAATAAAGTAGAAGTAGTCTTATTTCTCGTATAAAATACAAGAGCTCTTTATTAAATGTAGTAATAAATTATTTGGAATCATCAGCAACTTTTTCATCTTCAGCAATTGTTGACAGTGGAACAATAACAGATTTACGTCTTTGTTTTCGTGTTCTGCGACCTTTTTGTGCTCGAAGCTTAAGTTTTTCTTGAAGGGCAAGTTCTTGTCTTTCTCGTTCAAGTGTATTCCGTTTTTGAAGTTGTGACCGAGTATCCTCATATTCGGATAGTTTTTTCTTAACATCACCTAAAGGAAAGGGAATTGTTAAAGTTACTCAAACTTTATGATTATAACGTGCCAAAAAGTGCGTCCTTTGATGGAATTGGAGCCAGCTGACTCAACGGCAATGGAGATGGATCACGTCCTTCGGGTTGAGATAGATTTAAGATTTCCTAAATATTATTCAATTAAATCAGCTCTCTCGAATCTCATGTCAACGACTTACAGTAAGATCTTTTCCAGGTAAATCTTTTTGATCTTTGACTTGATCTGCTTCTAGAGCTAATAATTCTTCTTCCGTTTCATCAACAACTTCATTATCATAACTGATATCCAAATCTCGGTTAAAATCTTGTTTAACCTTTTTCTTCATCAATTCAAGACGTTCTTGTCGTAATTGTTTTTGCTTTTTTGTTACACTCGTGTTTGCTTTATCCAAATCTTTTAAAATTGTATCGTTGATAACTTTGTCAAACCATTGAATTAAAGCAGTTATCTTTTTATGTGTATTTTGATAAACGGTTAAAGCTTTTTTAAGATTTGAATTTGACTGTATATCATTAAAAGCATTTTGTATCGCCTGCTCCATCGTTGCCATTTCTTCTTCTGTGGCATATGGAAATTTAACGCGACCTAAATATCTTATTGAGTATTAAAATAAAATACTATAAAATATTTATAATAATATTTTTTCACCATTTAAAAAAGTACAAATATTTTTTTAAAAAAACAAACCCAAATAAACACGACATGATTGAACGTTTTGTCCAGCGGCAATAAAATTATTTCTTGCTTCTGCAGCAGCGAAGTATCTCATTCGTGTATTACTCGCTTCTATTTGTTCCAATTCCTTCCATCTTGTAATTCCAAACGCCATTTGGGTATTTGCATGCACCAATAAAACTCGACCATTTGTCCATTTAAACTTTGCCAATGAAACACGCTGCTGCCACTCAAGGGCATCGTCAAGTTGTGCTTCAAGTGTATTTTCAGCATTTGATGCATAATCCGGTCCAAATATTCCCACTAAAAAAATCTTTAAATGATTACAAATCTGGGTTAAACCTACTTAATAAGTGATCCTGTTTTTCATAAAGTTCATTTAAATTATCACACTGCTGCTTATAGATATCTGCAATTTTTGCTGCTCTGTCGTATTGTAGTTTTGCACCTTTTAATTCCTATAATGAAAATTTTAGTGATTGATACAAATAAATAAACAGTTTGTCTTGTACATGTGTAAGCACCGGATTTTAGATTTTTAACGTCATTTTACCGACTATTATTCAAACTTTTATTAAACGTTTTCTCATTTTTTATTACTCCATGTAAAATAAGCGTTATAATTAATTTTCTTACCTTTTCTGCAACTTCTTGCTTATTTAATGCTGCCAAATATTCTTGTTGCTCTTTATTGAAGCGATGTTCCCATGTTCCTTGCTGTTTTAAAAATGATTTTACAGAAGGTTGCTCAATGTTGTCGATATCTGCTTTTTCTTTTTCACTAAAATTTCATTTTTAACTATATTTTACTAACTACAAAATATTACGTTTGCTTTTTCAATTCTTTATATGTTGCTTCAAGTTGATCAACAGTTTTTTTAATATCATCCGCAAAAATTGTTTTTGATTCATATTTTTTTAAAACATTTTTCTTTTCAAGACGATAAATTGCTTTTTCAAGATTTATGTAATCCTAAAATTTCAGTTTTAAAATTAAAAATCGTTCTTACAATTTAGTATTCAAAACATTAGAATCAAATTTACAAGAGCATGCATACCTGTACAACACCTTCAGTAAGATCAATTCGATCAACATCTTTTTTGACTTTTGGTTTCATTACTGGTACAACATCAGATGAGCCGGGTGGTTTAAGAGTTGTGACTTTAGTTTTATTTGGATCCTGAAAACAATATTTTTATGTTTGCAATAACTCATAAAACTGATACAGTAAAACTTACCTTTGAAAAAGCACTGTTACAAACTCCCATTTTTAAAAACTTCCGTTAAATTTCGTAATAAAGTTCCAAAAAGTGACCAACCAATTCTTCCGCTTCTGCTGCTTTCTGTTTTCTTTTTTACCTTTCAGAATCTCGACATTGCTTTGTTTATGTTCTTTCGTTGTTTCTCCATGGAATTTTCTTTCTTTAAAGTATCCATGGAGAAATCGCATATGTGCAAAAATGAAATAAAAAACATCAATCATCCATCACCTTGACAATTTCTATCCCCTTTTTCTCAGTCTTCACACAAAAAAAATGTAAAAACAGCTAAAAAACAGCTTGTGAAAACAGTATTTATTTTTGGTAAAAGAAGCTTCGAAGAAATATACAATAAAAGTATGTTTGTGAAAAACAAGAAATTCCAAAAACATTTTAAAGCTGGTCAGTGAAAAAGATACAACCAATGAAATTATTTATGAAAATGCAAATGTTTATTTTAAGTCAACAGAAAGGGATGTTACCACAAGTTTTAAAACATTAAAGGACATCAAAAAACATTCGCTATAGTGGCAAACGAAAAGTAAAGATCTGAAGTAAAAATTTAAGCAAAACTATGTAATTACAGATTAATAAGATCTTTAACATTTGCATTACTGCATCAAATGATGAAGGAAAAAATTATTGTAAAAATTGTTCCATTGCCCCATTACTGCTTTCATTATTGACATTTGTATTATCGGAATTATTATTACCATGCAACATATTTTTTAGATCAAAATCTTCATTGCTGCTTGCAGCTCCTTTTTCAACATTTTCATTTTCAGTAAATGAGCATTGAAAATTTGAATTTTGTAAATTTTGATTTCCAAGAATATCGGAATTCGGCATTGAAATAAATGGATTTCCTGTTGCCGGAACATTTCCATGTGGATAATATGCTTGAGTAAAATATCCAAAATATAACGGATTTGTAGCAGATGAAGCAGCAGCCGATGCCGCAGCAATATTATATTTTGGATCAGTGTAAGGAAATGCTCCGGCATAAGGATTACCAAAAACATCTTCAGGATTTGATGGCATAAATGACGACCAATTTGGAAAATTTGTTGAACAATTTTTTATTGGCGATAATTCAGCAATTCGTTGTTGCTCTAATTTCTCTTGTCTTCGAAATTTCGCTCGACGATTCTAAAATAAAGTCAACTTATGAGATACTGTAATCCACGTATGAACTTACTTGAAACCATACTTGTACCCTTACTTCTGGCAATTTAATCTTATGAGATAACATTTCTCGTGAATAAACATCCGGATAATGTCCTTTTTCAAAAGCTTGCTCAAGTTCATGAAGTTGAAATGTGGTAAAAGTTGTACGATTACGTCTTTGCTTTTTTGATGAAACTGATGAAATACTTCGATCCCGTCGTTTTCGACGATTATTGGGTTTAACATCGAAACAGCATTCATTTGGTTCTTCTAAAAATTGTTTACTGTAGCATCTAATCAAAAAAACGAAAAAATTTCACAAAATTTTATCTTAACCTTGGCAATAATAAGCAATCAATTTTTTCAAAACAATCTATGACTCCCAAAAGCATGATTAAGTTAAGTTTTAGTGGCAAGAAAAAATTTTAAAATAATATTTTTTAAAAGCCGTGTCTTCTGCAACCACCGCCTCGACTCTTGCAAATTCTCTTCTATCAAACAAAAAACGAAGACTCGAATTTGAAATGATTATTGCCAAATTGCGTTAATTAATTGGTTGATTACCAACCGACGCGGACATCTCACTCGAAAAAAAAATACATCCATGATGCTTGTTATCTCATTTTGTCATTACGTTTATTAACTTACCATCAAATATTTTTTCATTCTTAGAATTTATCATAATTTGGTGTTGCTGCTGCTGTTGTGAAATATCAACAGAATTTCGAATGAAGCAATTTGCAGAATTTATTTGATGAATTGAATTAAGGGGATTTAGATTTAAGCTAAGTTTTCCATCAAATGTTAATGGATCGGTTGATGATGTAATCATTGTTGAACAATTTTCACTTTGAGATCCCATCATTTTAGCCTAAAATTTATAAATATTGTAGGAAATTAAAAAAGATTCGCAGAAAGTTGACAAAGAACAAATTGGCATTTATAAAAACATTATTTTATTTTTTATGTCTTTAAAATGGTGTCAAAAATGACAGGCGATTTGATGGAAGTGGTTACGGTAGATGAAAAAAGGAGGAGCGACATTTTTCTTTTCTTTTGCCTCTACTTTCTGAGTCAATGAAAATTGAAGCTTAATGAGATTAACAGTCCATTTGCGCGTTTTTGTCGTCAAAAAAATAAGAGAAAGAGACAACCTGTCTTGTTGCCCCTTTTTTGTGCAGTCAGTCAAGGATTCTACTGAAACAACCAATTAAGAATTTTGGTGGATTTAAAACAAATATAAAAAAGTTGTGTATTTTCTATTAAAGTGTTTTTTTTGATTTGGAGGAAAGCATTTGAGGGAAAAAATGGAGAACGTGAATTGAGTTATTTTAGAATGTAACTGAAAACGTTACGGTAAAAGCGTTAAAAATTTATGGAAAGTGTTTTAAAGAATTGAAAATTATACAGCAATCTCTTAAGTGAATATTATTTTACTATTTTTAAGCTTAAAACATGTATGCCAAAAAGATTTAAGTTTTTATTAATAATTTTATGATTTATTCGTTAAAACAATTTCAAAATTATAATAAAAAAATCAAATGTTAAAGTTTTTTTAAATACAGAAGAGAACGGTAAAGTAAAAAATTCTTGCTCAAATTCAACAGATGCTGATGTAACTGAAGTAGTCGTTGATTTAGATACAATTCAGCATTAAATACAAACCTTGATTTGCATAATTAAGAATCAAGGCTTGTCATGTTTAAGTTTTTCCAATTTGCATTTTTATCGGCTGATGCTCCGATTAATGTTGTATTCAATGTTTTCGTCACTCTCGACTTGTTGTAAGTCTATAATTGACTCAAATCCAAACGACTTCTTGGCGCATCCTTTTCATTGCAACAACAACAATTTTAATAAGTTACTTTTGCCCTCCTACAGTGCGCGAATAAAGCTTTCTTTAATCCCATGCATTAAATTTCAACAGCTGTCATCAACTCTTCTTTAGAGTAATCCTTTGTTGTTTTTTCTCTTACAAATTACAGTAATCAAAAAAGAAATGCATTAAAATGTGCTAAAATTTGAGGGCAGTGTCTTTTAAAATTCATCGACCTGGAAAATGCCTTTTTTCAAAAAACGAAGGAAAGAAAAATATTAGCACCTTTTTAGCGCATCTTTCTTTTGAAAAAAAAACGGGATTTTCTTTTTATCTTTTGAGATTTAAAGCTTAATGGATTTTTTTATTAAATCGAATGCACCGAATTTGGAATTTGAATATTTTTGAAGACACTTTTTAAATGAATTAAAATAGCAAACAAGCAAGCAACATACTTTCTGAATTAAAAACCTAAATAATATGGCACTACTTAAACATTCAACTCAAAAAATTCCAGCATTTCTAGACTCGCTATTTTTCTTATTCTACTGTAAATATAAGTGTTTTGATGTTTTATTCTTAATTTTCATCCTAAAACGTCCTCTAAAAACAAAAAATCTCGTATTTCAGAACTTGGCTACTTTTTTATTCTTCTTCCATCATTTGCTAATCTCCGTTCATGTCACGGAAACATGGCAATTATCCAAAAGTCAAGATTCGGTCAGACGTAAGCGATTAAGAGAAAAAACAGAAATTATTGCGCAAATGACCAAATTAAAAACAGATAAATTTGTTTTGAACCAAATTAATAAAAAAATTGAATCACTTTCTTATTAAACAAACAAAGATATAAGAAACACTTTAAGCAAAGTAAAATTGCACTTTTAAAAAATGAAAAAAACCCTGACAAATATTAGAAAAAGCCATTCAAAAAGATTTGATTTTTCTTTTAATTGGTAATCCAGGAAACGCTATTGGATACCATAATTTATAAGTAAGAGCCCAGCAAGTGATTGCAGTACCAGCACCAATAAGCTTTTGAGATGCATCGTGGTAGAAGAGACAGGTGATAAGCAATTGAAAATCCTAAAAAATTTGACAATTATTTGACAAGTTCAAAATTGAAACCATATGTATGTATACCCAAAAAATGTGGAAAAAGAATAAGATGAGAAAGAGTCCTTGAACAGAACTAGTATACATCTTGAATTCATTGCATTCTTGTGTAGATACATTTCGGGTATTTCTTTTTGGTGTAACTGGCCAATTCAAAAATGATTTTGCCTAAATTTTTAAAAATTGATAATTTAATATTTAATAGTAAATTCAAATAAATCTTACTTCTTCGCTAATGAGTAATACCATATAAATCAAAAGGAATGCATGCCCCGAGAAATCCATTCCTGGGAGCAGGGATGGGAAATGCGGCAACAAAACATTGCCGGCCGCGCCGGCGGCCAAAATTTCACTTGCCGCGCCGGCCGCGCGGCATTACAGTTTTTGCCGGCCGGCCTGCGGCCGGCCGCGGCATGCCGCGATTTTCAAAAATGCTTTTAAAAAAATTTTTTATTGCAAACTTGAAAAATTTTTCTTATCTATTTGTTTTCTATTTAAAATTTCTGTACTTGAAAAGCGTCTTTATTTACACTATTAACACATTTTCCGCGTTTGAGTGATATTTTAATGTTTAACAATCCAAAAATATCAGCTTTCAAGCAACCGAAAACTAAAATGCCTGCCGCGCGGCATGAGTATGGCGGCCGTGCCGGCCGCGCGGCATAAATTTTTTCGCCGGCCGGCCGGCGGCACGGCCGGCACGCGGCGGGCAGCGGCGGCCCGCCGCATTTCCCATCCCTGCCTGGGAGCCATTTTCCTGTAATTTTTTGTTAGCTTAAATTGCTCGATGAATCAAATAATAATAATACCGCCAGCAAGCGAACATTGATCTCTATCAGAAGGTTTTCCACTTTCATGATGAACACATTTGCCGGTAATTTTTTCAACATGCATGTATCTATAAAATTAAAAAGGTTACTCGGTTTAAATATTAGAAATAAATTAAAACAAAGACTGCTGTAGTTTTGATTAACAAAACCATGAATTGATAAATTCCCGAGTTTAATTCCTCAAATGTCTTAATGTAATATATCGTAAACACTTACATATGAGTAATAAAATACCAAACACCCGTAGCAATTAACAATCGAGTTAAATGTCGTAAAGCTTCACTGTGATTTTTATGATGCAAATACGATGACAACCAGATAAAAGGTCCCAAAGTAATTAATGTCCAAAACCATCCAACTTTTGTTCCATATCTATTAAACACATTACTCTTCTAAAAATTGAATTCGATTACAAATATTATATATCACATTCATACCGATGCAAGATAATAACCCTCTGATGGTGGATAATATGCAGCAAAAAATGAAAGTAATGTAACAGAAACTAAATAAAAAAGTGCTTTCTTATCAACAGGTAGAAATAAATATTTTCTTGCAATTTGCAAGAATGTACCAAAGAATACATCTGATGCTGTCGTTGGAGCAGACAGTTTACGCTTCTCTGGATTTGAGGTGGACATTTTCTTTTTACAATGTCTAAAAAATTGAAATATATAAAAGTAGGAAAGCAAAGTCATTAACATCACCTTAAATAAATTTCGTGTAATTAAAGATTAAGATTATATTTACACAACGTAAAACGTTGTTTTTGTTTCAAAAATTTGTTTGTTATAACTCGGCTCCGTTAACAAAAATTATGTCTTATTGTTGCCAGCAATATGCAAGTAAGACGGCATATCGAAATGTTGCTACTTTTTCGGCATTTTTGTTGTTGTTGAATGTTGTGTTATTTTTACAACAAAAAGAACTGAAGATTTATTTTTAAATCTGTTTTTCTTTTTACTTTTTTTGCTTCTATTTTCTTCGTTTATATAAAATGTTTTCATTTACTTACTTCTAATGTTAAGCTTCTGTTTTTCTTCCTTTTGCAAAATTTTGGTAGTCGTTTGCAGCAAAAAAAGTGAACATTTTAAAAAAAAAAGTTGTTTACTCACTTTCGATATTTTTTGATGCTTCGAAAGATTGATAAAAAGGGATCAAAAATCATTCTTTTTTTAAAAGTGAAAGTAGTTGATCTCAATCTATCAGATAGGGTTTTTTGTTTCTTCAGTTTTAAAAAAAGCATTACCGAGCATTTGATTGTTTTGCTTAAATTTTTGATTTTAAAAGTTTAAATCAAAGCAAAATTCGCCATTGTTTATTACACAATTCGGTTATGACGAGACTGTTTTAACACATGAATATTAATAAAATTTTCTTTCATATACATTCATTTTTGTAATCATGTAAGAAGAAGTGCTTCCATTTTCTTTCACTCCCTTTTCTTCCTTCCATCTGCTTTGCTTTAAAGCCATTCAATTATTTTTTTCAATATTGCAAAGGCTTTTCTTGCGTCTATTTTAGTATACCTTGTTTGCGTGTTCATCTCTCTCACTCTTTCCTCCCCTTTTTTTCATCTCACATTTATTTTTTAATCATTAGAAATGACTTATTTCGTTTGATTAAAAGCTCAATTTTGCGCAGCAAAAAAAAAAAGAGAAAATGTTGAAAAAAAGGTTAGAAAAACCCTTTTGTTTTTTCACAACATTTTACACATTTTTTTCATTGGCGTTGCAAAAATAAAATCAAGTTTTCTTTCTGTGTATTCTTTAGTCTTGGACGTGTTCAATTTTCAAAGCTCGTAAAAAGTCAATCCTCTCTCTTTTTTTTGCTTGTGATGAAACAAAAATATTTTTATTACCTTTTTTTCTTTCTTAATGTTATCGTTTGTCTACCATTTTTATTACTTTTTTGATGGTGAAGCTTCGATTTTTGACAGGTATCAAAAATTGTAAGCTCTATCTTTTACACTTTTCAGACAGTCCAAAGTTGACTTTTTTCTTTTAAAAATTGTTTTGCAATGATTAATTTCTTTCTTATTTTGCACCGCGTCACCTCTGAAACACGCAATTTCCGAAAAATACAATTACTAATATTATTTGTTGTATTTGTTAAAAGTTTAAGCATGTATAAAATGTAATAAATTATAGAAAAAAAGCATAAGTGATGGCAGGACGAAAGAATCCACATAATGGATTTTTTGGTAAACCACCATCCGTTAATTTTTTTACATCCCATGATGAAGAGGAAACAGAACATGAAAAAAATTCTGATGAAGAATTAGAAGAAAAAATTCGAATGCACCAGTCTGCTGTTAATGAAGCTCATAATGGCGTACTAAGTTTGTTTTTTTAAAAGTAAAAATAATAAAAAAGATGTTAGTAATAATAACACTTTTGTTTATCCCTTCTTTTAAATCCTTATCTATTCCTCTTTGACGCACAAAGCTGACTAACTGCTTTATTTTTTTGTTTTTAAAAATGAATAATGAAAGCTAGTTACTGTAACTACAATACTCAATATAACCCTTTATTTAAATGCTTATCTATTTTTTAGAATCCGTTGATTCTGAAATTTTTGATAAATCTCCATTTCAACCTGCAATGACGTCTGGAAGTGGGGGACATAATGTTTCATCACCATTTGAAATTGCTCAATATCCAATTGAAATTCAAGAAGGCAAAAAAGCAATTCAGCGACAAATTAGTGAAAGGTAAGGCTTCATCTTTTTTTTATTTTTGAAATCACAAGAAAAAGGATTTATTCTTTAAAAATAAGTTTAATTAAAATACATACATCTGGCATGCATGAAAAACTTCTGACATTTAACACAACAAAATATAATACTTTAATTTTGCCACTTTATCAGTGCTTACGTAAATCGTAATATAATTAAAAAAAATGGAAGCGGAAAAAGTAACCATGTATGTGCTATAAAAAATAACTGAAATGAAAGCAACAGCAAATATAAATTTGGATTAACAAATATAAATTGCCTTTTTTAGACATTTTATGCTTTAATATTTTTTTGCTTCTATAAAACTAAAATAATTCTAAACATTTTTGTAAATAACAATCTTTAACTTCACTAAAAATTACAATAACTAAGCATAATTCTTGTAAAACTCACCATATAGTTCTAAAAAAACTAAATATTTATACGTTATCAACTGTCTTTGAAAATAACAAACAAGATTTCGTAATATCTCATGACCTAGCAAACTGACCCATATAAAAATAGAAACCAATATTTTATTTTTAACACAGCTTCTTTTAACATTTGCAAAAACCTAATTAATCTATTCATTTCTTTAACAGACGTAAACAAGGACGTCGTCGATGGTCGCTTTTGTGAGTTTTTATATGTATAAACTGAAATAGATGTCAATAATAGTGCTGCTGTCTTGTTTTTTGTTGTGTTTTAATTTCTTTTTTTTGCAATCAAAAAGTCATAATTTATCCTAAAAAAAAGAAAATTGCCTGTATCAAATAAGTCGTAAAAGGTCATAAAAATGTTAGACACTTTAAAAACATCTATCTGTCTCCATGTGATTAACCCAGTCAAAAAAGTGTGAATAAAAAGAGCTTCAACACCTGTAGATTTTTATCACAATTAAAAGTTTTGATACAAGCGCTTTGGTCTTTTTGTTGTCAAAATTTGGTTGTATTTGTGGTAGTGTTGTTGATTTCTTGAATTGAGTCATGGCTAATCCTGTGTATCTTCATGCCACAACTGATTATGTCTTTGAAGATAATGACCAAGATTTTGGATTTGAAACACAATCCTCAATTTCTTCAGAAGATGATAATAGTAAATTTGAAATGTAATATTTTTTGGTGACTTGGTTGTGCTTTATGAAAATTCATTCTTAATTCGATACACAATTTAAACCAGTTATTATAATTTTAAGGGCTCGAATGGAATCTGTAAATGTTGGATCAGCGGGTGATCAAACATGCTTGTCACCCATGTCACCAATTGATGTTAGTGGATTAATGGTCGATGAATTTGATAACCGTGCTGTAAGCCCCCAACATGTTGATTTACATACATGTAAGTATCATCTTGTAATAAATTTTTACATTGAGTTATACGATTATTTTAGTTCGTGATGCTATTGATGTCAATTATCAACGTATGGCAATTACTGGAGAAGAATTATCAGGTGTAAGTTTTATTTTATTTTAATACTATAGATGACTTTTGTTAATGCCACGTTTTAATTATATTACTGTAATGAAATTAACTTATTGTAACAAGTTATTATGTCCGACAAGCTAAAATAGCGCACCAAAATGTTTTAAGGTTCCATTAGAAGATTTACGCTCTGCAGCTCTTCTTTTAATTGAAGCTCTTTCACTTCGCCGTGATTACATGGAACGGATTGGTAATTATTTCCCATCAACTACAAGAGACTTTTTATCTGGACATTACCCGAAAAATCTTCCAAAATATCGTAGAAAGAATACTGAATCATGTAAGTCCTTTATTTGCTTCTCTTTTTTGAGTCATAGAATTAGAAAATTATGAAAAAACAACAATTTTATTCTAATATTTTTTCAATGGTGCAAAAATATTTGAACGTCTTTTTTACAACTCCCACTTCCAGGGGGAATAATGTGTAGGTTTTTTTTAAATCAAACATTAAACGCTATCGAACTATCCTTTCATTGTAATGGTGTTTAAAAAATTCAAGTCGTTTATTTGTTCGATATTATTTATTTTGCACATTTGTAAATCTGTGGGGTTACTTTAAGGGCAAGTTAGCAACTTTTTAAAGATTATTTGATATTTAAAGCATACTGTTTTTGATTAGCTTTATATGCCAAACAGGTATCAATCAAAAATTTCTATTTATTTATACTGTATGTTTTTGCACCAACTTTATACTTTATTTAAGTTTATATTACTGTATGTCTCATTATTCGAACACTGATTGTTTTTAATTAAATTGTTTTAAAAAAAATAACGCTTTTATAAACGAAAAATACAACTCGTGTTTAAATAATGAGACATGAAAGATTAATTATGTTTTTAAAAAAATTTTGTCTTATTCCAGTGTTTGGAAATCCACAAAATTGGACATCTGATCAACAGCATAAAGGTATTTTCGACTGATGTGGTTTTATCTTTTATTAAAAAAATTTCTAACCTTTTACTGCTTATCTCTTTTTTTATTATAATTTCTTGTCCTTAAATTCTAATCTAATTGACACATTTTCCATAATTTTTAGTTCTTCGTTTTTTGACACCTTCTTTTCCATTAATACTTTTTTCATCTTTAACATTTACACTAACTGAAAAGTAAATGTTTATTGTGTATGATATTTTTAGGTGCTCATACCAGCTTTAATCCACCTCAACCACCAGATGATCATTGGGGC
Source organism: Panagrolaimus sp. LJ2400 (assembly GCA_024447215.1). Lineage (NCBI taxonomy): Eukaryota > Metazoa > Nematoda > Chromadorea > Rhabditida > Panagrolaimidae > Panagrolaimus > Panagrolaimus sp. LJ2400. Next base: position 1,556,832 of record JAMRYA010000009.1, on the reverse strand, counting down.
TTGGATACTCCTCTGCCGGTTTATGATAAAATCTATACTTTGAAAAGAGGAGCTGGCGTTGTTGATGTTGTTGATGAAGATGGCAATATTCCAGAAGATATGAAAAAGAGTTATATCTCAAAAGATCAATTTTTAAAAGATTATCACCGATTGGTTATTATGATTGCTGATGGACCATTGTAAGTTTAAATTATTGGGATAAAATTGATGTTAGAGTAAAAACACTGTCCATCAAGTATGACACAGTTAAAGGATAAAGTTAATGTTAATACAAAACATTAACTTTATCTTGTGCATTTTCCATAACAGTGTTTGGAAATAGTAACTTTTAGTTTTAATCGCAAACACTGACTTGAACCAAAAATTTTAGAAAAAGTTTCTGTTTCCGTCGTCTGACTTTTTTGCAAACAAAATTTCAACTACACGTATTAATGAACGAACTCCGAGAATTACATGAACAAAAATCTGTGCCACATCGCGATTTCTATAATATTCGAAAAGTTGATACTCACATTCATGCAGCATCATCAATGAATCAAAAACATTTACTTCGATTTATTAAGAAAAAGATGAAAACAGAAAAGGATAATGTTGTGCTACAGCAAGGTGGAAAAAATATTACCATGAAACAGCTTTTTGAAGAACTTGGTCTTGATGCTTATGACCTCTCTGTAGACATGTTGGATGTGCATGCAGATCGCAATACTTGTAAGTTTTGGTCTGGAGAAAATTTGGATTAAAATGCAGTATATTTTTAGTTCATCGATTTGATAAATTCAATACAAAGTATAATCCTGTTGGACAATCTTCCCTCAGAGATGTTTTTATTAAAACAGATAATTATGTTGGAGGAAAATATTTTGCTGAAGTTTTGAAGGAAGTTTTCTCAGATTTAGAAGACAGCAAATATCAACATGCTGAACCAAGATTATCAATTTATGGCCGGAAGCGGGATGAATGGGATACTCTTGCAAAATGGGCTGTCCATCATGATATTTGGTCTCCAAATGTTAAATTAATGATTCAAATTCCTCGACTTTTTGATGTTTATCGAACAAAAAATATGCTTAAAAATTTTGATGAATTCTTGGATAACCTCTTTGGCCCATTATTTGAGGCAACAAATGATCCATCATCCCATCCTGAATTATTCCGATTCTTGAAGCATGTTTCTGCAATCGATTCTGTCGATGATGAATCAAAGCATGAATACGTTCATGTAAGTTTTTGAAAAGGTGGTTGCATAATCTCCTTTCAAGCTATGTTTAAATTCTTAATTAAATTTTTTTAGTTTGATTTCTCTACGCCTGAACCACCAGAATATACGGATAAAGAAAATCCACCATATTCATATTACCTGTTTTATATGTATGCAAATATCTGTGCCCTTAATGCATTTCGGCGTCAACGTGGTCTTAATACTTTTGCACTTCGTCCACATTGTGGTGAAGCTGGACATATTAATCATTTAATCATTGGATATTTAACATCTGAATCTATTGCACATGGTTTAATGCTAAGAAAAGTTCCTGTTCTTCAATATCTTTATTACTTGACACATGTTGGAATTGCAATGTCACCCCTATCAAATAATTCCCTTTTTATTAGTTACCATCGAAATCCTCTTCCAGAATATTTAATGAAAGGTTTAAATGTTTCTTTATCAACTGATGATCCATTACAGTTTCATTTTACAAAGGTATCTCTTATATGGGTAATTTTAAAGGTATACTGTAACAATCTTTAGGAAGCTTTGATGGAAGAGTATTCAATTGCAGCACAAGTATGGAAGCTATCAACTTGTGGTAAGTTTATTAATTAAACGTGGTAATAAATTAAAAATCTGATAATATTTTTAGACATGTGTGAACTTGCTCGTAACAGTGTCCTTCAATCTGGTTTTGAGCATGAAGTAAAAATTCATTGGCTAGGGCCAAATTATCGGGAAGAAGGCGTACTTGGAAATGGTAATTTTATAAATTGAACATAGTAAATCAATCACCTATCATTTATTGTTTTAGATGTAGCTCGTACAAATGTTCCTGATATTCGTGTATCATTTCGTCATGAAGCTCTCATAGATGAATTATGCAATCTTTTTAAAAATACTCATACTTCTGCAGAAACACCGATTGGATTAACTGGTACCAAACAAATACTTTGAGTTTCTTTATTCTCGGATGCATCTTTTTATTTTCTTTTTTAAAAACAATTAGAAGGGTAATAAAGGAAATTTGTTGGGTGATAGTTTTTTTCATGGTTTTTAAAAGGCTTTTTCTTTTGTAACTGTTTTATAAATCATTTCTTTCCCATTTTGGATATTTGACTAATACTATATTTTTATAAATTTGCATAAATAAAGTTCTATTATCATTCATAAAATTTCTACACAAACAAACAAAAGCATTTATTCACATTTTCTTGTTCCTTCCAAAACGTTTCTTTTCTACGGCTGGTGTCTTTAAAAAAAGAATTTTGGACTAACAAAATATTGGTGCTGAAATATGGATGAAACTGGAAATCTTTTATTCACATGGAGAACGATAACATTTTATTCAACTTTTATATCAACAGGATTATTGTTGATTGCATGCTTATCAATTATTGTATCATTATGTGATAGAAAGAAAAAGCAATCACAACAGCAATCACCTGGTGCATCGATAACTCCTAAATTAGCAGCTGTAAGTTTCTTGGATTACTGTAAAAATGTTTTTAGGCAAACAGAAAGCAAAAAATGCCTAAAAATTTATTTCTTTGTCGGGTAGTCGCCGTCTAGCGGCGTGAATACACTGCGATGCTCAGAAAGAATGTGATTTCGGACGATTTCTTCTTCAAGTGCGGTGGTATACCACGTTTGATCAATCTATCACAAGGCATTTTAATACTTTCTAATAACTTTCCTTTTTAGAAAGCAGCTAATCTACCATCAAATGCAAAGAATCCATCATCACCCTCACCTGGAGGTAAAACTAAAAATGATACGTTGGCATCATACAAACCAAAAAATCCTATGGAAAAATCAAAAGATGAAAGAAAATCAGGTCGAAATGTATCAAATAAGATGTTTGCTGGGCCTTTGGATAAAACTCAGATTGAATCGAAACGTTCTGGAAAATCAAATTCAAAGGAATCTGGTGAAAATAATAACATTTTGAAAAAGGATGAACAACTTTATGTAAAAGAAATAAAAGATACAGAAAAAAAGGATGAAGAAGAAAAGAAATTAATTGAACCTCCACCAATTGTGCCAGAAGATAAAGTGCAAGTTTTGGGAAATTTGGATGAAGTTATTAAAGTGAGTTTTTTGAATATTGTTAGGTGAAGAAAAGCAAAGGGTGTTTTTTGGAAATTTATTTTGCTATCATATGTTTTTGGGATAGAATGTGAATAGGGGATATGAATCATAAGATGTTTAATTTAAAGTTTAAGAAACCTGAAAGGTAAAATCCTGCATATCATCTGCGAATGCCTTTTATCTAGAATATAAAAACTAAAGAATCCATTGACCGCTTGCAAAACTTTTTCACGGCTCTAGTAGAGCTGTTTTAGTGACAGTAACAATAAATATTTCATTTTTATTAATAATGTTACTGTCGCTGAAAAAAGCTCTGAATAAAAATTTGACTTTTCATCGGCAAAATCGTTTTTTTAATTTTTTCAATTTTTAGGAAAAGAAACCTCAATTAATGAAAGAAATAGAAGATATGGGAAGTGTTCATGAACATGATAAAGTTGAAAAAGAACCTCTAAATCCTGAAAAGCATGTTGTTATTAATGAGAAGAAATGTAAATTATACACAACAAATAATGAAGAAACTAAAGAAGATGATGCAGCAGATGATCTAATTTGAAAAAAAAGTGAAATAAAATTTAAAAGATTTTTACAAATTTGTTTTTTATGTTCTGTATAAATTATTAACAATAATACATATATTTTTTGAATTTTTGGCAGTGTTGTTAGAGACTTATTCATTTTTTTGGCCAGAATTTCTCCTTGTCTGAAGATCAAAGCCATTTTGGTTTAAAGATTCTAATACGAACATAGATTAAAAATGGATTTACTGCTACATCTGGTGACAACCCGCTGGCTTTCTAGCGAGCTTTTTTTGAATGTATGATTCTTAGAGTGACCGACCACTGTTTCTTGAAAACAAAAAAGGAGAAAGAAGTGGTGGAGAAAAAAAAGAAAATAGAGAACGCTTTTTCTTGTCATTGGCCGAAAATCCATTCTAATGTTATCCGTTCTTTTAGAAATGAGGGACCACTCATTTCATACTTTGTTAAAGTCGAAAGTGGCCCTTTTTGCATTTGTTGTTTTCCTCATTTTTCCCGTAAAAGGAGAAAAAGACGGACCAGACTCATCGCTTTGAATTGAATATTGCTGCTACAGCGGCAAAAAGACCTCCTTCAAAAAGAGCGCAACTTTTTTTCTTCGGTGCATTGGCTTTTTTTATATTTCTGCTCGTCTCTTTTTCTCCTACGATGGACGCGATTATTGACGACAGCGACATTTTATGAAGAAAAATAAGGGGGGATTGATAGATATTAGTGAAAAAAAAATGAAAAAAAGAACTACGACAAAAAAGGAAAAGAGATGATTGAGATTGAGCGAGGAGAGCGAAAATGTATGACTCAGGTTTTTTGATTGGCCTCGATTTTTGTTAGGAAGAAATTGGACGCGACACCCTCCTTTCTTCTTCTTCTTTGCTACCGGTACTGGCTTCCGTCTAAGTTTTTTTAAAAATGCGATCTTTTTTTACAATAATGATTTTGAAGCATTTGTTTTTTTATGTTTGTATACTATTAATTTAGTGATGCTGTATTGTATAGACATTAAGATTGTTTTCATTTAAGTTGGTAATTCCACCCAGGCCTCTATCTTAGAATTTCGTCGCTTCCATCGATACTAAAATACTAATTTATTTTCTGTCTTTCCTTCCTTCATGATTCAATGATTTTGATATCTTTTTGAGGAAATAAAATATCAAAAATCATTTTCCCTTTAAAAACTCAACCTCTTTTCCCACACAACAACCTATGTCCATGTCATTCATTTTGTAGATTTTTCATGCGCAGAAAAAAGCTTCTCTTTAAAAAAATATTAAATCGATTTCAGCGACCCGGAAAGAGTAAAGCTCTCCTTTTCCACTTTTTTCGATGAATAAAAAATATGGATTTTAAAAACACACAAAGAATTGTACGGTTGTATCCGATTTCAAAAATGTTTAAAGTTTTTGTTTAAAAAATACGGATTTTACAAAAAAATATTTAATACTTTTTTATTTTGCTTTACATTTTTTGATCAATTTCCTGTTTGCCTAAAGGCATCATTCTTCGACGACTTTGTTTAGTGTGTTCCATTTTATTAACACTTTTATTATATTTTGATAACAGCAACCTTCAAAAATTCAATTATTTTTTACATAAACATAGTTCATGTTATTTTCTGTTGCTTGCTTATGTTGCATTTACCTGTTTCTTTTCTTTCTCTTTTGAATTCAAATGCCTTTAAATCTCAAAAACAAAAATTAATCACAACATTTGTTACTATCATTGTGACAATTTTTCTTGGAGATTGTATTTTTTTTAATTTTATTATCACCAAAAACAACTTGAATAAAGTGAATTTCTTTTTCCAAATTTTCATCGGTTTAATGGATCTGTTTTCCTGCATGATGTCAAATGTTGTTTCTCAAAAAATTTATACAAAAACAAAATTTCATTTATTGTTAAACACAAATGCGTTGTCTGCTTTTGTTTAAATAAAATTAAATATAATTTCAAACCAAATCAACATTGAAATTTTATTTAAAACACTACCTACTTCTTTCAGTAGAAGTAGCTTACTGCAGAAACACAAATATAGACATCATAGCTAAAAGAAAAAATCGCCATTTTGTTACATTTTAAACCATCTTCTAAAAATTCCTTGCCCGTACCAAAAATATTATCATAGAAAGTTTTTTACAAAAGCATTATAAATGTCCTCCTTTTCAAACTTTTTTTGATTTAGTCTTTGTCATTGTCTCCCTCTGGCATTACTCATCATCTTTCCCCAGAATGTTTCATTTCCCTTGACCCTTTGATAAACTTCTTTCCTTTTTTTGTTCCACACTTTTTTTCGTATGTATTTTTTGTGTAATTAATCTTTTTTTTCATTGTTTCTGCCACCACCATCACCATCAATCCCTTCTTTCTTCTTCTTCCCCCTGTTTCTACCATTTTCAAATTTAACTTGGTAGTGCCGCCTTGAAACAACAACTGTGCTTTCTTCGTTGTCGTCATTTTTATTTTTTTTTCAAAGTGGCCGGTCTTCAATAAAAACACTAAAAAACTAAAGGAAGAATGGATAGAAAATGCGAGGGTTCTTTCTTCTTCTTCGTTTTCAAATTTGATGACCAACAACGGCCGGCCAATGTCCGTTAACTTCTTTTTTATTAAATTTATCGTTTATCAAATTTATATAATTGTGAATGTTGACACTTTTTTCAAAAAATACTGATTTTATTTTTTTCAGAATCTATTACCACCAAAAAAACAACGAAGAAAAAAATGCGATAGTCCTTTTTCAACAACAAAAAATATACAAAAGAAAATCAACGACAAAATAAAGCAAAAAAAGAAGCAACAGCTTTTTTTCTTGTCAAATCGCGTCTTTCTTTTCGTCGCTTCTTCCATTTTCAACTTTGGTGTTGCTGCTGCTGCCATTATCTTTTTATATTCACCCCTCTGCCTTTTCCTAATCATAACTGTCTTTCAACTTGTATTATTATTAAACTAATCTATTAACTATTATTAATATTAACAACCTCAATACAACAACATACATATTATATAAATACTTACAACAATGATAATAAAATATCAATCAATTTTATTCATTATTGGATTATTAACTATTTTTATTGAATTTGGTAAGCTACTTTTCTGATGCATTAATCCGTGTTAAACAAATATGTATATTTAAGGTTATTCATTAAATAAATATATTGATGGATATGAAACGCTGAATTATCGTCCAATTTTGGATCGAAGGAAACGAAGTACAACATCAGCGACCGAGAATAATGATGATTCATCCATTGAATTACGCTTTCGATCTCATAATCGGTTTGTTACACGCATTTTTATCCCTTATACAATAATGCTTAATATGCTTTAGGGTTTTTAATCTTAAATTATATCCTGTAAATAGTGAATCTGTATTTTCTGATGATCATCAACTTGATATTAATGGAGAATATATTAATACAAATTTAATAAGACCTGAAGAATTTTTGTATGAAGGTTTTGTTAAAGGTTTGTTGAAACGTGAAGCATATATATACTTGTATAACTAAAATATATTTTTAGATGATCCTGGATCTCACGTATATGGTTCTATAATGGATGGAGTTTTCGATGGACATATAATATTAAGTGATGGAACATCTTTGACAGTTGAAAAAGCTTCAAGGTATTTTTCACCAGAAGAAAGACCAAAGAATTATCACTCTGTAATATATCATGATGAAAAAATAAATCATGACAAATATCGAAGAGTTAAACGCGAAATACATGAACATGATGATGATTGTAAGAAAGTTTTATATATCTCTCATATAACTTTGTTGCTATTCATTTTCTAATTTTAAGCTCATGATGGATGTGGCTTAACAAAAGATATAAAGCGCAAAATGCAAGATATCCAGGATGCTGGTGAAGGACCATATGCACCACCAAATCAACATTATTCAACCATTGATGATGAACCTGTATCACATTTATCTCCACGTCATAAAGATTCCATTTTTGAACAATATGCCCTAAATAAAACTAAACAACAAAAAAGAAGGAAGAGAAGCGCCTTCAATATTGGAACTTCATTAATTAATGGAAAAAATATTCATAAAGTGAGAACGTGCAGCATTTACATGCAAGCCGACCATAAACTATATGAACATGTTTTTCAAAAAGAAGGTAATCGTGATCCCGTGAGAACTCGTGAAGAAATTGTTGCATTGTTTTACAATCATATTAAAGCTGTAAATCAGATTTATGAAGTAACCAATTTCGGTGGTATTACTGGCCTTAATTTCGTTATTCAACGTACTACTGTAAGTTCCTTTTAATGGATAAGATAGAGGATGGAATTTGTTTTTTGGAGAAAATTTTATTTTGTAACTTTTTAACTCATATTTACCGTATTCCACTATTGTGTCTCAGAAGTGTTAAATTTTTCAAATCAATCTTTTTGCAAAAAAAAATTGAACAATGAAAAGGATGCATTCCTTTCACAGTAGTTGAGTGATAGATTCAAATCTTTTGTTCAATAGTTGCTCAGACTGGCGGCAAAATATGATGATGGCCTTCTCAACATGAAAAGCAACCATTCCACCTTTTTTTGTACTCTTACAACTTTCAAAAAAAAACCTAAATGTTGTATATGAAAAATAAAAGTGAAAATAAAATTCAAGGACACCTCTACAATGATCATTTTTATTATTGAAGAGATACCTTGAATGGAAACAACGAGATGTAGCATTCTTGTTTAAAGGGAACATTTTTATTAGAGAATTTAAGTGAGCAATTGAGATTATTGTTCAAAATTTATATAATCAAAATTGTTAGAATTCAGTATGATGATATTGAGATATATTTTTAAAGCCAAGATTACTGTATTTATCAATCAATACCTTTTTCAGATATTTACACGCGACAGCTGCAATAATAAAGGACCAACAGATAATCCATTTTGTGAAGAAAATGTTGATGTTTCAAATTTTTTAAATTTAAATTCTCAAAGAAATCATTCAGCTTTTTGTCTCGCATATGCTTTAACATTCCGTGATTTTGTTGGTGGAACACTTGGTCTTGCGTGGGTTGCATCACCTAATTTCAATACAGCTGGTGGAATATGTCAAGTATATCAGAAATATAATGAAGGTTCACGTGGAATGGTATATCGTTCACTCAACACTGGAATTGTAACATTGGTAAATTATGGTAATCGTGTTCCGGCAAGAGTTTCTCAGCTTACATTAGCGCATGAAATTGGACATAACTTTGGTTCACCTCACGATTATCCAGCTGAGTGCCAACCGGGATTGCCCGATGGTAACTTTATTATGTTTGCATCTGCAACAAGTGGAGATAAAATTAATAATGCAAGATTTTCATCATGTTCAATCAGTAATATTTCAAATGTTTTATATGAAGTTTTATCTCAACCACCTGTGAATCCTTTAACATCTGCACTAGGGGCATACGGTAGAAAAAGAAACTGCTTCCAAGGTTTGTTTTTTTATTATTTCTTCTTCTTTTTGTAATTTTAAATATTTTTAGAAAGAACTTCTGCATTTTGTGGTAATCAAATTAAAGAACCTGGTGAAGAATGTGATTGTGGATTCTCTGACAAAGATTGTGATTTGCTGCGTGATAAATGCTGTCAACCACATGAAGTTAAAGGCCGATATAATTCTGTTGCAGCATGTAAACGTGTTCCAGGTGCAATTTGTTCACCATCAGAAGGGCAGTGCTGTAATGCAGAATTTTGTTCATTCTATTCTGCATATGATCGTCGTCCATGTTTATCTGAAACTGAATGCACATTTCAACAATTTTGTGATGGGCGGGGACCCGAATGTCCAGAACCCCGGCATAAACATGATGGGATTCCATGTCAAGATGCAACAAAAGTTTGTCAATCTGGTGCATGTAATGGTTCGATTTGCGCTGAAGTTGGTCTCAAAGATTGCTTCTTAACTGAAGGAAAACCTGCACAACTGTGTCATCTTGCATGTGAAAAAGATGGAAAATGTTTGTCATCTTTTGAGCTGCCCGAATTTCGTGGTGGTAAATTTAATCAAACTGGTCGAGAAGGAAAATCTGGTCTTTTACTTCATCCTGGTTCGCCGTGCAATAACTATAAAGGATATTGTGATATTTTACGAAAATGCCGTAGCGTTGATTCAAATGGACCACTTGCACGTTTAAAGAATTTGTTGTTCAATAAAGAAACAATTCAAACTGTATCACAATGGGTTGGTTTTTTTAAACGATTCTTGAATTCACAAAATTTATTATTATACATGAAATTTTCATCATCTAATTTCAGATTTCACAGCATTGGTGGGCATGTGTTTTAATGGGAATTGGTGGACTTATATTTATGGCAATATTTGTTAAATGCTGTGCTGTCCATACTCCAAGCACTAATCCAAATAAAGCACCGGCAGCACATTTTACGTATGTTTATTATTATCATATTTAAGTATAAATACTTACCATGTTTATTTTAGTGATACCCTCAGACACCCAGGGACTCTACTACGTCGTGGTCGACAACATGCAAGAATTCCACAGCCACCAGGTGGTCCAGGAAATCGTCCACCTGTTGTAATTCCTTTATCATCTCAACAACAACCGCGTCAAAATCGCCATCAACGACGTGCTGCTGCAGCTGCTGCTGCAAATGTGTCTTCACCACCTCCAGCAATGTCATCATCTCGAACTCCACATAATATTTCTGCTCCGCCATTAATTTCTTCTCCCCCATTAACACCAGCATCGGCACCAATCATCGAACCACCGCCACCATATTCTCCAACTGATCCAACTGCTTCTGCTCCGCCAGTTCAAGTTCCATCATCGTTAACTGGCAATGCGAGAACATTATCACCTGCTACTCTACCTGGCGCGCCTGCTCCACATCCTCCATCAATTGCAACTTTACCAGTTGTACCTGGACAAGGCCCAAAGCCTGGTCGAAGAAAGCAGAAACCTGATATTTCAGCAAATGATAAAAAATTAAATAAGCGTTCAGCAAAATAACTTTTATATATTTCAATATTCATCAAATTTTAATCACAAAACGAGTATTTCTGGTGACGCTAATTCTGATCTGAATTTATTTTTTAAATATTTAAATGGGTTTATTACATGTATTTTTTTTCGCCTTCGAAATTTGTTGTTGTGTTTTTTCTCTTCAACGATTCGCTCTTTCTTTCATTGTTCTTTATTTCATTTCATCGAATGCATTCCGTGTTGCTTTCTTTCTCCTTTGTCATTTTTGTACATTTTTTGTAATTTTTATGTGCTCAATCTTTTGTGATGCTACCTGTTTTTTGTAATAATTTAACAAATTTGTCATATTTTTATGTATTTTAATAAATATTTTTTTACCTTGTAATTTGACTTTTAAGACAGTTGGGTTTAGAAGAAAAAATTGCAGTAACCAATATAACACTGAGCAGCACAACAACGGAAAATGAAAAAGATTATATGTAAGTATAGTTTTACAAAAAATGAGTAATTTTTTATTATTGCTTTCAAAGAATCTTGTTTTCTGTGAATCATATTGTATAATAAACCTGTCAAACATGACAAAATTTATGATACTTGGTTTTTAAAACCTAAATTGAAAATGAAGTTTACTCTTATTTTAAAGCTGTCTACATGCTACTAATTTTTAGGACATGACGTTTTAAACATTAAATTTATAGTCTTTATGTTTTATTTGATACTGTATTTTACAACAGAAAAAGTTAAATGTTAAATTTAATATTATAAAAAGGGCAAAATTATGAAAGTTGCCATTATTGTGTGTTTGCGAAATCTGCTAATTGCTACTTCTGTTTTTGCTTTGAATTTCGGATGTAAGACAAGTGTTGACTAAAATTAATCCCCAATTATTTTTACCACATACTTTTATTTCAAACAAGAAGGTAGAAAAGAAGTTTAATAGATACATTCGAGTTTTATTCTATCAAGGAAGCAAAATCTTAATATTCAAAAACAAATCTAATAACAATGATTTCTTACGATATTTTTACGTGGATTATTGAAGTACTCTATTATCTTTGTTCAGTTCTTGAAGTTTCTGTTATAATCTTTTTCATATTTGAATATTTCAAACATAAATCTGATTTTAAAACTTCCTTTTATTTAATTTTGAATGTAGATTACTGTATCTCATTCATTATTTGTTTATTTTGGTTTTTATATGATTTCGTTGGATACACTTCTCCATCATTTGGATTCATAACAGCTTTTCAAGAATGGTATGGACTATTCTTTTATGGATTTTGTAATTTCTTACTTGGATTAAATCGATGTTCAGCTTTGGCATTTCCTTTTCATCATAAAAGGGCAAGTTAACTTTCAATTGTGCATTAGACGACCAGACCATTAATAAATCCCTCTCTTTCAGGTTTGGAGCAAATATTCTAATTTTTTGATCCCATTAATTTTGATTTTTCCATTTATTTCAAACTGTTACAATTTTCTTGATTTCCATTGTAAATTTTATCTTTTTGAAGATGAATGCTTTTCATTTCGAGTTTCCATATATCTTCAAGCAGCAATTCTTAATATCATTTTGAATAGCTTTGCTTTACTTTTTGTAGTTTACGGAATTATAAAAGTTCGTGCAACAAAGCAAGCTCAATCATATAAGCTAAAAACTGAAAGAAAACTTGTTTATCAAAGTGTTATTTGTGCAATTTGTCAAATAATTTATTACATGTTTTCCGCGTATGCCGTTCGATTTCCATATGATGATCAAATGTATACGATTTTTTATAATATTGGCTTTTCTTTTTATGTTTTACAACGGTATTCTAACTTAATTATAATTTTTGTTGTGCATTCTGCTTTTCGAAAAAAGTTTTGGATTTTTTATAGACTGTTTTATTTTTTTCGGTGTAAAAAAACTCCGTTCATCGGAGTAAAGGTTAATGTTGCTTCAAGTGTTGGAAGAACTTAAATTAATACTTATAATTTATTGCTGTCGTAATTTTTTTAAATAAAGGTTAACTAAATGAATTACATGTTGTTGCATTTTAAATAATCACATAAGAATTTATTGAAGAATTTCTTTAATAGCATTATGAAGGATGTATTTTTGTCCTTCAGGACATTGTCCATTAAAGTCATCCATATCCAAGGCCCATGTGAAGGCTCCTCCAAATCCATTTCTTTTAAGCCAACTCATTTTAGTTTTAACTGAGCTCTCGTCATCGTAACCATACCACAGATCACCATTTACTCGATATGGCACTTTTTGTGTTGCATCCCAATATCTCGTTCCACCAATATTACAAATCTAAAGTATTTTAACATTTTAAAAATAAGATCTCAAAGGATTTTATTTGTGCTACTTCAAAATATGCTTTTTGTGGTACGGGCTTTCCAGGAGCATTCATGCCATAGTTGTTTGGATCATCTAATTTCCAGCCATAACCATATGTGGCAATTCCAACTAATAACTTTTCTTTTGGCATTCCCTTTTGAGCCCAATAATTCATGGCATAAGCTGTATTATAAATGTCTGAAGAATACAAGGGACTTGTCTCTCCAGTTTGATCTTCCCAGTCGCCTAATATAAACTGATTTATTTACAAGATTTTTAAAAAAATTAGTATTGCATCCTTCTAAATTCCCAAATAAATTTTACCATGGAAGTCATATGTCATTACATTGACATAATCTAAATGTTTTGCCATTTCTTTAACATTATATCCTTCATCGACAGTTGGGGCATCAGCTGTTACAGCGGCTGTTAAAAGCTTTGAATTATTTGCTTGTTTTAGCTCCTAAGATTAATAAATGGAATAGAACATGAAATCTCCATAAGGACATACGTTTAGCAATGTTATATAATTATCATAATCACCACTTTTTGGATATTCCCAATCAATATCAATCCCTAAAATTTTAAGATTGACACTGATATAAGTGTTTGACATCCCCCAAGCATACCATCAAACCCATATTTGTTAATGAATTGCATTGCAGAATTCACAAAAGTTTTTCGATGTCCTTCATTAGCAGCTAATTTCTAAACCCCTTTTTCGTGTTTTCTGTCATAAAGTGAAACCATTTTATGCAAACCTTAAAAGTTTCAGTCCCAGCATCCCATCCACCAAATGATAATATTGTTTTAAGACCAGGTTGTTGATTCTTGAGTTTATTTAACCGTGCATAGTATCCCCCGTTTGGGCCACTTGAAGTATCTTCATCATCATATGCAGCAGCAGTAAAATCATCAGCGACTTTTGCAAAAGCAAAAAATATATGTGTACATGTTCCTGGGATATACATTTCTGGTTCATATTTTCCATTATCTGGACGATAATGCGCCCAATCTGAGAAGTAACATCCTCTTACATAATCAGCAGTTACTGTCTGTAATAAACACAACAGCAATAATATTGGAAAACTTTGATACATTGTGTTCTGGAATAGAAAAACAAATGTTCAAAGGAAGTTTTGTGTTTTTTATTTTATCGAAGTTTTAATACTCAAATATTCTCTTATCATTTTTTGATCATTATCATTTCTCCGGTCAAAAATCAAAGTAAAACATTCTTCCTACATCCATTGCTTAATGTTTAAGAAATGGATGTAGGGTGGTAATAATAGTTCAAAGTAACATAAAAGAATATATATAGATGGGCTGCATTACTTTTTTTCAGTAATATTAGATTCCAATGATAAACTGCAATTTAAATCTTCGAATAGCGTTAGTGTCTCCAAAAAATTTTAAAGCTTTATTAAATAAACTTTCTCATATAAATAATGTATTAAACATTACTAGTGTTTGTAGCATCATCCATTTGTGTAGGAACAACGGTTGCAACTTGTGTTACAGCAGGACCTTCTTTCTTTGAAATAACTTTTGACATTTGTTTCTTCCGTTTTAAAACAATCAGAGTGACCAAAGTTGCCAGAGTTACCAAAAAAATAATTAATTCGATACCAGCAATTAAATAAAAGAACCATGGACTTGAACTAAAGATGCAGATGATTATTGCAGAGTAAACAAATGCAACGAGAAGAAATTTTTAATGATTTAAAAAAGTACATACCTCTCTTCATCAGATTTTTTATCATCACAATTATCCATTCCGCTTTCTTCCTTATCCCATTTGATACATTCTTCACTTACAAAATTTTCAGTTCTTTCGGTATCTTGAATTTTCCAAGTTATTGTTTCTTTTCTACAAGTTTAAGGCGCTTTTATCAATATAAATTTACAAAATCGCTCACCTTCCTTCAAATAATTTTGGATAAAATCCCCAAGCTCGAATAAACACGGGATCTTTTGATTGTACCTGTTTTTGTACTACTGGCGATAAAGAATCATCAACAAAAGTTGCCATAGGATTTTCAGTTTCATAAATTTTTATTTCAGTTCTTTCAGGCCCATCCAACTTTTCAAAATAAGCAAAAGCCCCCATAGAAGATGAAAACATATTCGAGATACCAGGAACCGATATTTCAGTGCTAGGCTTTGTATTATTAAGTTGGTGTAAAAAAGTTGAAATAAATTTAATCTTCCCATCCTGAAAAAATTATTTAGCAATTGAATATTTAGTGATTATTAGAAAGACCGCTTACAGATAAGATAATAGTCCCCCATAAACATTTTTTTGTTTAGCGCAATTAAGGGTTCACGAAAGACGCTACCACTTAGCATAAGTAAAACTAACCGTATTCCATTGATATCTTTGAATAAGCACATCACGATGAACAGAACTATCATATGTAGATACAAATAGCAATCGATCAAAAGATGGATCACCTTTTTTGAAATAAATTAAAGGTCCTGCTGGTGTATAAAAGGTTCCATCCGGTGTTAAAACGCTTCTCATGAATGCCCATGTTTCTTCACCACATTTTACCGTAGTATATACCATATTTGAATCAATTCCAAGTGAAAGCAAACTTTTATCAAAGTTACAGTAACCTCCAAGCATATATTCATAATTAACTTTGACAAACAAAGCATTAAAATTAAAATCTGTCAAATCATTTATCTGCTTAACCAAAATTGAAATTTCTTTTGCAGATTCATACTTGATAACGATGAGATGATTTCCTTTTGAATTCTGATGAACGACTGATGCAATATTTTCACATGATCTAAAAGGTTGTTGTAATCTATTCTTGGAAAAAAACCGCTTACTTTTCGGTTTCTGTATACCGATAATTTTCAATTGTAGTTACATGAGCATTGTAGTCAACAGCAGATTTAAAATTACAATCAGGTCCAACAAAATAAAAGGTTCCATTATTTAAAGCAGAACCACTTACAAATGAAAACAGAACGAAAATAAGACAGATTTTGAACATGTTTTACTCATGAGATGTGTGTTTATTAAAGAAATGCTCAATTGCTGTCAATGTCATAAAATATGCAAATTAATCACATTTTTTCTTGATTACAAGTTTATGATGTTAACAGTGCTTTTGAATCCAGCATTAAAATACAATGCGTCACAAATTTATCTTTAAGCATTTACTTTTATTTTTTTACAATACCAAGAAACACATATTTTACAGTTAACCAATATATCAATCACGTTTTGCAGAATTATGTGCTAGAAAGTTAACATTCGCTTCATCAATGACATTATTTCGATTCTTTTTAGATTTTTTATTTGCGCGCACAGTTATACCAATTAAAGCAGCAAGAGTTCCAATCAAAAGAAGAAGTTCTGCACCAGCAGTAAAATATAATGCAACAAAAACATAGGGCAATCTAAAACAGAGTGCCTCGTTAGTATTGCTGTTTTGAGAAATCTCCAAAAACGAGAACTATCAAACAAAATTTAATCTGTGAAAAAAAATGTTTGTTAAAACAAATGTTTTCTCCCTGGATTCCAAATATACTTACTTCTTACTTTGGGTTTTACCTTCACACTTTTCATGCTCCTTTTCTTTCTTTTCATATTCCACTGGACAATCTTCACTTATGTAATTTGACGAAATTCTTTTAGTATCTCGAATTTTCCAGCTTGTTGCTTTAGATCTAAAATAAACATAAATTTTTTATCACCCGACAACAAACTGAAGCTTTTAACATACGGTTGATTTGTTTCTATATCAAGGAAAAAGCCAAAAGCTCGAATAAATGATGGATCTTTGTTAACAATTGTTTTAGCATTATCTCCATTTCCAAAACCTTCGACATATGAATCCATTAATGCTGATATATTAGAAAAGAGACTAGACTTAAGAACAAAAAATTTGACTTCCGCTTTATTATTAGATGCTCCAGCTACAACAATTTTGACAAGAGCTGTTGAAAAATATATATTCTTAGAAGATCCAACATTTTGAATTGAGCTAATACTGTTCTCGGTTTTATTGAGTTCGTGAAGAAGCGTTGCAAAGTAAATCATCTTTGAACCCGAAGCTGTATTCTAAAATAAAACTAGCATTAATAATATCAAATGGAAGAAACAAAATTTACCTCTTTAATAGTATACCGTAATACGACAGCATCATCCAAAGAAGTTACACTATTATTATCTCCGTCATATGTAGATACGAATAGCAATCGATCAAAAGATGGATCACCTTTTTTGAAATAAATTAAAGGTCCTGCTGGTGTATAAAAGGTTCCATCCGGTGTTAAAACGCTTCTCATGAATGCCCATGTTTCTTCACCACATTTTACCGTAGTATATACCATGCTTGAATCAACTCCAATCGATAATAAGCTTTTATCAAAGCTACAGTAATCTCCAAGCATATACTCATAATTAACTTTGACAAACAAAGCATTAAAACTAATATCTGTCAAATCATTTATCTGCTTAACCAAAATTGAAATTTCTTTTGCAGATTCATATTTGATAACGATGAGATGATTTCCTTTTGAATTCTGATGAACGACTGATGCAATATTTTCACATGATCTAAAAGGTTATTGTAAGATTTGAAAGTATGAAGTAAAACGTATGAAGTTATAACGTTACCGATCATTTGAAATCTGTTGATTCATTTTTGTTTGAATATCCAAGACTGAGATTGCAGAAACGAAAGAGCAATCAGGCGTCAATGCATAAAATGTTCCATTTTTCCATTCAAATGAAGTTGGATCAGCTTTTAAAGGAATAAACAGGAGGGCCAGGAAAATCAAAGTAAAAAGCATTGTTGAAAACGATAGTGTTGAGTGGAACAAATGGCATTTTATTGAATGTCAAAAGCATGCAAATTTTTAAGAACTAGAAGATCCTTGCGGGATTAAGGCCGACAATAAAATATGATTTATAAAAATTTCAAAACGCAATGGCATGAAGATTTTAAATGTATTTTTTGACTCGAATTTAATCCAGAGTTGAATCAGTCGGTGATCCCTAATCTTTTGTTAATGCTATCAGGACAAAATTTTGAGAAAAAAATGTTTTGGTTTTAGGATTATTTAATTTTGATTGAGACAAATTCTTCGTTTCCTTACATCTGCTTTATTCTGCAGAACTTTTGTTTTTTTGAAGCTCTCTCATAACTGTTTCTTAATTTATGACATTTTTGTTTACTGATAACAAATATCACGAGAATAGTTTGTAGCTGCCTTCTTCGCCATTACCATTTCAAGTTTATAGTTCATGGTATTTTAATGAGAAAAAACGTGATTCCTTGTAAATATCACTCAAAAACACGAACTATTACTCGTGAAAAATCTTATCTTATTGCTTCTATTCGACTAAAACAGTCATAAGAATTTTCGGGAAAGTTGTAAACATTTCCAATATAAAACAAACACAAATCTCAAACTACTCTTAATTTAGCTTTCACTTTTTTTTATTTATTTTCCACTTCTATTGTTCCAATTGTTCTCGAAAATGGATTCACCTTGTAATCCCTGCAAATGTTGTGATGGATGCCCATGTGGAGGTAAAGGCGGAAAATGTGATTGCAAAAATTGTGAATGCTGCTCACATTGCCGCAATCAACACTAAACTTTGACGAATGATCAAATATGTCCCAATTTGATTTGAACTAACTGTGAACAATTCTTGTTATCATTTTCTAAATTACTGTTTTAAATATAATTATGTAATTGCTTTTGATTTGGAAAAATGTATGTAATTTTATTCATCATGATAATAAAATAATTTTTAAAATCACAACAAATCATGGGGTCAAAGGCGGGAAAATGTATGTGAAGGCATTTTTTCGTCTTTTGTTTTTTTAAACATTCTATTATTTTCGCTAAAATATTCGTGGAAAATCGTAAAAAATCGTGGAAGTCGTGAAAAATTTAGCACGATTTTCCGCAAATATTTTTAACTTTTTTTCATTTTTTTGTTATTTTTCGAGGTTTGAGTCCCAGATGGTTTAAAAGTGATATAGATCTGTTCTCCAGGTCCATACGTACATTTTCTAAAAGTCTCACGTAATTTGGTTTTCCAGAAATTGTTTAATTAAGAAAATGAAAAAAATAAGAGAAAAAAGGGTTCAAAATTTTGTCACCCTTTGTAAGTACATGAATCTTAAATATCAGGCTTGAATGGCTGAAGTTTTCATAAACAAGAATATTTAAAATTTAGCAAAATTTGCATAAAGATGAATAAAAATCAAAAAGTGTTTTTCGATATTCTTCATTCTTCATTTTTCTGTATGTGAGCAACAGCAACGACTGATTCAAAATACGTCATGCGGGCAAAAATGAGTGTTGTTATGGACAAAAATAATAGTAAGTCATTTTTTAAACTTTTTTTGCATCTAACTTGTTGCATTTCAGATGAATCAATTAAAAAGTTATCAGAAAATTCAACATCAACTCGAACCTCAGTAGAAACAAGACAAAGTTGTCGCAGCTGTGATGATACAACAACAACATATCTTCCTACACCAAATACCGTTTCATCAGATTCTTTTACACGTCGAATGGCCCAATTTGTTACACCATCTAAATTTATTTTAAAGCCTGGTGAATATCTTCATGATCTTCGAGAAGGTTTTGATCGAACTTTAATGAGTTATGCAAATAATCTTAAGGCGATGAGTGTTTATGATATATTCTTGGATTATACTCGCGTTATTACACAAGATCGCAAACAGCCTGCACCAACTTTCAATAAAAATGAAATATTTAATCGTTATCGTGATATTCGGTAGGTTGAGTTTTTTTATTATAAAATAATGTACATTAAACTGCTTCAACAAAGAATGTGATAGTAAGCGAAAAGCTTAACGTATACTGCTTCGTTTTTTATTGGGTTTTTGTAAGTGACTTGATAACCTTTTTCGGTGGTTTTTTTCAAGTAGTAGTTATATACTTGTACATTATTTTTTCTAAGCATTGCTGAACTTCTTTGACGCGAAATAATATATTATATATTTTAGGTGTATTGAAGCAACTCGTGTTAAAATTGCATCTCCTGCTGATGGTAACGATTATATTCATGCGAATTATGTTGATGGATTTCGTGAAGCAAAAAAATATATTTTAACTCAAGCACCATTTCATTCAACGCTTGAAAAATTTTGGGAAATGATTTGGCAAGAAAAATCAACTTTAATTGTATCTCTTACTGTAATGGATGGTGAAAAGGCTGCACTATATATTCCATCAAAATCTGGTGAAGCATTTATTTTTGGTAAAATTAAAATTGTAAATATGGGAACTAGACATATTCGTGATTCATATGATGCTACAGTAGTAATGGTAACAAAAGGTGATGAGCCTGCAAGAAAATTATTACATATGGCATGCCATTCCTGGCCTGATAAAGGTACTCCAACTGAACCAACAGAAGCTCTTAATATGCTTGATGACATGAATTTTAATCGTAAATTATTGATTGAAGAAGGTAAAAAGAAAGGTTGGTTATCAAATGTTGATATGCCTACTTCACCAATTGTTGTTCATTGTTTATCCGGTTAGTTTGTTTTTTAGATTACGTGTTTAGTATTCATTTAAATATGACATTATAGGAGTTGGTCGTACAGGTGTTTTAGTTGCAACAGAAATTTGTCAAAGAAAACTTGATTATTCATATAATCGTGACTGTGGACCATGTGTTGATGTACGTGATTGCGTTCTTCGTTTACGAACTCAACGTGAAATGACTGTTCAAAAACCTGAGCAATATCTTTTTGTTCATTTAGCCGTATTTGAATATGCTGTTCGACGACGCTATTTTGAATCAGTTGAAAAAGTCAATATTACCAGCTTTGTAACAGCACATACTTAATTTATTTTGTAACCCTTATCAACTGCTACTCGTATAATTTGCTTTGTGATTAAATAAAAGGTTTAATAAATGTAGAATACTGTTATAATGACTTTTTACAACAAATGAGCAAATGTTGAAACACATATCATTATTTTATCGGATCAAAAAAGCACAAAATTGGGACAATACTTTTTCAAATAATTCTATCCCAACATTTTAAAAAATTCGTTCATTCGCTTTGGTGCTTTGTCTTTTGGAGTCCATTGTTTTAAATAGAGTTTAACATTTTTATAAAACTCTTCACTATAGGTTTCATAGTTTTGTGCAAATTTTACATCAAATTTACAGTATGCTGCTGTATATTTCTAAAACTTTGAAATTATTATAAACTTTTCTTAATATTATTTCTTACGGTTAAAAAGCAAGAGAATAGAGTGAAATTTAATAAATCAGTTGCATGAAATATTGCAAATTCTTCGAATTTTGTATGTGCTGGTAAATTTGATAACTTTGCTGATGTTGAAGATGTGTATATAAGGCTTTCACATCTGCAAATATTTATGAGATTAAAAAATCATTTTCCATTTACTACTTTAACATTGTGTTTTTGCTTGCGCATGATACAACCACAATCCTTTTCTCAGCCAATTTTCGTCTTTTAAAGAAGTTGAGTAGTCTGTAAAATTTTCTTACCCAATTTGTATCTTTTTTGAGCCACTAAAGTTTTCAATAACGCTTTCAACAGTTGCAAAAGCTCCATCAGAATTATAAATATTTACTTTGAACAGCTTACAACCAATAAGTTTGCAATTTTGATTCAGCAAAATTATATCATTCATTGTTAAGGTTTGATTCATTAAAGTTAAATATTTAATATCTAATTTTTTTAGAACTTGAGATAATTGTGTAAAACAATATGCATTTTTGGAACTGGTGATTTTTACACTATTTGTTACAGTCATGTTATCAAAAATAAATTTATTTGGATTTTGTTGAGTTGAAAAAATCTTGAAAGAATAGGTTGAAAGTTTTAAAGATTGGTCAATGTATTCAATCATGCTTCTATCGCCATTGTTAATTTCTAAACGAAAGCAAAGCGGTGTTTGATATTTTGCAAAAAAATATTTGCAAGTTTGATATAATATTTGTCGAATGTGATAGTCTTTTTCAATATATCTCATAATATCTGCACAAAATGCGAAATTCTGCAATTTCATATTTGCTTTGCTGTATTTTGTTGAACATAATTCTTTGATGCGTTTTGGTTCATTAATTGTTAAAGCTTTAAATTGCTTTGTCGAATTATCTTCAAAAATATATATGTCAAAGACTTGCATAAAGTCTAAATTTCTGTCCATAAACCAAACATTTGAATATTGAATTGTATTTATCCTTTTAAAGTTCTGCTGATAATTGTTGAAGATTTGAAGCATGTCCATAAATTCTTTAACATTAAGTACACTTTTTGTTGGTTTATCTTGATCAATCAAGCATTCAAGAACAAAATTAACAACAACAATACTTTCCGCTAAAAGCTTATAAGTTTTAATAGAGGCTTCAACGATATCTTGGATTTGAGATATTGTTTTTATTAATTCTATATCAAAACATTTTTCTTTTATTTGAAGAAATATTTTCACCAAATTTTGGTATGAATTATCCGAAAGAATTCCAGCAAAATCCATAATCAATTTTAGATCAATGTTTCCAGTTTTTTGTTGAAATTCAATTATTTCTTGCTGATATTTCATTTTCATTATCTTATCTCCAATGAAGAATCGGCAATATCGAGAATATACACCAAAAGCTGCCTTAAAATTTATTTTTGTGTTTATGAATACCTGACATACAGTAACCCACTTTTAAATTATATGTTTTTAAAAATTCAATATAATATTTCCAGGCATCCTTTTGCCATGGCTTTTTTGAAATATAATATTCCATATTTTGAATAATAATATGATTGTGATTCCTCAGCTTTAACAAATTAAACCATTGTTCAATGTTTTCATTTTTATACGCTTCCATTAATTGAGTGTACAATGTGCTATTTTGCTTGAAAATTTGCTTAACGTTATCCGGAATTGAATCTAAAATTATTAGCTATTAGCTTGAAGTGTTATACGTCTAAAGCTTACACGAATATTCTTGATAAAGGGAATAAAGGGATTCCAAATGGCAATGTGGAAACGTCATTGCATTTTCTAGATTTTGTAAAAAGATATGGCCCCTTTGAATTTCTTTATGAGAAAAATGTTCAGTATAATATGGATATGTTATAATTTTACAAAATTTTCTATCCTGAAATTGCAGAGAATTGTTGATATCTTTTTGTCAGCATTTTTGGTTACTGCAGATAAATAACCAATTCAGAAATTCCTTTGAATTAAGTAACTTACTGTTTTGGGAAAACGCTTTCCTATTTCTTCCCCTTCACCACGTATCGACTCAGTCAAAAATTTTTCCCCATAAAAATGTGATAGAGCTACTTCTTTCATTTTATTAGCAAATTTCACATAATTTTTATTAGATTCTGCGATACCTTTTTCGAAGCTATAATAGTCCATATAAGGCAAACATTATAAAATTAAACTAACTTACTTCAACCATTGACCCCAAATAAAAGGAGTTGTTGTATATTTAGTTGCAAAATTGATAAATAATTTTCTTACTGTCTCACAATTTTTGGTATTGTTTATTGCAGCTGTAAGGGCATTAACTTTTAAACGATACAGTTCCGGATATCTATGATAATCTTCCATCATTTTTAAAGTCCAATAATTTAGAAAAAAATAATTGAGTGATCTCAATCGTTTGGTTGTCGATGCAATTCTGTGTATTATATTTTACTCATAATTCTGTGTGGTTTTTGGTTCAGCCAAATTTATTGTGTTTTAAAGATGTTCTTAAAAGGCATACTTAAGAACCACTCTTCAAAAACAAAAATATTTCATCTACCAAAAGTAGAGGTAAAACAATTTGTTTAGGAGATTTTTTTGTTGCATAGATTGCCTTTTGTATCGACAAAACATAACAGTTATTACACAAAACCAAACAGCAAACGTTTCACATCAAATTAAAAAAGTCTGCATCTTTTAAAATAGTGTTTTAGAGTAAACGCATAACACCTCTGAACATTAGCTTTATACTTGCATTTGCATTTTTACTTACATGACAATATCATATTATTGTAATTGAGTTGAAATTCTGGTACTTTAGCTACATTCAATAATATTTTCCCAGTATTGTTTCCTTTAAAATACCTCCAATTTCGTTGTTTTTAAAATCCCAAAAAAGGTGAAAACATTAAGAAAAAAGGAAGAGAGAGAGAAAAAACTGGAGCAATGACCGAAAAAGAATGCTTTATTTCGACAAAAAAAGAACAGGAAATCATCAGGAGCAGCAGCCGTAGAATGAAACAAGTCTTTAAAAGTAAAAAAAAAGATTGCGGTCACTTTTTTCTTTGTTTGAATGATCAGGCGGGTAAAAGATAAAAACGTTGAACAGTGTTTTTAGTTTATGCAGGTTCTTTTTATAGTGCATTTTTAAAACCTATTATTTTATAAATCACCTTTAAAATGATTTATTCTGTGGCTACGCTTTTTACTTTTTTAATTATCTTTTTCGTTGTTGGTAAGTCTTCAATTTCAATGTTTTTTCATATCAGTTTCATATAGTCTTTCATTTTTTCACTTATTTAAGATTCCTTAACAAATCCACCTTTGAATACATTTGTTGCATTAAATCAATGTTTTGAATTAAAAAAGGGTTATAAAATTGATATAACAGAAGCACATATGACTGGGACGGACAGCATTCAGTTTAAAGACGATTGTCTTAGAGCTTGTTTGAAAACTCTATTCCAAAATAATTTTACTTGCAGATCATTAATGCATATGCCAAGGGATGATGTAAGTTATATGCGCTATTTAATATTACAATACACCTGCATATATATTTTTAGGATTGTGTTTTAACATCCATGTCAGAGTATACTGGTGCAAAAGTTGAAAAAGTTGAAGATTTTGGATTTATGTCAACAATTAATTATTTTGAAAACAAATGTGCTAAATCACCATTTGGTCGACGTAAGTTAGGGGCTATCATTTAATAATTAGAATCGTGAATTAGATATTAATTTTTTCTGATTTGCATTTGTGTTCCTTTATAAAAATCTAAAGTAGGAGGATTAAACACACTCTTTTTGTTTTTTTCAAACTCTGCGGTTTCAGCAGCTGCAACCGCCGAAGCTTCAACGAGCAGTTATAAAGGAAATCGAGCCATTTTCCAAATTGCTCAAGTCGCTGGAAAATTTCCCCTTATTCTTGCAATCGTTGATGGAGTTCGTGCAAATTCCTTGATTGACATTAACATTAAACATGAACCTGTAAAAGATTGTTTTGCATTAAAACGACAAGATGTTAAATTGAGTGATCGGTTGTTACAAATGTTTACGGATTCAAGCGGAATGGCAGTTTATCCGTGGGGTGAAGCTGATCTTAAACTACTTGGAAAAAATTACCTTGGCTCAACTATACTTATTATTGACACCATGACGCAAAGGGTTATCGATTGTGGGGTTATTCAAATAAAAGGAAATCCAGAAGAATATGAAGCAATTAAAAGTTTTGCAAGTTCCACAAAATTCTCTATTGAATTAATAGTACTTTCATTGTTTATTTATTTGTTCTCGGTTTATTAAAATGTTTAAAACAAAAAATGGTGGAAAAATTTGTCTTCATAGATGCTATTTGTTAATTTGATATATTTGCAATACTATTAATTAGTATTACCTTGAAAACATCACCTCTGTTTTTTCATGCCTTTTGAAGAACTTTAGGGGGTTTGCACGCTTAAAGAAATGAAAAGCAGTGTTTATTAGTTTTGTAGTATAAAAGTCAGCAAGTGTAATACCATAATTTCTCATTTATAAACTTGTTCTTTGTAAACGATTTTTTTCTAAGCTACAAAAAATTATACATGTGTCAATGAAGTGAAAATAATTCTTAGTCATTTTTTATTTATCGCAGTATTAGCAAATATCTTAAAATTAAAAATGATATAAGAGTACGCGCATTTTATTGGAAAATTGTTTATTCAAGCGTTCCCTGTTGAAATTAAATTTTGATTAAAGAATATTTGTATACCACGATAACATGCCCTTAAAGCCTCCCAAAATAAATTAACTTTAAAATTAAAAAATGCCTAATTACTTAAAAATTAGTTTTCAAAATGTTAGTAATGATTTCGATAACAGGAATGTTACCTTTTTTTCTTAATTTAACACGGAAAAAGCAAGCGAAGCATATCTTCTGTGTTTGTTTTTTACTACACACGCATTCATAAGTACAGTAGTCTGACTTTCGTAACTTTATAATTAAAAAATCAACGAAGCATAATTTCGTAGTACATGTACATCTTATAATTCATTTTTATAAAAAAAGGCTAGAAGCCAGTGATATATTCATTGTTGGGCATAGATTTTAGCTGTCCATAAGTTGATTTTAATAATAAAATTGTTTACTTTTTAGGTTTCTCTTTCAAAGCAACGCTGATAATAGAATGAACGAAAACAGAGCCCGTCCAGCGATAGATTTAAGGGAAATCCTTGAAATTTCCGATGGATTTTTTTCTACCGTTGGAATATTTCTAAACTTCCTTCTTCTGTATCTGATTATGTATAAAACAAGTTTACGATTAAAGGAATATCGAAAACTGCTGCTTCAAAATTGTGCCATTGACATTATTTATAACTTTTCGCATCTTGCAACAAGAGCCGTAAGCTATTTTGTTTTATGTAAAACTACTTAAATTGTTCGCATGCTTACAAACATTTACAGGAATTAGAATTCAAAGACGGCAATCTTTTTGTCATTATCACAGACGCATATGGCAGAATTCCGATCCCTTATAATTGTATCATTTCATGTGTATGGGTGTTTGCTCTTCTCTTTTGCATCACATCTCTCCCCGTTCAATTTGTTTTTCGATATTTTTTAATTGTTAAAAATATTCGTTTAACAAAAAAACAATACACTGCAATGCTCTCAACGTCTTTTGCTTTGGCATTATCGTATACAGTTTATGCTGTCTTTTGTCTATGGCCTCAACAACCAACCTACAATGAAAAAGCAAAGCTCTTTGAAAACGATGTTTATTATTACAAAGGTACACCAAACTTTGTTACTAGTGATATCAGAGAATGGCCGCTTTTTGGAATTTATATTTATTGCTATATTTTAATGGTTGTTTCATATGCAATTGTTGTGTGGACAAGCTTTAAAGTATGGAAATATTTAAAAGTTATGCGCAGTCATTTGTCAACGTCTGTTCATGATCTAAATTCACAAGTTACAAAAACTTTAATCATGCAGGTATTGTAATAATTGTTTGTGGAAATAAAAATATAAAAGTAATCCTTTCAGGCTATAACACCACTATTAATTTGTTTATTCCCAATTCTCGTTACTGTAACGATGGTCTTCCTTCGTGCCAATGTTGGTGGAATTGGTTTGGTTCTAAGTATATTTTATTCATGGATTCCAATAGGAAATTCATGCGTTACAATTTTTGCCGTAAGAACTTATCGACGAGCTGTAATTTCGTCTTTCAAGTGTTTTACCAAAAACAATCAAATTGTTTCATCAACTGGTGGCGGAACATTTGCACAATCAAAATAAAAATACTTTAACGATTTGGATAAGATTTCCCTAATTAATTTCTTTTTTAATAAAATAATTGTGATTTTGGATTATTCAGGAGCGTTTAAAATAAAAAAAAGAATTTTGTATCGATTAATTTTGTTGTATTTACAAAAAAATTTTTGAACCGATTTTTCATGATAGTAATACTAAAATCTGATATTGGAAATTCAATAACGAAAAAGAAAGCATAACTGTTAGACTTTTTAATGTTGGAACAAGGTTGAAGTATATAAATTTGATTATGATTCAGTTTTTGTATAATAAAAATATCTGAAAAAAATCATAAATAACTTAACATTGAAGTCCTCACAGAAAATGAACTTATTAACTTTTAAGTTAAAAAGAGATACTAAATATAGATTTATACACTGACGATAATCTTAATAGTAATAATATAAGATATTTTTATTTACATATTAAACTGGTAAACAAGCAACCTTTTTTGATTTGTGCTAAATCAACGTATTACGCTTAGGAAAATTAAGATTCAAAAAAAACTTTATTTTTGGTTTTGCAGCGCAAACTTCTATTGTGTGATACTGTGTATTTGCTTCACTCAACTTTAGTTCCTGCAAAAATTTTTGCATTGAATTTCGTGTTTGTATTACAACAACTTTTTACTTCAACTGCTTTTATTATTAATAATAATTTTACTAAACTTTTTAGATATCCATCTGATACTTATCTTTATCATCGCTTATTCTAGAGAAAATGGGTAGAGGCTTGAAACTTGCACTTATTGCTAGTCGAATTCGTGCTCATCGACAATCACGACAAGATGGTACATCATCTATTGTTCCTTTGACGGTTGTTTTAATTATTTTTCTTCTGATTGGTCTTTATTGGTTTTTAAAAACATATGTTATGGATATTAAAGCATATCTTCAACGAAATTTCTCCCGTTCTCCAAGACAATCAACAACAGCAGCAGGACATGAAATTGTTGGAACTCCACTTTTGACTTCATATAATGTTGAAAAAGTTTGTTTTCTTGATGTTTCGTTAGGTATCTGATACATATATTTTAGGCTGAAGATGTCGAAACTTCGTTGAAACCAACTCGTCTTAATTCTAATGTATCCCCAAAAATGGTCAAAACTAATGAATTTGAAGTTAGTTTGTTTTTTTCTTTTAGTTTGTTGAATTACGTTTTTAGTCTGATTCTACTATTGAAAGTAATCATAATTGCGGCAAATCTCCAATCAATCTCAAAAATCCAGCTACTGGACATCCATCTGTTTAAAACTATTTTTTAAAAACACTGTTATTCTTTTATAATTTTGCAAACTTTTTTTTAATAAATTTGTTGTTACATACATATAGATTTTGTGGCTATTATTATTATTCTCTTAATCGTCAATTGAATGTATTTTGGCGCATTTGATAAACCATGAGCGACAGACATCTTCAAGGGAATGAATGGTTACAGGTGAGCAGAATTTAATTACAAATGGATACATATAGTTGCATTTACATGAAACTGTACAATGTGCATGAAATCTTTGATCACAATCTGGCGTGCACGGGACTGAATGCATCTAAAAAGAGCTTTTGTATATGTTTGTCAAGGGATAGGATAGGAGTGACATTCTGACTAAAACTTACTGGATAACATGTCGCCTTAAATGAATCACAAAACGCCATTAATCTGGTTTGTAAAATTTCTGGAAGCCGGAATCTTTCTTTTCCATGACAGTAATTTGTAAAATTTGTAATATATGTGTGACAGTAATGTTGCTTTAAAGCTTCCAATTCATTTCCAGCAGCTGTCTTTGCAGAAGTTTCAGACGCGCTGTCCAAAAGGGATTCATTTTTTAAGAAACTTGCCGCTTGAAATACCATATCTTTAGGACTTACATCTGGTGATAGATTTTTTGGTTCTTCTGTTGTGAAATCTGTGACAGTAGAAGTAGTTGTCGTTAATAATTCATTGTCAATATCCGTAACATTTTTGGCACCTTCTATTGATGATAAAATGGTTGGATTTGGATCATCGATTGATCGTGGAATTACGTCATCTTTAAGTTTTGATTTTGTTGCAGTTGTTTGACAAATTGTCCAAGATGGATTTGTTTGACACGCAGAATCTATTACTTTATCAAATGGACTTCCTAAAATATTGAAATCGGAAAAATAATCGGTAATAAGCGTATATATCACTTACCGTAAGAAATGTTACAACAATTAAAGATTGTTATTATAACATATAAAATTCTCTTATCAAAAACCATGATTCTTTTTCAAAGCTATCCAAAATTCAAATGCAGTTTTTAATTCTTCGGAAGTGTTGCCTGCTGTTTTTGGAATATAAAAACAGGTTGATAAAAAGGGTGAAACGGTTTAATGAAAACTTTTTCCCAATATTTTTTACTTTCACCTTTTTGAATGAACTTTCGAAAAAAGGAAGGATGTTTTTTGATACCTTTTTTTCAGCTTCAATTAATGCTTCTCTTCTGTTTTGCAGTTTTTTGATTGATTATATTTAATGAGTTGAACGCTTGTTTTTTTCTCCCCAAATTTCTGGTTTGTTTAGCAAAAAATGTTTTATTGGAGATTACTGCAAACAAAATTAAAACGTAATTTTAAAAAAGAAAGTAATAAGGCAAAAAATAAGTCTTGATCCAAAGAATTGACAGTATTCAAGTGAGAAGTTTTTTCGTAAATGTTAGGATACTGTCAACTTTTTGTCAAGATTTTTACAACAAAATTTTGATAAAAAAAAGCTTTGGTAATTTTAATTGAGATCTCTGAAAATTCCAGACTAGAAGTGATTCCTTTGCATGAGAAAAAACGCAAGTTTTATTTTGAAAGCCATCCGGAAGGAATCCATTGCGCACCATTTTTAAGATTTTCTAATGCTTCTAATAATCTGAAAATAATTATCATTGATAGCTTTGATATTATTTTTTTTATATAATTTACCTTCTAAAAGTAACATCATGATTACGATTAATTAAAATTTGGTCAAAATATTTTGAATATTGTCCCTTGATAAGTTTTTCATGATAATTTACAGTTGCTTGAAGTTGTTCATCACTTTTATTGTCACCACGTAATTTAGACATTTGCTGAAGCTCTTCAAACTTCGGTGGGCCAATTACAACCACAAATGGCATAAATTCAGAATTATATAAAAATTCCAAGGCTTTTTCAGAGCAATCAAGCACACAAACACGTCCAGAACGAACAACACGTCGAACGGAATCTGCTGAAGTACCGTATATTACGCCATTCAGTTCACCCCATTCAACCATTTTTCCATCACGAATTTTTTTAAGAATATTTTCTTTTGTTTCGTAATGATATTCTCGGCCTTCTTGTTCACCAGCTTTTTGAGCACGTGATGTTACTGCAAATTTATTAATAAGATACTTATTTTATACATCCGTTAAATAATTTACCTGGTAATACAGTACTATAATAATTTGGTAATTGTGCAAGAAGCATACTTTTAATTGTTCTTCGGCCAACTCCTGGTGCACCTAATAATACCAAAGTTCTACGGCCAAATGGTGATAACATTGATACACTAATTGTAGGCAGGCTTGCAGGAATGAACGCACATTGACTTATATCATTTACTTTTCGAGCTTGTAGCCATTGTTTATCTTCTGACATTACTTGTAAAATTTCACCTTTTCGAATTGTAATTGGTAAATGTTGATTTGGATTTAATGGATCTTTTTCAGAATTGTAATTTGTTAAAGCTTTTACAAATTCCTAAAAAATTCATCAGCAATCAAAAAAGTTGTTTTAATATGAAATCAGGGATGAGAAAGCGGCCCGAAAATCCTAGGCCGGCCGCATTTTTCATCCCTGTATGAAATAGTATTTACCATTGGAGCATTATATAAATCTGATAGCACAACCTTCAGTTGTACCTCACCAATTTGTGAATATAAATCTTTGATAGTTCTTGCGGGCCTTCCATTTATTTCTTGAATTGTATCTCCTGGTTTTATTGTATCCGATATTGATGGGGTCACTTTTGTCACAACCATTTCTCCACAAATAAATTCAACTTCAATTTGTTTTAGCAAATCTGCTCGGGTTTTGATTAGCCTTGATTCATATGCTGGTCCAAGAAGTGGTAGATGCCCATTGACGATTGTTGCATTGATATGTTCCTTTTCTAATGGCTCTGAAGAAATTATTGAAGTTGGAGATTTTGGAGTCGCCACCGCGTGAAATGTTCGAGTTGTTAAGACCCTCTCTGTTACAATTGTTTTCTTTTTTAATCCTGTTATTGGATCTACAGTAATCTGCTCACTTTGAACCACCTGAAAAAAGTTGAATTACTGTAATAAATTCTTTATCATTTCTTAAAAAGTTTCTGTTGGATATTATTATTCTATATTTTTGGATTCCCTTTATCTCAATGCATTATAAATCAGAAAAACAGATGTTTTACAATTCAAACTCACATGTTGTAAAACAAAAAAAAGCAACAAAAGTAAGCCAGGAAAAGCCGTTAAAAATGTTTGTATTAACGATTATAAAATTTGTCAATAAAAAGTAAAAGAAGTTAAAAAGGCGATAAGTAGTTGAAAAAACTTGAAACAAAAAGTAAAGAATAAAAGCTTTAATGCTTCTTTTTGCTCAATAAAAAAGTAGAAAAAGTAAAATAACAGTGTTTTTGAATGTAAATAGTCATCCGAAAATGTAACATTTTACTACTTTTTAAGCTATCCTTTTTCTTTTCCTGTTCCCTTTTTGGTTTTAGAGATACGTAGCTTAAAAGTGAAATGTATAAGTTTGGAACATTTTAAAAAATGGAATGGCAAAAAAAGCTTTTTTCTCAGAAAAGAAAACAGAATGGGAAAAAATGAAAAGTTAATGCCTTTTTATGGGAGAACGAAAAAAGATCGATGTGTAACTGAATAATGACATTTGTCTTAAATTTTAGAGTTTTTTATAAATGGATTTTAATCTAAGAACATTTATCTTTGATTTTAAGCTTAAAAGTCTAAAAAAGGCAAAAACTGATTTTTTTGTAATCTACTGTAAGCAAATTGCGCTTCGAGAGAACGTGTTCCCTTTTCACAATATTTTACTATATTTTTAAAAAATTAATTTAGTAATTACCTGAACATCAGAAGTTGGTTCTTCATCATTATTATCACCTTTATTTTGATTAACAATAACTAATTTTTGTGGCGATTTTTTAATTCTAACAAAACTATCGCCCGTCGCAGCTTCTAATTGTTCAATACGTTCTAAAAGGGCATGTAAACACTGTGAAAGATTATCGGCATTTGATCGAAGTTGTGAAAGCTCAGATTCCACTTCATCTGCTGATACCATTTTTAAAGTGTAATATTCCTGAAACAAATTTTTAGTGATAAATATTTTGGCATAAATAATTCATTTAACACTTTTAATAATAAAAAATGGGGTATCAAGGAAAAAATAGTGTAATTTTAAGCCTTTGAGAGAAATGTGTGTGTAATATATTCAGATTCAAATTAAAGCCTCATTTTAGCAGCTAAAATTTTATTTATTTACTTTGACGTGGTGTTTTTATCCTTCTTCTTCTTCCAAAAATGGAAAAGTAAATTTATTCACGCTTAAAGAAAGACGCCACCAGAAAAAAAGTAAATAAACATTTTAGCAGATTTTAAAAAAGGGGTAATCCAAAAAGAGATGACCAAAAAAAGCTACAAAAATTAACTGCAAAAATCGATTAAAAATCTTTGAATCCCCTTTTTTTGACAAAAATGAAATAAAAACTATTTTTGGGCAATGGCAATGTTTTTGAAAATGAAAAGCTTTTAAGAGCCATCCAGCTGGGAAAGAGGGCGGCAGTCAGCTAGCTTTTTTGTGCTTGTAAAGCCTTGAAAAAGAAAGTAGAAGCAGAAGAGAGATGATGATGGAAGGAAGAAGAAGCCAGCAGCTTGGAAACGCAAGCATAAAAAAGGAAGGAGGGTGTTTTCTTGACAAATAACAGTGTCGCGACTTTAAAATTGGAACATTTTTGTTGTTTTGGAAAAGAGAATTTTCGTGGAAAAAAAGAGGGGACAAAAATTTTGCGCATTTTTATTGTTGCTTTTTTCCGGCTCTGGAATACATATATGTGTGAGGGAAATCATTTGGGACAGAATGAAAACTGTCATTCTTTGAGAAATTTGATATGGGATTTGTGGTTTGAAGCAGGAAAAGAAGAATAAAGGCTGGAGATCATTTGTAGCGATAATGGATACAGCTTACAACCTTTTATAAACGCGGAAAGAGAGAATAGCGGTCAAAAACTTTTTATAGCTTTTTATTAGCTCTATAAAAAGAAAACATGTTTTATACAAAAGGTCAAGCAAAAACATAAATTGTGTTATATGTTTACATTATAACATAAAATGCTCGACATAAACCAGATATATTAAAAATATATTAAAATTTGCTTTCAGTTTTCTCATTTCTTTAAATAAATTTTCAAGTTACTAAATTTCAGAAATATAAAAAGTCAGGTTTAATTCATGAAATTTCTATCTAGCAAAATAAAACGTTTGCTGGAGTACTCAATACCTTTTCCTATAAAAAAAGTTTATCAACCAAGGAATTTTTCCAAAAATCCTAAAAAATTCAACAAATTTTCTTGCCTTTTTTTCAAACAACACTCAAAAAAGTCAAAAAAGGAAAACTTATTGAACCAAAACATGGATATATGTATTTTTTAAAAAAAAGTCACTGAAATATGAACTAATAATGCAAATACCACAAATAGAGAACGAGAGGATAAAACAACCCTCTCAATTTAGACATGTCCTCCCTCTCGCTTTTGACCTCGAAAAACATTCCATTAACAAATCCTACTCTCTATTTTTGTCAAAACCATTCATTTTCCTCAGTACTTTATTATTATTGTTATTTTTAAGAACCAAAAATAAAATCAACAAATAAATTCAAACTCAACAAAAATATTACAAGAACATTTACTTCCATCAACGAGTTACTGAACTAGAAAAAAAACGATTACAATATTTAACAACAGAAACAGAAAAATAGTAGCAGTAATCCATTATTTATTTATCCCTCTTTTATACGTTGAAAAAAAATTGACTCCGCCTATTTTCTACAAAATTATCGTTTACATACATTTTTTCTCTTCCACAAGATTTGATGCATCTAATAACCTGATTAATTTCGAGTAACTTTTAAATAATTTTCAAGTTCTTCCAAATTGGGTTCATTTCCTTTTACCATTTTATAAAAATAAAAATGAAATCCTTCTCCGAATTCTTTGACTTGAATATTCCATTTTTGTTCAATTAAATAATTTACGCGAAAATATGGTGGAGTAAAAGATATTGAAATAAAAGTGCCACCAGGTTTAAGAACTCGATGAATTGATGACAAAGTTGAGCGAAGATCTAATTGAGCGGATTCAGAAAATGTCCACATACTCTGAAAAATGATACTGTAATAGTGAAATCAAACAAACAAAAGATTATGAAAACAAATGATATATCACCGTAATCCAAAACTAAATAAAAAAAAAGTAAGCACACAAGGATTACTGCAATACATCACTCATCACAACCATTATCATTGTTGCAGTGAAATACATATATACCTTTTCATTTGCCAATAAACTTTCGATTGCTGCTTTCTCAATTACAACATCAAATGATTCAGTTTCAAGCTTTTCCATACTTCTCATATCATCACAAATCCATTTCATTTTGGAATAACTTTCGGATAATTTTTCAATCAAAACATTTGAATAATCAAGATTTGTAAGATCTTTAAATCCAGCTGAATATAATTGAAAGGATAGTTGACTATTGCCACACCCAACGTGAAGAATCCTACAAAGCGTACACAGTAGTTTAAGCCACACAACCAATCTCGACTATTTTCGAACAACTGATCAGCCAGCACAGTTCAAAACTTTTACAAACACAGCAAAAATTTACAAAATGATAAACGTTCTACATTATTTTTCGAAACTTTTTGTTTTCTTTTGTAACCACGTAGAACAATGCAACTGTTCACAAGTCGTCAAGATGAATCGTTCATTAACAAACCTATTATTCGGTTTTACTTCTTTCAAAATTAATTCAGAAAACTGTTTAAAATCTGCAATCCATTCATAGCTTTCTTCATCTTTAAATCTTGAATCCCAATATGAAACACTTGTATAATCATTCCCTGAATTATCAAACATATTTTTGAGATTTCAACAAGATTACTGTAGTGAAAATGTATTTTCTGTTTCAAACTGAAATATATTTTTGTAATTGAAAAATTATTGTTATCAAGAATCATAATTTGTAAAAGTACACATCTGAATTCAAATCACTTTTTTAGCTTGAAATGATTTTTTAAAACAGGAATTCTGCTTTAGGTGAGTTTTTTTCTCATTAATTTTGCAAATAAAGAACATAGTAAAAGACGTCATATAAACCCAATCAGAAAAGACAAAAGGGAATAATAGCAATAAAAACACAATTTAGAGATAAAATAAACAACAATATCAAAAAAAACATAGCCGCTATTTGGCAGAATACAATAAAGATGATTAAAAAAAGAATAAAAATAAAAAAATACAAAAATAATTAGTGCAAAACCCCTTCAATAAAGACCATTGAAGAAGATATACAAAAAACAAATGTAAAAAGTAATAATTACTTCATGAACGGAAATAAGACAGCAAGATCATAAATTGAATTAATATGGAGCAAAACCACGAACACGAGGAGCACGTCCACGACCTCTAGCACCCCGAAATCCTCCAAATCCGCGACCAGCACCTCTTCCGCGCATTCCCCGACCCCGAGGCGGTCGATTCGTTGATGAAAATCCTGGTTTATTTGTTCTTTTCATTCCAACTTTTATCTGACGTCCAAGAAATAATGATTCGTCTAGGGCCAAAGCATTTTGCATGCCTTCGATTTCAGTAAATTGAATATAAGCAAATCTAAAAATAAAGTACGGTATTAATAAGTAAAAGCTATAAAAAAAGGATAAGTTTTGAATAGTTTGTTCCTATTGCATATTAACGACTTTTTTAATTATGGAATGAAAAACTGACCCTTTAGGATGACCAGAAAATTTGTCTGATAAAATTGTTACACGTTCAATAGGGCCACAACCCCGGAAATGTTCTTCCAGTTGATCGGGCGTCGCAGCATACTCCACGTTACCAACATATACACTTCGAGCATCAAGTTCTGCTTTCTCTTCCAAAGTTAAATGAATAGGAGGTGGTTGAGACTGTACTGAAGTTAATGATGCACTAGAGGTACTAAATTGTCGATCCATTTCACTTTGCATATCACGAATTTTTTGTGCTTCTTCTTCGATCTTTTTCAATCGTTCTTGTATTTCACCTTGGCCCTAAAAATATTAATTAAATAGTACCAATATTAATAAATTATTGAGTGTCAACATATTTAACATAAATTCAAACCCTACTTGATTAGAAGGTGTTCCCAAAAGTTGATCGTCATGGTTTCCATTAGCTCCATTGAGTCTTTCTTCCTGCAGCGATGCAGAATCATCATCTAAAGATTCATCAAGTACATCATCATCAAGACTGATGTCGACTGAATCTGCATTAATGGAATCCATTACTAAAAACAGCAAAAGCTTTAATTTTTCTTAATAAAATCTTTAGAAATTTTAATACGAAATACAGTAAAATGATAAGGGATATATCGGAAACGGATTTTAAATATGATAAATTAAATATGATAAATAAAAGAGGAATAAATTTAAAAAACAATAGAATCCAAAACATCAGCAAAAAAAGTTGGTTGCAACAAAAAAAAGAGCGCAAAAGAGCAGTAAATTGTCTTGAAACGATACTTTGGTTGATTTTTTCCACAGATTGGCTGGAAACAGTACCTGTCTAAATTAAAAAAAATATTAATTAATTTTTATAGATATTATTAATCCGTATCCTTGAAAAATGCATAAACAATTTATGTCCGCTATGTTATTGAAAAAATGGATGCTTTTTAGCTACAATAGAAACAATATTTGACTGGCAAAGTTTAGTTAGAACAGTTTTTGAGGATGTTTTTAAATAACAGATTAAAAAAGTTATGATACAAATTACATACCCTTATTTGGTTAACATTCTTCTAACAACCGTAACAGAATTTGGTTTTAAAAATACATGGAATAACTTGTAATTCAAGTATAGATATTAATATGCACTCTATTATGACAAAACAAGCTTGCAAAAAGTGTTGTTGTTTATCAAAATCAAAACATCTATCATTGGATTTTGATAATTATATGTTTCGATAGTTTGTTGCGAATTTATTTGAAAAGAATTTTACTTCCTTCTTGGTATACGGTAGAATGATGCTGTTGTGCAATTTAATTGACGTAAAATATGATTTATATGTTGCTGTCATTTAATTTTATAATTTTTTCAAAAATCAACTATTAATGAACTTTGTCAAGAAACAAAATTTCAAAAAACATTTTTCAATCAAGCATGTTTATTCACCGTTTATTTTGAAAGAGGAAAAACTTACTGTGAAACTACTCGTGTGCTACTGATAACAAAAACAATGTAAACGTACAGGTATAAGAAAAACATATTATACAAAATGTAAAAAAGAGTTCAAGAATATCACGCAACTCTATCTTTTTGGTTTAAGAGAAAAGAAGGATGATGCAATATCTTGTTTTAGCAATCAAATACGCATTGTTAGTTTCATTCAAATAACACAATTCCGAATTATAAAGTGTATTTATTTATTCAAAATTACAACAATTGATCATTAGTAAATATTTGTGCAGCAGATTCTTTGTCATGTTGAATTTCACATTCTGGCATTCTTCTTGGAACTTCTTTTAATGTATTATCTAGAGACATCTTTTCTGCAGATCGATCATTGCTAACTACGTCTTTCTGAAATAAAAATATGATTTATAATATATCTACATAGAATCTAGTAAACAGTGTAAAACTTCATAATAAGTTTTTCCTCAATTCTAATAGCAATTGTTTCCCGTTAAATAAAAGACTTACTTTAAGTGATGCAACGGGAAAAACTTCTGAAGCTTCTTTTAATTCAGCGGGATCAAGTTTTGGTACAAAATTTGCAGGTCCTGGTGCAGCATATGATCTTTCAAGTTCATCATTTGCTTTATCTTTCTTACTTTCATCTTTTGGTGCAGCAGCAGCATGTTGCTTTTCATCTTGCTTTGGATTTGATGGAACTGCAGCAGCAGCAACTTCTTTTAATGTTGAATCTTTATCACTTTTCTTTTCTTTATTATTATTGTCTTGAAAAATTAATGATTGCTCTTTTTTATTTTGAACATTTGACGTAACAGCAGCTTTTTGTTTCTTCTTTTTTCGAACACAGCACATTTTGTATTTTTGAGATTGATTGTTGCGTTGCGTACAAGAAAAATTTATTTCGGTCTTTGCAAAATGAAAAAAGTTGAAAATATAATTAATTTACATATTGTTCTTTGTGAAGTTGTTTTTTAAATATCATAACGAGAAAGTAGACAGAAAAATCAATTTTAAGTTTTTTAAATAGGCACTAGGAGAAAAAATAAAACGACAAAAAATAAAAGTGAGAAAAAATAAACTTTATACAAAAATAAAAATGAGAAATTCAACCAAGAGTAATAATTCTGTCATCAGTTGAAATATTATCGCAATTATCAGTATCAACATTCTATCACGAATTTCAAATTCTGCTGTTCGAGGAGCTGTAGGTTCTAATCTACTATTTTGACGTTGATAACATACTAATCTTAGCAAATGAAGTTCCTCGTGTTCTTAAATCATCTGAATCAGTTGCATTAACTTGAGAAATAACACGATAATTGGTATTTGAAAAATACTTGATGCTACTTTAACCCCGTTATCAATCACAGCTATTGTTATTAATTATAGCAGATATTATTATTAGTTTATTTTTTGTCGTTTTATTTTTTGTCGGTTTATTTTTTCTCCGGGGTAAAAATAAATTTATTTTTTCTCACTTTTATTTTTTGTCTTTTTATTTTTTCTCCGTACACCTTTTAAATATATCTGTAACCTGTATTTAATAATATAATAAAAAAATACCAAAAAACTATATATATAAAATAATACTTATAACACCAATTTTGGTAAATACGGACATGATTATATGTAGCATTTTTAAATCAAAACTTTCTTTATCTCAAGTTAGCTTATACTACCGTATAATTTTAGTATCTCTCTGTTTTTCCATTTATGATTTTTTGTTTATATTAGCGACTTTCGAAAAAAAATAGCATTTTTGTCACTTTGTTTCCGGCTTTTATCCTATTTTTTCCTTTTTTTCATGCAATTAAAATCTTTTTATGGTTTCCTTTCCCAAAACATTTCCTGTTTTTTCTATTTAATTTCACCTTGAGCAGCTTTCCTCTTTCTAATTACCAATTTTTATGTTTAATGCCTCTTTTTTCATCGTCTTTGATTATGTGAAAAGTACTCGAATTTTAGACATAGGTATAACAACTGCTATAATATTTTTCATTAAAATCATTTTTTCCATTTATAAATCTATAATGTTTGTATTGGTTAATCTATAGCAACGGTACATTTTTATGTTTATTTAATTCTTACTTAACACAGAACTGTTTAAATTAAGTAAATTAGTTTTAATTTGAAACTTTAAAGTTTGTCTGATTTTGTCCATAAGTTTTTTTAATCCTTTTTGCATTTTAAATTTTTACAATGACACTTTTTCGTGCCTTTTGTTCTCCATTCTCCAATTATTGTCTTTCAAAAATTGTCTTTAGTATTAATAACAAGCATTTTAAATCCTTTCATTGTTCAAAAAAATATATTCTGTAGCAGATTATTGTCATAGCTACTTCTGTCATACTATTGTTGCTAAACATTTTTTTTTGCGTTTATCTTTGTTACTGTAACGTTTTCCCTGTTTTTAAGAAAACCTCATAAATGCTTAACAATAGCTGTTAAAATATGAAATAAAACAATTTTATTATTCCTGATGATCAAAAAAACAAAATTATGCATTTTTAAAAGGTATTGTTTCATACAATGGAATTCTTATGCAGAAAAAGAAATTCAAGATCGCCCGTTTGAGATTCGGAAGAAGAAAAAAGATAAAATTATTGCAAAAATACCGCGTCAAAAATAGGAAAAGAAGAATCACATTGCTTTTTTGTAGAATGCTTGAATGAAAGTGATAAGTTTGATGCAATTTTAAAGCATTGAAATACTTTGTACATCAATTCGAATTATAATCCTTTCAAAAAACAGATAAAAGCGGTATTTAAATTTTTTAAGGCTCTTGTCGAAATATAACAAAAAAGAATGAAGTGAAAAATAAAAAGAATCAGAAATGAATGAACGTGGAAAGTTAATTTAATTATTGATGCTTGCATTATTGCAAAAAAAAATTTTGTGAGGATTATTATTATTTTGTTTTGAAAAGCAACAGCAAAAGAAAATGTACATACAAAAAACTGAGACTAAAAAATGTAAAAGTGAAAATTTGTGAACCAATGTAACCAAAGTAAAAAATGCTAAAGCTCAAAAAAGAGAGAGGATAAAAATATGAAGAAGAAAGTGAGAGATCAAAACAAAAAAACTTGATTTTTTTGCAATTTGTCTTTATATCATTGGAATTGAGGGTATCCCTTCACCCATTTTTGTACGAGCATATTCAATTCTAATACCATTTCCACGTTCAGATGATGCCAGCTGTGTTCCTTGTAAATGTGTTAAAGCCATAGAAGCTTGTCGAACATCAGAGAATTCTATGAAAGCAACAGGTGACCCAGATTTATTATTTAATCGAAGACGGCAAAATCCTGGAAACTTTTTGAATAATTGTCGGATCTCTTCTTCTTGTGGATTTGATCCAAGATTTGCAACAAAAAGAGTTGAACAAGGAGGATTTGCTCCACCAGAATGTGAATTGGCTGCCGCTGCCGCGGCCGCTGCTGCAACTGCAGAAGCTGGATGATTTCCAATTAAATTTAGCATTCCATTTGCAGCAAAGATTTGTTGTTGATGTTGTTGCAGCTGTGTCATGGCAGCTAAAGCAGCAGTATTCTGTTGAAGAAATTGATTTCCACCATGTAGCAAAGGAAGACCTTGAAGGGGAAGAGATAACATTCCATTGGCAGCTAGCAATTGTTGTTGATCATTTAAAGCTTGAATTTGTTCAAACATATTATTACTTGCTGCTGCAGCCGCTAATAAGCCAGCTTGTTCATGAGCCGAATGATGAATGGGCAGAAATCCTCCACCAGAATTTGGAGTTACAACTCCACCAGGAAGTCCTGGAGTAAATGCTGGAGGAGAGGGCTGCTTGGGCTTTGAAACTTTTGTATTTGATTTTGCAAGTTCTAGCCGAATTGTTTGAGATAATTCTGGATCAAATCGAACACCTTGTAGCTTTCTTCGAGCTTCATTGGCATCTTGATGAGTTGTAAATGTTACAAATCCAACGGGAGCAGATGGCTTTCCATTTTTATTTGTTACTTTTAGCAGGGATGATTCATATCCAGAATATGCCCGGAATAAAAGATATAGCTCTCGAGGCTTTGTATCCATTGGTAATCCGGAAACAAATAAAGTTCTGACCTAAAAATAGAAAAATGGGAAACAGAATTTAATAGAGCAGGTCTTGATAACGAGCATTAAAAGGGGGTTCAAATTTTTGCCAAAATAAATGCATACCTGATTTGATGGATCCCCCGATGAAACTGTTGAACAATTATCTAATGAATCAACAGAATTTGCAGATGTAATTTTTGATGAATTTTCTGTATGTCCATTTGTAAATATATCATTGTCATTATTATTTCCATTTGTTTGTACAGACATTCCCCCACTTCCACTTATGATACAATTATTGTTGTTAATATTTGTTGGTGATGGAATTGATGAAGAGGTCGATGAAGGCGTATCAATTCTTGCACGCTTTTCTGGTGGTTGTAAAATTTTGAATGGTTTTCTATCTGATGATAGGGAAGGTGATAAAGATGATGAAGTAGAAGATGTCGATTGAGAATATAATTCTTGATGGTGTGAATTGCCGACGGTATTGCTGGTTGCTGATACTCCCCCACCTCCGACGACTCCACCACCGCCGTATAAAGCTGATTCAAATTGAATAGATGCCAGGATTATTTGTATCGGTTTAAAGATAAAAGAGTTGATAAAAGATTTAAAATTTTAAAGGATATGTTTGATATCCTTTT
Source organism: Panagrolaimus sp. LJ2400 (assembly GCA_024447215.1). Taxonomy (NCBI): domain Eukaryota; kingdom Metazoa; phylum Nematoda; class Chromadorea; order Rhabditida; family Panagrolaimidae; genus Panagrolaimus; species Panagrolaimus sp. LJ2400. The sequence continues at coordinate 1,513,991 of JAMRYA010000009.1, read as the reverse complement.
TAATTTTTAAAATCTTTTAAAACTCTTTCTTTCTTTTTTGATGTATCAAAAAATATTAATGTTTATTCACTGATAACAGACAGCTGATAAATTGTGCTTTCTTCTAATATAAATAACAAAAAGCAAGTGTCGTTGAAAAGATGATAAATTTGGAATTTCGGCAATTGGATTTTTTTGTTTTTGTAGTAGAGAATGAGGGAAGAAGTGGTGGGACACCCGTGGATCGGTGGAACAACAGTGGTGAAGTAAGTTATTAAATGTTTGATTTAAAAAGGGCTGGAAAAGAAAGTGATTGTGAGATTTAAAAAAGAAAAATAGCAAAAAAATTTAAAAGTGGAGTAAAGGCACGTAAAATATCGAACAAAACACGAATTTTATGCAAATATTTTTTTTGTGTAATTTGTTTGAGGATTGAGATTACCGTGTAAATAATAGGCTGATATTTGGTGCAGAAGCACTAGAATGTTTTTTAGAGGTCATAGAGAAAACTAAAGCTACAGACAATTTTTGAATCACATGCTTAAAGAGAAGAAAATGTAATAGAGAACAAGTGGTGCCTGATGATTATTGAGGTAGTGTACATTATTATATTCGACAAGAGCCTCGGAAAAAAACATTCAAAAGAATGATTCAAAAAGGGAAAGAAAAAAACAACCCTCAAAATTTTTTCTGTTTTGCTTTCTGCCTTCTTTTTTTTCTGCGCACGCCATAAATGGCAAATAACGCACATATACTATTTTCATTTTTCAAGGTAAAAATCATCGCCACCATCAGCGATACAGAGAGAAGACGAAGAAAAGACGACAAGAAGAAAAAAAAGGGAAGAACACTTATTCATTCACTATTTTTGGTTTTTTATATTTCTGATGACGACCTTTTTTCTTTGCGCATATAAGCGCTACCATCCATGATGGAGAAAGAAGACTGGCTCAATGGCCATCAAAGTATAGAAAGGAAGCAAAAGTGGGTGGGCCAAGAAATGGAAAGGGAAAAAAGAAAAAAAACGAAACTCATATTCGCGCAACTTTTTTTTCTCACAGTAAAAAAATAAATAACCCTCTCAACCATTTTTGGTTCAAAGCATTTTTTCTTTTCAACAGTGGCAAAGAGCCATAGTAGCAAAAACGACAAAATGGGCACCAACTGTGGTCTCCGTCAAATCGTTCGTTGTCTGAGTGAACGAAAAAAAAGTGCTAACGTTATTTTTTACTTTTTTTTCTTTTCACCGCAGCAGCACAGGTGGCGGCGGTAGGCATAGAAATATCTTTTATGAGAGGGGAGGAGAAAAAGAGGGGATATAAATAAAAAAAGGAGGGTGCCTATGGCAATCCTCCTAAAATGAAAAGAATTTTTTAGTTTAGTCAAAGGTGACGGACATTTTTTATTTTATTTTTTCAGGATGATGGTCGTCGTTGAGGACAACGCGGAATAAAATTCACGTGGTAGTAGTAGCCAGCCGGCGGCAGAAATATAAAAAATATTTTTTGTGGATTTGGAAATCAAATCTCGGGAATAAAAACGCATCAGCCAATTTTGTTTTTTTTGGTTTTGAAAACAAACATAAATGGAAGAAAGCCATTTTTGGAAAAGCAAAAAAGAAAAAAATGAATCAGCAAGGCAGCCTTTAAATCAACAAAACTAGCAAAAAATTGGAAAAAAGCAAATAAGTTTACAAAAAAAGGAAAGAAATAAACCATTAAAAAAAGAAGCAAATGCAAAGCGATCGGGAATCATTGCTGCTGCTTGCAGCATTGGTCAACGAAAAAATATATTTCGTTTCTAAAACATCATTACTTGTGCAAAATCAAGCAGCAACAAAAAAGTGAGACAAAATTCGGGCAATGTTTTTTTGTTTATATCGAAAAAAGAATACGGCGCCATTTTCAGACAGAGATGTTAAACACTGAAATTAATCTTTCGGTGTTTTTTGGTAGACAAAACAAAGAAATTTCCCATTTTTTGAATACAATAAAAAAAAAACATATATTTTGAGGAAAATGGAACAATTTCAATCACATGATGAAAAAATTTCGAAAAAGGATTTATGAGAGCCACAAAAAAAGAAAGAAACGAGGAAGAAATCCTGTCAAAGAACAATTAAATTTGGCGCCACATTTTTTGGTCAGTTATCGTCAAAATGCAAGGTTTTAAGGTTTGAAAAGTAGAAATAATTGCGTGACAGAACAAAATGAACATGGGCATAATTATATACCGATGAAAAAACACTCGATGTCAGATTTTCTCAAAAAAAAATTCAAAGTTATTTTCGAAAAAAATCACACAATACAAGTTACAAAAAAACGCAGTTTTGCAACAATTCCAAAAAAAACTTAATCGATTTTAAATGAAAAAACCGAAAAAAATCTTAAAAAGAGCGGCAAACAAGGGAAAATAAAAAGGTCATCATTTGTCTTAAATTTTTCGGACAACCAAGTTTTTTTAACCAAATCACTTTTGTTTTTACACACTTTTTTTAAAATTGAAGAAAGTGTGCATTGCATTCTCCTGGGTGAAGGCTGCTGCGCAAGTAGACGTAAAGAGAAGAAGAAGAAGATAGAGGGTGAAAAGTACCTACCTCAATTCATTCTAAACTCAGCTTTCTTGTTTAAAGAGGTAGTACACGCTAAAATTGAATGGAAACATCTCCATCTATCTCTTTTACCTTAGTCTCTTTCTTTCTCTATGTCAACTAAGAATTTGAACGGAAATGGATTTTTCATTGATTCCTCTTCTTCTCGGTGTGTGTGTGTGAAAGAGATTGAAAAAAAAGTGAGGGAGAAAAACTCAAGTCAATACACTCGCTGCGCAGGTGTTTGGCAGTAATAGTAGTAGCAAAGAAGAGAAAGAGATGAGAAGGAGGCTGCCCCAAATAGCGGATACAAAAAGTTTGTCGACTTCCATCTGCGCAACTATAATGGCCGCACAAATGTATCTGTATATATTTAATCCAAAGCTGCTGAAGCTACTGACTAAGATATGAGAGATGATGACAAGTGATCCTATGATGTCCATCTGTTCTTTCCAATATGTCCGAAAGGAAGAAAACGTCATTTTTGACCCTTTTCTTTTTTACTTTGACCTTTTGTTATTGATTAATTTTCTTTAAAAGGTAGTCAACTCAATCAACAAAGATCAATCAGATATATCATATATCGGATTTTTATTTGGAAATATCCAACTTTAAAAATAAAATACTTTATACCAGGTTACAATAGCAAGTCTTATAATAACGAAAGTAGCCTTTTATTTAATTTAAACAGATGAAAACTTTACCAAAAATAACGGTAAGAATTTTAAGTCTTTATCAATAATAAAACAGCTAATTCAGAATCTGAATTTCAGATCACCGTTCTACGGAATGGCTTAATTAAAAAATGTTTCTTCCGTTTTTTAATCTTCATTTTTTTCTTCCTCTATCGTTACCCAAAGAAATGGATCAGTGGTAAATTTTTAATAGAATTTTTTGTATAAAAATTCACTGTTGTCAATTTTGATTGTTTAAATTTTTATAAAAAAGCGAGGAAAGTGAAACGCCTGTAAGTAATAAAAAAAAAAGTGCGCAAAAAAGAAGCGATGAAATGTCGAAAAGAAATATGACATTTTTGCAACAAGGTTGTTAAAGAAAAACGAGATATTTTGACGTTTTTTATATTTTTCAAGATTGAGGAAACAGATATGAGAGAGAAGAGAAAAGAAGATTCTAATTTCACATATATGTGTGCTAGCCAAACCAAGACAATAATGATTGGAACAGAAAAATAGGAACTTAAAGGGCAAGTAAAAAACACAAAGCTATTGTCGGCAACAGCAAAAGTCTTAAACTTTTTTTTTCATTGTCTCTCTTTTGTTTCTGGTTTGTTTATGATACGCAAGGGAACACTTTTGTTTAGGAAAGGAGGAATTCACATCTTTGTCACATATGTCTGTTTTTTTAAAGCAAAAAGCCGGCAAGCCAAAAACCTTTTTTTATTAGTGATCTTTTTAAGAAAAACATGCTGCTAATTGGGATTGCTTTATATAAGTTAAAATCCAAATGCGAACTATTTTCGATAATTTAAAGATGCTAAGGGAACGTTTTGAAAAAAAACAAACAATACTTAAAATTTCCTCATGAAGTTACTGTAGAATATCTTTTGAACAATTATTTTTAGCAAAATGCAAAAAAAGTAATAAAAACTTTATTATAAAATGTACTTTTTTACACAAGAAATAACCACTTGAATTTTGCAAGATTAATTAAAGGAATGGAAAGTGGTGTTTTTGAAGTGCTAATTGAAATGACACTTATAATTGTAACAATAAAACAAAATGAATGGATTATCGCGTAGAAGAATAATTATAGAAAACTAATAATACTACATCTGACGTCATTAGCTTAATTCACCATCTTAACAATATTAAGGCAGATCTGATAACTAAAAATAGCATAATACATATCAGCAAAATTCTTTGCAGATTTTGTAAACAAATGTTCCATTTGAATCAACAAAAAACAGATTAAAGTTTTAACATTCTTTTCTTTATCTACTTATAGTCTCAACATTATTCCTTCATAAAATCAAATCCAAATCTAAAAAGCCACACTTTTTCTTCGTTTATCCGTTAAAAGCATTGAAAAAAGGTCACACTTTTTTTTGTTACAAAAATAAAAAAAATGACATATTCATTGGAGCAAAAAGATGGTGTAAAAAGCAACACTTTTTTACATAGTTTTTTTTCTTCAAAACTTCTTTGATCATTAAAAAATAACGTAACTGTAAAAAAAAAGATTGCGCAAGAATGTTTTTGAAATCTACTTGACAGAATGGTCTTAAGTGGAATTCGAAAAGTCACTTAACACTCACTTCAAATATCCCGTTGAAACAACCTTTTTTTGAGGATAAAAAAGCGATTATTACTGAAGTTAACAATTTTGTAAAAAAACTATAAAGCGACGACCAACGAAAAAAATGAAAATAGTAATTGTAAAAGAAAGTTATGACTTTTTGAAGAGAATAATGAATGTAATTATTACTTTTTTAAGGAAAAAAGAGAAAAAAATTAAATTACATTCAAAAAAAAGCAATTTTTAGTTGGTAGAAATACATATTTTTTTTCAAAAGGAAAAAGTGAAGAAGAAGAAGCAAAAGGTCGCAACATCAAAAAACAAAACATGAAAAAAAGTTGGCAAGCAAGCTGCAAAGAACGAGAAAAAAGTGAGCATTTTTGGGAAAAAAAAAGCAGCAAAAAGGATGACTGGGTCTTTCGCTCGCCGCTGGCAAGTCATTTTGTAGTCGCCATTGGCGGTGGAGGCAGCAGCGACCGATGGCGATGTTCCTTTTTTTCTCCTTGCTGCTATTTGCCCTCCTTTTGGTTGTATCTTTTTTCACTGTGTTTTTTGTTGGTAAGCAAGTGAGGGAGAAAATATTAGACAAGACGAAAGAAGAAGAACTTTACCCCAACAGGAGGGAAAGAAGAAGAACCTCTTGAAAAAGCAAAAGTAGAAGACAAGAAGCTTTTCACCCCTCCGGAAAGTCAATTGCTTTTCCTCCTTTTTCTTTTATCCGCTGCAGACAAATACAAGAAAGCTGCTGTTTTTTTAAAAGAAATATTCTTGCAGCATTTTTTCCCAGCGACTTTTGAAACCATTTTCTTACTTTTTTAAATGTAAAAATATGAGAAAGCACATTCAGTTGTTTTTGACGGATAACAACGTATCTAAATACATGGGTCAAACTGTATAAAAATTTGCAATAGTAATTTTTACAGTGCGGTAAAATTTATCATTACTTTCATCATGGTTCTCTTAACACGAAAGGAATCCCAAAAGTTCACTAGAATCTGACTTCAAAAGAAAACTGAAAATCCAGAAAAAAGATAAAGCAATGATATATTGTTTCTTTTTGGCTTTTAGTTTTCCCTTGATACATTCCTTTTTTATTCTCCCATCACTTTTCCATCTTCTCCTGAATTTCTGAAGGTTGGTTAGTTCTTCTAAAAGAGCTTTTTAAAAAGCGATAAACTTTTTTTTCGGACTAACGTGTCAAACATGAATCTATCATTCTTTTTTTATTTTCCAATGTTTGGGTGAAATTTGATACAGTGGTAAAATTTTTTTTCACAAACATTCCAATTTCTAAAATGGAATAAATGACACGAAATGTTTTTCTAATGGAGACGAGTAAATAGATATGTAAGCGATACAGTATCTCTCGAAAATAGGCTTGGTAAATATTATATTTATCTATGAATTCTTAAAATAATATAAAGGCACATGAAGACGTTTAACACAAATTTTTTGAGCAAGATAGGGTAATATAGGATATTTTTAGCATATAAAATTGTATCAAGTATTTTTTAATTTTATTTTTGGACAAAGTTAGTGTGAAAAACTACAGTAACCCAAAATACAATTAAACGAACACAAGCTTCTTACAAATCTCAGATATCCAAATTTATCTTCAACTCAATTAGCCATTGCTATAGTAACTAAAAAATTAAATTATAACAAAAAGGCGAAAATAAAAATATTTTTGCAATTTGAAACTCATAAATGTGACCCTTTTTTTCTCGTATATTTTCTTTACGGAAGAATAATCACAGCAATTTTAACTCAAATAATATTTTTTCAGAATCGGAAAAGGGAAGGGAAGAAGGCCATTTATCCCTTCAAAAAATAATATAAGTATAAAAAGTAACCAAACAAATGAGAGAACATGCCTCTCTCCTATCAAAAGAGTTGAGGGAAACGAGGGAAAAAAAGTATAAAAATGACCCCGATTTTCTATCCTTTAACAAAGAAGAAATGAAAAATCCTTCAAACATTTTACAATTTTTTTTTACCAGAAAAACGTATTTAAATTGCGCCATTTTTTTCTCAATTCAAAGAAAATACTTTTTTTGTAAAAAGGAAAAAACACAAATTGAGGTTGTTTGAGTGACAGATGAATGAAAAATGTGGAAAAAAGTGGAAGATGAAAAAGGGGAAAGATTTGAAAAAGGAAGGAGTTAAATTTTTTATGAACATTGTACATGTAACAAAGAAGTATTTAATAGTATGATACAAATATATAAAAGTATGGAAAAGTGAGAGAGCAAAGTGATTGAATATTTCAAGGTTATCTTTGTGTCTTTGATATTCTTCTTCAAACTGCAAGTGCTAAATAAACTAGGAACGCCTCATTTTACAGTATTTAGCTCTAATAATAGACAAAAAAATCTGTCAGATTTATAGTAAAACAGTCAAACAATTACTTTGGTCTAACATTGCATACAAGGAGAAGTTTTCACACAAATAAAGTGTATAAATTTGAAGCTATTCCAAAAAATCAAGTTTTAATAAATCTTACTACTTTTAATTGTCTGATGCCTAGCTTTTTTGTTTGCTAATGCCGTTTTTGCAATATAATTTTAAAATTTACAGAGTAACCTTTATGAAAAACATTCACTGAATTTGAAAAATTATAACCAGTAAAGCCAACAAAAATCATACATTTGCTTCAATGAATATTCATTATTAGCAATCGTTGACCTAAGCAAAATTTATATAGAAAGATAAAAGTTAGTAAAAGACAAAATTTCTTTTTTTCCGCCAAATAATAGCGAATGTCTTGAATGCTTAATTTATTTCTTTTATACATGTTCAAAGACGACATAGAAAAAAAATGTTTTAAGATGCAAAGAAGCACATGTACAATAAATGTCGACATGGAATTTTAAAATATTATGTTTTCTGTGACAAAGGTTATTTATTATCATAATGCGTAAAGCATAAAAGAGGTATGCATTGATACGTGAAGAACATAGGCGTAAGGTGTTTTCCAAATCATGTGATTAAATAATTTAGAAAATATCTTTTGATAAAGATAAATCATACACCAAACAGATATCATTAGTCCATCACATCTGTACAAAGAAAATGACGAAATTATCTTCTTCCTTGAAATCGCTGAAGCATCGATGTCTGTCATTACTCACATATTCATCATTAGCTCAAAATAGTGGCAGTTTTTTGTTACTGATTTTTTCAATGTGGTGAATAAATGTGGTAAAAAAAACCATAATTGTTGTTTTCCTACTAATGGAGAATTTTTATGCATGCAAACAAATGGCTACGTTTTCGCTTGATTTACACCTAAATGTTTTAATTTTGTTGCAACATACATTGCTAAAACAATAGTTATATTGTAAAAGTGTCGCGCTGTTTTGGTGAGCTATTAATAAAATTAATGATGTTTAAAAATACTTAAATGTAATTGCAATAATAAAAAATGTTATTACGTAATTAACATTTTTTAAAACAATATTTTTAAAGTTAAAAAAGGTTCAAAAATTACGTATCAAACAAGTTTTAAATCTTTTTTTTCAAGCTCCACATCTTCCAAATAAAACTTGTTTGAATTTATCTACCGCAATTTTTTAAACCCATTTATTTTTGGCTGGCCTTGATTTAGAGATGAGTATAAAATCATTCATTTTCACTTTCTTTTCATTTATTTCATATAGATATTAGCTGCGGATCACATTTTTTGTGTGGTGGAATGTCGTCAGCAAAAATCAGCACTGCGGTTGCAGTTGCTATAAGTTCTGGAGTAATTATAACCTGTACCATTGTGGTATCCTTTCTCATCAATGATATTAATACCCTTTATAATGACATTTTATCTGATCTTGATGAAATTCGTGATACTAATCGTGATGCATGGAATTCCATGATGAATATGCAACAACGATCTGGTAATGGTGATATAAGGAATCTTTTTGAATTCCGTCGAATTAAGCGTGCAACTGAACGAGCTCCCCCAAAATGCAGTATGTTTTTTAAAAAAATTGTTATTATGGTACACTAACATCCGTCAATTACAGACTGTAATGCTAACAGAGGAAAAAGCTGCCCAAAGGGAGCTCCCGGTCCTACAGGTGAGAGAGGAGAAGCAGGAGAAGCTGGTGAGCCTGGCACACCGGGTCTGCCAGGTGCTACTGGAATGATTGTTTTACTTGACCTTCCTCATGCTGGTGAGAATTCGGTTTTCTGAGTTCATAGTTATCGTTGTTTTTAGGTTGCATTCGGTGTCCTGCAGGTGGTCCAGGCCCCCGAGGACCTCCAGGTGATCAAGGACAACAAGGTCATCTTGGGCCTCGAGGTAAGCTGTACATAATAAACATCTACTTCATAAATCACTACTTTAGGAAACCCTGGAAGAAATGGACGTGATGGTTTTGCTGGTCCCCCTGGTCAATATGGAGATCTTGGAGGTGTTGGCAAAGCTGGTCCACCAGGACCTGACGGGAAACCTGGTCAAGAAGGAACACGATGGATTCCAACCCCAGGATCAAAAGGTCGTCCGGGTACACCGGGTTATCAAGGACGTCAAGGTGATCCTGGCAAAAATGGTGGCCCTGGACTTCCCGGAGAACAGGGCCCTCCTGGAACCCCCGGATATCGTGGGAATCCTGGCCGACCTGGAGGTAGTGGACCACCTGGAAATCCTGGACTTCCAGCACCAAATGGTGAATACTGTCCTTGTCCAAGTCGGAGTAGTGCCGTTACTCCATCGAAAAATCGACCAATTGTAGTTGATGTTTCTTCCGTTCCTGCTGGAGCTGATTATTCATCCTCTTCTGCTAGTTCATCATCTGGAGCAACTTATGCTTCTAATCCTTCTAGCAATTCTGGAAACGAATATCAAAAATCGATTTAAATCGTATGTAATGTTATAGAAGTAAACTTTTATCTAACAAAAATAAACTTTTTTTAAACACTAAAGTCAAGTGCACATGCCGCTTTTCTGATTTGATGCCTGATTCGGAATGTCAGATAAGCGCTAAACTTTGTTTCATCAAATACACATTCAGGCATTTTCAAATATACTTTATAATAAAAAATACAAACAATAAGAAAGAATTTACAATTAACATGCAAAACCACGTAAAGATATTCCTGGTAATCCTGTCAAACCACGAATAGGATAAACAGGACTTCTTGAATTTAAATATTTGCATGTTTTGCATGAACGTGTTTATCATAAACTTCTTTGTGTATTCACAAGAGAATCCTTAAACTTTAGCATGTGTTAATGTTCTTATCCAGTCACGCTTTTTGCAATAACTTTCTCTAACATTTAACTTAATTTTAATGAGTTTCTAAAACTTTGTAGCATACATTGTTAGGGATTTAAATAATAGTTTATTATTGAATGACATTGAAGCATGATTTCTCTAGGGAACAATTCTTTACAAAAAGGATGCATTTATTTCAAAATATTTTGGCATATTTTGAAGTGCTTTTTTTGAATAATGTTCTACTTTACTTTCTTTAAAGGAACACTTGTTCATTATTGTTTACTGTAGAATCTGAAATTTAAATAAACGATAGTATTTTTGAAAAAAGCACTTACCAGAATGTCGATATCGTACAATTGTATTTGATGCTGCTACTGTAATACTTTCGTTGTCATCTATTTGACTTTTTAAATGAGAATGTTGGAGTTCCATATGCGATACGGCAGTTGGAAAAATTTCATGTGAAAATATTGAAGGAAAAAAGAAATCTCGAGTCATATAAAGAATTGTAACAATCCATAAACCAAGGAGCATCCATCCAAAGAAACGAATCTCAGACTCTGAATCAGCAAAAAATTTTATGCTTTCAGATGACAATTTACCATATGATAGTGAAATTAATTTGAATAACACAATAATCGCTTTTTTAAGCATTGTAATAAACAGAATAAAGTAAACCAATTTTAAAATGGTGTTTGGAGCATCAATGATAAAGTTTTCAAAAAACAGAAGAAAAGAAGGACTTTGTATATTTGGTTTTTTCCCATGAGTGACAGCTTTGTCTTTTCTCCAAAACAAAAAAAAAATGCAATGCATTGTAAATCTTCTATTTAACAACTTTTTAGTATATACTAATGTGTTTTATAATGCTTTTTAATCCCTTTGATCCAATTAAAGCAAAACTTGTAAATGTTTTTAATAAAAAAAAATTTTTTAGAAAATCCAACAAGAAATACAAAGCTTTTCTCGTTTATATAATTCTATTCAAAAAAGTTGTTTTAACAGTTCTTTCCGTTTGAATTATCAATACTAAAGAATTCGCTGATAATTTTTTTTAAAACTGAGCTTGCATTCACATACAAAACATCCTGAATTTATTATTAATGCAGATTTTATCAAGTTTTTTAACAAAAATTTAAATTAAGTTGCTCGGACCAAGACAAAAACAAACGGAGCTAAAACGGTTCAGACATTTCATTGCGATTCGGGGGGTTTGCCTTTTGCTCCAACAGCTTCATCATGATTTAATTTAATAAGTGATCAGAAAAAATTTAACTTGTCGAAAAAATTCATTATTTTATTTATTAGTTTATTCATTGTCAGTTAATTAATCACTGTTTTCAAATTATTTCAAAGATAAAGCTCCAAAGGCAATTTTAAAATTTCTTATCAATTATATCAAGGATAATCTTCAAAGTCAACTTACTACAGGGATTCGACAAAAATCGATGCGTTCTTGTTGAACATGGGAATATGGTTCACTGAAAAGAAACTTTGCAAATTTTGGATGCTTTAAATAAAGTCAATGCTGTTTTATCCAAAATTCGTGACAACTGAAATTTGGCATTTGCTAAAATAAAAGTAATAATAATTGCGAATGCTTAGCTGTTTTTATTTCAGTTTATTAAAGCTTTCGATGATTTGACGTTATTATAAAAAATAAAGCATGTTGCATAATCTTTTAATCTTTATAAATTTCTTGTAAGTAGTTAGAAATTTTGCCATTACCTTAATGAATTCTGTTCAGTGTACTCTAGTGATCGGATCCCGTCCCGTTTTTCAAAAAACCCGGGAACGGGAAATCCCGTTTTTTCAAAATAGCCACGGGACGGGAAAACGGGATTCCCGTATTTGGGAAAAAGACACGGGACGGGATTGCGGGATTCCCGCGGGAATCCCGTAATCCCGGGACAAAATGATTTCTTCTAAATAACTTGAAGTATGACAAGTTTTTTGATTTTCGGTGATAAAACAGCTTACAATCAACTAGGGTTTGCTTGTTTAATCTTTTTGAACGATACTGGATTAATCTTTAAACATGACAGCAACCAACGTTCAATATTCACCTTGAAATTTTTGTATGCGGGATAAAAATACCGGCGGGACGGGAAAACGGGAATCCCGTATTTCGAAAAAGCCACGGGACGGGATTACGGGAATCCCGTAAAAGTGAAATCAGCGCGGGACGGGACACGGGAAATTCCCGTACGGGATTCCCGCGGGAATCTCGCGGGAACGGGACGGGATCCGATCACTAGTGTACTCCCGCTCCCTAATTACCCGCTCCCGCTCCCAAAATATTTCTCTTTTCTCGCTCCCGCTCATCGGAGCGCTCCCGAGCGCTCCTGCTTCCGCTCCTTTAATAAAATACAAAGAAACTTTTTTGAGACTCGCTCCCGCTCGCTCCCGGCTCTTTTGAAGTCGCTCCCGCTCCCTTAATAAGAGAGCGGGAGCGGGAGCGGGAGTACACTGATTCTGTTTTTCAGAATTTCTTTATGTACAAGAGATAAAATTTGCAGAAACAATTCAGTTTTATGTTGCTTAAAATGCTGTAATCAACCACACTTCGTTTGCTTCAAAACGAAATTACTGTTGATTGATAAGAACCTGCTTTCCTGTTAACAGTTTATTACAAGTCTCTTAAGAGAGCCGCGTTGCGGCTCTCGCATTCTTAGTTTGGCATACGTGTGACTTCATTCTCGATTTTCATTCTCTTTTCATTTCATACCAAACATGCCGGAATCACCACAACGCTTAGCTATTACATTTTAGCATATCTCCATGCATGCTTTCCTAATAAACAACCACCAGAATCTCAGTCAACCTTTTCTATCACTTCAAAAAGGAGTCGTTGGTTCCGAAGGAACCAACGACTCCTAATTTTTCCAACATTAATGCACAAAAATTTATTTCTCATATTTCATCCTCAAACAACATGAAAAAATAACATAATGAACAAACATCATCAAACAATGCATGTTTAACATTTTCGCTTTTCCATACTTTACCACATGCATACTGTATTCAACATTTACCAGAAAATTAAATTTTAACAATTTTTTATCTCTAAATAGCATACCCTAATCTCACTTGCATCAAAAAACATAACTGCATGCATTCCCTGCATTTTCATCTTCCATCCCATAGTACATGCATTCAATCACACAAAAACGCATACTTAATTTTTTTCATACCTTTTCTCATATTCTCATACTCATAAAAGATCATCCCAATGCATATTAAAGCATTTAAACCCAGATGGCCTCGAACCCACAACCTCCGCCACGTCATCCCGACGCACACACCACTCGGCCATGGAGCAACAAAGAAAAAACCATATTTAAACATTCGCGCGCGCATATCTCCTTCAGATGGCCACCTCCGGAGCACCATTAAATGATTTTCATACTCTATCCATTCATACCAAACATGCCAGCAAAAAAAACAGGTCCAGGTAAAAAGTTTCATTGCCAAATAGCATAATAGGCAATTACTGATCTATTAGTTTTGTTTTCATGATAAAGACAGTCATTTGTCAATTAAAAATTTTATTTCTTTTGGATTACTAATGTGCATGTGATTGATACCTTTCTTTCATTCTTATAAAACACATTTTGGACACAACAAAATCATTTGAAATTTGTCAAATAATTTTCATTCCTTTATTTTGCTTTCTTCTTTTTCCCATTTTTCCCCAATTCCAATTTTTATGTCCTTCAAACCTTCTTTCCTCCGTTTAACGTCTACTTTTTAGTGTGTTTTTAAAACAAACAAATTACGTCTTTTTTCCATGTTTAACTTTGGTTTCTTTTTTTTCAGTTGTGTTCATCTTCTCTAACAAAAAGTTTTTGTGAAAAAGAAACTTTAAAAACATTGTATTTAATAAACATGAGTAAAGTTACTTTTGTAGGTTTCTTTTTTGTATTTAAGCTGTAAAGAATTTGTGGAATTCCTTTTGTTACTATGTTTTTGTGAATGTGTCATTTGATTTGTCAGGGGTTGTAGCTTAAACTAAATGATCTTTGTTTAACCTTTTATATTTTTACGGAAAAAATGTTAAAGAATGTATTCATTTCATAATGTTCAATACGGCTGTATTGCTGAGATTTCCTGTTGAAAACCGTAATTTCGTATAATGTTCTGAAAAACTAAAAATAGAAATTGTCTGTACAGGAGAACAGATAAAATTTTGTTTCTGTAATATGGCATGGTGTCGTCAAAGTGGACAAAAATTTAAGTATCGTTTGAAAAATTATCATTCTGAGAACCACTGCCATATCTCGTTTTAAATTTTCTCAACTGTAGTTTTTTTACAGAAGGTTATGTTGCTTGAAATATGGTTGAACTGTCCAAAAATGAGGGTGGCAGCATTAATTCATTTTCCCACCTTCTTTTTGACTGTAGTTTTGGAAAAAATTCTGTATTCATTCTGCTATCTGCAAATACATAAATAACAATATTATTTATAATACATATCACCCCCGATTTCATGATTATTGGTCATTTTTATTCTTCTTCCGTTTTTTCTCATCTGCACTTTGACAAATAACTTCTGTGAAAAAGTTTTCAAACATGGCTTTTCTTCTTTGCTAGTCACTTTTTTCCCTTCCTTTCTTTTCACGTTTCTTTTTTCTTCATTTTATTTGTTTCGTTTCGTTCTATATTTCTGCAATGCTATGTTGTTGTTGTTCTTTAATCATTTAAATTGAAGCTCCGAATAATATTCATCTTTTCTTCTTTCTCTCGGTGTTGCTGTTTCTTTTTAAATCTCAGCCTTTTGTTATTTAACACAAAGTGACCAAAAAAATATATATGCATTTTTATACGTATGTAATAACGGAAATTGAATGAACAAAAAACGTGTTTCTTATTCTAACTTTTTTTTGTAAAATGTTGCTCTTCTCTTTTTTGCTTGATTTTTCTTCGTTTTTATTTGCACTTTTTCTTTCTCTTCTTTTTTCCATGCTTTTATCGATCAAACGTTTTTTACGCATTTTTTACAAAAAAAAAATGCATCAAAAAATTTTGACATTTTAGTTCTCTGTTTTCAGCTTTTATGAGCTTTAAAGCGTTTGTTTGTACCTATTTTTAGAAAGTGGTTTTCTCTTACAAATAAAAATAGCAAAATTTGAAATAAAAGTTCTCATTTTTGATGTCAATTTGTTTCAGAAAAGTTGGAAGTTGCGTTTAAGTAGTTCTCTTGGAATCGGTTTTTGATAGATGTTTTATTCTGCATCCAATACTTGCTTTATCATTTTTCCAGAAAATTTTTTAAGTTAAAATATCGTATCGTGGCAGAAACACATCTTTAAATGACTGTTCTACAATTTTTTTGATTTCTGTCGTTTTAAACTGTTAATGGAAAGCAAAACTTTTTTTATATTTTTTTTGGTCATCCTTTTTTTCTTTTTCGAAATTATGCTGTGTTTTTAGTTGGCTAACCTTTGATTCGTGTTCCTTCTTCTTTGTTCAAAAAACTTTTTATTTTCACATCGATGATTCATTTTCACCTTTTTTTGTTTCCTGATTATAAAGTGTATTGCTTCTTTTTTTCCTTTTTGTTTATACTATTACCAAACTCAAAAGAAACAAAATGATTCATTCATTTATTCTTTACTTCTTTCCAGTTATAATATGTACTTACGTGTTATAGCTAAACTTTTAAGTAGTTATCAGGTGACGATTACTTGTAAATTTCTGTTAAAAAGACATTAATTGAGTTTCCTAGTAGACGTTAATTGTGTTTGGATGCTGTATTGAAGGTTAAATAGAAATAATAAAATTTGTTAGATTCTGAGAAGTTTTAGGCGATAAAAACTTTGAGTATAGAATAAGTTCAAAATAAAAAATCAAAAATATTTCACAGAGACTAATTTTAATGCTAATAAAAGTTTTATTTTGCTGTGTACCCCCGAAACAAAATTAAGTTTGAGCATTATCTGCTCTTTTTGCTGCTTCATTTTTTGGCAATCTTTCAGACATTTTTTTTATTTCACTTTTGTTTGCTGTTGTTTTTTTTCATATGTGTTTTTGTTTCTAACGGCTGGCTCTTTCGGAAATGTTTTAACTGCTGACAGCGGTCTTTTTTCTCTTTAAAAAAATTGGAACAACATATATTTCACTTCCTTCACTTCAGTCTTCCCTTCCCTCAAGCATGTTGAAAAAGAAAACACAGTGACGAACTCGTCTCCCTTTTTTTCATACATACTTTTTGTCTCCATTATTTTGTTTCTGAAAAAAGACTACGTAAATGAGCATTGAAAAAAAGAAGCAAGCATATTATACATATTTTTTGGCACCAAAAGAGAGATGCTTACTTCTTGCTCCTTTTTTTGTCTTTGACTTTTTTTCACTCGTTTTTTATCCCCGTATTTTTTTCTTCCGGTACAAAATAAACTCATCTTTTTTAAATGCTTTTTTTCAAAACGGTTTTAGATTTTTCTGAAAAAGAATTTAAAAAAGCAACAGCAGCAAAAACAGCTGAATTTTATTTAACTTTTTGAAAAAAGGAATTTGTATGCAAACATTTGTTGAGGCTTCTCTTTTTTTTACTTTCTTTTTCACTCGCAGAAACATCGTCTGCTTTTTTTCTCATTTTGTTAGCCTTTTTTTAAAAAAAAGACATTAATCAATTTATTACATTAATTGTTCGAATTCTTACTTAAGCACAAAAATTTTGTGTTTTATCAATGTATATGTACTTTCTTTATCGAAGCGTCTTAGATTCAAAGGTAAGAATTGCCTTTTACCGTTTTTTATTTCACTATTAACTGATTACAGCCTAGCCCCAATAGGAAAAAAGGTACTTTCCTCTCTCTTTCAATTCTAATCCATCAAAAAATGAGCATGATTTTGGTTCATATTTGTTTTTAATGTCCCATCTTTTTAACCGGCCAAAAAATGTGTGATTTAAACAATAAATGTTGGTGGTTTTCCAGCCATTCATCGTCTGCTACTTTCAATTCAGATGTTTATGAGTGGAAATCAATTCCTCTCTTTTTTACTACTGCTGACAACGTGAAATAATTTTGTTTTAATGTTTTTTTTTCATTGTTAAAACTTTTTTGTTTTAAATGAGAGAGATATTTCGGCCTTTTTTTATCATCATTTTTTTCCTTTCTAAATGACTTTTAGCCTTTTAGTAGCAGCAAGCCGGCCCTTTTGATGGCTTGATAGAAGAGAGACAGATAGATACAAGCTTGCTTAAAAGCTTAAGTGTTGTTTTTTTTAAATTTGATTAACTTCTTTTTTTTCTCTGCTGTTTTTAAACAGAAAAAAAAGAATAAAAGCTGTTTAAGCTATAATCTGTAAAATACATACATATAAAATGTATATTTCAGGTGGTGAAATCCCTATAGCGACAAGCATTAGAAAAAAAATAGACAAATTTCTTATATTAAAAAAATGTTATTTTTTCTTTTACTATTTTTTTGCATCTTTAAAAGGTTCCTTTCTTTCAAAGATGGCAGACTTTGCAAAAAAAAACTTTCTGCTTAACATTCCTTTTTTGTGCTCTCTCGAAAGTCTTCTTTTTTCAAATGTTGTTGTTTACCATTATTTCTCTTCTGCTCCCAAACAAGCAACACCAAAAAAAGTTTGCTTTTATTTTCTATTCCGAAAATTGTCCGAGTTCACAGTTTTAATGAATTTTTGCCGTTTTTTAAATCTGACGTTCTTTTTAGGCATTTTTTTTAGAATCCTCAAAACTTGTTTATTAACAAAAAAAAAAGGCGTCCGATTGAGATGTTCTTTTATTGATTATTTAAATTTCATTCTACAACGACAGCCGCAAATTTTTGTTTACAGTTATTTTTTTATGTAATATTGCAAAAATGGAATCTGAAAAAGTTTCAATGGAAAATTTTGCCCTTATTAAAGTACTTGGAAAAGGCGGTATGTTTTTTTCAGTGTTACTCAGCAGATTTTGTTTCTTAAAGTAATTTGATACAAATGGAAAATTATAAAAAAAGGCAGACTATTTTACAAAACAAGCTTTTTGAAAATAATTGAGTTTTAAATAACTGCTAATATTTTTCTACAAAACATTCCTAGTAGTAGGAATTTCCTACTATTAATTTTCATTTGTCTTAATTTTGAATTTTGAAAAAGCAAAAGGTTAATAATAATACTGTATTCTTTCAGCATATGGTAAAGTGTTTTTGGTTAAAAAAGTTGGAGGACATGATAACGGAAGATTTTATGCAATGAAAGTGTTAAAGAAAGAACGTGTTGCACATAAACAAAAAACACTTGAACATACATTAGCTGAAAGAACTGTAAGTTTATCTTTTTTCCCATAAGGGAATTGTCCCCACTGAATGAATAATGAAAAAAATAAATGGCACCCAAAAATGGGACCAAAACATGCAAGAAAAAGATTAATGAAATAAAGTTTTGGAGAGTTTGAAATTAGGGGAAAGATTTTCTTTGAAGCAAATAATTTCTGCCTATAATGAAAAACTAAAACTGTTTTAATTTATAGGTACTTGAAAGGTTAAAGGGTCAACCATTTTTGGTTAATATGGTTTATGCATTTCAATCAGACGCAAAGCTTCACATTGTTATGGGTGAGCTTTTGACTGAAACATATCCAGTTTTACATCTATAAACCTTTAGAATTTGTTGGTGGTGGTGAACTTTTCACACATTTATGCAAAAAGAAGCAATTTGATGTACCTACTTCGCGGGGGGTTTTAGCTGAACTTGTTGCAGCATTAGAATTAATTCATCGAGTATGCATTTTTCTTGTTTCACAACTGTGTTTACTGAATTGACGATTTTAAATTTCAGAATAATGTTATTTATCGAGATTTAAAACTTGAAAATATTTTGCTTGATTCGGATGGCCACATTAAGCTAACCGACTTCGGATTATCAAAAGAATTAAAAGAACAACGAATTGCAAATTCCTATTGTGGAACAATAGAATACATGGCGCCAGAAATAGTTAAGCGGACACCAAAAGGATACAATGAATGTGTGGATTGGTGGAGTCTTGGAGTAATTGCATTTGAATTAGTTACGGGTTGTTCTCCATTTACCGTAGATGGAGATCAAAATACAACACATGATATTGCTCAAAGAATTCTAAAAAAACGAGTACCATTCCCAAAGAATATTGATCCGCTAGCTAAATCATTAATTTCTGGATTATTAGAAAAGGACGCTTCTATTCGCTTAGGAGCCAAAGGAGTAGATGAAATAAAAATGCATCCATTCTTTCAAGGAATTAATTGGGAACTTGTTGAACAACGAAAAATGCCACCTGCCATTAAGCCAGTAGTTCAAAATAAAATGGATTTAAATAATTTTGCACCAGAATTTACCAATCAAGTTCCGCTATTTTCACCTGTAAGCAGTCCACCAGATTATAAAGGAATTTTTCGGGTAAGTTTTTTTACAAAGGGGTTACGAAAAAAATACATGAATCAACGGAAATATTTTTTAGGGGTATTCATTTATTTCACCATCAGTTATTTTTTCAAATAACAATTCAGTTGGACAAGATTCCTTGGAAGAATCCGTAAAATTATTATCAAAAAACTCATCATTTTTTTCAAAATATGAACTTGATATTACAGAAAATGGATATCTTGGACGTGGTTCATTTTCAATGTGTCGAAAGTGCCGTCGACTCTCCGACAATAAAATGTTTGCAGTTAAAATTATTTCACAAAAGTGTTCACATCATGCATTACGCGAGATAAGGATCTTAGATCATCTTGGATATCATGAAAATATTGTTAAAGTTGAAGAAGCTCTCAGTGATCCCTTGCATTATTATATTGTTTTGGAACTATTAGAAGGAGGAGAATTGCTACAAAGATTAAGAAAATTGGAAAAATTCACAGAATCTGAAGCTGCAAGAATTATGTATCAACTTGTATCCGCTGTCACACATATGCATTCAAAAGGTGTTGTTCATCGTGACTTAAAGCCAGAGGCAGGATATCCGTTGTCTCATTGTTATGTCACTAAAAAGCGCATTTTCAGAACATTTTATTTGAATCAGAAGATGCTGCAGCAAAGTTAAGATTAGTTGATTTCGGATTTGCAAGATTATTGCCAAATTCTGTTGAACAACTTTCAACTCCATGTTACACACTGCAGTATGCTGCTCCAGAAGTTATTGAAATTGAAGATGAATTACCACAATATAATCAATCATGTGATTTATGGAGTCTTGGAGTTGTATTGGTAAATTTAATAATATTCAATTAAAACAATATTTAAGTAGCTTTTAGTTCACAATGTTAAGTGGAAATGTTCCCTTTCATGCCAAAACTGCAACTGATACTGCAACAGATATTATTGCAAGAATAAGA
Source organism: Panagrolaimus sp. LJ2400 (assembly GCA_024447215.1). Taxonomy (NCBI): domain Eukaryota; kingdom Metazoa; phylum Nematoda; class Chromadorea; order Rhabditida; family Panagrolaimidae; genus Panagrolaimus; species Panagrolaimus sp. LJ2400. The sequence continues at coordinate 1,493,625 of JAMRYA010000009.1, read as the reverse complement.
ATGGCTGAATTCAGCTTTAAAGATTCTGTTTGGGATTCTGTTAGTGATTTGGCAAAAGATTTAATAACAGGTACGGTAATAGTTTTTCGGAGATTCCTGTAAATGGGGCAATAAAATGAGAGAAATTCATTTTTCAGGTCTGTTAACAGTTGATCCAAATAAACGTTTAACTCTTCAACAGTTATCTGCACATAAATGGCTTCGAGCAGCATTTGATTCTTCACAAGCTCATGAATTACAAACTCCAACAATCCTTCCTTCAAGTGCCGATGATATTTTCAATGATACATTTAATGCATTCTTAACTGCAAATCGTGATGGCTTCCAATTGATGGATGTTGACACTGCCCCATTACTTGTAAAACGACGAGGCTTAAAACGTCGTTCCGAACCCGATAAACATGCAACAACAGGTTCTGGAATTAATTCTGCTGGAACTGGAAGTGGTAATAGAAAAGTCTCAGCTGCATATGATTCAACAAAATTGGCGCCAGTAATGGAAGGACCTGAAGGTGATTCAAGACCTGGAAGTTCAATGTCCGGAAGCAGTAATACAAATGGTGGAATGAATGGAAGACCAACAACTTTAAATATTGAAAAAATGGATGATCAACCAAATTCAATATTTTTTTCATATCGTGACAACAATTTACCCCCCTATTTGAAGTATTCTCGTGACGTTGAACCTATTGATGACATTTCAAAACATCGAAATAATAGCCAAGGATCCGATGCATCAACGAGTAGTCAAGTCTCTGAACCCCGCTAATATTTCATCAAAAAAATTATTGTTAATATTTAAAATAATCTTGTGTAGTAGTTATATTAAATTGTTAGGCTTTTTTAAAAAAAGATTTGTTGTTAAAAATGATGGGATAAAAGTGATTTCTATAAACCATTTTACGGTATTTGAATTAAGCACTTATCAAATCACTTTTATTCTTTCTAATAACCTTTTTTAAGGGCTTTTTAGAAATTTATACATATTTTATACAAAATTCAACGTATCTTAAATGATTACAAAAAATAAATCCGGTGTAAACAATATTTACTTAAGTACAGTATGCTACATAATTAATTATTTACACAAAAAATACTACTGTTTATCTAATAACAAAACAACAATGAAAAAATTAAGAACAAACTTGTAAAATAATTTAAAGATTGAAACGTTGACGTATATGATGAAGGTGGTGCATGTGCAACACCATACCAGCTTGATTTTTGAACCTCAATTTCAATACATTCATTGGTTATTTCATCACGATAATATCCTTGTAAGCATTCATAAGTAGATTTTCTTCCAATATGATTAATACATTCTACATTTCCTCCTACAGATTCAGTATAATCATTACATTCTTGGAAATCAACACATTGAAGAGTATCAAATCGAAAAATATATTCATCAGATTCTATACAATTACATGAAACATTCCATCTATTTAAAGCAAGTCCAAGAAAATTATCATTATTTTTATCATCAACTCGGCATGAATGTTGTTGTTGGTCATTTGATAAATTTTTCGATGGAGTAGTTTGTAGTTGTTGAAGAGTTATACGACGAATATCTTGTTCTCGACAAATTTCATGCGAACAAAATGTTGAACGATTTGTTGTTCTTCCACAACATGGATCAGGACAAAATGACTCATCAGCACAAATAAAATCATTTTTTGAATTCAAATTATCAATTGGTTCATAAGATGCTGTTTTCAAAATTAATGGATTATTTGCTGCATCTCGAAACAGTGATGATGGCCACTAAAAAAGGGATACTGTAGCCATGCATAGATTTTCATAATCAGAAAAAAAGTTACAATTGTTTTTTGGTCCTTTTCAATACCATACAAACAAAATGGTAAATATTTTAAAAACGACAGTTGATTCTTTGTGAAGAAACACATTAAATATGAAACACTAACGTCATAGGCAAACATGGAATCACTAACATATCTTTGAAAACTTTCTTCACTATATAATGCACATTATTACTGTAATAATAAAAAGTAAAACAAACTCAATATTAAAATCTTCCATATTTTGATCTCGAGATGGAAATAAAAACTCAGATCGTTTTTGAATTGATGAATAAATTGCAGTAATGCAGACCTAAAACATGGGATTAAATACGCGAAAACCACATACAATTTATATCAAAAACTTACATAAAGATTTTTATCACAATTTTGAACAATTTCTGGATGAACTGTAATCTTTGGTTCTGGAAATTTTTCAGTAAATCCTTTCTTCCCAGCAGGTGTAAAAATCCAAGCTCGATAGAGTCTTAAATAAAATGCAATTTTTCCGGTCTTTGATAAAATCTCCTGCCTTTTAAGAGGTGTCTCATCTTTCCATTGTCTAAAAAATATTGAAATAATAAAATTTTCAATGTTGATCAGTGTCATTATTCTTTTGACCAAAAAGTCGAATACGCCAAAACGGCGTAAATAAATCCTTTTTTTCACATTCTTTTAAAACATTTGGTCTGTCTTAGCCTAACTTAGAAATATCTTCAGTCAACATAAATTTATAAAGTTTTTTTTTTCTTGACTCTTAGTAATATGTTCAGTCAAAAGTTTTTTTATGATAAATAACTTACGCTTCAAAGCTGCTTATTAATTCTTCTCCAAATACCGCATCCCAATTTTTCTCAGCGAGTTCTGATAATCCAATAGATATGACAATTGTTATAATAAGGATAGTTTTGATCACCATTATAAACATGCGGCACAAACAATTTGTGCATATTTTCGCAAGCGTCATCAAAAAATAAAAAAAAAATATGCAAATTCAAAAGCATTTTTGTTGGCGAAAAATGATTCAAGCTCTCCAAAGAAATTCAAAATTTAACACAAAAAATAATCAAGCTTTTTCTTTATTAACCAAAAAAAATCTTTCTTGCATTATTATTAAGACAAAATACAATTGTTTACGACAACACCAAACAATAAAGAATCTATTTATGTTTAGCGACTACAACTTCAAATACCGTAGTACGAGATTGATGATATAAAAATTTTCGATGATAGCACGGACTAAGTTCAAAACTGAAATTACGATCAAGGAATCCAAAATTCTAAAAAGTATACAAAAAAGCAATTAATAAGAAAAACAGAAACGTCCAGCGAAAAACCTACCGGAATCTTTGTACCATTAATAGTGTATACCATCTTTGAAAGAACAGAAGCCTTATTTCCAAAAGCATTTTTAAATTTAACCAAAAATTCTTCAAAGTTATCAGATTTAAAGTAACTTCTAGACATTAATTCAAGATTAAAATGTAACTTTTCAAGTGATGGAAAAGCTCTCATCAAAAAGAATGGATTTACATCAGTAAATGCAATAGTATGATTAGTTTCTGAGTAAAACGTTAAACGAGTAAATTGTGACGTATTTTGACTAAAAATGTGTTATAGTTATTTTTGACAGTAACCCATCAAAGAAAAAACTTACTTTGCTCTAACGAATTTTTCAATCAAAAGTTGTTTCCATTGCCAAAAATCACATGAGATTGACAAAAATTTCTTCAAAAAGTTAAAGCACATTACAGGTGTCATCTTTTGATCCATAATTGTTAAACATTCAAGACCCAGAGGAAGTTGAATTAAATTTTGACTCAAAGCAATATGAGGGAGTTTAAGGACTTTTAATGAAGTAGAAAATGCAGTAAGCAATTGTGATGCAAGAACATAATCTGTTGAAACGTCAAGAGTAAGCGATGAGATTTCTAAAAGTTACATTTTAATTAATAAAATAAAAGAGTAGTTTTTATATGGTAAAAGCTTTGGGAAGAAAAAAATGCAGAGATCCAAAACAATGTTATCGAGCAGAACATAATGATGAACTTTGTTAGCTACAACAATTCTTTCGAAAATCGATAACACTGCTGCTCAAAAACATGCATTTAATTTCATACATCAACTCTGATAAACTTACGTCTAACATCAATTAATTCTGTCATTAAAGGTGAATACATTGGCATATTTTGATAGGCAAGATGCAAATCTTTCACACATGTACCAATATAATTAAACAAAAGATTTGACAAAGATTCTTCATTGTTAATATCAAAGTGACATAACTTATTTTCATCCTAAAAAATCAATCACGTTATATCTTTGCTAATTAAAAAAATACAAATCATTTACCCATCCAATGGCGTAAGAAGTTGAAGAGAGCTTAACACGTTTAGCAGATTTGAAGGTATCAATTACTGCTCGAAGAGGTTCCTTTCCAGATACAGCTAATTTAAAAATGTAATCTTGATAGTTTTCCTTGATTAATTCCCGAGCAACATCAACCAATAAATCATGATTTAAAACCGGCATCTTAGGCACCTTGTTAATGCATTATAGATTGTAAACAAATGTTTAAAATGATGCTAAAAAAACAAAATAGAAACCGAAAACTTAATGAAAAAATGATTTAGAAAAAAGAAACAATGGACCACCCACAAAAGTATTGCTACTGTTTTGCATAGCACAAAATAAAACCCGAACAGCGAACACGCGTTTTCAAAAAGACCATCGTTGCAGACAGTTTGCAAATTTATAAAAACAAAAAATTATCTCGACTGCTGAAACCACCCGGACACACTCCTCTTTTTTTCTTTGAGTGTCAATATTACACGGAAAAAAGGACACATTCATTTTTATTTTATTTCTGCGGTCACATAAAAAAGGTTTTTAGTTGGAAAACAGAAAGCGGCAAAAATGTACTTCAAATCGTAGAATGACAGTAATAAAAAAATTATTTGTGACCCCTTAGGGTCAAAATACAATCCCAAATATCGGTTTAGAAAAATCTTAAACAATCAAAAAGACGTTAAAAAAATTTTCTGAAAAAAAACTGAACTTCTATGAGCTTTTCCGAGCCTCGAAGAAGTTTAGAATCTTCTGGAACAAAAACGATTTCATTTACCGAAGTAACCGTATTACTTCCAATTTTTTGTTAAATGCCAATGTTTGGGATTATGCAAGATTAACAATGACATGCCCTTTAAAAAAGGAAATTAGAAAATGCATTAACCGTTTATTTTACTTTAATAACTAAAACGAAAATAAGCTAAATGTATTTTCTCACCCTTAATCTTCGATAAAACCTGCAAGCATTAAACTTAAAATATGTTACTAAATTAATATCAGGTTTGTCTCATTTGCAGATTCATAACAGTTTGAATAAATAAAAATCAGAAATTATTAATATTTTTAACAATACACATCAGAAAACAATAAAATTAATTAATTAAATTAACCAATAAAAAAAGCAAAACCCGTATAACATAAATTTATTATAAATAAAATTAATCGTTTATTTCGCATTTAACATTTACAACAGTTTTGACATCATCCATTGAAGAGCTTGACGAAAGTGGAGGAGGTTGCTGAAGAATAATTGGTGAAGAGGTATTATTATTATTTTGTGGAGCATTTGGCAAAACAAAAACAATTTGAAGAGGCGTGCCTGGTGGTGGAAGCATTGAAGATGGAATTGTGATTGTTTGAACTTGTTGGGACGACATTTGAAGCGGTGCAGTAATTGTAGCAGTAGTCGTTGTTGCAGTTGCAGCAATTGTTGAAAACTGTGAAATCAGTGCTGGTTGGCTTGTTAGTGGTACGGTAAGTGTTGAAGACCGAGGAATAATTGGTACCGTATTTGAATTTATTATTGAAGGCGAACAAGGAACAGAAGTGAAACAATCATCGGATGCAGAAGATGCCACAGCTTTAGTTGATGATACGGTAGTTTGCGCTGTTACAGGTGAACGCTCTGAGCTAGCAGATTGATGATGAAGAATAGATGGTTTTGATGAAGTTGAAGCGGATGAACATGGAACATTTGAGAAGCATTCATCAAAAACGGGTTCTATGTCATCTACCAATGAATTAAGATATGCAGCTTGTTTCTTCAACTGAACTCGCTTTGAAGTTTTTGAATAAAATGATGGAGCTGGTAATGATGTAGTAGCGGTTGTAGTTGTATTAGTGGGTTTTGATGTAGATGAAGTTGAACATGGAACAAATGTAAAACAATCATCCGAAAATCGAGAAATTTTTGATTGAAAACTAACAGGCGGCTTGTTAACAGGTTTGACAACAGGTGATAAGAAGCAAATAACTGGTGGCCGTGGAGTTAGCGATGAAATTGTATGTAATTGAGGTCTTCGAATAGAACTTGCTGGAAAATATGTAATTGGTCGCCTTGGTGGTGGTGGCGGAAATGGAGATACTGGAAGAACAACTTCAGAACATCTTCGATTTTTTGTAGAATACTTTGATAATTTCGAAGAAGGTAATTTTGAAATTATCTTTTTCTTTAGCTTTGGTTTAACCACTTTTACAATTTTCACATCATCATTATTGCGTTTCTTGTTTCTACTTTCGGTGTTGCTTTGAGATATTTCATCCAAGAAGTTTTCTGCTCTTGCCAAAGTTGCATCATTTTTTGCAGCTTTTTCATTTAAAATCTTTGTTCTATTATCTAAAAATGTCATGGATGAAATTATCATGAAAGATATCAAAAAAAATTTATACTTTTTTGTCGCCTCAATTCTGTTATTATTTGTTCTTCTTTAAAGTGTATAAGTTTTTGTAGCTCACGTTCTGCCCTTTCTTCTTCACGCATTGCACTCCATTCTTGTAACGTTTGGGCTTCATAATTTGGTGGTCGTTTTGCATTACGAAGTCGATACCCAGATTTGACATATCCATCATATTCTGATGCACAAATAGGTTGTGGATTCTTTTTTGGAATTTGTGGAGATGATACAGTTTCCTTAATAATATCAAGTCCAAGTTCCATTCTTTTTTTAGCTACAATAACCTTCATTTCATTATACACAAAACGAAATTCTCACCTTCGCGTTTAAGCTGTTCTCTTTTTTCATGATTTTTTCGAGCTGCTATTCTCAATTGTTCACGGCGTAAGGTCTTTTTTCCTCTTCGTCTATATTTTTTATTACTGGCAGCGTTAAATCCCATGCTAACTTTAGGTGATACCGATGTACTGCTAAAAAAAGATGATAATTTTATTTATGATTCGCAAAATACGTCCTTACAGAGAATCATCATCCAATGTTACACATGGAATACTTTTATCATTTTTAGTTTTAACTGATGAAGAATACGTTGCAGCAAGAAGTGATATTGTCGTCGAGCTTGTTGTATCCATATTTAAAAGTTCTTGAAGATCTCTATCTGTAACATTCGTGGATTAACTTTTTCCTATTTTCCCTTTCTCACTAACCTTCATTACTTTTTGTTGCACCATTTTGAGTTTGATCAACTATTTCAACATCAGTTTGATCGTTAGGACAATCCGAAAGAGGTTGTAGTGGTGGATCCTCGGATTCGTCTTCAATTATTTGATTGCCCGAAATTTTGCCCTCATTGACAGTAGCAGTTTCGATAGCCATTTCAGTACAGTATACTAAAAAAAACGAAACATTTAAAAGAGAAAAAAACATAAATTTTCAGAAGCAAACAATGAAAATTTATAAAATTCAAAGGCAAAAATCCATTTTTTCTCGTGTTAACATTGAAACACATTTTGCCCATCTTTCAGTAAACTTCATACACATTTTGCCAAACACTTGCAGACACGGACAAACATACAGATTGCATGCAAGCAAGTGTATATGAAAATGTTATTTAAATCTGTTACAGTAGTCTTGCAAATGTTATTTAACAGTCCGAGTTTTACAATAAAATTCTATTTGCAATAAAAAATGGGCTCAAAAACAGTTTCTCTTAATTTCCACAACAACAAAAAGTCAAAACCAAAATAATACAGTAATTTATTATTATTTACAGCAATGAAAATACAAATTTTTTAAAAATACAGAAAGGAATACGATAATATTAACAGGTATTAAAAAAGGTATCTATTATTCATTTCATTGGAGGCAAACCAAAAACTTCAGGATCAAATTCTTCCAAAGACTTTATAATTTTGCTGCATTTTGGTTTAATTTCAGCAATCATTTCTTCCCAATTATCAGTTTTAAACTTCTCTTGTGGAACAAAAACAACTTTGCATCCAGCTTAAAATTACCATTGAATATATGCATTATCTACAGTAACACTAACCTTTAAGTGCAGATTGTACTCCATTAATTGAATCTTCAAAGACACTAAAAATAGAATTATATTTATTTGGGATATAAAAGATTAACAACTTACAGAACTTTATCAGGTGATTCGGGTTTAGATTTAAAGCGTTTCATTGGAATTTGATAGGCATCTGGTTCAGGCTTTCCTTCTTTAACTTCATCATCATCACCAGCAAGAACAAGTGTTTCAAAATTATCCAAAACATCTTCAAATTTCTTTTTCTTAATATCAAATTCTTCTGAGCCAGATCCAGTACTGATAGCAAGATGAAGTTTTTGATCAGCAAGATACTTAATAAGATCTTTTGCACCTGGAAGTGGCTCTGCTTTTGGAAGAAGTTTCATAAAGTTATCATGATAAAGCTTCTTAAATTTTTCCAAATCTACCGTATCAGTGAGTTCAGTTTCTTCGAGGACATATTTAATTGATTCATCAGTTTTTCGGCCCATCATTCCATGTTTAATATGATTATTAAACTTTTTATCATATTTTTCAAGTGCTTGAGTTACTGCTTCTGCATATGATGTTTCAGTATCTAAAATTATCCACATATATTACAAGTATATTATTACAATAATACTTACCAGAAACAACTCCATCAAAATCAAAGATGACATGAGTAATTTTTGGGGTAGAATTCGGCATCGTCTGAAAAGTTGGTTGATATTAATATATTATTTGATGACAAAGAATTAAAGACAAAAATCTCGTATATTTAAGCGATATATAGATACTTATTAAACATATTATATATGTGTATAAAAGAAGAGAGAAGGGTTATCATATATGAACAAGCTAACACGCAAAATGATACAATATTAAATCCATTAAAGCATTAAATAAAAATACCTTGCAAAGGGATAAACTTACATTAAGCAGTCTTTTGCAATACGTGCAATACAAAAATGAAATTCCTTTTCTTCCAATTTCATTTTTCAACAACAACAACGACTTCGATGAAGCAAACAACAACATTTTGTTGTTTTGTTATTTCTCTCTTCCTTTTGAAATTCAGATAGTGGCAGATTGCCAACCACTAACAAACAAATGTTGAAAAACAAAAAAAAAACAAGGAAAAAAGTAATGGTCGTTGTTTGTGATAGAGAGACTTAAAAACGTTTCTTTAAAATTGCTTTGTTTCAAGCATCATCGATGTTTTATGTATAAAAAAAAAACAGTGAACAACCCATTTAATGAATTAAATTATATCGTATTTATTTACATGAAATCTATTACTGTAACATTTTTAGATAACATAAGATAAGACTTTATCGATAGTTACTGCCGTACAAGTTGTTGATTATTTTCATATGTTTTTGGTAGCCGCTGTTTTCTAATTTTGATTGGTAACCTTCTTGTTGTTTCTTGATTAGTATTATGCCGCCTTGTCTTTATTTTACTATCTCTTGAGACAGCGTGAAGTTTAAATCTTTGATTACAATTTACACATTGATCCCATAATGCTTAAATAATCAGATTTTAAAGGGTATTTAAAATGAACTAAAGATATTCTGTAATACAAATTAAAAGATTAGTATATACTGTATTAATTGATATCTACACATTAACATATTTTAAATCTTACATTTCATTGATGCTGGCTTTCCTGGTAATCCATTGATCCCGTTAGAACCAGGGATTCCATTTTTACCATTTTTCCCTAAAATTTAGTAATTCGAGGCGCAACTATTCAATTCGAAAACTTTCATTACAGTACCTGGATTTCCTGGAATTCCTTTGATACAACATTTTTTAGTTTTCAATTGATTCAAATATGTTTGATTTTCATTTTTTGAACGAATAGTGCGGTTAAGTTTTTGTAAGTAATAATTGGTACTAAATTGTGCAACATAGTTTTCTAATTCAATCAATGATTCCTAAAGTAATACTGTAAGACTTATGCCATTGCAATATTAAAAACAAATCAAGATTACATTCGCAAAGTGTGCTACCGTAATTTTAAGTTGAATAATAAAACTTACAGCACATTCCGCCATATTTCCTTGAATATTTTTATTATATGATTGTACATTGATTACTAACAGGGGATACGAAATCATTAAAGAAAATAATGAAAGTGAAGAAAATATTATAGAAAAATTAATGATCCATTGAAATACACACTCTTTTGAATCTTCGGGATTAAAATCTGTTGGCCATAGCTTTGGTAAATAAATAAATGAATTGTTTAATGACATATTTTTAGTGTCACAATTTTAAAAAAACTGAACTCTCGAAAAATAGGTTGTAACGTGTCACATATAACAAAAAAAGTTTTTGTCATATTTTTTTGTACAAATTGCTGCGAAAGAAAAGATAATTAGTATACGATGAATAAAAAGAAACTATTGTATTCTTTTCAAATTCGTCAAAAAAATGCAAAAAAAATATTTTGAAGACTGTACTAATTTTTATTATTCCAATACAAAAGTTGTACGCATTAAATAATCCGAACACAACGCTTCAAAAAACATTAAAATATTATAGTTGTTTTTACTAGAAACGAACAATAAAAATTATCGTTTTGCAATAACTGACGCTGCTCCAACTCTGACCTCATTAATTGAAGACAATTTGAAAGTTTCACGAAGAGCTTTTGAATAAAGCCATACCGAAATCGTTATATTTATGGATGTGAGGGTTGGAGAATATGGGCCAATGATGTCATTGATCCGAATATTATGAACCTAAAAATTGAATTAAATATTACTGATTGTACAAAACCAAAGAAAAACGCACATTAGTAAAATAACTTGATAGAGCAGTTGGAAACAACTCAGAAAAAGATGTGGTTGCAATAATAATTAATACAGTATGACTTAAATGTTTATTTTTTTGATCGTTTGATTTTAGCTTATTTTTAATTAATAAAAATAGAATGCAACCACAAAAAATGTTTAAGGATACTGTAGCATATTTTGTAGCAGTGAGATTTGGAACATCGTGTAAAAGACATCCAAAGATTAAACATTTGGATACAGTTGATGTTGGAATAGATTTAAATAAATTATTCAAGAGTAAAAATACTGTAATATAAGTTATCAAACAAATTAGTGTCACAAAACTGAAATTTTTTCGATATTTCAGAGAATATTTCACTGGAATCAAAACTGAAGCACATCGATCTAGGCAAAGAAATGTCTCTAATATAGTTCCAAGAAATACCAAAATTTGAGGGAATAATCCAGTCCAATACAGTATCAAAGCGTTATATTCGTTTTCAACTGGACGCCAATATGCGATTGAATAAATTTTTTGAATCAACAATAAAATGCTCCAAACTATTGTAAAAATAAAAAAATAAATCAAAACCGGTGAAATATTGGTTAACAACTTTCGGTAAAAAATTATTGGTGTTGAAAATTTTAGAGCAAATACTGCTAAAATAATTCCTAAAATATGATGGAAGAGAACAATAAATGGATATGAATCCATAATCTCTGTTTGTTGGAATTTTAAATTAGTCTTTTCACTAATGTATCAAAGCAGCCCCCATGTAAGTACTTTCATAAACTTTATGAATAGCCAAGACTACACTCAAAGCAATATTTAAATCATATTCTGTCAACCACTCCATAATTGTAGTTTCTTAAACCATTAAACTCTAAATTGGTACTTACAACTTTTTGCTTTTCTGCTATCGTGAATGTAAAAACAGAAATATATTAATTTTTGTCTACATCAAAAAAGCAAGCTTTTCGGTCTTTGAACACAAACAAAGGATAGTTTATGATCTGATTATGCTTTTTTTGGATTCAAATGACAATGTACAGTAAGACAATTATTAATATTTGAAAAAATTTATTGAGAAAAACACAAAAAATGTAACAACAAAATTAACAACAACTATTTTTTCATCAATAAAAGTTTTCGCATACGCTTAACCACTTCATAAATTGGAATTCCAACAATATTTGAGTAACAACCATTTATTGATTCTACGAATGCAGCAGCTCTATGTTGTATACCATAAGCACCAGCACGATTAAAGCATTCACCAGATTTGATGTATTCTCGAAACATTTCTGTTGGAATATCACCGAATTTAACATTTGTTTCAACATGAAATTTTTCAATTCTATTCGCTGCATCAATTAATGTCACACCACTAAATACAGAATGCCATCGATTATTAAGATGAGAAAGAATAGATAAAGCATCATCAGCATCTTTTGGTTTTCCAATTATCTCTCCATCAATTACCACTACAGTATCACATGCAATTATTACATCAAATGGATCCTGAAAAATATAAGAATAAAAAGTTTATTTAGTGCAGTAGACAATACTATAGTTATAACAAAAACAGGACACTAATTCTACCCACCTTTTTTTCGGTTAAAAGTTTTGCAACTTCTAAAGCTTTTCCAGCAGCTGTTTCTTCGACAAATTGTGGCGGTGGAAGAGTTTTTGAAAGATTTTCTTCAAATCCACTAACAATCACTCTCGGCTCAATCCCCTAAATTATAACAGTATTTTTTCAGCTAATCAAATCTTGTACAAAAACTTGCAAGTTCCTTAAGAAGTGCCAAACGATTTGGTGATTGACTTGCCAGTACAATGTCGGCACCTTTGACTTCATCTTCAATGGCCAGAAACCACGATGACCTCATTCTACATATATCAAACATTCAAAAACCACATCAAAGGAAAAATATTTTAATTGAACAGTTACAATTTAAAAAAATGACAAAAGAAAACAAAGAAATTATTTCATAAATTTATTGAACAAAAAAACACAAACAAAAATTATGCTTCGATAACAAAACTTTTAATTTTCAAGAATTTGAGTAAAAGGTACTTGTTTACTGACTAATATAAGTTGATGAGATTGTGAAATATATCCTTTGATTCTTCCACCAGCTATTAAACCAGCAAGAATATTACCCGCTTCATCAACATCATCAATATCTTCACCAACAAATTTTAATAAATGTAAATACGCGACAAGTTTGATTCTTTCATTTTTTACTATTGAATGTAATCGTTTGAATAATGCCAAATGTGTAAGAGAAGTAAGCTTTTCAAGCATTAAAAAGATTCCACTTTGAAGAAAGAAATGTGAATGATCAGAAAGGCCCTGACGAAATTGTCGTATATCTCCATGACTAAAAATAGAAATGTTTAAAGTGCCAAAAAGAAAGAATAAAAGCATACTTAACGCCTTCAACTATAGGCAAAAATTCTTGTAAATCATATTCTAGGAGAATTTCAGGCGTGGGAATAAAGCCCAAAAACATTTTTACCGGCAACCAGTATATGAGAATATTTCTTCGAGAAATCCAGAATCTTTCAGGACAATGTTCAAAAGCATGTTGAAGAGCTTTATTAGCTGGAAATAGAAGTATTTAGCAAACATTATCAAAATAGTTTATGTAACATACCAGTTTGCATATCACCATCAAAAATAGCTTTTTTACCCAAAAAATAATTATATGCAACGAGATCAGATAAGCTCATCAGAGTTATAAATGAGGCATTTAAAATTTCAACAGATCTTATTAAAGGTTTTAGTAATGCCATTTTGTTCATCTAAATTATTACCAGATAAAAAATTAGCATAAAATAGAGAAAAGAACCTACATCAAAATAAACTCTAAATAATTCAACTGTCATTGGAATAATTGCAACTTTCTTTGTAGCACGTAAATCTGGACGACTATCTGCAACACATGTACGATACAAAGACATTATAAGATTTGCAACATCTTCAAGATATGGTTCTTTATCAAGTTCTCGATCATATTCTTCTGATTTCTTTGCAAGTATTCGTAAATCTGAACAAAATACGCCCAATAATGGTAAATACCAATTACTGTCTTTTTCTTTATTCAATAATTCTTTTGAATATATATTGATAATTAAGAATTGAAGGTTATATGCAGTATAATATTTCTTTTTAGATACATAGTAGGCAGCAGCTAAATGCATCAAAATAATATCATCAAAAACTGATTCAACATATGGTCGATTTGGTGATGATACATTTGCATCTTCAAGCTAAAACAAAATGATTTACATTCGACAAAAAAAGGAAATTCAAAAACAGACTTGTAAAAATGGACAATTGCAATGATCGTGCTGTAGCGACAAAAGTGGTGCAACAGTTTCTGTAGAAAGCCAATGCTCTTCATTCAAATATTCCATTACTGTTTTATAATAGGAATCAAATGAATCAATAACAACTTTTTCAACTTCAAAATCTCCGTTTTTTATATTTTTATTTTGAGATGATTTTGATGGTGATGGAGAAGGCGATGAAGACAATACAACAGTACTACCACGAGAAGATGATCTTGTACGCTTTCGCCGACGACTACTTCGACTTTTTTTCTTCTTTGAAGTCATATTGTTTGAAATCGATGGAAAAAGATTTAAATAAATTTAGTAATTTTAATAAAACCGTTTTCGAAAGAAGCATTTTCAACTCTGAAAAATTTTCATTGCTTTATTGGCATTAGTTCAACGTTTTGCAAATACAGTATCTTCTTTGTATATTAAACTTTAATGTAACTATTAATTAAAGCAAATTTATTTATTATTATTATTTACAGATCAGTAAAAAGCTTTTAATAAACCCATATTTATACTAAAACAAATCTAAACTCTTTGTATAATGGCAAATTCTATTTAATTTCTTCTGAAATTTTTGATGGCGTTGTCGTTGGGGTATATTTTCTTGCAGCTTCCATTGTTTCTGTAATAACTTCACGGAAAATATTGTGCATTTGAATATACGCTTGAACATGGCCTACGCCTGGAATAACTTTGACATGAGAACCTGGCCAAAGTTCGCTCAAATCTGGCACATCGTTTCTAATTATATAAGCATCCTGCAAAGAGATAATAACACTTTTTATAATCCGGTTTTTACAAAAATATAAACATACTTCTTCCGCAATTACTGCTTTAACAAGTGATGGTTCAAAGGGTACAGGATACTTACTTAAATTTGTAAATTCTTCCATCAAAATCCACATAAATCTTTTACTATCTTCTGTATGACGATCAAATGATTCTCTATCATGCTAGAAAAACAAACATATTTTGAGAAATAAATTTTCTACTGTAAGCATCAGTGCTGGCGGTTTACCGAATTTTTTCGGTTTTCGGTTTCGGTGAACCGAACCGAAACCGAAATTCCTCGGTTTTTCGGTTCGGTAAACCGAACCGAAACCGTAAAGCCTCGGTTCACCGGTTCGGTTTACCGAAAAACCGAAAAAAACCGAGTTTTTTTTAAAAGAAAATTTTTGTTTTTGTGCTCAGAAAAAGGATTTTAGCCACTTATTTTTAACTTAAATGTCATTCAAAATGATTTTGCTACAAATTTGTAAGTCAAATCAACAAAAAAAGAACTTTTTAAAGAAAAACAAACAAACATTTCAAACCGAAAACCGAAATTTCTCGGTTCATCGGTTCGGTAAACCGAACCGAAACCGAAAAGCTTCGGTTCACCGGTTCGGTTTACCGAAAAACCGAACCGAACCGAAACCGAACCGAAAACCGAACCGAAAACCGAAAAACCGCCAGCACTGGTAAGCATACCAATTTATCAAACCAATCACAATCTTTTATTTGTGAAATTGCATCTTGAAAATGTTTTGAATCAAGCTCTTTTGAAAGATTTTTCCATTGTATTGCATCAGATAATGCGCCGCCGGTGTAGACGGGTGCAGCAGATGTCCACGAGAGACATGGAACTACTGCAATTGGATCATGTACATTTGAAGCTGCCAAACATGCCATATAACCCCCTAAAGAGATAAACTAGCATTAGATACTGCAAGCTACAAAATCCCTTACCCATCGAAACACCTGATATTCCTAACGGCCAATGCCCAGATTCTTTTGCCCATCGAAGAATAAAATTACATTCACCAATGATTGCAGCACCCATAACAAAAAGGTCAGAGACATTTAAAAGACTTGAACTAAATTGCTCTAAAATCTGGCAATAAAAGGTTTTAATGTTTGAGATAAAAGAAACAAACTTTCAGGTTTTCTAGTACCGTAATATGGATTTTCAATTAAAATTGCGCTGTATCCTTGTTTAACTAAATCATTTGCAAAGCCATATTCTCTACGAAAATATGTATGATCACCAGTACCAGCCAAATGAATAACTAATCCATTTCGTCTTTCATTTTTATGTGGGAATAATCCACGCCAATAGCATTTTTCTACACCAGCTGGAAATAACTCTGGACACCATTCATAAAGTGGTGAAACAAAATTCCCTTCCATATATGTAATATCTTTTCGATCCCATTCCTAAATTATGTTGTACGCATTAATATTTGCATAATGTTAACCATAACTTACTTTTGTTATAACCATTGTTGGCTTCTTCTTTTCAATAAGTTCGTTGATTCGGCCTTGTCCAATAAAATTTTGACGAAAGTATAGTAACCTGCAATGCAGTTAATAGATGATTGTGTAATAGCGGCTTTCAGAAGTAATATTACCTTTCTAAAGTTTGTGGTGATCCCCAGGATTTTGTGAAAAGCTTTGATAGAAGTAGACTGCGCCGAAAGATATGGTCGACATGGTTTTTTGACATTTATAATCCAAGCAACTAGCACAAATGTAATGGATTTATTTGCCTAGAATGTCTAAAAGATGACAATATGTTAAGTGAACGGTGAAACAGTAACTCCTCTCGGAATATAAACAGAATTTTAAAAACGATTAAAGCTAAAACTAACTAAATAAACTAAAAGTTATAAATCTTCAAAAAGTTAAAATGCAATCTCCAGAGAACATTTTCCCCCACATTGTTTTTTTATGAAATAGCACACTGTTCTCCAGTGTTATGTCCTTTTTTCAAGTTGTTAAACACTGGGTTTTGAAATTTAATTTCGTTATTCAAATATTTAATGTTTGTTACATTTGCGTAAAAACTTAAACACATTTATTCAACGTAAATATGCTCTAATGTGATACTGTTACAATTCATCTGTACAAACTACAAACAGAAAATGGATTACCGTATTTTGAAACATCTTAAAAAAAGGGAAAAGTTAAAACGTAGTGGTTTATTGATAATATTAAAATACTGATTAAATATTTAATAAAAATACAACGATAATCAACAAATAATTTAAATAGACAAGAAGAATAATTTCAAATTACATAATAAAGAGATTACCAATCATCATCTGAACAATATGTATGATCATGGTTGGGGTCATTTTCACGTGGTGGTGGAATAATGCCTACCCGACGGTAATCAGATAATCCAGGTGTACCAGTTTTACGATAAAATGTTGACATATATTCATCCTTTGGTGGTAGTAATTGTTGAGATAAATCATCTAAAGGAATTATTGGTGGAGGTGGAGGTTTTGATTCTTGAAGTCGACGAGAAGCTTCTGTTAAATGTTGTACAACTTTACGATATTCATGTGGCTTTGTAACATAATTTGGTGAAAGTTCACGTTGAACTTGTTGACGAAATTTTCCTTCTTGTTCACGTGGAACGCGATAAGTAAAAAATCGACCTTTAATTGATACCAAAGAAACATCATCGGGATCTCGATCATTTTCATTTGGATGTTCTGGTAAAACCAAAGATGTCATTGAAGAGCTTCGAGAAGATAGAGGTGCAAATTGTAATGGAGTTTTTGGTGTAACAGATGCATGAAAAGCAAGTATAGGTTCATAACTATTATTAGAAGATGTGCCTCGGCTCCAATTTCGACCAGGAGTCTGAAAACAGTTTTGGTTAAGAATAATATATGCAAAATTACACAAAATTCTCCTTACTCTATCACTTCTGCATGAAACATCAGAAACAGAATCAGCATTTTCAAAATCAGTTGAATCAACATATCCTTGAACAGTTTTATAAAATTTTGGAAATTGAACATTTGAACGTGCATTAAAGGCAAGTAGAAATCTGTAACGATTAATAGATGTGCTTTGATAATACTTTCTCCAATCAATCTAAAGACATTTAGCTGGTTAATAACATACTTGCAAAATTTTTCTCTATTTTCAAATTTTTTATTTTTATTTTAATACGGTAGTTCAACTTCCAAAAGCTGTACCGAAATTTAGTCGTAGTTTTGTAGCTTTTGGCTGAGAGATAATCAGGTTTTAATACAGCGTACAACTATTACGTTCAAAAATTTGGTATACATTTTGAAAGTTCAATTACCGAACAAACGCTATTGCACGATAAACTAAAGAGAAAAGTGCTTACTATATTACATCTGCATGGAACATCAATAACAGAATCACCATTTTCAAAATCAGTTGAATCAACATATCCTCGAACACTTCCATAATACTTTGGAATTTGAACACTTGAACGTGCATTAAAAACAAGTACAAGTCCATTGCCATTATTAATAAATGTGCTATGATTCCATTTTACACCATCCATCTGAAGAAATATTTAGTGATTAATAACATATACTGAATCACGTAAAAAGTTTCTTACTCTGTTACATCTACATGGGACACCAATCACAGAATCAGCATTTTCAAAATCAATTGAATCAACATATCCTTGAACACTTTCATAATATTTTGGAAATCGAACATCTGAAGTATGAACAGCTCGATCAACATCCAATAGCCGTTGGGATGCTTTAAATTTCATCACTTCTGGTGCAATAATTTGATTTTGCTGTTGTCTTGGTACAATGCGTTTCAAAAGTTTCAATCCACTTTTTCCATTTTCTACTGAGATTTGGCTGTTGTCAGCGGAGAACTCATTGCCAATTGTTATGCATTTTTGGAAAATTTAAAAATCTTCAAATTTACTGTTTTTTCGGGTTTTAAAGTAATTAAATAAACGTAAAAAACTTATTATCTTTTAGTAACAATTAATTTGTGGTAAGTTTAGTAATAAGTAATATGTGGTAAAGTGGTAAAATGCTAAAATAATCATATTTTGTTGTTTTTTGGGTAAAAAAATATGGGGAATTACAAAATAGAGGACATTTTTTATTTTGTAATAATTTATTTGTGGTAAAGTGGTAATATTTTGTTACAACAACAAAGTTTTTTCCTTTCACAAATTTTGAACATAACCTTGAAATTCGATGACTTCAAAAATGAGCTTGAAGAAAGAATGGAATTTTGTTCTGTTTTTCTCAAATTTGTCACCTAAAAAATGATTTTAGACACAAAATTTTGACGGATTAATTGGAATAAAATTTATTGCAGCTGATAAAAATGGGGAAAAATTTGAAAAAGAAAATTGTTGATAACAAAACTTTTAAAATGAAAATTGCTCTTTATGAGTAAGTTATTTATTTCTTCTTCATCAATTAAACTGTGTCCCCTGTGGTAAATGTTGTGGGGGTGTACGTTTTTGCGAAACAGATTATGAAACCGATTGATAATGAAACGTTAAATAAACGGGAATGACAATATTTTTAATAAATGCTTTTTAGCATTTTGCTAAGTTAAAATAGCAAAAAATGCTTTTTTTACTCCTTTTATATATTGTTAATTTTGTGACCTGAATCTATGCAATAAATTTTTAAAAATTAAAACTAAAGCTTACATTATACTACGGTTTACACAATTTAACACTCTGTTTAAAACGTTAAAATATAATTTTCAGTTAGCTTTTCTAATTTTGGAAATTTGATGTTCGTCATTTAACTAAAATAGACTATATTACCGCAAAATCGTTAGAAAAGTTTTTATGGTTTTTTTAATAAAATTATTAAAACATGATAAATCTGTTAAAAAATAGCATTTTGCTAGCAAAATTCGTTTTTCAATATATATTTTTTCAAAGCTCCGCCATAAAAATAAATCTTAACACGAAATGAGACATGGACACTGCGTGTGTTTTTTTCTACCTCAACTTTGCAACAAAAACTGCGAGGTTTGCATCATTCATTTCGTGGATAACAATCGTTGTTTTACTTATGGTTATATTAATTTTAAGTAACATTTAATCTTTTAGATGTCCAAATTCTTTAAAGGTGGTCAATCAAGCAGTGAGTCATCCGACTCTGAATCTTCTGATGACGTTCCAGTTAATCGTCAACAAGTAAAAGGAAAAACTGACTTCAACTTTTTAAGTGAAAGTGAAGATGAATCTCCTCGTCGTATTGTTCGTGCTTCTAAGGACAAAGTTTATGATGAATTAAAAGAAAACATCAGAATTTCAAGAAATGCTGAAAAAATTAAAGATTTTACAAAACTTTTGACCGGTTTGTCTTTGCCTCACATTATCTCCTAGTAACAAGGATTACTGTTTTAGTGTTTGAAAGCATTACGAAGTCTTATGATAAAGCTAAAACTGTTATGAATCGTGAAGGTCTTACTATTCCACGTTTTTATATTCGTTACTTGGTTGAATTGGAAGATTTTATTAATGCTGCATGGGATGATAAAGATGCTCGTCAAAGCTTATCCAAAGTTAATGCTAAAAGCTTAAGCGCTATGCGTCAAAAGATTCGCAAATATAATCGTGATTTTGATACAGAAATTTCTGCTTATCGTGAAGGACCTGATCCAGTTGGATATGTTTCTGATGAAGAAAAAGATGGTCGAGGATCTGAAGATGGAAAAGATGAAGCTGCTCCTGCTGCTGATGCTAAGGGAAAGAAGTTTGATGTTTCTTCTGGTGAAGATAGTGAAGATGATGACTGGTCAAGCGATACTGATGATAGTTCTGACTCAGACATTGATTTTGAAGGAAAACAAATGGAAGATTTAAGACAATATTTTCTTAAGTAAGCTACTTCTGTTTATAATAGTATGTATTTGCTTATTTTTAGGTCTACTAAAACAGATGAAAAGAAGATTAAGAAGCCAAAAACTGATCGTGTTAAGCATGCTGAAAAGCAGCGACAAGAAAGTGATGATGAAGGATGGAATGTTGTACAAGTTATGGGAGAGAAGCCGCTATTCCCAAACAAAAATGATGTTACTATTGAATCTTATTTGAAAAAGTTTAATGAAGTTAATATGATTCGTGGTCGTAAATCAACAAATAGTCGTGCCCATCTTCGTTATTTGCAAGAATGTTATGATATTGCTGTTGAGGTATGTGTAATTATTTTACTTTATGCACTAATGATTATACCTTTTTTAGAAGAATTTTGGCCCTGGTGTTCTTGTTAAAGTTCGTTTGACTATTATCTCTGCATTATTTGAAATGGATACTAAAACCAATACACCAATGGATTACAATGCATGGAATAAAACTCGTGAAGCTGTTGCTACTCTCTTTGATCTTCTTAAAGAACATCCCCAAGTTATCGTTTCTGTTCAAACTAATGATGATGAAGAAAATTTCCATCTTGAAGATAAGCCTTATCGTATTAATGGTTCTCTTGCTTTACTTATCAAACGTTTGGATGATGAATTGATCAAAATATTTCAACATGCTGATTGTCATTCTACGGATTACATTGAAAAGCTTAAAGGTGAACGTGAATTATGTGCTCTTATCGAAAAAGCCCAAGCATTTGTTGATACTCATCTTCATAATAATATCTTTGATAATACTGAAGTTGCAACAATTTATCTCCTTCGTATTGAACATCTTTATTACAAATATTCTTCAAATGAACGAGAAACTGAACAACTTATGGATACACTTTGCAAAAAGATTTATGCTCTTAAGAATGTAATGCAATTCCGCCAACGTGCTATGCTTTGTCATATTTATAATCATGCGCTTCATGATCGTTGGCATAAAGCAAAGGATCTCCTTCTTATGTCCCATCTCCAAGCTATTGTTGATCATTCTGATGCTGCAACACAAGTCTTATATAATCGTACTATTTGCCAACTTGGTCTTTGTGCTTTCCGTCATGGCATGATTCGGGAAGCTCATCAAGGTCTCTCTGAAATTCAAAATACTCAGCGTGCTAAAGAATTTTTGGCTCAAGGTGTTCCACCACGTCAAGTTGATAAAACTCAAGAACAAGAGGCTAAAGAACGCTCTCTTCAAGTACCGTATCATATGCACATAAATTTGGAATTATTGGAATGTGTCTATTTAATCTGTTCAATGTTATTGGAAATTCCAAATATTGCTTGCCATGAATATGATGCTCGTCGCCGCCTTCTATCTCGTTCTTTCCATTATCAACTTAAAATGTCAGAAAAATCTCCACTTATTGGGCCACCTGAAAATACTCGTGAACATGTTGTTGCTGCTTCAAGAGCTATGTTAAAAGGTGATTGGAAGAAATGTCGTGATTATATTATCAATGAAAAGATGAATGCTAAGGTTTGTAAAGTGCTCTATATTTTATTTGCGATATTAATGTATTTCTGATTTTTAGGTTTGGAATCTTTTCCGTAATTCTGCACAAGTAAAAGAAATGGTCGTACAACGTATTCAAGAAGAATCTTTACGTACATATCTTTTGATGTATTCAACTGTTTATATTACTGTATCTCTTGACGTTTTGTGTGAAAGCTTTGAACTTCCTAAACAAAAGGTTTATTCAATCATTAGGTATGTTAATTTTACAATGATTTTTATATGATTATTATATGCATTTTTTTTTAGTAAAATGATAATTCAAGAAGAACTTTCTGCAACGCTTGATGAACCAACAAATTGCCTCATCATGCATCGTATTGAACCAACTCGTCTCCAAATTGCCGCACTTTCTCTCACCGATAAACTTGCCCAGCTTACTGAAAATAATGAACAAGTAAGAAATAGTTTCTTTTATTTGAGAGCTTACTTTAATCGCTCTCATGTTTAGATCATTGAACCTCGTGGAACTGGTCGTGGCTATGCAGGAACTGGAAATTGGTATGTTCAACGTCGTGGTGATGATAGAACTGGCGGTGACGAAAAGCCTCGCCAACGAGGTTTTCATCAAACAGATCGTCGTGGTGCAGGGGGTGGTGGCGGAAGAAAATGGAATACAAACAATAAAAATACTTTCAAACATCAGCAACATCAAATGGCCTAAATTATTTCATATTACTGTTTGTTTCTTGGTTGATGTTTTGTTTATTTTTTGTGGTACTGTATTGTCCTGTTGTTGACAAATAAAATTATTTAATTTAATCTTTTGTTTTACAAATTAATGGATACTGTAGTTCAGTGATGCATAAAAAATTGGGTTTTTAAATCTATTCAGATGATCATATTAGATCACTTAAGTATTCAGCATTTAATTTTGTGATTTACAGTATGGCAAATCACAAGATTGATTAATAATAGACTTTGTAAGAATTCAAAGTTTGATTTTCCTATAATTTTCCATTTTTTTTGAACTTTTTGGAAAAAGAATCCACTTTTGTCATTGTTGAAAATAATAAATTAAATTTATTTAAAATGAAAAAGAAAGCATTTGATTTCTGTCATTTACGATTTGTCTTGAATTTTCAAGCTTGAAAGGAAGAAGAACGACGAAAAAATAAAATTGAAAAACAAATTTGCTGAAGTCGAAGGAAAAAGAAAGAAGGGCAACAAAAAACTTTATTGCATTTAGTTTCACAGAACAGAAGCAGAGGAAAAGAAATGTGCCATCGAAGGATAATCGATTCTCCCAACCGAAGGAAGAAAGAAAGAAGGCAAAGCAACTTTTGCTTTAAAAAAATGCTTTTGGCACTTTTGTTGAATGCATTTTTGAAAAGGGAACACTCCTCTTTTTCACTGCTTTTCTAAAATTGCTGTCGTCATTTTGAAGGGAGTTGCGGCGGCATCAAACTGAAGCCAAAGTTGCTACAGCCTTCAGTCAGTCAGCTTCTTCTCTTTTGACAAATTGAACCAAAACAACTTCAAAAAATGAAGGCAGGTGCCGCTTTTTTTTCTTCATGTTTGACATTTAAATTTTTTTCTCTATTTTCTATAAGGAGAAGCTTTTTTACTTGTTTTTTCTTCCTTCTTCTAACTTTCTTCTTTCGTTTTCTATTCACTTTAATTTTTCATCTTTGAAAAAGAAGAAAAAGAAAAGTGACTCAAATGAAGAAGATTATAAAAGTTGCAAAGCTTAAGTTTTTGAATAAAAATAGTGAGATAGAAAAAAATATGAAATTTTATCGGATTTTTTAATGTTGTCTTTTTCTTAGTCACTGACTTTTGGCATGCTTTTATTTGGATAAAAAGTATGCCCCTGGAGTTTTTCACTGCATACTTTTTTAAAAATTTTAACGCTTAATTTTTTGGGTTTTCTGCTTTTTTTTTTGTTTATTACCGTTATAAAAACTTATCTTTTATTCCATAATTTTATCACCTAAAGGATTCATTGACCGATAATTTATACAGTTTTGTCAACCGACATACATTTACCAGTTTCGAAATTTTTAAAACCTTTTTTTTTCACCGAGATACACGTGGTTTTAGTCGTTTTTTTATTATTATTTTAGAATTTTTCGTTGAAATAGATTTTTGCCATACATTATTTGTTGCAGAAAAAGAAGAAGAAACGTGCGTTTAAAGTTGAAACACGCAATCAGAAAGAAAAAAATGCAGCACTACTACCACCACCAATCAACATCATCATATTTCAATGATACATCTTTGATCAAAAATTTCTTTTCAATATTATCAAACCATCGCAATCTTCTTCTACGCCTTTCTTTCCCCTTGAAAAAAGAACTTATCAGTTTGCAAAACTGACAAAATGAAAAAAAACACAGAGATAACGTTGCGGTGCAAACGAAAAGATAAGAAACAATAAAATAAAATGGACAGACAATTAAAGACAACAATAAAAACGATTGAATATTACAAAAAAATGAAAAAGACCTTTGATTTTTTTGATTTTCTTCATTTGAAACATTGAAAAGAAAAAAGATGAGCTCTGGAGATGAAGATTTTTCAAAGGTTTGTATTTTTTAAATACAGTAATCAGAAATTCATTAAGCTGTTATTACTGTCATTTTGTAAGTAAAAATGTGAAACAATTTCAGCTCAAATATTTATCTGGATTTGGAAATGAATTTGCAAGTGAAGATCCAAGGGTTCCAAATTCCCTTCCCATTGGACAAAATAGCCCACAAAAATGTCCACATGGCCTTTATGCTGAACAATTAAGTGGTACTGCATTTACTGTTCCACGAAAGGATAATAAACGAAGGTGAGAAATTTAAAGTTAATTAGAAAGAACTGAAGCTTTCACAATGATAGAATATTCACTGCATTAACTTTCTGTTACTTTAACAACACATCTTTTAGTTGGCTCTATCGAATTCTTCCATCCGTTGTTCATCAACCCTTTCAAGCATTAAATCCAGCTAATCTTCGATTTACAAATCGCTTTGATACATTCCCGCCAACACCAAATCAACTACGCTGGCATCCACATCCTCTTCCATCTGAAGATAAAGATTTCGTTGACGGCATTTATACAACTGCAGGAGCAGGTGATCCAACAGTTCGACATGGAATGGCAATTCATAATTATTCATGCAATAAATCAATGAAAAATCGATGCTTTTATAATGCTGATGGCGATCTTTTAATTGTTCCTCAGCAAGGCCCCCTCAAGATTATTACGGAATTTGGGAAATTTCTTATTGAACCCCTTGAAATTATTGTTATTCCATCTGGAATTCGATTTACGGTTCTTGTTGATGGCCCATCAAGGGGATATATGCTTGAAGTTTATGGAACACATTTTGAATTACCAAATCTCGGTCCAATTGGTGCAAATGGTTTAGCGAATCCACGGGATTTTGAAACTTCAACTGCATGGTTTGAAGATGTCGATGGAATTGAATACCGTGTAATTGGAAAATATCAAGGAGCCTTCTTTGAATCAATTCAAAAGTTTTCACCTTTTAATGTTGTTGCTTGGCATGGAAATTATGTTCCATTTAAATATGATTTACGCAAATTTATGGTTATCAATACTGTATCATTTGATCACTGTGATCCTTCAATCTTTACCGTTCTGACTGCGCCTTCAACCCAAGTCGGAGTTGCTATCGCTGATTTTGTTATTTTTCCACCAAGATGGGGCGTTGCTGAAAATACTTTCCGACCACCGTATTATCATCGTAAGTTAAATTTTGGGGGTTAAATATATTTGGCAATAAACATTCAACTAAAAAGCTTTATTCATAAATTTCGGTTTTCGATATTTTGCGATTAACATAAAATCCTCTCAAAGAAATCCCACTTAAAAAGATTAGGCATTAAACCGGAACAAAATTTTAAAACCCCAATTTTCTCACACATTTATCTTCGTCTTCACACATTATGAGATTACAAATAAGTTTCTCACACTAGCTGTTCTTTGAGTTCCATCAATATAATTTATTCATTTCTTTGAGGGTTAAAAACAGCTTTTTTGAGATTGTAATTTTTTTGAAATAAAATATTAAAAGTTTTAAAGATTGTTTTTTCAGGAAATTGTATGAGCGAATATATGGGATTAATTATTGGAAGTTATGAAGCAAAAGAAGGCGGATTTCGGCCTGGTGGAGGAAGTCTTCATTCAATGATGACCCCTCATGGCCCAGATTTTGGTTGCTTTGAAAAAGCTTCCAACGATGAGCTAAAACCTCAACGTGTTGCGGACGGCACAATGGTATGCAAATTTTGTGAAACCCTAATCCCGAAGGAGACTTGAAGATGAAAGGATATGTTTCTGAGGTTACCGTAATCCCCTGGGAATTTTTGCAGCTTTTTGGGCATTAATTCTAAGAAAATTGAAAAAAAGGCTAAAGGTTTTTAAATCTCTCAAAAAATGCTTGCTTGGCTATTTGAAAAAAAACGGATAAAGTCTATCCTATTTTTAAAAAAAACTTCCAAGGAAAAAATGGAAAGAAAAAAACGAACTTTGTAATGTGATAGCAGCAGTTTTTCTTCTTTCGATTGCCGTCTTTTTTTCACTTTTTTACTCTAAAACTTTTTTTCCCATTCTTTTCTTTTTAGTTTCTCAAAGTTCTAAAAGACTCGAAAAAAAATAAATGAATGTCAGCGTTCTTTCTTCTGTTTTTAAGTTTTCAAGAACAAAACGTAAAAAAAGGAATTGCTGAAAGAAATTTAAAAATTGTTTTGAAACCAGCTTTTTAAAAAAGCAAGTAATAAATTTTTAAGTCAGTAAAGAATATAGAGACTCCATTTTCTTGCAGCAGTGGGAGTGAGAAGAAAATGGAGCCAATATTAATAATGCCATTTTTTAAAAAAAATAAAGTAAATTGGTCTCAGCTTGCTTTCTTCTTCCTCATCTTATTTTCCCTTCTGTTCTATTAATTACTGGTCGTTTCTCTTTTATTTTTATTTTATTTCAGTCATTCATGTTTGAGTCAAGTTTAAGCCTTGTTGTTCCTGAATGGGCTTTATCTGATGGAAATATTGATATCAATTATCACAAAGATTGGCAGCCACTTAAAAAACATTTTAAAATGCCATAGAAATGATGATGAATAAAAATTGATTTAAAAAAGCTGGAGTTTTTTTTATAAAATTAAAATTTATTTAGTCTTTTGTAGTTCTTTGATGCCTTTTATCCGTAAAACAAGATGTTTGATGTAGTTTTTGACAATAATTTTTTGCCCTATTGAACAATTATTTTATCCAATAAAATTTTAGATTCCAAAATTAATTTTTTAAAATATATTTTCAACTACTGTAATTCATATTTGTTAGCTATATTTTTACCATAATTTCCTTTTTTCACCACATACCATTTATGAAGCTGTGCCATGACTTTTTTAAAACACAATTATATTTCTTATTAATTATTTTTGCGTGTTTAAATAAATCATAATAAACCTCCAAGACGTTTATTAATATTATTATTACGTAGTCAGTTGCAATTTTCTGACAAAAAATATTTTTTCTATTTTTTTGTGTTGTGAAATGTGATTATCAAAAAAACCACTTTTTCAGATCTCACTTATTTTTATTAATTTATTTTTCGATCTCAACTTATTTATATTTTTTAATAGTCATGACAGCAAATCCCAGTGCAAATGATCACCTTTTACCGCTAACACTTGAAGGTAAGAAAAATTCGTAGTGAAAATGTGGAAAGATTGGAAATTATCGCATTAACAATTTTATACTTAATTTAGCTAAAATAAGCTTGCTATCCCAGATAAATTTTGTCATAAATCTTTAAATTCCACGAACTTTTTTGATAATTTTTGCTTTTCAGAAAGTGCCCAGTTTTCTTTGGAAGATGACGATGAACTTCGGCCTGAAACAGATAAACAACAACGCCAAGGTTTATTAAATAACCCTTCTACCTTGGCTACGGCTTCATCGTCCCTTTCATCATCATCCACTTCAACGACTCAACGATTTCCATCCTGGAGAGATAAATCACAGACGGCTCAACGAGAAGCAGCTTCCCGCCTAACAGATGAAATAGAGCTTGATGATGCAGATTCTGGCTCAGATGATCTCGAACTTCTACCACCGTTTACATCCACAAATGGCACGTCCACAGCAACCAAAAATGCCAAAAGAAAACTGCATAAAATATTTCGATGTTGTTCACCACATTTTGTTGCGCCAAAATGTTCTATAATGTAATATTGTAAAAAAAAGCTTTTTGAAATTTACAGAGCTTTCACGGGTTTTGAACAGTAATAGGCTTCTTTTAAAATATTATTATTTATCTTTTATTTAAATTTTTATATCTTGTCAGTTGCAATCTTACCAAAGAACTTTTTGTCAGAAATGATCTCTTTTTTGTGTTTACACATGTTTAAAAATCGTGCATTTTTGTGTTTTAAATGAATAAAATATTGCGTTATTACTTTTCCACAAGAATATTGTGCGATCCATTTAGATAAAAAAATCTTTATTTTTTCTAATTTTGATAAACATACTTGAATCAAATATTTGTGATAAAAACGACGTCATTGCTCTAAACAATGACATCATTATTGTCATTGTTCTGACAGCAAAACATGTAAATAGTAATAATGTTTTTAAGAATGTGATAATCAAAATATTTGTAAAATATTATTGTTGTGTGAAATTATAAATTTTTGACATATTTTTTCTGTGGAATAAAAAAATGCTACGTTCTTAGAATATTTTTTATTATAAAATTTAAAAAAACATTAAGGGAATTTTAAAAATTACAAATTTTAAATTAAAAATGCAAAACTAATTGTAAAAATAGCTATTGAAAAATTCCATAGTGATGGACTGCTGTTGGCATCTGTGATTAATAGAAAGTCGGTTTTAATAGATTTGGAAGTAGAAGGTGACGAAGTAGACGAAATTTCTGAAGTTGTTGAAGTTAAAGTATTTCTTGAAGGTGAGGTCGTTGTTGTTGTGCCTGTTGAAGTTGAGCTTGTTGAAGTGGAAGATGTCACTGTTGGTGTTGTTGAAATATCTGGTGTCGTTTCTTGTTCATCAGGAGATGATGTTGTAGGATCAGTGAAAATTTCAGATGTTGTTGTTGTCGCAGCTAAAGTTGAGCTTGATAAAGTAGAAGTTGTTGAAGACGACTCTGTTGTCATTTCTTGTCCATCAGGAAAGGGCGTGGTAACATCAATTATTTCCACTGGATCCTTAAAAATGTTCATTAAAAAAACGTTTTAAGTTTTTCAAAGTTTTGTTATTATTTTACCAAAATTTTTCTACTTTCTTTTTAAATCAAAGCCATCTCTCTTGTAAAAGAAAAAGTGGGAATTAAATAAACTTTGAGGAAATAGTGTTTTTCTTGATCGATAAAGCTTACAGTTTCATCAGCAAATGATCCAGCAATTAAAAAACAGATAAGTAATACACCAATAAATTTATTCATTTTTTAAAGACCTACTTCTGAAAATCCGCTTTCGGTTTTTTGGTTACAATTGAAATGATTTTTTTAATAAACAAGCCTCATTTTATATAAAGTTTTGATGGAAAACATTTCGACAAAAATTTTGGAAAACTGATTCAGAAGCTGACGTTGATTCCCAAAAAATATTGGGTGTTTTCTTTTTTCTTTTTCGGCAACATTACAAACGTCTTGAACCAACGCAAAAATGGCAAAAAACATAACGAAGGAAATGCTAATTACTCATGGCCGCTATGATTAGATTTCTCTTTTTTTCGATTTCATTTTTGTTTAAAAAACTACTAAAGTTTTTAAAAAGAAACTTCTGCTTTTGTAAATGAATAAACTATGATATTTTGGGAATAGTGTAAGGTGGAGGTCATCATTGAAAGTATTATGCATAACTTTCAGGAATTTTTAATTAGCATATTTAATATAATTGCTGAAAATCATTTGCAGCAAATCTATAGATTTAAACAAAAAAAGGCTATTTTCATTGTCAATAAAATAAATTCCAAAAAATTGCTGTTTGTTTTTATGCTTTTTTCTTGTTCATTGTTGATGGAAATGATTTAGATTTGATCCTCAGTTGCTGCTTTTCTTTCACATTTCAGTAAGGTTTTTTAACAGCAACGTTGGTTCAAAATCATCGTTTTTTTCTGTATCGCTCTTGACTAGACATTTTACATGTTTCCATTATCTACTTTTGAGTCTTTTTGTTCTTGTGCATTGTACATATTTGAAACTTTCAAACTTGATTAGCATAATCTGTTTTTTTTTTCAGCTTCGTCAAAGAAAAATTTTTAAACAAAATTATTTTAAATCAATCGGTTTTCTGCTGCTTTGTCTCTCTTTTTTTGTTATTTTATTTTTATGTTTTTTTGAGGTTAAAAAAGTCGTCATTCTACTAATTCTTTTAATATTTTCGGTTTCCTTCAGTGAAAAAATTAGGAAAACTTTTGTTTGTTATTGAATCATTATGACATATTTTGGTATTTTGTTTCTTTATGACACCATTGAGACAATCGTTTTTAAGAAATGTCTTTAAGAAATTTATTTTAGGAAAAGCTTTTGTTTTGCAAAGCTTACCAAACAAGCGACTACGGTAGCGCAGAATTGAAAAAAAATCGCACTTAGAACTAGAAAAAATGTTTTAAGTGTATAATAAATCTCGAAAGCCGCAATAAATTACTGTTGATATCTTTGTCGTAAACACATAATCGTGCTTTTTACCGTTTTGGCACTGATGTACTGTAATACGTTTTCTTTGGCTTTTGACAAATTTGTAGTTACACTTTATTACTTAGATAAAATTAGGAGCCTTTGTATAAAAATATTAATAGAACATATTTTTTTTACAATAACCGAAAGAATCTATTGTGCGTTTCGTTGAAGCTATTCTTTTTATCACCCATAGCTTGTAACACTGATGCTTCTTAAAGAAAAGAAATAAAGCCTTTTACAAAAACATTTATTTCTTTCATATATAATATGTTATTATTATTTATTTTTCCACTTCTTGCTGCTGTAGCTATTGGCAATTTTCACGTGCTTTCTTTTTCTTGCTTGCTTGATCCTGAAATAATCAAACACAATTTGTTGACAGAAAACAATTTGATCTTTTTTTCTTTATTTTTCCGAACAACTAAGCTGCTTGCTGCAAAGGTTTTTGTTTATTGCCTTTAAAATTTTAAAGCCAAAATTTGAAAGAAAGCATTTGTTTCGTGTTTTTTCAGCTGTTTGTTATTATTAAAGGTAAACCTTTTTTTTCGACATTTTTAACAGCAGTCCGCTACCACGTGATTTTTTTTCTTCGTTAAACTCCCTCTGCTTTTTTTTCTATTCTTCCTTTCATTGTTCCAAAAAAGAATTACATTCCTTCCTTCTTTTCTTTGCTTGTCTTTTTATTTTAATAACTTTAAACTTCTTTTCACAACGACAAATTCTCTAAACAATATACATCCTGAAAAAAAGTTGTAACATTTGACTTCTTTCTTTTTTTTTTCAAATAATTTTTTGCAGCTTTTCTGGAAGTCGTATTTTTTTAAATTTTGTCATGGAAATTTGCGCTAAATTTGGTTTCTTTGTTTTCTTCTACAAAAGAGAGTTCTGTAAGAAAGGCCTTAACTATTTAACGTAGAATTTCGATCTTTAAACCATGTATCTTCTCAAATTTCAGATTTTTACTTTTATTTAAAAGTAGTATCTCTTCTTGACATGAGTTTAAAACGTTTGCCAACAAAAAAATGTCTTATCAACGTTTGTTTCTTTTAGTGGTTTTTTTTGAGACAAGCAACAATGAGAAACAAAAGAAAAAAGTGACACTTATTTTTTTAAAACCAGAAAGAAGAAATACTTCAAAGAAAAAAATGTATTTTTTGAGTTAAAATTGTTTGTTTTTTGAAGAAAAAAAATAATTCTTTTCTTTGACATCCTTTCTGGATTTTTATTTAATTAACTTCCCAAAAAACGTGGTTTAAATAGAGCTCAATTTTTAGAAATTATTTATGAGTATTTAAAATTTTTGCTGTTAATTATATTTATGGTTGTGTTTTGAACTATTTTAAAATCAAGCATATTTGTTTTTTGACCCTATAAGTTTTTACAAGCTTTTTGACATAGCGCACTTTAAAGTTGACGATAATAATAATATAGTATTGAAATATATAATGGCACATGCTTTGTAAATTTACAACATCCCATAAAAAATTTCTACGTAAGGCTCTTAAAAATTATGACCTTTTTTCGTTACATAAGGTAACAGAAACTTTAAAAAAAGGCATGATTTTCTGCTTTTTTATACTGCTAAAATATCAACGTTTTAAGGATCAACAAAGAAAATATAAATTATTACTTCCTTTTTAGCAGTTTTATTTTGAAAAAGTTAATCTTTCTTCAAAAGCAAGAAGAAAAAAAGCAGACGATAATAATCAAAGTTTTGAAAAAACTAAACTATTCAACCGACGACTGACTGACTAACTAAAATTCAAATTCATTTTTTTGACTCAATTCTTTCTTTTTTACATTTTTGCTTTTTTATCATTTGAGAGGGCTCAGGCTTTGAGCTTTTTTTATTCATTTCAGAGTTTATTCATGTTTTTTCAAAAATATAAAAGATTGAGTTATTCGTGAGAATTTTTTAGAAAAAGAACAACTTTTTTCATAAACTTTTTTTGAAAAATTTATGCGTTAAAAATGCAATATTTTATGACTGTTTGCGTGCTTGCATTATTTTAAGGCTAATTAATTAAGTGTCACATTTTGCATTTTAAAAGAATTTCGGGCAAAGGTTATCATCTTTAGCCTTTTTTATTTTAAGTTTCAGTTCTATCTGACACTATATACATGAATTTAGCTCTGTTTTTGAATTTGTTAATAAATTGTCCAGTAATTTTTTGATTTCAGATATATTCGTTTTAGGTAGCAGTACTTAATATACAGGCCCTTTTGTTAAACCTTTAACCTTTGTACAGTAATAAAAAGTAATTACTGTAATCATTTCGTTCCCTACTAAATATCTTTCTTAAAAATTTTTATTATCATTCTTCAGTTCCTTTGTTTGTTATCTTTTTCCTCTTTGTTTTTTCATAGCTGCTGAATCACTTTTTTAGAATACACTTTTTTCTACATGTCCTATATTTTTTTATATTTACACTTCAAAACACGATTCCCAAAAAAATTTAATGCAACTTTTTCAGTTTAAAATTTGCTTTTTCTTTTTTGAAAAATTCGAACCTCTTCTTTCTTGACGTTTTCTTTTACAATTACATATAATTGTTAATTCTATTTTTAAAAATAATAATTTATATTTCTGTGTTACTTTTAAAATTTTACATCTTTTACGTGGCTTGTTCCAAAATAAGCTTTGAAACATAATTATATTGCTTGAAAAATTTTTGCATCAGAAATATTCTTTTGATATTATAAAATTCTATTTTATTTATGGAATTTATTGTGGGAAAAATGTTATTATTTGTAAGATCGCGTAAACTCTTTGTATTTGACAGTTATATCGTTGAAAGACGTTCTGAGAATCATTTCATTAACCCTTTTTAGTGTTAAAAAATCTTATAGCTTTGATACGTAAGAATGGACATTACTATTTTTGCTATTGTGTGATTTCTTTTTTTCCATGAGAAATGCCAGAAGTCATATAAAAATTATCATGTTTATACCACAGAGTTTACAGATTGTTACTGGCGGTCAGTCTTTGTGCAATACAGTTGTCAAAAGGATTGCTGGTACTGTATTCGCAACCACTGTTATTCAAAATATGTCCTTTTTGATCTACATTTTTTAGATTGTAGCAGAATCGTGTTTGCTAAAACTTCTATATTGTGTATTTATAGTGTGGTAAAAGTGTAAATCACCAAACATTATCTTTTTATTCTTCTGAAACTATAGTTTATTTTAGTAGCAGATATTTTTGGTGTTGTTTTAAGACTACAATTTGAAGACTTATTTCCGCTGTTATTAAAAGCTTAAATATATCTCCAAAATTATTAACATTATATTTTTAGCACATCAAGCCTTGCATTTCTCTTTCTTTCTTTTTATTTTGTTATTCTCATTACTGATTTATTATCACATTAATAATAATGTTACCCCATCTAATTATTTTTTCTTCTAAAAAACCGTTATTTTTCGTGTGACATTTTTATAAAATAAAACTTTTCTCAAGCATATTTTTTATTGGAGTCATATGATATCCGTGAAAGTATATTTTTAAAGAAAAACGGCCTTTTTCCCTTCACTTGTGCTTCGAAAAATTTTTGCAGCAATGCTTTTACCTTTTTTGTATTTTTTGTTTTAACCCAACATTCTTCTGTTTTGCAAAAATTTGGCTAAAAACTTAAAGAAACTTGCATTTCGTGTAGTTACATTTTAATTACTTTTTGTCTGTCTAAAAATAACAAATAGAAATTTTAGCTCCACCCACACAAACGACAAAACAAAGAAAGAAAGTAAACTAAAAAAGTAAATATATTTTTTGAATGTATAATCGTGATTATCAACAACAACATCGACCTGGAGGTGGTGGAGGTCCAAGTAGTGGTACATCTTCTGGCGCAACAGCAGCAGGTTCTTCCGGAGTAACTGGATCAACGGCTGCAACAACAAGTGAAAATAGTAATAAAGATGATGATGGAGGAAAACAGCTTAGTGCATCTGACAAAGAAAAATCTCGTTCACAACCGACAGGTTTAAATAGACTCGAAAGAATGAAATCTCTTCATCGTCGACTTTCTGCTAAAGCTAAAACGAATAAGTAAGTTTTGGTGTAAGATGGTTTTGTTCTTTTGAATTTTACTCTCTAGGGATTGATTTTAAAACATGGTTGCTTTTTTGACATACTGAACACATTCTCTTTTTAGCATTAAGGTTTTAAACTCTTTATTTTTTAAACATTCATCAGAGTACAAGCTTTTTGGCCATATTTTATCCTTCACTCTTTAAAAATTTCAGAAGTATATTATATTACAGTATCTTTGTCTTCGTCGGAAAACAAAAAACTATCAAGAGCAACAAAAAAAATAAGCATTCTAAAAATGTTACAAAATATTTTGATTTGTGAACATCTCCGATATTTTTAGCAGCTTTTTTCTTATTTTTCAATCACAAATATTTTCATTTGGTTCTGTTTCGCTCGACTTAAAGCTTGCTCAGTCCATTCTTATGGTTGGGACAGAAATTTTTTTTCGTTATTTTGCATTATTTCATTATGTAATTTTGATAAGCTGAATGTCTGACCAATGCGTTATAATAGTGAAGCATTGTTAACCCTCTTTCTTCCTCAATCAAAATAAGCCATGAAATAATAAAATAAATATTTTTGTGGAACAACTTTGTAATGAGAAGAAAAATTTAGCAATATTAACAAACCCGGTTAGTTTTTTGAAGTTTACTTCTAAGATGTAAAGTCTTTTTAAATAAAAAACATAAATATATTTTTCTGACCCAATTCCATTAAAACCAACGAGCCAAAGCAAATAAACAAATTATGTTTTTAGAATACTGTATTTTGCGATAAAAAACATTTTTTAGACTCTGTTTTTTGATATATCAAAGTATCGCTTCATTTTGTTTGCCTGAAAAAAATAACTCAAAAAACTGCTTTTCTTTCAACTTTATTTTTTTAAGAAACCCCTCTTCCACGAAAAATTTTTTGATAAACAACAATTATTTTTTTGGTTTGGTTTACACTTTTTTAAGAAGAGCAACAATTTCACAATCCCCGATTCATAGTTTTTTTTAAAATTTATTAGTTATCCTCCTCTTTTTCATTCACTATTTTTTAACGCCTCAATCAATAACTTTTTTTGAAAAAACAAAACAAAAACAAATGTTTTGCAATTGTTTTTTTTTTCGATCCATTCTCGCAAAGACCAATGGACCAAGCTGGCGTCTTGCCCATTTTTAACATTTAAAACCTTCTTTTTTTTGTCTTTCCTCCATCATCTCTATTTTATTATGATTTTTTCATGATATAAACGTTAACATTAAAATAGTGTAACACATATATAGAAGATGAGAAGAAAGGGAGACACAAACAACAAAACTAAAGTCTTTCATTACTTCTTCTTCTCTTTCCCTCCTTCTATGTATTGGGATCTCAAAAACATCAGTAGCAGCATGTGACTGACTAAAGGGAAAAAAATATATTTTATGTTGCTTTGCTTGCTAAAAACTAAACGTGAAAAAAGGGGGACAAACTTGAACACTCCCTTCTTTCTTTTTACATTAAAATAATATTGTTTGCTGCGGTTCCCCTTTCTTTTTCCGTCGTTCATCATCCGTCGTCTTTCACCTCGTTCTTAAGCATCATACTTCGCGTTTTTTGTATGCAAAACAACAAAAAACTAATCATAGCCTTTTATAAGATGTATACGTAAATAAAAGCAACGAGAAAATAATTACTATTACTACTTTTTTTGGTTTTAAACTACTTTTAAAAATTTTTTTTGATAAAGAAAAAAGTTAAAATTGATTTCTACTTTTTCTTTCCGCCCAAGAGTTCTTTATTCTTTTTTGATTGCAGTAAACAAACAACAGCGAACAAAACTTTAAAATTTTCATGTTTTCTTCTTTTTTTCGTGAATTACTTTTTAATAGTTTAAAATCTTCTTTCTTTTATATTTGCCTTTTATTATCCCTTCTTTTTAGTCCATTTAGAAAGATGGCTTCAACAGAATTAACCAAAGCTGAGCGAGAAACAAAAGCTCAAATTAAAATAGCTCATTACATCTTGAAAGATACTCTAGGTGTTGGAACATTTGGAAAAGTAAAAGGTATGTTTAAATTGAGTAAAGGTTTATTACAAAAATATATTATTTTTAGTGGGACTTCATGAAATGACGGGATATAAAGTTGCTGTAAAAATTTTAAATCGGCAAAAAATTAAAACTTTGGATGTTGTTGGAAAAATACGTCGAGAAATTCAAAATCTTTCACTTTTTCGGCATCCACATATTATTAAATTGTAAGTTGGTGCTTTTTTTAATTTTATATACAAAAACTAACTTTTTGCCAACTCACATTTTTTACTTGTGAGTTAGTAAAAACTTTTTATTGTAATGTAGAATATGGAATACCGTACACTATATGTGATATATAATACAGAAATCACTCATTTTTATAGATATCAAGTGATATCTACTCCATCTGATATTTTTATGATTATGGAATATGTATCTGGTGGAGAACTGTTTGATTATATTGTGAAACATGGAAGATTGAAGACACCAGAAGCTCGTCGATTCTTTCAGCAAATTATATCCGGCGTGGACTATTGCCATCGTCATATGGTGGTACACAGAGACTTAAAGCCTGAAAATCTGCTATTGGATCATAAGAATAATGTTAAAATTGCTGATTTTGGGCTATCAAATATTATGACAGATGGAGATTTTTTAAGAACATCATGTGGATCACCAAATTATGCTGCACCAGAGGTTATATCTGGTAAACTATATGCTGGACCAGAAGTTGATATTTGGTTGGTTTTTAGCTGCATACCGTATCTGCAAATTAATGGATAATACTTTTACAGGTCATGTGGCGTAATCTTATATGCATTAATGTGTGGAACTCTACCATTTGATGATGAACATGTTCCAACTTTATTCCGAAAAATAAAATCTGGGATATTTCCAATTCCTGATTATTTGGATAAATCAATTGTTAATTTGCTACTTCATATGCTTCAAGTTGATCCAATGAAACGTGCAACAATTAAAGACGTTATAAGTCATGATTGGTTCCGAATTGATCTTCCAGCATATCTTTTTCCACCCATTAATGAAAATGAAGCTTCTATAGTTGATATGGATGCCGTGAAAGAAGTTTGCAAATTATGTCATGTTGTTGAAGATGATGTTACATCTGCATTATTATCTGAAGATATTCATAATCCATTAAGTATTGCATATAATCTTATTGTTGATAATAAACGAATTGCTGACGAAAGTAAGTTGAAACATTTTTTATTGGATTTATACCAATTTACATATGGGGAAGAGCTTTTTTAAATTATTAAACCCCAGTTAGCTTTAACGAAATTACATTTTAATAGTTGATGCTTCAGTATCCCTTGGTGATCAACTCCTTCATCCCACAGCCATTCAAGCAAGTCGTCCAACTTCCCCTACCCAACAAGGTACAATTACAACCGGATTAGAAAAAGGAATTGGTTCAGTACAAATTCATGCTCGTTCCCATACTGCTGGTCCAACAGTCCCATCAGCATCTGCATCATCCCCTGCTGCAGGATCTGGTTATGCAATTGTATCACCCCCACATTCAGCTGTTAAACCACAAGGTACGTGCATTCATCGTACAGTTGTTCCATCCGGACAATTCTGCTCTCCGGATTGTGAAAAATGCCCAAAATGGGGTGCTAAGGAATGCCTTTTTGGGAAACACCCTAAAAAATTAGAATATTGTGATTTATGCCCAAAATACGGTGCTCCAGGTTGCACATTTTCTCCTGTCCCAGATGAGGATTCACAAACATCCATTGATGAAATCACTGCAAAAATTAATGCTCATAATTCTGCAACAATCACTGCCAATCCTGCTATCATTGAAGCAGCAACAAGACGGGTCCGAAATCAAAGAAAATGTGAGTTTCCCAAACGCTTCGCTTTTACCTTTCCTATTGTAATTGTTTTATTTTTTTACCCTATTTTTCTTTATCTATCGCTAGAATATTTACAGTATACATGTATTTGAGTTCTAAGATGGGATGATAGATTAACCCTGTCCTTTAAAACAAAATTTTTGGGTTTTTAACAAACTTTTCTTTTTGCTAACAGCTTTCGCTATAATGTTTTAAACATTTTTAGCTGCCAAAATGTCTATCGAAGAATTCTATAATTCAATGCCTGCTGGAAAGCTTCATCATCAAGATCAAATGATGCACCGTCATCCTGAAAGAATTCCAGGTTTGTG
Organism: Panagrolaimus sp. LJ2400; assembly: GCA_024447215.1. Classification (NCBI taxonomy): domain Eukaryota; kingdom Metazoa; phylum Nematoda; class Chromadorea; order Rhabditida; family Panagrolaimidae; genus Panagrolaimus; species Panagrolaimus sp. LJ2400. Next base: position 1,454,381 of record JAMRYA010000009.1, on the reverse strand, counting down.
ACTTTTTAAATTATAATCGAAGACTGAAGTGCAAACATTGGCTAACTTCAATAACCGTATACTTTTTCTCCTTAACATGTTTTTTTACTGCTAATAACTTTCTATTGCTTTGTTAAAACTTTTTGTGTGAATGTTTTTTAAGAAAAAAATCTTTCCTTTTGTTTCTTTAAAGAATTATTTCCTATCCCATCTTTGCCAATGCACTTCAGGAGCGATTAAAATAACTTCATCACTTCAACACCAAGAAAGTTTAGAACACGCTCAACAAGCTGCTGCGGCTGCTGGTGGTGGAGGGAATATTCCTTCACCAAATCCTCGTTCACCTCATATAAAACGCGCAAAATGGCATTTAGGAATTCGTTCGCAAAGTCGTCCTGGTATGTTTTTTGCGTATGGTATACGGTACTTTGACTATTAATCTTTCTTTTAGATGATATAATGTATGAAGTTTTTCGTGCAATGAAAGCATTAGATTTTGAATGGAAAATGTTTGTTTTGTACTACCTTTGGCAATCCTTTTTATGTATATTTTTAGGTTAAATGCTTATCACGTCATTGTTCGACGCCGTGTTCCAAATGGAAATGATGCAGCGGATACACGACCAAAAATGTCCCTACAGCTTTATCAAGTTGATCAAAGAAGCTATCTTTTGGATTTCAAAAATCTTATTGACGATGAAGAAAATATGAAAATTCTTGGTTCCAGGCATGCATCAGTATCTTCGCCAGTTCGTCCAAATTTACGAAATAGTCGTGCACAATCTCTACCAATGCCGATGGAAGTTGGAAAACGGGTAAGATTTATATTGTAGTAGTGCCACGAGAAAGAATGTAGCAAATGTAAATTAATTTTTAGATTCCACTTCCAAGTTCAAGAACTGATCGACCATCTGCATCTGCAGCATCTCGACAATCTCAAACAATGCAATTCTTTGAAATGTGTGCTGCATTGATTGGCTCACTAGCACGTTAAATGTCACCTTTATATAAATATATATATTTATCTATATTTAAATGGTATTTCTTCTTCTTTTATTATTCAGCTATAAAACATTTTGCGGGAATTACTACTTATAAATATTAATCAAAAAATTCTTTAAATGGGTTTCAGTTCTTCTACCAAACATGATGATTCTTTATTTTCTTGTTCTTCGTCAAAGTATATTAATATTATTATTTTTATTAGTGCAAAAAAAGAATATTCGAAAAAGCCTTGTATTTTTTTATTTCCTTCAGTGTTAAAATGGTGATGACGTCAGCCAGTGCTCAAGCAATTTGTTTTTTTTATTTCCACGAGTTTTGGCTTAAATTAGAAAAATATTGTTGTTTTGTTTTTTATAGTTTATGTATCTTTAAAAAATTTTTGATGTATATAATAAATGTTTATAAAAAATATGCTTTTTTAACACATTTTTGCAAAACAAATCTTTGACGATTTCTGAAATTTTAAACAAGCTAAAGTCCTTTTTACAAACAGTTTCTGAAAAAAGAAGAATCAAACCTGACATAACATTTTGAAGGCAAGATATCATTTTCATTCTCCCCATGTTATTCTATTCACCTTTTATTTTCTTTTGTTGAGAAGCTTAATCTCTTACAAATGTAGAGCAGTAGAGCATTTCTTCTTCTATCCATATTCTTTTCTTTGCCATCAATGCAAGCAAAAAAAGTGACAAAAACTATTAAACTAGATTCTGCAAAAAATCGGAAATAAACTCCGCCAATGTCAAAAAAAGATTTTAAAAAAGAATAAAAAAACATGTCCGATTCGATCAACAATAGAAAGATCATCAAACTTTTTAAACGCCTTCAATAAAAAAATGAAAGGTATTGTTTGCCTGACAGATTGTTGAAATATTTTTTGCAAAGAAACGTTTTGGTGGTCAAATCTTTTTTGTTGCTTTTGTAGTTTACAAAGTATTTGGTTACTGAGTGACAAAAATGGTGTTGAAGTTTATTGGCATTTTTGCCCTGTTTATTGGAGTTTATGGAGCAGCAATTATGCCACTAAGTCAGCAAATATTACACGAAGAAAATATTACTGGTACTGTAATTTCCCAATAATAATATTAATGATAAATTTTTAATATATTTTTTCAGATGCTTTAACAGGCGAAATGAGAAGAGCACCAAGTGGAATGGATTTGGAAACTTTTACAAAAAATGCTGCAATCAGAACTAATCAAGTAGGTTACGGTATTTTGACTATTTATTATAATCTTTAAGCATTTGATAAGAAATTTGTAAAAAACACATTTAAAACAGCCTGGACCATTAAGATATCAAAACATTTTAAAACTTATTTTTTTATACTTTGAAACAATAGTTACCGTAATCCTATTTAGGAAAATGCGATTCTTCAACAGCTTGCATTCCGTCGAAATAATATGTTAACAACTCGTGATGCCCCTAACTTTAACAATACAATTGCTTCCCAAGTTGCTGACAGTGATCTCTTCAATGCCCTTCTACATCCAAGCTCGGCTGGGCATTCATCACAAAATTTTGGAGTTCAAAATTTTGCAGGACTACCACCATGGGAGAAGGATCGTCTGCTTCTTGAATTAATGGAACAAAATCGTCGACAACAACTTGAAATTCAAAGACTCGTTCAACAAAATAGTAAAACAAAAATCTTTTTTTAAACAAATGTTTCAAAAGCAGTTTTCAGTGATTCGTCAAGGTCGTCCTGTGATGCCTTTTATGGAAGAAGAAAATGAAAGATTTAATCCATCTTTGCCTTCAAATAATCTTCGAGGACAAATTGGTCAAATTCCTTCAAGTTTTGTTGATTTAAATAAGCAAAGAAATGAATTATTAATGAATGGAAGGCAGCAACAAAATGGTGGAATGCTTCTTCCAAATGGAAGAGAAAATAACTTTGATCCATTAGCAATAATGAATTCAATTCGAACTATGACTTCCCGGGCTGCAAATGGTTTAGATCAAATTGGTATAGTGATTTTTAAAAAAAATCTTTTTCAGTTGTTTTTTTAAAATTAAACAACGCTATATTTATTATATGAAAAAATCAACAAGTGCTGTAATACGTTTAATCTAAAGACAAAATTTTTAGTCCCACAAGGTTCTTTAACTCCAACAGATTTGGAATTCCTTCGACGACAAGCAAATCCATTTGAAGCTCCACAACGACAACCTTTTCAACAACAACCACAACAGCAACAACAGCAGCATTTTTCACAACAAGGATTTTTCCGTGAAGATGTTACAGATGCTTTTGGACGTCGTCTACCAGTTCAGTTGAAAGATTTTACAACGATGAATGGAGTTTCTGCTATTTCTGGTGATGCCGTTGTAGAAACAACCACTACACCAACTTCAAAACCAACACAAACACCGCCAATCCCAGCACCGGAAAGCCTTGAAAACTTTAAAAAGAAAGCATGAAAGTCTTCGAAAAAAATATTGAATAAAAATGAGCTTTTTTTATCAGTTACGATAGTATACTGTAGTAACTCACTATAAAATATCGTTGCTCAAAGAAGCTTACATTCGATATGTGTTTTGTGTGTAATAATTTTTGCTTTCAAAATATTAATTATTAAATGTTTGTCTGTATTTTATACGAAAATTTTATTGCCCCTGTTGAAAAATAAATTTGTTAATTTTTTTTATTGTTCAGCATTTTTTACCATGTTACATATCCAGCAAGGTTTTTTTTACAAGCTGTTATCCTTAACATAACAGCGGCTATGGATATTCTCTTCACAAGTTACAGTATGCTTTTTCTTTGATATCTCATTACTTACTTCGGTTTTACATACTGTCTTGAATTTGTCTTCCCTCTTGAATAAAATTGTGTATTGAATGTACTAATTTCGCACAAAAAATTCTTTGTTTATTGTTACTTTCCTTTTTGTTTCTTATTGTTAATGTGTAGTGTGATCATCCAAGAAGTCAATTCCTTTTTTGAGTGTTATCACAAAAAAAGAAAAAGCCGGAACTCGAGTGTTTCTATAAATTTACTATCAAAAAATGTGTTTTTCCTTTTTCCTTGTATTGTATCATTTTTGTCCGGAACAATGATGGTTGGCTGGGCTCATGGTAATGTCCTTTTAAATTCCATTTTGACGTAATTTAACCGAAAAAAACGATGATTTAGGACTGGCTTTCGTAAGCGTTTTGGTGATTGGATGTTTGGCATTAAAGGATTTGGGAGCACCAAGTTATAGCTGCTCAGATATGTCTCCATCTGCATCAATTCCCACTACCGTACACGCCTTAAAGCCTGCTGATATTAAAATTGTTGCAGCTTTAGGTGATTCTCTTACTGTTAGTTTTGTATTTTTTAATTATATCAATTATTTTACAACAACATTTTTGCAGGCCGCAAATGGTGCTGGTGCACCTAAGGAAGATGCTGTAGCCATTCTCTTGCAATACAGAGGCCTCGCTTTTCAAGGTGGCGGAGATAAGGGCCTTGATGATCATATTACTGTTCCAAGTTAGATCATATATAAGCAAATGGATTAACAATACAAAAATATTTAGATATTTTACGAAAGTTTAATCCATCACTTTTTGGGTATGCCAATGGAGTTAGCGCATCAGATGTATGGGAAAAGGCACATCTCAATCTTGGATTCCCTGGTGCAGAATCGGGAGATTTAGTTGGGCAAGCTCGACAACTTGTTCAATTGATGCAGACTCATTCAGAAGTTGATCTAGAAAATGATTGGAAATTAGTTAATATTTTCATTGGTGGAAATGATGTTTGCGCCGAATGTAAAGACACTTTGAATAATGCAACAGGTAGGGTGGTCTAATTTCCCGGAAAATTGCCGGAAATTTCCATTGACAACCGACCATATTCAGGACCGCATTCAGCTGTACAATTTGGTAAAAATCTTCGAGATACTGTACAAATTTTATTCGATCATTTACCTCGTACTCTTGTCTCTCTCACTGGAATGTTCAACATGAAAATGCTTCGAATGGTTGATAATGGACAAATATTTTGCCAAGGCTTGCATGTTTTTGAATGCCCTTGTGAATCTGATAAAGGTTTCACTGATCAACAAATTTCTGATGTCTGTGAAGGATATATGAAAGTTGAACAAGATATTCAAGATCAAGGAATTTTTGAAAAAGATGATTTTAGTTTTGTTATTCAACCATTTTTTGAAGGTACGTTATTTTAAGGGAAAAAACTGTAGCTGAAATTTTGATTTCGAGATTATAACCGAGTGTTATTTTTCAGATGACATTATTCCACCAGAATTGGTAAGAATCATGTGAAATGATTGAAAGCGTATAGACATTAATACTTTTATAGGCAAATGGAAATATTGATCTTGATTTCTTTGCCGCTGATTGTTTCCATTTTTCACAATTTGGGCACGCCGCGGTTTCAAAATATTTATGGAATAATCTTATGCAACCTGTCGGACAAAAGAACAGGATATCAAATCTTTCAAACTATGAATTGGAAATGATTTGTCCAGATCCCGTAAGTTCAATGTACGAAAATTAAAGTGAACAACCTTTTAGAATTGTCCATTTATCCGTACAACAAAGAACAGCCAAGATTGTACTCAATATTACAAACCAACAAAACTTTATTAAATTTCTTTTATCATTTTTGAAAACTGTTTCATTGACAAATAAAGGATATTTAAATGGATGCTAACATTAACATTCTTTGTGAATTCTTAATTCTCACTATAATTACAAAGTCTACCAATCGCTGTTTTTATTTGTAAATCGTTTGCTTAAAAAAAATTACGAGATATGATGTTTTAGAATTTTTATTCGCTTTTCGTGCGTATACTTTTCTTTAATATTATGACTCTAGGTGCAATATAAGTATTTTGATCCGCATACCCAGAGATATTTAGATAATCCCAAATCATTATTCGAAAAAGTTGAGAAAAACGATGGAGACAAGTCATATTCTTCATAGTGTTGATTAGATACTCACTAATAGCAGATCAATAAATTCTTCTTCAAAGCTTATCATAACAATGATATCTCATTTTTGTCCACACTTCAAATCATGAGTGCTTTGTCCGGACTTTTGTAGCCATATTCAAACATTTTGATATGGTTTGATAAAAATTTTTGTGGTTTCCATGATCAAACATTTTTTATTTTATGCCATTTAGTTTCTTTGCATAAAGTTGATCCCTCTCTCTTTCTTGTGGTTTTTAGTTAAAATGTATTTTATTCATCAAAAACCTAAAAATCTTTGGTTAATTGGATTTGAAAATAATAATCTTTATGCGATTGGAAATAAAAATGGTCATTTCTACATTTATCGGAAAGACTTTTTCGAAGATTGTGAATGGGATGAATACGCAGAACTCATCGCAAAGTTTCAATCTCAAAACAGCTGTAAAAAATGTCGTCAAAAGATGCCAGTTGCTGCTGGAATTGTTGAATCAAAACTTTGGATTATTGCTTCTGGAATGGTATGCTTTAATTTCTTTCATAATTAATCGTGTGTAAAAGAAACTTTCCTTTTTAGCTTCACGATAAAAATCCACAAGAAATTAAGCCTTATATCTTTTGCGTTGATCTTGAAGCTAAAGATGTTAAAACATTTGAAACCGAAAACCAAGAAATTAATGATTTCATCAAAAATAATTGTATGAAATGTGATGCTTTACAAATCACTTTTGAAGATTATCTGGATGGAAATCCTCGTTTCATGGTTCAACCGTATCAAATAAAACCTGCTGCACCTATTATTAGTTTGTCAAATCCCTATCCATGGTTTAAGCAATTCTTTTTTGATATAAATGATCAAAACAAAACTTGTAATTTTGGTTATTTTGATAATATTTTTGAGGATTCAAAGGTTATCTTCGTTGCTGGACTTGAAGGAAATAAGTTCAAATTTGGTCTACAAAGATTAATGTACGATGGTGCTGAACAAATACCTGCTTGTTTCTCTCAAATTGAGAGTGATCGGATTCGGTACGGAATCCGATCACTACTCTCAGTCATAGAAAACATTTCTAAGCCCTTATTTATATTTGAAACTGTGACAACGTTTTTCATGATACAACTATGCGTGTGTGTTGTTTTTGCTTTATTTATTGTTGTTAGAAATGTATTTATTTATTGAAATGAATTGAATCTTCTTCTATTCTAAATGATGCCTCTTTAAAATCAAAAAACTTTAAGAAAAACATTTAAAAAGTGCATATCAAACATGCAATAAACTTCTTACATCTATGATAGTTTTCATTCATAAACACTTGCTTCTTAAAAAATTTATTTGTTCATACATTCAAAAGTTCTCTCTAAAATTTAGAAGAATACATATTACCGCCATCCCATTGACATCATCAAATGTTATTTGCTTCATGTTAAAAATAACAAAAATTTGCTTACGTAATATAAATTTTCTTCTTTATTTGCATTAGAAAAATATTGTGACTGACTTACTTTCTATTTTTTGGCACGCTTGAAAAAAAAGATGCCTTAAGTTTCTTCGTTTTTTTTTCATTCTTGCTGCCAAAAAAACATTTTTACTGCCTCCGTTCAGTTTTAATTCTCCTTTTTTTGGAAACCACGCACTGAAAAAAGACAGCTGAAACCTAAACAAAAACCCTTTCATTTTTTATTATTCCTTTGAAAAACTAAATTTAAGTTTTTTTATTCTGCTAAAAACACATTTGGAAACCCATTTCTTTTCAGATTTGATAAAGCTAAAATAGAAAGTAGCGGCGAGCGTAAAAGCTTTTTATTTGAAACTGTCTTTTCTTTTTATATTGGGTGTTGTCTACGTTAAAAAAAATACGCAACAAAAAATGCCAAAATTATGGAGGGGGAGTCTGAGACTTTTCTCGTGTTTTATTTTTTGTGGGTGGGTATGCAAAATATAAATGCAAAAAGTGAAAGAAAAAAGAGAAGGAGGAAAAGAAAGATCGATATTGAAGCTCGCTTCCAGTAATAATAAAAAAAGAAGGAAGAAAGCTGGCTTTTTCGAAGTAGCAGAAGCTGCTTTTGGAGACATTTATGATAGAAAAAAGTTATTCTTTCTGTTTTTCATCTGCTTTTATAACTTTTAATATAATGTCAGAAAAAATGTATTAGCGGAATTAGCTTTATTATTACTTTTTTAGAATTTTTTATTATTTCTTAGCAAGCACAGAATTTATTTGGAAACGACTTCTTGTCTAAAAAATTAAATAATTTTGGTTATCCCCGTATAAGGTTAATGCACCTTTTTGTAAGCAAATTCTTTTCTCATTCTTGTATCCAACTTTTTGATTCCTAACTTTAAAAAAAGAGATGATTATAGGCTATTTTCCTTCCGCTTTCTTTGACCGATTACTATATTCTTTTCAAGACTTAGAAATCCATTACTTTTTTTGTTTTCTTCCTCCAACTTTCATGCCTTATTTTTTCCGTTTTTTCTGCTTCAAAAAAATTAAACAACTAAAAAAGGCTCTCCCCATTTTCTGTTTTCAGAAGCAAAGTATTGTTGTAATTAAGAAAATTATTCTTTTATCCTTTTTGCCTTAAGGGTAGTAGTAGTTAGTAGCAGCAACAAAAAGAAAAGATAATAAATGTGTTTTTACCATAGAATTCCTCTGTTTTTCTTTAACCGAAACATTTCGTTCATTAGTTGTTGTCATTCATTGCCTGTTTCTTCTTCTTCCGTCTTCTGCTTTCTAATATATATCTCATTGAAGAGAAGAAAAAAAAACAGACGTTGTGTCAAGTTTAATCAAGAATTCTTTCTTCTCTTTTTTGAAGCTTTTTTAAATGAATGTTTTTAACAGCCAAAAAAACATACATAAAAATATGTATTTTTTTGCTCCAAAAAATTTCAAATGCCTTTTTTACTTGCGTTTTTTGAAGAATTTTTCTACGTTTTTGTTGTGTTTTTTTTGTTACAGAAAAAAGAAGGCATCACTAAAGCTTGTTGCTTAAAAGAAAAAGACATCAAACGAACCGGAAAGCCTCTTAATGGAAAAGACACTTTTTTATGTATTTTTCTTTTGCTTATCGACTATTTATATCATATACCCCCTGTGTTAAAAAAAGCATGAGCCTCCAAAAAAATAATATTAATGCGTTTTTTATATGTGTAAAAAACACATGGAGTTAAAAAGGAAAAAAGTATCTTTGCTGTTTTTTTGATAAAATTGAAAAAAGTCTTTCACCACTTTTTGCAGATGTTCGACATTTTTAGAATAACATTTTTTTGTTCTTAGAAAATATATTTGCTTAATACTTTCTTTCGAGCTCAAACATAGGACCGTTTATTGAAAGATGGGTTGAAGTAATATCTTTTAATCCTGAAAACGTAAAATATAGCTCTCGAACTAAGTCATCACTTTTACCAAAAAAGTTTTTGTTGCGGTTAGGCCGGCAGAATTTTTTTGAGTTAATTTCAAAGAAATAGTCCAACTATAAATTCTATTTTGTATTTCATTTTTGTTAAATAATAAAAAGCCTCTGCCAATTTTTACCTTCAAAGTACACAAAAATAATTAAAATTTCATCGACGGTTGACTTGAAAATTTTTACTTTTTGTGTATGCTGTCCTTTTCAACTTTATTTTTTCTTTTTTTTATTATTTTGTAATTCTTATTATGATATTTTAAACATTTTATGCCAATTTTTAAAGTGATATAAACTTCAAAAATTATTCAACTTTATTGCTTCCCATTTTCCCTATTTCTATTTGTTGTAAAATCCATACGTTTTATACTTTAATGTTTTCCATTTTTTGAAATTCTACAATTTTATCCCCCATGAAATAATTTTTTAATAAATTTCCCATCACACCTTCATCTTCCAAAACTAATAAACAACCAATTTTAGGCTTAAAAACAACATTAAAAAATAAAACATCGAAAGTCAGCCTCTAAAAAGTTTGACATTTTTCTATTCCTTCAATCTTCTTCTACCGTAATGTCAAATACATTTTTGCAACAAAAAAAGTAGTTTCATACTTTAGAAGAAAAACTGGTATAATAAAAAGACAAATTTTTGGAAAAAAAGCAGGCTTTCAAAAAAAGAAATAATTCAATTTTTGAAAGAAAAACATGACTGATTACGATTATTTAATTAAGTTCTTGGCTCTTGGTGACAGTGGAGTTGGAAAAACATCCTTTTTAGTAAGTTCCTTTCAACTGGAAAATAAAATATTGTAAACATTATATGTATTTATAATAAAACCTTCTTTTAGCACAGATATACGGATAATACATTTACGGGACAATTCATATCCACAGTTGGAATTGATTTTAAAGAGAAAAAAGTTGTAAGTATTGTTAAAGAATTTCGATTAAAATTTATTATAAAAATTTTTAAAGGTGTATAAAAGTGCAAAAGGCGGCTTTGGTGGTAGAGGTCAAAGAGTGCTGTTACAGTTATGGGATACAGCTGGACAAGAAAGGTAAGATTTAACAAAGGAAAATATTTTGAAATTTAAAAAGGAATTTAGGTTTCGAAGTTTAACAACGGCATTCTTTCGAGATGCAATGGGTTTTATTTTAATATTTGATATAACAAATGAGCAATCATTTTTAAATATTCGTGATTGGTTATCACAGCTTAAGGTTTGTTATCTTAAATTTAAATAGGTTCTGATTATCGTAATCAAAATTCAGTTTACATTAGTATAGCGTAATCTAAAATTACAATAAATAAGCAATAAACCAAAATGTCTTTCACATCATTAAACCAAAGAATGATATCGTCTAAATTTCAGATTCATGCATACTGTGAAGCACCAGATATAATTTTATGTGGAAATAAAGCCGATTTAGAAAATCGTCGACAAGTTTCAACTGCCAGAGCTAAACAACTAGCCGATCAATTAGGTTTACCATATTTTGAAACATCAGCATGTACTTCAACGAATGTTGAAAAAAGTGTTGATTGTTTATTGGATATGGTAATGCAACGAATACAAGTTTCTGTAGATGGTGAGCTACCTGCTGAATATCTTGGTGGAGGTGGAATGGCTGGCCGAATAACTGTTGACGACGATTCTGCATTAAATTCTGGGCAAGGAATGTCAAGTTATTGCGCAAATTGTTAATCATTTCTTAAGTATCTTATTGTAAGCTAGCCCTACCACTTTTTCTACTTTTACAATGCTTTGTTTTTTTATTTCTATTAGTTCAGGTTAAATGTCAATGTAATTTATTGCATCAATGACACCATTTTGTAAATCATTGTTATGGATGGAAAAAAGGAGAAAAGACAATAATGTACTTTGCTACCGTATCTGTTATCCATTATTTATTAATTTTTTCTCGCTTTTTCGGTTTCTTTCTTGCATATCTTTCTTTCAAATTTTTTTTGTTTCTACAAATCTACCTTCGTTGTTTCCATCCGCAGTTATATGTTTTTTTAAAAAAAAAAGTGCTGCTCTGTTTTTTACATACTATAATCTCTATTAAAAATGTTTAAAAATAAATAGGATTATTACGCGACCACAAAATAACTACAGTAACCGAAGCTCAACAAAACAACCATTTATTAATAACAATAAAAAAAACTTTTAACAAAATTATTATTTGACTAGTACCTCGTTAATATTATCATTGACGAATGTTTAAAGTGGAAGAGCAGCATTTCCCTGCCGGTGCCTTATTGAATATCTTTTAAACAAAAATAGCTGGATACTTCCCAACAGCAATGGAGTAATAAAAAGAATTTTAAGCATGCACGATGAAAGTTCTGGAGATCGCAAGTCATCTTTTTGATATGTCTAAATGAATACGAATTAAATTTTTACCACCATAAAAAGATAAGGCACTAACTTCATAACCGCTTCTATTCAAAAAATATACAACAACAACTGGAGCAATTGAATTCGCAGGTTTAATTATTAAAGCATTTAAAGCAAATACCACAGATGATAGAGTGGATCTAAAACAAGCTCGATGTAATAAAATACAGTAATCAAAAAAGGCAAACCTTCTAGAATTTCTAATTGCGTCGTCTTCAGTAAATTCTGCCAAGAATATATTAAATAGAGGTGACATTGAATGAACAGTTATTGCATCAATAATCATAAAGAATATTATAACATATGGACTCCAACTTAGAACATACATAAATGAAGAAATTACTGAACAAATAAAACTAAACATAATAATTCTGTAAGCTCCATGTCGAACAATAACTTTTTCATTTACAATAACCAAAAGTTGTGGAAGTAGCGTTGAAACAGCGAAGAATGCACTAATTTGCCATGAGCCTTTAGCTAAAATGCGCTGTGGAATAACCAAATCTGTGGCGATGGAGGCGAAATTTAAATGTGCAGTTGAACGACATGAATGAATAAAATTTGTAAAAATAATTCGTTGAAAATCTTTTGAGCCAATTAATTCTTTGGTAAGTGTAACAATAGATCGGAATGAATGTGGAGTTGTTTCTTCTTCATCAATGAGCTTATCTTTTGAAGCTGACAATTCTTGTTCACTCAATTTTCCAGTAATATAGAAGCAAGCTGTCGATAAAATGGATAAGAATACACAAAATACTTGAAAAGCATAGAAGTTCTGAAAAATAATCACATTTAAAAGCTAAACAAAAACAAAAAGAACTTACATCTAAACTATGTGAAACTTTTTCTGCAACAACAATAACATTTACAGAACATAAAATAGCAAGTTGAGAATATTTTAATGCTTTTACCCTTCTACGATGATCCCTAGTTGATTCAGTAAATAACGCGCCCCAAGCGACACCCACACAACTAAATTTTAAAGATTAAAATTACAGTATTACTTAAAAAAACAAACCTAAAGAAAGCATCATATAAAAACAATGCAACAATTAGATGCAGCCCTTCAACCCAGGGTGAACTAAACAAATTTGCCCATTGAAACCAGAATGTTAAAAATGATAAAGCCAATAATGGCCCAAACCATGTAAAAATTTTTGATCTACTTTTCATCCAAGTTCCTCCAACATCCTAAAATTTAAAAAGTAAAACTAATTTATGAAAGGAATAAAATTATACCTGCAAATAACCAAATAATGGATCATTTATAGCATTCCAGATCATATACAAAAATTGTGCAACATTAAACCAATATGTATTAATTTTGAATACATTTAAGAAAACCTTTACATAATAAAACAGAAAAATTGTATGTAAAATACCAAGGCTAAATTGTCCAGTAAAAAGTGCCAAATTTTTATATCTTCCGCCAGTTCGTTTCATTGTTTTAAAATTATCTCAATAATATACTGCACCTGCATTTATGTAGCATTAATTTTAAAGTTGAAAAAGATAGTGTGAGGATGGTACTATGTATTGCTAAGCAACAGGTTTTGTTTGGATGTTGTACATGGATGTAATAACACAAAAATTTTTACTTTTGACGTAAAAAAATAACGTTGTAGTCGTGGTAAGATTTTTTTTGAAGCAAAAGCGTTAAAACAAATACCGTAACCATTATTGTAGTTTATTATCAATGTTGGACCAACACTGTTGGTTTGCAATTTGAAATAATAAAAAAAAGTTTTTAAAACTTATGGAGAAGCACTGTAGTCACTGCATGTTTTTATTCTTTTAAAAACTATCTTAAAGTCAGTTATTACAAAAACAAAATTTAATGATTACTAATACCGTAATCGCAAATACTCATTTAAAAGCTAATTATTTATTTTATAAACAAAGCACGGAATTATTTCTCGCAAACATTTGCTTCATTGGATTTTTTAAAGTTCCTTGTTGCATTTTGTTTATTCAAACTTTTTTTTGCCATTTTATAAAGGTTCAAAAACCTTTTTTTTCTAAAAATAATGCATTGAAGCAAATTTTAAAAATGATGTTTTACTTTCATTATTTTATTTTTTTTTGCTTTTTCTCTCCCTGTCCATGGGGTGCCATTCACGAGCTTCTTCGTAGTTCAGCCTTTCGAAAACGACTTTCTTCAAGCAAAAAAAAGACAGCTGCAACAGCGTCGGCAAACCGACATTTTTTTCCCTCTTACTTTCTTGCTCCATTTTTTAAGCTAATACTCTGGCATCCCTTCAGCCATTATGGCATTCTCGGTTTTCTTTCTTTCAAGTAAGAACGAACGTGTCAAAGTAATTTCTTTTACAATTTTTAATATTATTCCTTTCTATAACACATTGACTTTTTCGGCGACTTATTTTAAATTGGTTTTTCTGCGTAAACAAAAGCATCGACGCTTTTGGGTTTTTCCCATCGATGCAGATATATCTTCTTGGCGCGATGAAGATCTTGGTTTTTTGGCTCATCATTCAAATGAATACAATTTGGTTGCATCGGAAAAGAAATGGATAAACGTATACTATTCTGTAAGGTCGTCTTTCCAAACACTTTTTTATTCTTTAAGGTCTTTTTTCTCGAAAAATCCAAAAAACAAGAATTTTGCGCAGCACGGAACACATTTTTGATTGGATTTTCGATAATTTATATCGACAAAATTTATGTTTTTTATTAAATTCTTTCTTTATCGATGATGATGAAGCTACTACTTCCACTAAAAAAAGTGATGAGTCACTTTTGTATTTTTGGCGCTCGCATTAATGTTTTTAAAAGCGGACGATGATGACCTTTTTAAAACTCTTTTTTTTGCTGTTTACTTTTCATCTGCTTTGCTTTTATCTCGTCGTTTTCTCTTTTATAAAATATGATAAATATTGAAAGTAGCTTGTTAAACTAACATAAAATTTCCGTTTTTATTATCATAAATAAATGCTTCCGTTTGCTTTATTAAGAGTTAAAAATAGTATTTTTCAAAAAAAAGTAGGCTATTTTTAGTTTTAAATGCGTAAGTTGATGAGTAAGATCTCACAGCAAGAAAAAAATATAGACGTCACTCAATCAAAAAAGAAACGCTGAGTTAATTTCATAAAAAAAACAGAAATTATGCCTTATCTTTGATTTTGATCGATCGGTTTCTTTTCCGTTTTTCTTCACATGTCTCTCATGTAGCAACATCCCCCACGCTGGGATCGTTTTTTTTCTCCTTTCTTGTAGAAAAAAAATTGTTTAAAACGTAATAAAAATTGAATCATCCATAAAAAAAATAGTCAGATATATTGCTGCTTTAAAATATTTAAACACATAAAAAGGGGGAATAGAAATGTCAACTGATAAGAGAGTGAGAAGTGTAAGCTTATTACCAATGACATTTTTTGATGATGATGAAGTCCTCATGAGAATGCTCACCTCTTGTTTCTATTTTGCCCTTCCGTTTTTTTGCGTTTGATTTTTTTTTTACCATAAACTCTAACGATGGGATTAAGCCTAAAATAAAAGCTTTTGGTCGTTGGTCTTCCTTCCTTCCTTCTTTCACCCCCAATCAATTTTTTGCCTCTCAAAAAAGTAGCAGCAAAAAAGCTGCACAAAAAAAGCGACCCTACATTTTTCCCAATTATTTGTTTAATTTTTAATAATTTTTCTATTTAATAACCCTTTTTTTATCGTGTATGAATAATCCGTGAATTTCGTTAAATGCAGATTAAAGATAGATTTACGGTTGTATAACAAAGATCACCGATTTATCTTTTTACAAATTACCATTTAATTTCCTGGTTTTAATTTTCAGAGGGACTTGATTATCTAACAAACTGACAATGGGTTTACCTATAATTGATCAAAAATGGCAAGATATCTTGGAAATAATATTTTATGTAAGTTCTTTCATGTTAAATTACAGTAATCTTTATAATTTTTTTAGATTATATTATCATTTATTTGCTTCCGGATATTGCAGTTTACTGTAAGATGGTATTTATTTGGTAAATGTACATTTCGAACATTTAATTATTGGAGATTTCGTAGACGTTCACGTAGACGTAATACATTAGATAGTCAGTAAGTAACTTTACTATACTTTTTGTACTTATTAAAATTTTATATCTTTAGAAACCTTCAAGTCGTCCCACCAAATAAAAAATGGCGTATTTCAAATGAAGCTGTATCATTTATTCATTCTGTTGTCTCTGGTTTATGGGCTTTATACATTCTAATGACTTATCGTGAAAAGGTTTCTACTGATATGATACATTTTACTGACAAATTTGCTCTGTATTTGGTAATTTTGAATACCTTTTTTTGATAAAATTTTATATATTTGTTTTACAGATTTATATGTCTTTCGGATACATTACTCATGATCTTATTGATTTACTTATTAATGAACGCTCGGCTCGTATTATTGAATTATTATTCCATCATGTTGTTGTTATTACTGCATTTATGACTACAATTATTACTGGCAAATTCTTAGCTGTTGTTGTATTTGGTCTTTTAATGGAATTGAATTCTGTCTTCCTTCATTCTCGATCTCTTATGAATCTCTATCGACAACCAAAAGATAGTGTTGGCTTTAAAATGATTTCTTTATTAAATATTGCTTCATTTATGATTTTCCGAATGGCGGTTTCTGGATATTTACTTAAATGGCAAATTAGTGAAGCATGGAAATTGGAATGGTATTATACTGTAGTTACTTTCTTGGTTATTGTTTCGTTGGTGAGTATTCTTTTTAACTTGCAGGTTACTGTAGTAATTACTTGATAACTATTTAGGCTGTTACAAATACTGTACTTTGTTATCGTGTTATGGCTGCAGATGGACTTCTTGGTAAAAAACGTGCACGTCCAAATGAAAATGCTGAAAATAGATCAGAAGGTGAAATTACTGCAGAAGATGAAGAAGCGGATGACGAAGATTTTGATGATGATGATATTGAATCTGGTGGCAGTAATACAAGAGTTTTACCAAATAATCGATCCCGTCAAGCTGATACTATTGCTTCAACTGCAACAACTTCAACAGCAGTAGAACATCATGTCCCTCTTGTTGATGAAGGAACTCAAACAGCCGTTATCAATCCATCAGTCACCACTCCAATTGTTCAATAAACTTTTGATCATTTTCATATAAATTTTCTTTTTTTCATCTTAGCTTTTACGTATGTGCTTACAAAGAAGAAGGGTTTTTTAGACTTTAAAACGCGGTCTTTTTACACCTTTTTTTTATAAAATCTTTGTTGTCTGTTGTTTCTTTTTCTTGCATAATTTTGTTTGTTATACTGTTATATGGTACTCAACTTTATACATTTATTTTCTTATTCTTTAATTAAGCTGATCATTCCAAAGGATCGGTATTTACACAAATATGTATATCTCTATTTTTTTACTTATGAGTGTATTATCTTTGCCATTTTGTTCCAATTTTTTTATTGTTAACAATTCTTTTCTTGCAATCAGTATTGTTTTTCATTGTTACTACACAGTATATGTATTTTCTTTTATTTGTAGAGAATTTTCTTTTTCATTAAAAAAATTTATTTATTATCGCATTGACGAAAAAACATTTATAACGCTATTTATAACTGAAATTTTGATGCTATCATACATATATTATGGTCTAATAAAATTATTTTAATTTTATGTGTTTATAAAAAGCACTAAAGTAAACAGCGGGACAAACCTATAGTAATATTTTTAAAAATCAACAAAACTTTTTTGACTCAAAAAAAATTTTAAGCTGTCGTTTTTTTTGTTCGTCTAAAAATTTGAAACATGCGCCTTCCTTTATATTCCTGACACGAAAATAGGCCTCCTTTTTTTCTCGTTTTTCTCCCTTTCCTTCCTACTTTCTCTTGGTTCAATGTATTTTTAACCATTTTTTATGCATTTTCTTTAACGTAACGCATTAATTTATTTGTAAAAATAGTAATTTGCTTTTATTAACCATTTTTGATCGTTTCTGAAGTTGTTGGATCTAATTTAAGCTCAAAAAAGCTATATTTTTCCCCCGTTTATTACTCGT
The DNA here is from genome assembly GCA_024447215.1 of Panagrolaimus sp. LJ2400. Lineage (NCBI taxonomy): Eukaryota > Metazoa > Nematoda > Chromadorea > Rhabditida > Panagrolaimidae > Panagrolaimus > Panagrolaimus sp. LJ2400. The sequence continues at coordinate 1,436,617 of JAMRYA010000009.1, read as the reverse complement.
TGTTTTTTATTTGTTGCGCGGTTGTTTGCTGTCTTTTAATTTCAATATATTATTACTTATATGTATTATTAGTTTTAGCATGGGTATCGATATCAATCATAAACACGACCGCAAGGTTCGCCGCGTTGCTCCAAAGAGTGATGATCCATATATTCGTTTGCTCGTCAAATTGTATTCATTCCTTGCTCGTAAAACTGGACGTAAATTCAATGAAGTTGTTCGTCGTCGTCTTATGATGGCAAAAACAAAACGTCCACCACTTTCAATTGCAAGAATTATTCGCAATCTTAAGAAGCCTGGAAATGACAAGAAGACTGTCGTCGTTGTTGGTACCGTTACTGATGATAAACGTGTCTTTGAAGTTCCAAAATTCACTGTTGCTGCTCTTCGTGTTACTGATGCTGCTCGTGCTCGTATTACTAAAGCTGGTGGTGAAATTATTACTTTTGATCAATTGGCTCTTCGTTCACCTAAAGGACAAAATACTCTTTTCCTTCAAGGTCCTCGTAAAGCTCGTACTGCTGAAAAATACTTTGGTCTTGCTCCTGGTGTTCCTGGAAGTCATGCTCGTCCCAAGATTCAATCCAAAGGCCGCAAATTCGAACAAGCTCGTGGTCGCAGAAAGTCTCGTGGTTACAAGAATTAAAGCGTCTGTCTCTTTTCACCGTTTTATTCTTTTATCCGTGTTCAGATTTATTAATTTTTGTTGTTACTTCAAGTATAAAATTTGTTGATAATGGATAATAATTATGTTTTATATTTTTCATTTGCACTTTGAATGAGGATTAAATTTTGTTATTAGAGGGGGATAAAAAGGGAGTGGGAGATATTGGGGGATTGTATTGTAACAGACAGATAATTAGGGGGAAATGTGTATATAAACTGAAAGGGAAAAAATGAAATACCGTTATTGTATTGGCTTTAGTGTCAGAATAAAGGTAGCTTTCATTTTGTTGCTCTATTGTTTTTCTTTCAATTTTTATACCTTTGTAGGAGAGTTTTTCAACATGAAATCTTTCGTTGCTGTTTTGGTGATTAGCTTTTTTGTTGTCAACAGTTTGGCACAAGATGCACCCGTTGTGGCAACCCAAGATCAAGAGCCACAAGTTGACTATAAAGCTGAATTGAATAAATTGAAGGAACAATTCAGTGGTAAATTTCAACAATTACAAAAGCAAGTTGCTGATGGTGTTGAAAAGATGAAAAATGCCGATGTTCCAGATGATGTTAAAACAAAGCTTGAAAATATGAAAAATGAAGTCGGCAAAGCTACCGAACAAATTAAAGCCAATTATGGCACTGAAATTGACAATGTTGGAAAATCTTTGCAACAATTTGCTGATAAAGTTAAGACTAATATGGCTGCAAATCAACCAAAAATTCAAGCTGCTGTTGAAAATGCTAAAGCCCCAGGATTCTTCGAAAATGTTAAAAGTAAATTTGCTAATTGGTTTGATAATCAAGCATAAGGTTTAATTCTTTCTTATTTGTTATACAGTAATTTTGAAAAATAAATTTCTTTTTACATATTTTATATATAAACCTTATAGCCACAAATATAGATAGCTACAGTAGAAAATCAGCATCTAATAAATCACAAAATTATTATTATTTTTCTTTTTGAACAAACAAAGAAAGAGCTTTTTCAAGAAAAGAAAAATAATACGGAAAAGTCTATTCAAAGATATTCTTCACTCAAAGATTTAGACAGATTCTGGATCAGCATCAATTGCTTTATACCATGCTCCACATTCACAACGTTGAGTTAATCCTTTACGAACAACCATGAAATTAACGTGACCACTGTCAGGTTCACCTAAAATATTATTGATAGATATATTATGAATTTTTAAAAAAAGGAAACATACACATGCAACCAACAATACGAAAATCAAAATGAGCTGGAACTAAATTTGGTTTTTCACGGGTGGATACTTCAGCACGATAATAAACTTTTGGTTCATAACGATCATCACCAGCAAGACGAGCAATAAGCATCTTCTTTTCACGACCAGTAGCATGTTCTAATGGATCAGGATCTAAAGAAAAATATATGATTGAAATAAACAGAATTACAGAGTACAAAAACTTACAATAACCATAATCTTCTGGACTTGCTTCAGTAGCATAAGTTCGTGTAGCAGCAACTGCTACTTGTGAAAGTGATCGGGTTTTAGCCAAATTGGCAGCAACACGTCCAATAAGATTTGACATTACGCTAAAATTATTAAATTTAAAAATAACGATACATACATGTAAACGAATGAAAAAAAGTACTAATTACAAAAACACGTAGACGAAGCAAGAGCTCAAGGTGATAATGTTGATTATCACGTTGAAAATAGTTTTTATGCAAAACATAAAATATTTACTTAGACAATTTACTTGTTTGTAAAAATCACGCAAATGTTAAAAATAAAGCAGCGGCGAACATGCTTTGAACAAGGGATTCCATTCAAGACCTTTCAAGAGAAAAAAATGTTGTTGGAGATGTTGTTGTGCTACTTTATATCTGAGGCTTAAAAGTAGTCATTGATGGTTATTAACGTTGTTAAAATTTAGTTTTTTTGAGCAACGTACTAAATGCAAGAAATTGTTAATTTTTTTTTGATTAACTCGATATCTCTGTAGAGCTTTTTTTGTTCAGTTTTGTTAAACTAAATTGTTAAATGCTCAAATGTGTTAGTACAGATTTTTTTTCAAGTGTGTTAAAAATAGGTAGTAAGATTTCTGTAAGTGAAAATATATTAAATTTGATTAATTGGTTGTATGTTATCTATTTTATGAAGAAGACGGCTTTTTATTCCATCTTAAGTCTTCGTGGCTACAGTATCCCTTTAAATGTAAATGTTTAATCTGATTATTACTTTGGAATGTAAAAATATGATATAATTAAAAAAATCTGAATTTTTCGTGATAGCGTAATGCAGTCGACCAATTTGTAACAACAATCTATCGTACTTGTTCTTCAAAATTTAATAACCAAAAAAGGAAACAGTTTTTTGAACTTTTGCTTTCCATGAACTTTTTATTTTGTTTCTTCTTTAAGATTTAACAAACAACTTTGATTACCCTATGTGGCTTTAATTAAGCAAAAAAAAATTATTACGTGCAATATTTTGAGTATTTAAATTTATTCATAAATTATTATTATTATTTACAGTAAGAAAGGGTTACATTCGAACACGCACAACGGATTCAATCGAAGTTTCACCAATTAGCAACGAAGTATGTAATTGTGAAGCATGTGCTTGAATTTGTTTATTTAAAGTTAAATAAATAATTGATGGAATTCCTTAAAAATATATGAAATTAAAATACAAGGATAAAATTAAAAATTTTATACCATGAATCAGAACCCAACTAAATGTAACTATTTTTGTAGCTTCTAAAGGAAGAGCAAAAAATTGCATAAAATAATATGCCAAGGCACTTGCAAGATTAATGAAAGAAATAATTCCAACTTGTGTGAAAATTGGTACTTTATCAAGGATGCATGAAGTTACAGTATTCCGAGTATGTTGACAACTTTTCCTTGTTAGTGTTATCCCAAATATTCCATAGACAAGTGTTAAAACTAATACAACACCAATATTTTGTAGTGTTTGAAATGGATTATGATACTGTAAGAAGTGAGTGATGTATAAATTCGAAAACGAGAAATAACTTACATTAAAATCTTTAACAACAGCATATCCATAATGAGGATTAAAAAACCAAGCTCCCCCAATTGAGCTAAACATTATTCCATTACCGTATAGCATTGCTATAGTCGCATGTAAAAATGGAAAACAAATCCAAACATAAACTCTTTTATTTTTAAATAAAATTTCTCCAAGCCTTGGTGAGCCGATAATTAGACATCGATTAAATGCCAATATTACAGCAAAATCTGATTCAATAACCCATGATCCAAAACCAATCACAGAAAGAGGGAGCATTAATTTCGGAAAGCTACAGTACACTGCTCCGATAATAAAGAAATAACCCGTAATACCTGCACATACAATCAAAGCAATCATATCAACAACAGCCATAATATACATAATTTTAAAGCAACTTTCTTTTTGAAATCTTGGTTGATGAATTACAAGGATCGATGGAATGTACAGTAACTGAAACAAATACAATTTTGTTGCAACAAAAAATATACTTTTCAGAATTAAGTGCACTGTGCACTTTTATTCTATTCTCAGAAACAACAAATTGTATTTCTAAATACTTTAAAAATGTATTAATGCTTTACCGGAAGAGAAAGAAACTTCCGCATTTTTTTGTAAGAATTTTTATTCCGTAATTTTTTTTTAAAGCTGTAGCACAAAACTTGTGTAAGTTTATCACGTCTTTTACGTATATGCTTTTTTAATGGATTCCCAGCATCTATCACTGGAGCTTTAACATAATAATAATAATAATTTTTGCAAGAATGCATGTTTTTTTAAAAAAACGGTACATATAAATTCTATAAGGACGAATTTCAAAAGGCATCTTTTTAGTGAAAAGTTTCAATTTTCCGAAATAAAAAACTTACTTCAAAAACTGCAAAACATGTAATTAGAAATACTCCAAACCAAAAATCTTGTCTCTTCTCCAGTGGCACTTTTTCAATATCATAAAAAGAACAATTAAAATATTTATCATAAATTGGCCGATCAAAAATATAATAATTCATTTTTAATTTTATCCACAATTTTACATACACCACAATATTATTAATATAGCTTTGACGTGAATTTTAGCATTTAAATAAGTTTTTTTGATTAAATTATCTTTTTTACCATTTCATTTCTAGGAATAGCTTTCTTTGATTTCAGTAGTCTTTTTGTTGTTCAGAAAGAAGTTTCTTTGTCTCCCAAAATTATTAGTTTTTTATTCCTCGTCGTTATTCAATTAAAGAATCATTCAAAAAAATCCTTAAAAAAGTCTATAAACACACCCAATTTTTACGCTTTTTTTATAAAAACAAAATAATGAACGCAATTGTAAATAATTTAAAGAGTAGTAAAGAAAGTAAACAAAAAGCTTTCCTATTACATATACAAATATACGCCCATAAAAATGCTTAAATTAATTTAAGGCGTTTTTTAAAAATTTATTTTTTTCCCTTAAAAGTATAAAAACCTTAAAAATAGAGGTGATATTTTGTGCGTGTAGTTTCTTGATTAGTAGTAAGCATTGCGTGAGAGAGGTTTAAGGAGGAAAAGGAAAGTAGCCGAAGAGGAGGAGGTTAAGGAATCTAACAAATACAACATCGCACGAAAAGTTTGTAGAACAATTCAAAATGAAGTTCAAGATTAATTATGGGAAAGAAAATGAATGTGCTTCTTAGAAAATAAAAGATAGGCCGTTATCAAATTGCTTTAAATTCATAAATTAATTACAGTACATGAAAGTGAATCATTGTGGTCGAAATTAATATTATCTTTTGCCATGCTCTGAGCCGTAAAATTCGAAAATGAGATTAAAAACTAAATTAAAAAATAAGTATTTGAAGTTTCAGGCACGCACTTTAATAATAAAAAAATAAAAGAAATAGGGAAAGGGAAGAAAAGATCCGTTTTCGAAGCTTGAAAGAAAGAAAAAAGTAATGATAATTTTTGTTTATCTATCTTCTTTTAGAATGTCTGCTGACTTACATACACATACGTAAAACATTCAGTTCAAAAAAGAAAGAACAAAATAAATGATAATTAAAAAAAATTATTTATCAAAAGTAACAGCAGCATTATGCTCAGCATCGGAAGAAGAAGCATCCAGAAAGAAGCCATTTAGAAATGAAGAAATAAAGATGACTGGATTTATTTCAGTTAATTTTTTTGATCCTTGCTTGTAGCTTGAAGCCATACAAAATGTGCACGATTAGATGTACTTTTATGAAAAAGCAAAACATTTTAATTTTGACGGAAGCTTGAAAAGCGTCATGAAAAGGGAAATATAGAAATTAAAATTAAAGGATTCCAAAATTTTTCAGAATTGTGTCATTTTTGAAAATATTGAAAATGTTAATTGAGAAACAAGTTTGATAAATTCTTCCACTGTAAAATATTTTTCGATAAAATTATCAAACTTTCTTTTGGGCATTTCACAAAAAATAATGTATACTTTTGCTTTTTATAAATTATTTTTTAGTCATACAATAACACAAATTTTGCAAATACTTTTTATAAGGCTTAAACTATTGCTGGATTATAGTTAAAACCTTTTAGCTTTGTTTCAGAAAAATATAAAAAGATTGCTGTACTGTTATTGATCATTGAAAATTTCAAAGGTTGTGAGTAGTGATCGGATCCCGTCCCGTTCCCGCGAGATTCCCGCGGGAATCCCGTACGGGAATTTCCCGTGTCCCGTCCCGCGCTGATTTCACTTTTACGGGATTCCCGTAATCCCGTCCCGTGGCTTTTTCGAAATACGGGATTCCCGTTTTCCCGTCCCGCCGGTATTTTTATCCCGCATACAAAAATTTCAAGGTGAATATTGAACGTTGGTTGCTGTCATGTTTAAAGATTAATCCAGTATCGTTCAAAAAGATTAAACAAGCAAACCCTAGTTGATTGTAAGCTGTTTTATCACCGAAAATCAAAAAACTTGTCATACTTCAAGTTATTTAGAAGAAATCAATTTGTCCCGGGATTACGGGATTCCCGCGGGAATCCCGCAATCCCGTCCCGCGTCTTTTTCCCAAATACGGGAATCCCGTTTTCCCGTCCCGTGGCTATTTTGAAAAAACGGGATTTCCCGTTCCCGGGTTTTTTGAAAAACGGGACGGGATCCGTTCACTAGTTGTGAGATAATTTGCTGAATACTAAAGTCAAGCTTATAAAGAATGGAAATTTGTGCACTTTTTTTCAAGCTACGGTCGACTTTTCGAAGCTAGTTGTAAATGGTTTATTCATGATTTTGTCCACCTTGATCTGTGCTACCTCATGGTTAATAAAGGTCTACTGGGGCCAAATAATATTAAAAATAATAAATTAAAAATTTCAACTTTATTAATCGCCGTATTTTCAAACGAACTGTTGATAAATTGTTTCTTATTGATACAGTAACACGTTGATAGCTTATTCACACTGTAATATCGGTAAATATGCAAAACATGTCAAATTGTTGTTAAAATTTATTTTCATTAAATCCGACAAGTAGTAATTTTGATCAAAGACCATTCGATAATTAATTTTAAAAAAGCATGTCAGCTTTTTACTTTTTAACCTGTGTTATTTTTAAAAACAAATAAATATTTTTTTTCATTATACGGTCAAATGTGATAAGCCCTTTATTTTTTGTCTCCTTTTGTTCAGGCTTTAAAAGCAGCTGTTTTACTGTAACACAAATCAATAGATAAAATTCTGTTAAAGATTACATTTAAAAATTTCTGTTTGATTTTAATTTTTATTGCTGCCGTTTATTCATGCATTTAAAACGAGTGTCAAAGTAGAAAAAAGACATCACTCAATCAATGCCAAAAACAATATACTATTGAATTGGATAAAAGAAAGAGGGAATTAGAGGGACACCAAATGCCATCTTTGAAGATTAAACCCGAAACAAAGACATCTGTCGCCCGTTTTTTTCAATCCATGAAAAAAACCTCAGAAAAAACTCCATCATTTTTTGGGGCATTAAATTGCATGACCGAATTTTTCTTCATCTTCTTTTTTTGGCAATTTTAACTCGGGTGCTACTTTAAAAGCAAGCATACTTTATTCCTATTGCCCCAAAATGAAAGAGAAGAAGTAGCCGTAAATGGGATGACATCGACAGCTGCTGCAGCAGCAGATTTCGCGCACTTCTTTTTTTCATTTATTTTTTTTACCATTTCAGACTCTTGAAATTAGGTCTTTCTCGAGTAAAAAAAGACAAGACAGATGTAAATTTTGGTAAAAAGCTTTCCTCCCTTTTTTTGAGGAGGGCATGCATGCATGTTTTTATAACTGAACGGATGCATGTTTGTCTTCATCTTTCTTTGCCAGTAAGATAAGTGCCATATTTCTGTTTCTTTTTTTGCCTGCCCAAAAAAGGGAGATTCATGTATATTCGAGAAGCAGAAAGAAAAAGCTGGTCGCTGCTGAAAGATATTGACAGCTTTCCCTCAAGGGAAAACGTTCATGGCTTCTATTGTGTGTCCCTTTCTTCTCTCTTTTTTCTGAGTTTAAGCTTCCATGAAAAATGCAATGAACTTTCATCCAAAGCTGACATCGTCGGTACTACTTCTTTTTTCCCTACTACTACTGCTACTTCTGCCAAGATGGTGCTGCGTTAGAAGTCATCACTTTGCCTTTCTTGCCTATTTTGGTGGTGCCGCTGCTGCATGCATTGCTTTAACGCTACTATATTCTAAAAAAATATATTCAGAATTATAGTAAAAAAAGGAAGAAGAGTTAAAGCTTTGCCTCAAAAATAGATAAAAAAACTAGAATTTGACGCAAATTTTTTGCTATCCATTTTTTAAAATATAAAACAAAATGATTTTTCAACAACAAATATTACCAACTTAGGTTCGTTAAATTATCGCCAAAAATATCTGTGAAGATAGTTTCGTGTTCCTTTTATATTTTTTGCTTGTGTGGTTGCGTTTTGTAATCTTTCAATCATCAAACATTCTGCGTCCTACATCAAAATACTACCTTTACGTGTTTCTTTTTTACATTTACTATATTTTTTATTATTTTCTTTTTTGATGAAAAGTCCGTTCATTGGTTGTATTATTATAAATCTTTTGGGAATTGATAGTAGTATTTGTATTTGGAGTAAAAGGTTGTTAAAGTGCTTCGTATACTTCATTTTTTATTTTATTTTTTTAATGTTTTGATTTATAAGTTCTTTATGGTTCGAGGATGAAGTTGTATAAGTAAAGTAAAGAGTATAGTATCATGTGAAAAAAAAAATAAAGTTGAGCTTTTTTTATTGCGTTGTCTGAAGTCATAAATCGTTATTGAGTTCTCCCATTTTTTTTGGAAAAAAGCTTCTTTTTGCTATATAAATGTTTGGGAATGGGTTAAAAAAAAGAGAGTCTGAATTTTACGGTCAAAACATTTTAGACAATAGTTGTATTTTAAGCAAAATTACTTCCGTAAAATACTATTGTCGATTTTGAGAATATTGATTTATGAAAGCATGAATTACGGAAGCTTTTTATGTCTAAGGGATCAAAAATAAAAAGATTATAGAAAAAATGAGTAATAATTTTTTTTGATATTAATAATCGCTGATTATAAAGTGTATTCTTTACAGTCTTTCAAGCACTTACTTAATTACTCTTTCGGGAACTACTATCAATCTTTGTTTTGCTACCGTATTATTGTTCACGTTTTTGAAAAACATTTATCTTCACAACACACATAAGCAAAAAGCAAATTTGTCTTTGTTGTTTTGTTAATTATTATTACTACTTTTTTTTCTTTGATTTGTCCATCGTTTGAGTGAAAAGTGTTGACATTTCTTTATTTTTTTCTAAAAAAACCTTCACACAAATATTTATTATTGATATTCTTTCTATTTAGGAGCACTCGTAAAACAAAAAGCTTATAAATTTTTGTTGTAATGACTTAATATCTGTTATCTACCTCTTTAAAAAAAGTGCCATAATAAAGACAATGTCTTCTTCAACTGCTACTGCACCTCAACAACAACCGCAGCAACAATTGGCAACAACAACAACAAATGGCACCACCCCACAAATATCGAATTCAGCTGCTTCAACTGCACCGTCAACTTCATCGTCCTCATCTTCACAACAACAACAGCAGCAGCAACAACCAATTCAAGTACCAGAAAGAAGTTCATCAACAGATTCAAATGGATTTCCAGTTAAAGATTCAGATGCAATAAAACTTTTTGTCGGACAAGTTTGTGCTTTTTGGTTTGTAATTTTTTAGGTTCGTTTTTTTCAGATTCCAAGAAATTTAGAAGAAAAAGATTTAAAGCATTTATTTGAATCATTTGGAAAAATTTTTGAATTCACAATCCTCAAAGATAAATATACTGGAATGCACAAAGGCTGTGCATTTTTAACATACTGTCATCGAGATTCTGCAATTAATTGTCAAAATGCATTACATGATAAAAAGACTCTTCCAGGGGTATGTTGAAAAATCTTTAAAAAACATAGAAAACAACAAAAAATGCAAATAAAAAAATCACGGATAACAATGACAACAATGAAATTTAAAATATTTTGCTTACCTAAAAAAACAGTAAAATTTTTGAATTGATTACCAAATATAGAAATATTTGTGTAACTCATGTTTGCTTGAAGCTTTGAGTAAACTAATATCTATTATCTCCGATAAAAAAATAAGTAAAGGACACAAAACTGAATAGTAGAAATTGTGAGTGATGAAGAGTTCCTTCCGTTGACCCAATCAAATTCAATCATCTTCTGCACACATGAAAGAAAAATTAGATTTACATTCCCTTCTTTTAAAGAAAGGAAAAGAAAATATATAGAGACATTGCTTTTTAAAAAAAGTAAAAGCAACCCCCCTTTCTTATTTTGTGGATTTTTACAAAGAAAGAAAGTTCAAAATAAAATTTATTTTTGTTTAAAAAGTTTTTTGAGAAGTTGGATTTACTTTCTTTTCTTGCTAGTTTTTCGTTTCTCAAAATTGATTGAAACCTTTGAAATGAATGCTTATGTTTTCAGATGAATCGTGCAATGCAGGTGAAACCAGCAGATTCAGAAGATCGGCCAGCATCACCTCGAGCATCAGATGATAAAAAGATTTTTGTTGGAATGCTATCAAAATCTCAGAATGAAGAAGAAGTTAAAGCACTATTTTCACCGTATGGTAAAATTGAAGAGATTACTGTATTGCGAGGAGCCGATGGAGTATCAAAAGGGTGTGCATTTGTAAAATTTAGTCAGCCATCAGAAGCTGCAAAAGCAATTGCAAGTTTACATGGTTCTCGCACAATGCCTGGGGCATCTTCAAGTTTAGTTTGTAAATTAGCCGATACAGAGAAAGAGCGGCAACTTCGACGAATGCAACAAATGGCAAGTCAACTTGGATTATTAAATCCAATGCTGGCAAGTCAGTTAAGCGTGTATGCACAATATCCACAGGTTTGTTCTTCACAATCATTGCTGTAAAGTCTTAAAATTAAAATGTTAGAAGGATTTTTCTCTGAAATGCCAAATTTTGAATTTTTAGTTTATTCATTCATAATGTCAATTAGCACTCTAGCTTTTTTGTGCGCAATTGAGCAATTTGTCATTTTTGTATAAAGAAAAAATGCAGACATCTGTCAGATACAGGCCCTAAAAAACACATGGATTTTTTTTGCATTTTTTTCTATTTTTTGAACAAAGGTTAAAATTTGCCAGCTGCTAAAAATAGTGAATAATCAATCTTTCTTCTTTCAATATCCTTTTTTTTACAATTTGACATTTTTAAAGCCTGCTTTTTTTGTACAAAAATAATAAAAAAAAATTTTAAATTTTGTATATTTTTATTGCGTGACAGCCTGAAAAATAAAAGTGCCACTTTTTTAACTTTTACTAATGCCTTCTGTGCACCTTTTCTTTCTTATTTTTTATGGCATGCCACAAAAACGGTTCCTTCGCATTTCTTTTCGGCATTTAATAAAATGCCAAAGAGGTGGAATAATAATAGCTCTTGCAATAGTGGCAAAAGATATCCCATGGGATTTAATAAATATTATTGTTTTCTACCGTATTCTTCATCTTCATTATTCATTCCATTTAAGGTAGGAGGCACAACAACTCAACCACAACAGCCACAGCAAGTAATACCTCAGCAAGTTGTTGTACAGCAGCAACCTCCACAAACAGCTCAGCAATTTCAACCACAATTCCCTCAACAAACTTCTCATCATCATCACCAACAACAACTTGCAGCGGCTGCCGCAGGCTTTATGCCAATTGTATCAACGGCAACATTAGCTGCAGCAGCCCAACAACAGCATCAACAACCAAATCCCGGCAATAATGGATTGTTAGCAATTGCAGCAAATGGTGTACAAAATCCTGCATTAGTTGCCTTACAAGCACAGCTACAAGCCGCTGGTGGACTTAATGGCTTTCAAGCGTTAGCTGCACAACAATGTGCTGCCGTTTCTGGTACGTATAATTTTTCAAATTTTATGCTTTAATGAATTCTTTTGCTTTTTAAAATTAAGGAAAAAGTGTGTAATCGAGTGTGCAAAAAAATAAAACAGATTTTTGTTCAAGTCAACACTTTTCCGATTTACCACATTAGGGTTATTAAAACAAAATTTATTCAATTTTTAAACATATAAAATTTTCCCACAATAAGACTTTATTTAACTTTTATACATTTTTAGCAGCATCAAATCAACAAAATGATATGGCTGCTGCGATGGCCGCAGCAATAAATGCACAACAAAATGCAGCAAATAATTTTGCAGTTCTTCAAAATGGTGGAACTCATGGACTTGCCGGTACAAGCATTTCACCTATGCTCGGAGCTGCTGCGGGTTTTGATCAACCGGGTGCTGCAGCTACCGTATACAATCAAGCCATTCAACAAGCTTTAGCCGTTCAACAAGCGCAATCCCTTTTTCCTGGAATTCAACAAAAAGAAAGTAACCAAATTTTTAAATACATATATACAGTATCTAATGCCCTTGATTAGTTTCAGTACCAGGCCCAGAAGGTTCAAATCTTTTCATCTATCACCTTCCCCAAGAATTTGGTGATGCAGAATTAATGCAAATGTTTATACCATTTGGAAATGTAATATCTTCAAAAGTTTTTATTGATCGAGCAACAAATCAATCAAAATGTTTTGGTACGTTTATATTACTGTATTTTTTTTTGGAATTTAACAAACTTTCTTCTGTGTTTTTTTTGTTATAAGAAAGGCAGCCTTGCTTAGTTCATAGTCCCATTTTGCTATTATCTAAATTTTTTTAATCGAAAAACATTTGTCACAAAAAATTGTGTTTTTTATTCAACAATGTGATAGTAATTTTTTCCGTCTAAGTGTTTTTTTTTTTCAATTTTATATATGAAAATAACTTTCACTGTTAAACATAACATTCCCAAAACATATATGTGTAACATAAGTGTGTGCCTTTTTGCAAATATTATTTATAAAAAGCAGCGTTCTATTTTAAGTTTTAATGCAACAAGTTTTTTTCTGCCAAGTTTATTTTTTGGAGTTTTGTAAAAATATTTATATGTTTGTATTATTATATATTTTTAGGTTTTGTGTCGTTTGATAATTCTGCATCTGCAATGGCAGCAATTCAAGCAATGAATGGCTTTCAGATTGGTATGAAACGTTTAAAAGTTCAACTTAAACGCCCCCGAAATGATCGGCCCTATTAATTATAAAGAATATTACCACAACTACCGTATAACCTTTCTCCCTGTTCTCCTTCCACTTCTTCTTTATTTTGTCTTTGAACTTTGTCAGAAAATTTTATTTACTTGAGTACAATGATGTCCATAGTTCTTTTTTATATTTATTTATTTTTGCTTTTGAAAATGTTTAAGATTATCCAAAAAATGCATTTTTTTTCTGTTTATTTTCCTTCTATCGTATTTTAATATTATTACCGTATACCGTGGCACGTCAATTACTTACAGTGTACATAGTTTCTTTTATATTATTTATATATATATACATATATTATTTGCTTAATGGGATGTTATTGAGAAATGGAAGACAAAGCAATCTCTTAAAGTGAAAGATTTTCATACCCCAAAATAGCGTCTCTCAATTCCATCCCAATATAGCTTTTACCACATAATGTATTCTATGATATGATCTAATATCATACAGTACACCACACAAAGGATTTTAGTGATTATTTTCAGCTTTAATGAAAAATTTGTCTGTATACTTTTCTTTATTTAATGCAATTTTTTCTTTTCTTTTTGTTCTTAAGTTTTTTTTAAATATTGGAATTTAAAAACGTTTTTATATATGTGCTACAGCAGTGCCAAAAATGTGAAAGTGAAATTGTTGGTGTGTAAGTTTTTGTATGTCAATCTAGTTAGCCGCAGCAATCACTTATAATCCCTTTATATTGATTTAATTAATTATACTTTTTTATCAATATTTTTAGATATTTCAAAGTCAATCAAATGTTGCTAAACATTTCCAACAATATCATTTCCGCTTTTTTTTGGTATACTGTATTAATTTTAGACTTGATATGTTTTTTTCATACCACAACTTAAATGTATTATTAGCTTTAAAGTTTTTATTGGCAGATTTACATCATAGTAATTCTATCAATATTTTTTAACCACTTCAGATCGTATTCTTTTTTGCGATGTCTGTTTATAAGCTGACAAAGTCTTACGCATTTACTCAATTAGTAAAATCCACGTCAGATCATCCCAGAAATATATATATTTCTAGTCAAATGATTTATTGTAAATTTTAGTTTTTTTCATTTTATTCTAGTCTCTCATCATACCTACCTACATACTTTATCATAAACATTCCATGTAAAATCTTTTTATTGCTGCATTTTTTATCAGTTTCTCTCTATTTATTCCTTCGTTAATCCCCAGTGATATTTTCTTAAGTTTCTTTTTATATCCTACATTTATAAATCTTCAAAGAAACTCGCTAAAATCTGCGCCGTGCAAAGTCAGAGGCCATTGATCTCAATATGTACAGAAAGATAATTATTTAAGTCAAAGTTTCATCTCTGGATGATCTGACTTTTCCCTATTCCCCGTCATTTAGGTAAGATTTTTTTACCGAAAGTTTGCCAACGAAAAGCAGCTTTTGGCCCTTTTTTTGATATTAATTAATTTGTTCAAATTCAAACCCATTTTTTGTTTTTATATTTTTTAACAAAAGATTACTGTAAAATACAGTAAAAGATACCAAAACTGCAAGACGTTCAAAATGAAAAATGTGGTTGGTGGAAAGCAGCTTAAAGTTCAATAACGTTTTTTAAAAATTGAATCATAGCTTTAAGCCGTTTTCTTTTAAATTTCCCTTTTTTATGTAATGCCCGATAGGTTGAGTTTGGCCCAATTTTTTTTTAAAAACACATAATTTTTAATGCATTTATTATTATTGTTTGAAAGTTTAAATAAATATTTGTAACTTGAAAAAATAAACGGTTTTTTTTATCTCACAAGCTTTCGATTTAAACATACTACAGTAATAATCGTCATAATTATATAAAAATAAAAAAGGCATTAACCTACAAATCTTCAAAAAAATAATTCTTAATACCAGTATTTCATTTCGTATTTCATAATATATTCTAATAATAACTATCACTAATCAAGAAAAATAAAATCATGAGTTTCAAGGATTCAAAAGATCTTTTGCTTCATTGATTTTTGCAGCAAGATATGGTGAACCACCTAAAGGTATTTATATTAACATAATGAAGCAGAACAGTAAAAACAAGTTTATTACCTCGATCAGGATGATTTGCAATCATAATTTTCTTATAAGCATCAGTAATTTTCTGTGGTTTTGCAACTGGAGATACTCCAAGAATCATTGCCGCTTCACGTTTCGTCATTTTTGCTTCAAATCCGCCATAATGATATTTTGAGAACTGAAAGATACATAATAATACATCAATATAAAAAAGGTTAATAAAAACATACAGCGGTACTTGGAAGAGCTTCAACAGCTTGTTTAACCAAATGTTGATTTCTCAATATGTATCTTCCAGCAAAACCAGCGGCTGCTATTCCGATACTAGCTAGAATAAATCCTCCACTCTAAAAAGTTTTGATTAATAAATGATATAAAGAAAGATACAAAAATGCTTACCATAATTTAGTAAAATTTTAAAAACTTGTTTAAAGTATTGCGTAAAATTGAAAAAATGCTTTTTTTTTCAAAAAATATATAAGAAATCTTTCTTTTCGAGAATTTTCTAAAGCAGAAAAACAAAGCAAAACATTACTTAAAGAAGTTGTATCAATTAAACAAATTGTAATTGAAAAATCTTAAAAATTTTATTTATTAAACACATTATACATTAGTAATAGAACTTTTTAATGTAATCCTTAACTACAAAACCTTTACTATTTCTGTTAACAATGATACTATAAGATGTTGGTATTATATTTTAGTATGTGCCACAACATAAAATAATTTTTATTCTATCATTTCACAAATATGCCTCTTCATTCATTAACAACAGTAAGCCTCTCTATCTTCTGAGTAAAAACAACTTGTATTTCTTTTTCGGTGGCAGAATATGGTTTTAATACAACATGGGAAATTGATCAAAGTCTTCTAAATGGAAGCAAAAATGATTTTTCAACAAAACCAAATTCAATTGAAGGAATGCCAGAAGTTAAATGGTTTTTGCGATGCTGTGTTGGCGATAAAAATTCAATCCTTCGAAGAATATCCTTTCATATTACCATTAAGTCAGATGTTGAGGTTGATTATAGATTAGAATTTACTTCAATTTATCAAAACGAAAAATGTAGATATTTTACTGTTATATATATTTCAAACAAATACTATCTTTTAAGGTTACACTAATGGTCATTGTAAGGGTATTGAAAGAATAGAATTAAATGTTCTTAACCCAGAAACTATTTTTAAAACGTATTCTTTCATAAAATACAAAAAAATATTTGTCAAAGTTTGTGGAAATTTTTCTTACAAAATTCAGCCAGCTACGATGAGTCTTCAAAATATCGTAGGTGAATGGGGTCTACAATTAATGGAAAAAATAACGCATGATTTTGATTTAATTGTTGAAAATAGAACTATTACAGTAATTTTTGTAACATTTATTCAATGCTTTAATTCCTTTATTGCTATTTCAGACGTCTAAACTTTTACTAGCAGCAGAATCTGATGTTTTTGAAAGGATGTTTGACGGAAATTTTACAGAAGCCAAAGAAAATAAAGCAACAATACAAGGTTACAAACCACATACTGTTCAAATTGCAATTGATTACTGTCATGGAAAAGATATTTTTGAATTTTTAGCAGATCAAAAAAATGCTGCTGAACTTTTATATTTCACAAATCAATATGACTTTAAAACTTTAAAAGTTTGTAATACATTAGTTTTTTTTCACAATTTTAAAAATTATAATTTCAGCCAAAATTGGAAAAATATTTTGCAACAAAATTATCTAAAGAAAATGTTGAATCAATTCTTTCAATTTCTGACAAAGCAAATGCTTTGGAACTTCGAGAAGCTTGTATTGATTTTCTTGAGATATGGTCAATGTGAATTTTAATATAAGTTGTAAAAATGCCACTTGTGCTTTGAAAATACTGTAATAAAAAGAGTTCTGCCTTCGCAAAATTTTAATCCGTATAACGGAAATATTACAATTTGAAACATAGTATAGTGTTGTTGTTTGATGTAACAAAGTTTTTGGAAAATCAGATGATCGAAAAAATGCATCATCTCTGTTGAGCATAGAATTTCGGAAAATGGATTTTCACATTTCTGATTTTCAGCAGCTTGTAAAGACGCAAAAAGACTTAAATGAATTACCGGATAACAATAGTAAATTTATCCCTTCTAAAACTTTTAGGCAAGAACAAGAAAGTTTTCTTTTGAAAAGTAGTAAAAAGCGCTATTTTAATTAGCGATTTTCGGTGTTAGTGATAACCAAAAAGGCAATATTTAATTTTATGGATGCTATTATTTGATAAAAAAAGAATTGAAGTCCTCTTTCCTCGGTAACAAAAGAAAAATGTGTTGACTTTTTGCCGCTATTAATTGAGCAGTCAAACGACTTAATGTGATTTCTGATAAGAAAGTAGCAACAAACAGTACACAAAACAAAAATTCCATTAAAAACGATTATTTCTTTTGTGTTGTAAATGCATTATTTTAAAGTTTAAAATGCAATTAAATGGAAAAAAATGATGCATTTTTAATATAAAACAATATTATTAATTTATTAAAATGATGTATAATTTCTAATCAATATTTTCTGCCTTCACAAATCGCTTAAGGCTAATAATACTGATAACAAGAAAAATTGTGAATCGAGCATGTATTTTTGTAATTTTTCAAGCTCACCCTCCAACTTATTTCGCTTTTCAAAACGGTACAATAATTCTGCTTATTTAAACAAACAAAGAACCTCGCTGTATCCGACAAAACAATGTTACGTTTTCCCTTCGGCGAAACGATATTAAAAAACTATCCAAACTTAGCTAAAAATAAAATGACAATTTCTTCCAGTGCTGGAGAATCCTTTATGTAAAACAAAAGAATAAGCATTTATTTATTTCATCCGTTATTTCGAAAATTTTGTAGCTAAAAGTATAATTGAAAAATTAGAGCGAATTGTTTTAGGTAAAAGAAATGTCAATTAGTGATAAAAAAGGCACATGTATTACTGTTATTTTTCATTGTATTTTTATTGAAGGCTTATCTCACAACATTGTTTTAACAATAAAAAAAATGATGTCAACGTTTTGGGGGCGTGTAATCACAAAGTGCCTAAACAATATTTTTGCACAAATTTTTTTAACAGTGTTTAACTAAAAATATTTTTCTTTGTTTTTACATTGTACTTGCTTGTGTAAGAAACATGCAAATAAAGTACGGTATCATCTTCATTAGCCTTTTTGGTACAGCAAATTGTCTGACATGCATAAGTAGTGACTCTGGCCATGTAACATGCTCGAATAATGATTACTGTGTTTATTTTTCTGGGACGTCTGAAGGAAGTAAGTTCTATATTTGGTGGCCTTAGACACTTTCGGTCAAAGCGAAACATAAAAAACTAAATTTAGATATTTATCTGAAATCGAATTTTACTTTCTTTGTGACTTGTCATCTTAGTTTAGTCACTTTAAGATCTAAAACCAACACTTTTCGATTGATTTATCATCTTCGTTTAGACTTATGAAAAACTTTAATTTAATTTTTTTCGTTTTTGATTATTTTGATGTACCATTTAAACAAATTGTTAAATACATTTTCTAACTAATAATATTTTATTGTAATATGACAAAATGCAAACTTTTTGTAGCTAGTGTTGAATACCAAGGATGTGCTGCTGACTTAGATGCTGAAACTCAGGTCACGGTTTGTACGGTAAATATTTACACTTTAACACTACATATTTTAATGAAAACGTTTTAAAATTATTTTTTTAGGGAGATGAATATACACAAGGAACAGAAAATGGAGAAAAATATACAATACAATGTTGCAGCACAAATAATTGCAATAGTATCGCTTACTTTTTTAAAAGTTTTAATTTACATCAATAATTATTTTTAGCTGGAAAAGAATCATCATCTGGAAATAATCGTTTAGAATGTTTAACAACTTCAGGAAATCATAAAACATGTGCTTCGAATGATCATTACTGCGCGTATTTATCTGGTACCTATCAAGGAAGTATGACCATTTATTTTCAATAATTGAAATATAAATTTAAAAAACCTTTGTTAAGCTAAAACATTATTCCAAGGCTGTTCAGCTGATTTGAGTACACAAACTGGTATTACTGCTTGTACAGTAAGTTCTGAAATCATCTTCGGGTTTTTTGATACTTGTCAAATAATTTCCAACATTAGATACGGATAAAAAAAGTTTTACAAATGCTGTAAATTTGATCTAAAAGACAATATAAAAATCAAGCCTTCATAGAAAAATCAGGAGTTTTTTAAAAAAATGTCTTTTTTCGACAAGGGGTCATAACTATTTTTTATATCCGCTTCTTATGTTATTAAATTATAATAATTCCATAATTATTTCAAAAGAATTTATAGGGTAATGAATTTACTCATGGATCAACAAATGATGACACATACACCCTTCAGTGCTGTGACACAAATAATTGCAACAGTTAGTTGTACAT
This sequence comes from Panagrolaimus sp. LJ2400, assembly GCA_024447215.1. Taxonomy (NCBI): domain Eukaryota; kingdom Metazoa; phylum Nematoda; class Chromadorea; order Rhabditida; family Panagrolaimidae; genus Panagrolaimus; species Panagrolaimus sp. LJ2400. The sequence goes on along the minus strand of JAMRYA010000009.1, from coordinate 1,416,843 downwards.
TCTTAATTCCAATTCTGTTATTTTACAATTTTAGCTGGAAAAGATGGATCAAATGGAACAAATACTGTTATAACTAATTTCAGTCTTGAATTTATTATCCTATTCATTGTAGTAAATTCACTTAATTTTATGCCTTTTTAAAATACAGTAATCTTCTACACATGTGAAATAAAAAATTTCTTAATTCACCAAACAATGCATTATTATATAAAAACATGGCAAGTGCACAAATTCAGATTTTAATTCTCCATAACAAGTTATTTTTATTAACAGTAAAATTAAATTATTTCTGCAAAAATTCAAAACATTATTTTCAAAACTGATAAAATTAAAAATCCTATAATCATCCCAAAAACAGATCTTATAATTAGTGGAAGCCAACTACTTTCAAGTTCATCTGCAATTACATTGAGTTGTTTTTCAGCTTCATCTTTTCCATGATTATTATCAACCAAATATGTTGCTCGTTCCATTTTATCCTTCAACGGCATTTGAGCTGCAATTCGAGATTTTGCTACTTTTTCATCTACAGTATCCCTTTTCATTAAACGTTCAAGTTGCTTTTCTTCATTACTAAAATGATGCTTTAAAATTTTGTAAAGCAGAAATAAAAAGAATAAAATTACCAGTGAACGACAATAGTCTTTTGAACAAATCGATGAGCGCCCGATTCAAAAAGTAATGGAATATCTAGCACAACAACTTTATCACCTTTGAACAGTCGAGAAATAATCTGCTTGAACATTGCTTTTCCAACTGCTGGATGTGTTATTGAATTCAGTTGAGATCTTTTCTAAATGTACAAAAATATACGAATTGTTATTGAAAGTTAATAAATTACTTCAGAATCTTCAAAGACAACAGCAGAAAGTTTCTCTCGATTAAGTTCACCAGTTTCTTCTTCGAAAAATTCATTTCCAAAAATTCTTCTCAACTGATTATATGCTGGTTCACCAGGTTTAACAACTAAAAAGCGGAATATGTTATATAAATAGTTCAGTATGAAATGTTACCATCTCTCGCAAGCTCATCAGCATCAATAACAGTAATGCCACGATTTCTTAAAGTTTTAACAGCAGTACTTTTTCCCGTTGAAATTCCACCAGTTAAGCCAACCAAATACATTACAAAAATCAGTATACAAAAAATGTTAGTTACAAAAGATCCTTGCCGATGATAAAGAAACACAGTAATATGATAAACAACTTTCAATCAAACTAAACCATTAAATAAAGCAACGTCAGCGACATTTTGCCAATAAAAAGCTGGTGACGTCTCATAAAAAATATTTGGACAACTTTTTGCTTCCAAAAATAATCTTCACTACTTTTTATCTCACATCTGTTTTTCTTATCCTGGTGCTTTATTTTATTAATTCCTTTCATTTGCTTTAATTTAAAATGCTTAAGTAAGTTTTGCTACTATGAATTCCACTTTTACAAATCATATATTTTATTTAGCATTTCAAAACTTCCTAAACGTCCATTAACGGATTTATCGAAAACCGCATTAAAAAATGTTGTACATCAAAATGTTTCCAATACGCAGCTGGAATATTTAAAAGAGAATTGTATTGCTGTTGATGAAAATGATCAAGTGATAGGTGATACAAGTAAAGCAGAATGTCATAAAAAAGAAACTGGTATGTAATATTCTCAAGAAACAAAAATATATCAATCTCGTTTTTAGCAATACTGCATCGAGCTTTCAGTGTATTTATATTTAATCCAAATCGTGAGTTATTGCTACAGCAACGAGCTTCAACGAAAATTACATTTCCAAATCGATGGACAAATGCATGTTGTTCTCATCCACTTTTTACACATGAAGAAATGGAATCAAATAATGTATTAGGAATTCGACGAGCTGCAAGAAGAAAACTTGAACATGAACTTGGAATTTCGCAAAATTATTGTCGTCTAGAAGATTATGAATTTGTTGGAAAATTTTTGTATGAAGCTGACTCTGATGATGAATGGAAAGAGCATGAACTCGATTATGTGTTAATATTAAAAAATTTTACTGGAAATATGATTGTAAATTCTGATGAAGTTTCTGCAACAAAATATGTTGATCAACGACAGCTTGAATCTGCAATTTCTGCAACACCTGAACAATTTTCTCCATGGTTTAGACTGTTACAAGAAAAAGGATGGCTTGCAAAATGGTGGAAAGATCTTGATAATCTCTCTAAATATTCAGCAAACAATATTATACGTTTAAATTAACTTTTTATTTTGTTGAAAAATTTTGTACAATAAACTTTGCCTTACAGTATGATTTAGTGAAACTGAACTTGCGTTTTGTCGCATTTGTTACTTATCTACTAGTATTATTTTTTGTTTATATTTATCACTTTGATTTAGGTGTTTTGAACCTTTGTAACCATCTATTAATCATGCATTCCATTTGGTCAAGAGCTAATTCGGTGTTCGCATTCACCTTAACTGCAATGTCGGTTGTTACTTTTGCCGTTTTTCTTTCAACCATTTGGTCTCAACGTGTTACCGATGTCACAATTTCTGCTACTAACCCTCGAGTGTAAGTTATTATATTTGATTACTGTAGTTTAGTATATTCCGTATTGCTGTATTATACTGGTAGTATTTTAGCCGTGTAATGCCTGATTATATCTCTGAAAGTGGAAGAAGTGATCATGCAATGGTTTCATTGAATATTGAAGCGGATGTCTCCCCAATCTTTAATTGGAATGTTAAACAATTATTTATGTATCTTGTTGCTGAATATAAAACTCCTAAAAATGTGAGCACTTTTTTAAAAGCTTTCATTACCGTTATCATACCCTTTTTTAGAAAGTTAATCAAGTAGTTTTATGGGATAAAATTGTACTTCGTTCTGAGCGTTCTGTTGTTATTGAAACAAATGCTGCACCAAAATATTATTTTATTGATGATGGACAAAATCTTCGCGGACATGAAAATGTAACACTTTACCTTAAATGGAATATTATCCCAAATGCTGGTTATCTTGCAAATGCAGATGCACATGGTTCATATCAAGTTAAATTCCCATCACAATACGTATCTGGACGCTTTTAATTTTTTTACAAGAACATGATTCGCTGCTCTATTTATTTTTAAATGAACTTTTTATTATGAACATGATTTATGTTGTGATTTGTATCAGGGTAAAATATTAGTATCTATCATTTTTTTTGTATAATTATCTATTATTATTATTGTTGGAACTTTTTGGTGATTCTTTGTTTTTTAGAATGAATAAAAAGGGTTATATTTGGTTAAGGTTAAAAGTACAAAATTATTGTTTTTTGGTACAAAAATAAATTTTAAAGTTTTATGAGATTTATTAGAAAATTCTGGTTGTTTGTTACAATATTTGAACTTGAGCATGAGAATTTAATACAAAATAATTTGTTTGTGACCAGAATACATTTTTTTTGAAATATCAAATTACGATATTTTTGTAGAAAGTATTTTGATAATTTTTTAAAAACCGAAGATTGCTGTACCTGTATCTTGAAAATGAAACCATTTTTTCAAAAGTAGTTGATATTTAAATGAGAAATCTCTCTGTTTTTACATAATTTACTCGAATTTTTCTTAAAATTTATCCCACAATTATGTTGTATTTTTTTACAACAATACTGTACTTGTAGCGTTTAACACAACAGTATTTTTCATAAAACTGTTACACAAAAATATTGAAATCATTTACTTTTGCATTATTCAGTATTTTGGTTGTTTATTTTCGCGCAATGAAAAAGAAATGTGATTTATAAAAATTATTATTTCTGCCAAATAATTTTTGAACTTATAGGCTTACTGTACCTTATTTTCAGTTTGTTTTTGCTGGCTGCAAAAAAACATTTGTTTTTAATATTATTTTAATTCAAAAATGTCAAATTTGTCAATAAAATCGGATAACCAGGTAAGAAAATTATACGGTAAAAGTTTAAAAGAAACTGCTGATGTATAATTATTTATTTATGTGTTATGTCATGCTTTTTGATGGATGAACTACGCCATGAAAATGTCTACAGGAAAATAAAGTCTTAAGACGCTTAAAGTATAAAATTAAATCTAGAAATTCATGAGTTTTGTGTAAGAATCCAAATTCAACGTCGCAAAAAATTTAATTTTTTTTATTAGTACTTTTTCTTGACCTTGAAATTTTCAGAATGCGTCTATTTTTGCTTCTCATCATATTAGAAAATTGTTGCCAAATGTAAAGCTAATTTTTGCGTTGGAGTTTTGGCTAGTGCCAAAAACACCTGTCTTATTAATAACGTTTCTTTCCATTAGACATTTGATGAATTTGTTTAAGCAAAAACAATAAACAAATTTGTTTCAAAATCCTTATTTATCTTTTAAAGATTTACAAAACTTTTGTAACGCATTGCAACTGAGTAAGACATTTTTTGCAGATTTCAACCATTATTTTTTTTTATTAAATCTGTAAATAACACTTACTGTAACCTTTTTAAAAATAAATGTAAGAAATACTTTTACATTAGAAAATGCTGTTTCAAAAGTTTAAAATGGCCCTCAACAACGCTATAATTGTATAAATATTTCTCCCTAAAACATTTCTGCCATTTCTAAATTCATTTATCTTTATTACCACCACTTTCTAATTTTTATTTTAATGTAATTGAGCCATAAAGTTTTGCCTTTACTTGACTTAATTTGCATAAGAATTTGTCTGGAGTGTGATCTGATTACCGTAATCTTGTTACACAACAATTTTTGGTATTGAAAATTATTATTACTCATTATCAAATTAAATGCGGTCCTTAAAATTAAATTAATACTTTTTTAAAAAGGGCGTAATATTAAAAAAGGAAACAAAACTTTATAAAAATAAATTGTTATTATTTGGTTGTGTACAATTCACACGGAGCTTCTGTGTTTTAAAAAAAAATAAATACTACATTCTCAAATGTTTGTTTCTATTTTTGGTTTATTTTAAATTTTAACCTTTAATTTAATGGATGGTCTTGGACTTGTGTAATATAATAAAATTGGATACAATGAAAACTGATACTGTACGCTTTAGTAAATGTTGTTTGTTTGAAACAATGACAAGTTTTTGACGTTTAATAATCACTGTTAATAAGGAAGTAAAAATTTGCCAGTTTGATTTTACAGTTTAAATGTTTATATATCAGTTCCACTCACTCTTTCAATTTTACACTATTTACAGCTGCTGAATAACATCATTAATTTAAAAGCCCGAATAGTTTTAAAAACTGTGTTACGCGCCTCTTTTGAAAGTCATTTTTAGAAATTATACTGTGACATTTAAATTTAAATTGTATTTTCTTTGTTGTTTTATCTCCCAGAGCTTTCATTGTTTTTATGAAAATTGTATTTTTGAAGCAATCTATTTTTAGTCTTCTATTTTAAATAATTGCCAAGCTTTGCAGAAGATATATACTTAAAAATGTATCACTGACATTTAAAAATCACGCGACCAACTTCAGTTTTTTGTTCTTTGCGCTTTTTATTAATTTCAAAAATAGCTCAAAAACTTTTTATCGCATATATCAACTATATTACAGATGGATAACCCAGCAATTTGGCAGTGCTTTTTAACATTTACCTGCTCGATAGCTGTTACCGTAAACGCCATTCTGCTGTTTTTAATTTTCCGATATTCAACAACAGAAATCAAAATTTATAAATATTTTTTGGCAAATTTAACCATATCGGATTTTACTGCCGCTTTGTTATTTTTATTATTTATACCGTATCCAACTATTGGAAATGGAGTTTACGGTGGATTTGTGCTTGGTCCTGTTCGGATTTTACAGCAAGCTTTTGCATAACTGTAGCTTTTTTACGCAAATGTGATTTCAGAAGTGCTGCAGTAAGCAATTGGATATTTATAACACTTGTCGTTGCATTTTCTTACTGTAGTATTGCGCTTGTTCTAACATTTGTTTATCGATATACTGTACTTTGCGATCAAAGAATTCAAGAAAAAGTTTTGTCAAAAAAAGTTATTTATCCGGTAGCAGGCGTAATCTTTCTTGTCTGTGTCACTATCGGCGTTACTTTAAATGCAGCAAGAAAATTTGATATTTCAAAAGCTATTAAAGATAAGTATCCACAATGTAAGCTACAATTTTTTTTAAATATATTTTTGAACGAAGATTTTTTTAGTTACTGGAATCCCCGATTACGATTTTCTCGGATTTGATGAAACAAATTCTTTTCTGCCATTCAATAATTGCTTATGCATTGGATTAAATATTGTTTGTGATATAATTATGGCAACATTTGGTTATAAAACAATGAAAACTTTATCTAAACAAAGATCAAAAATGCGAGAACAAACTTATCGAATGCATAAACGATTAATGCATGCCTTGATTGTTCAGGTAAGCATTTTTTTTCTTGTACTCATCCGTGTTTCCATGGTAAAAGTGAATTTGGAAACTAAATATTTATAAAGTTCTATTTCTGTTATTTTTGGTTACATTCCATCATATACTCAATTGAATAAAGCTTCTTTTTAGGCATTGCTTCCACTTATAGTATTTTGTATCCCAGTCGTTTCATTTATCGTGTCAATCCTTTTACAAATGACAAATTCTCAGATGAATTGTATTGCTGTTTTACTTATCTCACTTCATCCAGCTTGTAATGCCATTGTTACAATTTATTTTATTCGCCCATATCGATTGGCCATTTCAAATACTTTTCGATGTCGCTCCACGAGATTTCATGAATCTGTCTCTAGCACGGCAAAAACACATTCAAGAAGAATTGCTGCAACTGTTAGCAATCAGAATAATTCAAAATTTTAGTTTTTTTTTGTTTTGTTAATCTTTTGCATATAATGATGTTTATTACTGTCAGCCCTGACACTCTCAAGCTGACAGAGACCTTTTCACCTCACTTTTATACAAGTTTAAGTTTTTAACATAAAAATTTAAAAAAATATAAAAGGCTTTGATTGATCTTCGAATTTTGTCAGTATTATATTTTCTACAATAATAATAAAAATTTTCATGAAATCGTGATTAAAAAAAAAGTAAACATTGCAGTAATATTTATTAAACAGAATCATTCTCTACAACAATTATCAAATTCAATCATGTCAAAAAGTTCTGCAACTTCACGATTTTCTTTGACCATATTTATGGAATGCTAAAAAGTTATTGTTGTGCTATCACAAACAATCAGTTAATTAATTGGACCTCAATTTTTATGTTTAACAGCATTAAATTACCAATTTTTATACTGATTTCATTAATACTTTTACCAAGATTTTGATAATATTGACTTAAATCTTTAAATATCACTTCTCGTGTTTCATGTATCAAGTTCACAGTACTTTTAGGTATCTGCAATGATCTTTCTTGCCAAAGTAAAATCCCAAAGTTGGCACAAATTTCATATTCATCTACCATGATCCTTGCCATATATGGGACAATGTCATTAACCATGTACGCCATAGACGGGAAAAAGATTTTTGCAACTTCCTGGGGATCAGCTTTTGAGCAATTTTCAAAATATTTTGGCAACTCACAAATATTAATATAATTGCCATCGGGCATTACTAAATTTTGATTTCCATCAATATTTCCAAATTTTTTATAGGTGTTAAAAGCTCTTTCAAGATTTGAAAAACGAGAATAAAATTTTTCAAATAAAGATGTCTAAAAAAATAAAAGAGGCACTATGAAAAAGCTCGCGTAAAATTACTTGTTCCGTTTCATTCAAGCTTGAAAATGGATGAAAAAAATTGGCAAGAATATCTTTGATTAAACTTGATTCAATGAAGCATTGCTTACGAGATGTTTCATATGTACTCTAAAACCTTTACTGTAAATAAATCAATATTATATGAAGATTACTGCAATGCAAGTGTTATTGTTTCCCAATGAAGCCAACCTGCCAGTAGCTTTTCTTAAATATATAAAATTACGGTAGCCATTAACCATTTCTTGTAAAATGTTAAAATTCCTTTGATTTAATGAATTGTTGCTGTTATTAACAGTCGATCGTTTACCAATAGAATCAAATGGCTCATTTACACCTGCGACATATATATTTATATATTATATATTTTTGATATATATGTTTCTTACTTGCAATTAACATCCCATTTTCAAGACACTTTTTGTAACGACATGAGCGGCACATTACTCGATTATCTAAACTCCAAATGATGAGTTAATTTGATATTTTAAATAGACCAACTTTTAACGATTGAACAACTATTTTTCTTTTTACATTTATATTTCAATTTTAGACGTATCGTTCGACGAAAAAATGCTGCACAAGCTCGACAACATTGTTTACCATAATGTAATCCATCTGATTTTGATCCACATATGATACACAATTTCGATGATGGGGCATCAATATCCATTTTTGTAATGTCCACTGAATGATAGTTATCATGTGAAAAAATCAAAGCACTAGATTGTGTCCTTTGTCATCAATAACACAAAACTACAAATTTGTGCAAAAATATGGAGTTTAAATTTTTAGGAATAAATATTTTGTTTTTTATCTAATTTTGTTAGGTGTTTACCAGAACCATCAATGTTTATATCAGATATTGTAAAGAAAACTGTGCAACTTCTATCAGAATTAAGAAACCCATGTAAATTTTCACTTTCTGAACTTACTGATACCTTTGATTGTCCTTCGATTGTTGACTTTCTTACGGTAAGCTTTTATTTTCTTTCTCAAAACGCGTTTTACAAAGACAAATAGAGTAGTAAAGGTTAAACTTTCCTATGATTTCCGAAAAGTACTTCCAAATGGTTATAAAAAAGATCTTTTAAATTTTATGGAGAGAACGATTCCACTCGAAAAAGAATGTATTCCGTATATTGCTTTTTTCTTTTGGATTCAATTGCTACTCGCCGTAAATATTTATCTTTACGTGGTTTTGCATATTAATTGTGAATTCTTTCTTATTGTCTGTATTTTTCATGTTTTTTTATTACAAAGTATATTTAAAAATGTTTGAATGTGTATTTTAAGAAACAGCAAAGTTGAGCATGTGTTTTCGTCAGATTTTTGGTCGAATTTTTTCTATCGTCAACAAATTAAATGTCGACTCCTTTGCAAATGTATCCTAAAATGCCTGCAAAGTTTGTGAACATGTTTTTTTTTATTTTTTTCACGCATTTATAAAAATCAATTTAAAAAAACATCAAATAGTAGGTTTACGAATTTTCGTCATGCAAAAAACTGATCAAATTAAAATCAATTTTTATTAGCCATAATTTCTTTGTAGCGTTTTGTTGTCTCTTCGAAATCTTTAACCATCATTTTTCCCATTGCCTAAAGTTGTTTAAACATAATTTTGTAATATCTAAGCAAACAAAAATCTTACAGAATTGACAATACTTTTTGGAATTAATCCTTTCAAATCGATAGACAAAATGTATTCGAGATGAGTTTTTTTGGGATCTGATTTATCCGGGGTAAATTTTCCGCATCCAATATGTAGTTTACCTCGAACTCGATCCTTACTTTCAGGAATTTCGTCAAGTTCAATAGATTTTCCACCAGCATAGATTTCGTCACCAACTTTCCGCCAGATTCGCGCGACAACATAGTCACGACTTTTTACTGTCATCATTGATGGATTAGCATACTTTAAACGAGTTATTAGTCGGATTACTATTTAAATGGAACTTACATGAACGATATCTGTATGATCAGTCAAAGTTGTAACAATGTTGGACATGACCATATTTGTATTCCAATTTTTTATATTTTCAAAATGATCAAAGGATTCACGGAAGGCGAGTTCTGCTGTAATGGGGGCCAATGCCTGTAAAATATTGCAATTATCACATCTCATTTTACTAACGGTAAAACCAACACTTAAAGCAAAAACATTTCCAAATGGATATTGTTTTGAATGAATTTTGACATCGGGTTGATCAATTTCAACTTTCCAACCTTTTCGGCACTCATAATCCGGGTCATTAAAAATTTTATAAGATTCTAAGAAAGATTCTCCTGCAGCTTTTAAAGCTTTGGCATACTATAATAACATTCAGTAAATTTTATGATAAAATGAATAAATAAAATGTTACCTTTTCTTTACCGGGTTCCAGTTTATCCACAACACCTTGAATATCAATACTTGTCATTGCTTCAACAAAAGAAACTCCTGTAATACTAAGCTGAAATGGAAATTATTTTTTGCTGTTACTAGTTTCATCACGCAAAAGTAACATCAAAAATTTAAAGGAAAAAATGACTAATCCAATTTAATCTCGGCTAAAAGCAGTAAGGAACTCAAAATTGAACACGTGGTTATTAGGAAGCGCATCAAGAAATCTGCACATGTCCAATTAAAATGCATATTTGAACACTTTCAAATTAGTGTCTGAATGCTCGCGTTCTTATTATACATCTGGATAGTTTTATAACCATTTTAATTGTAAGCATTTGAAAGGAAACAAAAAGGCACAAACACATAGTGCTTTCTTTTCCGTTTCTTATCTGAAGTTTCCTCGATTGTGTGCAAGAAAATTTTCTGTCCGGTCAAAAAGCTTTTGAACAAGCAAAAAAATGAGTGGATGATTATCAATAATTTCTGGTGATTAATTTATTGAAGTCATCAAACAATAAAACTATAGTCTACATAACGTTGTTGATGAGAAGCTTTAAAAAGCACTTTTACATCTTAGCATTATGCTTTGTTGGTAACTTGCAAAAAAAATGAAAATAAATAATTTATTTAACAATTTTTGTAAGAAAAAATAAATTTGCGAAATATCTGATTAAATGGATCTAACAGTTACAACAGTAGTATCTAAATCCTGTGATCCATCATAAGGCATATCTTGTAATTCAAGTTGTTCAACAAATTCCCCTTGATTTGGTTCCATACTAAATGTTGGATTCCGTTGTAACACTGGTGGGGGAAGTTCTCTTGCAACGGGCAGTGAATTATAAGTATTTACTGAAGTTGAAGTTTTAGGAAAGTTTTCTATTGATGTCATCTCGGTCATATCAAATGCTTCATTTATTACTCCACCTTCTTTTATTGATGAAAGGGGAGTTGTACTGGAAGTGGGCTCTGGACCGACCTTCTAAAATAGCTGCTGTCAGAATTTTTTGTTGCATGAGAAAAATGCAAACCTGATTCTTCTTAAAATTTAAAATTCTTTGAATCCGTGAAACTTGTCGAGATTCTGAAAGTGATGAAACTTCATGTTGATGTGATGATGTCGATGGCTGGTGATGGCTTGAATGAATTTCCTCCATCTCTGTCTCAGATTTGGGCTCATAGAATCCTTCAATGTTCTGTCCAATTTCATGCGCAGCTTCAGCCAAATTTCCATTGATTACTGTATCGGGATCTTGTATTTGATTTTCTTCTTCATCAATGACGGTACTTGGAGCATCGGGTGATTCAGCGGCTTTTCGAGCTCTAAAAATGGTGCGTAATATTCCTCTTATAACACAGCTGTAAATAATATAGGAACTACGTACGCTAGAACAGCAAGTCGATGCTGTCGTTCGAGTTTCTCCTGGTCTTGTCTTTCTTTTAGAAGTTTTACAGCTGCTTGAACACCTTTTTCTATTTCATTGTAATCATTAAAAATTTGTTCAATAAACCATTCAAACGCTTCCACTAATGCTGGATCAACGTCTTTTCCAATTCCTCGACGGGCGCTGACTTGTTCCTGCAAGAAAAATCAGTTGATCAGTTGGAATAGAGCTTTCCGGAATAAGGGTCAAAATACTAGAGCAAATTCAGCATTTAGAATTTACGAAATACTTACAATTCGAATACAACCTGAAATTTCTTTTGCAAGTTTATGAAGTTCACATTCATCACTGAAATGCAGCTCATCCATTGCCCCAGGCAGATCACTTTTATTTAACAAAACTAACAACGGTTTTCGATTTAATTGGTGCTTTATTTTTTGAAAATCTTTCAGCAATCTTTTATTTTCATCCATATCTGATTCTTTTGCTGCATCAACGACATAAACAATTCCAAATATCTGAAAAAATCAGTTGACTTTTTTTGTAAAATCGAAGAGGCGCCTTTTTTTAATTGTACAAATTTGAGTCCAACAATCCCATCCCTATGTAGTTTCCTTATCGAACATTTATTTATCAATGAAAAAAAGGGAAATGTAATCATATAAGTGCCTGCTTTAAATGTTATGATTATTGGTAGTAATAATAATGGAGTGAAAGGAAATTTAGTAATAACAGTCATTAAAAAATAATTGTAAAAAGTAGGAGGAAGGATTTCAAATTAAAATTATTACTTTGAAAAAAGAAAGCTTTGGACATGTACTTAGAAATAGGTACATGTATGCCACTCACAATTCAGCTGTAATAATAACTATTAATCTTAGTAAACAGTAAAACAATTTTGAAGATTTAAATTTAAGAGCGTATGTTTATAAAAGTGTTTTTGTTTGCTTGTCTTAGGTAGCTTACATAAAAAACAGCTTTAGTTTAATTTTAAAAATTCATCTTTGAGTACTCATTAAAAGTCGGAGTCACAAGTGATGTAATACATTAATAAAAAAAAACATACTTCAGCATAATAATTACTCCAAATATCACGAATTCTTTCATTTCCGCCTAAATCATATGCAATTAATTTATAACCATTAACTTCAAATTCAGCACGTGAAAATCCAATTGTTGAATGAACTGTTGTAATATCTTCTACAAAAAGCGTTTCTTGAACAAATTAGGATAGCTTTTAGGAAACTAACCGCCTTGAAATGCTTTTATAATTGTTGTTTTTCCGACGCCTTCTAAACCAATGAAACATACAACAATTGATCTAAAAAAATTCAACTTTAAAAATACAGGGCAAACGTCCCAAAATTGCATTTAAAAAATCAATTTGGCGCTAAAGAAAAGATATTAATAATTATAATAAATGTTCATTTTAAAAGTCCCAAGAGTAAAATAAAGTAATATCTTCCTGTGGGAATGCAGATTTAATGAATAATTTTTAACAAGAAAAATACATGACCACCCATAGCCAAGTGGAAGTAAAATTTATTTGACAAACTTTACAAATCAGTTGATTCAAAATAACATACTTTTGTCTTTTCCATGGAATAATTCTTCGACCTCTTTTTCTTATTCGATTTCCAAAACCTCCAACACAATTTCCCATCGAATAATTGTGTTGGATTTAAAAAATAAATAATATAACCCGAAATAATTTTGTATAATTAATAACAATGTTTGAAAAACTTTGGTATAATTAAGTGAAATAATAAAATAAAAACTGTTGAAATATTTTACTCTCTTCTTCTTATTTCTTCGACATGATTAATCTTTTCTTTCTTTCCGGTTATTTTAGAAATCTTGCCTTTTTTAAAAAGAGGGAGAGAAAAATGTATGACAGTTTTACGTCATATAAAACATATGTTTCTAAAATGTATTAAATACAGCTGAAATTAAATAAAAATTACATTAATTTTTATGTTTAAAAAAATGAAACAAAGTTTTTCTTTTAATAAACCACGTCAAAAAATGGAAAGACTGCGCGTATGGGTAAGACTTGGAAAGGTAAGAAAAATTGCAATTCCCAAAAGTGAAAAAAGCCTCAATAATTATTGTAAAAAAACCTTTATCATTAAAATTCTTAAAAAGTCTTAAAACTTTTTAGTTTTTTGAGAAATTTATGGTTTTTCATTTCATTCAAGCATTAAACAAGAGGAAAAAGTGAAAGGAGAAAAACTTAAAAGGTCGTCATGGAGACACCCTCTTTTCCTTCTGGCAATAAACCAACAAATATCTTTTTACCAATATTCCTTCCAATTTTTCCCATATTTTTTAAATAAAAATGTATTTTGTTTCGTCTTAAGGAGTAATAAATTCTAATTTATATTTTTTGAGTAATGTCTGTATGTATGTGAAATGAATGAATGAATGTTTGTCAAATTTCAAAACTTAATAAAAAATGAGCGAAAAGTAAGTAAGAAACGTAGACGAAAATGTGGTAATTTAAGTTTTAATTAATTTTTTATTCAAAAAAATCTTATCCGTAGAAAGAAAGAAAAAATTTAGAAGAATAGAAAAAGGACAAGGAAAAATACAAATAATGAAAGAGTATAAAAACTTAATAAAAATTATTCGTATGTATGAAATCAAGATTGAGAATTTAAAAAAGAAAATACAGTATAACGAAGCATTAACTATAAAATAAAATAATTTTAAAGAATAAAGTGACTATTTTTAAAGATTTCAAGAATAAAAAAAGTGAAAGATTTCAAACTAATAAAACAAACTTAGTGTTGTTTTAAAAATGAGACCATTAAAATGTTATTTAAAACAATGTAAAATTGAAAACATAAGACGTTATCGATTATTATTCAGAATTTGTCGTGGAGTTATTCTTGGAATTCCAAATGGCATTTCTTGTGCCATTACTTCAGTATTTAAAGGTCGAATACGATGCTGCAAATTACTTATTGGTGGAAGAGTTCCAAATTGTTCATTGCTTGAAATCAATCCTTTTCTACGTTTTGACCTAAAATTTGATTATCTTTAATCAGTATTAAATTAACACGAATTTTCTAATAGCTTTTTTGCAAAAATAAAAATAAGGGCAATGACGGCAGGCATACCTCATAAAAACAATATCATAAAATGTATAAATAGCTGATGGAAGAGCAAGTAATGTCAAAAGTGCAAACGAAAGTGTCAAAGCATAAATTCCATATCTATCAGTGCAGTAGCTTTGCTTTGTCCAAATATTATCTTTTGTGATGTCATGATAATTTGATAGCGAAGATTTTGTGTCATCCAAAATTGGATCATCTTCTCCAACATCTTGAATATAAATTGGTTCTGCAATTACATCTAATGTCTGCTCTTCATCACGTCTCATTCGGAGACTTGGTTTTTTTTTGTTTGATATTATATGGGTTGATGGAGTTGTTGGTGGAGTATTTGAATAGGGTCTGGTGGAACGATTTGGACGCTTCTAAAAAACTAGAATAATAGTTTATTAAATTCTAATTTATACATACAAGAATAATAGGTTTTTCTTGCCATGCTTTTTCATTTTGAATGTCATTATCGAAATGTACAATTGCATCATCATCATCTGTTTCATTCTTTGATGGCAAAATTGGTGAATCTTTTTTACGAAAATATGGAAAATTATAATTTTGATGTGCTGCAATTCGCTCAGGCTGAATCAAATTTGGCGCAAATGGTGCAAAATTTCGTGGTATCTCCCCGACTGTTGTAGGTGGAACATCGTTCCTTCGAGCAAATGTTGGAAAGGGTTGATTTGAAGCTACAGTATTTAGAATTATTATTTATTTATTAGTGTAATAGTTTACCAATTCCTTTTCCTTCCGATGGAATAAAACTTGGATTATTTCGACGTGTTGACGGTGAGAAAGTTGTTAATTCTTCAAAAGTTCCAATGACTTGTGTTGGATTTACATTTGTATTGATCCGAGAATTTGGAATAAATTCAGATTTTGTAACTGCTGGACAATTAGGTGGCTTAAAATTACAAATTACGTTGTTTTAGTATAATGCACTAACTTACCGTAACTCCAACACATTGATCTTCACGTTTACTACAAATTTTAATTTGGCATTGAAATTGCATATTTCCTCTATCAGGAAATCTTACAGCATCAACGGTAACAAAGGCCCGATTCAAATCTTTGTCATATGTAAGTTCACCAAGAATTGTTGGGGAATTTGCGCTAAAACTGACTGGACATCCACGTTCATCCAAAACTTGTTTATTATTTCCAGCTCCATCGTCAACATAGCAGTTTCTTACAAGCATACCGTAATTTGCTAAAAAAAATAAATCAAATTTAATTAAAAACAGTTTAACAATCAGAAATTTCAACAATGAGTGACAAAATGTTCATCCCATTTTTTCCATTTGTTTAATTAAACAATTTCTAGAATCCTTCTAGAAGACCAAATTACAAGAAACTTTTGTGAACAGTGCATATGGAACATATCTATATCATTTTTGGACCCCGATATACCCTTTGACCCCATCTGAAACCCAAACCCCAAAAATGAAATAGATATGTTCCATATGCACTGTTCACAAAAGTTTCATGTAATAGTACATGTTACAGTGTTCTAGAAATCGTTTAAATAAAAAAATGGAAAAAAAGAAAAGAAAGAGGTGAAGGTTTTGGTTACCAATTGTAGCTTTTTAAAAAGATGCTTACGATTATCACATTCAAATCGATGAACAATAGGATCTCCAACTCGGGCAAGTCTAACAACAGGGCCATCTGCAGTTTCAGTTCTTAAAGAATATTGACAAATCGGTTTCATGATTGTTGCTTGTTCAAGTGATTCAGTAGGAAGTAAATCAACTTCCAATTCGGCATTTACCGTATTTTCAGTATGCGCATAGAAACATCGAACATTATAAGCTCGATCATTTTTTGTTAAAAATATTGGATTAAATTGTGCAATAAATACCAGCATATAATTCATTCCATTTGGATCAAGCTTTAATAATTGTATTATTAAAAAAGGCGAAGGATATAAAAGGGATGTACCTGTCGAACACGAGTCATTCCACATTCCCCTATTGGAATTGTTAACGTTGCACCATTATAATCATTTGAAAAATATTCTTGTCGACATTGTGGAACATCATATTTTCCTCGAACATATATATTACCTCTTAAAATTTTATTATTTATAAATTTTAGTCAAATGAAAGTTATCTTTTGATCACCGAAAGGATGTTTTAGTTTTAACTGTAAAAGTAACAGCATTTTCACTGCATTCTATCAGGGGTACTCCTATCAAAGAATTATCCATCAGTGCTCCATAATTGATCTAAAATTTATATTTTAAGACATTCATCAGACAGGATTTGTGCCATACCGTAATCACGACTGCTAATATCAGACTTTTAAAATAAGTCCATAACATTTTAGGTAAACAAAAAACTTGCTTTTATTTAAAAAAAAGCAAGTTTTTGTTACAACTCCAGAAAATAAAGTAAATCCTAAAAAAGACCTTGAAAAATGAAAGTAAAATTCAGTAATGACAACAAAAAAATCCATTCTAGAACATGTAAAATTGGCACCTTTTTAGGTAACATAAAAAATGAAAATGAATGAATTATGAGAAGGTTTTGAAAGCATGGGTAATCATGGATAGAAAGGGGCAAAACTAACGTAACGGAAAAAAGTTTGTAAAAAGCAGCGTTTAAAATTAACGGAAAAGCAACACCTCCAAATGCGGAAATGGTTTAAAGCTTTGAGTTTTGAGAAGAAAGGCGAAAAACGATCAGGTCAAGTGCTTACTTACATACTTGACACTTCGTTGATGCGTTAAAATTTCTCTCTCTTCTTTTATTCATTGAAAAACTGAAAAAGCGATAAAGTTTCACGTCCGATTTTTGTTTTGGCAAAAACCAAAACAATAAAAAAAATGGAGATAAAAAAGGTAAAACAAACCACACTTTTTTACAAAGCTGAAACTAAAGTGTTTCAGCTTTAAAAAGTAAACGTTTAAAAAAGTACAGTAAACTTAAAATCAAAACACACTTGTAGTTATAAAATAAATTCTATTTTTGGTCATGATCGTTTTAAAGAAAAAAGAGAGACAGGTAATTTTAAAGCTGCAAATGTGACCGACTGGCTCTCTTTTTTTTTGTATTTGACGCCACCCAAAAAAATATTAGCGCCGAGTATTAAAAATTTGGAGACAAACATATAAGCAAAAGACAAACGATTGGCGGCGGCAAAGAAACAGTTCTTTTTCGATGATGATGAGGACAACAATCTCGGGAAACAGAACAAGTCTGTCGCTTTTTTGCAAAACGCGGCAAAAACAGGTGAAGCAACATCCGGTTTTTCAAAACAATCAAAAAACTGGGGAAAAGATGAGATTAATTGTGGGTTCATAAAAAAAGAAGAAGAAATAATGCCAGAGTCGTTTTTTAGCTGAATAGATTCATGTAGTCAGACAATGAGTTTTTAACTTTATCAATCTTTTTCTAAATTACTGTAGTCTATTATTATTGATGCCAACGAACCAACATATTTGAGCTAATTAACAAAATCATTGAATTATTAAGTTTGTTAATAATGATATTCACGATCATAACAAAGGTTTCCCACCGGCATTTCAGAAAAAGAGGCGGCTTCAACGTTTTCAAGTTTTTTATCTACCTCTAAATCTTGACCAACTAATTCATGCATCTTTTTGACACTGTAATGAGTTATTTCAATATGAAACTTGTTAATATAAATTACTCATTCTTCCTATGAAAGAAATAAAAACTAGACATTTGATTTAAATAAATAATACAAAAAAAGTTGTTTGGTTTTGTGATGATTGTTTGTACGAAGAATGAAGTGGGTTCGCGGTATAAAGCTTTCGGCTTTTCTTTGAATAAAATTCATGATCTTTTTATCCCCGTGACTTCATCATATTGTATAAACAAAAGGAAAGCAACACGTTCATAATGTATGCTTTCCAAAATTTTGTTTACCAATAAATCCTCATCATTCTTTGAATGCTTATATCTCAAAAAAGCAATTACATATGTCCCATATATTTATCACCCTCATACAATGTAGAACCAATAACCCCTCAACACATTTGTGTATAAAATAATAACACAACTTTATAAAACAAAAAGACTTAAAGAATTTGAAACATGACAAACCTCACAAGAGAATAGAATAAAAAAAAGAAACTTCACACAGATAAGAAAATATTTTTAAATATTTTGATATCAGCAGTAATCGTTTAACATTTTTAATTATTTATATATTGCTATACAATGGAAAAGGGCTTTATTTGTTTTTTATATTTTACCACAAATCACTTGCCATCGAAAACCCTTGGTTTAAATCTGGCTTCCTGTTTATATGTTTTATAAGCTGTTCCTTCATCCAAGGTCACGGGCAATCATCTTTTGTTATTAAAGTGACCAATTATCTCTTTAAATATACACTTTTTTTAAAAAAATGTGCTTAAAACAAAACGGCATCCTCTTTTTTGGGTAAAGCTTTTGTCTCATTCCCGCACCTGCCAGCTTACCTTGAATTTTTTGTTAAAGCTTCGATCGGGACGATTCCCTTTCTCGGTGCCAATAAAAACGAGAGAGGAGTAGTACCTTAGCAACCACCAAATACAATCATAAAAAATAACGGAGCGGATAGTATCCTTTTAATGACTGACTACTACAGTTGTTTCTCATTCCAGAAAAATGACGCGTTAACCACCTGCTGTCATCGTCGTTATAGGTGGCTCAAAAGGAAAAAAAACAAGTTGCCAGATTTTTTTGAGTTCATGAGAAATAATAAATAAAAGGTAAAATATGAAACCTTTCAGCAAATCAGAGCAGCTTCTAATTTAGGGGGAAAAGAAAAATTAAAACTCATAATTGCCATTTTTGAAGATGGATACCAATTAATTTGTTACAATACTATCATTTCAAACAAATACTGTATCCTTATGTGTTTTGATGATTTTAAATAAACAAAGCATGTTTTAAATTTGATTTTCTACAATGTAATGTGTGCATAAAAGATCCACTAAAAATAACATTCAATTTTCTTAGAGTATCTATGTTTCACAATCTTTTTAGATAATTAGTTGTTGCAGTTTTTATTTCTCAAGGGAAAGGCTATAATTTAACAAAAAAATAGCCTTTTCTTTTCTCGCAATTGACAAAATGACTTTTTTCTTTTTTACTTCAATTGCGTGAACTTCTTCAACTTCGTCGTCAGAAAAGCTTTAACTATTTTCTCTTTTTTTCAACTGCAATTAATTTATTTTAACTTTTACAAATTTTTAATTTTCAAAGATGTCAATAATGAAAGTAATAACAGTTTTTTTTTGCTTTTTTCTTTCATAAAATAAGGTTTTTTTTAGAAATTCATTGACAAAGCTTATAGTTCAAAATATTTGCTTACAACAAATACTGTCACAATATGTGGCATTTATGGAATTGCAGATATCTTTGCACAACTAACTGATAAAAATAAAATTGATTTTAAACGTGTTGGTAAGAACTATTTTCACATTTTTAACACTCTTTTAAAGACGTTAATATTTTAGTGAGAGTATCATCAATTGGTCTTTTACATGGTCCAATGAATCATTTTTGGTACAAATGGCTTGATAAACGATTGATTATTTCAACGATAAAACCATTGCCAAAAGTTTTATTCAAAAAAGTTGTCATTGATCTTTCAGTATCTCCAATTTTTGCTGTAACTTTTATTGGTGGAATTGCTCTCCTTGAAGGACGTTCTATTTACAACGCTTTGAATGAATACAAAAATAACTTTTTTAAAGTTTTAAAAGTTTGTTTCAAAACCCTTTTTACAGTAATATTATAGTAATTTTTAGTTGGATCTATGTGTTTGGCCTCCATCACAATTAATTAATTTTTGGTTTGTCCCACCGAAATTTCGAGTACTGTATGTTTCAATGGTTATTCTTGTGTATACTTGTTTTTTAACGTTTATTCGACATTCAAGTATCAGCAATGAGCTAGAAAAGAATAAAATATAAAAAAGAATTTTTTAATAATTTATATGTAATTTTTGCTTTGTCTTTCCATTTTTATAGAGTGTTTGTAATAATTGAATCTTGCTTTTGATATATTTAATACATTCATTGCCCGTGTATTTTAAATTCTGTATTTGGCAAAGCATTTTTCTGTAAAACATGTGGTTAAAAATCTGGAAAGAACGTACTAAAAGAAACAAGTCAAAAATTTTGGGAATAAATGTTTCTAGAATGGTGTTTATTCAGGCTTTCTAAATGTTTTGTTGAAGTAATTATTTTAAAAAATATATGTTCAGGAAATTTTTGGCAAACATTGTCAATTTTGTAATAGTTCAATGTCAAAAAATTAGCATTGCCTACGTTATAAAAGTACATTGTTAAAAAAAATTAGCATTACATATTTTCACACAATATATGATAATTTATTACATTCTGTGATACAACAATTCGAATTGAGTATAAAAGAAAAACAAATTCAAAGAATTTCATTCATTCGCTGACTTTTGACTTCACTGACTGCTGTCAACAACTGCTTACAACTAACACCAATCATGGCGCCTCCTCGACGTGCTGTTCGATTTTCTGAAGATGCTGAATATGATGACGATGCTACTTCTAAATTCAAACGTGTTCCTACACCACGTTTCCTCAAAGCAAGGGATCCACGTCTTCCACAAGATCCTCCTTCTGATGAATCTGGTGAAGATGAACCTCCTCGTCGCCCTGCTGCTGGCGGTTTTTCTTTACGTGGTATGGGTAGTCGTTATTCTCGTGGACCTTATCCTGGTGTTGATGTAAGTTTTATTTTTATATAACCTTCATGGAGTAAAGAGAATCTTATTTTTTTTAGCTCAAGCGTAGATCAAAACGTACATCTAATTCTGATTCATCTGAATATTCTCGTCACCTTGATCTTCGTAAAGCTGCTTTGAAGAAAGAACGTAAAGCTGCTATGAAGCAAAAACTTGATGCTATTCTAAAGCAAGATGGCCGTAGCAGTCTTAAAGAAAGAAAGCGCCGTTCAGAACTTGCTCGTAGCCTTCCACGTACTCCTGATGGAAAGTTCATGTCTCGATATGCTGCTGCTCGTGCAGCTTCACGTGATAATCCAGAACATTTTCAAAGTACTCCTCCATCATTGCGACGTCTTGAAAAAGAACAACAAAAGGATGATGAAGAAGAAGAAGATGGTGAAGAATCTTTCATGAAATCTACTCCTCCAAAGTTGCCTCAAGGAAGATACATCAAAGAACTTGTTCAAACTCCTGGAAATTTATATTCTCCTGAAAAATTATCTGATCTAATTGAAAGCTCTGTTGAAAAAGGCGTTAAAACTGCTATGAGCCAATTTCAACAACGTGGTCTTGGAACTCGTCTCAATTTTGATGATGTTGAAGAAGAAGAAGAAATTGATGGAAATAAGAATCGAACTCCACCGCGTCGTCGTCGTGATTCTCGATCTCGTATGTAAGCTGTATTCTGTATATATTTTTATATGTAACTAATATTAATGTATGTAATTGATAATAAAATTTTGGTGCAATATTTTTGTGTTTTTTTGGGGAATTATTTGATTATGTGTCATTTGGGGTACTGTAGACGTAGACGGAAGTTATGGTTTTGTAACCATTTTCTTGTGGCTGGGTTGTTGTACTAATTTTACTTGTTGGATTTTGTGTTTCGGCATGTCTTCAATTGACAGCATAAAACTGCATGTGTGTTGATAGCGATTTTTGTAAAGTAGTTCTGCAGTTGCACTAGTGGTGGATCTAGTCATAGATTCTAGTACAGATAATATGGCAAAATGAAGCTTGAAACTGTTGATAAAGTATTGCTTTATTATACATTCGTAAACCCAACAACATTTTTGGATATTTTATTTTTAGTAATACTTCAGAAATTCGGTTCACAATGACCGTATTTTTCATATTTTCTTTGTTAAAGCTTGTGAAACAACATCTCGCATAAATTTTGGATCAAATTCTGGTAATTCACCATTAGGCCATTTTGGATTTGTATTAAATAAACTTTGAACAAAATCAATGCAGCTTTGTCGAAGCTCTAATGCATTTGCTTTATCTGATATTAATGCGAACAATTCAATATTATTTAATGATAGCTTTGAGATGAAAAACTTTTCCATTTTAGGCTGAAATTAATGCTTATAGACAAGGGTATAGCATGATCCATTAATTAACTTTTAAAGTAATAAAATTATATTGATTTATAAACAGCAAAAGCTCGATTGCATTTTCTTGATCAACAATAAAAGAACCAATATCTTTGCCATAACAATAATCAATGGCATTTTTAATTGTGTCATGTGTGTATCCCTGAATTATTACTTTATTTTCGTGAGCCTCTGTAAAATTTGATTCAAACATTCTTTCAAACACATCAGATTCTGCTGCCAAAAACAGCTTTGTAACCTGAAACATATGTGGATTTTTTAAATCAGGTTACTGTAGAAAAAGTTAATCTATTCATTTCAGTTGATTAATAAACTCAAGAACTGTAGTTATTGTCATACCTTAATAATATTGTTATCAATGATGATATCAAAATCTGTTGGCAATTTTTCTATTAATTTTGTTTTCCATTCAATTGGATTACAAATTATTGAATACAAATTTGATGACTTTTCAGTGTACGAAAATGATCCATATACGCCAACCATCACTTTTCCTGCAGAAATGAAATATTTTGATGGATTAAAAAATTCTTCATGTGGAATTTGTCGTAATTCAACTTTTTTATGTCCGGTGCTGCAACTATTATATCGGCCTAAAATGAATTTTATATAAAAAAAAGTTATGCATATATAAAATAAAACAAATATACAATCTTCTTCTTCATTACTGCCTTGAAAATATAATTTTCCTTCAATACTAATTTCGGAATCAATATGAAAATAAAAGCTTATATATTTTGTTGTACTACGGTAACCATATTCATCAGGATTACATTCCAAATACCATTTAACTCCGGGTAATCCTTCAACAAATTTCGGTGAAGTTGTTATACGATTTCCTACAGCAAAAACCGTTTGATCTATCTCCCATTTGGTTTCAAATCCAAATTTTTCAACCAAAAAATAAAAGTATACTGTATGTATTTTTTATAGAAATTAAACAATTACTTACAGTTTTTTGTGAATGCATAATTATGAAAACTCGAACAATAGAAAAATATAATATTTGTTTTTTTTTTAAATTTTTATATGTCAAAGCTGGTAACGAGACACAAAGGTAAGCTGAAACTTAATTTAAAAAATGCACCCTTTTATTTTGCTTTTATTTATATTAAAAATGTGATATTGTGGAAGTCGTTTATTTGTTTACAAATCACTTCATTTTCAAATCTTCTTTTAAAAAATTTCTGAAGATACATGCGGCTTTTTTATAAAGATGCATTTTAAAATCCAAAAACTTAAAAAATTTTTGTTTCAATAAAATAAGAAATTACGACACAGTATATAACAAGTTGATAATAATGTTAACAATCTTTTCCATTTTTACCCGAGATATTATGCATGGTGCTTGAAGAAAAATAACGACTGTATTTTGGCTGCTAAACTCGATATACGATTGCTATGAAAAAACCGATTGCACTTCTCAGAATAGCATAGGAAGTCAGTATTTATTAAAAAAAAGGAAATTATGAGACACAACATTTTCCAGTCTAACTGAACTTTTCTCTGATTAAAGAAGTTTAATCCATCTTTACTAACTATGGCAAATTGAGACAAAATAATCTCTTCCATTTGCTTGATTCTTCTAGATTTATGTAAATTTTTTCCATCAGTAAACGCTTTTTTACAAAATTTTTTGTAAATTATTCTCATCAACTTTTCTTTGTATTCGGGTGTTGCTAATATTTTTTTATTCAATCAATCTTAATATTTGTGAAGAATAATCTGAAGACGATAATAGCAGGTAAGCTATGTTTGAAATAAAATGGGGGCAATTGGGAAATCAAGCACAGGGGCGACCGTTTTTTTTTGAGTACCATAGTTTTTTAAAACAATTTTAATTCAGACTACAAGATTTGTGTTTTGTCCGAATACAAAGTCCATTGAACACAATTTCGGAGTGGAGGAGAAACTAATTCTTTGACCATTCTTTCTATTCGTTTATTCATTTTTTTCACCAAAGAAAACTGACCAACATTTTTAAACACTCCTAATTAGGATTTAAATCCCCACGAGTTTCTCTGTTTTTGTAATCATTTTGCCAAAAGCGTAAAAAACTACTCGACGATTTTATGAGGAACGTTGCTCGATCCAATTCATTGATAAGCACACTTTTTGTTAAACTGCTTGTAATTTTTTTAGAAACAACCATGCTCCGAATTGCTCCACTTTTTCGTTATTCAAAACAACTTGCATCTGGTGCTCGATTTTATTCATCTGATTATGCATCAAAATTTGAAGCTGCACAACAAAATGTTAAAACATTGAAGGAATCTCCTGATAATGATGTCAAATTAAAGCTTTATGCACTTTTTAAACAGGTTTGTATCTATCACGTTGTTAAAGTAATAATTACTGAAGATATTTCAGGCCACATCTGGAGATGTTCAAGGAAAACAACCATCAATGATTAATTTTGTCGAAAGGGCAAAGTATGATGCTTGGTTAGTCGCATATTTTAGAACTCTACGAACTAATCATTATTGTGCATGTTTCAGGTCAGGTCTTAAAGGCCTATCAAATTCTGATGCCCAAAAGAAGTATGTTGAACTTGTTGAAAGTCTTATTGCAGAAGAGAAAGGTGGTGAAGCGTATGTTGTTGATTTTTTTCTATGGCTACATTTAACTATTTGTTTATTTTTAGAGATTCTGATACATCTGGTACAGCACAAACTGGTGGCGTTGATGGACTAAAGATTAGTATGGATAATCATGTATATCGAATTGAATTTAATCGTCCAAAAAAGTTCAATGCTTTAACTTTTGACATGTACAATGGTATTGTTAAAGCCCTTGAAGAAGCTTCTGCAAATAAAGATGTTAAATTTGTTGTATTTTCTGGTATGATGCTTTATTTCTGTGTTTTGCTATACACTGTTTATTACTTTTAGGTACTGGTCAGTATTATTGCAGTGGAAATGATTTATCAAATTTTGAAAAAGCAGCTAAAATTGGAAAAGAAAAAATGGCCAATGAAGCACGAGAACTTTTTCAACGTTTTGTTACAGCGTTCATTGATTTTGATAAACCAATTATTGGTCTTGTAAATGGTCCATCCATTGGGATTGCTACGACTTTATTACCATTATTCAATATTGTTTGGGCTGCTGATACTGCAACATTTAATACTCCATTTGTTTCAATTGCTCAATCTGCTGAAGGAACTTCAACGTATACTTTTCCTTATTTAATGGGGAATGTTAAGGTTTGTGCTATCGTGTATAAAGTATTCAAGCTTTAAACTATTGCATTTTAGGCATCTGAAGTGCTTTTGTTTGGACGTAAACTAACTGCTGAAGAAGCATATGAACGTAATTTGGTCAATGAAGTTATTCCAATTTCAAATTTCTTTGATGAATGTAATCGTCGAATTGCTGAATATGCTAAACTTCCTCCAGAAGCTTTGAAAGTCAATAAACAAGTTCTTCGAGATGTACATCGTGAAACTTTACACAAGGTCAATGAACATGAATCAGCCGTTTTACGGGATCGATGGGTTTCAAAAGAATGTGAACAAGCTTTAATGGCATTTATGATGCGCAAAAAGAAATAATTTTGTTTATATCTAATATAATTTGATAGTGCTTTGTGCCTTTTATATGTACAATTACATTTTTGTTAATTGAATTTGTTTATATTAAGATAGTAAATAAAAGGAATGTTATACAAAGATCACTGTAAGGGGAAAAACGATGATTTTATTTTGGCATTTCTTGGATAAAGATTCAAAAATTGTCAGCAAATTGCATGTATTAGTATGTGTTAAAAAGAAACTTTTTGTCTTTGGACAAGGATAGTGTATTAGCGTTACGTTTTTGAAAACCTTGAGAAACATACGAAGGTAATTTGGTTAATTTTCATTCCATAAGATATGAAGGTTAATAAAGTGTTCTACGTCGATTCCATTTCATCCTTAAAGCCAATCAACTGAATCAGATGTTTCACAAGTTCGTGTTGCAAATAAAGATGAACAAGCTTTGATGGTAAAAAGAAAACTGTGCTACAGTATGATGACAACTACTTGATTAACTGAGTTATACTCATTCGATTTCGTACATTTATTTTTCAAACAAAAACATATTAAATAAAAGTACAATTCTAGGAATGATTAATACCGTATACAAAAAAAAGAGAAAACAATAAAATACTTTTGAATGCTAAATATATAAAAAGCAATGATTTAAAATCTGGTATAGCTACCGTATATATAAAGAAATTGCATGTTTAGCACAAAAGTGATAAATCGAAGCAACAAAGGATTAAAGATATGCAGTGAAAAAGCAAGGAAATTATAAAAAAGATGCGGGATTCAAGTTGATGAATGAACGAACAATAATAATGATAAGATTTTGAGCATGTGAAGGGATAATAATAGCATTTGAGGTAGAAGAATGTTTTTATTTCTTCATAATCATAACGCCATGAGAAACCTGCAAAATGTTATTTGTCAGAAAAGAATAATATAACCGAAAAAAAGCATTTTATATTCATAGCAAAAAAAGATATGCCACATTTCTGAGTTAATAAAAGAAAGCAAAGTTACTAAGAGTTAAAAGCCAGGGTTTGTTTTTAGAGTGACTTTTTTAGACTTAAGTAAGATTTTTGTATAATTTGGAATAAAAAAATTTATACGGATAGAAATTTAGCTTGCACGGACAAAGTCAACGACCACAAGAAACACAAAAAATAACAGGGGTACTTTTTGATAATAATAAAAAGAGGAGCAAATAAACACGTATAAAAAAGTCAATCTTATTCACATTTTAATTGAAAATACCATCTGTAAGAATTCCTCATATTGTACGGTGATTACCTGTAAGTAATTAATTAATGTTTATAAAAAATATATAAAACAAACTCCATCTCTATCTGCATCTTTATCACGGAATGATGCTGTTAAAGTTTGAAGAACCTAGAAAGATCACAGATGAACTACTGTAACTCCAAATAAGGACTTACGACACAAAGTTGAACAAAATCATCGAAGTAAATAGTTCCAGAGTGAGTTCTAAAGTCTGTTATTAATATCGCGTAATAAAAAAAGTTACAAACCTATCGAATTTCTGCATTAATAAATTATAGAAGCTTTCACTAAGACGATATCCTAAAAAATAATAGTCATGAAAAACATACATATGTATATACGAAACTTACCAAATTGTGTTAAAGCTTGTTTAAGTTCAGAACGATCAATATTGCCGCTGTTATCGCGATCAAAGCTACGGAAACATTGAGTCCAATCATTTACATACTTCCATAATGCTTGAAATTCACCAAAATTGATTGCACCATCTCCATTTGAATCAAACATTCCTATAGTTTGTTGATTAATATCGCGTAATCAAAAAAGTTACAAACCAATCATTATTCTGCATGTTTCAGGATTAAATGGAGTCCATGTACCATTTGACAAAGCCTTTTGTAATTCATCAGCTGAGATTTGGCCACTATTATCTCGATCAACATTTCGGAAAATGGAAGCAAGATCAGGTGCACCTCCGTAAGCCATTGTTTCTGTTTGTTGCTTTCTAAAACCGAAAGGATGAAAGAGTGTGAGAATGCACAAAAGCGTAAAAGTTATTTAAAGTCAAAAGTTAAACAATAAAAAATAAACAATCGAAAAAATGGGGTTTCGGAAACGATTAAAAATAAATGTGACAAAAAAAACTAGACATTCGAGAAAAAAATAAAAGTAATCTTTTTTTACGTTGAAAATTTTAAAAACATTTGTGTTGTGCCACACAACACCAATATTCTTATGTGTACATAAAACGATCATAAATTTTTTTATCATAGCCAAAAACACGGAAGCGTTAATTTTGATCGAAATTACTAAAAATTAACAGATAAAAATGACGATGTTTAAAGAAAAATTAAAGTAAGAAAAACAAATGTTCAAGTCCTTCAAAATTTTAAAGAGACGTGTATTAGCGGGAAACACTTGCTGATTTCGCAAACAAACCGAAAAGTTTTTTTTTGCTGGTGTTGTTATTGTTTATTCAACATTGCAGTTAGAAAATCGATTAAAGATGGAAAATAAATTATTTAAAAAATCACAAACTAATATAATACTGATGATTTTGTTGTTTACAAAAATCAAAAAGCTGGTTTACTAGCCTCAAAAGCTTTTTTAAAAAAATTATTTTCAATCACGTAAAAATTTTGGGCTAAAGCATTAAAAAATGAATTGCACCTTCAAAGAACGACAACAGCAAAAGAAAACATTCCATCAAAATGTCATTTCTTTTTTTTCTAATTTCCAATTTATAACGTTTGTATTTAAAGCAAAAACAAAACTTTGTATATCGAAATTTTTAGACATTTTCAAGTGTTTTTAGAAATATAAAAAGGAGGAAATATCGAGAAAAAAACATATAGTTGATGAAGCAGCATGCTGAGTCATTGTTTGATGTTGGTGATGATGACGATTTTTTTTATTTCTATCGATTGCTGTTTTCTGTTTTCTATTTCTGCTGCTGCAATAAAAAAAAGTTGAGGGTGGAGTTATTTTTTTACACGAAAAGTGAAGATGATCGGATGGGTTGAAGGTCATTCCGTTTTTGATTGTTTAAAACTTACTCAAGTGGAAAAAAAAAGAAAACAAGGATGAATAAGAGTATTTTTTTAAAAACGAAACAAATGAGAAGGGACGTCATTATTTTTTGAAGTGTGGGGTTTATAAGTGGATTTGACGTAAAGGTGTTTCGTAATTTTCATTAAAAAAAGGTATTCGCCAATGAATCATTAAAAACCTTTATTAACAGTTCTTTAATTTTTTAAGTTCAAAAAAAGCAAGTACCCGTTCTATAACGTTTGATAAGAAAATAAACATATTTTTGCCGCTACATCGTCAGCTTTTTATACTTTGCTGTTTGGGAATAAATTTTTTGAGTCATTGAATTTCGAAAAGCAAAGAAGTTCACGAGAATTGGGTTTCTTAAGAGTCGCCAGAACTACGTCATTGAAAGAAAAAGACGCAAAAGTGCCGTCTTTTTTTAGAAACAAAGTTTAAAAAAAGAATTAAATATTGTTAACGAGATAGCCTCGCTTTTCAAGAGGCTGCAAATTTGATGATTCACTTTTTCATAAAAAGATAAAAAAATTTTCTTGACAGATAATGTTACATTACTTGATAAGCATACTGTATGCAAACGATGTGCATAATAATATACAATAAATTTTTCCACATCTTTAAGAGCATTTATATTTCATATGTAGTGTTTTAGAAATCATTTAGCTGAATTTGCAACATAAAAATTCTTCAGATTCAACTGCTCAGAAAAGATTATTTGAATTGTGATAAACAAAACATTAAAAAAAGGATTGTTTTTGTTTTTTTTTAAATTACAAAAGCTGCAGTATTACTGTATTAGTGACTTTTATTATTAAGAAGCGATTTTTTGATTTTTTAATGCATAATTCAAAAGTGTATCAGTAATTTTGCCAGATAGTACGTAGCTCACGCTATTAAGTATACTTTATTGTTTTTAGGTTCAGTTACAATTCAACATAATAATTATAAAAAATTTTGAGTTGCATCTTTTTTGAAATTTAAAACTATCCATCCAATAAATAAATTAGTCAAACTCAGGCTTGTATTACAAACATAACAAACATCCAAAGATTTATTTAATAATGTCTTTTTTATGATAATAATTGCAACAAATGTTTCATTTAAAAACTACGACGTTTTTTAAAAAAACAAATGTTTTTTTCTTTCTTTTATTTTGCGGTAACAATAAAGTCAAAAGAAAATTTTTTTCAAAGAAAAATAGCTTAATATTTTATTTTTCATGTTTACATTGATTGGAACATTTTTTGTTAGCTTTCAAATGTATTACACGCATAATAAAAGTCAAGAAAAAATGTGTTAGAATTTTTTTTTATTTTTAACAATAAGAAAATATTTCTCTTTATTCCTCCAATTTTCACTTGATAGAATTTAAGTCATTCCAGAACAAAAGCTTTCCTTGAAATGCATTTCAAACATTAATTTTTACGTTTCAAGTCTGAAGGCTTTCAAATATCTAATATTTATTTCATTTTTATGTCTACAGCAATGGTATTTCAGGGATAAAGCATTTAAAAAGGTTTTTACTTGCTGGTTTTTTGAAATTTAAAGCTATACTTCCCCTGAAATTCGAATAAAGTAAAATCTTTGAAATGTATCTTTTTTCTTATTTTGTTACTTTTACGAATTAAAGCTGCATTTTTGTTTAAAAGTCGGACAGTTAAAATTTGTCGTTTTTAGTTCTGTACTACATTTTACAAAAGCGGTTAAGAAGCTTGATTTGATTGAGTTTCCAATTCCTTTCTATTAACCAAATTTGGATAAACAGAAAACTCATTTTGTGTTTCACTTGAGAAATTTTTACTACTTTCTATTTAAAAGTTAAAATTTGAAGAAGAAAAATTGTGATAAGCTCTGTTTTAATTAATCAAATTCATTGCATTATTGTATTTTTTTGAAATTTTTTAGCGTTATTTTCTTTTAACCTACAGTAACGAACATTGTACAAAAGTGACAATGGCTTATAGAAATAAGAGCCCCCTCTAAACAATTGTTAAAGAATTCAAAACTATTATTTATTTAAAACATATTTGTGTTTTTGTACACGCATTATTGTGAGGTTTCCAAGGGAAACACAGGTGCATCAAAGTTGTTTGCCCTCAACATTCTTTCTTTTCTTAGTTAAGGTTTGTGTGTTAAACATTCTAAAGGAAAACATTTCAACCAAACTTCAGAAATACTTTTGGTAAACATTAAAAAATAAAAGAATGAATAAAAAACTTCTTAATCAGGATTAAGAGATGTTCTTCAAGCATCACATCAGGAAACATGTACGCTTATATAAACTCTTATTTTTTGAAGGAAACTTAAATAAAATTTTTACTTTCGGACATTAGTGTTTTAAAAAAAGCATCGAAACGCTTCAATGTCAGAAAAAGCTAATTAAGTATTCCAAAAAATTGTCAAATTATACATTATCCATTTCTATTCTCTGGATAATTCAATTTTTACAAAGTAGCAAATTTGTAATTCATTGAAAGCTCGAAAAAAGCTTTAGTAAAATTAATGTCTTTTAAAGCTATTTTTAATATTTCATTAACTTTCTTCTTCCTTTTCTGCATTATTTTTTTCCTAAATGTTTAAAAGCTTTTTGTTGTCTTTTTTTCTTAAAGGAACATTTAAAAAAATGTATTTTCATTTTTCCTCTTTCCGTTCTGCCATCCGTGTTTGAAAGCCTATTTATGGTGTATGAAAGAGAAAAAACGTGAAAAAAGGAGGGCATTTATATATTTCTTTTTATTTTTTGGTTAGCTAAAGAACAGACAACACGATTCAAGATTTTAGGCAAAAGCAAAAAAAAGTGGCTTACGTTGAAAACAATGTGTTTAGTTTTGAAAGAGGAAAAAAAGACTTTTAACGGTGCATTTTTTTCTGCAATATATAGTTAACGACTTCTTCTTTTACTTCTTTGACTTCTACTTTCTAAATGCTTCTACTTTGAAAGCTTGAAGTGAAAACTGACTGCTGTTGTTGCTGCTGTTTCAGTTGCCTTTGCTCCCCTTTGGGGGGCAAAAACAGACTAATTTCTTTCTCCTTTTTTTGACCACGTTTATTTTATCCCCTATTTTTTTCTTCTTTTCCCCTTTGGCTGTCGATAAATAAATGGCATACTCAGTCGTTTTTGGCATATGCCAGGTCAAACAAAAAAACATTGAAAACGACAAAATTGAAATTTTGAAACTTTATTTTTTAAATCCTCAGGGACATTGCAATGCCACTTTTTCATTTCTTTCAATTCAATTGTCTCCTTACGAGGATCCATTGTCATGCAATTATTGCCTTCAATTTTTTATCTATGTTTTAAATTATAAAGGAACTTTTGTCTGGTTTTTCAAATTATATAATCTCTTATAAAAATGATAATAGTGCAAATTTTAAAGCGCCAACAAAAAATTATTTATTTTTGCTATTTTTAAACTATTTAAAACACTTTTATGACTCTCTATTTTTTCTTAACTTCTGAAGTAATATTTTGATCTCTGTTTTATCTTTCTGAAAGCCTACTTTGAGTTTATAATAATTTTGCTGTTTAAAAAGCTAATCTTTTACTATGGTTCAGTGTTTTTAGCTTTTTAAATTATTACTAGCATATGAGGACAAGGTTTCATGCTTTCAGTCTTGGCTCATTTATTTCGGGATTCTTGTAGAACAGACAGTAATATGTTGGAATTGTTTTAGAAAATTGCCAATTTTGTCTAAACTTTTGTTTTCAAAAGTTTGTTGCCATGCATTTTTTGTTCTGCATGATCTTGTTGTTCAAGCCTTGCTTCAACAGTTTTTCTGTGTTTTGATTCCCAGAAAGTAAACATAAATCCTTTTAAAAATGTCGCAGATTTTTTAAAAAAGCTTTTATTAAAGCCACCAAAAAAATTGAGTCATTAATTCTTTGTCCTACAAAAAAGAATATAGTAATATTATTTTTGCTTAATCTTATAAAAGCCACCACCCACAGATTGCAATTGATAATTTAAAAATATTATAAAATTATTTATTCAATCATCCCTCTTTTCTTTTTTTGACAGAAAAACGGTTTATTTACGTCATTTTAAAGGCCCTTGAAAAAATTAAATATTTTTTGTTCCATTTTTTCATTGTTATTATTGTTATTATTAATTCAATGTGGTATTAACAAATTATAATAACAATGATAATCAATATTATGAGGAGCGGCCGTTTTTGGAAGGCGTTGAAAAGTGTTTTTTCCTTTTTCTTTTTTTACATCATTTTTTTTGACGTGAACATTTTACTTTTGTAGGTTTTTCTTCAAATATTTCTAATGTAATATTATAGATTCATATTTAATAGATATACCGTTTCCTTTTATTTTACATTTATGCCTTATTCGCACAACTTTTTTCAAAATTCAAATCTATTTTGTCTCAAAGTTTTTGGAACACTAAATCGCTTTAGTTTTGAATTATTATCCGTCATACAAAAATCATTAATTTTATATAACATTGCCAGCAAGAAACTTGTCCTTTAAACACTATTTTTGATAATAACGGTTGTTGTGTTTTTTCATTTGCCAATATCTTTGATAAATAACACACGGATATCAAAAAGCTTTTATTTTTCATGAGAAAACCTTGTGAACTTTTATTCTATTGTTTGTGGTCACGTGAAATCGCTTCTAAAATTACAACAAAATTTTTTGTGTAATTTTAGTTGTTATTTCCTGTTCCATCTTTTTATGCGTTCTGTAAATTTTTATGTCAGTTTCAATATTCGAAACAATCTACTATACTTACTTTTTTATATTTGTTTTGATTCTTTGTACTTTTTCTTGAGCTCGCGAGCTAGCTCCATTTTTTTCTCTTTAAAATGTATGAATTATTATTATACGTAATAAAATTCTGATGAACAAGAAAAGAAGAAGAAAAAAATAGTATCATTTGTTGTTTCATTTATTATTAATTTTCGTTGCTGCAAAAGAAAAAAAGGCTCTTTTGATGTCAGCGTAGAAGATATATATTTTGCAGCTGCTTGCCAAGTAATAATATAACTCCCTTTTTTGCTGGCGTTTTACTTCATTCTTTTTCGACAAAAAGCCATAATGATCCTTTTAGAAATTTTATAATGAGAAAAAAGTTGGTTGGCTTTTTGGCTTTTTTCAATAATAAAATGTTGAAATTTGGAAAACAGAGTATTAGAAGAATTTTTTGGCAAAAGCTTGGTTAAATTAAAGTTTTATTTCTTACTTTGCATTGCCAAATAAATGATTGTCATAGTTAAAAATGATATCCCAGAATTAATTGAGTTTTTCATTTTTTAAAAATAACATTTTTTTATGAAAAAAGGTTTTTAACAATATTATTTAAAATTAATCACAACATTGATCTAAATAATATATGTACCACATGACATGACACTATTTTTCATATTCGAATTTCTATAACACAATCGCATATTTTATCGAATATGATTGTGATGCATTAATTTTTAAAAATACTGTTTTTTTGAGAGATTTTCCTAGGCGATAATCTTTTTTACGACCTTCAATATTTTTTTAAACTTTACATTAAACATCAACGAAAAAACCCATTACTTATACCTAAGAAAAACAATAAAAATTTTTCTAAAACAAACTTTTTTTTATTTTCCCATTTTTGGCCAGAAAACAAAAACGATGAAATTGATTCGTCGACTTTGATTCTTCTTCTTTTTCCTCAAGTTCAATGCAATTCTGTTCCATCTTCTTTTTCTTTTATTTTTTTGATTTCTCAAACATTACATTTCATTTTCATTTTTTATTACCTACTTTAGGGTTTTCTTATTTTTTAAACTTTATTCATGAATTATTATTTTGTGGCTTTCATCGTTTTTGTAAACATTTGATTATTGAAAATTTATACGTGAAACACTTTTTGTGCGTTAAAATTTAAAGTTGACACAATTTTTAGAGAGCAAAAATATGCCATTAGCCCCTCTTGCTGATCCATTTGATATTGCCATTGCCAATGGAGTTATTGAAAATGTCAAAGATACATGGACAGAAATCAACGGGAAAGTGAGTATTCTTTTACAAAAGGGTAACAAACGTAATCCTTAAAGTGCATATAGTTTGGGCTTAACCTTACAAAACCATTTACATAAGGGTTTAACCTCGGACGAAACTGCCTCACTTTCATTAATCGAAAAAATTAAAATTCAATATAAAACCTTTGTCACCTTTTTATTAAATATTTTATAATAATTTCAACCAAGCTTAATTCCCTTTTTTTGTCTCTCTCCATTTTTTTCATGACAACGCTTTTGTCAATTTTTAAAACCTCCCCATTATTTAAAAAAAATGTTTCATTCTTTTTTTTGTTCGATTTCTGTGTTTTTTGCCTCTGTTTTGTTTCACCTGAAAAAATAAATGGAAAGTCCATCAAAAGAAGATCAACGTTTATTTTAATAAAAATTCTTTTTATTGTTTTAAACAAAAAAATTCAATGATTTCATTTGTTTTTGGATCGACGTCGCTTTTGTTTTATTTAAAAACGAATTATTATTTACCAATGAAACCAGGTGTAAGTGAATTCCATCCTAAATGAATTTGGTCGATATCTTTTGGGATTTGGAACAATGAAAGAAAGGGATAACTAAAGTAATGGGGAATGTTTCGAAATCGTTTTATACTTCTGGAGTACTATCGAATTGCTATACAATTAGTTGAGTTAATTTTTTCAATAAGCAAATTACTAAAATGATAGTAATAGGTAGAAGGCTTAGTTTTTTATTAAATTCATCATGATTCTCTATAAACACAATTTTAATCTTTTTCAAAGCTCGGTAATTCCTGTCATGCTCTTATAAAGTTTTGGCAAATTTCTGTTTTTGGTCAGCGAATTTTCAAATATTAGGGTCTGCAAAAAGAAATTATAACTCAAACATTATTTTTCTAAAAAAATGAAAAATATTACGTAACGAAAAAACTGACCAAATCAAAAAAAACATTTATTTAAACAAAGAAAATGTTTTCCTTTCCTCTCATCTTCTTCTTTTTCTTGACTTCCCCGAATTATTCTTTCCTTGATTCATCTCTGTGGATACAGGCTGTATCATACCATACCAAGCCATCATGATACACTGTTCTCGGATTCAATAAAATCTACAAAATCTTTCTTTTTCTTCTCATTTTTTTATTATTTATTTACATTTTTCCCGATTCCATCCTTCATGAAAAAGAAATGGGGGAATATTTACAAATTGCAAAAAAACGTGTATGAGTATGTTTGAAAAAAAGAAGCCATCCTCCCCTCATCAATTCTTTTTTATATTTGAATCAGTTTCGTCTTCCCTTTCTCCTTCTTTTTTAAATTTTGTAAAAAAAGAATTCTTTTTACAAATATTATTATTTTTCTTAAATACCATCTAAAAAAGAGGGAAAGGCGTCATCAGAAAAGAGGCCCATTATTCTTTTGTATATTTATTGTGCCATAAAAACCTGATAACAAAAAAGGAGCACTCCTGCCACGAAAACGGAACAACATGCTTTGTTCAACAAAAGAGCCATCTGCAAATTTATCATCGGATAATTTCTGGGATTCTCAGTTACCGTATTGTCAAGTTCCGGATAGTCATGTTAAGACTGCAAATAATTATTCTAAATTTAAATTTTATAATCCATGCAAAATTTTTTTAATTGTTAAAGATTGCATTTGCTCGGCATTTTGTAGCCCAAAGGAAGATGTCTTTAATAGTGAGGTTTGAAATTATTACTATTCTTTTTTTTGTAGTGCAATGGATTCGAGACTTTTTATATCAGTGATGATTTAATACGTCTAAAGTATAAGACAAAAATGAAAAATAAAAAGTTTTTAATTTTCATTTTTGTCTTCTGGATTGTTGTTATTTGAGCTTGGGATTTCTCTAAAATCTCTGCGTTTCCTTCGTCCAAAAGTTTATGCTAAAAGATAGTTGGTGTTTATTTCATTCTTGAAAAAACTGTTTCATTCATTGCTAAATATTTTTTGCGAAAAACGACTTTTTTAAATTTTACTTTTTGCTAAACATATTAAGTTTTTTTTATTACTTCTCTGGCATCAAAGTATAATTTATTTATTCTTTGATTTAATTTACTAGCACTTTTTAAATCAATATTTTTTACAAGATTAAATATTAAAAAACTTTGAGGTAAAACTTTGTCATTTCTTTTGGCTCTTACAGACTTTTTGCTAAAAGTTAAAGGTGTTTATTAAAAATGATGTAGAAATATAAAAATTGAGTGGTTAAAGTTAAAGTAGTAAAAATGAAAAAAAATGTTTAGTTTTTTGACGTCTTAAATATTATTTCATTTTCAGACTTCTTCCACATCTTCACAAGAAAATCATCCTCATACTGTGCAACTGGAATCAACAGTAAAGGTTAGTTTGCGTTTGAAACTGTTTTTTAAATTTGACAAATGTTTCTTCTGGGAGTTGCAAATCAATAAAAGTATTAATCCTTATGAAGGATTTAACACATTTTGTTTTATTATCTTCTCCCCCTTTTTTTCATCATCCTTATTAAATTTAAACAGGAAATAAAAAAATACTTTTACGATCAGGACATTATCTCTTAGAACTTTTTGAAATGGGTAAATTCCGTACTTTGCACTCAATTTCTTTCCTCTTTTGTTTGAACTTTTTACATAAACATGCATAGATTTTGTTTTGTTACTTCCTATTCAACAACAAAAGCAAAATTATTTACATTTCAATCATTTCTTACTCCATGTTTTTCTTTTCTTCTGATTCAGTTTTTAAAAGCTAAAGAATGAGGAAAAAATGAATGTAAATCAAAATACAAAAAAGTTTACTCAAAAACTTTTCTTTTTTTTATTAGTGAGGGTGATCCATTTTTGGCCTTCTGACGTAACAATTTTGTTCACGGAAAAAAGACTCAACAATTACTTTCTTTTTTGCATGTTTGGCTTAAAATAATAATTACTTTTTGCAGAGAAAAGAATATCCATTTTTTGCTTACAAATAGCTTAAGCCAAAAAGGATAAAGATTACATTTTTTCACATTGTTTTTGCTTGTCTTCAGAGGGAAGACATATTAGAAGGTGTTGTTTGACGCAAAACGCTAATGGAATTCCTAAAAAACTGAAATGATTTGCTTTTATCATAATTTTTAAAGTCAAAAATGATGCATTTTTGGAGTCTTTTTTCTTTTTTTGCTTTTATGGCTTCAAAGGGGGTTTAGATTCAAAGAAATAAAATGATTCTTGTACTTGTTTGTGGTTGCCGTTTTTCATTTAAAAAATAACTGCTTCTAAATTTAATGCAAATGAACTCTTTGAAGTAATGAACATTTGTTTTTTGGTCATTCTGAAGTGAAGAATTGTGTGAGTTATTGGAAACGTCCAAAATACATGTATAACGTGTATAACGTGTTTGACTTTTGCTTATTTGCTTGTTGAGATTTATTAGAATGTATGCCGCTTTTATATACTGTAGGTTATCTATTAAAGTAATTTTAGTATTACTAGTTATCATCATTTTCAATAGTGAAGTGATCCCAGTTTTCAAAATAAGTTTTGAAAAAGCAGTTGACTTGAAATTTTCTTTAAAAATATCTGTCACAAATCAAACTTTTTATCCATTTCATTACTTGTTACTACAATGTGTTTTTAACAATTTATGACATTTTCTTTCCTCAAAAATACCTCCTTTCATTGCTCTTTTGTTCTTTCTGTTTTTTAAATATGTATGACAAATAAATTACGGCTTATGATCTCATTATCTTTTTCTTCCTCTTCTCTCTCTCTCTCTCACCCTCTTCAAGAAAACTTTAAATGATGTGTCAACGATAAATGACTTTTTTTATTTCAAACTGCCTTGTTTTTTGATGCTTGAAATTGCAAAAACTATCCCTTTTAGCATCTTTTACAAAAAGCTTAAAATTATTTTTGTAAAGAAAAACTCAGATGATTAAGTGAAATAAGTTACGTAAAACTTTTATGTCCCTTGTTGCCCTTGAAAAGAAATCAAAAACAAACTCATGGTTTTTTTAGTCTTCGGGCTTTTTTAAAAATAGCAAAAAATTAAAACTATTTGTTAGCGTCATTTCAACTTATTTTTTTTCAATGCCATTTTTTGATTTTCTTTTGTTTCATAAAAATAGCAAAAAATAAATAAAACAAAATTACGTCAATTAAGAAATGCGATGAATTCATTTAACACATTTTCTATAGCGATGATTAAAAATACAAATTAATATTTTTATTATTTAATTGAAAACATACAAAACACTTTCATTTTTTTCTGTTTGAAGCGGCTT
Source organism: Panagrolaimus sp. LJ2400 (assembly GCA_024447215.1). NCBI lineage: Eukaryota > Metazoa > Nematoda > Chromadorea > Rhabditida > Panagrolaimidae > Panagrolaimus > Panagrolaimus sp. LJ2400. The sequence goes on along the minus strand of JAMRYA010000009.1, from coordinate 1,377,335 downwards.
CAACTTCATTGTTTTTTAATTTCATAAAAAAATAAATCATTCAATTTTTTTTCGTATATTTTTAAGCAGAAACTATAGAACATTGTTTTAATTTGTTGAATGCCTTTGAAAAAGTGCTAGTAATCCGAGAAAAATGAAAGCTAATTAACTGATTTTACCACGCACGTATATTTACTTTGCTTTGTATTATCCCATTATTACGTGGAAAGACCAAAGGAAAAATGAAAAAAAAACCATGCAGTTACTTTTTTTGTCTTTTTGTTTTTTTGATGTTAATGCATTTTTGGGCGGTACAAAACCTGAACAAAATCTTTTTTAACTGTTATAAGCTTTTTTTTGTGAAAAGGAAAAACTTTTTAATTTTATTAACAAACAAATTTTGATGTCAGATACTATTTTACAATCAAAAGTTTTAATTACTAATGACAACATCAAAAATCTTAATCTTGTTATTTGTAAGGATTACTAACTTTTCTAAAGATCAAGGTTTGATCAATGTCAACAACAAAAGTAGCTTAAGTTTTTTAAGTACCTGCTGCCAATATAAATAGGTGATGATCAAAAAGTCTTATCTCATGCTGCTTTTACTCTCAATTTATTAGTAACAATTTTTTTTTAGAAATTTATTCTGAACATAACTCAACTATAACTTTAAAAAAGCTACCGTAGCGTTAAATATGACTCCAAATAAAAGCATAAATCAAAGACTTTCTTTTTCACTTTCACCTACGAAAATTCCCATTTGGATCGCGTGTTATTCATATTTCATTCATTCCAGGAAAATGTAGCTAAAAAGAAGGCTTAATGTTTGGCCCATGTACTATTTTCGGGATGTATTTTGGTTGTGCCAGCCACAAGAAATGTTATACCTTGCGATTGACCGTATTCTATTTTTTCTAAAATACTCTTTCAATTTTTTTTGCAATTTTTAAGTACTTTTTAAACAAAAAATGGATCATGCCTTGAAAAGGAAACTACCGGAAAAAAATAGCAATTTGAAGGTTTGAAATTAATTTATGTTCAGTTATCTTTCATCTTTGCCTGTCATTTTTAATTAATAATACTCGTTTTTTTACTTTACAACTTTCATTATTTTTTGCTGAACTTTTTAATTGCATTTTTGTTTGATTTATCAATTGATTGAATTGAATTCATTCACTTGGTATGAACTTTGTTGTGCAGCGCCAAAATGTCTAAAAATGAATTGCACCGAATTCCTTGAGGCTGTTTTATGTGTTTTGAATGAGAGAAAAGTTTTGATGCGTTTAAAGTTTTTATTGTTTTGAACTTTGGAAATAGAAATGCTGATGTCTTTAAAGAGATTTTATTTGATTTTAAAGACTGATTCCATAAAAAATTTGATCAGATTGTCGCATCAGAAATGATAAACATATGGGAGAACCATGTTAGGATTATATTTGTTAGATTATTCATTTAGTTCTTTGCTAAATTTGTTATCCAAAATACATTTTTACAGTACACCTTTCTTTGTTTTTAAAATACAATAAAATTAAACAATCAGTTTCTTTGTAGCATTTTTAATTTAAATCTCTGATTTCTAAAGCACTCCCCCAAGGACTACAGTATACATAAGAATTTTTATAGCACATTTTTTGGTAAGTACTTTATCATTTCTCTGCCCTTTTCTTTTACACCTCCACATAAAAATAGAAAGAAAGTCAGCAGTTTCGCAGCAAAAAAAGGAGAGAGAAAAACAATTATTTTTTGCAAAAAATTATTTTTGAAAAAAAAACAAAGAAAACTTTTTAAAAAAAAGTACGTCAATAAACAAATTTTCCAAGAATTTTTATAATAATATTTCTATAGATATACAGACTGTTGGGAATAAATTAAAATGTGTAAATTACCAAAAAAACCGTGTTATTTGGTAACATTTATCTTTTTGGAAAATGATTTATGATTGGAATTTTCTTCTGATAAAAATAGTTTATTCGTTTCCTTTTGGTTAAATTTATGTACTTATGCCTCATGGGTGAAAGAGAATACAGTTATTAATGGCTCCAAATCACATGTGTATTCCTTATAATAATTTATTAGTATAAAAAGATAAATGGGGTGAGAAAAAAAAGTGATTTTAAGTTTTCGTGTAACACCAAGGCTACAGTGTTGGAAAAAAGATATAAGGGTTTTCAAAAGTATTTTTAATTGGCATATTCGGTATCTATCAATAGCAACCGATGACTATCACATCCCACGACGGCAAAAACGTGTTTATTATTTATTCTGCCATCTTTCTCCTCTTTCCCAAGATCATATCCATCCTACTGTAGCTTGTCCAAAAAAGACTGAGTAAACAATAATTAACAAATCTTACGCCTCCTCTTAAAAGAAAAAACAGAGCCATGTTCAACAAAAAACACATTTCTTTCTTCAAAAAAATATTCCCATTACAAATAAGATGAGAAGAAAGAAAAACAAATAAATAATTCACTTCAAGTTTCTTTCTTATGTATTTTTCTTGTGAAAGATTTCTGACATCTTCTCTCCCCTTTTTTGAAATATTTTTTAAAGAGTAAAAAAGTTTCATCTTTCATTACGTCAATCCAATTCTCAATAACCTCATCACCATCATCATCGCTACCATCTTATTTATTTATCTCTTTATCTCAGCTTTAGGGATTTTAATGATTTTTTTGTTTTTATTTTGCATCATTCCAAATCTTTATTTGGTCTTAAAAGACTACAGAGAAAAAAACATTTTGAACCCATTATTTAACAGCCGAAAAAAACACTGGGGCAAAAGAGCGGGGGTGCTAATTTTAAAATAGTAGTTATTTTTTATTTAAAATAAAATGAGTAGCTTTGAATTTTTGAAGAAAAAACCCATAGCCCCTTTTTTGAAAGAAATGGAGAAGGAGAAGAGAAAAAGAAATGTGGGAAGAAAATTAGTCATAATTTGTTTCAGAAAAAAATTGCTACAAACCTTTTTAGTGGGAAAAATTATGGGGGCTGCAGCTATGTTTGAAAAAAAAATGGAAGAGGCGAAAACACAAAAATACAATCTAAAAAATAGAAGAGTTGTTAAGCAAAGTGATGGTTACTGTATTGACTTAAAAGTAATTACACTTTCTTCTGATTAAAAAAACTTAAAAAATACAAATAAATAAACCACAAATTTTTGTTTTCGAGTACTGTAGTTTGTGGAGTTTGTAAGAGTAGTAATCCTTTGGTTAGGTTTTGTTGAAGTAGTTTAGAAGAAGGGCTACCTACATCAGAACCTGGTGTATCCCTTTTTTATATTGAAAGAAACATGTTTTTTAATTTTCATAGGATCTTTTAAAGAATGGTGGCGTAAAATTCATCTTTTAATGTTATTATCGTAAACAAAAAGAAAGATTTTCAAAAGCTTTTCCCTTATTTTATTCATAAAATATATTGTTTTTTTTTTCATTCATGGCTTTTTTGAAAAAACACATACACTGGCTTTTTTCAATATGATTTCCGTTCATTCTGTTTTTTGCCTTAAACAACATCTTTTTCCTTCGAAATTGCCATTTTTTGTTGTCTCCCCTTCTGCCACCCTTGCCTCCTTACATTCACGTCATTCTTTGAAAAAAAAGGCCAGAAGGCCTCCAAATACAATTTTTAAAAAACAGAGAACGACGGCATTTTTCGGCACTTAAAGATTTTTGCAGCTAAAAAACAACGGCATTCAAAAAAAGAAAACCGTTGCAGTTGCCACTTTAGTTTTTTGCCGCTCTCTTTTCTAGCTGCATATAGGCGGAGTTAAGAATTTTTACCAATACATACACGAAAAAAAGTGCGGTTATTTTATGACGATGGACTACTTTTCCATATATTAGCATTCTACGGAGCACCAAGCTACTACTACTGCTGCTGCTGCCACCAACATAAAATTACACAGTTACTTTAAACAAGAAGAAGAAGAAGACTAAGTGCTCCTTCCACCTCCCCATTTACTTTCATTTTCTTCCTATATTTTTTGACGTAGGCTTTTTTTCTCTCAATGAATAAAGATGAATAAAATAGGAGCTCTTACATGAATGGCAACAATTCATTTCTTGAATGAAAGAGTTGTTGTGTTACTACTTGAGCAGTAGCTACTTACTGACTAACTGACTTTTCTGGCCTCTGGCCATTTTACACTTTAGAAAAACTATGTAATGTCTGTCTTCTAATGCCGCTGAATTTTATTTCAGAGCACGTTTTAAACGTTATTTCATGAATGGAGTTTTTCTCAGAAAAAATAAACTTTTTTTCTTTTTTGACTTTTACTTCCCGCTTTTTTCCCATTTTTTCAAAATAAGTTTTCTTTGTTATTTTAACAATCATCATAGTTTTTTATTGTCTTTCATTCGAAAGTTGGCTTGATTGTATTGTGAAAACGGCGAGTTTACTGTATGCTATGTATGAAATTTTGTGTTTCTACAATATATCTTGTAGCATCCACATTGCGACTAATTTTGTTAATCAAAATTTAGAAACTTTTCGACCTCTGAGAAATCAAAAAATGTTTTTCTTGTTCTTTGACATTTGATTGGTCAACTTTTATGTTTATTTCTTCCAAAACTTATCAGCAAAAAAATTCATTCATCATATCATTTCTATTTTCGGTATCCATAAACTAGTCTATAAATACTATTAATAGTTACCACAAAGAATGGTTCCCATATATATCTCTTTCATTCATTTTATTACCTTTTCCCTTCTCACATATACCTGTCATTTTAAAATAATTTCATTTATCATTGTTTTAAAATACTCCTTCGTTTTTAATACCCATCATAAAACGTTTTTTTTGGTCTTTTATCTCTCTCTTTCGTTTTCCCATTGGGTGTATCTTTTTAAACCGAAAAAAGATTCTAAATTAAGAATAAAATATTTTGAAGACTAAGTGACTGACTGACTGAGCAGTGGTGATAATAACACTTCCGTTGCCTAAAGGGGTGGAAAAGAATAATAGATAGAGATAGATAGGGTGATTGATTAAACCGCACCAAAAACAGGACAAATTTATACATAAAATTTTAATGAAAAAATAGAAGCATCAATGAGAAAAAAAAGAGTCCGATGATCAGAAGATGAATGAAATTTTTATGAAGGGTGATAGTTAAGTACGCAGGCATTTCTTGTTCATTTCAATTTTTGGTCAATTTGAATCATTCATTTGATTTCTTTTTTTATTGACAAAATTCGATACGAACATTTTTCGGGTGTGTTTCCGGTTATCAGTAGTTTTTCTCTTCTTTATTAAACGTTCAATATTTTTATGGACACGGTAGTTGGAATGGAAGGCGGTCGATTATAGAAGTTTTTGAGGCACACTTATCTTTGATTCTTCTTTCTTTGCAAAAAAACTCACTGTATATTATTGTTTAAACTCTAAACACTCCTCAGAAATTACCAGGTTAGATCACTTTTGTTTGTGTACCATGAGAACAGCAGCAGCAACCTCAAGTGCCCTTTAAAACTCACACGCCAATACCAAAACATATATTTCTGAGAAATATTCACTTCACTTGAACAACCCTATTTCCACTTTTCAAAATCATCTAATGTCATTCATCTTGAGAAATAAAAAGGCGTCGAAAAGCTTTAACAACAACAAACCATTTTCCCACTTAAGTCTACACAAAAAATAGAAGAAGAGCTTCACAAGTAAAAGTTTTACTTTTTTACTTTGCAAAAAAGAGACTTTTTTAGTTTTATTCTTTGCTTTTCCTTCCTTCCGGTTGGTCGTTTATTATTTAACAAAATCTTGTAAAATCTTTTTCTTTTTCGAAAACCCTTTTAATATTATTATCCCATATTAATACTAAAAATGGAATACTTTAAGTGCAAAATTTTGCTAAATATGGAATTTTAACGCCTACCACTTTATTTTTTTGAAAGAAAATTGCTGTGTTTTTTTGAAGCAACTCTTTCGTTAATGTTGTTTCTTCCGGTAAGAAAAAAAGCAAAAGCAAATTTATGGATAGATTTTAAATATCCCTTACAGCTTTTTAATTTTTGTAGCATTTTTTTGACATTGAAGCGCGCATTTAATATATATTTTGTTTGAATTGAATTACAGTATTTTATGTGTAATTCAATTCAAACAGTGGGACATTTTTTGTGCCCCAAAACTCATTGTTTTTTGCAGACATAAAATAAATGGCGTTGTTAACATGTATGTAAACGAAAAGTTCAAAGTTTTTTTTCGAAAATATCATAATTAGCCGCTTTTTTGTCTGAAGACAACCAAAGATATCATTATAAAGAAAAAGTTTGACGTAATCTTTGTTTCTTTCTTTTTCTTCGTTAGTCTGCTGCAGGTGACAGCCCATCCATTTTTAAACTTTTATTAAAATAAAACTGAAAAACATACGTATCATCTTTGTTTAAAGTTCTAAAACAACCGATCTCTCATTTTTTTCTTCGCTCTTGAAAAACATAATAACATTATTATTGTTTGTTAGAATTTGATACTTCTTATATTTCAAAGCTTTAAAGTTTAAACACCCACAAACAAAGAGAAAAAAAAGTAATTACATTGAATCATTCATTGGTTGAATCCCCAAGGCTTGTTCATAAAAGTACAAATTTTTATCACTACTTTTAGAATGTGTAATACAACTTTTTTTCACCAAAGTCTATTTTTAAAAAACACTAAAAAAGATCAAATATTTTTACTTGTTTATTTGTTGTTTTTTTCGGCACAAAATTCTTTGAATTCCATTAAATTACAACCTTTTTTAAGCTCAACTTTGATTCTTTTTTGTTGCTATGTTTCTCTTTTTTAATTCCCGAAAAAAGATTGTTGTTGCTTGACATTTTTATTCGATGACAAATGTTTTTAAAAAAAAAGTCCGCAAAAATAAATCTTTTTTGGCATTTATTCTTTTCTTCAAGGCTCATTCCATTTGATATTGAAGCCCCGCTTAAAAACATTACCACACAAATATCTCGTGGTTCAATGAGTAAAAGAGAGAGATTGAATATGAATGTATAAAGGTGAGATGGTGAGGGTGGTGATGGTTGAGAAGCAGCAGTTGTCCATCTCATTTGGTCCTCGTCCAATAAGATAGCATCCACGTAATGATCATTGACAAAATAAGATATATATGATTGTGTTACGAAAGGAAACGGAATTTTTAATGGATGATTTAAAAAGGATAAGATATATTTAAAAGTGTAAGAGCACCCGAAATAATTCTTTTTTATTTTAAATAGGTGTCAAAAGTTTTAAGAAAGTTTAATTAAACTTAAAAACTTTGAGAGATAAAATGTGCTAAAAATAAGTTGAGTTATATTTATTGTTCAATGGAATTACTGTCATTATATATAGTTTCGCGCGCTCTTTATGTTTTGAACATCTCCTCTTGTTAGAAACCTTAAAACGTTTTCTTTACGTGTAATTCGTGTAAACGTGCCATAGATATTCTCATAACTTTGCAGACTTTAAATAATAATTTAAAAAACTCAATTCTTTTTTATTCTAGACGCATCCGTCTCTTTCTTCGTTCCCTGCATTTTTCTCCTTTTATTCCTTTTTATTGAATGGTCGCCTCGATAATTGCATCGACGGCGGAAGAGCCGCGTCGTCGATATCATTTTATAAAAGACGGCTTCTTCTCGGCATTTGGAATTCCATCATCTACTTCTTCATCGCTATCATCATCATCTGGATCAGAATCATCAACACCTAAAAAAGGGAATCCATTTAAACGTATTTTTATGCACAATAATACCCCACTAACGACTTGTTCTGGCGGAAAATCTATTACAATTCCATCAACAACAAAATCATCAAGCTTAAAAATGTCTAAATCTTATTCATCTCACGCCAAACTTTCTTCAACGTTTTCACATGAGCCTAAAAAAGCTAATACTGTACATTTTAAAGGGGTTAGAAAATGTCCTGATCGTAAAAAAGAGAAAAACGAAAAAAATCTTGAATCGATTCGAGAAAATTCTGAACGAGTTTTTGATTTTAAGCTTACCGCAACCGGTGGTGGAGGTGGAAAAGAAGCTACTACTGCCGCTGATTCTACCGCTTCGTCATCTTCTACTTCTTCACTCTCAAACAATATTGATACAGTAACAAACTCCATGGCAAAAATGGGAACAAATGGTAGCAGCAACAACAACAATCAAAATAAACCACATCATGGATTTACTTCACCAATTCGGAATAACATATCATCAGAAGAAGTAACACTGGATACTTCAGATCCTTCTGAACCATATGATGAACGAGCAGATGATCCCACAACAGAAATCGAAGTGTGCGAAGTTCGAAAAGAAGGCGAAAAAGCAAACGCCAGCCAATTTGAATTATTAAAAGTATTGGGACAAGGTTCATTTGGTAAAGTATTTTTGGTTCGAAAAGTTAAAGGCCGTGATTCAAATAAACTTTATGCAATGAAAGTTTTGAAGAAAGCAACTCTTAAAGTTCGTGATCGGGTTCGAACTAAAATGGAACGAAATATTCTTGCTCAAATAAGTCATCCATTTATTGTTCGACTTCATTATGGTATGTTTTAATCAAATCAATAATCTATATTACAATAATCATTTTTAGCTTTTCAAACAGAAGGAAAATTATATTTGATTCTTGATTTTTTGCGTGGTGGAGATTTATTTACTCGTCTTTCAAAAGAAGTTATGTTTACAGAAGAAGATGTAAAATTTTATCTTGCTGAATTAACACTTGCTCTTGAACATTTACATACTCTTGGAATTGTATATCGCGATTTGAAGCCTGAAAAGTAAGCTCTTATAAAAAAAGCTATTTACAAAAATCAATAATATTTTTTTAGTATTCTATTGGATTCTGATGGACATATTAATGTAACAGATTTTGGTTTATCAAAAGAATCTGTTGATAATGAAGGAAAAACATATAGCTTTTGTGGAACAGTCGAATATATGGCTCCAGAGGTTGTTAATCGAAGAGGGCATTCTACAGCAGCAGATTGGTGGTCACTTGGTGTTTTGATGTATGAAATGTTAACTGGACATTTACCTTTCCAAGGTGAAAATCGACGTGAAACAATGACTCAAATTTTAAAGTAAGTTTTTCTATTACCGTACCTTCTTATTTACATATACATATTTCAGAGCAAAGCTAAGAATGCCTGGTTTTTTGTCACCTGAAGCACAATCATTACTTCGTTCATTGTTTAAAAGAAATCCACAAAATCGTCTTGGTTCAGGTGTAGAAGGAATTCAAGGAATTAAAAATCATCCATTTTTTGCAAATATTGAATGGATTCGTCTTTTTAAACGTCAAATACCTCCACCATTCAAGCCTGCCGTAAATACTTCTGATGAAACTGTATATTTTGATAGTGAATTTACAAAAAAGACTCCTCGAGATTCACCTGCTTTACCACCATCTGCTGCAGCACATGAACTATTCCGCGGCTTTTCATTTGTTGCTCCACATATGTATGAACAGATGGCTAAAAATGAAGTGAAGAAAACAGCAAAAACTTCTGGAGTTCATGGAATTCCACAAGCAAAAAGAACTTGTTTTGCTGATGATTACGAAATCAAAGAAGATATTGGAATTGGAAGTTATTCAATTTGTAAACGATGCATTCATAAAGTCAGCCGAGCAGAATATGCAGTTAAAATGATTCAAAAATCAAGGCGTGATGCCTCTGAAGAAATTGATGTTCTTCTTCGGCATGGCCATCATCCAAATATTATTCGAGTTTATGGTGTTTATGAAGATGAAGAAACCGTATATCTTATCATGGAGCTATGTAAAGGCGGAGAATTACTTGATAGAATTCTTTCGAAAAGAGTTATTACCGAAAAAGAAGCATCAACAGTTATGGCAAAGGTTGTCAGTGTTGTTGGATATTTACATCAAAATCAAGTCGTACATCGTGATCTTAAACCTTCAAATATTATGTATCTTAATTCCTCATCGGAGACCGACGGGGTTAGAATAATTGATTTTGGATTTGCAAAACAACTCCGTGCTGAAAATGGTCTTTTAATGACGCCATGTTATACAGCACAATTTGTTGCACCTGAAGTGTTAAAGAAGCAGGGATATGATATGTCGTGTGATATTTGGAGTCTTGGAGTTTTAATGTATACAATGTTATCCGGTGAAACACCGTTTGCTCAAGGAATCAATGATTCACCTCAACAAATTATTGATCGCATTGGACAAGGCTCTTTTAAGTTATCTGGTGGAAATTGGGATGGAATTTCACCTATGGCAAAAGATTTGGTAAAGAAAATGTTGCATGTTGATCCTGCACAGCGTATTACTGCTGCTGGTATTTTGACACATCCATGGATAACTTCAAGAAAAGATTTATCTGATGATTCAATAACATACAAAAAAGATCCCGAAACTATTAAGGTACGTGTCTCAGTGTTTATACCAACAGCTATAATAAGTTTTTATCTGTAAAGTATATTTTACTTAACTAGACAATCCATTTACTTACTTTTAATAATCTCATTTTTACAGGGTGCTCTCACATCAACTTACAAGGCCTTAGAATCTGCAAATGCTCCATCCCCCTTATGCCCTGTGAATGCTTCTGCTCTTGCTCAACGCCGAAAAAAGGAACGTGGAAGTTCGCAATCTGAATCTTCAATGACAGCTGTTGCATAAAAATGATATTGTATATAAACATATTTTTCTTCATGTTTTTTAACTCTTTAATTCACAATTTCTAAAATGCGGGATTACTTTATTTTGTTTTCTTTTTATTGTGTTTACACATTCCTTTATCAATTTATTTATATGCTTATTTTTGTTTTTAACTTCTGTGATATTACTTTTTTAAATTACATTTATTATATTATAAGCACTTTATCGTGTACAATGTTTCGTAGTTTTGTGCAATTTGTTTGATTCCATGTCGTTTGATTACAGTATGCATAAATATAATTAAAAATTTCAATAGTGTTTAATAATACAAAGTCATGGATAAAACAGCAAGAACATGAGAAAAGTCACTACTGTACCGGCAAAACATTAAAAAAATTAATTTTCATTAGCAGCAATCTCTTCACTCCTTGAATGGAAACAAATACACGCTTAAAAAAGACAAAAAGGGATATTTATTACTAAACGATGTTTTGCAACTAGTAAATTACAAGTTTACATAAACGCTGATTGCCCGAAATTTTTATGTAAACTGAAAATTTAATCTACAAACAGAAATTTATTATTTTTGGTTGAAAAATATACGTGAGGGGTCTTAACAAAACGTTTAAAACCTGCCCAGATGTTTTCTAACCAATGTCATTTTGTTTTGAATAAACTAATTTACAAATAGTATTCCTCTACCGGTGGAATATGCAAGTTTTGCATCAAAGTTAATGGAATCTTTAGCATAATTCATGACGTATCTAGTTCACGATGAATCAACAGATTAAATGCAATTTTTAAACGTAAACAGCATCACAACATTTGTAGATACAGCATGCAAGAAACAGAAATGATTAAAATATTATTTTACAATTTATTTTAGACGGTGAAATAAAGAATTAACAAGAGAAAAACACGTATATATACAGTAACGCTTTTATGCAACAGCGGTCATGGAGATTCTGATTGTGAGCTTACACGTTCTTTCTTTCGACGTTGAGCAAGAGCAGAAGCATTAACAGGACATAATGGTGATGGAACATTTGCATACTTTAAAGCCTTGTAAGTCGGCGTAACAGTACCCTAAAAAACAAAAAATTTGTAAAACCCGTATTTTTACAATGATAATGATAGTCTTTAACAATGGACGTCCTTCATTAAGAAAAATCAGTCATTTTCGAAACCCGACAAAAAATTTATTACAGTCAAACCTTGATTTTACGTCCACTTTCTGCGGTCTTTCTAAAGGAAGATCATTATAAATGTACCCGATTGCACGCCCGCCTTAGTCGATCTTTCAAGGTCCATTGAAAGATGAAACATCGAGGTTTGGATGTAAGAGATAGTTCACAAGATTCCAAACCACATAAAACACTAACCTTAAAAGTTGCAGGATTTTTTGGTAATTCTTTTCTTGAACCGGTTACCCTTTGATGTGTCAAAGTTCCAGCAGCAGTAATACTTCGATCAACATTCCACATTTTTGTAGCCAAATCATGTGCCAGAGTTGTTACATCATAATTTTCGTACATATGTGGAGCAACAAATGAAAAGCCGCGGAATAGTTCATGTGCTGCAGCAGATGGTGGTAAAGCAGGTGAATCTCGAGGAGTCTTTTTTGTAAATTCACTATCAAAATATACAGTTTCATCAGAAGTATTTACGGCAGGCTTGAATGGTGGAGGTATTTGACGTTTAAAAAGACGAATCCATTCAATATTTGCAAAAAATGGATGATTTTTAATTCCTTGAATTCCTTCTACACCTGAACCAAGACGATTTTGTGGATTTCTTTTAAACAATGAACGAAGTAATGATTGTGCTTCAGGTGACAAAAAACCAGGCATTCTTAGCTTTGCTCTGAAATATGTATATGTAAATAAGAAGGTACGGTAATAGAAAAACTTACTTTAAAATTTGAGTCATTGTTTCACGTCGATTTTCACCTTGGAAAGGTAAATGTCCAGTTAACATTTCATACATCAAAACACCAAGTGACCACCAATCTGCTGCTGTAGAATGCCCTCTTCGATTAACAACCTCTGGAGCCATATATTCGACTGTTCCACAAAAGCTATATGTTTTTCCTTCATTATCAACAGATTCTTTTGATAAACCAAAATCTGTTACATTAATATGTCCATCAGAATCCAATAGAATACTAAAAAAATATTATTGATTTTTGTAAATAGCTTTTTTTATAAGAGCTTACTTTTCAGGCTTCAAATCGCGATATACAATTCCAAGAGTATGTAAATGTTCAAGAGCAAGTGTTAATTCAGCAAGATAAAATTTTACATCTTCTTCTGTAAACATAACTTCTTTTGAAAGACGAGTAAATAAATCTCCACCACGCAAAAAATCAAGAATCAAATATAATTTTCCTTCTGTTTGAAAAGCTAAAAATGATTATTGTAATATAGATTATTGATTTGATTAAAACATACCATAATGAAGTCGAACAATAAATGGATGACTTATTTGAGCAAGAATATTTCGTTCCATTTTAGTTCGAACCCGATCACGAACTTTAAGAGTTGCTTTCTTCAAAACTTTCATTGCATAAAGTTTATTTGAATCACGGCCTTTAACTTTTCGAACCAAAAATACTTTACCAAATGAACCTTGTCCCAATACTTTTAATAATTCAAATTGACCAATATCCACCTTTCCATCATATTGTTCATCTTCCAATTCAATAGGATGAGAAGTATCAAGTGTAAGTTCATCAGATGAAATGTCACTATAAGTTGATGAAGTTAAATCATGACCTGATGATTTGATGTTATTATTATTATTGCTGCGATAGTTAATATTAGTTGTATCCATACTTATCAATAAGTATTGGTATTGTTATTTGACGTTGAAGAAGATGACAGAAGAGGTTAGTGGTGTTTATCGATGGTTATGAAATTCAAACTAAATTGGCAATGCATTTTTTTATTTTGTCGCTCTCTCTCTTTCTTCCTTTGTTTTTTACCCGCAATTGCGAGTCGTTGAAAATTTGTTTTGGGCGTTTTTTTTCAATGTTGCGTTAGGCGCGAACTTTCGAAATTCAAAATTGAAAAAAAATTAATATCATCCTCATTTTTGCCACTATCACTGGCCTTTCTATCATTACAATTATTTGTTACAAAAATGTTCTTCGTTATATGAGTTAAGACATCTCATTCAACTTGTTAATAAAGCTTTTCGATTTTGGTTGATATTCAATTATTGAAAGTAATAATGTCTCTTCTGCAAATTAGTCATTTCATATTTTTATGCGTCAAATACAGTTTTCTTAGTTTTAATTATTTGTTTTTAACACATGTGTGCTTCAGTGTTTGTTATTTTAATTAAAAAATAATTTATGAAGCTACAATTAATATGACTTACGAGACACGTTTTTGTGTTTTTCGTTAAAAAATAATTATCACTTTTTCTTCACCTCTGCACTTTTTTTTAATTTTCGCTTTTCAACTGAAGCTGAAAGTGAGTGGCTGTTTTTGTTTTGCTTAAAGAAATTTGAAAATGGATCCTAATGAAAAACTTTGTATGATAATATTTTGTATTCTACGACTTTTTGCTTGTTTCACAATACCTTTAAACATTTATATTTTAAGGCAAAAGCATGTCATTGCTGAAACTATCAGGTATGTCGAAATTTTATCAACGTTGAATGCAAAATTAGGCAATTATTTACTGATTTTTCAGACAAATTAATTTGATTGCATACGTGTTTATTATTCCAGCAGTAATAATAACTTTTTGTACAACATTTTCATACATTGTCACGAACAGTTTTGAAATAAACCAAACAATTTTATATATTCAAAAAGTTGTCCAAAGCACCAGTGGTTGGATTATCCGATACTCCATTCTCTTTATTTTATTTGAACGCTTAGTTGCAACAACCTATTGGGAAACATATGAAAAAAGTGCAAAACTTCGAAAAGTTCTTGCATTTTCAATAACTTCTTTAATAATTTTATCAATTTTGACGGGAGTATTTATGGTATTTTTTAAGCCAACTGAAAATTTTAGTTTTATTTTTATGGGTATTGTTGAAATAATTAGTTTTTTGGTAAGTAGAATCTTGAGATTGCTCATGCGAATATGGGTATACTGTAGCCTAATTTAAAAAAAACATTCAAATCTTTTAATTACTGTTATCTCAAAATAACTTCTAATTACTATTTAACTGTTGAGCAACATGATGATTACTGTATCAATTAACACTATACACGAATTTTTTTAGCTTGCATGGTTTTTGGTATGGAAAAATTATCATTTACGTGAAAAAACAAAAACTATTCCGTTTTTGAGTCAACGATATCAAATTGTTGAAAACATCCAAATTTTAAGATTTTTGACGCCTTTCATCTTTTTGGTCACTTTTATGACATCTCTTGGACCTCTTTCTGGTTTAGTGATTCCTCTATTTATTCCAAGCGCGATCATCAGAAACCATATATTTTATTTGGTAAGTTCAATTTTTGTTAAGAAAGTCTCGTATTGAAATTTAAAAATTTTTTTTACAATTGAAATACGGTAATGTCTTATAAGTATTAATTGATATTCTAATAACATTTCATTCAACTTCGATTGGATAAAAATTGATAAAAATATATTTTACGTTATGACGTAGAATGTTAAAACAATTTTCTTTTTTCTCAACCGAGGTATAATAAGAGTACCGTAGGTTGCTAACTATATTCTGAGTATTAATTTAAACAAATTATTATAAAAAACTATTTTTTACAATTAAAAAATGTTCACACGTTTATTTATAGAATTATGACCTATATTTTTGTGTTTCTGCGTTTTTCTTCTACAAGGAATATAAGCGTCGCCAAAGCCATCATAAAGTTGAAAATAAACGAAGAATTGCCTGGATTGATACAACACAGAATAAAGTTGCTGCGGAAAATGGAACTGTTAAAACGGCACTTGGAAAATCAATCCCTGTCAAGCAAACACTTGATGCACATTTTGGTGAATTAAATAAAGCTTGGAAAATTTAATATTTTTTATATTTACATTTGTATTTCAGTGTGTTGAGATAATAATAAATTTTTATTTGCAATTAACGGAATTCAAAACAAAAACAATGCAAAAAAGTTAATTACACAGCATGTTCTTTATAGCCTATGTGGATTTTTATTATTAACATGCTGTACCGTACCCAGAAAAGTGTGACATATCTTTTAAACAACAACAACCCCAGTGATATCTTGATGGATTAAAAATCACTATCCTTAAAATTAAAGAATCTATTCATAAAATTAACTTCCTCTTGACTCATGACTCTTTTTACCACCAATTTTCCAACGCTTTAAAAAAGGCTAATAAAAACATAATTGTTAATATTATCATAGAAAAACATTCATACATTCCTATGTAATTTTGTTTATAATAATTTTTTATACAACCAACTGCCCACATAGTTTGCCATTAAAAGACTTATATACAATGGTGTGTGTATTTTATATGTGAAAGAAGGCTTTGACATTGAACATTTTTAATTAATTTCAAATGTATTTTGTATAAAATATAAGTACAATCTCTCTTTGACATATGGTACAGTAAAATAGGCTGCTTGGTAATTAAAGTAAGTAGGAACAGACAAATTAATTATTTTAATATGTATTAATGTGTTCAGTCAATGGGAAAAGAAATTACTTTTTGGTAACATGTAGGCTGTTTTAATATTGAAATTACAATTAAAACTTTTCATTGCATTTATTTTACATTTGAGGTTTTGTTCAATTGTAAAGTTAAACATAAACGATGAAGGCTGATGAACAAATTTGTTTAATAATTTTCTCTGTTTTAAGATTTTTTGCCTTTTTTACAATACCTTTTAATATATATATTTTAAATAAGAAGCATGGTATTGCTCAAAGTATACGGTATGTTGCTAAAAGCTGATAAGTAACAAAATTACAGTATCTTTTTTCATTTCAGGAAAATCTTTTTCTTTTCTTACATTATTATAATTCCGGCTGTAACTTTGACATTTATAAATGCAGTGTATTGCGTCATGACGGAAACGTATATTGCAAATCCAACATTTTCATATATTCGGAGTACCCTTCAAGGTACCAGCGGCTGGATTATCCGATACTCCATTCTATTTGTTTTGATTGAAAGACTCATTGCAACAACCTATTGGGAAACATACGAAAAGAATACAAAAATTAAAACAATACTTGTAATTTTGGGAATTTGTTTAATAATTTTATCATATTTAACTTCAACCATTATCAGTCTTATCAATATCGATACTTTTGGCTTCAGTTTTATGGGATTTTCACAATTCATTAATTTTGTGGTAAGTAAAAGTTTACTGTAATTTAGAGAACATTTTAAGTACAAAACCTATTGAAGCACAATTAATTAATTAACTTTTTAGCTTGCATGGTTTCTAGTTTGGAGGAATCAAAAACTACGCGAAAAAACAAAAACTATTCCATTTTTGAGTCAACGATATCAAATTGTTGAAAACATCCAAATTTTAAGATTTTTGACGCCTTTCATCTTTTTGGTCACTTTTATGACATCTCTTGGACCTCTTTCTGGTTTAGTAATCCCTTTATTTACACCAAATGTAATTATCCGAAATCACATATTTTATTTGGTACGCTTTTTAAAAGCATTTTTAATTTAATGCATAAAACGATATTCAAATCCTTTGTGCTACAGTAATCAAAAAGAAAAATTAATAAAATGTAATTTTTAGAACTATGATTTATATTTTTTGGTTTCTGCATATTTATTTTACAAAGAATATCGACGTCGAAATCCTCACAGCGGTCGAAAAGCAAGAAGAATTGCATGGATAAGTTTTGAAGCAAAAACAGAAAATGTTACTGTAAAAACAGCTCTTGGAAAATCTCTCCCTGTCAAGCAGACGCTGGATAATCATTTCAATGAATTAAATAATTTATGGAAAATTTAATTAATGTTCATTTAATTAATTACCTAACTTAGTTTTGTATGAAAGTAGAATAAATTTTTTTATGATAATTAAAAATATTTATACCGCAATAAGAAACAATAGAAAAAATAATTATATAAAATTGTTCTTTAAAAATTCACATTGAAAAGAATAATATTTGTGGGAGGAATGCACTTTTGACAAGAATTAACAAATTTTGTTGACACATTTACAAAAACTTATGACTAATTAAAATCCAAGGCACTTTGAAAAAATGATATAATAATTTTCCACAAAAGGCTTACTTTTCAGAAAGTTCAGTAAAAACAGACGAATCTTCTTCTTCCTTTTTAATAAATACACTTTCATTTGTATCCATTTTTTCGGCAGCATGAATTTCCTTTCCATCCAGTTTTAAACCACTTTTATCCAAAATTTTAATACCAGAGTTTACAATATCTTTTACATCCACTGGAGTACATTTATGTTCAAAAGTTCCATTTCGCAGATATTCTGTGCCATCCAAAGCTTGACAAACTTTAACGCTTACATTATGCTTAAGCTTGAGGCATCCTTTACAATAAAAAAAATTATTTGCACAGCATCGATAATCATAACATAGCTTTTGATTTTCAGGGCAATACAAAATTAAATGTGGACGTTTGGTTTTCTTTGAATAAAACATAAAATTGGGTGAATAAATTAAATTTTCTTCCACTTTTTCATGATGATATTTACGAAGCTGACAAACATGCTTTTGATTAGGCCCCATTCGAATATAAAATTCACCAGAATCATTTTGGCACAATTTTGCAATCACAGATTTACGCTTTTGATGACATCCAAGGCACATATAAAAGTTATTCTTTGTTTCAGAAAATTCATAACCAGCATTTTGATTCTTTGAATTAAATACAAAAATTCTTGATTGTCCATTTGCTTTTGAAATAAATATAAAATCATTTGAATTAAAGATAAGATCTTGTGAAGAATTTGCAGGAACATATGGTTTTGAATCACAGATATGTGTCTCTTCACCGAGAACAACATATTCCTCTGATTCATCGTCATCTTGACAAAGCCTTGCAATAACACTGTGTCGTTTATTGTGACAGCGGCTACAGTAAAAATGTTGCTGTGAAAAATTTCTTGATAAATATTTATGGCACATTTTTCGATTATCTGGAACAAATACAACCAGAGTTCGCTTTGCAGTTCCATTTTTCATAATTGTTTGAATTTCAAAATCGGGTTTTCTAATAATCTTTTGTCGTTCAAACAGTTTTAATGAATCATATTCTCGCGGTTGACAGATATGATTATTATTGATTAACATAATGTATTCATTTTCAGTATTAATATTGTATATAGCTGCCCTGACACTTTTCTTTATACATCCACAACAATGATAGCGATTTTTATGTTGATCCCAAAAATATTCATAGCATCGACTTCTATCTTCTCCATTGTAAATAATTAAACGAGTCTTTTTCATGCCATTTTGAAATACTTCAACAAATTCATAATCTGGCTTTTTAATAATTTTTCTTTGAGATTTCTTCACAATGGTAGTTGCCGCCGGTACAGAATCATTGTTTGATAATCTGAAAAGTAAATAAAGAATCATTTATTTGGATACTGTAACAAAAAAAATTTTTGTCTGTACGCATGTTTTGAAATTATAGTGCTCATTCAATTGCATCACTCTTACACATTAGTAGTTTTTTGCATTTAACAACAGCGCTAAAGAAACACTGCAAGTCGTATTTTCGCTTTTCTTTTGCACATCTTTCTAGAACGTTAGTTTTCTTTAAAAAGTGATTAGTCTTCCATTGTGCTTATAGTTGTTGTGGTCATGTTTTTAACTCTTGTCTCGTGTTAATAATTGTTAAAAACTAAAAGTTTGCCAATCTTTTGCAATAAACAATGTTTTTTCGACTACGTTTTCACGAAATATCAAATAAAAGATTCACTTTAGTGACCAGTTGAGGAATCACTTTTAACGTAACTTAGGTTCTAGAAAAAGAGTAATAAGTACATCGTTGATCACAAATTTCAAGTAAAAATGGCTAATACCAATTTCAGAACTTTTACAAAAATAGTAATTTTTAAAGTCTGTTGTTGATTTTTCGATTTTGCCGTCGCCTGTTGTAATATTCTATTTATAGATTTTTCGACACCAACTTTTCGAAAATGAGTGTTTAAAGATGAAAAACGTGCCGAAATACTTACAAAATGTTTTTTCTTTGATGTAAAAAGAAAATGTCAAAACATCGATTAACGAAAATGTCTGGCTCTGTTGAAAAAAAGAACGATATTAACATCGCTTTGTTGCGCATTTGTTATTCTTGCTTACGATTTTTGTGTCTATTTCATAATTATCTGTTCTAAAAGAAGCAGGTCTGATTTTTTAGTCTCTACTTTTTGTAAATCTATTCTAATTTTTCACGTTGCTTTTATGATTTACTATTGCCTATAATATTTATAAAAAAGTAAATAACATTTTCATTTTCCTTAAACATCAGCTTAACAGCCATATTGTAGCCAGCATACGATAGTAATTAGTAAATTGTGAACGTAAATTTGATAAGATAAATTCATATTCTTATCCTATTTTATATTTTATAGGGATGAAATATCGGTAATTTAGAACACTTTAATGATTGATTATTATCTATCATAAGAGCCTTAAGATAATCTTTGTTTGCCAATAAAAACAAAATCGCTTACTTCCTCTTTTTCACAATGCCATTATTATCACGTTCTTCTGAGTCATTGCTACTTTTTGAACAGTTTGAATCTTTATCATCTTCTTTATTTTCTTTCATCTTTTCAATCTTTGGTCGCTTTCGTAAATTTTGTTTTCTGAAAAGTTATCCATACCTCTTTAACACAATCGTTTATTACGGTAACTTACAGCTTGGTAGTATTATTTGAAGATTTTACTTTGCCATTTTTGGGCTTTTTTTCATTAAATATTGAGCGATAAAAAGTTTTATAGAGATTTTTCCTTTTTAATAAAGCAATAAGTTTTTCTTTTTCAATGTTATTGTAGCAGCTAATCAAACATTTAACGATTTTTTCCATATTTGGATTGTAAAATTGATCCAATAATGATAACACAAAAGTTTCTGCATGTAATTCTTTTGAAGTTTCTGTAGCTTCATCGGATGCTGATTCGTTTGATGCCTGAAAGAATATAATACTGAAATTAACTATTACAGTTTTATCGCATTGTACTAACCTTTGAGTTTTGAATATTCTCTATTAAACTTTGGCAAGCCATTTCACTCTCAAAAACCAATGCAAAATTATCAATAACTCCATCAGAATATACACATAAAATTTGCTGAAATTTCTATTTTGCTTTTAAATGATTACATTAAAGTTAATCTTACCTTTACTTGAACGAATGACCAGCTGAATGATGCAGAAATCGGTTTAAAATCTATAAATTTTTAATTATTTGCTTCGATTTTTGAAATATTAAACTTTACCTTCATTTTCTGGTTGAACCAATAATAATTTTAATGTATCATTTATGAGAATATTACAATATCCAGCGTAATAAACTTTTTGTTCGCTATCAAATGTTAACAATTCTGTTCGGTTCATCATTTCCTAAAATGTAATCGATGAATATAGTAATAAAAGTAGTGAAACGTACCTGAGAAAATGTTGAGCTTTGAGCTTCATCCATTATTTAATGTTTCATTTAAATATTGATTCATGAATCAGCTAAAAAATTATATGAATATGATTTTTTCCTCCTTCTCTTCGTCGTGATACAACAATACAACACAAAATTTTGGCTTTTAGTTCTCAGCTGACAATGTTTTTTTGCTGCTCTTTTTGTTATTCAAAATTTCAATCAAAAAACATTTTAAAACTTTTAAACAAATACATTTTATCACTAACTCCTTGTAAACTTTTGATCTGATTCCTTATCTTCGCTTTTTATCGCTGCAATGCTCAACACACAACGCTAAAAATTCAACAGTTCTTAGTGATCTGAAATCAAAAATATGCAAGCTATTGAATTTGTTGATATTCAAAAAAGATAGTGATTTTTTCTAGATACAATGCATAAAAATTCTACTTTTAACTTTTGGGGGCAAAGGTAAACTCTAATAGCGAGAAATTCGCTAACTTATAATGACTAACAGAAGGCGAAAAAGTGTAAGCTTAAAATATTGACTTTTAAAAAAGCTAAACATAAAATCAAAGCATGATAACATAAAAACTGATTTTTCTTTTCTCTCTTTTTGGTGGTGAAAAAGCAATTGATTTTCCCGAATACGGAAGCGGAATTTGAATTGTTCAATAAAGGGGTGGTTTGTAACGGCTTTCTTTTTTCTAGAATACCGTATACATACATATTAAATTAATAAAAGCACTTTTTAATTTATACTTTTCAGATATAGCTGTAAAAAGGTTTAGAATTTTTAAAAATGTTTTTAAAACTAATTTAGTAATTTCAGTATTTTCGGTCAACAAAAAACGAACGGAACATTTTTCCCTTTTAGACAATAGTCTTTTATTTGTTAGATTTTAATTAAAACAAATCTAACTGGCACTAAACGACACTATATTGGCGCAATTCTAGTATAAATTTAGAGCGAAATTGATGCAAGAAAAAAAGAGCTACAAACTTTGTAACTAAATAAATTGAATTACTGTAGCTATACTTAAAATCGGTTAGAAAAACTGAGCCAGTATAAATTTTTAACAAAAACAACGTTTTTTTCGCGCATAACGAAATGATCCAGCGGTAAAAGTTTTGAAAGTGATGGCGAATTGAAATATGAATGGGCAACATCAACGTCTTTTTAACTGATTTTGTTTCGATAAAAAAGAAAGATAACTCTGTCTAATTTGCGCAAAATTATAAATCATAATATTAGGCAACAATTTCCGCTGATGTGAACCGGAAAAATATTTCTGTTGAAGTTACAGTATCCTTTTTTTGTATAAAGAATTAAAACAGTGAGTTGTGATAAAAACTGTATAAGCTGAATTAAATTGTTTATCTTTAAGGTTACCATTCTTTTTGCCCTTCTGTTGTATTTAAGCTTTTCTTTCAATGTGAACGGAAAGAAAGTGTGAGGGCAGATGTTTTAATGTTAGCTTTAAAGCCTTCTCTTTCTCTCTTTTCCTAAAGAGGATCCTCTTTCATGAAATGCGCTTATGTCAATTGAACCCCATTTTTCTTTAAAGCGAATATAAATACAGTTTCTATATAAAAATTTTTTATGAATGTTTTTTAATGCTTTTGTTTGCACATTTGTTTTTCTCCCTTTTTTTGCTTTCCCCTTTTTTGATTTCCTGCGCACTTACCGGGCACCCAAAAAATACGTTTCCCAAAAAACTGGAATTATTCTTTTTTACGGAAAAAAGTATTTTTTATATTTTTTTGTCGGTACAACCAACGACCTTCAGTCAAACATTACTTTTTTCTTCTGTAACCTTTTTTCTTTTTATTATTTCTTTTTTTTTAAAGTTGTGCAACCTTTGTTATTCTTTTGCAAACAAATAACTTTTTTCTTCTATTCACTTTTTGCTTACGGAAATAATTTCTTTTCCGGAATAAAAAAATTAAAAAGTTAAGTGATGCTTTTTAGCTTTATTTTTTGTTTGTCGGCAACAAAAAACAATATCGAAGAAAAGAAACAGTTGACTATCTTATTGTTGTTTGTTTTAATCGAAAAAAATGCTTCTGTAGTCTTTCATTTTTCTTATCTCTGATTTTAACGCTGCTGCTTTTGCTTTGGAATGTTGTTTTTCTTTTTAGTTTCAAGAACGTTGGATGATTTTCAAGAGCATTTTTCTTTTCTTTGTTGCGTCAATTAAAATCGAAAAAGAGAAGGATGGTGATAAGGAAGTGTGTAAAATGTAGCGGATTAAAAGTTTTTTATTTTTTAATATCAGAAAATGTCATCAGTATCATTTTGGGATGATAAATGTGATCTTGAAATATTAAAATCTTTTATAAAGCATTAGATATTTTCTTAACTTTATCGCCCAACAATTTTTGTGATACTTTGGTAAGCAGTATCTGGCGATATATTAACATTTTCAACCATGCTAAACATAGTCCGATGGTTTAAATAAAATTCAATTTTACAGCAAGTTTTTCTTGATGCCAGATAGATCCTTTTCACATTCCACAGCTTTTTTCGTTCTAAGTTGTCAGTTTCATTTAGGATATACGGTACTTCAAAGGAATTATCCTTCAATGGCACATATTTTTTTCAATCACTTTTTTCTATCTTCGGCGTTTTTCAAAGCCATAAATTTCAAAACTTTGACTTTTTATTTTTTTAGATTTTTGCCTTCCGATAAGTCTCTTTTTTTTAAAAGAAAAAGAATTGTTTCATAACATGCCATTTTCGATTCATCTCTTTTTTTCTCACACTTTCTTTCTTCCAGTGTTGATCACACAATTCCTTTGTGCATAGAAAAAATACTTTAACCTTTTTTATACGTTTCCTGTTTTAAAAACATTGGTAAACAACTCACTTTTTTTGCTTTGCTTCTTTTCAGAGTGGTGTTGGTTGTTGGCTATCTTCTTGACCTTCAAACAAAAACTTTTTCGTTTCAGTTTTTTTTGCGCATAGTTTTTTTAGGCATAAATATTTTATGCATATTTTTATTTTTAAATTTAGTTGGCTTTAAGCCAAGCCAAAGAGTGAGTGACTACTTTAGCCTTTTGTTAATCCCTCTTTTTTTGTGGTTGTCCTTGTCATTTCCATGAGCTAGAAACATAACTCAAAGTTATTCAACACACAAAAAAAGAAGGGACTCAAAAATGAAGCAAAAAAAATTGCGGGAGTTTTTCGCTATTTATGCTTCGTTGATGCGGCAACGAAGGAAAGGAAATGAAGGAAGAAGGAAAGCTTTTTTTGGACTAAAACAGCAGCAGCCTAAAAGGAGAGCGAGCCATCATCCTCTTTCGCTTTTTTGTTCATTCTGCAAGCTGCTGGCTGTGTTGGATATGAATGTTGCTGCTGCCTGCGACGGCAGTTGAATGAGTGTTATCCCCCCTTTTTTTTATTTTTTCCTTCTCTTTTTTTGCTGCTACTTTTTTTCCATTCGAGCTTGTGGGCCTTCATTTTTTGAGTACAATGTTTCGTTACTTCTTTTTCTTTGTGTTGCATCTGCCACAAAAAAAAGAAACATAAGCAAAAGTATTTTTTCTTTATTGCAAAAAACTGGAATCGAGCCAAGAAGGAAATTTCTTTTTTGCCTCAGAATAAGAAAGTGCGCGACCTTTCTTCCTGGGTTCAGTTTTTTAAGAGTTGAAGATTTAAAAAGAGTGATTCTACCCCAAAAAAAGAAATGAGAAAGCAAGGACACTTTTATGCCTGTTTTGAAATTATAATTGCTTTTCCCCCTTTCTCTCCCTTCCTTTCTTCCTTTCTCATCCGAAAATGCTTCGTCGTTTTTGCACATACATTTTTGTGTTGTTCTTTTTCACATTGAAAAAAGAGGACTCTGTTTTGGCTTGCTGCTTTGGGAACGCGCGCGGGCACTAATACATTTATAAATATCCAAGCAAAAAAATCTATTCGATTTAATCAATAATAAACTCTTGAAATGCCATATGTTACAGTGTGTTGTTGAACAGCTTTAGTTTATCTTTGTCTTATTTTTTTATCCTTCTTGAATCAAAAAATATAAAATGTTTATGTCTTTTTTAAACGCAAAAAACTTTCTTTTTTTTATTGCTCTGTCTTTTTTAAATATTTACTTTTTTCCTATGGCAATGAATTAAATTGAATGTATATCATTGTAAGGTTTTATATAATATTTTTGTTGTTGTCAATTTTTATTATATCACTCACCGTTACCTAAATATATTTTTCACCCTACGTTTTTGTACATATTTTTTTCGTTGAAAAAACGTTACTTTTTTGCATTTTTTTAACGTATTTAAATACGATTTTTTTTATGTGTCCGTATTAAATTTCTAGTTTTTTAAAATGGGATGAGTGAGAGAGAAGGAAGAAAAAAAAGAAACAATTGACAAGTTTATTCAAATGATTATTTTATTATTATTAGTATTTATTTATTCGAAAATTGAAAGAATGTCCGCAAAGTTTCTTTTATTTTGATTTTGCGGTTTCTTCCTTTCTCTTTCTTTTTTCTCAAATCTTTGATTATTATTTTAATGATTTATGTTTTTGAAAAAGAAATAGCAGCTGCAAATCTCTTTTTGACGTGATAAAAATAAATTTTTTAATCTCTTAAAAGTTTTTGAGACAGAAAAAAGCTTGTGATAAGAAATTTGCTATTTTTTGCAAGCATGAACGGCATTGTTGAAGTCCTAATTTTTCTGTGACATTTGTTAATGAAAAAAAAAGAATGTTTTGAAGGAAGATTAGCCGTGATTGATTGCTTTGATTTTAGCAAATTTTGTTTCAGAATTTTAAGTTTGCTTTTTGAAATTGATACTTTCTTACTTTTTACTTATCTTAGGTTGGTTTAAACCTATTAAACATCATCCTGAGAATAAAGCCTTTATTTTAAAAACGATTCAACTCTTTCTACATATATCAAATTTAAATCAAAAATGAAAAACATGGGCCAGTTTTATTTGAATATTATCTTTTCCCACTTAATCATTTACCTTTTCAAGAACCTTTTATTCCTGAACTGCAAAAACCTTTTTATCTTTTATTAAGTAAGTACATCTCTAAGTAAATTAAGAATCCTTGTCATTAACACTTCCACTTAAAGAAAATTTTAAATCACTTTCATTATCTTTTCTTCTTTTCAAGAGATGCGAAAAAAATTAGTTTAAAAAGAGTTATTACAAGAGCTGAAATCCTTAAGTGTTTCTCTTTGAGAGAATATATTTTTGTTTCAAATCTTTCCAAAAATAATTCATGTTTCTTTAAAATTATTTCCGTGTATTTAGTTAGTCTTGTTTTGCAAGACAGAAAAAAATAATTCTAAAATTAAAAGTTGTTATTTTCAATTACCTTTTTTATGTGTCTTTTGTTAAAACGTAAAAGAAAGGAAGAAAGTTGTTTGAAAAAAAAGAGTCTTGAATTTATTTAGAGACATTTTTGAGATAATCTCATTTTCTTCTTTTCTGTTAATTTTTTAGGCTAAAATCTAAAAACACATTTTCGTTTTATACAGAAACAAAACATTGATTAACTGCTTTTTTTCAATAAAAAAATTCATCGAAATTTTTATGTTTTTGATTGAAAAATCGCTTTTTTTGTTTTTATTTGAAATCAAAAAACTTGTTCTTGATCAACAACTTTCTAAATAGAGAAAAGCCGGCCTCGACAAACGAAGAAAAAAATAAATGCCAATTTTTTTCTTTTTTAGACTCATAAAACTTTTAAGTCGTTTTTGAATATAAAAGTTCCAGATTGATTTTTTGTGTGTCACGTCAACTTGATTTTTGTTACGAGGTTTCAGCTTTTTTTTGTTCAGTTTTGATTTTTGATCGAAGCGGCTGGCGTTTTAGAAATTGTTCTACTTTTACTGCCGAAATTGTTTTATTTTTCTCCAGGTTTTTTTGGCGATCTAATCGTAATTTGAGAAAAAAGTGCATCAATGCTATTTAACTTTTATTTTTGTTTAAAAGTTAATTTAAAAATGCTTAGATTAACAATACCTGAAAAATTAGGATAAACCTTTTGTTCTCAAAAGTAACATACTTTTTTGACAATTGTCATTTTTCTACTAAGAATATGAACAAGCGTCAGATCAATCACACAAACAGATTTGTTTTTCAGTCATAGACATTTGTCGAAAATTTCAGCACCTTATCTATTGGAGCATTTGCAACCATGTTCTTGATATTTACTTTACATTTGTTAATTCCAAAAGAAATATTTTTTTCAACAAACTTTTTTGTATTTTTTAACCATTCTTTCAATCTGCTCTCTTAAATTTTACTATTATATTATTCATTCAAGTTTTAACATTTTTTTGTTCCATCATCTCAACAGCAGCAGGAGGTTGTTTACTTACTCAAAAATAAGAGAAAGATTCTTTTTTTGTGTCTTAATTCATGGATCTTTTTTACCTTTGTGTTACTTCTTTCTCGCCTCCTACTTTTATTTCAAACCTTTTTCAAACTTTCTTTTTCAAAAAAAACTTGTTGAAGATCTTTTCTTTTTTTTCAAAAATGTTTGAGCCAGTGTTGTTTCGATTTAAGTCAAAAAATGAAAGTATGCTCGCCGCCGCTTTTTTTGCAGGCAGTTTGTTAGTCATTGAAGCGGAAAAAATGAACGGAAGTTTGATTCTTTTTCTTTTATACATATTTTTTTCGATTTAATGATTATTTTCGTTTTTTAGTTACTTTTTGGGAGTTTTTAGAAGAAATGGAGTCAAAATTGTAATGATTCGATTGAAAGAAAAGAATTAGAAGAATTATCTTCTTTAGTGGGGGTCTTGGGTTTTTGATCGTTCTTTTAAAAGCTCTTGATTGAAGTCTGTCAGAATTAAAATTGTAACTTGTTATTGACTATCAACTTTTTATTTGTGCCATATAATCATGACAAACATTCACACTGGAGAAAAGCATAGGTTCCTCTATTTTTTCCGGAAGGTTTCATAATTATTTATTACTGTAATTATCCGAGCCTTTTTTCATTAGTTCTGCCACATTCTTTTTTGTGCTCAATTATCAAAAATATTACCCTTTACCCTTCTTTTTTTTACTGCAAAAACTTCTTTCTTTTTGTTACTTTCGTTGTTGCATTTGTTCAACAATTGTTTTGTTTTGTTATTTGTCTAAAAGATAATTTATAAGTTTAATCATGCACGTAAAAGAAAGTTTCTCGCCCGTTGAAACTTAATCCCATCTTTTCTCAATTTATGCCCTGTCAAAAAGTAACATTCATTTTTCACAACTTTTTCTTCTTCTTTCTTTTCCTACCGGTTTTTTGGGACTGCCATTGTTGTTACGTTAGTTATCCGTTCAAAAAATCTAAGATTTAAGATTTTTTTGCCCTTTTCAACTTTTTTTTATTGTTAAAAGTTACTACTGCGTCAAACCAAAGACACTAAAAATTTTCACAAAAAAAGGCGACAATATTGCAGCATTTTCTGTGTTGTTTTTTTTGTGGCTTTCAAATTTTTCAATGCCCTCCTCCTACACAAGGGAGATTTTGACTTGACTTGAGTGAAGTGAGTGAAGATGAAAATGAAAGTGAAAAAAAGAACTAAAGGACACATAAAAATATATGTATAAAAAAGACGACAACGAAGAATACTTTGTTTTTTATTTTTGAGTCACTGTTGCTTCTTCTTTTCTTTTTGTTTCTCCCGAATGACCATTTTTTTCTGAATGTTTTTCAGACATGAAAAAAATTGGAAGAAGTTTCTTCCATTGCTTTTCCTTTGGTGACATTTGTTTTTGAAGTTAAAAAAAGGCTCCTTTAAAAATTTGACAAAAAAGTGCCGTTTTCTTTGTTGTTCTTTTTTGTTGTGTATGAAAAGTGATATAAGGCATAAAAGAGCTGGTGTCATTTTTGCCATGCTTCTTTTATGGGTTTTGTTTCATTTTTAAATGTTTAAGCATTTTTAGCGGTTTTTGTCTGCAGCTTTTTTTTATCAAATTTTTTTAAATAAAACTACTTTCAAATGTTTACTAT
This sequence comes from Panagrolaimus sp. LJ2400, assembly GCA_024447215.1. Taxonomy (NCBI): domain Eukaryota; kingdom Metazoa; phylum Nematoda; class Chromadorea; order Rhabditida; family Panagrolaimidae; genus Panagrolaimus; species Panagrolaimus sp. LJ2400. Next base: position 1,348,204 of record JAMRYA010000009.1, on the reverse strand, counting down.
GAAAGTTTTGCTTTTTTTTACTTAAAACCCATTTTTGGCAATAAGCCAATTTAAAATGAATAATTTAATTAAAGTTGTTATGCTTCAACACTATCAGTCCTTTTCTTTAATTTAATTTTTCCTCACTTAAAACACTACATTTCTGAGTATTACTCTTTCAAAAAAAATCTAGGGGTTAGATTCTTGATCAATAGAAATAAACCATTTTATGTGTAATACATGTTTTTCTTCTTCAAATACTACTTCGTTTATTCCTAAACCTTTTTTGCTACCAATGATTCAACATACAAGCATGAATCACAAAAAAAAAGAGTAGTAACAATCAATTCAACCGAATAAATACTCTCTACACTATTTTTATTTCGTAAAATTTCTATGCATTTTTGATTTACTTTTTTTTGTTGCATTAATTCTTTTACGTTATTCGAGATTCCCTTCTTCTTTATTGAATTTTTACACACTTTTCTACGCGTTAATTATTTATTTTTTGCCGTCTTCTTCGGTTTCTCTTTTTTCTGTTGATTACTTAAACAATCTTTTTTCTTAAATTTTAATTAAAACATTTTTAGATCTGACACAGCCGCTCCAACAAAAGGCAAAAAAAGAACAAAAAGAAAGTTGGAAGAAAATCTCAAAAATAATATTTTTTAATTAATCACCTACAGTATTATTAATATTATTATTATCACATCAAATATTTATAATTAATGTGCCAATAATAATTGTTATCTTTCTTCCTGCGTTTCTTTTCGATCGAACTTTTACCGCTTTTTTACTTACATCTTTCAATCAAAAAAAGAACGTCTCGACATCAGAAAAAACCAACAAATAAAAAACAAGCTTATTTCAATAATAAAAAGTTTACGATCAATTACTGCTTATTAACAAAAAAGCCATTTGCATAACTCAAAATGGTTAATACAGCTACTTCGAACGAACAACAACAACATCATCATCATCATGAAGAACAACAAAATGAACAACATTTACATCAACCTGAACCATTAAACGATCCATCAGGAATTTTGTCGAATTCTCCAAATTTTGCCGCTGTTAATGGTATACAAATTTTTGAGCCTATTTATCAACCAAATATTGCTGAAAAAAATTTAAAAGTTGCTAGTGTCACTCTTCCAAATGGTCATAAACGAGATTTTCATATTCATGTAAGCAATATTTTTTATTATAGAAAAAAGAGCTTTATATATCCCTGTTGTTGATGTTAAACATCATTGATAGTCTATGCAATTCAATTCCAAAAGGAATATCCTTTCAAAAACATATCCCATGAAATTTTTATTATTTCAGAAAAACAGCAAAGGAAATGTCCTTTTTGATCTGGCTGCTGAATCTGAAACTCTCTTAGAAAAGGATTACTTTGGGTTACGATACGAGGATGAACTTGGTGAAATGGTTTGTTCTCCCTCATAATTTCATTTAAAATAACAGCATTTTGTAGACATGGTTATATCCAGATAAGCGTATCCAAAAACAGCTTAAACATAAACCATGGAATTTTGTATTTCAAATAAAATTTTATCCACCAGAACCTTCTGCACTTGCTGATGATTTAACTAGATATTTACTATATTTACAAATTCGTAAAGAAATTTATGAAGGAAAGTAAGTATTTTCAAAGATGACTATGACATTATTAATAATATTAATTTCGTAGGCTACCAGCAAGTTATGCAAAACAAATTCTTTTGGCTGCAATGGTTATGCAAGCTGAAATTGGTGATTTTGAAGCAATTAAACAATCACCACATGATTATGAGCGTTTCCTTCGTGAACAACATTTAATTCCACAAATTGATGAAGAAGTTTTAACAAAAGTTCGGGAAGCTCATAAAGAACAAAAGTAAGAATTAATTGAAAGTTTTTCATATTTAAATTAATGCCATTGAAAAAGTCTTGCAACGAAACATGGTTACAGTATATATTAAAAAAATTTTTTAAGGGGCTTAACACCAAATGAAGCACATCAAAAATATCTTGATACTGCAAAAGATCTCGCAAAATATGGTTTCACATTTTTCAATGCCAAGGATACCAAAAATGGTCCAGTAATTATTGGAGTTTATGCCCATGGCATTTGTGTTTACAAAGATCAACTTCAAATTCATCGATTTTTATGGCAAGGTGTTAATAAAATTCAATTTCGTGGAAGTAAATTTTCTGTTGTTCTAAAACCTGGAGAAGTAAGCTCCTTTTATATCAAACATGTTTGCATAAATAAAATTTGAAAAAAAATTTCAGTTGGATCCAAAAAAAGAAGTTACAGTTAATTATCGCTTAGCTGATTATACCACAGCTAAAAAGCTTTATCGTACTGCCGTTGAACATCATACATTCTTTAGGTAAAAAATTCTTACATATTGTAGAACTATAGTACGAAAAACGTTTTGCAATTTATAGATTAATTAAGCCTGAAGATAAACCAAAGGGTACATTTTTACGGCGATGGGGTTCTGATCGATTCCGATACCAAGGTAGAACATATTTTCAAGCAAAAATGGCTTCACAAATGTTTGACCATCCATCACAAGTTGTTACAATTCAACGAACCCCATCTGGTCGACAAGTTTCTCGTTCTGTTGATGATTGTAAGCTTATCTAATTCTAATAAAATAATAACAATACTCTCTAAATTACAGTAGCCCAACCACGAAGTTTTCCAACTTCCCCAATGCATTATGTTGATGAAACAACTCAACAGCTTACATCACCAGAAAAATCCAAATCTTATTCACTTTCAACTTCGAAAGCGGATAAAGCAAAGAAAAAAGCCGAAGAGGTTGGTTTGAAATTTCTAAACAAAATTTATGCTAATTTTATTGCTAACATTTATTGCTGAAAAAAAGATAGAGAACAATCTACAGTATACCGGTGTAGCTTTCTTCTAAAAATATATATAACTGTAAATATATTATTGTACCTTTGTGGCTTTAGTCACTATTGGACAGCGCTTTTTATCTTTTTCTTCTCCTTTTTTATCTGTAATAAAAAAAAGAAAGAAAAAACTGTTTTAAATGTTTATAGTTTTTCTTTTGCTCTTGCTTTATAGCCCAAAAAAAGATGAAATTGATTGCATAAGTGTTTAACCCCCTCCTTTTTACAAAAATATAAATGAACAGCAAAAAATAATAATAGATTATCTGTCGCTTTTTAATAAATATTTATTTTCTTCTTCTCACTTTTGATTATTTTTTTATTTTCTAACCTGTTTTTTTCTCTTTTCTTATCACGGCTACTACAACCGATAAGAAGAAAAAACAACCCTTTGTCTTTTGATTATTATTTTTTTCCGCAAATAAAATAATATAGATTTTAAGCGCTTTTTTTTTAAAAATCCCCCTAAAAATTTATTAATTCCCTTTTTCTTTCATTGTTTTTGCCGCTTTTTATTGCACAATTTTTTCCACACCGTTTTTTACATTTTTTACACAGCACCCAAAAACTTTCAAATCGTTTTTGCAACAAAAAAAGCCACATATTTGGGTACTTTTTTCTTAACAATGTTTTAGTTTTGTTTCACGGCAAATTAACTTTTAAACAATTGCCTTATAATTAGATATTAACATAAATTTGAACATAGACCAGGAAGGAAGTTTTTAAAATATGCGCTCTCGGCTACTACTCCTTTACTTTTGTATTGCCTGCTTCTTTGATTTTTTAAATCTTAAAAATTTTACAATTCCTGGTACAAAAAGTTTAATGATAATAACGACTACTTATTATTCAAATTTATTCCTCTAGTATTGACTGTCATAGAAAAACGCTTTTGATTTTTACAAAAACTATTTATATAAAATTTTATAAAATTTTCGCTCGTATGCGTATAAATATTTTTTTGAATATTATTTGTAGCTATCGCCGTTATCTGTGGTTGTACATGATTTACAACAACAACAACAACAAAAGCAACAACAAGGAAAATCAAAACGTAGTGATTCAATGTCATCTTCTGGATCATCATCACCTTGTAGTGTGTCAATGGCATCACCGAATTCTGGTGAATATTATGTTAAAGCATCATATACACCACAAGAAAAATCTACAGTATCACCATATGAAGAAGTACTCTTTCCATTATCAATATCAAAAGAAGAACGACAACAACAATATCAAACACCTATTCAACGATCTTCAGCTAATCGTAATTCAAGGGTTCGATTCTCTTCTGATACAAAACCTGTTACCCCAGATGATGGAAGTGCTGTAGCAATGGCGCCAGCAGTTCGACCCGGAAAACGAAAAGCTAAAAGAAGATTGTTTGGCCCAGTTAATGATGATCATACAGCTTTTTCACCCGTTGATGATCTTTATAAAGCTGCGGAAATTTCTTCGGTTCCACTTGATAGTCGTGTAACTTTATATGATAAAGGATGGTATACAACGCCATCAACATCTCGGGCATTATCGCCTACTGGGCTTTTTGTTGGTTGTTGTAAGCCACCTCGACGAACACTTGTCAGTGAACGATTACTTCGAAATCGTCAAAACCTTCCATCATCTTCTTCTGAATATTATTCAATAATTAAGCGACCTGAAATTGAACCACATCCAATTCGATATTTTGTTGAAGTGTACCATTCTGGCAGACCACAAATTGAAACACAAAGAAAGCGAAGATTTATGCCACGAAAGGATGTGGATTTTGTTAATCCAAATGAACTTAATAAAAATTATTACAATTTTCCAAAAGAAGTTTGTTATGATTGGGAAAGAACTGAATGTTCAAGAGATCCTGAAGGCTTACCACTTAAACAATTTTCAACAATTTATTGGCTTGGTGGAACAAGTAAACAAGGAAATGCCAAACCTGTTGGAATTAAAGGACAAAATATTATTGTTCCATCAGAATCTCAACAACATGAAGGAGAAGGTGAAAGACGCATGATTATTACTGAAGCTTCAACATCGGAGCATGCTTCAACAGAAGAAGAACCACGTGTTGTTGAAATTTTTGAAGAAAAGCCAGTTATTACTGTAAGACAAGAAGAAGGCAAAACAATTACAACAATTGAAACGACTACAGTAATCACAACAACTGAAAATTTCGAGACCGGTACATCTGAAGCTATTACCAAAGAAGATGTGCTTCCTTTGCAAGCTTCAACACCATTACCTTCTACAGCTGAACAGGTTCAAGCGACTGAATCATTGCCTACAATATCTGAGCCAATCACAACAACTGAGATCTTCTGTAAGGCTGAAGAACTTGATACAGTACCAATTAAAAAATATTCCAATGTTTATCATGCTGGTACTTCAGTTGAAAACCCATCTCCAGTTGAATGGGTTAAGAAAAAGAAGGGCATCTTGTTTATAAAAAAGTCTTCAACAACTCACAGGCAGTCCTCTGTTGAAGAACAAAGGCCTTCAACTTCAAAAGAAACAACCCCGGTAAGCGGTGGAAAAGTTTTGCTTGGAAAAAGAAAAAAATCATCTGAAGGTGAACCAATTGTTGCTAAGCTTGCACACGAAGTTTCGGAACGTGCAAGGACCTTTTCAATGTCAAAGCATTATCCAGAAATTTCAAAACCATTTGAAGGCCAACTTAAAGAAATCCAGCGGGAGCCAGAAGCTCCATCTGCAAATTTATTCGATTGCGTATCATTTGCTGATAGTGTTGCTACCGATGAACCAAAAACAAAGAAGGCAAAACAAAGCCGAGCTGCAAGATTTTGTCTTGCATGTGTCGGGGGAAGTCGACAACGTCGAGAAATAGAAAGAAAACAAAGTAAAACTATTGAGAGCCATGAAGGACCTATCAAAGAAAGAGAAACACGCGTTGAAGAAGTATATGCATATGAGCCAACAAATGTGACCGAAGTCCATGAAACAGTTGAAACAATAACCACATCGAAAAAATATGACAAAATTCCGGAAGTAATTGTTACTCATGATCTATCGCTTATTCCTACAACAAGTGACGAAGAACTTATTACTGAAACCTTGCCATTACAAAGTGAAGTTCAACATTCTAATTTATCAGAACATGTTGAAATAATTCCAGAAGGAAGAAGTTTTCAAGAAGAAGAAACCATAACAGTATCAGATGCTACAGTGCCACCAACTCCAACACCAAGTGAAGCAACTTTTGTTGAAGAAAATGTTCAACAAAACGTTATCAAGGAACAAACACCACCTAAAATGGTTGAAACTTCAGATTATCCATTTACTGCTAAAACAAACAATGAAGCCGATATTTTGGATAAACATAATGAAGCACCACAGGATATATTTTTAAGTGAACTATCTTCTGCTCCAAGAACGCATCTTGAACAACAAGAAATTTCAAATGCGCCACAAAATGAAAAAGTTTACATAACAGAAGAAACACAAATTTTTAGCAAAATAGCAAAACCTCCAACCATTGCGAAAACAATGAAAGAAACAGAAAACTTGTCAAAAACCACAATTTCAACAAAAACAAAAATGCTTGCAGAAAAGAAGCATTGTCCTTTAATTGGAGCAACTTATGAAGGCGAAACAGCTAAAGTGCACAAACAAGAAGATTTCAGAGAAGCAAACCTCTTTGATACAATTTCATTCCAATCTGGCAGCGATGACTCAGGGCTTGGTGCCGATTCTGGTTCAAAGCAAAAATCTGGAGGCCTCATTTGTATTCCAAAATCAAAGAAATCCAAAACAAAAACTTCTGAAACAACTGCAAAAATTAATTATACTGAAGTTCAAACAGCTCGAAATAAAAAAGTTAAGCGAGCTCGACTATTTTCCTTCAGTAAACACTATCCAGAAATTGGAACAGTTTATGAAGGTGAAGTAAATGAAATAACTCCAGTTCAGCAAGCTGCATTTACAAATCTCTTCGACGAAATTAGCTTTGCTCCCGATGAAGAACTTAAAATTACTAAACAAGAAACTGTAATAAAAGAAATGCCAAAATCCTCTGGACTTTGGTGCCTCTTAACTTCAAAACAACAAAAACGTACAGCTTCTGTTGATTCGATCAAAAGTGAAAAATCAATTCCAAATAAAACTATTAAAGAAGCTGAAACATATTCATTAAGCCAATATTATCCTGAACTTGGTGCAGCATATGAAGGCGAGCTATCTGAAGTAAAACCTGTGAAAGATGTTGATTACATAAACATTTTTGATGCAATTAATTTTGCACCTAAACAACAAAAAATCGAAGTTGTTGAAGTTGAACAACCACAGCTTAAACCAAAGAAAGATAAATCTTCAACACTTTTATGCATGAAAAAGAGAAAGATTTCTGAAACTTCAAGTGCTTCATCACTTTCCCTTAAAGATCACAAAAATTTGCATGCTTTACAAACAGCTCGAAATAAGTTTGTTCGTCGAGCTCGTCTCTTTTCTTTCAGTAAACACTATCCTGAAATTGGTGGTGGTGAAACAACAAATGAAACTGAATTAATTGAATTAGCTCCCGTTCAACAAGCTCCCTTCACAAATCTCTTTGATGAAATCAGCTTTGCTTCTGACGAAACTGAAATTAAAAATATTGAAGAATCGAAGAAGCTTAAAACAAAGAAAACTGTTAAGAAACCTTCAAATCTTTTGTGTGGAACAAAATTAAAAAGAAAAACTTCTAAAAAATCAAGCACAAGTTCAACATCAAGTGGTACAAGTGTTTCATCACTTTCACTCAAAGATCACAAAAATTTGAATGCAATGCAAATTGCTCGAAACAAACTTGTTCAAAGAGCTCGATACTTTTCAACAAGTAAACATTATCCTGAAATTGGTGCAGCTTATGCTCATGACGATGAAGCCGTAGAACTTCAACCAGCTAAAGAGGCTTCATTCACAAAATTATTTGATGAAATTAGTTTTGCTTCAACTTTAGATATCAAAGAAACTAGTTTACAGAAAATCGATAAAAGGAGCAAAGCATTACCAAATTGCTTTACTTGTGCTGGCTTTAAATCCAAACCAACGGAAATCACTGAAGAGGCTGATGAATTTGCGTATCAAAAAGTTACAGTGTCACAAGATATTGTACTTCAAGAACAAATTACTGCAAAAGATGAAGAACCAATCCTCGCTGAATATGTTGAAGAACCGATTATTGAAGTTATTGAAGAACGGACTGTAAAAGTTGATGATCAACTGCTTACACGAGTTGATAAAGACACAAATCCTACCCAAACATTTACTCAAGTAATGCATGAACAGAGTTATAATGAAGAATTAGTTGAAATTGGTTTGCCAATTTATAAATCTAATGAAGATAGGGAATACACTGAAACAATAATCGCTGCTCCACCAGAACGTGCTACTGTTGAAGCTAAAGTTGATGAACCGCAAAAAGTCGTCGAAGAAGTTCATCATATAGTTAAAGCTACGAAAGACGAGACTAAACATTATACAGAAGGATATCCAGCGTTTTCTGAACCATTCACTGGTAAAGTCTCACAGCTAAACTATCAACAACAGGTCCCTGAAACCGTTTACACAAAAGAACAAGAAACAAATATTATATTTGAATCGCCAAATCCAAATCTTCTTGTTATCCATCACGAGCAGCCAGAAAAAACAGCTGCAACCATTCAACAAGAAGAACAATGGTTAATTGGAAACCCGAGAACTGTGGAAGAAAAAATCATAACAAATCCAGAAGAAGAATTAATTCATACAGAAATGGCATTCAAATCTCACACATATCCCTCCACAATGGCCAAAACTGAAGAACACACAACTTCTTCAAAAACAACAAAAACATTTTCATTACCTTGGTCAAAGAAGAAGAAACTACAAGGCTATCCTATGTATACAGAAGCTTTTGATAAAGACGTTGTGGAATTAAGACGAGAACCAGAAGCACCAGAAAAAAATTTATTTGATACAATTTCTTTCCAATCCGACAGTGATGACTCAGGCCTCGGTGCCGAATCAGGAATTAAATTAAAAAACAGCGGAGGACTTATTTGTATTCCAAAATCGAAAAAATCAAAAACAAAAACTTCTGAATCAACTGAAAAAATTAATTATACTGAAGTTCAAACAGCTCGAAATAAAAAAGTTAAGCGAGCTCGACTATTTTCCTTCAGTAAACATTATCCAGAAATTGGAACAGTTTATGAAGGTGAAGTAAATGAATTAACTCCAGTTCAGCAAGCTGCATTTACAAATCTCTTCCACGAAATTAGCTTTGCTCCAGATGAAGAAGTTCAAACAACAATTCAAGAAAGATCTTTTATTACAAAAGAAAAACCCCAATCGTCTGGACTTTGGTGCCTCCCAACTTCAAATCAACAAAAACGCACAGCATCAGTCCCTTCAGTTATATCAGAAGAAAGAAGAATAATCTTAAACAAACCTCTTGAAAAATCTGAAACATATTCATTAAGCCAATATTATCCTGAACTTGGTGCAGCATATGAAGGCGAGCTATCTGAAGTAAAACCTGTGAAAGATGTTGATTACATAAACATTTTTGATGCAATTAATTTTGCACCTAAACAACAAAAAATCGAAGTTGTTGAAGTTGAACAACCACAGCTTAAACCAAAGAAAGATAACTCTTCAACACTTTTATGCATGAAAAAGAGAAAGATTTCTGAAACTTCAAGTGCTTCATCACTTTCCCTTAAAGATCACAAAAATTTGCATGCTTTACAAACAGCTCGAAATAAAATCGTTCGTCGTGCAAGATATTTCTCAACAAGTAAACACTATCCAGAAATTGGAACAGTTCATGAAGCTGAAGTGAATGAATTAACTCCAGTTCAGCAAGCTGCATTTACAAATCTCTTCGACGAAATTAGCTTTGCACCAGATGAAGAACTTAAAATTACTAAACAAGAAACTATGGCGGCAAAAGAAATGCCCAAATCATCTGGACTTTGGTGCCTCCCAACTTCAAAGCAACAAAAACGTACAGCTTCTGTTGATTCGATCAAAAGTGAAAAATCAATTCCAAATAAAACTATTAAAGAAGCTGAAACATATTCATTAAGCCAATATTATCCTGAACTTGGTGCAGCATATGAAGGCGAGCTATCTGAAGTAAAACCTGTGAAAGATGTTGATTACATAAACATTTTTGATGCAATTAATTTTGCACCTAAACAAGAAATAATTGAAGTTGCTGAAGTTGAACGCTCACATCAGTTTATAAAAGAAGAACCAAAAAGAAAAATCAAATTTTGGTGTGTTCCAGGACCGAAAAAACGTAAAGCTACAGCACGTTCGACAAGCTCAGATGAATCACTTGAAAAGGGAACACTTAATGCATTGCAAGTGGCCCGAAATAAAATTGTACAAAAAGCTAGAACATTTTCAATGAGTGAAAATTATCCCAATCAAGAAGAAGCATTTGAAGGTGAATTAATGGAATTATCACCCGCTGTGCAAGCGCCATCAGCCAATCTCTTTGATTGCGTTTCATTTGATGATGAACCTCCGGCAGTCATTTTTACCCTCGATTCAATGGCAACTTTAAATAAAAATCTTCTTCCAAGAGAACGACCAAATTATTTACTTGCATGTCTTTCATGTGGTACTAGAAAATTTAGATCACCCCATTATCCAGCTATCACAGAACCATACGGTGGTGAAGTAACAAATCTTCAACGAAGAGATGAAATTCCAAAAACCGAGATATCTGAATTTGTTTCAGTTCCAGTAGAAAAAGAAAAGCTTGCTGAAAAAACTGAAAAGATAGAAGTTGAACAAATTGCTGCTTGGGGATATCCAGGTATTACAGAAGCCTTTACCGGTAAACTAAATACAATTTATCCACAACGAGATGTTGATCTAACAAATCTCAATGAATATGTTGCATTTGAAAATGGAAGTGAACAATTAGATGATCGACTTAAACCTGTTAAAACAGCTGTTACAGAAATGACAGATAAATGGGCAATTCAAGAAGCATATCCAGTCACATCTGAAAGTAACGATGTTTTACTTCAAGAACCCTTAGTTGAAGAATCAATTCTAACTACGACGGAACATCGTCAAGTAGAACCCTCTCTTCAACCACCAGAAGTTATTATAACGGAAGCTACAGATTTAGCACCAAAAGATGAAATCCTTAAATCTGAAATCACAGAGCATATAAACTTTACTGAAACTGGTGAAGGTAGTTATCGTAGAGTTTCACAAGTTATTGCTGCACAAAAACATATAATAATTTCTGATGAAGCTCCTGAAATGATATCTGCCATCACAATTATGGATGAACCAACGCCAGCTGAATGTTATGAGCTAACACCTGCTCAAGAAGCGTCGTCTAAAAATTTGTTTGATACAATTTCATTCCAATCCGATAGTGATGATTCAGGGCTTGGAACAGAATCAGAAACCAGAGCCAAGAAAAAATCTGGAGGCCTCATTTGTATTCCAAAATCAAAGAAATCCAAAACAAAAACTTCTGAAACAACTGCAAAAATTAATTATACTGAAGTTCAAACAGCTCGAAATAAAAAAGTTAAGCGAGCTCGACTATTTTCCTTCAGTAAACATTATCCAGAAATTGGAACAGTTTATGAAGGTGAAGTAAATGAATTAACTCCAGTTCAGCAAGCTGCATTTACAAATCTCTTCGACGAAATTAGCTTTGCTCCCGATGAAGAACTTAAAATTACTAAACAAGAAACTATGGCGGCAAAAGAAATGCCCAAATCATCTGGACTTTGGTGCCTCCCAACTTCAAAGCAACAAAAACGCACAGCTTCAGTCCCTTCAATTAAATCCGATGAAAGAAGAATAATCTTAAACAAACCTCTTGAAAAATCTGAAACATATTCATTAAGCCAATATTATCCTGAACTTGGTGCAGCATATGAAGGCGAGCTATCTGAAGTAAAACCTGTGAAAGATGTTGATTACATAAACATTTTTGATGCAATTAATTTTGCACCTAAACAACAAGAAATTGAAGTCGTCAAAAGTGAACAAGAATCATATTATTTCGTCAAAAAAGATTCGAAAGAAAAAGTTAAATTTGGATGTATGCCTGGATCTCACAAACAAAAAAGAACAACGTCAATCACTTCTGAAGAATCAATCAAAAAAGGAACACTTAATAAAATTCAGGTTGCTCGAAATAAAGCTGTTGAAAGAGCTCGAACATTTTCAATGAGCCATCATTATCCCGAAATTGGAACAGCGTATGAAGGAGAATTATTAGAATTAGCTCCATCTCAACAAGCACAATCAACAAATCTCTTTGATGAAATTGATTTTGAACCTGATGTTGAAGAAAAGACGATTATTAAAAAGAAGGAAAGACAAGTAAAACCATTAAAACATAGTGGCGTCGGTATTAGCTTTTTATGGTGTGTCCCAAAACATTACGATTATTCATCGTATCCAAGTGACAGCACTCCTTATAGTGGTGAACTGAAAGAGCTTACTGTGGTTGAAGAAGCACCATCTGCAAATCTATTCGACTGTGTTTCATTCGCATCCACAGATGATGTGAATCAAGATCTGCTCCTAAATGGACATGTTGTAAGTCAGCCAACCCTTTTCGAACATCAGCAACCAATTATCATTGAACAAGAAAGTGTTACAATACCATATGGATATCCAGTTCCAACTGAAGTTTACGAAGGTGAAGTTGATGATCTTTTGCCACAAAAAGATTATGACCATATCAATATCTATGAAAGAATTGAACAAGTTCCCAAAGGTATTAGCTATGTCCCACCACCTCGGAAGCCAAGCTTTTTGGAAAAAATTCGTAGAGCTTCATTCAGAGAAACTTCTACCGAAAATGTCACTTTTGAACGAGAAATTATTAGGGAAGAAGTTCATCATGTCGGACGATCAGAACCCATGACAATTCCAACTATTATTGAACCAGTAGAAATTCTTGAAAAAATCGAAGATACATTATCGACTAAAATTCCGGTAAAGGAAGAAGTTTACATTGTTGAAGAATCAACAATTTCGGAGCCAACTGAAATGACTAGAACTTTTCATGAACAAACTATGGAAACTGATATCAGCTTAACTAAATCTGGTGAAGTCTCTTATCACAACGAAACAACGATTATCCCAGATGTTTTTACCATTCAAACTGTAGAATCTGATAAAATATCAGCAATTGTTGAAGTATTAAAGTATTATCCAGTAATTTCCGAACCATTTACTGGAGAACTTTTGACATTAACAAGGCACGACGATGCACCTTCAAGTAATCTCTTTGATGAAATCAACTTTTTAATTGTCCATAAAAATGTTGAAGCACCAATTACAACAAAAACTTCAAAAGCACATAAATTTCTATGGTGTGGTGGACAACGCTCAGAATCACCTGAAGCAAGAAAATCTGGCAAAGCAAAAACATTTAGAAACCGAGTCAGAACATTTTCAATGAGCAAACATTATCCCGAAATTGCTGCACCATTTGAAGGTAAGTTGGCTGAATTAACGCCAACTAATGAAGTACCTTCAAGAAATTTATTTGATGAAATCAGCTTCGCTTCGGCAGAATTCGAACCACATGTTGCAGCAAAGGAAAAAGCTTCAAACAAACGTTTTTGGTGCCTCTCAACTTCAAAACAACAAAAACGTACAGCTTCTGTTGATTCGATCAAAAGTGAAAAATCAATTCCAAATAAAACTATTAAAGAAGCTGAAACATATTCATTAAGCCAATATTATCCTGAACTTGGTGCAGCATATGAAGGCGAGCTATCTGAAGTAAAACCTGTGAAAGATGTTGATTACATAAACATTTTTGATGCAATTAATTTTGCACCTAAACAACAAAAAATCGAAGTTGTTGAAGTTGAACAACCACAGCTTAAACCAAAGAAAGATAAATCTTCAACACTTTTATGCATGAAAAAGAGAAAGATTTCTGAAACTTCAAGTGCTTCATCACTTTCCCTTAAAGATCACAAAAATTTGCATGCTTTACAAACAGCTCGAAATAAGTTTGTTCGTCGAGCTCGTCTCTTTTCTTTCAGTAAACACTATCCTGAAATTGGTGGTGGTGAAACAACAAATGAAACTGAATTAATTGAATTAGCTCCCGTTCAACAAGCTCCCTTCACAAATCTCTTTGATGAAATCAGCTTTGCTTCTGACGAAACTGAAATTAAAAATATTGAAGAATCGAAGAAGCTTAAAACAAAGAAAACTGTTAAGAAACCTTCAAATCTTTTGTGTGGAACAAAATTAAAAAGAAAAACTTCTAAAAAATCAAGCACAAGTTCAACATCAAGTGGTACAAGTGTTTCATCACTTTCACTCAAAGATCACAAAAATTTGAATGCAATGCAAATTGCTCGAAACAAACTTGTTCAAAGAGCTCGATACTTTTCAACAAGTAAACATTATCCTGAAATTGGTGCAGCTTATGCTCATGACGATGAAGCCGTAGAACTTCAACCAGCTAAAGAGGCTTCATTCACAAAATTATTTGATGAAATTAGTTTTGCTTCAGAAGTTGAAGATGTTGTTGTAACTCAAGAAGCAACAAAAGATAAGCAGCCTTCGAAAGCTTTTGCAACTTGTTTGACATGTGCTGGTCGAAAAACTCCGAAATCCATCGAAGAGCCGTATGAAGTTGAAAGTATCGGAGTGTCAAAATCTTTGGATGTTCCGAGTTCAACAGAATTTGAAAATACGAGCACATTAGTTGTAGTTGAAAAAGATTTGGCCATTCAATCTTTTCCAGAGCCATCTGTTGAACACGGATATCCGCTTATAAGTCAACCATATACTGGTGAAATTTCTTCTCTTACGATGATTCCTGAAATTGAATATTCAATTTTGCCCAAGATGGAAAGAGAAAAAGCTGCTGAATCATTAATCGAAGAACCTTTTGATGAAATACAAAAAACTGAAAACATTTTTACAGAAGAACGTGAATGGATTTCTGGAATACCTGAAGTAATCCAAACTGAATGCCATCATGAAATAATAACAGCCCCTCACGTAACACGTGCAACAGCTTTATCGGAACATTTTGAAGCTGAACAGGAGCCTGTGAAAACGCCGTACGAGCAAGTTCTATCAGATTATCCTCAGTTGGCAGCTGCATATCAAAATGATGCTCACACTTTAACAAAAATCAGCGAAGTTCAACCAGTTGATTTTGAAACATATGAACAGCAAATAATAGAACCCACAGCAGTCATTGAAAGAACCGTTGACAGAACATCAGAACAACAGACTGAGGAGCGCGAGCACGATACTTCGACGAAAGAATACGTTTTTGATATTCCAACTGTAAATAATGAAAATATCCCAACGACAACAATTTTAAAAAGAACAAAAATGCTTACAGAGAAGAAGCATTATCCTTTAATTGGAGCAACTTATGAAGGCGAAACAGCTAAAGTGCACAAACAAGAAGATTTCAGAGAAGCAAACCTCTTTGATACAATTTCATTCCAATCTGGCAGCGATGACTCAGGGCTTGGTGCCGATTCTGGTTCAAAGCAAAAATCTGGAGGCCTCATTTGTATTCCAAAATCAAAGAAATCCAAAACAAAAACTTCTGAAAGAACTGCAAAAATTAATTATACTGAAGTTCAAACAGCTCGAAATAAAAAAGTTAAGCGAGCTCGACTATTTTCCTTCAGTAAACACTATCCAGAAATTGGAACAGTTTATGAAGGTGAAGTAAATGAATTAACTCCAGTTCAGCAAGCTGCATTTACAAATCTCTTCGACGAAATTAGCTTTGCTCCCGATGAAGAACTTAAAATTACTAAACAAGAAACTGTAATAAAAGAAATGCCAAAATCCTCTGGACTTTGGTGCCTCTTAACTTCAAAACAACAAAAACGTACAGCTTCTGTTGATTCGATCAAAAGTGAAAAATCAATTCCAAATAAAACTATTAAAGAAGCTGAAACATATTCATTAAGCCAATATTATCCTGAACTTGGTGCAGCATATGAAGGCGAGCTATCTGAAGTAAAACCTGTGAAAGATGTTGATTACATAAACATTTTTGATGCAATTAATTTTGCACCTAAACAACAAAAAATCGAAGTTGTTGAAGTTGAACAACCACAGCTTAAACCAAAGAAAGATAAATCTTCAACACTTTTATGCATGAAAAAGAGAAAGATTTCTGAAACTTCAAGTGCTTCATCACTTTCCCTTAAAGATCACAAAAATTTGCATGCTTTACAAACAGCTCGAAATAAAATCGTTCGTCGTGCAAGATATTTCTCAACAAGTAAACACTATCCAGAAATTGGAACAGTTTATGAAGGTGAAATGGATGAATTAAAACCGGTAGAGCAGGCAGCATTTACGAATCTCTTCGATGAAATTAGCTTTGCTCCCGATGAAGTTGAAATAAAGCATGACATGAGCGTTGCTGATGCAATACGAAAACATAAATCGGCAAGACTTTGGTGTATGCCTGGCTCTAGCAAACAAAAAAGAACAACGTCAATCACTTCTGAAGAATCAATTAAAAAAGGAACACTTAATAAAATTCAGGTTGCTCGAAATAAAGCTGTTGAAAGAGCTCGAACATTTTCAATGAGCCATCATTATCCCGAAATTGGAACAGCGTATGAAGGAGAATTATTAGAATTAGCTCCATCTCAACAAGCACAATCAACAAATCTCTTTGATGAAATTGATTTTGAACCTGATGTTGAAGAAAAAACAGTCGTAAAAACGAAAGAATATAAAAAATCTGTACACCCTGAAACTAACAAGATAATTTTATGTGCACCATTTAAAACTTCATCAAAGCATTATCCAACTTTGGAAGAGCCATATAGTGGAACAATTTATGACACAAAATTCAAACAAGAAGCTCCGGCTGCCGATTTATTTAAATGTGTTGATTTTGCATCTTCAAGTGAACAAGGAGAAGTAGACGATAAAGTTGGAAGGATGCAAAGTGAAGAGCGACAAGTTCCTCGAAAACAGATGGCGACACTTTATTTCCGTCGAAATACGAAACAGCTCGAAGGATATCCAATAATATCTGAAGCATACAAGGGCGAAATTGCTGAACTTTTACGCCACCCAGAAGTGGAAACCACCAATTTATTTGATTGCGTTACATTTGCATCTGAAAGTGATGATGAAATTCCAATTTCACAATCGAGCAATGCCAGAGATTCCTCGAAGAAAGGCTCTCCAGACAAGCCAAAAAAGAAGCAACTCCGACTATTTGGTAAAACTCGTCGTTCTACTTCGGATAAAGAATTAGATTTAACCATATATCCAAAAACTGAAGAAGCATATTCTGGACCACTAAGCGAAATAACAAAAGCTGAAGAAATTGATGGCGAAAAACTTCGAAAAATTGTTACCATTTATCATTCGGGATATTCGCAACCACTTTTCCGTCATCGATTTATTCGTGAAAAATATGAAGGAATAGAAGAAATCGGCGAAGCTCCAGCAGCTTATGAAATTTTACATTTTACTACTGAAGATACGACGCCAATGGCACCGACGCCAGAACTTGAAGCCTTGCCCCTTCGATCATATGCTAAATATCCAATTGTAAGCTATTCTGAATCACCAAGAGATATGAAACGCAAATTTTCAAAAAGTAAAATTATCCCTGAATCAAGTTCAGAATCATCAAGTCAATCTGAATCTGAAACCGATACAGTACCATCATTGAAACCTTCGTCAAAGAAAAAAGAAAGTGAAGGATTTTTAAGTTTCTTCAAAAATCGTTTGACTTCTAAACAGCAACAAAGAAAGAGAACAGGATATGAAGGATTGGTTGAATCATTTTCTGGCTCATATGAAAGGACACCAAAAAGTAATGAAATGTCAGATCAACCTATTCTTGAGCACGTTCTTGTATATCATAATGGAAGTTCAACCCAGCAACCCATAGATTCTGGTTTTGAAGATGGAGCAAATGCAAGTGAAACGGAACGAGCTGGAACCTTTAAACGAACAGGAAAACTTTTCTTTGATAAATTCAAGCTAAGCCGTGATTCGGGTGATAAAACAACTACAGAAGAAATCGATAAGTCTGAATCACTTGAACCAAAGAAAACTGTTGTATCAACAGGATATGAAAATTTGAATACTGAACCATTTTTGGGACTTCATTCTACAATAGTTTATTCAGCTGAAGTTGAACAACAGCCATTAACAACAGTCATTGATAAATTACCTGCAGCATATTATTATGACGGTGATGCAACTCTTACTCCTGTTCCCCCTGAGACAACTGAAACAACAAAAGTTTCAACACTTGAACGAATAATAAAAAGTAAAAAGCCAAGAAAAGATTCAAACTTTGTATTTTTATCTGTTGAAGGACCTGTTGACGAAACTGATAAAAAGGGTGACATCAATGATCTTCCCATTGGTGAACATGTTACTGTATATCATTGTGGTCGATCAGATGTTCCAACAGCAGAAGTTCCACCAGAAGTTTACGTATACGAAAAAGAACCAATAATTTCTGAAAGTTTGTCAAGCCTTCCAGCACAAGCAGCTGAACAGCCACAAATTTCTCAAACTGAACATGTTACTCATGTACAAAAGACAAAACGTGAAAGTCTTAAACGATATCCTGAACCTTTCACATACGAAGGTCCACTGGAATCATTAGACCGATTACCAGAAGCTGAAAAACAACATGTAAATGAATATGTAAATATTTATCATTCTGGATATTCAACTGATACTGCCAAAAAGAATATTCCGCTTATGAAACAAGAAAGTAAAACTGAAAAACTTCGTTCAAGCCGATATTCATTTGATACAAAACCTTTTGAAGGTGAAGTTGAACAAACTTTTGCCCAAAAAGAATTGGCGCATTTACCGTTAAGAGAACATGCTTTAACATATCATCCAGGAAAATCTGAAGTTCAAGATTTGGAAGATTTAGAGGAACGAGAAATTCAAAGCCGTGAACTTTCCTTAATTCAAAGATTGATGGCAATGTTTAAGAAGCGTGAACTTCAAGGTTATCCTTCAACGAGTGAAGAATATACTGGACCTATTGAAGAAATAACTCGATCAGAAGATGTAGAAAAATCTGAACTTAAAAATGTTACAAATGTTTATCATTCTGGATATTCATATGATCCAAAAACATCAAAATTAACGCTTCGAAGATTTGCCCCCCGAAGGAGATTGCGAGTAAATATGAATGATTATCCAAAAGATTCAGCACCATTAGATGCAGTTATCTATGATTTGCATACAACGGAAGACATCCCAAAAACTCCATCTCCAGTTACACTTCCACCAGAATCTTTAATATTCAATGGTCCTCCAAAGCAACGGCAACCATCTCGATGGTATCGATTTTGGTTTCTTCGACGTCGTGGACAACCTCAAAGTACCAGTGGTGGTGGATTAGAGCCATCTATGCCAATTGTGGTTGAAGCAATGTCTCATCGAATTACAGATACTTCATCATCAATAATTATGGCAACAACTGATCGATCCTTATTTGCAAAAGGTCATTGGCCTGTAACGGATATTGATGTGGATGTTATGCTTAAAACTATCACAAAATGTCAATGTGAATGTGAAGCATTAATTATTGAAAAAACTTTTGAAACTGGAATTGCTGGTTCTATACAACTTCAACAAACACTTAATAATGATACTTCATTCCGGATGGATAATAATTGTATTATGCAAACATCAAATGGAGCTTGGCTAGCAAAAGTAACAAAGAAAATTTCCACTCAAATGGAACAAGTAAAACAAACTGACAATGATGAAAAGGCGGAGCTCTTTGCTGAAAAGGAAAAGAAAAATGAACTAAATGATGAAGTACCACAAACAACATCAATTGAAGAAGAAGAAGTTGTAGCAGAGAAGGAAGAAGACGAAATTGAAATCCCTCGTCATTCAACATTTTGTAAATGGGATTGTGAACCACCATATTTATGGTCATCTGAAACATTTGAAGATTTGGAAGAATTAATTGATGATAATGAACTAAATATAATTTCTAAAGAATCCGGTGAATTGCCATTGACACATGAAAAGAAAGAATTGAAAGAATCAAGTATATGTGATAGTAGTGAAATGTTTGCGTCAATTCGACGTCGCCTCAGTGAGGTGCGGTCTTTTTTAATTTTTTTTCCATTTTTTTTCGATTTAGAAGAAGTCTTTGGCAGCAAGCAGAAGAAACAAATTTTATCATCGAAAAATGACTAAGATATCAAAATACTACGTTTTTATTGTTCTCTGTTTCCTGCTGCCAGAGATTTTTTTTGATTCCAAAATTTCCTCCAAAAACAAATCCCCTTCATTTTTTTGAAGTGAAAATTATCCTTCCTCCGGATGTTGCCTTTTTTCCCTAAATTTGTTTCATCTTCCAAAAACCTTTCTTTTTTTCTTTCTTTTTTGCTGAATCCGAGCTTTTTTTCTTTATAAAAATACAAATTTAAATTAAATCAACTGAAAATTCCTCTATTCTCCTTTTTTTATTATTTTAGTTTGCTTTAAAGAAAAGTTTTGTAAATCTTTTGTTGCTGTTGGCGTTGTTGTTGTAATTCTGTTTTATATTAGTTTATTGGCATGCGCATTCATTCCTTTATTTGCTAAATTTAATTTTATAAAGAAGCTTAGTTTTTTTACTTTGGTTTTGCTTTGATTTTTCCTTTATTTTTTTCCTTGAAAAAGTTACATAACAAAAATTGCAAAAGTGTGATATTTTCATTTCATTTCATTGCAGTGAGTTATGTGCATGATGTGCAAATCAGACATTTAAAAAAATTAACAAAAATATTTCCCCCGGTTTCTTTCAAATCTATCCTATTTTGTTTTCTATTTGTACAGTTTCCTATTTTTGCACCATTACACACTTTGCACCTCCACCACTCCTCACAAATTCAAAAAATATGAGTTTTTGTTGACTTTTACTTTCCAAAAAAGTAGCGAAAAAGTTTTTTGTAAAGTAAAAAAGTTACTGTATTTGTCGTCAATGTTGTATATTTTTCTCCTAAGTTTTTTTGATAACTATTTTCATAGCCAGAATAGTTTATAAATAACGGATATATAGTATTAAAATTTAGTATGTATTATTTATTTCATGGGGTATTTAAAGTTATCAACTAAGCCTTGGTTACTTGTTTCCAAGAAAAGTTTTGATAAGTGCTATATTTTTAAAAACTCAAACCAATTCCCCAGAGATTTAACTTTTTCTTTCAATTCTATTATCAGAAGAAAAAACAAAGAAAAAAAGAAATAAGAAGTATCATCCTTCATCTTCCTTTTTTACCCAAAAAAACTTTCCACTTTTTTGTTTGTTTCAACAATCCTTAGCTATCATTTATTTTTTACTTTTTTCTGTGTCTATGTTGTTGTTTTTTTAATGGAAAAAGTGTTTGTGGCTTCTTTTGCTTTATTTTTTTTTATAAATGTTGTTTTCTTTTCAACACAAAGAAAGGGGTTTACGACTTTCAAGCCCCTTTGTTTCTATACTACCGTAATCTAAACTAAAGCAAAGTCTCGGACAGCAAAAAAATCAAAGAAAAAAACTGATTATATTAAAAAGGTGTTCCATGGTGAAACTTTTCTGTTATAACCCCTACTTTTCCACATTCCCATTCCTCTTTTACTTTTCTGTTTTTCCCTTCAAAGAAATTTAGTTTTTTTTAGTGAACGGATCCCGTCCCGTTTTTCAAAAAACCCGGGAACGGGAAATCCCGTTTTTTCAAAATAGCCACGGGACGGGAAAACGGGATTCCCGTATTTGGGAAAAAGACACGGGACGGGATTGCGGGATTCCCGCGGGAATCCCGTAATCCCGGGACAAATTGATTTCTTCTAAATAACTTGAAGTATGACAAGTTTTTTGATTTTCGGTGATAAAACAGCTTACAATCAACTAGGGTTTGCTTGTTTAATCTTTTTGAACGATACTGGATTAATCTTTAAACATGACAGCAACCAACGTTCAATATTCACCTTGAAATTTTTGTATGCGGGATAAAAATACCGGCGGGACGGGAAAACGGGAATCCCGTATTTCGAAAAAGCCACGGGACGGGATTACGGGAATCCCGTAAAAGTGAAATCAGCGCGGGACGGGACACGGGAAATTCCCGTACGGGATTCCCGCGGGAATCTCGCGGGAACGGGACGGGATCCGATCACTAGTTTTTTTGATAAATTATAAAGTTGAAAAATAATTAAGAAAATTTTTTAGAAGCTTGCAAAAAAGGAAAAGAAAAAAGAAGAAAAACGTTTAAAGAAAGAAGAAAAAGAACGTAAAAAGCATGCTGCAAAATCTGGTGCAACATCTGCCTCTGCAGCTGGACATCATGGTGGTGGTGCTTCTACTGGCGGATATGCTTCTGAATCCTCTTCATCATCAGCATCAGTTTCAGATGCTGAAATTGAAGAACGTCATGTTGTAATCAGTAAAGCCATTGAAGGACCCGTTCAATCACTTAATCGTGGTCGAGAGCTTGGAGATTTGGATAATATTGAAGAGGTTCGTTTAAATGAAACGTTTACTTTTGTTTGGGGGAATTGCTATCTGATCTCTGGGTATTGTATTAAAACAAATGACTTTTATGGCCTTGTAATAGAACTTGAAGCACTTGTAGCAAAAATTTTCTTATTAAAAAACGGTTTTTATTGTTTATGAAAACTATATGTGATTGATTAATCACATCTGAATCATTTCCTTCTTTTTTCTTCTTTCTCTCTCTTGAAACATTCATTTCTTTCTGGATGCTATTTTTTGGATTCCATTAACTTTTGAAGAATTGCAAAATAGCAGCATTTTTTGCTCATTTTTCTTGGCCCAAAAAAAAAGAAAAGAAAGATGTTTTCAAGTTTTGGATCCCTATGGACAAAATTATGGTATTTTCAACCACCCTCAAATTTATCAAATGATTCCTCCCTTTCAAAACATCCAGCACTAACAGCAGAAGAAACGACTTCCTTATCCCAAACAAATAATAGTATTTTTATTGATTCTTCAGAAGATGTGTATACATCTGCAGATGAAAGCATTGACGATGAAAATGTACGGTATTAAAATAAAGTTAAACTTCTTTTTACATTTCTTTTTTTAATTTTGCTGCTTTTACCAGTCTAGGACAAAAAAAACGATAGTTGATAATCAAATTCATGATCTGATTAGGAAAAACCTATTTTTTGTTTTGAAAAAAATTAGAGTTATAATCAAATAGGACAGACATGGCAAAAGCATGCCAAAATTTGTTGAACCATAAATTTTTTACTTTTTTAATCTCCATTTTTTGGCATTATTTTTATATAGCTAAAAAATTTTGATGAAAAGATGCATCTTAGTGGAAAAAACAAACAACTCTTTTTTTAAACAAATGGTTGTTTTTTATTATTTTTACAAAAATATGAAAAGATCTATCCATCAGCTGAGGAAAGAGGATCCCCTTTTTTAAAATACAGCCGAAGCCCTAAGGGGAAATTTAACAACCTCTTTTAAAAAGAAATGATAGCTTTATTTGACGAAGTTTTGAATGTTTCTTGGTTTGTTATATCTTTTTTTATTTATTGCCACCCCACCAAAAAATAACAACAAAATGATAGTTTTTTTATCTTTTTTGGAGGAGGGATGAAGAGGAGGGCAAATCTTTTTTTGGCGTGTCATTCACTGGCAACTTTTCCTTCATTTTCTGAAGGCCACTTTGCAAAAATAAAACATAAATATGGAAACGACACATCGGATGTTAAAAATCTTTCAAAAAAACGTGTCGGTTTCATCTCCGCCTTTCCTCCTCTTTGCTATCTTTGAAAAAAAGGGGTTGTGGTACAAAGTTTTTTCTCGAAGTCTTCCAAGAAAAATGGCTTTTGGTCTAAAAAAATTGTCGCTCATCCTTTTTTGTTTTTGCCTCCATTTTTTCTTGTTTTAAAAAATTTATCTGTTTTTAGTTTCGTCTGGGTTTTATCTTTTCCCTCTTCCCTCTATGGGTTTTTGTGGCTATTTGGAAGAAGGGAATAACATTGATCTCTCTTTGTTTTTGTAGGCAAAAAACGATACTTTTGAAACGCATAGAACTCCTTTGTGGCCTAAAAAATTCGTAAATGAGGCTCTCTTTTTTACGAAAAACAGTTATATTTTGGAGCAAAAATATCTTTTGATAGGCTATTTTCGGGGATTATTGTTCTGACGTTTCTTTTTATTGGTTTTGTTTTGTGGGGCGTATATCGGAGAAAAAAATTGCTGCTACAAGTACTTCAAGTTCTGTCTTGCTTTGTGTCAAAACAAGACGGTTTTGGGCATCTGTTGATTCGAGTATTTTTAAATTTTAAATCTTTTTATTCTATCTCAAAATTTTCATTATATATTTGCACTGATTCCACTTCCACAAGTTCTATATTAATACTAACCAGCTTCCCCTTTAACAAAAACACTTCCATATTTTTAACACTTTCCTATTTTCCTAATCCCATTTTCATTAACTCACTGATATATCTTTAATAGGATATTGATAACAATAATAAAAAGCTAGTAAAAATGGCACCACAAACTTCTATGGGAGCATCAGCTGTAAATAATATTGAAGCAAATAGCTCTGGACCATATACACCGGCAAAAGATAAAGATGGCCGAATTATTCGTGAAGAAACTGTTGAACAAGTTTATCGTATATCTGGAACTGGACATGCACCAAATTTAGATCCAAATGATATGGTTTGTTTTTACACCCTCAATTACCCTAAAACCTATCAAACCTTTAAAATTCCATTTTGAACCACTTTTATCCCCTTCTTTCACCAAATCAATTCCTATTTTTTATGTTGAATAATAACACGCCAAATGAAAAAATAAAACTAACATTCACAAACACACTTTAGTCCCTACAGTCAACAGTCGATAAATGTATTCGTGATACGGAACGAATGCCAAGAGTACAAATGGTTGAAGCAAATGTTTTAGTAAAAGAATGTGAGCCATTACCACATGGAATTTCGGCAAGTTTTCCATACATATCTCTTTGTCTGTCTATATGTATGTTTATGTCTGTGTTGTTGTGTTGCACTGTCTGTCTTAAAAATTTATTTATTTTGTAAAAATTTTAATTATATTTATGGGAATAATTTTGTATGCTCCATAAACTAATTTTTATCTTTTTAGGAAGGCTCTGCTCCTCATACAACCTTACATTCATGGCATGAAACTGAAGATGGCCCTGAAACTGTTACAACAGAAGTTGATGAACATGGAAATAAAATTACGTATGTATTTTAAAAACAAATCTTAGGCAGAACATTAATGCTATTTTTCAGGCGAACAATTAAAACCCAAACAACAAAGCATACAATTCAAAAACAAACTTATCAAACTTATGCCGTTGAAGATAAGGATAAACCAGATCAAACAATTATTCAAACAAAAGAATCTACAATTCCACTTGGAAATAAATCTGTCACACGGTCTCCAGTTGTTCATACAAAAACTCGTACAGTTGCATATGAAAAAGGTTCAGAACCACATGAAAATATTGATCCAATTGGTGAACTTGTTTCAACCAAAACAATTACAACTGGAAATCGAACTGTCGAAATTTTAACTGTGAGTTTTCGAACTATCAGAATATTTACGCCGCCACCATTGGCAAGAGCCGCCGGCGGTGGCGGCGTTAGAAAACAATTTTCGATAATGTTCAAAAAATTCTACACGGCTGAATATGACCGTAAAGTTTTAGCCCAGTGTCGGCAATATTAATATAAAAAAGAATACGTGGAAAAATGTTTTACTAACTTTTTAAATAATTTTTCCTTATTCTTTCAGTATAAAACAGAAAAGGATGGAGTTATTGAAACTCGTGTTGAACATCGCGTAACTATTCATAGTGGTGATAATATTGATCATGACGCTGTAAGTTTTGTCCATTCTTTTATTCTCTATCATTTAACAATTAGCATTTTAGGAACTTGCCAAAGCACTCCTTGAAGCAACTGAAATGTCACCAGATCTTATCATAAATCGAGTTGAAGTTGAGAAGCAAACCCAACGCTAATACCAAAAAAAATAGATGTGAACACTTCAAAAAGTTTACACAAAAAAAATTCTTTGCATAATTATGTTTTTTTACCATTCTCTTTCTTCGGTCACACAAACCACTTCAACCTACCATTTCTCTCTATCCCTTTTCTTTTAAATTAGCCAATGGAGTCTTCTTTAATTATTATTATTACTATTCTTTTGTTATATTTTGTAATTTAAAGAAAAAAATATACTGTAGCATATATTATTACTATTTTATAATTATTGTACTATTGGCATAGCTCTCTTTCTTTGTTATCTTTCTTATTTGCCTTCAAAAAAAAAGAAATGAAAACTTCTTTTGTTTCTAATTTCTCTTTGAGTTTTGGTTTTTATTTTGCAATTTTATACGAGTTGCATAGATTATTAAAAATAATACAGGCAAACAAATTTTGTGTTTTGTCTCTTCTCTTTTTGTTTTCGCTTCAGAAAAAGCTTTTTTTAATTTAAATTTATGAATTTCCGGATGAACTTTTTTTAACTTTTCCTTTTTTCTTAGCTCATTTGTTATCTCTTTTTTTATTTCCCCTCTTTTATTTACAAATTTGAGCCTTCTTTTGTTTTTTTATCCAATTTATATACAAAAATAAAATCTTGCATTATTTTTGAAGTTTTTAAAACAAAAAATACACTCAAAAAAACTGTTTGTCCTAACGAAAACTGAAAGAAAGAAGGAAACCGCAAAATAAAGATAAGAAGACGAAACAGAGAACGGAAATGACGCTAAAATTTTCGAGTTTAATTGTTGCTCTTTTTCTCTCTTCATTTAATTCATTGATAACGTCAGACTGAATAATATATGTAGTATTAGCTAAAACACAAAAAAACTTTTCATGTTTTATCGTTACATAATTGTAATAAAGTATAGAAAGTAATTTATTCAAGAGTATCTAAAATAACGAATAATAACAATCAAGTTAACTGCGCTAGATCGATATTTTAAGTTTTATTTTCCGTAACCTAGGGAGGTGCAACGGGATATTTATTATTCCAACATCTCAGCGCACAAACATTTTTGGAAAACAAATTATGTATCAAAATGTTGGATTTTCTATACTTAAAAACCTTAGGATATAAAAAAATAATAAAAAATGAAAGTGACTTCAGAAAATGATGGAATCTGAAGGAGCTCGTTTTTTCAAAGAAGAATCGTTCAAAAAAATTTTTTCTTTGAGAAAACTTGTGTGTCACTTTGCCAAACCATGTTTTTCAAGTAAAAGAAATCCAAGTTCGTTAATCCTTGATTTTAAAATCTATAAAAATAGCATTTAAATATTGATTTTTAGCATTTTTAATGTTGATGAATGATAACTATTATATCATTAACCTCTAGAGACTTTGAAGTAATAAAAACAGTCAAGTGCAGCTGTTTTTGTGCAAAATTTAGAGGGATATACAAAATCCGCTGTAACTTTTTAATTGGGAGAGATGGTTCTGCCAAACTTTTTTAAAACATGTATTATAGTGATAGAAACAACATATAAAAAGTCTGGGGTGAGACAGTTTGGGGCCCGCTTGTCCCGATCCAAATATTGCAATAACTACAGTATTTTACGGTATTTTAGATGTTCAAGGTGATATAACTTTTTAACTGGGAGAGATGGTTCCGCCAAACTTTTTCAAAACATGCTTTATAGTGATATAAGCAACATATAAAAAATTTGGAGCGGTACCGTTTGGGGCCCTCTTGTTCTGGCCAAAGAAAAAAACGAGCTCCCTTTTCTTCGTTGTTGCACCTCCCTACCGTAACCTATTATAAGCATAATTAAGAACCCAATTTATGCATCTCACGTCGAATAATTTCGTTTTCAATTTTTGCTGTTAACTTTTTTAGAAACAGCATTTTTGAACACATGAGAACAATGAAAACACAATTTATATGCCTTTTAAAGTGTTTTTATATTTGAATGCAAGTTTGTTTTGATTAAAAATGGTAATATTTTGTAATTTCAACAATCCATTTATTTTGATGTAATTTTACTACCTAAAAGTTTGAAAACATTTTTTGTACACAATAAGATCACTATTTGATGTTTAAGAGTAATTTCTTTTTGATGTTTGATATCTGAAATAATTAAGTTTATTTAAAAATACAAAAGTTTTTTTTTCAAATGAACTATTTAACTTTAACATCTTATGTGTGTATGCCACATAATGCGCCTTAAGGTTGCCCTAAGGATATAACTGAGTGAACATGAAGCTTTGGAATAAAAGTGTTCAAAATAAAGTAACTAAGATCTGAATAAATTTAATATTTTCCAATGTTTCTTTTTAAACTATAATTGTATTACATTAAAAACACAAAAAGAATGCCATTTTATATAATTTTTCACCAGTACTGAAATGGTAAATGTTCAAAAATGAACGCTTCTGAAATTTTATTCGACTTTTATTTTAATTCAGATATTTCATTCATCTATGATATGCTTTTAAATACAGTATGCTTTTTTTCAACAATTGTGTACTGTATTGTTCTGGTAATTGCACTAAAAAAATCTCATCGTCTTGGAATATTCAAATGGATAATTATCAGTAATATATCTGCTTCATATTCCGTTAATCTTGCAATGACAGCCTTTAAAATTCGGCCATTATTTCCTGCGATGGCATTCGCATTTAAATCACCTCTGGGGGAACAGGGACTTCAATATCCCCAATTAGCCACGATTGGATTTGAATTCTTTTGTTTAACGCAATTAATAATTTCCATAAATCTTACTGTAGCAATTGTATATAAATATTTAAGCATTTTTCCGATGGATTCTTCAAAGAAATTTAAAAATTATTATTTTGCTTTTGGGATTTTTGGTGCAATTCTTTTAATTCTTCTTGTTGTTCTGTTTTGTTTAGCTTTGGCGGTCGTTGATTCAAGTCAAATTTCAAAACAACGAAAAATTATTTATCGAAATTTTCCATTCATCCAAGGATTTGTTGGAAAATGTTTATTAATAGTTTTTAATACGAATTTATCATTTTATTTTAAAATAATAAGTGCTTCGATACTTTCAAGTTACGGAATTGCTGTGGCTTCATTTATTCGAATGAAGCTCAAACTAAATGATCTAAATAAAACTATGAATCCAAGCACTCTAAGACTTCAGGTTTGTTTTTTGGTAATTGTTTTTTTAAAAAGCTAATCAAAAATTTTCGCTCTAGCCAATTTTTGGCAAAAAAAAATATGTTGTTGAAATTACTAAAGCTTAATATTTTAGTTAATGCTTTTTTATTCTGTCATTGCCGAAACGACTTCCGCTGCTGTTCTGCTAGGAACCCCTGCAACAATTGCCATGCTTTCAGCATCCTATGGTTTCAAATACAGCGGAATTCTCTCAATTTTGTGTTTAACAATTATGAGTTTTCATTCAATTATTTCTCATATATTAGTTATAGCTACTGTAAAACCGTATTTACGAACTTTAATGTTTTATTTTAGAACAATTAAAAGTGTTTTTAAATGTAAATAATATTAGATATTAAATAAAAGATGTTGTTAAGAGACGGTAAAAATATTACAATTTTTAAGTTTGTCATTGTTGCCATTCATATTACGAAATTCATCTTTTAATCTTTGAATTTCGGTTTCAACATTTTGTGGAAGGATTGAATGTAAATAAAGAAAGCGTTGAATTAAATGTCGAAGTTGATCATTTTCTTCTTTCAATTTGAATTTTTCAGAACGAATCTAAAAATGCTAAATCGATTTACTGTAATCGTAGATATGCATAGAAACAATTTACCATTTCACGATATTTTCGAGCGTAATTTCGTTTTTCTTTTGCTTTATCGGATTCTTGAAGGGAATCAGACATTAAGGGTCGGCCACGACGTGATTCATTTGAGGATGATGGCGAAAAGCGTTCATTTGAGCTTGAACGGGAAACTGAACTTGGGGAATATGTTGATGGCCATGATGAAGATAAAAAGTGATTAGAATTTTGAGACGACTGACAAGTATCGGGTAAATTTTGTGATGGATATTGTTGATAATTTTGGGTAGGGTATTCATTTACAGAATTACAGTAAGTCTCAGCAGAAGTATTACCCGAACAAATATATGAATCATTAATGATTTTATTTTCATATGAGCCATAACACCATGACTGATTAAATGATTGTTGTTGATGTGTCATTGTTAAAAGAAAAGAATGAAAGAGAATGCACAAAAATTCTCGATTTTAGCTACATTTAAGTAGTAGTTGTTTTATTGAAAATGAAAAGCTGATAAGAACGTTGTTTTCCAACCCCTTTTTACTTACACAAACTTTTTTTTTATTTTTAGCTACAGTTAACAACAACTTTTGTTGTGCTGTTCCCAAACACACCTAGGTAATTGCCAATTGGACTTCTTTGTTCCCTTTTCAAAAAGATATAACAAATTTGCGTAATGGTTTTTTCTTGTTTATCTCTTTAAAAGTGTGAATCATTATTTTTCTCTGACAAACAAATAATTCACTCATTCATCTAATGTATTGCAAAAAGTTCTTAACAGTAACCCAATCATAATAGGCGTTACCCTAAACGAGTCATTGTTTAAACAAAATTTATTATTTTGGTAATTTTGTAAATTATGACGTGTCGGTTTTTATTTAATTTTTTGTAGTCTTTTTATTTAACGGATCTAGTGTATACTGTAGTCTTTATGCATCATAATAATTGAACGCATATATGTGAAAGATATATCGTATATATCTATTACTCATCCTGATTTTCATTATTTTGTCTAAAGTATGTCAATGATTGACATTCAATTTCTAACTTCTTCATTTAGTTCTTTAAAGGCTTGTTTTACTCTCAATTTTGAAACAACGTTTCTCTCATATCTTTTTATTTAAAAAGGAAAATTTAAACTGTTAAATAATGTGCAGAAAATATTCCAAGAAACATTTTTTCATCTGGCTTGTAAAACAAAGTCAATAATTTAGGAGAGCATTATAAAATATTAAAGTATACACAGAAAGAAAAGGTGGTTGTATATTATTAAATTAAAGCTTAATTCTTTCACCTTTTTTTTAAATGTTGTAATACACCATATAATAAATTGGAAATAATTTTTGGAAACGTGAACTTTCAAATTTATTTTTCAATTTTATTTTTAAAAGCCAAGTTAACTTTATTTTTTTGTGTAAAATTAAAAATGTCGGATACTGTAGCTGAGACAGTCTCCCAAGGTGTTGTGGTTATTGCAATCGCATTAACAGTTCCAGTTGGCGTCGCATGTATATTCTATTATTTCAAAAAATATTCTTCATCATTTTTGTTATTTTTGGGAATCTATTACGTCATAAATGCCCCACGTCCAATTCTGGATTTCTTTTATTGGATTTCAAATTATTCTCTTGATATCCTCAAATTTTATACATATTTTGTACTTTTTCAAAAGCGTTTACAAATTTTTTCAATGCTTTTTTTAAGTTTAAATCAGTTCTTTCATATATTTTTTTCCAAAAAATTTGATTATTCATTTTGGACATATTTTGGATTACTTTCATCGGTTCTCTTATGTGGAACATACAGTATGATGGACTATGTACTTTCGAAGGGCACCAAAGATAGCCCAGAAGTTTTAATATTTCTTTCACTTTTAATTTCATTGCTTACAATGATTAAAGCAGTTTTCCACCATCGTTTCCATCCACATGAATCTGATTTTGAAGATAAAAAGCTGATTGCTGTAATCTTTGTTATCTCAACACTAAGTTCAATTCGATCTGCTTTGGCTAAAGGCTTTCCAACAATTATTTATTTTGACTGCATCTTTGAATTTTTAACTCTTATTTGGAGTCTTATTGTTTTATTCATTGTTTGGTAAGTCATGATGGTAAAAATGATACAAGTATAAAATTATCGATTTTTAGTCAACCAATCCGTCAAATGATATTTTGTCATAAAGATACATCTGAAGCTTCCATTCCAATTATGACTACAATGGCATCAAAACGTTTACCCTTGGGACAAATGATGCAAAAGAATTCAAAAAATCATACAGAATAATACTTATTTGATTTACCGGAAATCTTTTTAAAAATTTAATTGCATGTTTTTTTTATTTTACAGTTAGCACTCCCTTTTTCTCTAAAATTTTGGTACTTGTTTTTAAAAGACTGTAGTTTTAAGTGATGTTTTGTTTTGTCGTCAAAACGAATGTGTATCTGTTTTTTGCTTACTCTTATCTCTTTTATATGTAGGCGGAAGTGAAAAGAAAATATGTTTCACAGGAGATTAAAAAGTAAATAATTAACAAAACAATACATTTTCAAATGTTTTCCATGAACGTCATTTCGGTTGCCACCTCCATCAATGTATGGGAAAGAAATGATAAGGAAAATATCATTAATTTGATGCTTTGTCTTATGCTTTTTTTGGTATTGATGACATCAACCCAAAAAGAGAGTTTCTTTTTATCAAAAAAATCCAACGCTTTCTTACAGTATCTATTTGACTACAAAAAAAATGTTTTATATTAGTTTTATTTATTATTATTATTATAATTATTATTATTATGTATATCATATAATTTACGAATAAAGACAAAATACGAAAAAATGAGGAGCACGGAAGGAAGAAAGAGATTAGACGATTGATTAGATAGAAGGGGCTTCTATATCATAAACGAATAAATCATCAGTAAAAGTCCATATACGATTTGCTGCATTTTTCATCCATTCACCATTAACAACATCAGTATATCCAGCACGTTCATTTTCATTTGGATGCATTAATTTATCAATTAGAGTTGCAGCTTCTTTACTAAGTTCTTTTGGATACTGTAGCGGATAAACACATTTTGATTTTGGATTCTATAATTAAATTCTACAATATAATATTTTCATTTAGAACTAAAAAAAAGCTTACATGAGGCCATTTACCATTTAACATTGTATAAAGAACAACTCCACATGCATACCAATCTGCTGCATATGGATTATATGGTCTTTGATCAACAAGTTGTGGAGATGAATATGGTTTTGTGCCACAATATGAAGTTGATGATTGAGCTTGTGAAATATAACGTGCAAAACCAAAATCAGCTATTTTAACATCATTATTTCTATCCATTAAGATATTTTCCATTTTAATATCTCTAGAATGAATAATACAAATGATAGCTTCTTATAGAAGAAAAAATGCAAACCTATGAGCAACACCAAGTGTATGATGAAGATAGAAAATAGCTTCACATATTTGACGAAAAACTCTTGCACCTTCAGCCTCTAAAAATACATTTTGGTTAGATTACGGTACTTAAATATAAGTGGACTTACCACTAAGTTTATACCGCTTTAAAACATAATGTAACAGAGTACCACCAGGATAAAATTCTGAAATGATTGCAACTTTTGTAGGATGTGGTTGCATAATATGTAAGCATCGAACTACATGTGGATGATAAACAAGTCGAGTAATTTCAAGTTCCCGTGGAAGAAATTTATCAACAACTTGTGGTGGAATTGCACGTTTATCAATAATTTTAATAGCAACATCACGCTTATACCTAAAAAAACAAACAGCATAAGTTAATCATGTAATTTTCAAATTGTGTCCAGTTTCAGCTGCAATTGCAGTAACCCCCAAAAG
This sequence comes from Panagrolaimus sp. LJ2400, assembly GCA_024447215.1. Lineage (NCBI taxonomy): Eukaryota > Metazoa > Nematoda > Chromadorea > Rhabditida > Panagrolaimidae > Panagrolaimus > Panagrolaimus sp. LJ2400. Next base: position 1,314,711 of record JAMRYA010000009.1, on the reverse strand, counting down.
TTCTATGCAAAAAGTGGGTTACGTTTCCTTTATGCCAAAATAAAAAAAAGCTTACATGATTGAAAAAACTTTATGAACAGTTGAATGATTTGTTCGAGCAATTAAATTTGGAATATCACGAAATTCATAAAATTCTTTCATTCTATCTAATGCCATATGATATGATGGTGAAGCTCCAAGTGGAATAGTCTTTCTTGATTTTTGTGCTGCTATTGCGGCTGTTATAATTGCAGCTGCAGATGCCGTTGAAGTTGCAGAAGTTCCTCCAAAAGATTTAATTTGTTTTGATGTACCAATTTTATGATGATTATTCATATTAAATGCATTACCATTATATTGTTGTTGAAGTCGATGATGTGGTGGTGGAATATATGGATGAAAATGATGATATGCAGCAGGTGTTTGTTGTTTTTGTTGTTGTTGATGAGGCATCATCTTTCATGTATTGCACTTTATCCAATTATAAAAAAGTTTTAAATTGATTAAATGAACACCTTTCACAAAAACACAGAAGAAGCACAAAAGAGATTAGAGAAGAAAAAAATTTATTGACCAAATGATTTATTTATGCAAATTTAATCCACAAAATCATTTCACATTCACATTCAAATACAAAGATAAAATTTTTTTAGCTTTTTAGTCATCAAAAATAAAATCTAGCGCAGATTCTTCTGTTAATTCTTTTGCATTTAACGAATGGGGTTGTTGTTCATCATTTTCATCATCAGAATCTAAAAGAATTTTACGTCGTTTATTTGCAGGAGATTCGGAAAGAGATGAAGGAACATCTTCTTGATTTTTGTCAGATTCCTTAAATGCACGCTTATTTGATTCTGTTTCTTGAGTAGACAGTGTTTGTTGTTCATCTTTTTCTTCATCATTTTCTTCATCCGATTCAATAATTAATCGTTTACTTTGTGTTGATGGCTTAACATGAGATGATGGTGCATTTTCTTTATCACTTGATGCTTGCGTTTGTGGAGCTGAATCTTCTTCATCATCAGAATCTAACATAATTCTACGATTTTGACTCTTTTTAACAGATGATGGAGCAGTAACTTTATTTGCAGCAAGAGCTTCATTGAAGATTGAATTCAACGCTGAATCTTCATCAATTTCATTGGTATCCTGTTCAGAAGTCTGTGATTTTGGTTCATCTTCTTCATCCGATTCAACAATAATTCGTTTACTTTTATTCACAGATCGTTGAGTTGTTACAGGAGCATCTTCATCATCATCGCTATTTTCATCTGCTTTATCTTTCGATGGGGATTGAGATGATTCACGGTCACTATCTTCTTCATCAGAATCCAATACAATTCTTTGCTTCTTTTGTTGACTCTTTTTAGATTGTGTTATTGTTTTATTTTGATTTGCAGCAAGTGCATCATTGAAAATAGAATTTAATGCAGAATCTTCATCCATATCATTGTTATCTGAATGAGATGATTTAGTGCCTTCATCGTCATCATCAGAAGAAGAATCAGCAACCAGTTTATGAAGCTTCTTTTTCAATTCACTGTTTTTGGATTTGGGTTTATTTTGTTTTTCTGATGGATCTTCAAATAGCTTATCCCATGCTTCATCATTAAAATCATCTTCGTCATCGGGTAATGGGGAAAATGCCCTATCAGCAGCAGGAGATTCTGATCGTCGATCATTCACTTTTTCACCTTCTTTTTCATCCAGTTCCTCAAATAACGGCATACCAAGTCGAAGTTTTGTCATATATACCTAAGTAAATTATCATAAGTTATAATCAAAACGGAAACTACAAAATCTTACTTTTACAGCCCGCTTTTTCCCGAGATTTTCAACTTTTGCAAGTAAATCATCAAAATTAGATTTTGGATAAAGTAAATGTCCCCAATATTCGATCTTCTGCATCATTTCATCAAGATTATCATACTAAAATTTTAATAAATATTATTACATATATTACAGGCACAAACTTACAGGATTTTTATTTTCATGAGGATTCCATTTTTCGAATAATTTTCGTAAGGCACAAAGTCCCTTGGGCCCGGTTAAAATATGTTCAGTTAATTTTGGCCGAGGTTTCATTGATACTGTTCGCTTCTTCTTCCCATCTTTTGGTTCAGTTTTTTTGATAACACTGTTTAAAACTTCATCATCATTTAATTCTGTAAAAAAAGGATACACATATAAAATGTGGAGGATTATAAAAAATATTTACCATCAGATGGCTTATCTTTGTCATCAAATAAATCATCATCTCCAAAGTCACCATAATCTTCAAAATCCATTACTGTTTACAGATCTTCCGCTAAAAAGATATATATTAGAAACTTTCTCTCTAATAGAAAGGAATCAAAAAATTTTGCAACAATATTTTCCCGCACAAATTTTTAACACTAAAGTTTAAAGTAATAACACATTTGTAAATACATTTGACCTAAATCTAGCCAACATTGCTTTCAAAAGTAATAAAGGATCTATTATTTGAACAAATTGCTTAAATAAAAACAACTTTTTTTATTTAAATTTCAAAAAAGTGCAAATTCATGCAAAACAAAAAAAATCCGCTCATTTTTTAAATTTTTATTTTCGGTCGCACACTTGGCTTTGAGTTGTTTATTGCCAACAAGGAGTTCGCTTATTTCAGTAGAAAAAAAAATTTCTTTATCCTTTTTTCAACCGTTTTTGTTCTACTTTGAAAAAATTTTCACTGTTTTACAACTGTTTAGTTAATTTGTTAAATTTATACTGTTTTTTCTGTGTTAAATGGATGTTGCACAACTTCTAAACAAGAAATGTGCTCGTAAAGAAGCTCGAAAGCAGAAGAAAAAGCTTGCTTCAATTGTTAAAAAAGCTCATCATGAAAAGAAGAAGGTTTAATTTTTTATTTTTGATGCCACGATTCATTTATACTTTTGCTTTTGTAGGTTGATGAAGTAGTTACATCATTTTTAACTAAAGGAAAAAAAAAGAAGAAACGAAATAATCAAAAGAAACGTCCTGGTGGAAGAGCAAAAAAGGAACAAAAACGAGTTGCTTCTATTTTGGATGAAGGAAATGATGAAGAAGCTAAATATCGCAAAGAAGTATGTTATATTTGTATATCAGTTTTATGTAAAAATGCTATTTTTATAGATTGGCGAAGAAAAGATTAAAGTATTGAAAGATCAAATGATTGAAGATGATCGAGAAATCAAAAAATATGAAAAGCTTCTTGGATTGAATAAACGTAAAAATACTAATACTCCAAAAACTATTGTTGACAGCGGCCTTGCTGGTAAGTATATTACGTTCACATAATACATATGGCAAATTACTATTTTGCGTCTTCAAAGCATCTGTAGCCTTGAAGACAGTGTTTTTGCCAATAAAAAATTGCTGCTTTTTCACCTGAGGTAGCTGTTACGGAACAAGCATCTCATATTTGCGAGTAGCTACATTTATATATTTTTCTCATTTTCTATTTTCAAATTAAATTTTAGATCTTTGGGAATTCTGCGATCCATTAAAACGTCAAACTGTTATTGAAAATGATGATGAAAATGATCTTGGCTTATCACAAGCTGAAAAAATGGAAGACGATGAAGAAATTAATCTTGATGAAAAAGAGAATTCTGATGATAATGAATCTCTTGAAGATGAAGAAGCTACGGAAGAAGATGAAAGCATTGGCGAAATTGATCAAGAAATGAATGAACTTGAAAATGAAATCTTTAGTGATTCAGAAGAAGAAGAGGGCGAAGCTTTGGAAGATGATGAAGGCTCAGCTAGTGATGAAGATTTTGAAGAGGAAGAAGACGATTTTGAAGATGAACCTGTTATTAAGGAAGATATTTACGGTAGAAAAGTTGATACAAAAACTGGTAAAGTTATTGAAGGATCAAGTGCTGCTCGTGCTATGGAAAAGCTTGAAGAATTAAATAAAAATTCAACTGAATTAGCAGAACAAAAAGCAAAGATTGCTAAAACCCTTCGTGGTAGCCTCAATAGGCTTAATGAAAGCACTTTAATTGGAGCTGTTAAATCTTTGGAAGAATTATTTGCATCCAATAGTCATAATGGTAAATATATACATTTTATGCAATACTTTACATATATCATTTTGTAGATGTCAAACAAATCTTTTATGAGACTTTTATCAAAGCAACGCAAACTGTTTTTGCTCTTCCTGACAGACTATTAGTTGAATATGGTCTTTTTATTGCTTTGGCTCATGTCAATGTTTCTTCTGAAATTTGTAAGCATGTTTTTCTTGCAAATCGTTTCTAATAACATGGTTTTTAGCCAGTCATTTTGTTGAAAATTTTACTCTTCATTATTTCAATGAACTTGATGGGGCTGAAGATAAAGATGAAAAGGCTCTTGAGAATGCAACTTCACTTTTATGTCATCTTTTTAATTTCAAAATTGTTAAAGCTGAATTTATTATTGATATGATGACAAAGCTCAGAAATTATAGTCGTGATAAACCTATTTCTTTAATGCTTCATGCAATAACTTGTTAGTGTTTATTTTTTTGAAATACTGTAACATTTACGTTCCTTTCTTTTAGATGCCGGTGCAACCTTGAAAAAACGTAATGGACCTCTTTTAACAAAATTCATTAATGATGCTCAAAATTTCTTTTTGTCTTTACCTGCTGACAAAAAAGAAGGATATCGAATGAAATTTCTTATGGAAGAAATTATGGCAATTAAAAATGGTCAAATCTCTTCTTTGACTTCAAAATTTGATGAATCTGTTTTGGATCATTTTTCAAGAATTTTTAAAGGATTAACGAAAAACGTTGAAAACAAAGAAAAAGAATTACCTTTTGGACTTGATGATATCCTTCATATTGCTGAACGGGGTCGATGGTGGGTTGTCGGATCTGCATGGCAACCAGGCTCAATGAAAGCAGATGGAAGTAAAATTGAACAGCCAAAAGTTGAACCAAAAGCTGTAAGATTTGAAGATAATCTTTTATCACTGGCTAAAAAGGCTAAAATGAATACTGAAACTCGTCGAAATATTTTCTGTACTTTAATATCTGCTGAAGATGATGCTGAAGCCTTTGAAAAATTATTGAAATTAGGTCTTAAAGGAAGTCAAGAACGAGAAATTATTCATGTTATGGTTGTTTGTGTTATGATGGAAGCAACATATAATCCATATTATGCTACAGTAATTGAAAGATTTTGCAATTTCCATAAAAGATTTATTGTAAGTTTTTTTGGCAGACTATGGTAACTGTAGTATTTTGTTTTAGCTTACAACTCAATATGCTTTATGGGATCGAATTAAAGAACTTGCTTCTTTGAAAAAACGACAAAGAATTAATTTTGCTTTTTTCGTTTCTGATCTTATTCGATTATCTGCCATTCAACTTCAAGTTTTAAAGGTTGTGAATTTTGGTACCATTGATCCAACAACAACAGCATTCCTTCGTCGCGTATTTTACCGATTTTTGGCAAAAACAACTAACTCTGCTCTTGTTGAAATGTTCAACAAGACACTGAAATCTGATAAATTAAAGTTTTTCAATGAAGGTCTTCGACTTTTCTTTGAACTTTCAATGAAACCTGAATCTTTGGAAGAAACTCCTGATTCAAAGCTCGTCAATAAACGTGTCAAACTAGTTCGTAATTTGTTTACTGTTGTTGATTAATGTATTTTCTGAGAAATGTGTTAAACACAATAAAGTTGATTTTGTAAAAAAAGAGGTGTCTCTGTTGTTAATAATAGTTGTGGGTTAACAAGTGGATCTTCTCGCAATAATAATTTTGAAAGATATGTAAATATATGCTTAACATACTTATTTGTAGCTTTAATTAAAATAAAAAACACAGTTACAAATTTCAGAAAATTTGAACCAATGTAAATAATAAAAGTTTTTTTATTAGCTCCACAAATTATCCTGTGAGAAAAAACATTCTTGTTAGTAAAATTTTTAATTAATATTATCCAAAATTGGTCCCGTAAAACTAGTGGGAATATTCCGGGAAAAAAAATAATACCGTACCATGTATGAAAAAATTTAATACTGTTGTTACCTTTCATAACTGCATATCGATAAAACAACGAAAATAATATAGAATTTCCACAAAAGCTAAACGTTTCTTGTAAAATTAGCTAAAAAATACAAGGATTTATAAAATATTGCAAAATTTTAAAAAAAGCTACATAAAATGAATACTGGAACAACAATAACTCGCTCGTATCGTAATTTTAAAAATTTACTTCTGTCCCTATTTTACACTTTAAAACAATTAATAACTTAAATAACTTACAAACTGAAAAAATTGACCCCAAAAATAATCCAAATGTTTTGCAATAACCCCAGCACCACAAAAACCGGGTAATGGAAAAATTCCAAAAATAAATGTTGCATGAAAATCCATTATTGTTGCAGAAACAATTGTTAATAAAATGTAATATTTATATTTTCCCTTTGCAGGCGTTGAATATTTTAAAACAATGTACGCAGCAAAAGCATTGATGGTCAATATAATTACTGTGTTAAAATGCAAGCGATTACCGTATACTTCGAGGTCTTCAAACGTATTAATTTCATCGAAATTCAAAAATTTTGACATTGTTTTTTATAAAACCTGGGTAAGATAAAAGGATTTTAAACTAAAATAAAATGTTTATAATTTTAGAAAATTTTTATATCATGTACTGTGTGCGGTGTGACCAGCAAATAATTGAAAGTTGATGAAATTAAAGTCATGAAAACATATATTTAAAAACGCAATTATTTTTTAGTATTCCGTAGAACATATCTTGGTTATTAAATAAATATATACATTATTCAAAGGGGGTGCTTAATTTTGTACATTTTTTTTCGAAAGTTTAAGGAAGTTAATAATAATTTACCCTAATGTTTATGTTTTTTAAAACAAATTTTATCGACAAATCTGCCTTGCTGATGTTTCAAAAATACATGTTCGGGAATCTGAAGAATTAAAAAAAAAACAAAAAAATCTAATGGCCCAAAATAATGGCAAGAAAAATAAAAAAGTAAGAAAGGTATGGTTGAAAGAAGTGAGGCGCAAACTTTTCAAACTCCTTATTGCTGTTGTTGATTTTGTTATTATTTAAAACTTTTATTTCCTATTTTGAAAATTTATAACTTAACAATCTATAATAACGTAAGATAACATAATAAGGCAGCAGCTGAAGGAAGTACTATGATGATAATGATAATAATAATATGTAAGCTCATTCAAACACATTTTCTTAAATGTAACCATGCAATTAGTAGCGGTGATGCAGCAATTGTTCCGAGATAAACATTTAGAACAGTTTTTGAAAAGAATGGAAGAATTAAAGCACTTAAGAAGCCAGCAAACGGAATGATCGTTTTGTTAAAAGAAATTTTTGGAGCATCTTTTTCATACAGTTCGGGAAAACTGCCGTTGTCATAAAAATACTGTAATAATTCTTCCTTTTGTGAAAATCGATCATATAACCATTGTTTAATTTCTTCTTTCTCCAACGGAACTTCAGAAGCTGGAATTCGTCGAACATGAATATGTAAACCTTTTGGACCCATGGCAGATGAAACAAATTCAAACATATTTGGTGCTAATCCCATTCGATTCGGTAATCTAAAACAATTTTCTTTAATGTCATATTTTTCGTGTAAATCAAAGCTTTCTTACAATGTTTGATCATAAGCAATTGTAACATCATAAACATATTCTACAGTATCTTTTAATTCCATTAGTGCAAGTTGCAAGGCGCCAGCTCGAGGTAAAAGTGTATGTTGGGGAATATGGAGTCCAGATTTCTTCGCATATTCTTGTGAAATTTGAATATGATGATTTTTCTTTCGTGAAAATCTTGTACCTTCTGGAAAAATATGAAGCCAAAATGGTTCATTTAAATCCCGAAGGTTCTTGAATTGGTGAAGTAATGGATCAGGAACAAATTGTCCAAATCTTCTGACATAAATATATCCATGCTAAAAGTTACAGTAATAATACATATATAAGAATACTAAAGCAAAGCATACTTGAAAAATATACCAACCAAAAAGTGGAACAAAATTTATTGCAGATTTAACAACAAATCGTAAGCCATATTCCATGCCATTAGATGTTTGTCGAGTTGCAAGCATATTAATGACTGCCCAATCAACATTTGATTGATGATTTGATATTATTAAAGCTGTTTCACGAATACGTTGAATTTCAGCAATATCACCGTATAAATTTATTGATACATTCGATACACACTCAAATACAAAGGAACACAGCCTCAAATATGATGTATAGAGTTTATTATCCAGCCATTGTAAAAGCTTTTTTGATAATACTCTTGTTGGAAGACAAAATGTAATATACGTTGATGCATACGGTACCATTGAAGATGAAAGTAGTATCGTTGGAACCCATACTCTAATCTTATCAACCAATACTACCGCCGTTATTAGCATTCCTTTGAATTATGTATGTCAGAAAAGTTTTTCAAAAATGCAAAAGTATACTGTGGCTTACTTCCTTTAAATTTGTTGTATGACAAAACTTTGTTTTAAACCATAAAAAATCTTTTATATTTTCATAAAAAAACAAAGAAAAATACAAAAATGAATGTAAAAAAGAGGGTTAAAAATATTAAGTTTAACCAAACAGAAAACAATAAGAAACTTCGTCTAACTTTTTACATGTTGAACTGGCATTTGAATAAGTTAATTACGATTGCGACGACGATCATTGTCAGATTTATCTTTAAGAAGGATAAGGATGTAGCGGAAAAGATTGACGAAATCAATGAAGAGATCAACAGTATGCCAGATGTAATCATTATCACCACGACGTTTACGTTCAGCAATCTAAAAAGATAGTTCCGAAAGATTAAGCATATTTTTACTTTAAAAAAACTTACTAATTGAGTGTCATATAAAACAAATCCACAATTAATTGCAAGACCACCCCACATGATCATACTGTACATGAATTGACTACGAGCAAAGATACTGGTGACAAGAAGGCAAAGAAGTCCAGCGCCAAGCATACCACCAAGATGCAAGAATTTTGTTGAATCAGCATAAAGTGCAGAAAGGGTGAATGAACCAAAGACGATAAGAGTGATTAAGTAAGCATTGAAAACTAAAGCAGGATCTTGTGCACCAACATATTCAATTAATGGCCCGGTGTTGCAACCCACTAAAAATGCAAAACCGAGAAGGTAGGCAAGACGTTTATTTTCAGTTTCACGAGAATGTGGAGTTGTCATCAACATGAACAAGAGACCAAATTGTGCAATTGCAAGAACGAATGCCCATGAATAGAGTCCAAGAACGCTATTTGCAACAACACCAAAAACAGCGCTGAACATGCAGATAGTAAGGGTGCTGTAGACATTCTTTAAATGATCTCGAACATCTTTTTCTCTATAAATAACAAATGATTAGCATAAGATTAACAAGATACTTATTAAAACCTACAATTTATTATTCAAAGTTGAAAAGATTCGTTCAATATTTCCAAGAATATTTGTTGGATCAGTTCGACTTGAAGTTGTCGCCATACTTTTAATAATTAATACTGAAAAAGGTACGTATTAAAAATATTGTTTTCACAAACACATACGCAAAAACAAATCAAAAATAATGATAATAAAAGTTAAAGCAGCAACCGTTTATAAGCACTATAAAAAACACGCTTGAATCGATAAAAAAATACACGCACAACAAAAAAAATAGAATGAGTTAAAAAATAGAGAAAGAAAAACCACGAAATTTCTAGCAGCAGCAATATTATATTGAGAAAAAAGGCCGGCAACGGAGCAACTTTCATCACACTACCACTGACAACAACACGTCGACTTGTGAAAGTGTCTTTAGAGACTGAATATTTCTTAACACGAAAAAATTTGACGTAATTAAAACGTTAAAGCTGTTAACCAAAATTAAATGTCTTTTTTCTCAAAGGCTTGTTTAATTTTATTTTAAAGGGCTGTTTTTATGAGATTATTTTCTTGACAAATTTATTTTAAAGCTTTATAACTACACAGTGGCTTTCATAGAATACATGGAGGCGTTTGTAAAATACAAATTTTCATAATAAAAGGTTTTTAAGCATAAACTATGACAAAGAATACAAAGAGCCTTAACATAATAATTTATAACGCTGTTATAACAGCAGTTTTACGGTAAAAGTTATAGTTTAAGTTACCAATTTTCTTTTTTTCTGTTTCATAAAAGATGAGTTATTAATTGTTTTTTCATTTCCGTTTGATCCTAGACTAAACTTATGAAAGTGAAAAGATCAACTTGAAATGTTTTTTAAAAAAACTTTTCAATTTTGACGAAAACAGGAAACAAAATTTTTAAAGTAAAAAAACAAAGGAAATCAAATTTACTAAATTTTAACAAAAAAAAAAGATGCGTTCATTTATTTATTTTTTGCTTTAATTTGACAAATAAAAGAAAACAATAAGCAATTGTTAAAGGCTCAGAATATTTTGATATTTGACACATCTGAAGTATATATTGTTACATCTGTGTCTCTAATATGTGTGTAATAATGATTGGTAAGAAAAAAGTATTATAACAATAACTACTACTTGATCAGAAACAGAAGAAGAAGAAACTTGTTCCATCATTAAGAAAGGAAGAGAAGGCATACATTTAATGATCGGACATACAAATACGCGCAAGAAAAGATCGGCGTCGTCTTTCCAATGATATCATTAAAATGATAGACATGTTTAAAAAAATTATTTTTCTATCATTAATGATCAAATAATTTTGCTGCTGCTCTTTTCGTAAAATAAAAAGAGAGAACATTGCATTCTTTTATTTTTATTTTACTGCTATATTTTATTTTATTTGATAGGTGATATTGTTGTTGTCCATTAAAGAATTGTCTTTAACTTTACTTTGGAGGTGGACTCTTTTTTTCTATCTGTCAGAAGGAAAACGGAATCTCTTTTTGGGTCCATTTTTTCATTGAACTTTTTATTGGCTTTGATTTTTGAAAGAAAAAAGATCTGAAAGTATTTTTTTATTAAAGAAAAGAAAGGAAAGTGAACGGTTTTTTTCTTTTATACTCTAATGACGTATTTCTTGTTTTTGTATTAATTAAAAACATGGAAACATATGAAAAGATTGGAGTTATTGGCCGGGGTGCATATGGAATTTGCTATTTATGTCATGCAGGAAATAGCAGATTTCGTCGAAAAGTAGTTATTAAAACTGTTTTAATTGATTGCCGAACTGCTTCTGAAGAAAATGCCATTCAACGTAAGTAATTGTTTAGAATTAAATTCTGTATTTCATTTTTGGAAAACTTGGAATTACACTTTCTTTTAAAAAATATTACAGAGTTTTTGATTCCCGGATGATCAGGCTAAAGTTAAGCCAATCATAAAAAAGGCAGATATTGGGGTTTGAATGATGTCTTAAGATCTGCATTTTTGATTTTTGATTAACCTGAAATAACACTAGAAAAATATTTGACAAAATTTCTGCGAAACATTTCATAGAAAGCAACGCTTTTGCAAACACACATGCACAATTTTCCACCCCTGCAAACAAAATAAAAGTTCTTGTTTTTTCATTTTTCTGATATCCATAAAAAACATGTTTCCCATTTCTTTTTTTATCATTGATTTAAAAAATTCCTTCTTTTGCATCTGAAAATATTTCTCAAACAATTAACCCAAAAAAAATTTAAACGAAAATAATCAATGTTTTTTATTACAGGAGAAGCACATGTCCTTGGGCGATTAGCACATCCAAATATAATAAGCTTTTATAACTTTTTTATTTCAAATGGTATGCTACATATGGTAATGGAATATGCAGTTGGGGGTACTGTAGAAAATTTAATTCGAGATCAAAAAGGGCAATATTTTGGTGAAGATATGGTGTTGTATTATTTTACTCAAATTACAATGGCATTAGAGTATATACATTCAAAAAAAATTTTACATCGAGATTTAAAGCCACAAAATATTTTATTAAATCGTAAAAGAACTATTGTAAAGCTTGCAGATTTTGGAATTGCAAGAGAGCTCTCAACGAGGGACGTTGCATCAACGATGATTGGGACACCAAATTATTTAAGCCCTGAAATTTGTGAAGGACGAAAATATGATACTAGTAGGTAAAGAGTTAATTGCATCAATTAAATGTTGTATTGTTTTTAGAATCAGATTTATGGTCACTTGGCTGCATTCTATTTGAGCTGATTGAACTTAAACGAGCGTTTGACGGTGATTCATTTCCATCAATTGTTTTAAAAATTACTACCGTAAGCCTTTATCATTCTTAAAATGTAAAAAACATGAACTGTTTTCGGACACTGAATTTTTTCCCACATAAACAACAAATAAATTGACCTTCAGTAAAGGGAAATAAAATTTAAAAAATGAACATTTTTTACTTAATTAATTCTTTTTTTGTAGGGAAAAGTTGAGCCAATGACACGGGAAGTATCGGATAAATTGCGAGAACTTGTTACGGTTTTGCTTTCAATGAATGAAAAGAAAAGGCCGTCAACAAAAGGTATTTTATTTAAGTTATGCAAAAAAGGGAATTAGTTTAATTTAATTGATGATGACTAATGAAAAAGAATTCTTGGAATGCAACGTTTTTTGGAATGATTGATTCTGTTGCAAATTTTGAATTGAAGTTTAATATTTTTGAATGTCTCGAAATGAAATCAAAAAAGTGTACAGTACAGTAACCAAATTAAAACTTCATTTGACCTTTCTTTGTTACTTACTATACATTTTTTGATCTTTATTTTATGAGATTAATTACTACTTCCCTTTTTCGAAACTATCAAAAACCAATTTTTTTGTTTGTTTTTCAATTTTTGATTTGTGTTCGTTTTTTTAGAGATTCTGACGTCACCATTAGTTCTACCAAAATGTCTTGAACTTCATCTTGACTTGGGAAGAATCGATTATCCATCCACGAATCATTTTGTTGCGAAAACTGCCACCACTTCATCAACTCCTTCAACGATGCTTGTTTCACCTACCCATGATATGGGAATTACAAAACGAATTGGCTCCCTATCTGGCCTTGAAAATTCTACTCGGGCTTCACTTCCACTAGAATTCTATCTCAGAGAATAAATGTTTTTTTTGTAGAAGGGGGATAATTCAAAATCAGCTAAACTCATTCACATTACTTTTTTTGATCAAATGCATAAAATTTTGTAAATCTCAAAAAAGTTCAAAACTTTTGCCATACACTTTCTTTTATTTGCATTTAAAATTGTAGTCTTTAATCTCTTTCAACAAAACAAAACACTCAATTGTGCTGCCAAAACTGCCAACTTTCTTTCTATTTTTTAGTTTAAAAAACTTGTGTTATGATTTATTCATTTTTTCGTAAATGTTATCACACGCATTTGGTTTTATTTTAAAGTCTTTCTTACTTTTTTATTACAAATTTTTGATTTAATAAAAGAAATGATAAATTGATGTCACATCTCTTTTTTAAGGACACATTTTTTCCATGAGAATTTTTTAGGATTTTTCATTGATGCATTTATTTTTTGTGTAAAAAGAGAAGAATAATAAGTATTTTTTGTAGTTTTAATTTTTTTTTTTCAACCTTTGATTTAAAAATCACACCGATTACTACAGTGTGTTCAATGATCTGTTTAAAAAGAAGTATGTTCTAAAATTAAATAAAGAACAGTAAATGATTTTTTTACTGATAACTTTGTCGCAATCAATTATGTTTTTTGGAAAGAAAATAAATAAAAAATGTGTTTGTTTTAACAAAGAAACATAAAGATCAATGAAGAAAGTATTTATAAATAAAATTGTTTATATTGTTCAAAAACTTGATTTTAATGGGATTTACGAAAAAAAGCCTTTAATCATGATCCCAAAATTGCTTCGATTTATTAAATTATTAGTAGTACATATATCAAGAAGCTTATCAAAAGTTGAGGAAGTCTGTTAAATTTAAATAAAATTATTATTCAAAAGCAAATACTAAATACACGTTAAAACGTGGCCGAAAGTTTTTTGGTTTATTAAAAACTATTGTTCTTAATATAACAAACGAATAAAACTCAAAAAAATCTAAACCTGCGTTCGATATTAATAATTGTAGCTGCTTTTTTGAACATTTACTTCCGATAAATTATTTATCATAAATAACTATTATTTTCGTTGCTTACGTTTTTTAAAAACAATTTTGAAAATAAAAAAAGCAATCTATTTTGATCTACAGTATTTTTAAAAAACAGGTCACACTAAATAAATCAGTTGTTTTTCAAAAATCCATGACAAATAAATATTTTTTAGGTTTCTCTCTGAATCAAAGAATTCGATGAATCACTTTTGCATACATTTATTTAACTTTTAAAGAAAAGCTTGTTTTTTCATTTTTTTGTTTAATTGCAACTCTAAACTTACTTTTTTTTCAGTCTGATAACGTAATCAGAAATGACTAAAATTAGTCATTTTCAATTAATCAACTTTTTGCAGACATTTTTTGGTCTTGTTTTATAATTCCAATTACAACTTTTTTTAATCAACAAAACAATGAACAGTTGCAGAACATGGTTGATTTATTTACATAAGAATGTAAATTCAAAATTTAAGCCTATGGGATTGTCCAGAGCTGATGTCAGCAGTTTAGGCATGGATGGGGAAAAGCCAAATCTTCAATGCGGAAAAAATCAAAGTAATTTTGCTCATTTAGGCATGGATGGGGTTAAAGATTTCAGCTTTTTTGCTGACGTCAGCTCTGGACAATCCCTATGAACTTCACTATTTCCTCAATAAAAAACTACTACAATAGTTTTTTATAAAGTTAAAACTTGATAATTTAAAACGCATAAAAATTGTTTTTTAGGACAATTTGTTTTTCAAATGATTGTTAAAGTGAGAGTGGTGAAGATATGTTTGTCAGAATTTTTTTTCTTAAATTTTTTATTTATCAATTAATTAAGCATAATTAAATCAATAGTCCCGTTATACCATTCTTTGAACTTTTTTCGGTATTCAGGAATACTAAAAATTGTACAAAAAGTTGTTAAAAGTGGTGCAGCATTAAAGATAACAAACAGCGCAAAAATATATGAAAAATTTAGGTACGCACCAATTACAAAAGCATTAAATGGAATTAAAAGTGTTGCAGATTGAACCGAGCACTGTATAATCATTGCTGTTTGAAGGGTTTTGTATGCTTTTAGCTCAGACGGAAGCATTTGTTCACGTTTAAGAAATTGAAGAACTTGATAATTAAAATACATTATTAAAATATAATTAATTAATAGCTCAAAGCAGACAATAAAGCATGCAATAGTGAAAAAGATGTTATGCTATAATAAAAAATTTGTAGAAAAAAATAAAATGACTCATTTTAACTAGAAACTTACAACGTAAGCAGCAGCAAAATTCCAATATTCTCCCTTCAAATTTGTGTTTGTTATTTGTAAATGTTCCAATGATTTTGGATTAGTTTGATATGCATAATAAAGGAATATAGACACAATTAAATTTAAAATAAACGGTATCAAATACAGTAATACTTTTCCAATTAAAGAAATTCGTTGTTTTTTACAAATTATCATAAATCTTAGATAGAATGGTATCGCAAGAACGGATAACGCAAGATTACATGAAAATGATAGTATCAGAATTATTGCTTTTACCAAATATGGTGATATTTCGGAATTGAAAATTGTCATTCCAATAATGAAATATCCATTTTCTACGAGAATATCCACTCGAAAAGGTGCCCATGAAAGAAGAAATATTAAATCAAAGATACAATTTGGTGCCAAAAATGCTGCATGACTCTGTACAGTTCTATCTTTTCGTGTAATATATAACAGAAATAGAAAGAATAACTCTGTAAAAATTCCCAATATTGATAAAAGTGTCATACAATTTCGAAATAATAGCATTAAATCCATTTTTGCTGTTTTTTTTTGTTAAATGTTCGCTAAGAAGCTACTGTAGATCGGAATATATAAATTAATAGCTTAGTTTGAAAAAAACAAACTTTAATAATTATGATTAAACTCTAATTTTTAAAAAATTATTTACGTTTCTCTAAATGACTAAACTTGGAGACACAATTATTTTTCTTTTTTGATGACTTAAAAGAAGCCACTATAAGTTTTTTTTGTGAAAGATAGAGAGTAAAACCTCTTAATTATAGTCATGTTGTCTTGTTGTAAATATCCCTTTTTACTTCTTCCTTGACGTCAAAGGTGTGTATGTGTGCATTACTTTTCAGCCTTACGAAATCATTGTGTTGCTGTTGCTCGTTTTTTTCAATTTTTTAAGCTTAAAAAAGTTCTGTTTTTATTTTGTTGTTAACGCTTTCTTTCTTTGTTACAACAAAAAATTTTATAAAAACATGATGTTTATACTTTTTGTTTTAAATCCTAAATCTAATGGAATGCAAAAAAATTTATCAAATGGCAGATTAAAGCTCTGATAAGCAAAAGCCTTGAGAAGGTGAATGTCAAAGATCAGTACACATTTTTTTAATAATCAATCTTATTTTCTGAATCACTTTTTTCATCCATTTATTTTGTTAAAACTGAATTACGCAAAAGAATAATTTTTAAACTTATTAAAGCTTTAATTAAAAAATAATAAAAACATTCATAAACTTAAAAACATTTAAAGCTAACAAAATAGAGAAAGAAAATTGATATAGAAGATATGAAAGAAGAATTATATTTGGCGGGGTACGGTAGATATAAATGACGTAAAATCGCATTATTGCAATTTTTTGAAATTAAATTTTGGAACCTTGATTGGCAAAGCGTTGAATTTTGGCATAATTCTGAAAAATCGTATCATGTAAAAATACACGAAATATATTTTTTAATTGACAAACCTTTCCAGTGACAGTACAGCGATAAGATTTTCCTTTTGGAATAACAATTAAATCACCCTTTTCAAGATAAATTCGAATCCATTCTTGTTCTTCATATTCAATATCATAATACATTGTACCATCAAGAATCATATAAACATCATCTTCCTTCTTTTGAACGGGTTCATAAAGATTTTCACATAATCTATCAAAATCTCGAACATTTTCATCAATTATTAAAATATCCGAGGCAACTTTATTTTTACTTTGACGAATATTTGATAAACGTTTTTTGGTTGCAGCTAAATCAGTTAAATCAACCTGCAAAAAAACAAATGAATGATACTAATTTTACAGTAGCTATTACTAGTAGTTAGGTAAAGAAAAAAGCGAAAATCGAGAAAGTAATGGAAGGGGATTTGGGTTTAAAGAAGATAATTAAGGCGTTTTTAATAGAACAAAAAAAGGGACAAACCTTGTAATGGGTAACACCAGCAAGATTATGAAGTTGATCAATTGTAAGATGCTTTGGTGGATAAAGATGAAAGGGCAATCGACGATCACCATACTGATATGGATCCATTTTCCAGCTTTGCATGTTTGTTTTCTTAATTGAAGAAAAATGCAACTGATAAACTGAAATTAAAGAATCCTTTAAATGAGGGATAAATTTAAGTACAGAAATGCAACGGTGACATTACGGTAATAATGAAAAACTGTTTTTAAAAATCACTTTAAGACAGGGCCTGTCTAAACGATAAATTGGAAAGAGCGGTGGAGTGGATTCCTAAACGGTGGATTGCCCACTAAACGGCGGATTGGTCTTTAAAATGGCTTAAAAATTGTTTTTAATACTTCAAAATTTTCAGATAGTATCAGGGCATCAGATTTCTTTCTATAATCTTTTTTTTTAATTTTCGGATTCTTAATCCCGAAAACTTCTGATTCTAAAACTGTTTTATCGTGTGCTTTTGTGAAAAAAAATATTCGACCAAAATGCTCCCCTATATTTTGGAGTCCCAAAAATTTATAAAGGGGCATCTGATGCCCTGATATTATCTGAAAATTTTGAAGTATTAAAAACAATTTTTGAGCTATTTTATAGACCAATCCACCGTTTAGTGGGCAATCCACCGTTTAGGAATCCACTCCACCGCTCATTCCAATCCACTGTTTAGGCAGGCCCTTTAAGATATGAATAATTTATACTCATTTCTATTATTATTAAAAATGCAAATGTATATTTTTACAAAAAAAACTTGTACTCAAAAACAGAAAAAGAATTAGTTTACAAGATATTCTAATGCCTAGTAGCGGATTCTCTTTTTTTTCCTCATGCTTTTTTTATTGCAAAAGAAAGATCCATCCAAAAAATGTAGGAGAAAAAAGATTAAAAAGCTAAAATCTTAAATCAAAATACACTTGACCGAACATTCTGTTTTTCTTTCATCAACTACAAAAGAAGTATAATCGCGTCAATAAAGAAGGGTATTAATATTATACTTAAAAAATAGAATTGTATAACGAAAAAATCGGATATGTTAATGAAAGAAAAAACGGCCCAACAATAGCACAATTCTTATTTGTTAGAACCTTTGAACCATACTTTATAGCTGCTATTAAAAATGAATAAGGATATACCCGATTCATTATTTTTTACTTCCAGAAAGGTGAACGGTTTTTTTGGAAACTCGTGAAAAAAGCGTATAAGATCTTTAGAGTGAAAGGTGAAAGCTTATCGAAAAAGCTTTTTTCAGTAGTTTTTTAGCAGATGAAAGCATTCAAAAAGAACTATTGTATCTCTACCCTTTTACAGTTTAATATGCCTATTTCTTATTTTTCTTTTATTCTTTTTCTTCGGATCATTGAATATTAACCAATATTTTTTCCAACCTTGAAAGCTCTATTTGTGAAAAAGCATACAAAAAGAGCTCTTGAAAAAAAGAACAAAAAAGAATAAAATCTAGGAATTTTGTTCTACTTTTTAAGCATTAAATTTAAGCTTGCAAAAAAGTGTTTGTTGTAATATTTTAAAGCCGTTCAATGATCGCTGAAAAGAAATGTTTTAGCTTCTTGTTTTCGAAGTTACAAGAAAAAAGGAAGTGGGAAAAAATGGCAATGATAACACAGCATTCTTCTTTTTTTTCAACAGCAATGTTTAATGTGATATTTTATTTTTTTTTAAAAAAATTTCTTTAACAAACGTTGAAAAACTTTTTAACGGATATTTGTCGAAATCAAAAATCAAATTCTTTTAATACAAGTCACCATCTTTTTTGATGTAGACATAACAATCGTTTGCAACTGTTTGAAGGCCAAAAGATGAATTCTAATTTTAAGCAAAAGCTAAACTCATATGGCATACTGTATTTCAAATGTTTTATTAATCCCAATATTCAACAAATCTTTTTATTACAAAAAAGTAAGTGATTAAAAACAATAAATACAAAATAACTATTTTTAAAAAGCAGTATTTTGAGTATCAAAGAAAATAACAAAAATTACACGATAACAAAAACAAAGTGATTAACCGGGAAGAACGGGTGGAACTAAGCCTAAGCTTTGAAGGACGACAACACATACTTGTGCCTTTCCTGCTTTCTTATTGGTTGAAGGCATTGATGGTTCATAGTCGACTCCATCAATAGTAACCTAAAAAAATTCATAACAATTCCAAAAACTAACTCAAAATAAAAAAATTTACCTTCCATAAAAATCGTCGAGCTGTTGATGGACCACTTTCAATGCAAGTGAAAGTAGGTGGTTGTAATCGATTTCTTGAAGTATATTCCATAACCAATGAAACAGGATTCTTTCCATTAATATCTTGAATTGTTTCACGTTTTCCACTTCCTTTTTCATTTCCAGTTGATAATCCACGTCGATCTGCTTTGATATCCAATTTGAGAGGTTCCCTTGAACCATTCATTTGTCGACCAAGACCAGCACCTATTTTTTTAAATTAATATTTACAAAAATAAATTCTTAAATAGAGGTACCTTTTTGCCATCCCATTCTTTCCAGAATTTTCTTACCAAATTCAGATTCATGTTCTGGAGCAGTTAAAAAGAGATCCTAAAATTTGGCTCAAATGTGATGGCAACCGTAAAAAAGACAAAAATGCACGAAGACAACGCGGAAAAACACAAAATAAATGAATTAAAAAATGGAAAATTTTATGTATGCTGCTTCAAATTGCTGAAAATTTTAAAAGCATTCTTTAAGTTTTAACAAGTATTCATTTGTTAAAACTTAAAGAGATGCTGGAAGGAAAAGCTGGGGTTAGACAATACCGTAATGTGGTTTAGTTAGCTTTACACTTAAATTGTATATAAAATACCATTTAAGTTTAAGTACATTATTCAATTAAAAGTCTCAAACGAAAAAATATTTTGTTTACGGTATTGTCTAACTATGAGTGATGAAAAGTTGACCATAAAAACAAATTAGCTGAATCCATTTCATTTCTATACACAAACCGCAACATCATTTCAGGAAGAAAATTGAGAAAAGGAAATAACTGCAAATTGAGCAATAGTTACTAAATGTCAATTGTATTATTTTTTAGAACATGAACCACAGCATATGGTTCATGTTAATGGAAAGTAGTTAACCCCATAATTTAGATCGTCAAGTTATTACATCTGCCATAGGTAGCAAACATTAATTACAGTATATTCGTTTGAAACAATTAATTTTAAAAGCAAAGAACAAATTGTAAAGTAACTATTGCTCAATATGGAATTATTCCTGAAAGAGTTTTTTGAAGCTTTGCAACTTCATTCTTTGGACGGCACCAAAAATCATTGAAATACTTACCTTTCGAGCCCAAGAATTATACCTTGGATCAGATGGCGCAAGTTCGTCAACAGATAAAACCCTTGCACCTGTTCGACCAGTAAATCTTCCAGGAATATTTTTTGATTCTGCCCATGCACTCATATCTCTATCAATTTCTTCAATTTGTCGACGAGCATATCGATCATTTGGATCTTGTTGCAACATTAATGAATATTTTGCACGACGACTGACAAGATCATTAATCATTTTTGGAGGCTAAAATGTATATGTTAGATTACATTTTGCAGCATATATTTTGAGAACTTACATTGGTAATACATCGAGGAGTTTTAAAAACTAAATCTTCCGGTTTAACCAAGGGTTGAACAGTCGGTGGAATAATTCTAAATGGAAGTGGAAGAGATTCATCATCTTTAATTGATGCAACCAGTGGATTCCTTGGATCATTCCATTCAGCTTTTAATGAACCTTTTGTTGGTGCTGCTTCGATTGCCAGTTGTGGAGCTGTCAAAGCTTTAATAAATGGAAGTGGACTACGGTAATCAAAATCATTTGCAACTGCACTTGGAAGTGGTCGTTCTTTTTTAACAATATCCGGAATTTCAGGGCCAAAATGCTTTTTTGAAGTTTCGATCTTAAATGAAATTCTAGGTTTCTTTTCTCGAATTTCACCTTCTTCCAGAGAATGTTTTCGTTTCTTTTCTTTCTTCTCTTTTTTATCCTTCTTTTCTTTTTTCTTTTTTTCTTTTGAAACTTCTTGTGCTTCGGGTAAAGCTGCAGAATATGGATGCACTTGATCATTATTTGTTGTTTCACCATCAACATGCATCTTAATTTCCACACTATTATATTTTTCAATTTCCATTTTGCTGTCTTCTTCTGCTTCTTCAAGCGGCTCTTTTTTAACTAAAAATATAATCTTCTCTATATTAAAAATTATATTTTAAAAAAATTGCATACTTATACCACCACCAGGAATTTTAACATAATTTCCAACTGGCTTTTCAAGAGTTTGAAGTGAATTTAAATCTTTCTTTTCAACCGTTGACATTTCTTGAATTTTTCCTTGTGTCATTATTTGATCAACACGGTCAAGTATTGCAGATAAAGCATCAGAATGTGTTACTTCTGTCAAAGATTCTGGCGGCTTTTCACGTTCATATTCAAATGGAATAATAGGATCAAGTGTCAAAATATACGGTAATGGTACTGGTTCAGATGTTTTCGAAGCTAAAAAGTTGTATTGTAACATATACCATTTAACAAAACTAAAAGGATTACCATTATTAGAAGAAAGAGGTTCGATATTTCCAGAGGAAATATTAGTTAAAAGTGACAAATCTGGAGCGGGAACGGGTTCAGGACCAGGAAGAATTTTCATTAAAGCTTCTTCAGCCGCCTTTTTACCGGACTTTAAGAAAGATGCACGAATCAGTAATGGCTTTGTAACACAAGGAACTACAGGTGAAATTGCTTTATTTTGAGTATCAGAAGGTTTTGTAATTTCAATTGGACGATTTAAAGTTTCAGTTGTTCCTAACATATTTGAAATCATTGCTTGATTCTGTCCGGTATTGGAACTTAAAGAAGCTGTAAAGTCACTGAAAGCTCTTGATGGGGGTTCAGGTGGCGGTAATGGAAGAGGCTTCATTGGTTCTATTAAAGGAAGCATTTCAGTTTCAATTGAATTTGCAAAAGCTGGCGGAATATTTGTTTTAATTCGAGCTAAGGCTGTAGATAATGCTAAGGGCAGAATTTCATCTTCTGCAGGTTCAAGTTCTTTCTGTCGATGCTCCATTCCGGATGAAACTGGATATGATACCCGAAGGAATGAATCTTCATGACGTTGTTCTTCTTCTGATTTTACAAGAAATGGCATACCATCCTGTAAAAAAGTACAATCAAAATATATACAGAATAATAAAAATCAAAAAAGGCATACGATAACTTCATATCTTGGCTTTTCAGGCTCTTTTACATCACGAATTGAAAATGTATTATCATAATCCCAGCCACCATATCGATCATCATCATCTCCATCACTTTCACTTGATGATGGACGGCCAAATCGTGCTCTTTCATCTTCATCATGTAACTGTTGGCAAAGATCAACAAGCTGTTGAACGCTTTTATTTTTTATTGTAGATAAAAGTTCATAACCTTTTGGAAGTGCACCACTCTAAAACTATTACTGTAATACAACGTTAAAAAGTTCAAAAACAAACCATTGCCAGCTTTGTAACATTTCTTGTTGCAACATCCAACAACTTTTTCTTATCAATATTACCATATTTATCCATATAATCTTCTTTATGAATTCTAACAGGTGATTGATTTCGTTTTCGAATTCTTTCAATTTGATGTTCACGCCATTCAGCATCTGTTCGCCGAAAGAAATTTCGACCACGACCAACTTCGGGTGTTCGAGATCGAGAACGGTCCCGTCGCTTTGGAATACTGTAGTGCTCATCTTTTTCACGATCACGACTTTTATGGCGCGATGGCCCCTGTTGATCACGATCATCTCTTTTATCACGATGGGATTTATCTCTTTCATTTGAATCTTTTCGATGATGTGAAGATGGTTGTTGAATGGTATCAGATCGACGAGTATCTTTACTACGAGAACTAAAATTGTACAAAATTAAGAATTAATACATTAATGCCCAACAATAAACAAAGGGACCTTTCATGTTCTTTTGAAGTTGAAGAAGAAAATTCTTGATTAGAATCTTTTAAAAGATTATTTAGTTGCTTGCTCCATGAAGTTGGAAGAATTTTTGATTTATCGCTAGAATCTCTTTTTGGTGACAAAGGTTTAACTAAGCTTCCTGTAGATTTTAGACGTTCTCTTTCCTTTTCTTCACGTTCTCGACCACGATTCCTTTCTTCATGCCTATCTCGATCTTTCCCTTTATCAGAACGTCGATTTCTTTCTTCTTTATGATGGCGATCCCTAAAAAATTTGTTAAGTCACAATGCAGTCCTTTGAATATTACTTTGATTCACAATTTTTATCTTTTTCTTTAATTTTGTTATCATCTGTTCCTTTTGTTTTTTCTTTATCCTTGTTAGAATCTTTTTTTTCTTTTTTAGATTTATGCTTTTTGTTGCTACTTGAAAGACGTTCTTCTTTATCTAAAATAGTTAAATATGCATTACGGTATCCTAAGAAATTAATTCTAACCTTTGTATTTATCTTCTTCTTGTTCCTTTTCTTTATCCTTCTTTTTCTTCTTTTTATGAGCTTTATCAAGTTTCCGCTTTAAAAAATCATCTGTTGTTTCTAAATTTTTTGCTTTATCAGCACTCAAAGACATCCAACCATTATTTTGTTGTTCATCATCATATATTTCACCATCTTCAACATCCTTTCGTGATTTTGATGGTACTGGTAAATTTTTTATTGATAAACTTCGTGGAACAAGTTCTAAACGTTCTTTTTGTTCATCTTCTTTGCTCTTCTTTTTCTTCTTTTTTGAGGATTTGTCTTTATCTTTCTTCTTTTTCTTTTCCTTTTTTGATGACGAATCATCTTTAGGTTGATCTTCTTTAATTTTTGGATGAAACAATTGAAAATCAGCACCAACTGGAAGATCATCAACAATTGGCATCTTTTTAATTGGTTCAATTTGCCATGGTTTTTCTGAAGGAGTGGCTTTTGAAGATGAATGCTTAGAAGAGCTTTGATGTCTAAAATGGTACTAACTATTATTTGTTATATTTAATAATAAAGTGAATACCTTTCTTTATCTCTTTTTTCTCGTTTTTCACGTCTCTCTTTTTCTTTTGCATCTTCCAGAATTAATTTTGGTGGGGATATTTTAATTCTTGAGCGTGGATTCGACTTTGAAACAATTTCAGAAACATCAATTGCCTGTAATTTAAGTAATTACATATATAAATCTAATCAGCTTATGATCTACAAACATAAGATAAAGAAAATGCTTACACCGCCAAAAGATGTTTGAACTTCACCAAGAAGAGATTGTAATAATTCATCAGCATTTGTTGGCATATTTGAGCTAAAATAGTATTACAAACAAACGAAAATACACAAAGATATCTGATAACAAAATTCAAAAATTTCTGCTTTCAAAAAATTTTGACGTCGAAGTGGGTTTTGGCAAAATGTTGCAAAGTATTTTAAACATTTTAAAAAAAGTTAAAGCATACTGTAGTTACTATTATATCTGTGCTAATATTACAAATGGGATCATTTATTGTAATCACTTTTTTTTTATTAAGCAATGTTAGATGTTAAATAGTTAATGAAACAAACCTTTTGCGATTATTTGACAATGTAAACCCTTTGCCGAAGTGATTTATTCGATTTCTTCTCATTAATGGAAAGGAATATGGAAATCCTTGTGAACATACAAATGGGATCATTTCTGCTGCTTCATGCTGAACTTTTGAACCATTTTCTAATTTTTTTATATGTTCACGAATCAACTTTTCAATATTAAGAAGTTTTTCAGGTGCAATAGATCCTTTATCAATGTGATATTTTCCACATTTTAAACAATAAACAAATTTTACAGGATATCCATCAACAATGACAACTTTTTCATCCGTTGTTGTCTTAACTCGTTGTCGGAATATTTTATTATTATCCTTGGGATTATTCATCCTGAAAAGGTAAAAATTTTATGATAAAAACACTAGTGATAATTTACTATTTTTACAAATTTCTAGATCTGAAATTAATAAATCACGATGAAAAAAGAAATGCTAGTGAAAAAGGCGTTTTGATTTTTTAGAAAATGATGGTTGTTTGGGCTAAAACGATGAAATGTGTCTGTTTAACATATTGCATCACTTTTCGGCAACTACTCCGTTGCTAAAAAAATCGGCGCTGATTGTTTCATAAGTTTTCTAAAAGAAAGATTTGTTTAAACTAATTATTTACAATATACTTCGCTCGATAAATTTTTAAATTTCACAATATTTTTTAAAATTAAATTACAAAAATAAACAATTTCTTTATTGCAAAATAAAAGCGTAATTTTTATTTTATAACTGCCTAAGATGTATGAAGTAAATGATTTATCAAAAAACGTTACAGCAACCAGCTTTTTGGCCAGAATTTTATAGATGTTTATCAAGAATCAAAACGTTATCAAAAAAACAGAAATATGCCTTATTATTATTACAGTACCCTTTCTTATAATCTAATATTGGATTCACTAATTTTGGCAAAATGCTACTGAACGTTTTACACACCAAAAACTGTGAAAAATAGCTGTGTTTAAAATTTTTTGGTTGAAATTTCAAATTTAGAAATGTCAGCCGAAAAGGAATCTGATCTTGTACTGAATACTGCTTATTACATGAATAAAGGATGTTTTCATTATTATCGTGATCACAACTTTCGGCCTCTTATTGGTTTTAGAAACTTTGTTCAAGTAAGAATTAATTATTTATTTCTGTTTTACACTTCTATACTTTAGCGATTAGTTTATTTATCATTATCACAGAAATCAAACAACAAACTATTTTTATTAGAAAATGAAAATCCTGAAGGTACTTGATTTTGCTTGCACTTATATTTCCATTATGTTCAAATCCATTGCCTTTCAGATCCATCAACCCTTGTTGTAAATTCTACTGAACTATTACCCTCAACTAATCTTGATGATATAATTTCAACAACTGGTAGGCTTTTGTTTAACTTTTGATTAATCTCATATATCCCCTTTTTAGAATTTGCATCTGGCTGGACTGCTTTCGTTATCGCAGAATCTCTAACTTCCGACGAAGCAAAAAAGATATGGTTGCGTTTGGTACAATGCAAATTAGAAAATGAATCCCCTGATGCTGAATTATTTGGTAATGCGGAAACTTTTTCAATAACTGGCGATGCCAATATTCTTGTATGGACAAATCCATTGCTTCAACAAGATTCTGTTAAATCCGCAGCATACGATGTCGATTACTGTATTCAAGATGAAGATTTAGATGCTTATAAAGCCTTTAAAGGCAAATAAGGTATTGTGAGTGATGGTATTGTTGTTAAATTTGTTGAATTTGTAAAACCCGGTTAATTTATAAACTTTATTTATATGCCAAACAATCTTATTTTATTCTTAAAAGGCATCCAAACGATGAAACAACACAGTTAATCAGATTCATCCTCTTTACTTTTATTACCAGATTTTAAAATTGATGGAGTTTCTTCCCAATCAAATGGTGATTCATTTGAAACATCTGATGACAAAGCTTCCTAAACAAATATGGATAAAACGATCTTTTAGGTTCTTCAAAACTGACCTTTAAAATAGATGTTAATAATTGATAATTTGGCATTTGATGATACTGTAACTTTTCTACATGTTGATGAAATGGCTTAACAGATAATGGAAAATTTCGGCACATATCTTCAAATGTTGTAATGCGTTTCTTTAAAGCAATATCATCAGGATTACTTAATTGCTTCCAAGGTAAAGAGCCTTCACCCAGTTCAATTAAAGTATATAATAATGACATCATATCATCACCAGGACCTTGTTCCTTTCTTTCATGAACTGTTAATGAGACATATCTCATTGTACCACGAAATCCGGCATATGCACGTTCTTTTCGAAATCCACCATTTTGATTACGGTATTGTCGAGTCATTCCAAAATCAACAATATAAATTGTTCGACGATGTACTCCATCAAAACCAATACACATATTTGATGGTTTTACATCCCTAAAAATATTATACTTTAGAGTGCTGTAACAATATAGATAATAGAAAACCTATGAAGATATCCAACATCATGAACTGCTTTTAAACCAGCAATAGCTTGTTGACCAACTCGAAGTACGGTAGAAACTGATAAATGCCGTTCTTTACGTTTTCTTCGTAATTCTCCTAAATTCTTTCCCAACATTTCCATGACAATGTACATTAAACCATTGAATGAACCACTTGCAATTAAATGCGGTGCATGTTGTGTTCCACGAAGTAATATTAAAACTTTTTGTTCAAGTATCATACGACCTGGTTCATGATCAGCTGGTACAACTTTTATAGCAACTGATAATCGTGACACCTAAAAAAGTATACAAATAACATTAAGTACATTTATAATGATATACAAAAACTTTACTTCATCAGATGCTTTATAAATTTGACCAAATCCACCAGACCCAATAATCTTGTCAATGCGAAATTTACCATTTAATAATTGACCAGTATTTAAATGTGGTGGTGCATTTTTTCCTCGAGGCTATAAAGTATGCATTTAAAACCTTTATGATTTGATACAGTAATACAAATAAAAAAAGCCCTTACAACTTCAGTACCCATTTCAGGAAGAGCAGGAGCTTTTTTTGGAACTGGTAAAATTGGATTTTTCTCAGCCTTTGGATGCTGGCCTACTTTTACACGTCGTCCTTCAGTGACTGCTGCCATATTTGATGATCCACGATTTCCTGCTTGCTGAAAGTATAAGAATTATTTTATTCAAATTCATCTTTTTTAAGTTAAAACTTCCTCTTACCTTTTTTATTTCATGTGCACTTTTTACAAATTTTTCTGATTGATTCATTCCTTCAAAACAAAAGCTTTTTCATCGAAAAAAGTATAAAATTTGTCTGCTGGATGGATACGTTAGCGTCAAACGCCGAATGAAGAAATGAAGAAAAATGAATGATCAAAATCAAAATATGCAGATTTAATAATACAGTATGACTGACAATTCATTTATGGTCTGTTTGTTTTTAAGAGTTATTGCTTTGTCTGTTAATGTAGTAATAAAAAACAACAATAGAATAATCTTAGAATTCTAAATGAAAACTACTGTATCATAGGTATTTGCTGATGTTAAAACTGTGAGCTTGAATTATAGTCATCATATGTGTTGCATTGTTTGAATTTTAATAAAAGTACTTTTAGTTCTCTTTCTTAAAAAAGAGTATATGATCTAATTAGACTTGACAGCAGAAGGAAAAATTCACGTCGAATTAGAATGCTATCAGTGATAGCTGTCAAACTATGTTGATATTACAGAAAAAAAGATAAAAATCAAAAACCCACGAACAAGTTTTTTGAGAAGACAGAAGTGATTAGCGTTAAAAATTAAAGGTAAAAAATAAAAATGTAAAGTCAAGAGTTTTAATTTAAATGTGTCTTTTTAAAGTAAAAAACGATAGTCTTAAAATTTTAATGATCGTTCTACTGTAGTATTGGCTAATAAAATTTTTTTTATTTTTTTGTAGGAATGTAGTGCAGAAACAAAATTCACTGGAAATAAAATTACTGTACCTTTCTGTTTAAAAATGTGTGTCCGGAACTGCTTTTTTGGCTAGTAAATAAACATTGCGGTAACTGTTGCTTTTTGTTTCGCGCAAAACAGAAAAACCGTTTTTGAAAAACTATTTTAAATCTTATAATTTTGCAGAATCTCCCAAACAATGGCAGATACAACAAAAATTCTCAACCAGCAAGATGAAGAAAAAATGAATATTGATCCATATATGAATAATCTTGAATTGGATATTTTAATTGTTGGTGCAGGTTTTAGTGGAATTTATCTTCTTCATCATCTTCGAAAAAAGGGATATAATGTAAAAATCTTTGAGCTTGCCAATGATTTAGGTGAGTCAACTACCTTATAAACTGTCCTGTGAATATTTTTTATCGTGTGCTTGATTCTAAATCCTAATACAAAGTTTCTTCAAAAAGCAAATATGTACCATTTAACGCGACTCGACGAGCTGATTACAATGATAACAACAAGTTTTACTTTTCGGGGATTCTGAAGCCGGCTTCTTAGAAGTATTTTTACAAAAATTCTTGTTATCAATGTAACCAGCTTGTCGAGACCGCCATATGATACCAAATTTGTAATTTTTGAAGAATATCAGGATTCAGAATCCATATTTTTTAATTTTCTTACAAATATAAACTAATTCAAGCATCAGCTTTTTTTTCTGTTTTCAGGAGGAACCTGGCGCGTAAATCACTATCCTGGGGCACGTGTAGATTCTGATCAACCTGTTTATGAGCTTTCACTTCCAGAAATTTGGAAAGAATGGACTTGGAAGGAACAATTTCCGGGATGGCAAGAACTTCGACAATATTTTGATTATTCTGATAAAATTTTGGATATTAAAAAGGATGTTGCATTTAACACTCGTGTAATTGCTGCATCCTTTAATAAAGCTGAAGGAAAATGGTTGATTAAAAATGATGATGGAAGAATTACAAAAACAAAATATTTTCTTCCTTGCATTGGTTTTGCTGCAAAAAGATATATCCCTGATTTTCCTGGAATTGAAACGTTTAAAGGTGAAATTCATCATTCTTCTGAATGGCCTGAATCTGATGTAAACGTTGATGGAAAGCGATGTGCTGTAATTGGTACAGGTTCAACGGGAGTTCAAATTATACAAGAATGGGCGAAAAAGGCAAAATCCTTGATTGTCTTTCAACGGACTCCAAATCTCTGCCTTCCAATGGCCCAGCGAAGTCTTACTGCCGAAGAACAAAATTCTCAAAAACATGAATATCCAAATTATTTTCTTCGTCGAACAAAACATTTTGGTGGCTTTGCTTTTGGTTCCGTGCCAAGAGATACTTTTGATGATACGCTAGAAGAAAGGGAAAAAGTGTTTGAAGCATTGTGGAGCCGTGGAAATTTTGAATTTTGGGTTAGCGGATATCGTGATTT
This sequence comes from Panagrolaimus sp. LJ2400, assembly GCA_024447215.1. Taxonomy (NCBI): domain Eukaryota; kingdom Metazoa; phylum Nematoda; class Chromadorea; order Rhabditida; family Panagrolaimidae; genus Panagrolaimus; species Panagrolaimus sp. LJ2400. The sequence continues at coordinate 1,284,465 of JAMRYA010000009.1, read as the reverse complement.
ATTTTTTAATCTAGAAGCAAATCGAGAAGCCTATAATTTTTGGACAAAAAAGGTTCGCGCAAAAATTATGGATCCCGAAAAGAGGGATATTCTTGCGCCACTAGAACCTCCACATCCATTTGGAACAAAAAGGCCATCATTAGAGCAAGATTATTATCAAATGTTTAATAAATCGAATGTTGATGTTGTTTCAGTAAAACATAATCCAATCATTGAAATAAAACCTGAGGGAATTGTTACTTCTGATGGAAATCTATATGAAATAGATATTCTTGCACTTGCAACCGGTTTTGATGCTGTTACTGGATCACTACTAAAAATTGATTTAACTGACATCAATGGTACTCCACTAAAAGAGCTTTGGTCAAATGGTACAAAAACATTTCAAGGAATATCAATCGCAAATTTTCCTAATATGTTTTATACATATGGCCCACAAGCACCTACAGGTAAGATTTGGACGTATTCCTAGACCCAAATTAAAATTCATACATTTTGTCTTGAGATCATATTTGCAAAAATTCAAATAAAGTTAAGCTAAAAAAATAGCGAAAAATAATTTGGGTAAGAAATGGCTAAGTTCGGGTTATTTTCGAAAATTTTATTAGTCTTCTAAAAAGTAAAGTTTATTTACAGCATTTTCAAATGGTCCTACGCTAATTGAAATCCAAGCAGATTGGATAATAAAAGTTATTGATTACTGTGAACAAAAAAATGTTAAACATATTGTTGCAAAAAATGAAGCACAAGAAAAATGGTCTTCTGACATTCATGAAATGGCAAACACGTCATTATTCCCTCTGGCAGATTCATGGTATATGGGTGCAAATATCCCTGGAAAAAAACGCGAAATGCTTAATTATCTTGGAGGAGTTCCAAAATATGCTGAAACTTTAAAAAGCAATTTTGAAAATGGCTTAGATGGATATGAACTAATTCAAAATTAATCTTTTTTGTTTCATGTGTATACTGTAATATTTTTGCCGTTTGTTAATTATCCAAATTTTTTAAAATGTTTATTAACGATAAAACTTAAGAACAAACAAAAAAGAGATGATTTTATGCGTTCCATCCACCATGACCACCGAATCCTCCACCACGACCTCCAAAACCACCTCGATCACTGAAACCACCACCGCGTCTATCACCAAATCCGCCGCCTCCACGTCTGTCACCGAATCCACCACGATTACGATCTCCAAATCCTCCACCACGACCTCCAAAACCGCCTCTATCGCGATCACCAAAACCTCCGCGTCCTCCACGATCACCGAAGCCACCGCGATCTCCAAATCCGCCACCACGGCCTCCGCCACCTCTTCCATTATTACCAAATCCATTTTGACTTCCATGAATTAAGCCACCAATAAAATTTCCAAGTACAGCACTTGGAGGTGGTTGTCCCCATTGTGCTTGAATTCCAACAACAAAAAATAAAAGTGAAACAAATAAAACAAATAAGACTTTCATTTTTTTTAAAAAATGTAGGGTAAATTAAGACAAGAGTAGGAAGTTTATTGCCTTTTTAAAGGTCTATTTGAAACACCGTGGCTGGCCTTGAATCTTGTTCTTCATTAAAAAATAATAACAAAAGCGTAATCAATCAAAAATTAATTTCTTTTTTAATTATCAAAAGAATTAAATTTGTTCTAGTTTGTTTCTCAAAAGTTTAAATCAAAAATCCGTTTTTGGAAAATAAACAAAGATCTTCGAATTTCGAAATTATGCTGCTATAATATTAAAAAACAAATGCCGTGAAAATTATCAAATGGTTCAAATTTGATATATAACAAGATTTATTTAATAAATTTTTTTTAATAATAAAAACCAAAACCAATATGCATCAATAAATATTTAAATTAAAAGCGTTACCGTAACAAATTAAATAATAAAGAGATTTCAATCAATAACTTCGACCAAAAAGAGCATAAAATTTAGCAGAATTTTCACATTTTGGATGAATGCATTGTTTAGGAAGTTCTTGTTCAGGTTGCTGAAGGGGAATACATAAAGTTTTTGCTCCCATTGCAGATACACCAGCTCCAGCAGGTTCATCACGAGTTGAATCATTTTTGATGCGATCTTCACATGCAGGTTCACCACAAAATGGAGAAAGAATAATCTTTTTTTGATCAAGAGCTGGAGTAAATTCTGACCAATTCGTACAATGAATCATATTTTCATCACGACTTTTTTCAATCCTAAAAAAATCAAATAATGGAATTAACTTTAAAGTTTTAAAAATATCGTACTTCTTATACATGGCATCATGAATTTCATCCAGTATTGCTTTAATTGTATCATTAATTCCATCCAAGCTTATGGTGCGCTTTTCTCCACTATGACGAATAACAGCAACTGCTTGATTGCTTGCAAAATCTTTAGGACCAAATTCAAGACGAATTGGGACACCTTTTAATTCCCAATGATTAAATTTCCATCCAGCAGTATAATGATCACGAGAATCTTCTTCAGCACGAATTTCAGCATTCACAAATGACTCGGACAATTGTTTGGCTTTTGCATACAATTCTGTTCGAACTTCATCAGTTGTTTTAGCAGTAATGCCAACGGGAATAACAATAACTTGTACAGCAGCAACACGAGGAGGAAGGACAAGTCCATTATCATCACCATGAATCATTACAACAGCCCCAATGGTACGTGTGGATAAACCCCAACTATTTTGCCAAGCTAAACATTTTTCTCCAGCATTAACGGGATCTTCATATGAAATATCAAACATTTTTGAAAAATTACGGCCAAGATGATGAGAAGTTGCACCCTTAAAAATAAACCAAATTAAGCATTTTAAGATTATGAAAGATATACCTGAATACCACGACCATTTACAGGGACATACGCTTCAACAGTTGTTGTAAAATCACCACCAGCAAATTTCTCTTTTTCACTTTTACGTCCTTTAATCACAGGAATAGCAAGCAAATCGGTATAAACAGCAGCATAGAGATCACAAATTTTAAAGACTTCTGTTTCAGCATCTTCTTTGCTATGATATGCAGTATGACCTTCTTGCCATAAGAATTCACGAGTACGCAAAAATGGAGTAGGATGTTTAAATTCCCAACGCTGAAAAGAAATTGTTACAGTATATCACAAAATAAACAAAGAACGTACAACAACATTACACCATTGATTAAGCTTTAAAGGAAGATCACGATGAGATTTAATCCATTTTGCGAAACTTGGATACATAACAGTTTCAGAGGTAGGACGAATGGCAATAGGCTCAGCTAATTCAGATGATCCCGCACGAGTAACCCAAGCAACTTCCGGAGCAAAATCAGCAATATGAGTTTTTTCTTTTTCAAGAACAGACTGAGATACAAACATTGGAAAATAGCAGTTCTTGACACCAAGTTTTTTAATTTCACGATCAAAGAATTGTTGAATAAATTCCCAAATAGCATAACTCCATGGACGAAGAACATAGCACCCACTAACAGGATAATATTCAATCATTTCAGCTTTTTGAATTACATCAGAATACCATGCAGAATAATCAGCATCTTTTGAACATTCAAGACCAAGTTTTGTTTGCTTCTTTCCTCCTCCTCCTTCATTTTGTTGTTGCTGCTGCTTTTTAGGCTGTTCATTTTGTTTCTTTCCTTCATTTTCTTTTTGACCTCCAGAAGCTTTTGATTTTCCCATATTTAAGCTAAAAAAAAGCTTTTTCCTAGCTTTACACAATAAAAAATCAAAGAAAGCAATAACAAAAGAAGAAGATGATGATGTAAAAAATGCAACGTCGACGTTTTCCTTGACAGACGTTTGGCGAAACGACTGAAAGAAATATTACACGAAACTAAATCTTTAATGTTTAAGGAAACGGAGTAAAAGATATTTATATAAAGTAATTTTGTAATAAATGTAGTCCAAGCAAAGGAATAAAGGGTGCAAAAAATGTTGTAAAAGTGAGGGCTAATGATGTAAGAAAATAGGCAAATATGCATTGTTTAGTGTTCGAAGGAAAACTTTTAAAAAATGGAACAGCTTGGCAATGTGTCGTTGAAACAATACGCGCGAAGCATTGAGAGTTGAAATTTTTGAAAAAAACTTTTGGAAGCGACGACATTGTTTGATTTTTCTTTTGTATTTTTGTAGAATTCTTTTTATTATTATTCATTTGTAAATAACCATTTTTGTACACACATCTTACACAATGGATGATGATGATGACGTTCTATTTATACCACCAACAAAAACGTAAGCCGTCTTTATTTATCTTTATCAACGTTATTAATATTCGTTATTTTAAGCCCTAATTTACCATCTTCAACAGCAACAACACAAAAAACTAAACATCTTCCGCGACTAAAATCTGATAAGCTTGATGCTGGTGATGCATTACGTGGTGCGCATTTAGAATGTCCTATTTGTCGAAAGAATTTGGAAAATTTATCAGAAATTCGTCGAGCTGTTCATGTAAATACTTGTGTTGATGCATCAGTAAATAAAAAAGCTGTTGAAGTAGCTACTAAACAAGCTCAAACAATGTTTACTTGTTCATTTTGTAATGAAACAGTTGCTAAAGGACCTGTAAGTTTGTGTGTAGATTGGTTGTGATACAGTGAACATACATATTCTTTTAGTATTTAATAGCTCATGCAAATAAATGTGCAAAAACCTTTGATATGCCTGTTTCAACGATGATTACTGCATTGGAAGCACAAGCGCAAGTTGCTGAAAAGCTTCGTAAAAATGGTTTTAAAAAGGCAGCGTAAGAGTTGGTTCACCGCATCTTAGCAATAAGCCCTTAAAATTATAATTCATAACTTTTCTTGATTCTGATGTGACAATATGGGTTTTCTTAAACCATTGATTGCGGCATGATTATTACCTTTCATCCCTTATTCCCTTTTTAGTCCAGTAACAACAGAAATGATTCAACGTGCAAAGAAACGAGTTCTTGAAGAACAAGAAGGAGCAGCTAAAAATTCATCAGAAAGCGAGTTTACTCCTCCATTGAAGAAACCAGCTTCATCGAATCGTAAATTTACTTCGGGATTATTAAAAAGTGCTGTTTTTGGTGCAAAGGAAAAACATACTTGTCGATGTGAAGACCTCCATGTGATTCAGAATCGATTTTGTGGACAATTTAAACGTAAGAAAGATCCAAGTCCAAATGAAGTAAAGGATGAAATACTTGAAAAGAATATTTTTAGAAAAAAACTTGAAAAGGTTTTTATGCTAGAAGTAGCTTTTTTAAAAATGGTGTATGGAATTTCAGGTTGACAGATTGAGTAGGCTGGCTGATGATTTTCGAAAATCTTTGTTTTCACAAAAGCCTGATATTAAAATTTGTACAAAGGATGGATTAAGTATTCCTGCTCATTCTTTTGTTTTAAAAGCGCGAACGACGATTGAGGTTTGATTACTGTACTGTATATCATCACTGGTACTTTTCATATTATAGATTAAACCCGACACTACTGAAGTATTGCTTAGTGATTTTTCTAATGAAATTATGGAATTTTATCTTTTGTATTTGTATTCTGCTTCTGTTGAATGGTCGTTGGGTGATATGGAAGATATTAAAAAGCTGGCTGCATTATATGGCCCAACTGAGTTGCATTTAATGATGACACAATCAGATGATGTTTATGTATATTTTACATTTAACATGCTTGTTTACATTCAACCTATAAGCTTAATTTTAGGATTACTCTTCGGAATTTAACGAACCGGTGGAGGATTTTCAAGGGAATGAAATCAATGAAGATTTCAAAGAAGAAGATGTAATTATAAATGAAGTTAAACAAGCGGATGATTCATTTTACAATGATGATTTCAACTTAAATGAGATCAAAGAAGATGTAATTATAAATGAAGTTAAACAAGCGGATGATTCATTTTACAATGATGATTTCAACTTAAATGAGATCAAAGAAGATGTAATTATAAATGAAGTTAGACAAGTGGATGATTCATTTTACAACGATGATTTTTCAAAAATTTTTTCTGATCTTCCACCAGCAACGCCATCAACATCTTATGGTCCAGCTAAAGATGCATCTGAAGATAAGATTTTGCAAACATCGACACCATCAGCTTTAACAATGAGTGCAAAAACTCGTAAAATTGCTGCAAGGCTAGGTTCTGGTGTAAAAGTTATCAAAGTATATGATGTTACTCCAATGCCTGCTTATGAAAAATATACCGATGATGAATTAAAGGTTTGTAACTTTTTTTTGCTTTGTACTGCTGATGATATACAATTCGACTATTGTGTCAATATAATCTTGACGCCAGCTTTGCTTCTCATATAGTCCAAAAGTGCAGCTTTCTTGTTATTCTTAAAATTCAGACAACTTTTTTTTATTGGTTTTGTACACATCCTGTATTTTTACGATAATTTTTCTTAACATTTTATTGCAGGAAGCCTTAAATGCATTTGGAATTCGTCCAATGGGAAGAAAAAAAGCAGTCGAAATACTAAAAAATATTTATGATGAAGTTCATCCACTTGTTCCTGATCTTACAACAGCAACTCCAAAACGACGACCATCGCCTATTCCATTTGATCTTGATCAAGCAGAGATGTCCAATCCTTCTCATTCTTCACAAGATAAAGATAATAACGATGATGTTTTAAATCAAAGCTTGGAAGAAAATCCGGAAGAATCTCTCTTTTTTGAAGCTGATGAAACAATTGGGCCTTCAAGTGGTAGCAGTCCAACAAAAGGATCTAAACGAATTAATGTTTGTTACCTGTTTCGTAAATGGATGTTGTGATTAATGCTTTATTTTTAGGACGTTGAAGTAGGAACAAAAACTATGCTTGAATGGTTAAGGCTGCCAGAAAATGAGGAATTGTACAGTAATTTATTATCCTTTAGAACTATCAATTTGGTAAATTTTTTGTTTAACAGTATTAAAATTAAAAGTTTTTTCTTAGGATGAACTAATGGGTACAATGGGACGATCATCACATTCAGTTCAGAAAATCACCAAAAAGATTTTGCCCGATGTCTTGGATAAATTATACATTGGGTTTTATGTTCCTGATAAGAAATGGAAAAGAAGAGCTGGATACAAAAGTGGTTGATTTCATAAAAGTGGCATAATTGCTTTTCGTTTTGTTGTAGTTTTTAAAATAACTGAATTTTAACCAAATAAATATTGTTATATTATTGATGTAATTTATTTTATCATTTTCTCATGGTGTTTTATTCACTGTAATTATCTGCCTACTTTTTTGTTCTTTTTATGATATTTTTTTATTTCGAGCTGTTCTTGCAGTAGCAATGGCCGTACAAGAGAATATCAACGTTGTGGCGCGTGTTCGGCCATTTTCTGAATGGATCACTCATAATCGTCGATCATGCCTACATATTGATTCAAATGGTTCATCAATCACAGTCAAACATACAAGCAAGGAACCTCGATTTGAACTTAACAGAATCTTTGATGAAAGTACAACGCAAGTAAACTTTTTTTTTCACATTTTCTATCCAGATTTAATACTATATAATTTCAGGAAGCAATTTTTCATCATGTTGGTACTGGAATTGTTGATGGATTTCTTGAAGGCATCAATGGCACAATCTTTGCTTATGGACAAACTGGCTCTGGTAAAACTTACACAATGCTTGGACCTGATGTTGGTGGGCCGATTGAACTTCATAATCATGGCATTATTCCTCGAGCTATCAAAAAAATCTTCGAATATTTGAATGCTAAAGTTGAACAGGTTAGTTTGAGTTTTTACAGTGCATATCTATCTAACGTTGTTTCATTATTTTAGAGTCCAAATAAATTCAGATATACCATGAAATGTTCTTTTCTTGAACTTTACAATGAAAAGCTTTATGATCTTCTTCAAAGTAATGATGCTACAATCAAAATTCATTCATCACTGGAACAGATTACTGTTGTTGGTGCTGCTGAATTTGAAGTAACAACATATGAAGAATGCATTGGTCATTTATGGCAAGGATGGAATCAACGTAAAGTCGCCGAAACATCAATGAATCGTGAAAGCTCTCGTTCTCATGCTGTCTTCATGCTTACCTTGGTAACAGAATCTATTGGTGAAAATGTTGTTAATCGTAAATCATCTCGTCTAAATTTGGTAGATCTTGCTGGATCAGAACGTCAAAGCCAAACTAATAATGCTGGTGTACATCTTAAAGAAGCTGGAAGTATCAATAAGTCTTTGTCAATTCTCGCCAGAGTTATTCGAACATTGGCAGCAAAACCGAATCAATTTATTTCATATCGTGATTCTCTACTTACTCATCTTCTCCGTGATTCACTTGGTGGAAATGCTCGTACTACTGTAGTTGTAAATATACATCCAAATTCTCAATTTGTTGGTGATACTATTTCCACTCTGAATTTTGCTGTCAATGTCAAAAAGGTAAAGAATACTGCACATGTTAATGAAGCCATCTCAAGCGATGATATCAAATCATGGACTGCCGAAATTAGTCGTCTTGAAAAAGAAGTTAGTGAATTGAAAAGTGAAAAGTCACATTTGTCAAAGAATAATGAAACCTTGGTAACTGAAAATCAGAAGCTCCAAGACACTGTTGCATCTTTGCAAGCTCAAGTTTCATCGTATCTTAATCGTAGTGCACGTCGTAATACTGGTTTTGCTGCATTGCTTGAACGTGATGAAGATGATGAAGTTCCTCGTAGAATTGATTTTGAAGAAGAAAATGAAAAAGTTGATGATAGTTCCTTTATTTCAACTCTTTCAACTGCACAACGAAAACAAAGGCGTCAAACTCAATTCATTTCAAAGCCTATTGAACAACCTTCTGATGTTGAATTACGAGAGAAGCTTGCCGCAACTGAATTAGCTTTGGAAGAAGAAGAACGTATTCGATCTGAAAGCGAACTTGAAGTAAATCGTCTTTATCAAGTTATTGAAGAAAGAAATGAACGTATTCGTGGATTTGAAACTGCTGAAAAGGAAATGATTAAAGAAGTTATTGATCTTCGAAATAATGCTACTTTGTTGAAAAAACGTATTGATGATCAAAATGAGCAGGTATTCTTATTTTTGTAATATGGTGTGGTAATAATACTTATATATTTTCAGATTAAACAGTTGGAAGAACGTCAAAAAGAAGGTGGAAATACTATTATGCGTCTTGAAGAAGATAAAGAAGCAATGGATGCAGAGCTTGCTCGATTGGAGCTTCAACATTCTGATGATCTTAAAGGAATGAAGAGTGTGAATCAGAATTGTGAAGCAATGAGACTTGAAATGAAAGAATTGGAGAAACAAAGAGATGAAGCTCAACAACTTCTTGCTGAAAATACTGGTCATAAAAATCATTCACAGAAAATTCATCTTCTTGAAAATATGAAAAATGAAATGAATGCTTTGAAAAGTGAAAATGCTCATCTTAAAGCTGTGATGAAAGCAAAAGGTCTACAAATTCCTGAAAAAGAAAACAAACCTCCTTCAGCGAAACATCGAAAATGATTTTTATGTATTTCTTAAAATTGTATTTTCTGTGTCTTGATCTCATTTTTGTGCTATAATTTATGTCTGTTTATTCTTGCTTCTAAAACAAATAAAATTTATTATACAGCTTCTGTTTCATGTTTTGAATATACTTAGGGAATCCTATAAAGGATTTTGTTGAAACATATAAGAGAATTACAGTTTTTTGTGAAAGATATTTTGTTTGAAAATTTCCTGGAATGAATCGTAGAGCTTGTCGGAATTACGCGGCATTTTTTTAATTTCTTGACCTCTGTTTGGTTGGGTTTCGTCTTCAAAGAATTAATTACAAGTCTGCGTCGAAGTTTTTCATATACCATATTTAGAGACGTGCAGGGAACAATTTTTCCTTCCTTTCTTTTGACTTTTTTTTCGGACATTTTTTGCTTACCGTTACCGTAGTACTAAATTTCCGACACTTTTTTTTGCAACTTAATTATCCAACCTACTAGATGTAATTTTTTACGCTGATTCCAAAAATGCCATTTTTGAAAAAGTTTTCTTTGGCACAAAGTGCCAAAAACGGCATTTTTTTGTGTTTTTTAGAATAAAAAAAAGGTATATAAAGGTATATTTTTAATTTTCACACTATTTGTAGATAATTAAATTCTGCATCTAATGATAATTGTCTCCAATGATTACCAATAATTACCAAAAAATGCCAGGCAAAAAACGGCATTTTTAAGCTTAAAAAAGCTTAGAAAAAGGTTGAAAAAAAGAAAGAGAAACAAGGCAGCTGCTTGTGTGTCTCTTCTAGTGAACGGCGATCCGACTCGAAATCAAAAATGTCGGATTTCAGATCGACAAGTCGGATCCAAAATTTCGTCGGATCGAAAAATTTGTCGAGTCGGATCCATCGGATCAATCCGATCGAATCGGTTTGTCGGATTGACGAGTCGGATCGGGTCAAAAAAAGCTTGCAAAAACAAATTTTTAAAAAATTTGGTTTATGATAACTATAATTTTATCCGGATAATGCTACTTTTGGGAATGTTATGTAAACAAAGAAAAAAATTCACTAAAAATTTAAAGAAAAATAGATGAGCAAAAAATGTCGGATCCAAAATTTCGTCGGATCGGATTGTCGGATTAAAAGTCGGATTCAAAAATTCGTCAAGTCGGATCAATCGGATCAGTCCGACTCACTCGATCCGACTCGAAATGTCGGATTGGCGAGTCGGATCAAGTCGGATTGCCTTTCACTAGTTATGAAGATGAAAAAGATCAGCAAACTAGCCATTTTCTCCTTATTTTTACTTATTTATTGTACAACTCGTATAAAAATAGATTTTTTACAGAGTTTTTTATACAAAGGAAAAGAAAGAGAAGGATGCACACACAAAAAAAGAGTGTTCTCTTTGACTTTTTTTTTTTGTCATTTTTTTGTGTCGCTTGTCCGAACTTTTTTTTAATCTTTTGGATTTTCTAAATCGCGTATCTTTTTAGATTTATTATATTTAACATTATCCGCTAGCATTTTTTCATATTCATAAAATTCTGCATCTTTTGGTATCAAAATTATAATTTTTGCGCAAACTTTGAAAAACTGTGCACATAGCTAACCATATTTCTTACACGGGCTCTTTTTGCGTTGGGTAGATATGGTTTTCGTCAGAACTGATTTTAAAGTATAATTTTGATACCAAATGATAGGTATGAGTTCCCTCTACAATATTGGAGAGGTGCTCGAGGTTTCAAAACCAGGAATTAAAGTTACGACCCATAATGAAGATGAAAACGACGGTTTTAACAAAATTCAATTATGACGGGTATTATTTGACTTAATTTTGAAAGACGAATACGTTGAAAAAACTTCTAGTACTAAAAAATCAACTCTAGATGCTATTTTTGATGAAAATTGAAGTAAAAAAATGCTTTTTTCAAATCGCTTTTTACCATGCGATACCACAGTACTTGGTAATACCTTAAAAATTGGCATTAAAAATAGGCATGGAAAATTTAAACTGCTTTATCGATTTTTTCAAGATTTCTCATAGTTCCTAACAAACAGGCGCAACTTTTGGCCGATTTAGATTTTATTTTACATCATTACAGCCTTCAGAATCTCAAAAAAACCGTCAAAAAATGGCTATTTTTCGATATTTTTAAATTTTGCAGCACCTCCCCAAAATAACTCAAAATATGTTTTTGTGCTAATTTCTAGTGTTTGTGAATCATTTCGAGCTAGTTTTACCGAAAACCGCGTCTACCCAACATTTTTTTCTCCAAAAAGAGCCCGTGTCTTCTAATTGATGCACTGTGCTTCTATTTTTCAAAGCAACATTTTGCTCGGTTTTTAATTTTTAAAAATGCTTATATCTTTGGTAAAAATTTAATTTTTGAACTGTTTCCTTCTATTAATACTTCTAAATGATACCTAGTAGCGTTTTCATATTGGTATCTGACTCGGACTGTTCAACAAGCTCTGTAACGGCGATTTCATCCCTGTGCTTTAATTAGAAGAAATACGGTAACTTGTTCATCAATTTATCAAATATAATAAATTTATAATTAATGATACATAAAAAACTGATTGATTCAATCATTTTAAAATAAGCAAAGCAACAGTTAAACTATTTAAAACCCGTAATAAATTATTATGAAATATGTTACTATCAAAGGACTATCACAATATGAAAAAATAATAAGAATAGATAGAGAAGAAAGTTAAATAACGAATGAGATCATTGTCTTTAATAGTTTAGGTTTGACTTTGAATGGCATAAGGTAGTTCTTCATATTTAATTCGTTTTCCACAGAGCATTACTTGTTGTCGATGTTCACTAAGACAATGATAAGCTTCCTAAACTTTCAAATTTTTATAAACTTTTAAAGTTAAAGAAACAATGCAAGCAAGGATTACGGTATTTTTTCAAAAATTGTTGTCCTCTATCTTATTTTTAAATTTTTTCAAAAGAGATAAGCTTACATTATAAAGTGATAACATCATAACAATTCTTCCAATTTTGCAAGCCATTACATCTCCTGAATAATTTTCTTCATAATATTGTGAAAGGGCTTTAAATATTTGATTTGTAAATGGTGTAACTTGTTTTCTCATTTCTACATGATTTGATGAATGATGTATCATTGCATTTGTTAAAACAAGGACAAAGAAGCATGACATTTCAATATTATTAAAGTGGGTGTCCTTAAATTCTTTACAAATGTCAAAAATTCTTTGCCACAATGGAGCTGACATCCTGAAAATAGATATTTTTAATTATCATTTTAAATTAGAAAAGTTTATTATAATTCGGTGTTACAGTAATCCTCTAACAATTATTATACTTACCTAACCATACAATTTGTATCCCTTGCAACTTCTGGATCAGAAGAATACCATTTGGCTAAACCAGATTCCGTAATAGACATATATGTATGATCAATGAAATAAAGACGGTTCTGTGAAACTCCATCAAATTTCACAGTATTATGCAAAACTTGTAGCGTAAACCAATTAATAATAATATCAACAAGACTTTCTTGCTAAAAATTATTGTTTCTAATGTAAAACTAAATGCAAAAGTTATTTAAACAATTGTTATTTCAAAGATGACAACCTTTTTTTATAAATTGTATATAATCCTACAATCTCGGTTTTTTTTACCCTCGCAATCAATAGAATAAAATGTACGAGCGGAGAAAGCATTGCTTTTTGATGTCAAATTTGAAATTTTTACATAAGTGTTTTAAACAATACTCAAAGATGACTGAACTTACTAAATTTTCTTCTTTAACATGACGGGATAAACCACTGTGGTTAAAAAATGACCAAAACACTTTTGCTTCACTATTAATAAAATTATAGCACGCAGGCATAAAGGAAGGTTTATCAGTTTGTAATGTTATCTAAAAATAAATTTTTATTTTAAATAAATGTTTTGAAATTGTTTAATGGAAAAAAGGCAGTACTTTAGATGAGATCAAAAAGATTAAAGCATTTTAATTATAAGGTAAAACATTTATAATCACGAATTCATTTACTTTATTTCTTGAATGCTTAAATGTTTATTTTTTAAACATTTAAGCATTCATTGAACTCAATGGTTTTTAATTTCAAAAGTTCAATGGGACAAAAGTACAGTATAGTTTGTACATTTTTTCAATAATCGATAAAAAAACTTGCGAAAATTCAAGAGAGATTAAACTATGCACTTTCATCGAATACCGTGATTATCAAAAAATGTGTCATTTTTGTTTCAATTCTTTCTCTTTCTCCAAAACAAAAAGAAAAAAATATCAAATTTTGATTAATTGTTCGACTTACAGTGGGTGAAACAGATAATCGATTTGGTACAACCGATTCATAGCAGTATAATAGATTGCGTAAAATATCACTTGAAACACCGGGTAATGCAGGTAAAGAAGAAAATGAAAATTTTAAAATTAATGGTTTTTGTTTACGTTGTTTTGGAGGTTTAACAATTTCATAGTTACCATTGCTATTGCCATTATTAGCAATATTGATGCTATTGTTATTGATTGGCATTAAAGCCGTTGTTAAAGTTGAAGAATTATTAGATGAGGGTGGGCTTGCGGTAATTGTGGAAGAGGATGAGTTACTGCTGCTTCCAAGTGAAAGCACTTCATCTTCCTGCATCCCAGATTCGACACATTTTTTAAAACGACAAAATCGACACATTCGTCGTACTAAATCTATAAAGAATTTTAGGGTTAACAAACAATTGTTGTTATATTTAAATGATGCTCGCTTACTGGATAACAAAATGCAATTCTCTCTTTGTAGACATGAATATTTACGTTTTTCTGCTATTGTGCGGCGAAAAAATGCTAAAAATTTAAAAAATTTTATACTTGAAAACATTTTTTGCAGGATTTTTTTGAAGAAACAAAAACAAACCCGCGCAAGCATTACAGGAAACAGCACCAAAATGTCGACATTTAGTTTTTCCACCACAAATTGCACAGATTAACATTGGCTTTGATAGCATTTTTCTTTTGCTCATTCCAGAGAATGGTGAAATTGATTCAGAGGATGACGGAGTGGAAGGAGAAATTTCACGGGATTCACCAGACGATTCATCACGTAATACCATCGCCTTTCTTTATACCCAAATTATTTTTTATTCCGTTTTTTTGTTGATAAAACAGCCGATTTAGTTTGGAATGAAAAAAGATAAAAAAACGGAGATTTTAAAAACACTGAAAACAAAAGTTTTTTGATTTTTGTTGAATTAAAAAAACAAAACAATAAAAAAAATTTTTAGAGACACGCTTTTTTAATTCTTACTCGCAGAAATCTGAAATAAAAAACTCGCCACCTTTTTTCCTTTTTTTCGAACACAGCTGACACAGAGAAAAAGAAAAAAATGTTATATTCTTTTTTAACCATTGATTCAAGGACGTGAAAAAAAAAGAAAAAAAAGTTTATTTTATTCAGTGCAAAAATTCAACGAACACGTAAAAAAAAGAAAGAAGAACCATAAAACATTCATGGAGAGACACACGACGCAAACATATTGGGGTATGTCCCAGTGTACGTATGTTTTAAAATGTTAGTTTGTTTTGCCTGGTTTCACTGATATCTTTTTCTCTCTCTCTTCTTCGTGTCCCAATGTTGCCTTACTGGCGGCGTGTACCTTCTGTTGTTACTATCACTTTTTCTTCTTCTTTTTTAGAGTTTAAGAAGAATAGAGAAGACGGTAATGTTAAAGAAAGAAAAGGCATATATAAAATATATACACGCAAATAAATGTTAAAAACAAACGTAAAAAAACATTGAAGGAAAGATGAGACAAACTCTATACTACCACTTCAAAGGGGGCAAAAATGATCTTTGCTTACTTCTCCTTCTTTTTCTTCATCATTTTAAATGTCTCATTTATTTTGATAAAACAATCGAAGAAAAAAAGTTAGCAGCAAAAAAGTTTTTGTAAAATTTTTAAATGCAAGCAAAAGCAGTAAAAGACTAACGAAACTTTTTTGAGGAAGAAAAAAAATTATTTCCTTGTCCATTCCCTTGAATGGTTGCTTCTGCCACGTGGTTTCTAACGTGAGATTTCCTGTTAGAAAAAGGTTTTTTTGTGTTTATAGATTGTTTCATCATAAATTCAGACGTACATCGACGTACAAAAAGAGAGTATTAACAGCAAGAGAGCAGCAGCACGTAAGCAGTCAAAAAAACGCAAAATCCGAAAAGTTAGCAAAATGCATAAAAAAAATTTCCACAAAAAATTTTTGGAAATTTTTTTTTCAAAGCATTTAAATGGAGAAGAAATGAAGTGCGATCGCACTTTTGTTTTTTATGAGCAATTTGGTATATTTGTGTGATCAAAAAATAATGACAGGGTTTTTTGATAAATTTATTTATTACACAAATATTGGAGTTTTTCTATTTTGTTTTTTTTTCATTAATAAAAAAATGAGAAGGAGAAGAGGGAGTTCAATTGGTTATAGATTAAAGAATAATAACACAAAAGGGTTACGGTAATCTAAATAGTAATTATTTTAAAGGAAATGGAGTATTAAACTTATAAAAAACTGTTTCGGAAATGAATCTTAAATATTCTCTGTACTTAACTAAAGTATCTTATGGTTACCATTTACGAATGTTATTCTATCGTAATCTACTGAGAAACAAAAGTTTTAAAAATTCAAATTGCATCCAACTACAACTTGACGAACTGTGCTTAAATCCCGCCTTTTTACAAAAATAAATTCACACACACAAAAATACATTAAAATGTTTAAAAACCATGCCAAAAAATCCCAGTGCTCTCTCCTCCATTTCAAGAAACTATAATTTTATTGGAAGAAAAAATAAATTAACAAATTATTATTATTTTTACTTTACTTTTTACACGTTTTTAGTATTTCAAAATTAATATAAAAAGAAATGGAGAGGGGATAATTAAAGTCTGTTTGGGGTTAGCTAAGAAGTGAGGAGGAAAAAAGGAAGGAAAGTAAGTAAGCATGCGTCAAAATGTATTTTCAAAATGCTTATTGGTCTCAAACATACACAACCAACATTTTAGAAGAGAAAATGAAAGACAAAAAGATACAGAAAAGGAAAGAAAATAGTATAATGACAAAAAATACTTCCGTTTGTGTCTTATTTTAACAACATCATAATTATTATCAGGTCTTCATGACAACCAGATAGAGGGGAAAGATGCTCACCTTCTATAATTTCTAGATTTATTTTCAAAAATATAAAAAAATAAAAATGGCAACCGCTTTTTTGTGGTAATAAAACAAAAGATTATATTCATATGTGTTTTTTTGAAACAAATATAAAATACGAACACCAAAGCACAAAGGTTCAATGAGGTCATGAAGTCAAAAAACTAAAAAGAAATTTCTTTTTTCTTTTAAATTTAAAAAAACCCTCCAACCAAAACGATTTTGAAGCATATCAGTTTTACTTTTTCCCACGGTACTTTTCTTTATTGGCCTCAGAAAAAAAGAATCAAAATTTCAGAGATCGATAAAATTTGAGAAGTATGAAAAAAAATGTTTTAAAAGAATTTTTTTTACGTTATAACGCCCCCTCTATGTATTTTTTTAAAACAAGCATGTAAATACAAAATGATTCTATTATTGTGTAAAAGTACGGATTACTGTAATCAACAAAAATTTGTTCGTTGTTTCTCACGTAAAATACGGATTCCTTTTGATTGTTAATTCTTAAAGCTTTTAAAAAAGTCATATAATTCATAAATTTATAAAAAGGATATCGTCTCATTAATAAATTTTAATTCCCAAATTAGTTTACAAAGGTTAAAAAGAACCCTTATTTTCACTGTTTTTAGTTTACATCTTTTTCTCTATTTCTGAAAGGTGTTTTAAAAATGATTACATTTGGGACAGTATTAAATGTTAGAAATACGGTAGAAAAGTTTATAGGTTAATTGACACGTTTTACCTAAAGCTTTTAAAAGTAACAGACACAAAATATATACAAAAAATGTAACCACGGAATTTGTTTTTCTAAAAACAGTAAGTAACAAATACACAGTGTTATTATTATTATACTTCTACTTCTTTATTCTTATGATTATGATGAAACGATAAGCGTCTTAAAAAACTTTAATACATTACTGTAAAAAGGTAATCTTTAAATCTTACATTAATTTTAAATAATTTTTTTCGTCAAAAACATATGACTAAAAGAGGGTAATACGCACACAAATATAGTACAGCTGATTATGATAATTTGAAATATGATAACTGTTAGAGTACAGTATTCTGAATGTCCAAAATAAACTATTTTTTCAAAACCTTTTTCTGACAAAATTCTCTGAACAATCTGGCAAACATCACAAAACGGTCTTGCACATCTTTTAAAAACTTCTTATTTCAGAGATCTTAAAAGTTTTCAGCTTTTTAAATTTTTATCTCGTCTGTTTGAATCATGCGCTTTTAACTGTCTAAAGTTTAGGCTTGAAAGACTATATACAAGGAAATGTGATTTAAAAAATTATTAAAAATAATTTGTTTTTTCGTTGAAATTAGTAATATACTATTATTTATTTTCACAGCCTCTTAATAAATAGGAGATAACAGAGTATCTAAAGTCATTACACAAAATTGAGATTTTGACACCCACTAAATTACTAAATTATAATCATAAAATAAAATATCGCTTACAAGAGATACAATAAACCCATATATTATTACGAAAAATATTCCAATTTCAAGACATTGTGAAGAATTACAGGTGTTGCTTTAAAAATTTATAGCAATTTTAACCCTTTATAATTTTCTATTTCCGTGAAATAGTACTCACAATAAGATTATTTCAAAAGTATCATTTTAATAATGAAAATGTTTAACATTTTTCTGCAAAACAAAGTTTCCATGCTAAAAATTTTAAAAGCTATCGACAGCTGTTGTAAGCAAAAGTTAAACTCAAGTCTCCTAAATTACTCAGTTTAAGCGAAAACTGCTACTCAACCTTTTTTCTTGCTTAATTCAACTTTAATCTTAAAAAAAAATTGTCAACAACAACAAAATTAATAGCAGCTTACACAACTTTTGCAGTTGCAAAAAACTAAAAATTTCAACAATTTGATAAACACAGACAATTTTACCTATACCCTATTTGTACATTTTAATTTAATAATTTTTTTAAAATAAAAAATGCCATTTATTGCAGTAAAAAAACGTACGACACTTCAAAATTCATTTTTTGAACGGAGAAAAAACAAATTACATCAAAGTACAGCCATTTTATACGTTTTAGATCTTTGGAATATACATTGTTTAAATCCCACAAAGTGCAGCAGTTTTAATCTTTTAGACTCAAAAGTTTCAAATCATTCGTAGAAAAGCATTTATAGATTATTATTAAAAGTTTTCGATAATTCTTTTTTCAAAATTTTCTAACAACTTTGACGTCGGTAATTTACAGAAATAGCAAACAAACATCGAGAAGATACCTGCTAATGTTTATCAAACATGATTATTCTATACTTGGGGATTAATATGAAACAAAAAATGCATGCATGAAAAGATGAGTATTAATCCATTTTTCGGTATTCAAATTTGAAAGATCAACGTTAACCCCAAAAAACCCAGATTCAACAAAATTTAACATTAAAATTAATCTTATTTCAAATTGATCCAAAAGATATGTAAACACTGTTTTTCAATCCCTCCTGCCACTTTAACCGTGTAATTCTAGGATAGCCCTAAAGAGTGTACCACCCTTTTAACTAAAAATTTGTGTTTTGATTTGCGTATTTCTTCGATTAGAATAAAACGTGGTAATGTTATTCACTTGCTAATGATTTTAAAACACCTTCTGCGATAATTTATGAAACGATAATGAATTGATTTTTTGCTAATGCCACGATTCACTGAAAAATAAAATATTACTTCAAAGATAGAGTCGCACGGTGACTTTTTGACTTCTAAAATCTAAGTTTTCAAATTTAATTCAAGCAGTATTACAGGGTAATTTATTTGCGTAGTTCTAAAACTTCCTTCTAAATTATAAGCTGTAAAAAACAATTTTTTGTACTTTCATGACACAAAATAAATTACTTTAATTTCGTAATTAGCAATACAAAAGAGACACAAAAACGTGTCTACTTCTTTTTCGAAAAATTTTCACCATTAAATTAATAGATTTTTAATCTTTTAAAGAAGCAAAAGTATTGTTTCAAGTATCAAACAAAACTTATTTCAACAAATCTAATTATTTAAAATTAATACCGTTGCAGCTGGATTAAATGTTTTTTTTTTATATTTATACATTTGATTTTGTTTCCACCAATGAAAAATGCCCCTTTTATTTTTGTAAAGTTTGAAAAAGTAATAAAAAGGAAAAATAGAATAAAACATCAGCGTCAACTTTTACAACAGCGAATAACAAATTAAGCAGGGGTGTTTATAATTCACGAAAAGGGCAAATTATTATTAGCTTTTTTATTATTATAGTTTCTATTTAAATTTGTGTCAAGTGATAATTATGAGTATTATATTTTAAAAAGAAAATTTATTATTAAATAAAAGTCATTTTTGAGTAATAAAATGGCAGGATAAAGCACAGAAAAAAATTTGGATATGACAATGAATAAAATTTGTGTAGCACTCAAATATATATAAAGGCACAAAGAAAGAGATAACAAAATAAAAAATGGGATTAATTTTAATGTTTTACAAAAATACATTCTACAAAAAAAAACAAGGACAATAATTAATTAAACACAGGTTTATCCGTTCATCAAAATTTCTTTTAAATGATAAACAGAAAAGTGTGCTCAAGAAATTATTGCCCGATTGCAGTAAAAAATTTGAATAGTATTGCTGTTTTTTATTGATTAGCTTCAGAGCCATCAGGAGATTGTCGATATTTGCTTTTATTGATTTGTGCAAGTCGATTTCTTGCTTCATATAATTCTCGTTCTTTTCGAATAACAATTTCCTGAGCATCCATTACTTGGGCAATTGATGAAACCATTTGTTGTGAAATTACAAGTGTTCGATCATCTTGTGGTACAGCTTGTCGAGCAGCAGCAACTAAATGTTCAGTTGCAACTTTAACAGCGTGTCCAGCGGATTGAAGACGTTGTTTTGCGGTTGAATTGATATCTGATTTAACCTTGCATGCAACAAGTAAATGTGCTGTAGATGATGCAACATGCTTTGCTGCCGAGATAAGCTTCTCTTCAGTTCCATGGCCTAAAAAAACAACATTGTTTTAGCATATTTAAACAAATCAAATATAATACCTTGTACTAAGCCATTCGCCGCTTCACAAAGTTGATGAACTGAAGCTGCAACAGTTCGGGCCGCAGAAATTAAACCTTCTGACCATTGATAATCATCTGTTGATAGCTGTGGCCGAGGATCTAAACGTCCTTGAGAGACCAGTTCCCGTTGTGCTTCAGACGCCGCTTTGACAAGCAGCTGCACTGCTGAAGCAATTGACTTGGCAGCCGAAAGAATTTGACCATCAAATGAAAGGTCATCGGAGACTTGCTGCAAAAGAAAAAAGAAATTTAAATATTATGGCTAGATTTATATTTTTAAAATAAATAAAATAATATTTATGGCTGGCGAAAGAAAAAAATTTTAACTGTAAGAAATCCTATCCAAAATTTTTAAAAAGCCTGAAACGTTTTTTAAGCAATTCTTTTCAAGTAGTCCAAGAATTCGGATACGTCAGGCATGCTGGTTGATATTAAATACACAACCCAAGAATACCAGACATATCAAATCCTTGAATGTCCTTGCAAAATCTTTACTTTTTCCACACACAGAAAAAGATAGAAGGAAAAAAGAATCATTCAATGAAAAATTTCAAAGCTTTTTCCTGCCATTTTTTTATGGTGGAATAAAATCAACTCAGTCAGGTCAAAAATACAAAAATAAATTTTTGGACAATTGAACCGGAAAAAGCTGCGAACCAAATCGAACAGTCACAAATCAAAAAAAAAGAAGGCAGAGCCCTTCTTCTTCGGAAATGCAGACGGACGATATCCTCTCAACAAAAACACCCGGCCTTCATTTTTTCAATAGAAAAAATAAATGAAAAGAATTTCGGGAAAAGAAACAAAAAAGGGGGCATATTCATTTTTTACTTACCCCGACAGTTGGTACATCTCGAGGTTTTAACTGTGCCAATTTAACGGAAGCTGCTTCGATAGAACTTGCAGCACCAAGGAGCTCATTTTCGGCATAAATTGTTGCATCTTTTCCATTTGAATATTTTTCAGTGTATGAAGATTCAGTATCTTTGAATTGTTCACTGCAGGAGATAAGATCACCAACAGACTAAAAAAATTTATGCATATTTAATTAAAAATCGTTTTTAAAAATGCAAACCTTTGCAATTTCTTGTGCAGCAAGTTTAAGATTATTTTTTGTTTGTGGATCATTGGGTCGTTGGGCGAGGGAATACAAAGTTGCAAGAAGGTGTTTAACTTGAAGGGCAACATCTCTTCCAGCATTGATAGTACGATATTTTAATTCACCATTTCCAGCTCTTTGTGCGATAGCATGTGTAACAATTAAAAGATCAGCAACAGCTTGTCGAGCATGATTTGCTGTTGCAATTATTTCTTCTTGATTTAAAGAAGATGCTGCACCTCCAGCTCTACTGGTAACACTTTGAATTCCATGTGCTGTTTGAATTACTTCATCAGGGGTTACTTTATGCTTTGATGGAGCTTCATTATTATCGAATTGTCGAACAGCGATATCAATGGCATTCATGGCAGCATCTAAAGCATTGGGACCACGTTGTGATTTATTTTCAACAGATTGTACAGTTTTAAGAAGGCCAGTAACATTTGTAACCATGATTCTTGCAGCTTCTTTGAGGTTTTGCATTGCTGGATCATTTGGACTTCGGCCTGAAGCATTTTTCGTTGCTTGAATGAGACCAGACAATGCAGCGGCAACATCTCGAACGGCATGAATGACCAATGCTTGAGATTCGGTGCTGTCTTCACTTAAAGAGGCGGCACCATTTTTAACTGCATCTGACAGATGGACAATTGACCGAACGGCATTTTGTGCAGCGACTGCCAGCTGTAAAAAGAAAAACGATGGAATAAAAAAATGTCAATAAATTGTTACTTAGATTTTTAGGTTTAATTATTTTATGTTAAAAATTCACAAATCTTGTTAATTTTAAAAAATAAATACCTGTTCTTGATTACTTGCGGCACCGGCTACAAGACCTTTTGTATCTTCGATAAGGGCTTTTGCAGTTTTGACAATAATTTCACGATGACTTCCAAAATCTGCTTCTCCACGTTGTGGATTGAGTGCTCCAGAAGTTGCAAAAAGGATAGTTGTATCAAGGTCACCAATAATACCAGATACGGTATTAGCGGCATTGATACAAGCTTGTGTTCCACGTGAACCTTCGTGCAAAGCTGCAAGGACTTCATGAACGGCATCGATAACTCTTTGGGATGAAATTGTTAAAGATTGATAGATTTGGGGATCACTAGGATGGGCACGACGCTGTCCAGCAGTTTTTACCAAATCCATGCAACATCCTCCGAGTTTTTGTACGGCACTTCGAAGCCGTTGTGCAACATTTGGAGATTTTAGAAGCGCTGTTGCAATTTGTGATGCTTCTGCAACAAGCTTGTATGCTTCTGAAAGTCGAAGAGAATGTTGTCCAAGATCTGAAAAAATTGATGCAAATAAAAATTTTTTAATATATTTTAACATTCACAAATTTAAAAAAAATTACTTTCTGGTTCAGCATTTGGCATATCTGTTGCAATTCTTAAAATTTCTTCAAGAGCGTTTGTCATTCTTGTTTGAGTATCAGCGAAATTTTCACCAGTTTGTTGTGCAGTTTGATCTGCAAGGGCAATGGAGCGTGAGATAGTTTCAACCATCCCATGAATTCTTCCGGCTTCTGTTTCAAGTACGCTAACATTTTGTAATAAATCATTTAAAGCTTCATGAAGTTGTTCACTTGATTTTACAACAATTTCATGCATTGTTGTTGCTTTTGGATTTCCACGTGAATCTTGTGTTGCTTCAAACATTTGCAATTCTGCTTCAACAACAGTTTTGCATTGATCAAAAAGATTTTGTTGAATTCTTTGATCATCTGTAAGTGAAGCAGCTTGAATAGAGCTTTGAACAAGTGGTTCCATAAGTTGCATATGTTCACTAACATTGTGGGCAATTTCTTCTGCTTGACTTATTGCTGCCCGGACAAGTGGATGAATTCTTTCAATCAAAGATTGTGAAGCATGTTGAATTTGTTCATGAACCCGACTTTCTGAGATTACAGATCTTGGAAGTTGCTCTTGACAAGCGGCATAGCTGCTATCATCGATATTCTTAATCATTTGATTTAAGCGATGAATTGCTCGATCAAGTTCTTCTTTTCCCGGTGCTTGATCGCGAATAGCTCCAACAAGATTTTTAATCGATTCACTGACATATTTTGAATTTTCTGCTAATCTCTGCCATGTATCAGTATCTCGAGGAGAAACTGCAAGATCTTTTGAAGTTCGAATCATTTCTGTACTTGCTTCAATCATATTTCTTCCAGCTTGAAGAATTGGAGCTTGTGCTTTTGCACCAGCTGAACTAATTCTTGCTGGAACTGCAGAGAATGATGGATTGTCAATAAAATTTTCAAGATTTGAAGTTGCTAAGATCAGTTCTTCAGCTCTTGCAGCAGTTTCAATTTTATTTGTTTCAGTGAAGTTCCGATCAAGCTGTTTGACGGCATTGATAAGTCCACTTGTTGTTGCTGCTAAATTATGTCCGCCAGTAATAAACTTTTGTTTAATATTTGTTTGACTTGAATCTCTGATATTTTCACTTCCATCACGACATAGCTGTACAACATGTGATGTATGACGAGCAATTTCATTTGTATCATCAAGGACTTGAGATTGATTTGTTGGTCCATCACGAAGTCTTCCAGCTGCTTGCTTGATAATTCGAAGTGAACGAGTAACTTCTTCAACTTCAATGATTGCACGATGTCCTGGTTGACTTTCACGATCTCCAACACCAATAAGATAAGCAGATTGTGCAGCATCTTCTGCTAATCCGCAAACAGCTGAAGCAGCTGTTCGAACAGATTCACAAAGGGATCGAATGTCTTCTGATCTTGCATGTTTTGCAATACCAGTCATTCCTTCACCAAGAAGTCTGGCTCTGTCTGTTACAGAATCCAAAGATTCATAAAAAGTATGACGATTGATTGGAAGGCTTGCTTGATCCAAGAGGGGTCGCATTGATTGAATTTGACGTAATGCATTGTCACATTCACGGGCCCATGGAGATTCAGTTGTAACTCGATCAACAATAACACTGACAACATTTTGTAAAGCTCGAGCTGATTGTGTAAGAGCTTGGGTATGGGTTGCATTTCCGGCATCTGCAGCAGCAGAAGAAAATCGAACCAGAACATTGATTGATTCATCACGAGCTCCATCAAGCTGTTCACGGATTGCATGTCTTTGTCGATCATCAGGTTCTGATTGAATATGTTGAACAACAGATGTATGGAAATCACGATATGTGTGAACAAAAACTTCAACAGACCCAGCTTGTTGTGGTGCTCGGACATTTGATACAAGATCACTTGTTGCTTCAATAACTTTTGCAGCTGCATGTCTGATATCAATTGGTGGTAAATGTGCAGCAATTGGGGAAGCATCAATTCGACGAATTTCTTCAATTGCTTTTTCAATATGGGCATTATCAGGTAAACATGCGAGAGTTTTTCTTAATGAAACAGAGACTTGTCGAGCAGCATCATCAAGAATTGGGGGATGAGATTCTTCTCGCACTCGATCAAAAACTCTTCCAGAATCATGAACAACTGATCTTGCATTGATAATCAAATCACGAACATGTACATCTGATCGAGTTGCAACAACTCCATGAATGGCATTTGTAAAACCTCGAAGAGCTTGTGAAGTTTCAAAAACAGATTGTCCAACATTTTGTCGATCATTTACATTTGCAGCAGAAATGAGTGTTGCTAATGATGAACTAACTTCACGGGCAGCTCGATAAAGGGATGCTCCAGCCCTTTCTGACGTTTCCCCTGGTAACGGCTGCAGCCCGCCCCGCTGCGTTGACAGTTCTATTTCTTTTAATTCTTGATCAAGCTCTCGTATCAAATGTTCGGTGTGGTCAAGTTGCTGCTCAAAATTTTGCTGCTGAGCATTATTAAGTGCAACCCGTAACTCTGCCAATTGTGAATTTAAATCTTGACTCGTTGAATGAAGCCTTGACGCAATATTTTGTTCACTTATCACTGGAACAGTTCTTCGAGCCGTTTCCACTAAACGTTGGGCAGGTTGAATAAGCTGCGTTGTTTCATGGATAAGAGAAGAATGGGCACGAAATCGCTCCGAAGGTGATTGAGCTTGTTGAGCAGCCTTGATTGAAGTTACAACTGGCGAAACCCGCTGAAAGGTTTCACGACATTCAACAATGAGGGTTTCAGTTGTTGTTTTATCAGTAATATATGGTTGAGCAGCAGTTGCAGCGCTGATTGCTTGAGCAGTTGCTGATGTTGTTTCTTTGGCAGCTTTTTCAAGCTGTTCCATTGTTGATTGAGTTTTTCGTGTTGTTGTTACTTCTGAAGTAACGTGAGCAAGATTTTGTGCTGCTGTTCGTAACGATTGTTGAGGCTCAATATCTTGTGGACGACTTTGACATTCTTTTGTTGCATCAATCATATTGCTAGTTGCTTGAGCAACAAGTTGTGCAGCTCGATGAAGTTTATCTCTTTGATCTGGTGATGTTTCAGCTTCTTGATGGAGTTCATCAACAAAGAGACGAGAATGTCGAATAGCTGATTCACTTTGCCGTAAAAGATCATTGGGGGATGCTCCTTGATGAGTAATAACACGATTAGATGAACGAAGTACTTCTTCATAATTATAATCTTCATGGGTAGTTGTTCGTCGAACTCTTGGACTCGTTTTAACATGATCCAAAAGCCCATCCAAAGCAGTTGTAACTTTACGAGCAGCAGAATGAAGATTTTCATAAAGTTCAGGACCTCTACCAGAAGTTGATTGTTGAGTTGAAGTATTTGCATCAATAAGTAAATCGCTAACTGTACGGGAAACTTGTTTTGCGGCAGATGTAAGCTGCTCTTGGCAGGTTTCATTTTCAATTGTAGGTGCAACAATTCGTGCACACGCAACAAGTTGTGAAGTTGCAAACGCACATTGTGTTGCACTACTAACAACTTGTTCTTTAAGCTGTGGAGAATCACAATCCGCTGAAACTGTTTTAGCTTGAAGAACAAGTTCAGCAGTTGAAGTTGCAACATTTTTAGCACGATTAATTAGTTGATCATGGAAGACACGGTCTTCACGAGTTGGTTCTTCCATTGTATTGATAACTTCATGGGATAATTCTCCAACTTTGCTTGCAGCTGAAAGAACAACTGGTCGCTTTTCTTCTGTTTCAGGATGAACCTTTTCAAGGAAAGTTCCAAATGCACCACAAAGACGTCGAGTAGCTTCAATGAGATCTCCAGCTCTTTGACGATCGGGCATTATTGCAGCAAGATCACGAACTCCGCGTCCAACTTCCGGAAGATTTGATCCAATTGTAGCAATTGCAGAACCAACTCTTGGTGTATCAATTTCTTCTGGATACGCTGTAAGTTGTACAACTTCAGCAGTGGCAGCTCCCATTGCAGCAAGACGATCATTGACAGATTCTTTTTCAACTTCAACCCGAGTTTCACGCCATTTACGTGATTGAGCATCATCAAATCTTGGAATTGGGATATCAGGTTCACGAGAAATTTCTTCTTCAGCTTCTTCAACGGCCCGGATTGTTGCTTCAATTGTACCAATGAGAGCTCGCTGTGAACGTTCTCGAGTTTCAGTGTAACGGACTTTTTCAGCTCTTGGAACCTCTTGTGATACAATCATTCCCGATACTGCGCCATATTGTGCACCAGCTATAAATATGAACGAAGTCAGTTAACGAGCACAAAAAGGAGATATTTTCAAAAGAATAAAGCCGAAATGAATATTATTTTGTTGTGTAACAAACTTACCATATTGTTGTGAACCAGGTGTACCAGCAGTTGAACGCAAAACTCCTGGAATTGCAACATGTCCATCTTGTGCATATGAACTTTTATTTATTTCACCATGGGCAATAAGGGTTGCTTTTGCAGGTGCAACATTTTCTTCAAGCATTGTTGAACCTTCATCACCTTCAATACCATGATGATCAATCATCTTTTTCTTCTTTAAAATAATATCAATATATCCACCAATTAATGCAGCAATTTTTTCGCCATCTGTTGTTTGAACCGAATAATATCGCTCTTG
The DNA here is from genome assembly GCA_024447215.1 of Panagrolaimus sp. LJ2400. Classification (NCBI taxonomy): domain Eukaryota; kingdom Metazoa; phylum Nematoda; class Chromadorea; order Rhabditida; family Panagrolaimidae; genus Panagrolaimus; species Panagrolaimus sp. LJ2400. The sequence goes on along the minus strand of JAMRYA010000009.1, from coordinate 1,256,706 downwards.
ATAATCACCAAAATCAAGGGTAAAAGTTTTATGTGAAGCTGCCCATCGACGTACTTGTTCTAATGGCCATTCCTTCAAAACTTGTTTAGTTTTTTCATCAACTCTCATAACAGATTCTTTGTTTACACCAAGTAAACGTGGGATTAAACGATTCTTTCCAGGGACTTTTTCTTTTACAAGGAAAAATGTAACACCATATGTTGGAAGGGATTGACAAATTTGTACATATTTCTTCTTAGGAGCAGCAGGCTCTTCAAACATTAATTCTTTGTATTCTTGTACGATATTTTTTTCATGCTCTTTTGCCTTTGCATATTCTTTTGGAAGAAGTTCTTTAATGTTAAGGGACCGTTGAACACCTTCTTGGAAAGGCCCATATTCGATATAGCATTGAAGGGCAGCTAGTTTAATTGCAGTGTCACGAGCAACTGGATGTAAGCCTTTGATAATTCCATCTCGGCATTGAAGATAAAGTAGATTAAGCTGTACGGGATCACGCGTATCAACATTGGTGTCAGAGAAAAAGAATTTTCGACGAAGAATTAATTCTTCATCTTCAGGGATGCCTTGTTCTCGAAGAGTTTTGGCATGATCAATCCATTGAATTTCTTCATCTGTGTGAAGCTTTGCTCGAAGTTGTTGAATCTTTTTTTCCTTCTTTCGTCCAATGGTATTCATGAATCCACTTGATTCTTTTGGATACCGCTCATTCAAACTTGTATTAGATTGCTTAAAATCTCTGCCATTTTGAAGGCCACCTGCTCGAACAAGGGAATATTCATCATGATTTGAGATTCCCATTTTTGAGCATACGGTAACCATCAATTGTGAAACAGGTTGAGATTCATCAACTTGAATGGTTTTAACAGCTCCACCATCCATGGTTCGAACTTTTAATGTTCGAATTTTATTACGGTATTCAAGAGTATCACCATTTCGGACGAGATAATACTCGAGCGTCCTTCCTTTATCCATCCATACAACAGCTTGATTGTCATCAACAACTTTCAAAAGGCCATAGTTTTCAGCTAAAAAATTTCAAATATTTTTATTGTTGCCTTTTTAAAAATTTATATTGTAGCAGCAATTTGAAAATTATGCATAAAATTTGAATAAAACTTACGTTGCTCATACAAATTTTTGCCAATTTTTTCACGAATAACTCGGCATGCATCTTGGACCACAGTTTGTGGCTCAAATTGTACAGTTTTAGATACTCCAGCTTCATGGCATACAATTGTAAGAGTTAAAACGCCCATTTTTTAAGCTTGGAAAAATTGACTAGAATGAATTAAGGCACAAATGGATGAAAATAAAAAATCTGGGATATATTTTTGTTTGGTGGTGTTGATAAAACGTTTCGTTTGTAAACACTTATGGAAGGACGCCGAGGTGATTTGGATAATAATGCTGAAAAAATATAATGTTTAGTAATCGTTTGATGAATTTGTAAAAATGCAAGGAAGAAACTACTAAAGACATTGGAAACATTTTTGTTTTATTACGAAAGGATGGAAAAATGTCTGAAGCTGATGAGTCATGTTTTTTGTTGTTTCTAAGAAGCTCGCAAAACAGGCCAGAAAAACGAAGGGAATGCAGAAGAAAAATAGATTGAGGGGAAAGGAAAAAAGTCAATCGATTGAGAAGCCATTCAATGAATGGTGATGAATAAATAAAATAAGAAAGTGATAAAATAAAAAAAGAAAGTAAAAAAAGAGAAAAAAGGTGTTCATTGAAAGAAAATAATTTGTTTTTAAATAAAGATTGAATGGGTTAAAAAGACAGAGTATACGGTAACACCTGGTCAATAATGCCTAAAGCAAAATTCTCATAGGTTGTTGCAAACAAGTGTTACTTTTAATTTCTTTTGCGAAAAAGAATATGAGAAATGCCAATTTACCGTATATATCTGTTATATGCTATAATCTTCAAAAGTGGCAAGCTAATTTGAAACATTCCAGTACACACATCCCAAATCGATCATCATTCAATTGGCATTTCTCTCTCTCTTAAACTTTTAAGCCTAGCTTGCTTTCCCTGCTTTTGCCGTAATGCATCCATCACTTTCCTTTTTTCTCCGACTATATTTTATAAACTCCTCCCAAGAGAAAAAAATAAAATCAAAGAGAATGTAAAAGATTTTTAAAGAAGAGTAAATGGGGCTTCAAAAAGAAAAAACTTTTTTTGGCGATTGCCAAAAGGGAAGCAACGAAAAGAAGACAAACGATGAGTTGAGTCTAGTTGTTTGAGGACTCTCAAAAGGGGGTATAAGCTTCTTTATATTTTTTCGCCAACAACTAAAACTCGAAAGAAGAGGAACAACAGCAGCCGAAAAGAGGAAAAGCAAACGATGGCAAAGCTTTTTTAGTTTTGTTTTTTCCCAAATAAAAAAAATTGAATGTTGAACAAAAAAGTAAGTCTGTCCAATTTTTTCGGCATAGATCTTCTTCCCTATCCCCCTTTTTCCATTGCTTTTAGTCAACAAACAAATTTTTTCTTCACAAAAATAAACGTTGTAATCCAATGAAGAGATATATTCATCCAGAAATAGGATAGATAGAACGAAGAATGCCCGGATGAACAAATTTTTTTATGGAAAGCAGTTGTTTTGAAGGCGGCATATTTGTTAAGGGATATATTTGATGGAATTTTTCGGCAAATAAAAACTGATGTTATTTGTGTACACACATTCACACTAATGCAGTTTACCTTTACCTATAGGTTTTTCATCAGAAGCAGAAAACTATATATCCTCTCAAAAAAGAAATAACAATTGTTTACTTTTGTTTTTCAGCTTTTTAGGATGCAAAGAAAAGACGGAATGCTAAAAACTGACCACTTAAAATGACTAGGTGGTAACCTTGAAGTTCAAACAGAAGGAATACTATAATGATAACATTATTTAACCTGGAATTTTTGCAGTTTATTTTTACGTAACAAAGCTCAGAATTAAAAACAAGGAAATACATATTTTGTAAGGGCAAAAAAAGGTTTCATTAACATTGGCTCTTGAATTAGAAAAAAAATTGTATGATGCCCTTGGCATAAAAGCTTACGTAATAAATTTCATATAATTGACAAGTTTTGAGACATGCAAAGTCTCTTTTTTATGTTTGTAAATAATCCCCACGCAAAAGATAAGCTAATTATGGAAAAAAGGAAGGGCATTTTGCCAATCTATCTTTTTAATCTTTAAAAATTAAAGAAAATTATCCTTTTTGATTGAGAGCATTACGGTAATGCCCTATCATCACCATTGAATCAAATTTCGTATATATTTCTCAAGTGTCAGCCTCAAAAGGAATGCCCCCTTGTTTCCCTGATTTATCTGTTGTTTTTACTATCTTCTTTTTTTGCATTTTTATGTCCATTTGTTTTAACAAATATGTAACATATTCTTGACAACCAAAACATTGTTCAACACAGCAAAAAAAGGAAAGATAGCATCTCCCCTCACTTTCTTCCTTTTTTCGTGTAATTTTTGCATAGCTAATATTTGTTGCTCTTCAAAAAAAAACATTTCCCAAATGACTATAAAAAATTGCCGAAAAAAGTTTTTGTGCCACAAAAAAAAGAAAAAGAATGGCAATTTTATTTTTATATTTATTTTTCCAACTTTAACACATTTTCCCGCTTTTCAAAAATGCAAAGTTTGGTGTTACATTTTTTTAAAGAAGAAGAAGATTGTAAGCTTGTAAAAAAAGCTTTACGAAAATTTTAGAAGAGACACAAAAACTTGAAAATTTTATTTTTCCCGAAAAAGCAATTATTCAGTTTTCGGCAGACACACATCCATTTTTACAGGCGGGGGAATTTAGGCATTCCCTATCTTTCCTCTTGTATTCAAGAAATAGAAGGGATAGAGGGGGCAATCATTCAAATCATTCAAGCAATTTTAAAATATAAAATATTACTGTAAAAAACTAAAAAAGAAAATAAAAGGGTTAAAAAAGAACAATAGATTTTTTATGCCACTTCTTTCTCGAAATCTCTTTAAAAAGAAAGGGGCGAAAATTATAAATTCAGAAGCAGCGGCTTCAAAAAAAGAAAAAGTGGCAACCTATTGTTAGTTATTATTTTTTGTTTGCAAAAGCTTTTGTGTAATTTTTGATGATTATCAAAAAGGACCCCTTAGGGAGTAAAGTGGAAGAAAGAGAACAATGGGGAACACTTGTAAAAAAGTAATAAATTTTTAACAAAAATTTTTCGTAAAAAAATCATCATCGTCAGTCATCCCGATAGAAATAAAAAGAAAAAAAAAGATAATTTCGTTCAATCGATTAAAACATTAGTTTTAAAAATATATAGGGAAAGTGAAGGAAGGGAAAAATTGGATCAATTGCGGTGTTGTTTGTGGGGAAATGAAGAAAGAAGGAGGAGAAAGGAGAAGAAGAAGATGGACAACAACATTTGTGCCGCCGATATTTCTTTCTGTTGTGATGAGCAAAAACGAACCAGAAGAAGGAAAAGGAAAGGGGAGAAAAAGAGATAGCATTTTTTGTGTTGCTGAAAAATATATGGAGAAAAAAAAGTGTGGGTGAAAGATGAGCCCCCGCGTGTAAAAATGTCCATCTTTCGTTTTACATTCGGGGGTTTTTTAAAATTTTAAAAATACTGGCATTTCTTTCTTTTTGCAGAAAGAAGATTGTTGAAGACAGTTGGTTTCGATTAAAACCGATTTTGGAAAGTGAAAAAGGAGAGAATGATGACGGACGCTGGCTCTTTGCTAACGATCAGCGCAGCAGCTGTAATATAAGGTTTGTGGCTCACTCGGCTGCTACTTTCACATACAAAAAAAGCAAGTGATGAATCAATACAAAAATTGAAAGAAGAAAAAGAAGTTTTTGACAGACAAAAAAAGAGTGTTATTGCGGTCCGAGGTCGTTTTTGTTGTCGTCGGCCCATGTCTTTCGCCGATGATGATGTTGTTTTTTCCTCTTTTGACTTTTGCTTCTTCGTTAGTTAGCTTCCACTCTTCTTTCTTATGCGTACTTTCAAAGTGGAAAAGATCTTTTTTTAAAAAAAAAGTATTTAGCTGCTTTCTCCTTCTTCAAAAAATATTTATATGGAACGAAAAGCATCAAATGCGTTATCTCTTTTTTTTTCTTTTTCCATCACTTGTTTGTTACTTTTTTTTGTAGCACCCATTTGTAATCATCGAACAAAAACATGCTTTACTACTTTCCTTTTTTAAAGAGATAAATGGAATTCACAACTGTTTAATTTTTTTAAAATAAAGATAATCACACGTTTTTGTAGCAATTTTGGCTGGAAAAAATGAATATCAAAAGTGATGACCAAAAGGAAGCAAAAATAAAAAACAAACAAAAGTGATATCTTTTGTACTTCGATTTTTAGCTCTTTTACACTTTGTTTTTTTTGGAATTTCATTGAAAAATGCTTGGTTTAGTTTGCCGTCATTCAATGAAAGATTGTAAAAGCTTTTCACAAAAAAAACATCAGTTCTCATTATACAAGCTTTATTATTTTTTACCTAATATGCCAAAGATTTTTTCAAACATATTTTTCAGAATTTAACTTTAGACATGACTCCTCAAGAAATCAAATACTCATTTCAACAAAAAATAAATTGCTCTTTAAAGGTCAAAAAAAGATATTTAACAATAATAAATAAAGACTTACATTTAATTATTATTTGTGTTTTTTGTTGACAGCAATCGTATAATCCAGATTTATTCATTTTTTTGAGAGAAGGATATAAAAGGGAAATGAAAAAGTCAAAGGCAAATGGAGCTGAAAAAATAATAATCTGATCAAAAAAACATTTCTCTATATTAATCTGGTAACAAAAATTTCACGGTAAAATACAACTTTAAAATTTACTCGTTTTTTCAAGACAAAAGTTGGAATTGCAGAAAAAAAAGTAAAAAAATAAAGTAAAATTTAAATGTGCCAAAGTAAGGGAGAGGAAATGGTTAAAGGAATGAAGAAAAAATAAAATGTGGTAAAGATTCCAGAAAACGACGAGACTTTTAAATGTTTTTTCTTCTTCTTTCATTTTCACGCATCGTCGATAAATGCTTGAGCAATTTTCTATTTGAATGCCAAAAGCATTATATTTTTTGGGAAAAAAATACATTGTGAAACAACAACAAAATAGAAACACCAGACTCCCTCCTTCTATTTAGTAGCAGAAGAAAATAGTCTTCCTCATCTTCAGAAGGACTAATACTTTTTGCAATTGCTTCTTCTTCTTTTTCTGCGGCTTCTTCGGCTACTGCAGTAGTTAGTTTTTGCAAAATGCTTTTTACATATTTTTAGACTTACAGGAGATAGGGAAGATGGAAGGAAGGTTGCTACTGCCAAACACACTTAAACATTCTTTCCTCCCTTTATTTTCTATATATTTTAAAGCCCTCCCCTTTTTTTATCGGTTCTTTTTTCATTCTTAGATGCATCTTCTAAAATTCTTCGTAGTTTTTCTCCTAAAAAAGACTTGATTGAATATGTCCCTTCTTCTTCTTCACCAATGCTTCCGACAGAAAAAGATGCCCTCCTTTCTTCCTTAAAGTTGCCGTAAACTTTTTCTCTTTTTTTTGAAAAAAGCTTTTTGGCGAAAACTTTCATATACTTTCCACCCTTTTTAGACAGATAAATATTTGGCACATTTTTGAATCTCTATTTTACTGCTGCCACATAAAATCTCTTGAAAGAAAAAAAAATACAGTAATCACACGCAAATACA